>CM026078.1:23909980-25404980 GCA_014839685.1 Anableps anableps | reverse complement strand
AACATTTGGGTCCATATTGAGATGACAGTATCACGCAGTTGCTCCAGATTTGTCAGCTGCATGTCCATGATGTCAGTCTTCCACCACATCCCCAAGCTGCTCTGTTGGATTGAGAGCTTGTAAAGGTCATCGAAGTAGAGTGACATCGTTATCGCCTTCAAGAGACCAGTTTGAGCTGAAGATTTGAGTTTTGTGGGATGGTATGTAATCCTTTTCGGATGAGCCATCAGATGATGGGTACACTGTGCTCACAAAGGTATGAATATGGTCAACAACAACCCTCAAGTTGGCTGGTTTTAAACTATGCTCAGTTGATACTAAGGGACCCAAAGTGTGCTAAGAAAATATCTCCCACACCATTACACTGCCTTCACCAGCAGTTTGAACCAGTGATAATATGACAAGAAGGAATCGTGCTGTCTTGCTATTTATGTCAAATTCTGAACCCAACATCTGAATGTTGTAGCTCAAATTGAGATTCATTAGACCAGATAAGGTTTTTCTTTTATTGTCCAAGTGAGCATCATATGTGAATCCTAGCTCCTTTTCCTGCTAAGTGACAGGAGTGGTACCTGGTGTAGTCTTCTTCTGCTGTAGCTCATCTGGTATAAAGTTCAGTGTGTTGTGCATTCAAATGGTATTTTGATATTTGTAATGAGTGGTTTATTTGAGATAATCTCTATCAAATCTATCCTTTTTCATCTGACATCAACAAGGCATTTTTGTCCACAAAATTGCCACTCACTAAACATTTCTCTTTCTCTGTAAGCATGAGAGATGGCTATATGTGAAAAACTGAGTAGATCAGCTGCTTCAAGTAGTTCAAAAGCTGCTAATCTAGCACCAACAATCAGTCACTTTCAAAGTTACTCAGATCTCTTTTTTCCCATTCTGATGCTCAGTTTAAACTTTAGAAAGTCATCATTTTTTTAAAAGTCTAAATGCGTTGGGTTGCTGCCATTTGATTGACTGATTTGCTTTGTGTTATATCTATTTAAGTGTCCAATTGGTGTTTTGTACACTAAGGGAGGGGGTGTTGGATGTTCTTAGAGCTCTGCCTCCATGTTGTATATTTTACATCCCTTTCCTTTTAAAGAACACAGTCCTGATGCCTAAGCTGCAAGATATCTCTTTTGTTGCTGCCCAGCAGCACCTGCCAGGGTTTGATCTTTTATGTTACTCAAGTTTGCCCTTAATCTGCTCAAATGATCTTGCTGAGATCAGATATCACTTTTACAAGGGGTGCCTGTTGTTCTCTGACAGTCAAGTGGGTGAGAGACCTCCAGCTAAGCTGTCAACCGCAAAGTCAGTTTGAAATGGAGATCCTGGAGCCTTTTCTTTTAATCTGCTGCCTCCCACAAAACATGGTCTGGACCTTTTCCTCTCTTCTGCTTTCAATTGTTTGCCACCTGTGCCATCTTTACCATATTACTTTCTTGTCTGTTGTACTTTAATCTGTTTTCAACCTTTACACACAATTTTGATTCATTTCCTTTAAAATCCTGTTCTCTTTTTTTATTCTACTCTTCTTCAACCCTTTCCTCACCAACCCCCACCCCACTCCACCTAGCCTATGTCTGATGCCTCATTACCGCTCAGTGGACCTTAACATCTAATTGCCAGTGTGAATATGGGGCTTTGGTGCCTTCCAAGTGTCATCTCTATTCCTGGGTAATTACCCATTGTCCACGAGCTGCACTAACAGGTAGGGGACTGTAAAGGCTGTAGTCCAGGATAGATGTACTTTCTGGCCGAAGTTTTGCAGCTTCATGCTATTTAAAAAATTACACTTTCTTGTGTGATCCATTCGTGGTTTGCTCCCTAATCAGACCACATCTAAAGCTCACTTTTGAGTTGTGTAGAGAATCTATGTGTTTTCTCTTCTAGAGAGAGAATTGTTTTAAGGTCAGCAGTGGTTTAACTTCCCTTTCAGAACAGCATCAAAAAGAAACATGTTTATCTGATACCTTCCTGGATTACACTGTATATCTCTTGCCCTATTAACTGACAAGTGAAAGCAAAGCTTGCCTTTTAGGAGGAAAACTATAAAGAGACAGAGCTAAGGAAGATAATTTCAGATCGAGCCATTCTGAGATGTTCTGTTGCAATGCAAAGAATGAGAAAAAACTTTTTGAACAATAAAGCATGTAATGACTTTAAAATGCACTTTGTTGATATGTTGTATAAGACTTAGTAAACGTACACCCAAAGCTGCAAATAGCTGGTTCATGGTAACTTGTGTTGAAAACCAAAAGGTCATGACACAAAAAAACTCATAACTTTGCTTTCCAAACTTCAATTTGTTATATATAAAAAACCCTGCACTTCACCTGAAGGATGTGCCCAAATTCATTGTGGTGCTCAGTATTTTCCTGTTTATCAGCCACTATTTTAGCTTACTGCAGTGATTGTAGTTTGTAAGCTTGATATGATTAAGGGCAAAAGTACATGTTCGTGACAGATCTTTAACTCCAGAAGAATTTACAGTGTTGCATGGAGATGAGGCTATTAACCTCTTGTGAGGCAGAGGCAGTTGCTGTGGTGACATATGAGAACATATTTTTCCCAGTGAGAATGGTTACAGTATAGTAATTAGACCCATAGTAGTGTAACACTTGTTTAATGAGCTTAAACATAGAGAAAGATTATATTTTCTGTTACTATAGTCACATGTTAATATGAATTCAGATTGCAATATGACAGGAAGATAAGTGATACAACATTGAAATTTGATACCCAGGCCAGCTGTACAAAAATATGAAGAATAGTCCTGACTCTTCAGCTCTCTCTATCACCTACCCATAAGAACATCAAAAACATGATCCCCTCTTTAACACGCCTGTGGTTGTTTAGCCACTATAATCAATATGTGTTGTTTTGTGAAAGGAAATGTAATGAAGAATGTAAGAACCATCAGTAGACATACAACCAAAGGAGAAATGAAATGAAAGAGTTTCTGGAATGCTTTTAAAATTCTTATATCCAATAATCTCACTTATAAACCCAAAAAGTCTTAAATAGACCAACATTTACCACAGTAATGTAGGTCTTAAATTACATGAGGTTATGTCTTAAATGTATAAGTTAGTTTATTCATTGGTTCCTACTTTTTTGAAAAATGAGCTGGGAGCATTAAATGTGTTGTGACTTAAAGTGCTGTAACAAAACTATAAGCCCCATGATGCAAGACAGCAGAAAGTCCTGTCTGAAGGAATTTATCCTTGGATATTCAGCCTTCCCCACAAGCCTTTCAAAGAAAGCTTTACTTAAAGTTGTTTTATATGTTTAAGCAAATAAAATTAAAACATTCTTGTTACTTGGTCTTCTACCAGCTGATTAGGAAAAGTATATAATAATTATGTTTTGCTTTAAAACAGATGTTATAACAGTTGGCTGAAAATAGGCATGGGCCAGTATAAAATTATGACGGTATGATAACCTTAGGTAAAAATATCACAGTTTTGTGATATCACGGTGTTATGATTACAGCTCTAAAATGTGTTAGTAAGCATTTTCTTTAGCATGCTTTGATGTGAATGAGTAGGTGATATGTTCTTAAATGTTTGTTGAATTGTGGGCTGATCGTCACTCTTTCACATGACCTGCTGCTGTCAGAGCCACCACTGTTCTAAAAGAACAATTAGGACAGACATGTTCATTTAACCATAACCTCTCCATAACTTCATCATATTCTCTATAGTAGTCAACTTTATTTGTCTTTGGAAGCTGTTTTTAGATTACAGGTATGATGCTGAAATTTCATTTCCCTCTAGTGGATACTTAGGATTTTTGGCACATAACACAATTAAGCTTCATTGATGAAGTTTACATCTAACAGGATAACTGCCTTGATAGCAAAGACAAAGCAGGCTATACTGCATGACAGCAGTCGTCTTTTTATTGACGTGACGTTTGACGTGAAATGACGTTTATTGACTTGACTTGACATATTGTATCACGTTGGGAGTTTTCATTGTGTTTTTGATTCCAATGCGGTGACCAGCAGAATGTGCCACAGTAAGATGTTGATATTTGTTTCACTATTGCCAGATGCTAACGGTAGCTTGTTCATTTCAAGACAGCATAAACTTTACCTTGAATTTTGCAAATAGTGATGGGTGGTCCTCCCCTAAATGCACTATCATGATTGATGCATTGCCTCCTCTGGCTGCTACTGTCCGTAAGTACATTTTGCAAGTAGGGCAAACTTCTTCCTCCAAGTTGCCATCAGTCTTCTTAGGGTAGCCAAAGTACTCCCATATAGCAAACTTTATTCTTTAAGATGGAGGGGGAAAGTTTGGGCGAATCACCTCTTCCATCAGCTATCATAGAACTTGCAAAGTTAGTAGCTTTGTAGGGGGGTGCATGGAGGGAGGGGCCATGATACTCCAGCTGCACATGAGTGATGGGATTCGAACTTCACTTTATCTCTGACCAGATATAAAAAACGCTTATACTGCAGGAACTGTATGACAGAAAATTTTTTAGTAGTTTTGAAACCGTGACTTTGTCATATCGCAATATACCTTGAAACTGGTAACTGGCCTGTGCCTAGCTAAAATCCCTTATCTATTCTGTATACCCTTACTATAATATAAGAAGGCATTACAGTTAAGTAGCCAAGGTGTACACTTACTGGAGTCAAAGGCCATAGCCAAAAAACATACAAACAAATAAATAAATAAACTATTTAAGTTGAAAAAAAATTACGTTTTACTTAAATTAGGGCTGGATGACATGGCTGGAAAACATATCATGATATAAAGGTTTCATATCAGTTGATATCAACAATTATTGATTAGTGTTTTGTTTGAAATATCTACTATCTACTTCCAAACTCGTGACGTGACTTTTCCTGTTTTATCCACAATTTCTTCTCGAACATGTACTCATGTTCTCCCATCATTCCACGCCATTGTTTTTTTTTTAATTTTTAAGCAGTTATGAGGCACGGTGGTGAAAACTAAAACTGCTGCTGTACTAGTTACTTTACAGGTTGTTGCTCGTTTACCAAAGAGTGAGAGAGTTAGTTGATGCCACCCACCTCGCTCAACCTCTCAGGGCTGGCCTGAGAGGTTGAGTGGGTAAAGCATTACATCTGCCTACATCCCCCAGAATGCTGTGTGGTTCTGGACTGGAATTCTGTGAAAATATTGAACATTCTATCAGACGTATTTTCTATTGATATTGACAACATGTCTATCGTAATATAAATAATTATCATAGGCATATTATTATTATTATTATTATCATAGTAAGGTAAATCAAAATCAGGTTAATAAATCCTTAACGATGTCTTTACGTTGTAATGAAATTAAATTTGGCAGAAACCCTGGAACACCATGGCTTTAATTGAATTATGAAGCTTTCAGTTTTATGTACTGTTGGTTTTATGGACAGCTCGGATGCAATATTTGCCAGACTATAATAGTTCAAGTCCAAGACATTAAAAGCTCTGCATGAATATATTTGGGCACCTGGATGAACTTTTACTGTCCTTGGCACCCACACATTATTTTATCTTAACGATCAAGATTCTAAAACCCAGGAAGAGTGATGAAATATTGTGGAAAAAAGTCTTGAGAAAACTGAGTAAAGTATCATGCATAAAGAGGACTCCCCCATTTTCCATACTGTGTATGTATGCTGATGACAGGTCTAAAAATTGCAGTATACCACTCTATCAATACTCGGTAAGTTAGTTTTCACCACAGTGTCATGGTCTGATCTTTTGTAAACTATATTTGATGCTCAACTGACCATCTTGAGTGGAAAGCGCAATGCTTTATACAGCATGCAAGTTCCCTCAAGTGCTTAAATAACTATTAGCCTGAGTTATTTACAAAATGTGGCTTCATGGCACCTGCTCCAGACATTCAGCATCCTGATATGAGTGAAACTTAGTCAGAGTAGACAGAGCGCTTGCATAGTATAAAATGAGATTAAGAAATGTTATATTTGAATAATTCCTGTCACATTTGCATTGCATTTACATAAACCGCTTTGCAGTGGCACGTGTGCGTATGGCATCTCAAAGCTACCATGATCACACCAAAGAATAGCTTGACATGTTCAAAAAATCCCTGGCAGCCTGGCATAGCTACTGATCACATTATATATGCTCAAGCAGTTTCAAATGTGTAAAAAAAGTAGGATTGTATGATACTAGGAAAATATAGAGTTGTGATATTATTGTTGAACATTGAAATGAGGGTTTAGGTTGTGATTAAATCACACTTTCCGTCATTTTAGTTTTCTACAACCAGATTCATCACAAGTAGTTATTTACAATTAGCATGCATTTATATTGCAAAGATGATTAACCATATCCTGTGCCTTTCTAGTAGAAAGACAATGCCGAAATGTTAATCTCCGCACTTGTCATATTCAAAATCTTTTGGACTTTGCTTCTGTCATTTCTTTGTATTGATTTCTTATTTTCCCTCTCTTAGTTCAGTTATTTTGTTATTTGAATGGTTCTTTACATTTAGTATTTATTTTCATTCCCCCATTCTAGTTTATTCCTTCTGATTTGTCCAGTTGTTTTTAGTGTTATGTTGTCTCATTTGGTTTAATTTCTTTTATCTACTCAGCCATGTTCTGTTCAGTCTACTCTTAGTTATTTTTAGATTATGTTTAATGGTCGTTATCCTCTGTTACTGCTAGATTCATTTTCCTTGCTCCCCTATTTACTCTCCTTTGCCCCCTGCTGTCGTTCTCTCTCTCCCTCCTCAGTCTACCTTTCTGGTCTCCTCTCACAACTGCAGCCTGTTATGAATCAACCACCGGTTCTCTATCCAGTATCAGTTCACTTATATTTAAACTCCTCCTTGTCAGCCAGTCGCTGCTAGATTCTCCTGTTGTCAACCCGTTACCTACCCATTACTTACCCATCACACTCTGCTTTCTTGCTCCTGGATTCCTGTTTTTGTTCTGCTCTGGCTCCCTGCATCCCCTGTGGTTTTTTGTAAGTTTCTGTTATTTAATTTTTCATTAAATATCCAAATCTACTCGCCGCCTCTGCTTCTCTGCATTTGGGTCCAGCAACGCCACAACCTGATCATGACAGCACTTCTGTACAAATAACAGGTATACAACAATATAGCTTCAAAGCCAGTGGTCAACTTGCCGTGATGTGAATACAATAGTAAGAGATGCCCAGTAAGTTGCCATGGCAACTGTGGCTGTCTGTTTAATCTGTGAATGATTTATTTAGTAGAACACTTTCCTGATGGAGCTAATTCCCTGCAGATAGGAAAAAAGGAGAGCATAAAAAAGGAAATAGAGTTAAGGAAGCAACCTGAGCCTGGCCAACAATTAACAGTTGAGGATTAAAGGTTTGTGTGGTCTCAGATATAGCCCTGTACATTCCCTGGCACAGTTGTGAGCATCTTTTATATGGGGTGAAACAGATTTAGAGATGAGCAGAGGGAAGGTCTTCAGTGAGTACACTGAAATGTTATGCACTGAGCCTGTGAGAAACCACCTTCAATGTGCATCTAAACAAAAGAACATAAGTGCGGTTCTCCAAGAAAAAGTCAAGGCCGTGGGCCATCTGCTTGTTTATGATAAGATAGATATCTTTCTTCTGCACAACTTCCGTCATGCAATTAAGCATTATTCACTGAAATCTTAAACTGAGAGATTATTGCTTTTTAAACCTCTGACAGACTTCAATATATGCTGTTTTAGTAATTGTACTTCTGAGCAAAATCACCCCCAAATAATCCAAGTGAAAGAATGACTGAGTGTGAATCTGGTGCTGAAAATGTGTTGTTCATACATAATAATGATCTGAGATTTCAGACCATATTGGCAGGACATCTTGGTTTAACATGTCTTGCAATCCTTACAATCCTGGTGATGTCCTGTCTCGTGTTGTCACCTCTACTCCACTTTTTTAAAGCATAAATATTATAAAAAGCTCTCAAAATACGTAATGAAAACATCATCCTACTGTTCTTTAGAATTTATTTCTGATTTAGAGAAGATCAGAGTCATCATCATGTCTCAAAGTTTCGTAGAGTCAATCAGATTGGCCCAACAAATACAACTAGAACAATTTGTAAAAGAGATGGCTTGTGATGCCTAAATGTAAAAGATCCATCTACAAAAGTTCAGTTAGAAGTATCCTTTTCAATGTCCTTACAGACTGAAAATGGAATGGAAATGGTATAAGGAATATTTATCAGCATCCATGATGTTCTTTGCAATTTATGTACAAAGCCTGAAACTTTGTTTATATTAAATTTTGAATGATCATTCACCTAGGCGTGACCTGTCTGCCATTAATATAAAATTATTGGCAGACAAGCATTGTATTCAATGACTAAGTAAAAGTAATCAATTAACTTTTTTGATATTCTAATATACTTAGATGCACCTGTAAGTACAGGCTAGTTTACACATTAATTTTTGATGTTACAAAGCTATGAAAGAATGCTCTGCTGAAAACATTTTTAAATTGTGAGGGGCAAAAGTAACTGAAGAAATGGTGATGAAATAATTAAAGACAAAGATAAGAGTTGAAGTAAAATCTGTGCATGTAAATTACAAAGCAAAGGCTGAGTATGTTACCAACATAAATGGATAATGCATAAAGTTTAAAGATCTACAGAGAAATGCACACGAATGAAAAGCTACATTAACTAAAGGAACAGTTAGGCTTTCAAATGTGCAGCTTGCACATTAGGGGTACAAAAAAAATAATAATTAGTCACATGCACTTTCAAGCTTCACATTGAATGTGAATTACTTCTATATTTGTATTTTAAATTTGTCTGCTTTTAGTCTAAGACTTCACCCACAACTGTCGCAGCTATGCCTAATTGGGATCTAGGTAATTCAAACTTTGACTTTCACTGCCAGCATGCAGAAGTATCCTGATACTGAGTCCTTCCCCTTAGTGTATTATGTGCTTAAAGAGTGTTCAACAAGAATAGAAAAGCAGTGTATAAATTCAGCCCATTTAACTGTTTAGCTTTAAAGGCTAACCTAAATCAACCACAGCATTTGCCATGGGCTCAGCAGGGTGTCTTGGAAGAACAAGAGGAAGATTTAGTCTAATTTCAACTCTCTTCTATTGGTGGGTATCTCTTCAGTTCAGCTGAGTATTCCTAATCCTCTAAGTGGACATAATGTTGCACTGGGGAAGAATCCACTTGTTAATCTCTAACAGTGCATCCAGAGTATCATGTTAGGATTATTAAGTTATGACTTACGATTGGTGACACACTCATGGTTCGACCAGACATCTAATATCCTTCATAATTACCCACACACTGAATAATTTTGCCCGCAGTGCCTGCTTCGCAGAAATCCCTCCTCTATCTATCTGTCTTTCCTTTTCACCACTTTAATTTCATCGTTATGTCTCTAATTAGCCATAGAGATGTAAATCCACGCTCCTCGAAGCCTCCAGGGGCTTTGGTTTGACCCGTTATCCTGTCTGACATCTATTTTCTGGTCCCCTCATCTCTCAGCGACTTTCTTACTACTACTTTTTTTCCTTGTTCCTCTTTCGTTTGTAGCCGATGGGCCCCCAAGGGCAGCCAGTGTGTTTCAGCACACCATAATTCACAGGCAGCAGCCTCCAGGCTGTTAGTGGCACAGCATGTGGTCTGCTTTTATCTCTCTTCTTTAACTCGTTTCCAGCGAGGACATAATTTATTATCATGCCTACATTGATTTGGTCTTTGTCTTGCCACTGCGGTGAAACAACCTCCTCTCTCTCCTCCTTATTTTAACACCCTTCTTCAATTTCAAACAAGTGTGTATTCATATGGGTGTGTGTCTACTCTCGCTTAATGTCTGCTTGCATTGAGGTTCTTTGCTTCTATTATTTTCCCCTCATCATACTCAGCAAATCCCCTCTAGCAACCACTTTTATCAGCTTTGAAAATGTACTTTCAGAACAAGGAAGAGACAGTAAAGGGATATGAAAGGCATTTTTACCGGGAAAAATAATATAAAACGGGAAACAACCAATCAAGGTGAGAGCACAGCTATGAAATCAGTCACGGCTGGATAACCTCAGCTATTGGATACATTGGTATGTGTGAGAGAAAGAAATATTGTCCAATAGATTCAGTCAGAGTTGTTTTCTTTGGGCAAACATCTGTTTTGTGCAAATCATCAGAAAGTTGGTCCAGATGGTATGCTAATACTGATAAGGTTGCATTTAATGAAAGAGCTTTTTCTTTTCTTGGCTGAATGGAGGCCAGCACCAACATCACTAAGCTTGACTGAACAAACATGGCAACAAATTTTGATCTCATAAAGGAATAAAAGAAAGTGGAGCAGAGAAGTATAAAGGAATGAAAGTCAAAGTGATAAGATGAGGTGGGTTTTATCTCAAATACCTAGTCACAAACATCTGAAACCTGCTCATATGATCATGTCCAACACCATTAAACAGCTTACAGTCTCTCCTTTTTATTATTTCCATATTTTAAAGGCTAACAGCGAATACTGTGACTGCAAAGCATGCAGCTACCTTCTTAAGACATAAACTGGGAGGTATGAGACATCAGGTTGAAAGTCAAGACATGAAAAGGAGATAAAGATACTGAAGAATAACAGAAGGTAATGAATAAATATGTTTTATCATGTTCCTTAAAGTTAAAAAGAGTAGAGTTCTGTAAGAAGAGCTAAGAGAAAAGTGTAAACATGCTGATAGATTCTTGGAAATATTCTTGAAAGTAAACATAAAAAAAAAAAAAAGAAAAAATGGTGACTCTTCAGTGCTGAAATTAACTGAGTGTAGACAATCTATTGCTTTCCATCAGTGGTGTTTATTAGATCACGGACCAACAGGCTGACGAAATATTTGAATTTTGGAAATATTTTAGTTTTGAATGTAATGACAGAGTTGAAGAATGAAGTAACATCATAACATGAAAGGTAAAGACTCAAATATTTTGTGGATACAATTGGTTAAGAAACACAAGAAACAAAACAATCAAAACAGAAATATCGTGCCTTGTAAAAGTATTATTATCCCAGGAATCACTGGAGAGCCAGTAAAACCTTAAAAAAGTATTTGTACTTCTTGAACATTTCCACGTTTCATCATGTGCCAGACCAGCACAACATAGTGCATAATTGTGAGGTGGAAGGAAAATGGCATATGGCTTTCAAACTTTTTTTTACAGCTGTATTTATGCCGAGATAAAATTACACAGAGGGTGGACTCTATTTATTATTTAGGTGACAGTTGAAGGCAACCGGTTAGACTGCATTTTATTTAGAGTTTCAGAATAAAGGTGGCTGAATATGATTTTTTTTTTTTTTTTTTTAGACTTCCTTTTAAAAGCAACCTGTAAATTTCCATAAATGTCATAATTATGCACTAATTTGTGTTGGTCTATTATATACAGCCCAGATATATAAACTGTTTGTGGTTCAATAAGTATGAATTCTTTTGCAAGGCAGGAGGCTGTAGATGAGTGTTGCAGAGCTACAGAGGGGAGGAACAGGATGAAAGTGAAAACAGGAGGGATGGACAAGTGATCACTTTTCTCTTCTGTGAGAACAGTGAATAATCCTCTTTGTCAACTTGTAGAATAATACTTGTCCCAATTTGTACTTGAGTCAACTGAGATACAGCAGAAGTGTCTGAAGCTGGACATTTGCATTTTCTGATTTGTGTAATTTCTGTTTTGTGCTCCAGCAAACAACCAGACCGAGCGTGTTTATTTTGATGATTTAAGTGTCCAAATGCAGGAATATTAGCTGGTTATTTAGACTTGGATGTGTTTCACCCTGAAGGTACCCATACACTTAATTTAAGGAGAAAGTAATTAAAAAAACATCTGTGCTTGGCTCCCCTAAGTTATCTGATGATTTGAAGGGAAGACAGATGTAGACACGTTACAAAACCTAGACTATAAACTTTGACAGTATTTATTTATTTTTTAACAGTGCAAGGAGCAGAGTCTGTAAAATGTTTTGTCTCAGATTCACCAAACTGCATAAGTTACTGGATGATGCAACACAGAACAACTTCCTTGTCTGACAGAGGCAGCAGCTAACGGGCAGGTCAGACACCAGATATGTCACAGAAACTGTGACAAGGACACATTTTCTATCCAAAATTGAGTTTCTCTTCCTTTTCTTCTTTCTTGTCGGCTCTTTACCGGACTTTGGTCGTCTTCTTTGCAATTCTGCTGAACTTTATTCTAAATAAGTAAAAGCTGTGAATAGATTTCCCTTGTGACAATTGGGAAAAATGATAAATTTGTGCCTAAAACAGAGGTTGTCAAAGCTCCTATGGCTGAATGTATTTGGAAGGAGATCAGAGAGTTTGCAGATGGAACTGATCAGAAAAACAAATTGTTTTCGAAGTTCCTCTTTGAATTCTTTGTCAATAATCAGGAAATGTAACTTATTGCCAGCAGCAAGTTACATCATTTTATTAAAGGCTTGTATCATATATTGAACTTTACCAATTAACATTACAAATGTTCCAAAGACATTTTTTTCAAGAATTGCAAATCATATCAAGCTCGTGGAAATGTTAATATTTGCAGTGTCTCTTTTAAGACTTCTACAGTTCTTCCTGGCATACTGGATATTAATTATTAGCCAGACTTCTGATTAATTATGACACATTTTTGCTTTATCAGTGCTCGGATATTCACAACTTTGAGTCTTTTTCACCACTTACATTTCACCAAAATTTCTTGATAAGATTAAGGTCTGGGGAGTTTTCTGGCCAGGGAGCCAAGATTTTAATGTTTGAAAGCCCTGAGCCACTTGGGTAATCATTTTTGCCTTGCAATGGGATGCTCCACTGTGCTGGAAAAAAATCTTTATCACTAGATTGCTCCTGGAGTAGAGGGTGAAGTTGCTCTTGGGGAATGTCTTTCCAAGTCTTTATTAATGACAGTGTTTTTAGCCAATATTGTGAGTGAGCCCCTTGGAGATTTTTAGAGGCAATGGTTTCAGGATGCTTCACTATCAGCAAAATCCAGGGCTTATGATGGCGTTGACCTTTTCTTCTCTACAGTCCATTTTCCAGATGTCCTAAGTGGTCTAAATGGGGCTACCTCCATTCTTTTCCTGTCCAGCCCTGCTACAGAATATTACAGTCCTCTGTGTTCTTGGAGAAAAGTGACTTTTTTGTCGTCCCTACTTGACACCATTATCTATTACTCTTTGACTTGATGTGTATGTTGAAAAAACAACCCCATTCCTGAGCAAGCTCTGCATTGGTGGCAACCCAATCCCTGAATCCCGATACGTGCCACTGATGATGATTATTATATATAGATGTTCTTAAATTGTATGCAACTGTCAAAATAAACTTAAAGGCATCTTTAAAAGATATGCAGCTTAATTTGCTGTAAATAAAGTAAACGTTTGGGATTCTATGCAGAAATGTGCTCATTTTAACATGTCCTCATTTGTAGTTCGGCAGCCCAACACCAAACATGAAAAAAAGTTTTGAAAGATATTTCTGTAGCTAACCTTCTGTGTTTCAGCAGAAGTTGATGTTTTGAGAAGAAAACTTTTTTCTTAGAGAAGTTTAAATTAGTTTTGCCACAGCTTTCATACAGTGAGCCGGAGCCTTTCTTTAACTGTTGAAAAGAATTAAAGTACTCCTGTTGACCATTCATACGAACAGCCATAATCGTTTAGTGGCTGTCAAAGAATTTCATGCAGCTGACCTTGAAAGTGCATCCTTGACAGCTTCAGGAAGCTGAAACAGTCAAACATTTTGAAGTATGAGTGAAAAAAAGATGTTGGTCATAGGAGAGCGGGCAATCTCAAATCACCAAACTCTTTAATCTCGGGAGTGCTGTCTGATTCTGTGGTGCAGCTCAAGGATGCCCGCTCCCAGCAGTCTGCAGGTAAACTGAGCTGTGAATAACAGAGGTCTCTGCTGAGTTTACAACAGGCTCCTATTCATTTCAGTCTTCTAAAACTGCAAATGCTAAGGTTGTTTTAGGTTCAGAGCTTCTTTTTAACCAAAATGATGCTTTTTTTTTTTTTTTGGTTGCTATTGTTTTTCCACGCAAAATCTCACATCACAACCAGCAATGTCAACATCCTCATCGATGAGGTTATGTACTACACATCAGAAATCCAGAGGGAAATATTACAGCTCTAGGCTTGATGCCTTGATGTCAGAGTTGCACAGAATTATAACACAGATCAGGGGCTGTTTGGATGGCCTAACCCAGCCAGGAGAAAGAAACACATGACTACATCAGAAATAAGTATTTTTTACATTTTAGAAATAATTCTCATCAATTTAATGATGGTGTGGATATTTCTTAGGAATTTTTAACACATCCAAAAATGGTGAAATGAAATATTAGGTTTTTACTGTGTGCAATTGTAAAATTCCATTTACTGCATTACAGGTCGACTTTTTTTCTACCACAGTTTCCTTCAAAGTCTCGAGAAATTACCTTTTGTGGTGTACCCCCCATGTGGACGGTGTCGATGACTGTCTGCTGAGCAACTGTGAACTTGACATCTTTCCACGGGATTCTGTAGGCCAGGGATATCCAAAGCCAAGTCAAGCCAAATTTATTTATTTATATAGCAACAAGGCAGTTCAAAGTGCTTTACGTGATAAAAACATAATCCAGTAACCAATTATAAAACAAGCAATGGTACCAATGCTAACAAACATTTTGTCAAATGCCATCATCAAAATCATCAAGAATAATCATTATCAAATATACATCAAATATATTAATCAGTGTTCCAGTAATTATTAATCAAAGGCAGCTCTAAACAGGTGGGGTTTTAGCCTTGATTTAAAGGAACTCAGTGTTTCAGTTGATTTGCAGTTTTCTTGAGGTTTGTTCCAGATTAGTGGAGCATAAAAACTGAAAGTTGCTAACTCTGGGGATGCAGAGTAGACTAGAACCAGAAGACCTGAGTGGTCTGGAAGAATGAGACAATGACAACAGGTCTATAATATAATGTGTAGCCCATGCGACATATGTTACCCTCAGGTTGATTTTCTTCTGCCTGCAACCACAATTCAAGGATGGTACAAGTGTACCTCACCTGCTCAGTTATTTGTTGGACAATTAAAAAAAAAAAAAAATTTGGGTGAGATTTTCACTGATGCATATCTTTTTGAAAAAGTTGCAAATAAACTTTGCTACGTTTTTCTTAAATAATTCAACCACAAACATCTAGTGACTTTTACTCAAAAACAAACTGGCACGCAATCATTCATTCAACTTGACAATATATGGCAAGTTTTTTTCAAAAAGAGTGACCTACATTATGTTGTTGTTGCTGAAAACTGACAAATCCTTTTAAACCAAGGAAATTTGGAAACAATAACCCAAAAGATGTAGGGAATTGTTCAGTTGTGCTTTTGTTTCTGATGTACAGTAGATCAATAAAACCAGACTGCTTTGCTCATTTCATTCAAATATTGCATGTTTAATGCAATGTTAGGCAGGTAAAAATTAACTTTTTTATGGCCTTTAGATACTTTCAGTATTTTATTGTGATATGGGTTAATTTCCCAAAAACAGATGCCACTCTTTATAAAATTCCCTTTATAATGGACAGCAACCACAAAGCAGTCATCAAGACAGAGTTGTGGATTAGCAGTGTGCAAGCCCCCGTACTGTCAGTGGTTTGCAGCATATACATTTGGTCCCCTTCATGCTTAATGTGGTAGCCTGTGTGTGTAGGAATTAGCATACTATCTACTGTAAACACACACGGGGTCATTACAGGTCCGCTTGGGGATCATTCCAGTGTCATTTTCACTTTGAGCAGACACTTCTCCTTTCAAGATGGTGTGCTGCCTATGTATAATTTAATCAGTAAGCATGCAGGTATTTAGCCTGAAACTTTCATAGTTATTTGCAAGATTCTTGTCATGCTTGGAGGATCCATAATAATTTACCAGAGTGGAGTAAGCGTGCTGTAGACAAAGTTTACTCTCCCATAATTCATTACCGAGGGAGCACTTCAGGGTAAATTATCTAGCAATTAATCAACTTCATCAACTCATCAGGAGCTTTTTTTAAACCTTGTTAGTTGATATAATAGTGTTGCAGCGACTGTTTAGTTTACTTTCTGCCAATTAATCGCATTGGTTACATCATATTACCTACAATAAAAAAGATGAAAATGGAAATAATTTTATCTTTGTTTTGATTGGATGGAAATAGTTAAAATCAAGCAAAAATATTTAGAAAACTTTTTTTTTTAATTAAAAGAAAAAATGACTACAAAACACCTTTTTAAAAAAGAACTGTCTTTCCCTCTCTCTCATTGTGATGGTGAGAACATATAGAAAGTAAGCCAGTCAGATATTTGTTTCTACCAGTACTAGTTCACAGTATTTATATCTATGAAATGTGAAGAGGCATTTTTTTCAAGAATTGTGGACTCGGTGGTATTTAGCTGTTTTAGATTCATGGTCAAAGCGTTGCTCTGTGTGTCTATAAAACTACAATAAGTTCTTCCTCTGTGGCTGTTTCAAAAGAGATGCCATCAGATTTTATGTGAAAAGCCAAGATATTACCAGCTATAAAATGATGTGCATGACCTTTGCAAAACATGATCCAAATTGCATGGATGGAGTTTTTATAACTGAAAAGATAGAAAATCCAAATGATTTTAGTTGATTTTGACAAAAAAAAAATGTACTTCAGCATAAAAATTAATAAGCCAAAGCAGCAATTTAACAATGAGGTGGTTGGTTATCTTCTAAATGTCATGTCACCTAACCTACCAAGATGGTGGAAGCTGCCTTATCATACATTTTTCGTCATGCACCTTTGTTCATTTAGATTTAAAAAAAAACAGCAAAGAAGTTATTTAGCATAAAGTTCAGACTTAACTAAATGCTGTGAAAGTTTGATTCAGGTAGACGCTGAAAACAATCATAGAAGTAAGTTCTGCAAACTTGTTGGGATTCGTAATTGGAAAACAGATAAAGGTCAAACTCTGCATCATGTAAAAATGACACCATTGCATTTTATCACAGGTGCGCTTTGTTATTTTTGTTGACAACACTTGAACCTCTGCCATTTCTCACCCAAATTACTCTGTCAAAACAGATCAATGAGGCCTGATTCGGCCTTGTATTTTACTAACATTCCTGGTGTTAAAATAAGCCCTTTGTCACTTCATTTAAAGTCATTTTTCTCAATATCAAGAATTTTTTGGGGGGAAACTATCTAACCTATTGAGACCATTAATCATAAAACCCATGAAACACCTTTGGAATATGTGATGAGGGACCTTTTACATAAAAAGAAAACCAGTTTCTTTTTAAAAAGCCAGAGCAAATGAATTTGTGTTTGGATATGTTGGGAAGTGCAGGCTGTCAGTACTGTAAATTGACTTTAAATTAAATACTGTAAATTAAGAGTTTTAATAATGTCAAATGATATGCATTCAGTTAGCGAGATTTGTTGCAATGTTTTGCATTGCTTTGTAACTCTACATTCTGCTCAGCTTTTCTCGTACACGCCTTAGAAAACAGGGAAAGAATATGTGTATTATTAGCCTTGCAATCCGAAAGCTGTTGGTTCGATTCTGCGGTTCTTCTGTCACGTGTCAGTGTGGCTCTGGGCAAGGCACTTTTAACCACAAGCTGCCTCTAAATCTCCATATTGATGTGTTTGTGGGTCCAATATGACTAGAAAAGCGCTTTCTAAATTCAGTCCATTTACCAATATATCACATTGATATACCTGATGTTGATCATGTTGAAACATATCAGTTTTTTTCATGATACATTTTATTACATTATCCTCTAGGTTTGTAGCTTTTGCAACAGATGGATTTCAGTAGAACCTTGCATACTCTGTTGGTTATGTTTTCTTTTTACCTACTTGTTTCTTCTAGTTTTTGTAGAGTCTTTACTTCTTTTATGTTCTGTTCAGTCGTTCCCTGTCTCCATAGCCATGCTTGATTTCTCTGCTTACTGTTGTGTTGTTGTAGTCCTGACCTTCCCTGATCATTGCTCTGATTGACTTCCTCGATCCTGTTATGGTTCTTGTTAACTGCAGCAGCTAGGCCAATTAAATGCACTCCTCTGTTTCCTCTAATTGTTTTTAAATTCTTGTCTTGGGTTTTGTTTTTTTTCTTCATAAATCCTCTGGCTTTAGTTTTCTGACTCAATCCCTCTTTGGATTATGTTTCTGAATCCATTATTTGGCAGCACATTTTTAGTGTTTTAGTTAATAAATTTAAGTATTTTTTGCCCACTGCCAACCATCTGGATCCTGCATATGGGTTTTTTTTTTTTTTTGTTTTTGTTTTTTTTTTTTGACTACTTTTTGTAACATGCAACCTTCAAAGAAGCAACCTAGTTTCTAAATTTTACAATTCACAAAAGCAACATCATAAAAAATATGTTGTATGCATCTGTGCAATTCTTGATTTGTTTTTCCATGTGTAACTGCAACAAGAACAAAAATATCCATCCCTTTCATTTGTCTTATCAGTGTACTCTTATCCTCTTGGTCCAATAGTTGTCCTGATTATGGGCTTGAAGGCTTAGGTCGATGGTTACAGTTTCTCCTTTGGTTCTACTTGAGCTCTCTTCCTGATTTAGGCATTTAAATAATTTGAAAATAGGTTTCCTAAAATTGTAAACAAGTAAGCAGTAAGTAAAACTTTATTTATATAGCACCTTTCAAGATAAAAATCACAAAGTGCTTCAACAAGCAGAGAATAAAAACACAAAGCTTACTTGACAAAAGAAGATTTAAAAAGTTTTTAGTTGACTTTTAAAGGAAGCCACCAGGTCACCTGATCTCAGTGAAAGTGGAAAAGCGTTCCAGAGTCTTGGAGCCACAGAAGAAAAGGTTCTGTTTCATTCAGTTTTTAAATTTTGTATTGGGGACTATCAGAAAGCCTTGATCACAGGACGTCAAGGACTGGAGGGTCGTGTAAAGATGCAGTAGTCCACAGATCTAAACTGGTCTTTGTCCATCCAGAGCTCTCAAAGTCAAAACCAGGATCTTGAAATTCTGGGAGAATATACTGGGAGCCAATGTAGCTCCATTAGCAGTGGAGAAAACAAGGATCTGATCCATCCAGTTGTGTTTGGCAACAGCCCTGCTGACTTTCTGTTTCTGGTATTTTAGTAGAAGTTATAGGCTCTCAACCAGTCAGCAGGTCACCTTGAGTTCTGGCTTGTTTCCTGTTGACTTTTGTGAGCCTTTGTCTTGGTCTTCAAAAAAAGTGATTAAATGGTTTCCAAACACAAAATTCTTAAATGTTTGTTAAAGTTTACTATTAACCATAATCACTTATCCACTGAAAAAAGGTCTAAAAGGCGGTGCTGGAGATTTTGTCCCTTTGCCTATGTAGTTCTCATTATCTAATATTCAAACAGAAAATTTTTACTTAGGGTGTCCATCATGTCTAAGAAAGATCCATCTTCTGTTTTCATCCACCTCAAAGCATAAAACTAACTTAATTGATTCCATTGTCTCAGTTTCAGTTTATTGATTTAGTGTCTTTATCGTAATTTTTAATTGCAATCAACAAAAAATCAGCAACATTTAAAATGAGGGTTCTACTTGAATGGATTTTCCAAAGGAGGGATGAATGGATGGAAGGAAGAACAGGTGGCTGGCTAGCTGGCTGGCTGGATGAATATCTAAGGATCCAAATCATTTGGTAAGTAAATGGGGGCATATAAAACTTGAAAAGTTGAAATTATAATGAAAACAAGCCAAGCTATGCCCTATTCACTTGAAGTCAGACAAGCATCTTCTCATTTGTTGAAACACAGTTTATTAAGTATTGAGTTGTTTATCATTTTAGAAAGAGAGCATAAAATATGGCCAGAATCTAATACTTGATCTTAAAAAAATCAGCCTTTAGAATCAACCCAGTGCTATTTTCCTTACATACATTCATCTTTCAGACATCAACCTCTCTCTTTCTCTCTCTGAATACATTAAAATGTGTAAATAAGCTCTGAAAATAGCACTTTAATAAATCAAATTAATAATACATAACATGGAGTTGTGCTATCACCGCTGAACTCCTAAGTCTGTTAAACTCCTTAACCTCTGAGTGTTTTCTCTTGAAGGATGCCCTCTTGCGAGTTTA
The DNA here is from genome assembly GCA_014839685.1 of Anableps anableps. Lineage (NCBI taxonomy): Eukaryota > Metazoa > Chordata > Actinopteri > Cyprinodontiformes > Anablepidae > Anableps > Anableps anableps. The sequence goes on along the minus strand of CM026078.1, from coordinate 25,384,913 downwards.
TAAAGAATATTATAGGTCTTTCTGATTTTCTGCCCTACAGCAGTAATCATGCTGTTTTTAAAATGTTTGTAGATGTTTCAAAGTGTCCGTGCTCACAAAGAATTCCCACAGAGCATAAATAACTAGTCGTACTGATACATTTGGACACGTATGGTTATACTTACCCGAACTCTTCCCAGTGCACCTTATTGTGCATTCTGTCTTGGTGGAGGTGGACCCTCAGGTCAGGTCAAGCTGTGGCTCCAGCAGAGCAGAGTTGTGTTGCAGGGCACTAATCTCTCCTCCACAAAGCTCAAATGGCTTTAATACAAGAAAGACCACTTAGCCAGTCCTGTCAGAAGATGCTCTAGTGTTTTTACAGTAGGAGAAATACATCCAGGGAGAGAGCAAGAGGAGGTTTTTCTTTCCATAAAGATGAAAGATTACTGAGATTGTCAGAGATCTTATGCTGCTGTCAGATGAGAATATAGCTTTAATGAATTGGATCTCATCCGGCCAAATGAAGTATGGGAGATTAGCTCCAGACTGTCAGCTTGTTTCCACTAATCCTCCCAGAGCAGGATAGCTTTTTTGAGCCCCTGAGACTTAAAGTGTTTTCATTTTTATCAAATAAAAGTGTGAAGATAAGACATTTTTCCAATCTATCACCTAAACCTCATTTTTATTATCCTTTTACCCTCGATTTTTGACAAACAGAAATAAGGCATTAAACTGACAAAAGCTACTTTGGTTTCACCGCAAAGTTTAAAAAACAGGACATGTTACGATTTTATGTACTTTAGAACAAAGCAAATATTCAAACAAATAGTCTGATAAAGATAAACAAAGTCCTCTAATTCTAGCATTTCTACCATATAAAACCTTGATAGTGTCTGTGTGACTTTTACAATCAAGCCGGTGTCTGCTTGGCCCTCCAGGTTTTTAGATGTTGCCCCAGACAAGAGCATAAGAACAGCAATCACACAAAACAAGTGGTGAAGGGCCCAGCTGCTCGCATTAGTTTACAGCCACCTGGGTTAAGGGTTGGCTGTGCATGTTTGCAGGTGCAGAGATGAGCAACATTCTCTGAAGAGACAGGCAGACAGAACAGCCGCCAGTGTGATGGAACGGGGAGGCTCTCGATGCGAGCAGCACTAACAGACATAGAAAACCCAGAGCAGAGTTGAACAAAAGAGACAACAAGAGGGAGCTGGATGGCATTATGGTGGCTTGTTTTAAAAATGCTTTCTCTGGAATTTATCTTAATGATTGTTTGCCCAAACAAGAGACTCATGTCTAACTTGGCATTTTTAGTAAAGATCATTCAAAAGGATGTTCATCATCAAATTTACTCCTTTTTGATGAAACAGAATCTCTTCAGTGCTTTCCAGTCTGGTTCATGACCACAGCAGAACACTGAGACTCAAAAGGTTCCGATACAGATGCATAAAAAACATCAGTCCAAGTATCGCAGTACTTCTTAACGCTGTGCTTAAAATAGCTGATCAGAGTATGCTGATTGACAGACTGGAAAAGTGGGTGGGACTTTCTGCTACTGTGCTGGTGCACGCCGTACCTGCGCCATACTCGAGCCACTTTTATTCAACATCGGCACCGTCTTCGCTAAACTCATAGAATTAACTCTCCTGTAATCTCTATGCTGATGACAAACAACATTTCTGTGTCCTTATGAGTGTGTCTTTAATAACAATGAGTGGATCAATCAGAATTTCATCCATCTTACTGGAGAAAAGAGAGAAGTAGCAGTAGTTTCTTTTTTTGTCCCCAAAATGCAAGATAGGAGATCATCACTCAATGTTGTGCAGCAACAGGAGTTTAGTTTTGGCTATGAATTACTATAATAATTGCTTGGGGCAAGTCAATTCAGTCTCAGTAATCGTTTATAAATACCTGCCTGATAAGGCTTAGCTTTTAAGATAATTGATGAAGGCATAAATCCAGCTCTGTCGTCATCTGAACGGCAAGATATCTATGCGATAAATACAGACAAGAGTTTTGCACATCTTAATTTCGTTTAGAACTTTTATAAAACTGATTACTCTAACAGCATTTCTTTAAAACTCCTTCAAGTAATACTTCGAAGGTTTTAAAAAGGTCCTCTTCCCGCCCAGCAGGTTAGAAGAACAGTGGTTCACATATGCATATGTGTCTCCGTCGGAGTCTGAACTCCAAAGACAACTCTTATCTGTCCAGCTCTGAATTTTAACAGGGAGTTTGAGTTTTAGCAGTGATGTCTCCAGCGCAATGAATGTTTGATCAGTTTGTTCTAATAAAATGGAAGTCCAACATTTCTCATCTTTAATGCATTTAGTAGGGGTTTTTTTTCCAGTAAAGCTCTTAGGTACTTTCTGTATTACTTATGCTATACAAATACAAATACAACTATACAAAGACAGTGGATCCCCACAAATTTGTGGATTTATTCTTGGCGCATATCTAAAATATTCAAAAGAAAATGCAGTTTGGGAAGCTAAATTATTTAGGTCCAATGGTACTTGACATGCTGTTGTCTAGCGTTTGCAAAGCAGCCAATTGAGGAACACCATTCGTTTCCTTGGCTGGACCCTCAAGCTTGATCAGGAAGACTGACTATTTGAACTATTAAAATAGCCAGTTATAAGCTTTTTAAGAGGGGGTCTCAAGTAAAAGTTTGAATGGCGCAGCCCTGTAGATAAAAAAACATGGCAAAAAGTACTCTGCCCTCTTGTTACCAAATCACTGAGAAGGAATTATTGAGTCCCCCATATATAACCTTGGTGTACTCAGATGCTTGGCAACATACACATAGAAATAGGTTGTTATTTAGAGCCTTTCTTCTGAAACGGGTTGTCAAGTCATCATTAGCTGTTGAGGCAACGCTTTTCTCTGCCGGAGAGGAACTGTAAAAGATATCTTAAAAAAGTACACTTTTGACACCAGTAGGTGTATCTTAAGTTTGATGTATTTTTCACACATTAAACGTGATCTTTCTAACATTTTCAGTTAAGCTCCTATACATTGTATACCTCCATGTTCTCTTCTTTTTTAAGAAGTAGCAGTTTTGTTGAACTGTTAAATCCTCACCAGAAATCACCCTCTGTTTTCTTCTGAATGTTTCCCTCAAAGGGTAGCAACCATTGACATATATTCAACTGAAAACCTCTGGAGTCACTTTATTGATGCAATTTGTGCCAGATTTTCCTAAAATAGTCCCTACTGCACACATTTGTACTTTACTTGTCTCTTTTTTGCTCCCAGTCTTTTGGTCTGTAATCCTAACAAGGCACATTCACTGCCTGCTTAAGGGGTCCTACAGGAAAAAGTAGCTAAAATTTGGTATTTCCAGCAAGTCAAAAGACAGCTGGGGAAGGAGGCACATCTAGTGGAACGAAAGAAAGGAGAAAAGCATAATAGAACCGCAGAGAAAGAGAAAAAGTGAGATTGACAGGCAGTTACAGTCACACAGATATCAAGAGGGTTAGAGGTTCTGCAAAGGACAAAGAGCTGTAGCCTAAGATGCAAACACAGCGCGAGGGAAAAAATGAGCTGGTGGGTGGAAAAAGAGAAGGAGAGTTAGCAGAGGATTCCTCTGTACCTGTGGAGGAGATTAAGGGTCTGCATCCAGCATGATTAATGAGCTGGCCACTGATTGCTCATCCTCGCTATCCTTCCCATGAATAATCACCACGCCAGCACTCTCTCAGAAAAAGCATGATTTTCTCCATATGTGTGAAAGAGAATAAGTGCTTGTTTAACAAAAGAGATGCAGAAGAGTGAGAGGCTTTATGCATGAAACACAGCAAATGATCAGGATGCATGTGCAACATTTAAATAATACGTGATGTATATACAGTGTGCATATGATTAAGAGCTAAAGTGTGTGTAGTTATTGATTGGCTGAAAAGAAATGCTGTGTGTCATTAATTCAGTGTCAGTGTGTTTGAAATATTAATGATGTATTTACTAAAAGCTGCAGCCTGCCTGCAGAGAGCAGTGCTCATAACAAATGCACAGTGACACACCGAGATAATTTGTGCTCACTCCGGGGTACCAGTGGGAGTTCTGTCTCATTACATGTACTATACGTACCTACTGTTGTCATTATGTTCAGGAAACTTTACGACAGTTAACAGAGGTAATTGTTTTTTAAATAGATGCAGTAATGAAGGTGAATTGTGAGCTGGATTGCAGTAAAAATGGGAGATATTTTTAAAGATGATGAAATATAGGTTCAACACACATTAAAAGCTGTGGTTCAGGATGTGCCATTAATCACAAGCTTGGTCCTGACTACATATAAGCGTGTCCTTGAGCCTCTATTCTACTCCCCGTGGGCAGGTCAGCATCTTGCATTTTCCACCATCAACACTGTGTTTGTACATGTAACTCTGTGTGACTTGGAGAGAAACTTCAAGCTATTTTCCCATTAAGATAGAAATGTTCTGTATAATTGCAGTGCATCTAACTGGAGATTTTCCCCACATTGGCCCGCTCTCAGACATGGTGCATGACATATTAGATGCTCAAACTGCATGTCAGTTTTTTTAGAAGTACAAAATGAAATTTGGAAAAATAAGAAACCCAAATCAGTTAAGATTACTTTAATACAATCTCTGAACTCTTAAAATGAACAGGACATGATGAAACATACACTTCGATAATACATACCCCTAGGCTGTCTTGATTTTTTATTGCAGCAGCATAATCTCTGAAACATTTAGGGAAATACAAACATTAATTTGGCTACATTTATTCAGTGGGAAAAAAATCTCATGCTGATAAGTGTTACTAAAATCACTGTTGGGGAAATAATTGGTACCTAACATATATCAGATAAAATGAATCTTACTAAAGCATAAACAGGCTGCTGTATAGTGTAGAATCCATGATGCATTGGGCCTGTATTACAAAGCAGGATTAGTGCGTTAACATTAGTCTCAGGATTTTTAAAATGATGAACATGGTTAACTTTTTACCTGACTGTATTAACGGCATACACCCCAGTAAAAGCATTCATTTGCACATTAGCCAGTCTTCTCTGCCTCTTCATTGTGATTTGGCTCTCTTATTCCACTTCCATCTGTTTTACATAAACTCATAAATATCCAAAACGCCCTGAATTGACTTAGCAAGCTGTTTAGAAACTTTTAAGTACCACTTTAGTTTAACCTTCAATGACCGTTAGGCAAAATCTTTAAAAGAAACTTAAATATGTTGAACCTGTTTTGTAGCATTAGTTCATGGGAGCTTTTTTTTTTTTTACTCGGCATCATGGACTTCTTGAAATAACAGGAAATTTTCAATTTAAATCTGGTGGGCTTTACCTATAAACTCCCAAATAAATGGACAAATGCGAACAGAAATACTCCACCATACACAACATCAACCTTCTTCCATTGCTGTTTCATTCCTCACACCTAAATCCTATAGAAAACCAGAGGGTTGGGATGAAGAAGGGAGCATAAGAGGAGATAAAACAACTCTGGACAATCAAAAAAGGTGGTGTAAAGAGAAGGATCAAAGATCTCTCTAACTGTATCCTCCAATCTTGTGATTTTTTTTAAAGTACAAGATCAGAAGACAGCTTATTAGCAAAAGTGGATTGACACAAAGTGTTGACAGCAGGAGTACCAATAATTGGGCTACTTGGGATTTTTCTTCTCAACATGAGATTATTCATGCACAGAATAAATGTATTCAAATTAAAGGTTGGATTTTTCATAATCAATGTGAGATCATACTGCTGTTATAAAATCTGAATTTATTTTCAGGGATTTTTACACAACTTTACCAGAGAATAAATGTGGCCAGCACCAGGTCTCAGTGAAAACAGTCAAACCTGGTGCAGCTAACTCTGTAAAAAATGACCATGTAAATTCATGGTTGCTTCTCCAAATGAGTACAGATGGGATGAATTTATAAATTACTTTTTTATATTTACTGACTACTTAAATATGCTGGAAATATTTTTTTTTCTGCTAAAACTTGTTTTAAAAGGCAGCGAATTACCATAGAACAGTTTTATGAGTGACGCCAATGACCATCAACACATTTGTCTGTGTTTGCTCTTCACATAGGTAATTCTGAAACAGCCCTGTGTGTATTAAAGGGGACATATGCTTTTAAATCCTTTCTTTTCATATTTAAATCTTACAGTTGTGGTCTATATAAAGTAGAACTGCATTGCTTTGGTCTGAATTCTTCCTTATTTTAGCTCCACAGGCCCCTCTTTTACCTCTGATCTGAGGCGTGTCTAAAAACAGTTCGTTTTGGTGTTGTCGCTTTAATGCAAATCAGGCACTTCACACCGTGGGCCCCAACTAGGTCGCAGAGCGTTCCATTACACCTCATTCGGCCATTTTTGTTGTTTGATAACAGAGATAGGATTATCTAGCAGCGCAGAAACATTATATTCCCAAATTAATTGAAAGATGTCAACAGTGGAAGCCTTGTCCATTCAGCCTTACTTGTTCGAGACATAAACTGCTACCACAACATGAATAAACATGTATTGTAAACAAGACCTCAACACAGTTACGGAGTTGGCGAACGCTAGCACCAAGAATGTCACTGAATGCTTTTGGATAATTTGTTCCCCAAGAGAAAAACAGCAAAAATAGTGGCAAACTGTTTAAAACATGCAGTGCAGTTGTGTCCTTAAAAAACTAAAAGCAAGCACACTGCCCTGACATAAACAGAAGGCACAATGCTACTGCAATAAAAAAAACAATGGGCAGGTCATCATATCAACACACAACAAATTAATGTCTAAAATAAAGTTTGTTGTCATTTTAGGGTTTTCATAGACAGTAGTAACTTACCCCTCAATCAGACGAAGTCTTTCGGTAAATCCTTCTAGATACCGGGTGGAGCTTGCTGAAACATTCATCCTTTTAGTGATTCACGCAAACTAAGAGGACTTTCCCCATGGATGTGGATACATTTTAAAGAAAAGCTGAATTTAACCAGGCACTTTGAAGAGGCTTTGATGTTGTGGGATGGTGTAATGAATTGTGTGTTTAATACACCAAGCAACCAAACATTTTGACTTCTCCACTTGTAGCTTCGGTATTCTTGAACTTGGACAATCGCAGTGAGAAATAAAAATGGCAGCTTCACAAAATTGGTTAGCCGGAAGTTCATGACCTTGTTTAGCAGTTCTACAGCAAATACTGTGATACTCTTGTTAAAAAAAACATAATAGAGAATAGAGAAAATGGAACAGATTGAAACGTGTGACTCAAACAGAATATGAAGACATCAGTGAAGCACTGGGAGAGACTAAATTCAAGTTTTCTGCACTCCCAGAGATTCCAAGTACACAACAAAATGCATTTAAGGGTTAAAAGGTGGATTTTGCATGTAATGTCCACTTTAAGGCATTGAAGAATTCTTTTCTGCTCCTGCAAAGGATGATAACAATGTCAGCATGTGCTACTATTACTGAAGCAGCTTTCTGTGTTGAGAAACATGTGTTTAAAGCAGCTTGATCCTTAAAGCTATTGTCCGAAATCACCTGGTGATTGAAGAATGCCTGTTGTCTTGACATTTAGTTGTTCCATAGCAGCAATCAAGCTTAACAAAAGCATTTGTAAAGCATATAAAAAAGTGACATTTAGCTGAATGAAATTTACTGTTTAAGATGTCTCTAATTTAATAAATCTCTATGGGATTTAGTAGGCTTGCAGGAACTGGTAGAAACTGTGAAGGAAGGTGCAACAAGCCAACTTACTGTAGCAGATGCTTTCCACTCTGCAGTGGGTAAGATAATTAATGTCGGAATATTAATCAACCAAATCAGATCGAATGACACTAGTTTTTCATGAAGCACAAATATGAATAATCCAGTGTGTAATACATGATTTGCATGGATCATATGTGAAAGGAGGAGTTGCTATCAGATGAGTGCCATACTGCTCCGAGGCTTATGCACAGTGACAGAAAGGGAGGGATCATTCATTTACTAGTGGGGAGGATCTAAAGGCATGAAGACCTCATTCACACAGAGAACAGGTTCGTGTGGTTTTCTTCTCAACGTTAGCTTAGTCATCAGGTTAATACACTAATACACTGACTAATCTGGTGAAGGCAGCAGTAAACAAGCAGTCATACCTGAAACTGTAGAGGCCTTACCTCTATTTCAGTTATTGTATGTTCCCAAACTCAACAGCTGGTTTGTGGTGTTTAAAACCTGCTGTATCAATTACAATCTTTGAAGCTAAATTATGAATTTGCCGAGAGCAATTTATGAAACCAGCTCTCCTGGTGATAGGATGTAGCAGGTTTATTTACTGGGGCTTTTACAAGTTAAACTTTTTCACATTTTATATGGATTTTATATGATAGACTACAACATGGTTTTCGACTTTTTTTTTTTTTTTTTTAAACAAATAAGTCTGAACAGTGTGGCATGCATTTCAATTTAGCCACCTGCATTCTTATATCCCAAATAAAACAACTAAATAACTAACTAATAAAGTCAATTAATTTTTAAATTGAGTCCACCTTTTTATTTAATTTCAGCATAAACCCAATTGAAAAAGATGTAAAGAAGTTTAATGGAGGTTTATAAAACAATATTCCAAGCTTTGAACATGTCACAGAGCTTTATTCAATCCATTTATTCAAAAAGGGGAGGAGTTATGGCACTGCTGCAAACCCACTAAAACATGGTAATCCACTTAAAACTTACAGGCCGGACAAGAAGAGCGTTAAATAGAGAAACAGCCTGGAGGCCTGTGGTCTCTCTGGAGGAGCTGCAGAAATTCTTAGGTTAGGTGGGAGAATCTGACTGGACTTTTTTTTTTTTTTTTTTTTTTACTCCAAAAATCTGGCTTTTGTGGAGAAGTAACATGTCACACAGTAAACATGTGGAAGAATGTCCTCTGATCAGATAAGACTAAAACAAAACCATTTGGCCATCATGCAAAGCAGAACACTGCAGAGTTCTCTGAACATGCCTTCTTCATGATGAAACATGGTGGTAGCACTACTTTGTTGGTCTGTCACATGAGACTGTACCTGAAATTTCATCCTAACATCTACAAAGTATTTAAGGGTGTAATGATGGACTCAGGCCTGAACCTTCAGTGACACATAAAGACATTTACAAAGTCAGCCTTCTATCACCTGAAGAACATTTCTAGGATTAAAGGACTTATGTCTCAGCAAGAATCTGAAGAAACTTATCCATGCATTTATCTTTAGTCACATTGATAATTGCAACAGTGTCTTCACAGGTCTGCCTAAAAAGTCAATCTGACAGCTTCAGCTGATCCAGAACGCTGCTGCTCATGTTCTCACTAAGACCAGGAAAATAGAGCACGTTGCCCCAGTTCTAAAGTCCTTACACTGGCTCCCTGTAGCTCAGAGAATATCCTTGAAAATACTCCTGTTAGTTTATAAATCACTGAATGGCTTAGCACCAAAATGCATTAAACACCTGTTGTTGTATCAACTTTCCAGACCACTCAGGTCTACTGGTTGACGTCTACTCTGCATCCCCAGAGCCAGAACCAAACATGGAGAAGCAACTTTCAGTTTTCATGCACCACAAATCTGGAACAAACTTCCAGAAAACTGCAAAACTGCCAAAACACAGAGATCTCTTTAAATCAAGGCAAAACCCCCACCTGTATAGAGCTGCCTTTGATTAATAACTGGAACATTGATCAAAATATATGGTGTATATTTGATGATTATTCTTGATGATTTTGATCATGGGATTTGACAAAATGCAATGTTTATAGCTTGTTTCATAATTGGTTACTATATTATGTTTTTATTGTGTAAAGCATTTTGAACTGCCTTGTTGCTGAAATGTGCTATATAAATAAACTTGACTTTTTTTACACAATGATTCCAAATTTGCTTAGATCTGCAAATCCCTGAAAATCTAAACAGTTCTTTCCTTTCTATATTTTCTTTTTGATAGATAGTTTTCTTTGGTTACTGGTCCTACTCGCTGCGGCTCTTTGCATCCCACTGCTGAACCTTTGACCCTTTCACCCTAGTTTCTCTACCTTTCTTCTTATTCTCATCATACCTACAGGCAGCCTATCTATCTGCTTCTCACTTTAAAAAGACGTCACTGTGCTCGGCTTCTTTCTGCTTCTCTGCGTTCTGGTTTGATGTCTCTCTCCAGCTCATGAGGGGCTCGTCTCATACGAGTGGGGAAAGGGGACAACCTTCTGAGGTGCAGACTCCAGCTTTACTCTAAGATATTCAGTGCGCTCTGCATCATGTCTTTTTATCCTGACTCATGGAAACACATTTTTTAATCTTTTTATTACCTGCTTCAAGTCGAGTATCAATCAGTTAGCTTTTCTTCTCTCTCTCTCAAACTCTATGGCTGCTGTTTTTTCCCTTTTTTGAGGTTTTTTCTTTGTTTTCCCTGCATTTTTTTTTTATTTCATGCAACATTTTTTTCTATTCCTGAGATTTCAACTCAGTAGTCCTTTTTTTCTTTTTCTTCATGTAACTCTTGCTGGACAGTGGAACCCCATGTGTTGGCTTTCAGACCATTTATACATCAGAAGTGTGTAGCTCCTGACTTTCTCAGACTAACTTACTCGTTATCCCCATTTTTTGAGTTTGTAGGATTCATTAGCTTCCTAATTTCAGACCAGCTTCCCCAGCCAGGTTCACACACTGGAGCACACACTGCCTGTGGATATGCAATTTGTTTGGGTCATCTGAAAACTGAGCAGAGCAGTGGACAATGTTTTAATAGATTTAACATGTGATTGAGTTTAACATGAACCTTTCTAATGGGGCTGGAATTAAACATGCCATACGGCCTAAGATTTCCCTGTAGTATCAGCATTTTAAATGTTCCTAAATATGTTGTTTTCCAGAGTGGCTGCTAGTAAGAATACAAATATGTGGTTTTAGCTTTCCACTTGTAAATCAATACTATAGTGGCTGCAACCCTCAGAAGTCATTCCCCACATTTCACTACAATGACCAAGACTCTTGAAGAAGACCTCTGTCATGACATTCGTTTGAGCTGAAATAATCTTTTAGTCCACAGATCATGTTCCTGAAATCTTCAAAACACTTCATGGTTTTGAAGTATTCTGATTGAAGAAACTCGATACATTTTAAAGTAGCTCTTCAAGTGAATAATTATATTCTGCTAGTTTAGAGTTGATCAGCCTTTTGAAAGATCCATAATCAGTTTCTCATCAGCTATAACTTTAACTCTTCTGTGGTCATCATATTCCTCATATTCTGCATACACCCCGTGTCCTCCGGGTCATACTGACCCGGCTTCTCTAAAGCACCAGTATAAATAGCTTAACTGAATCTTAAGCATGACTTTTTTATATTTTGCCTGAAGGAACTTGCCAATCCTCACAAGTTGAGTGAATATCTGGATTTTCCCTCTTCACATGGCATAACGACTGCATTTATTCATGAGATACCACTCATTTCTATAACAGTTTATTGTATTAGTCTTTGTATAGTTGGCAGCATTGTTACATTTCGATCACGAGAACCTGTACTTTCCCGCAGTTTTCCCGCTCTTGTTGTTATTGTCTGCTACTGATAAATCTTAGATAGAACTAAAGTATTTTCACATCTTTGTGGTCTGTAATTGACTCTCTAATTGTGATTTCAATGCAATATGACTGTCGGCCTTCTATCAAATATCCACTTGCAGCTTAAAAGTATTTATTTACTTCCTTTGCCTAAATCATTTTTCCTTAAAAATAAATGACATCAGATGCTTTTTGGTCATCCAAGCTTGTGAAGCTTATGTGTTAAAAATTACTTCTGTCTGGAACAGTTCATGACACTGGCAAACATCAAAGCTTCATCTAAGGAAAAGTATCCCTATCGCATGATGTTTCCGCCAACATGCTTCACTGTTGCCGTTGTGTTCTTTTGGTGATATGTGGTGTTGCTTTGTGGCAGAAATTGTGACTTAAAAATTTAGGCTTACGTTCATCAGACTGCAACACATTCACAAAAAGTTTCGGGACATTTTGTTTTCGCCTTGATGTTTGTTGGAATGAAAGACTTTTGTTCAGCAATGGCACTTTGAACACATCCATTAAGTTCTGTAATTCTTACGGTGTCTTCAGTCTTGTTGTCCTGCAACCGCCTATCTGACCAGTTTCTGTTCTGTCTCTTTATTGATTGTGGAGAAATATCTAGATTTTTTAATTTAATGCTGATTACTTGTTTGTTTTTCTTCTCTCCAGATTGATATATTGGTGCAACGTCATACTTTTGATCTTTTGTAACCTCATTGCAAGCTGACCTGATTCACAACAGCTGAGAACAACTGAGAATATTAAGAACAATGAATGTTAAAACTGAATCAAATTATGTTTCAGATTGGCAGGTTTTATGGTTTCCACATGTATACAACCAGGTTGTTACAGCTTTTTTAGTTGTTATGTTTTTTCCAACAGCAGAATGTTTATTAGCTGAAGAGCGGATGCTATGTATGTCACATTAAAGGTACATAAAGCTTTAAAAAGGCATAAAAAAAAGCCAATATTTTACCAGGGGAATGTGCACTTTTAAAAGCATTGTAGATATGATAACTATGTGATACTTGTGTGTCTACATTAGTCTTTCTCAGAAGTAAAAAATTCAAATATTACATAAAGGAAATTATCCGGAAAATGTATGTTTTTACTTATGCAAATATTTTAACAGAAGTCATCTGAAATTAAGCAGATTTTAGTTTTTTTCCCTAAACCTCCTGTTTTTATGTGTTTAAACACTACAGCCTAAACTCCAGAGAACTAAGACATGCTTATATGTACCCGCTGTAGCTGTTAAAATAACCACTCCACCTCACTGTGCCTTATCTGCCACAGTCTATTAATTACAGCTTGCTGCTCTGAGTAGTGAACTCTAAAGAGATTTTCTCACCAGCAGACTTTAAGTTGTTACACTCGTCGTCTCCCTTTTAAAGAATCAATACAAAGTGGCCTTAGATGTCCATCTGAAGAGTCGGCTGTTGCTGACTTTGCAAACCACACAGGTCTCGTATTGTGCGCTATGCAAGCAGTGGTCTAGTTGAGATTCACTGCAAGACCTGAAACTGCCCCTCTAAGCCAGATCAATGCACTTCATCTCTCATCTGTCACATGGCACTCAAAGCCTGTTCTGCCACCCAAATTACTGATGTGCTGAATTATAACTTGGTTGGAGCAGCAGTGTACTGTACCCAAGGCATTTTGAAATACCACTGGCAGACTGAGCTGTCATCCCAGATACATCTATCACTGGGAGAGCTGTGTGGAGCAGACAGCTAATATCCTGGGGTCCTTTAGAACAGCTTTTGTCAAAGTCTGCATTGTGACAGGAGGCTTCCCACAAACATTTCAGAGCCTGTTAGCCATCTTACCTAAAGTCTGTTTGGACAATGAAATACTATCACCTGTGGCTGCTGTAATAAAGGCATGTTTCTACTGGCCTTATCACTGTTATTCTATCATAACATGCCGGTCTCAGTAAAGATTTGTTTGAATTTATATGGCAAGTTATGATACAATAAACAGAAGTAGAGGATGGAGATACTGGTGTTAGATACGACCAAAGGAAACAGAGAGGCCTGAAAAATGTAACAGAGATACTGTTTTTAAAATCTTTATCTCTAAGAGGCCGTAGGTCTACTTTATACATCTTGTCCAGTTTTAAAAAACAGGAGGAAGTAACACTTCTGGGACTGTAAGAACAGTTGAGGGCAGGGGTCAACAACCTTCATAAACTAAATCCTTCTGCTGCTACTACAAAAATAAAATGTAGAAACCTAGAGAAAACCCAGAAAAAACGTAAATGTCCTTCTGAACAAGATAACTTTCCAAACTTTATGAGCTATTACAATGTAAAATTTGAATGAAGTATAACCAAAAATTTTTAGGTCTGGAGAAAAAAAAAAAACCCACACTAAACCAACAAAAAGTAAATATATATATATATATTTTTATATATAATGTTCTGTATTTGTGGCAAATTTAGGAAAAATGCGTAGTGTGTGCTCTAATGATAAAACATTTTTTTTTTTTTTTTTTTTTAAGTATTTTAAAAATATTGCTTGTACTGTTAACATTCTGTTGTGGGCATTTACAAGTTTTTTTTTTTTTTTTTTTTAAATATAATGGCATACAGTTTTTTTACAGGCCGATTTTATACTGTTTTCCCAACCAACTATGTATCTAAAGTCAGATTTTATGCCTCTTGCACAGATATATTCTGATCCTTTTTGAATCCAGCTTCTCATTCCCTGCTGGTGGTGAAAACTACACTGCCAGCAGAGAAACCAGACCTCAGAGTGCAGGTTTTCTTCCCACAGAGTAAGTTGACGTGTGTGGAAAAAGGATAAAATCTGACTGCAGATACATAGTTTTGATGGCGAGCTGATGACATCTGCAAGCAAGATTGCTTTTGAATGTGAGTAGAGGTGAGTGTAGTACAATATCTAAGATTGAAAATATAGAATCCTGCTTTGAAATTTACAATATATACTGTTTTGAACGCATAGCTGGAGCATAACAGATGATTCACCAAAAACACTTGACCTTATTTGCTCTTGACCATTAAGTTTTTTACCACACTTGTTATGATTCATGTTTGGTCCTGCCCATGCTGTAATTAGTTTTCATTCTACTCACCTGTGTCACCTGATTGCTGATCTGTGCCACCTGGGCCCTGCTCTACTTAACTCCTCTCAGCCCCTGCCTCCCTGCCAGATTATCGACAGCCACGAGCCAGTAGAAATCCAGCGTTTCATGCCTTGCCTTCTTGTGTTTCTTCGACCCATTTCCGTCCACGGATCTTCCCCTCCTGCCAAGCCCGTTACGGATTCCTTTGGTTCTGGATTTCTGGACCCTGACTCAAGCTCCGCTTCACGACCACCGAGTATTGCCTGACCCTCTAGTTAAGTTTGCTCTCTCTGCCTCTCCGTGTATAACCTCTGCCTGATTATCGTCTAGCCCCTGGTGCTGCGTTGGATTCCCTTGTGGAGACCTTCATTGATTCTTCCTGAGCTGCTACCAGTTCCTGATTCTAAATAAACTTGTTTTTCCTTTACGTACTTCTGTGTGTGGTTGAATTTCCGGGTCCTCCCAGTGAGTCCTTACAGAATAATCTGGCCACTATGGACCCGTCACCCACACAGGAGTGGCGTTCAAGTGTTGAAGACGCTATTACCCACCTGGAGTCAAACATGCAACAAATGATGAGCATGCTTGATAGGATGTCCTCCCTTCCCTCCCTTAAAGGAGCCCCTTCTCCCAGCCTCAAAGCCGCTACGTCTGGTTTCCAGGTCTCGCCCATTTTTGAGCCCCGCCTGTCTCCTCTGGAGGTGTTTAAAGGTGAGCAGAGTCAGTGTCGTCCCTTCATTACTCAGTGTGAAATAATCTTTGAACTTCAGCCGTCATCTTTTCCCTCTGAACGCGCTAAAGTAGCCTATGCTATTTCCCTCCTTTCGGGAAAAGCCAAATTATGGGGGACTGCAGAATGGCGGAGGGACTCCCTCATTTGTTATCGGTTCCAGGACTTTTCCAAGGAGCTAATCAGGGTCTTCGATCCTGTTCTGCCTCAGAGGGAGGCTGCACGTGGGTTGCTCAGACTCAAACAAGGCAGGAAGCGAGTAACTGAGTACATTATCGATTTTCATGCTCTATCCTCAGGAAGTGACTGGAACGATGAGGCACTATGTGATGCGTTCTATCAGGGTCTCAGTGAGGAGATAAAGGATGAGCTGTCTACCCGAGACGCTCCCAAGGACCTGGAGGAACTGGAGACCCTGGCCGCCAGAATTGATGCTAGGCTCCATGAGAGAAGGTTGGAGAGGAGTTCCCTCAGTCATACTTACCATGTTGAATCTGTTCCCAGATCACAGCCACCAGTCACGGCTCCACCTTTGAGTTCTTCACCCACCTCTCCGGGAGAGGAGCCTATGCAGATTGGTCGAACTCGCCTGTCCCCACAAGAGAGAGAGCGGAGATTTAAGAGAGGCCTTTGTTTCTATTGTGGTGGAGAGGGTCACCTACTTAGTCGGTGTCCTGTAAAAGGCCAGGCTCAGCAGGAGGTAAGAGGCTCCTGCTGAGTCAAAAGCGATGGCAATCCTCTTCATTCTCTGTTCAAGCCACTCTCCAAGCTGATTGTCAAACCAAGCGTCTCCCAGTCTTTATAGATTCAGGAGCAGATACTGAGTTCATGGACCATGGTCTTGCCGAATCTCTGGGCATCCAACTTTTACCTACCTCTAAGTGTCTTGAAGTTTTGGCTATTGATGGCCATGTACTTCACCAGATCACCCATGAAACGGGTCCCATTAAGTTCAGTATTTCTGGGAATCACCATGAACTTATCTCCTTCCTGATAATTGAGTCCCCTGGTCTCCCTGTCATTTTGGGGGCTTCTTGGCTAAGAAAACACAACCCCCACATTGACTGGGTGAAGGGCGAGGTGTTGGGTTGGTCACCATCTTGCCATTCCACTTGCCTCTTAGCAGCTTCGGTCCCTTTTTCTGTCCCTATCTCGGGACAGGAAACCTATCCCGACCTATCCAAGGTACCGACTGTTTACCATGACCTTCGGGAAGTCTTTAATAAGCATCGCGCCACTTCCCTTCCACCCCATCGGCCCTATGATTGTGCAATTGATTTGCTTCCTGGAACCTTTCCTCCCAAAGGCCGTCTATACTCCCTCTCCGGCCCGGAGGATAAGGCCATGAGGGATTATATCTGTGACGCACTCAAGGCAGGCATTATCCGCCCTTCATCCTCTCCAGCTGGTGCAGGTTTTTTCTTTGTGGGCAAGAAGGATGGTTCTTTGAGACCCTGTATTGACTACAGGGGATTGAATGACATAACAGTCAAGAATCGTTACCCACTTCCCCTAATGAACACTGCTTTCGACCTGATTCAGGGATCCACAGTTTTTACCAAGCTCGATCTCAGAAATGCCTACCATCTAGTCCGTATCAAGGAGGGGGATGAGTGGAAGACGGCTTTTAACACTCCAACCGGCCATTATGAATACCTGGTAATGCCCTTTGGCCTATCCAACGCTCCCGCAGTGTTCCAAGCTCTAGTCAATGATGTCCTCAGGGACATGGTCGGTCGTTTTGTTTATGTTTATCTGGATGATATCTTAATTTTCTCTAAGGATCTCACTACCCATCAGACTCATGTCCGTTCTGTTATTCTCCGCTTGCTGCAGAATAACCTGTTTGTCAAGGCAGAAAAGTGCGAGTTTCACAAATCGTCCACTTCATTCTTGGGTTTCGTCATCTCTCCTAACAGGATTTCCATGGACCCCAGCAAGACGGACGCCATCAAGAATTGGCCCTGCCCACAAGACCGTAGACAACTTCAGAGGTTTCTGGGGTTTGCTAATTTCTATCGACGGTTCATCCGCAATTTCAGTTCTGTTGCTTCTCCACTTCATTCTCTTACTTCATCCAAGTGCAAGTTTGTTTGGAGTAAGAGTGCTGCAGAGTCCTTTGACCACCTTAAAAAGGCCTTCACCTCCGCTCCTGTCCTCCGCGCACCGGACCCTTCTCGCCAATTCATTGTAGAAGTGGATGCTTCTAACTCTGGGGTGGGAGCCGTACTCAGCCAGAGAAACACTGATGAGAAGATTCACCCATGTGCCTTCTTTTCTAGAAAACTGTCTTCTGCAGAGACCAACTATGATGTCGGTGACCGGGAACTGCTGGCAGTCAAACTGGCCCTCGAGGAGTGGAGGCACTGGCTCGAGGGAGCTAAGGAACCCTTTGTGGTCTGGACTGATCATAAGAATCTGCAGTACCTCAAGTCTGCTAGGAGACTTAACCCCAGGCAAGCCAGGTGGGCTCTATTCTTCAGTCGCTTTAATTTTTCACTATCTTACAGACCTGGGAGTAAGAACACTAAGCCAGACGCACTCTCCAGGCTGCATGAGACTATGGAGGAGAGTCAAGAGGCTAAGCAGGTGGACTATGTGCTCCCCTCATCTGCGCGGCTAGCAGTTTCCAGGCTAGAGTTAGAGCAGAGAATCAGAGAGGCCCATCTGCAAAGCCCCATCCCTGAGAGCTGTCCTAAGAATCGACTATTTGTCCCTGAGCAGCTAATACCTGAGGTACTATCCTTTTGTCATGCCTCTAAATTTTTCTGTCATCCAGGAGTCACTAAGACCCTAGCTGTGGTCAGGAGGTGTTTCTGGTGGGAGACTATGCTGCAAGATGTAAAGGAGTTTATCAAGGCTTGCAGAGTGTGCTGTCAGGCTAAACCATCCCGTCGACCACCCTCTGGGCTTCTGCGGCCCCTCCCGGTTCCTCACCGCCCATGGTCCCACATATCCATGGATTTTGTTACTGGTTTACCCTCTTCCGATAACCATTCTGTCCTCCTCACAGTTGTGGATCGATTTTCTAAGATGTCCCACCTGATACCACTTCGCAAACTGCCTTCGTCTAAGGAGCTGGGAGCGGTTCTGGCCCGTGAGGTGTTCCGTTTGCATGGTCTACCTACTGACATTGTTTCTGATCGAGGACCCCAGTTCATTTCTAAATTCTGGAAAGAATTTTGTGGTCTCCTGGGCATCACCGTAAGTCTCTCGTCAGGATTCCACCCTCAGTCTGACGGGCAAACGGAGAGGGTCAACCAGGAGGTGGAGACCAAGCTGCGCATGCTCTGTGAACATGATCCCTCTTCCTGGTCACAGAACCTTCCTTGGGTGGAGTATGCCCTCAACTCACTCCCTTCTAGCTCCACAGGTCTGTCTCCCTTTTACACAGTTTATGGCTACCAGCCTCCAGTCTTGTCCCTTCAAGAGAAGCCCACTAGAGTTCCCTCTGCTCATGCCTCTGCTTTAAAGTGCCAGCGGGTATGGCGCCAGGCCCGCAGGGCCCTTCTAAAGTCCTCTGCTTTATGTTCTAGATTTGCAAATCGTCGCAGAGTTCCGGCACCCACTTACACCGAAGGTCAAAAGGTCTGGCTGTCCACCAAGGACCTTCCCTTGCGGGTTGAAAACCGGAAGTTAGCCCCTCGTTTCATTGGACCCTTCCCGATTTCCAAGGTTATCAACCCAGTGGCTGTCCGGCTCCGCCTCCCCAGGACTCTCAGAGTTTGTCCCACCTTTCATGTGTCACGTGTTAAACCTGTCTTCTCTTCACGGTTGGTTCCCTCCTCCAGGCCCCCTCCTCCCGCCCGGATCATTGATGGGGGTCCCGCTCACACGGTGCGCCGCCTCCTTCGCTCCAGACGTTGGGGCCGGTCCATCCATTACTTGGTGGATTGGGAGGGATATGGGCCTGAAGAGCGCTCCTGGGTGCCGGCCCGACACATTTTGGACAAATCCCTTATCAGGGAGTTTCATCGGTCCAATCCTGACCAGCCAGGTGGTCCTTCTGGAGCCGGACCTTGAGGAGGGGGTACTGTTATGATTCATGTTTGGTCCTGCCCATGCTGTAATTAGTTTTCATTCTACTCACCTGTGTCACCTGATTGCTGATCTGTGCCACCTGGGCCCTGCTCTACTTAACTCCTCTCAGCCCCTGCCTCCCTGCCAGATTATCGACAGCCACGAGCCAGTAGAAATCCAGCGTTTCATGCCTTGCCTTCTTGTGTTTCTTCGACCCATTTCCGTCCACGGATCTTCCCCTCCTGCCAAGCCCGTTACGGATTCCTTTGGTTCTGGATTTCTGGACCCTGACTCAAGCTCCGCTTCACGACCACCGAGTATTGCCTGACCCTCTAGTTAAGTTTGCTCTCTCTGCCTCTCCGTGTATAACCTCTGCCTGATTATCGTCTAGCCCCTGGTGCTGCGTTGGATTCCCTTGTGGAGACCTTCATTGATTCTTCCTGAGCTGCTACCAGTTCCTGATTCTAAATAAACTTGTTTTTCCTTTACGTACTTCTGTGTGTGGTTGAATTTCCGGGTCCTCCCAGTGAGTCCTTACAACACTATTCAATTTTCATAGCAACAGGCTCAGGCAAGTCCAGACAGACACCATAGTGGTGGTTTCTAATGTACAAAGGCTACATCAATGTTTCTCAAATATCTGTCCTTGCGAACATGGACATGAAAAGCTGCTCAGTAAGCGTTATCAAAAATTTTAATTAATAATCCTGCTCTTGTCTTCACTAATAAATATTTGTTGAAAGGGCCGAAGACCGCTTTTTTTTAAGCTAACCCAGGTTTTTTCACATTGTTCTTTATGCATATTAAGATATGCCTCGAATCTACAGATAAACCCAAAATTATTCATTCCCCTGTCATATTTACATAATCTTTTAATTTTACCATCACATTTCTTCTTATTTGAAGTAATAATAATGTTTTGGAGTGGCCTACCCTGAGTCTCAACTTAAATCTAATGTGGAAGATGTGAAGGAAGCTAAAAATTAGGGTGATGGCAAGACAGCCTTTTAACCTCAAAAACTGCAAGCTTATCACCAAAGATAAATCATCAAAATGCCAGTGGAAACATAAAAAGTTGCTCAGGAATTCTAATAGGGGTTTGATTGCTGTATTTCTTGTAAAGGCAGGTAGGTAGTGATGGTTAGATAATGTTTGGCTTAACTGTTTCAAGTTACTTTTTTATTCATATGGCACTTCACCACAAGTCAGAATTGATACAGGGTCCCACCCTGTCATGTATTATGTAAGTGTCTGAGCTCCACATCTGTTGTCACTGCCATAAATGATGCAGTGTCACATTGATTAAATGTCATCTTTATTTGAACAGACATTATTATAAATTATAAACCCATGGCAGGGCGACATATAGTACAGCTTTGCATTGCCTGGTTTTTCATTCATATTTAACATGTATAAAACAGAAATGACCAAAAGAGAACGGCGTGATATTTACAACACAAAGATGAACAGGGGGAGGAATAATTCTTAATTTTCTGTGAAGCTGAACTAAACTGAATGGTCATTTGAGTGAAAATAAATTTCCCCTCTTAAGAGGAATGAGACTTGGCATGCTGTGTGTCCTCTGATCCGTGGTCTATCTTCACAGTGGAAATATTTCACTAGTGGACAGCTGTTTGTCCTCTCTGCTCCACCGGTAATGAGACGAACACTTAGAAATGTATTAAGCTTGGCCACAGTTTCACCACATCAGCACACTCTTTCAGATCCGTGATTTAAAACGATGCAGGGTTTTTTGTTTTTTTTTAATCCCTCTTTTTCTGTACGCCTCATTTTCCACCTCATCTTTCTCTTTGTACTTTTTTGTCTCTGTCATCTATTCTCTTTGTCCAACACCAATTATTTTTGCTTTTGACTTTTAAACTAACAGAAGTTGTCCAACTGAGCCTGGCGGAGGATCAGCGAATCAGCACCTCGACCGTAACAGTGGGCCTCAGTGCTGTGCTCACCTGTGCCATCCAGGGGACGCTGCGTCCATCCATCATTTGGAAGAGGAATGGCATCATCCTAAACTTCCTGGACCTGGAGGATATCAATGTGAGTGCATATAGTTACTGGCTCTTTTGTGTTGCCTGGAATGATGAGACTACAGTTTGTTTTCAATTCAATTCAATTAAAAATAATACCTTATTGATCCCAAAGTGAAATTAAATAATTTGGTTCCCTTATTGCTCTATCCAATGATTTTTTTTCTTGTTAAATTATTTTCATTTGTGTATCAGGCTTTCAATTAGGAAAGAAAACAAGGAATCCTAAAACTGTCAGATTTTGACAGTGTTAATACTAACAATCATTAACATTCCTAAGCTGTGTGGCATTTTTGTATCTGTCACAAATAAAATTTTAAAAAGAGCATAGTTTGGATAGTTTTCCTTCCACTTCACAATCAGCCACTGCTCTCTGGTCTCACGTAACGTCTCAGAATGGTGCTTCTCAAACCTGGTCCTCAGGGGCCACTGTCCCACATGTTTTCGGTGTTTCCCTGTTGCCACACAGATGGAACTTAAATGAATGGGTGATTAACAAGCTGAGGTGATAATGCAGTCGTTTCTATCAGGTGTGCTGGAGCAGAGGCAGGCAGAACAGTGGGTCACGAGGACCAGAACCACTGCCCTAGAACAAACCATTGGAGACTGTGGTTGTGATGTAAGAAAACTGGAAAAGGCTCAAGAGGTGTGAATACTTTTGCAAGACACTGAATGAACAAAGATGCATCCTGTGTGAAGAGACGAATATAAATATGATGAAAAGGTATGAAGTGAGGAAATGAGTAGACCTACAGATAAATTGTTAGGCTCATATATAAATATACTGATATGCAAATTAAATCTGGAAATGCTTGTGTACAATTACATTTATACTGCAGTTGGAACAATCTGCTTACTCTGACTGAAAGTCTGCCTTTTTTTTTTCCCTCCCAATACATAAGTACAGACGGGAAGGAAAATAGACAGATTCATTGCAAGAAGTGCAAACATGAACCACACTGTATGGCAGACTTTTTATTACTGAAACTGTGCCACTGAAGGATATCACGTAATTACCACTACATAAAAATATGTTGAGCTTTTGAATAAAACCTATTACTTAATGTGAGTGGGCTGCCTAATTAATATCTGGATGATTTTAGCAGCAAGGGGCACACTGGGTGCTCTCTTCACATTTATATTGAAATAAGCCAATTACAACCCTTTTTTGAAATGCAAAATGTGAAAATTACAATGCTGCTGAGAGTTGAAACGAGCCCTGAGAGTATCTCAGTTGATTTATACTCCTTTTTTACCTTTTGTTTTTTAAGTTTGCACAATTTATGTTCTTGCACATTGTATATTCAGCCTAAACACAGCTGCAGGAGAGGAAGGAAGACTAATTACAAGAAAAAAAACAAACAAGTGGAAATAAAAGAACAATGATTGTCGAGCATCCTTCATAAAACAATACGATTAATGTAAGCTCTGTGCTTAATGAACAATGAAACCGTGCTCATGTTTGGGTGAAAGCACAGTGTCGCTTTATCCACCGCAGGTTGACAATGTGCTGATTGCAAGTTAATGAGCAACATGTTGGTCTGCTGGGGTGATGAGAAGATAAACAGTCTCACATGTTAAGTTCGGGACAAGACAAAAGGTAATGTCAGCTCAGGTGCCTCAAGCTCTTGACCGCACACAATGGATTTTCACAGAGATTTGAGATTTGAACAGAATAGGAGAGAGGAGTTTCTGCTGTTTCTATTCATTCCGTTAAGTCAAAGAAAAAAACGGGAAACAAAAGCAATTAAATTAAATGAAACTTATTGTTTTGCTGAATGTAGGTAGTTTGTGTATTTATAGGAGCTAATGGAAGACAAGAAACACTCTAAGTATTAAATCCAGTTTTAGTAGCAGACTGGTCTATTTGTTGAGGCTGGAGAGCTGCATCTTGTAGAAAAACATGTATAACTGAAAAAAAAAAATTAAAAATAAATATGCAGTCGATTAATGAGACGTCCAGATAAATTAAGTCTCCAAAGGGCCAAAGAAAAACATTCGATTGATCTTTGGTTTGTGTCTCATATGATATGGGGTGAATGTTTCATTTATCTGATTTTTGTCATGTGTGTTTGTCAATTAAGTCACACTGAGGACAAATGCCTAAATAACTGAAATCATTTAACAGCAAATACATTTTGCATTACGCTAATGTATAGTGATGTAAGTTGTCATACTAATAAACTATTTAAATCCTAAGTAGACACAGTAGATTAGTGCTTACTTTTAATATGATGTATACAACAGTTCATGTGCTCATGTTCTCCAATCAGCAGATAGAATAAAAGATATTTTAATCTGTAAAACTGCAGCCTTTGTCAGACAGAAAGAATCACCCCTGGCTTTTCTTCTGACTCCTATTTTGTTCATTATTTGAAATGTACACTTGCTTCCTCATTTATCATTATGATCAATGTATAGAGAACCAAGTAGTGAATGGAGGTATCCATGAGTTTCTGCATTAAACTATTTGAGAACAGTAAGCTACCACATAGTTATTCACCAAGTATTCCCAGCAAAGTGTCTCTTAAATGAGTGCCGGCAGGACAGATATAAATGCAGCTCTATATTAGGTTTTGGCTAAATTTAACTGGTTCTAACTCAAATCTGTTTTACTTAACAATCTTTAAAATGGTGACCTTTGATACTTTTTAGTACTGTATCGTCTTTCCCAAGCATGGTGGATACTGGTAACTATCTCAACATCAGTTACAGAAAATCGCATTTTCCATGAAAAGCTGTTGAATGGTAAACAGTAGACCCCCATGTATTCATGAATTTTTCTGTGGAAAAGGTAACTCTTACATGTTTTGTGGAAACCCTGCCTGTTCCCAATTTTTTTCATAGATCATTTCTAAAATATTTGAAAGAAAATGCAGCTTGGGAAGCTGAAATAATTAGTTACTTGACACCGTTTTGGCTGATGTTTGCAAAGCAGCCAATCCAGGAGCGGCATTAATTTCCCTTGGAGCTGATTGGCTGTACCTCCAAGAGCGTAAAAAAAAGAAGACTGCACATGTTAACTTCTACAGTAGTGCTGAGACAGTTTCCACTGTGCGTATTAATGCATATTAAGGTATAGGCTAAATATGCTTATTTAGTGTTTGAACTATGATAATAGTCAGTTATAGGTACTTTTAGAGGGGGTCTCAAGCATTGGCAGGCAGCTGTGATCCTAACCCCCACGAATACCAGAGGTCCACTGTACCAGATAGAGCAAGCCCTTAATGATAAAGTCTTCTAGAGTTATATTGTGCTTGGGCATTTTCTAAATATCTGAAAATTACTGTTATGTCTTGGACTTCAGCAACTTCTGGATACTATTATGGTTCCACATGAAGAATTTCTGGTGCGTTAATTTGAGCAAATAAACAATTCACCCATCATGACAAGATGTACTGTACAACCTCTGTAAAGTACTTTTATTGTATTGTGTAATGCATTTCCAGTGGCTTATGTAGATTTGTTATAATTTGGGTCACAAAAATAGTAAAAAAAAATTTGAGAATGACAGAAGATTCTGAACAAATTTAGCCTGAGAATTAGCTGTTGCCATTGGCATTAGCATCCAGACAATACCCCTACATTTTTCCCCACCTAAGATGTCTATAATTGCATATAGTTGTATTACATTAGGTGCACAAAATTAAAACTGGCCAGAATTTTGAAGGAGGTTTTTTTTCTGTTTAAAGCTCATTTACTTTGCTCGTGAACATCCTCATGATTGAAAAAGCTGTCAAAGACCTTCAGAAAGAACATATTTCAAAACAATTTGAAATCACCCAGTTTACTCAAAACAACTGCCAACAGACCCAGGTTTGGCCATCTAAGCAGGATCACCTTAAAGGCAAGACTCAAGATACTAAAAGTCTTCAGAAACTCTTAGATATCATCACAGGACCTGCCAGCTCCTGTTAAAGTTCATATGAAAGGGTCTGAACAATCAAAACGTGACTGTACAGTTTTGACTTTCATGGGAGGTGTTCAAGAATGAACCTCAGTTTTTCTCAGTTGAAATGCACATTTTTGTTTATCTCTCATAACAAAACAATTTTTGGTGTTCATCTGTATTTCAACCACCTGATATGAATAATTATAAACATTATTTAATACAGTATCCTAATTGTTTCACTTCACAACATCGACTAAGTCTGTTTTGTAACTCTGTCTTACAAGAAAACTATTTAACATTCTTCACATATTCTGTCACAAATATTTAATATTTTCTTTTATCTTGGGAAATAAGTCTGTCCATTTCAAGTTTAAATGTCATGACAGAGTTCCATCAGGACCATGTGATCTGCCGCTTGGTGGGACATCAAAGTATTTAATGCCTTAATCCACCCTAACTTGTAGCTGGAACTCCCCCGCTGATTGCCTCACGCTGCACCAACAACACCGGCTCCATTCATCAGCCTAATGGGCTTTATATTTTTAACCCTTGCCATTTATCAGACTGAGGCACCGTCATGAGGGGAGAGAGCAGGATCAAATCCCCAAATGCCTGCTTCAGCTCAACAGGGACACCCTTGATTCATGGTTCGTCTTCCTTTACCCATCACTCTTTTTCTCCCTTGTCTCATCCCGTCATTCCCTGCTGTTGCACTCCTCCTCACGCCGCTCTCCCCAGTCAACGCTATGCAGTCTATCAAGCTGCCTACATTTTGCACTGACTCCCTGTGGATACCTCCTGCACCCAATTCTTCAGCACTATCCCCAGTCTTGGACCCCTGTTCTTCTTTTTCCATCTACACCAGTCCTAACTCTTCTCTTTCATCTCTTACTTGTATTACAGGACTTCGGGGACGATGGCTCCCTGTATATCACCAAGGTGACAACAATACACATGGGGAACTACAGCTGCCATGCCTATGGCTACGAGGACCTCTATCAGACTCATGTGCTCCAGGTGAATGGTCAGTAGTGGCTCATTTCTTTCATAAAATTGCAAAACAAAAGGTTTAAAAGTATTTTTCTTCGTCTTACTTTGTGGATGCCATGTGAGTTTTTTGACCTAACATATTTGGACCAAACAGCATCAGAAAAACACTTTCTTGTTTCAATGCATTTCAAATAAAAATGGAATAAGAAATTACCGAGTAAAAATCTAGTTTTGGGCTGGAGAGGCAGTTCAGAAGCAAATTTAAAATAAAATATATATTTTGGAATCTAATGCGCATCTCAGTAAATTAGCATAGGATCAAAAAGTTATGTAATTTCAGTGATTCGGTTTAAAAAGTAAAACTTATGAATTACAAAGCTTCATTACACACAGTGTAATATATTTCATGTGTTTATTCTGGTAATTAGTGAACAGTTTCTAAGAGAATATGACCTACTGAAAAGTAAGTATATATACTCTATAGTATATAACATCAGTCTTAGTCTGGGCTCCTATTGCATGAATTACTGCAATAACACAACAAGGCATGGGGCAGATCAGCTTTTGGGACTTCTGAGGTGTTCAAGAAGCCAGGTTGCTTTAATAGTGACCTTCAGCTCATCTGCATCTGCTGTCTCATCTTCTTGACAATGCTCCATAGATTCTCTGTGGGGTTCAGGTCAGGCCAGTTTGCTAAAGAATGAAGCACAATGATATCATGCTCATGCTAGCAGGTTTTGGTACTTTTGGCAGTGTTGGCAGGTGTCAAAAACTGCTGGAAAATGAAACTAGCATGTGTGTAAAGCTTGCCAGGAGAGAGAGGCATGAAGTGCTCTAAAATTCCCTGATAGACGACTGTCGGACTTTGTACTTAATAAAACACAGCGGACCAACAACAGCAGATGACATGGCACCCTGTATCCTTACTGACTGGGGAAACTTTACATTGGACCACTAGCAACTTGGATTCCGTGCCTTTTCGCCCTTCTTATACCTATACACTCAGGGATCTTGATTTTCAAATTAAATTCTATATTTACGTTCCTCTGAAATGAGGACTTTAGACCAGTGTTTTTTTCCTTATCCCAAATAAGATATTTCTGATCTTATCTTTGTTTAGGAGTGGCTTAAAATGTGAAAGTTGCCAATATCCCAGATTTTTCAGTGGTTCTTGAAGAGCTGACCCCAGTGGCAGTTCAAGCCTTTTGAACTTTCCCCAAACTGTTTAATGGACTTTGCTTCACAATCATACATTTTGCTCTTAGCCTTTGTCCAACACACTTTTTCCTTCCACTCAATCTGTTTTATCAGTATGATTAGAAATGGAACTCTGTCAACAACCAGCTTCTTTAGCAAGGGACATTTGTGGCATTTGTGGTTCACCTTCCTTGTGGGGGTGTTAGTGACTGTCTGCTGGACAGGTTTCATTTCAGCAGTCTTTGCATGACTATGTAGGATATAAAATGGTCATAACATTCCTTTATTAAAATCCTTTTTATTGATCTTCTGTCATATTGTGTTTTCCTGACAGGTTGTAAGCTATGATCATCAAAATTAAAAGAAAATGCTTGAAATATGTCACTCTGTGTGTAATCTAAATCAGTTTCAGGTTTTGAATAGAAGTACTGAAAGAAATTATCCTCGATAACATTCTCCTTTATTAAAATAGACTTGTAGGTACATTTCTACAATGTAGAAATGTATGCATTTTGAGGCATAAAATGTATTGACAGATCATTATTTTGCAAATATGTTATGCTGATCAGTTTCCACCAGCATGGTGTGGAATTGATTTCTAAACCCATTCAGCAATTTAAAAATGAACTCTAAGGGGTCATAAAGATCTATTTTGAGGAGCAAGTTCTACAATGAGATCCCACAACTCTCTCCCAGTATGTGGCAAAAACTAGCTGCTGAGGGTCTTTATTGTGGCATGTTGCACACACCAGTCCCCATGGTGTTGTTTAGTAAAACTTCCAGACTAAGCTATGTTTAATCAATAGTGTTATTCAGCTACAATCCCTCACATAAAGGTAATATGGTGAGGTCTCATGGTGATTCAGACTCCAAGGGAAGTTTCACCTCTCTTTTTGGTTTTGCTTCCTTTAGGGTTTGTAGAGCTCCAGGAACATTATGACTCATTTCCAGAGGTCATATGTTGCACCTTTAAGCACAAATGTGATCAAGTGGGACCTTACAGGTTTTTTGATGAGGATTTTTTTTTGTCACATGTTCTCAAGGATACTCCTAACCAGAACTTCTGGAAATTTAAATGTGGTGCTGTGTGGAGTAAAGTATTCATTTTGTGTTTCTCTAAAGCTATTGCTTGCAATAGCTTTAGAGAAACACAAAATAGCTAAAGCTATTGCTTGCAATAGCTTTAGCAGAATGCAGTGAATTCAAATAATTTTTTTAATGGTCTTGAAGAATCAAACATCCAAACATAATTGTCTTCTCATGGAAAAAACATTTCTAAATAACTTTGACTCAATATGTTGATGAACAAATAGGATAATTTTAATTGAATTTTTAATATTTGAGCAGAATTTAATTTGGGGTCCCACGTCCATTTAAGATAGCTGGTAACCGCAGAAGTAATATATATAAATATTGTCCTTATCTTATTGTTCATACATTTTTAATTTAGCACAATTTGTTTTTTAGTTAAAGCTGCAGGAGATAACTTTTATAAAAATGTTTTTAATATGTTTGTTAAAACTGTCACTATGTCCCGACAGTATAATATATAGATATTTTTTCACAGACAGATAATCTGTGGGGAAAAAAAAAAAAAAAAATCAAGCTTTTCTGCCTCCTCCCTGTGGTCCTACTGCCATCTGCAGAAACACACCGCTCCCAGTCAGAAACAACTAATCAGAGGCAGGAGGAAGGTCTTAGCACTGTCAATCACACTCATGTGTGCGCTTCCTACATCCTCCACCGCACAGCGTGTACAAGCTCAGGATTGCCAGTTTGCTGCAGCTGTGCTAATGGCGAAGAAATGACCTAATGTTACAGGAGAACTGTTTATCTGCTGTCATCGGTGGCCAAGCTTACTAACCTGCGTATTCAGGCTCCATGGTGGGGAAGAAGCTTTAGTGCAGCAGAGAGCATACTATACCAAATGAATTTAGGTAATTGACAGTAGGTAATAACAGCTTTTTACATATTTGATTGCATATTCTGAAAAGTATACTATATGTGAAAGAATCTTTTTGGGAGCCTGCAGCTGGTTTGGGGAACCATAGCAGCGGCTTCGTTTTCTTATGCATTGGGCCAACCCTGCTTGCATATAAAGGGTTACTTAGAAAGCTTTAAATATTCAGAACCATCTTTGAAGTAAGTTTCCTTTTTAATGAGAGACCATAGGATATTTTGTTCCTTTTTCTCCTTTGGATAAAAGTTAATAACTTAAAAATATACTAACAACCCTGAACAGATTTTTGCTAGCTGGTAGAAAAGCTGGTAACAGCAGTACACACAGAGTTTCTAATCTCTGACCTCTTCAGACTCTGGAGTTCTAACTGAACTAAAGAATTTTGTATTAAATCAACACCTAATTAAAGCTTTTTTAATTAAAAAAAAAAAGTTGTGATTGTTAAGCTTTTCTGGCTACTAAATAAACTTAACTAATTAATATAAAACATAATACAGCACATTTTCTTTGCAGGCTTCAAACTAAAAAGAGGGGGCAGTGCTGTAGAAGGAGTCAAGCAGACAGAGAAGATGTCTGGGGAGGGCGTTATCAGCAGAGGGCAATTACCAAATGTTTGCTTTGGGCATTCAGGGTATTTCAAAAAAAGATAGGAGGAGGTGAGATAAGGTGGAATGGAGTGGAGCCAAGTGCCACATTATACTAAGTGGGTGGTTTGCATCCCGCTTTGCTATTAAAGCAATCTGTTCGCTGAGGAGAATGACAATGCTGCAGCTTTAGCGTTCCCTGAGTACACAGAACTAGTGTAGAACTCTTGTCTATATTATTTTAGCACTTACGAGTGTGATGCCATTGCTGTTAAAAACATGTCTGCAGCATAAAGTAACACCTAATAAACACTGAAAAAGATCTGTAAAGTACTGCTTTCATTCAAGTAAACAACAGTTGCTTTAAGAGCCAAAACATACAGAAAGACACAATAGTGGATGTTTGGTGCATTTCCTTTTTATGCTTTTTTTAAAATAGGAAATCACGGGTTCTTACAGTTAGGTACATGGTATGTTTCTGGTATTCATTGATTCATTAAGCTGGGAGAATAACAAGAAGCTCAAGCTGGAATGATAGAAAGATTAAAACAGCTTAAAATAACTACTAGCTTCCATAACAATATACAGGAATAAAAAAAATGGGCCATTTACAATGAAAGTTCAAGTATAGTCCTTTGAAAAGTAATCACACCCATTTGTTTTTCTATATTCTTTTTAGGTTACAAACAACAACAACAAAAAATATTTACTGGGATTGTTTGTGATAGACCAGAATAAAGATACTTTCAGAACAAAGAGTAAAGAAAAGGATACATGGGTCAGTACTTTGTAGACCCCTCCGTCAACCCCTGCGGCAACACTTTCGAGATATGTCTGTTTGTTTTGCACTTCTAGAGGCTGAAATCTTTGCCCTTTCTTTGCAAAAGAAGTCTTGTTGCTGCTGTTTGTTCACTGCCTTCTAACAAGACTCTAAGGCTTTCACAGAACAGCTGTATTATAAGTTGACTCTATTTACTAATAAGGCAAATTCTGATGGCAGTTTGCTGGACTGGATTTTATTTAAGGACATTAGTAACAAGGACAGAGACAAAGCCATGACACATCTTTCAGATGTTTGTGAAATTCCGTATAATTCCCATGCATTCGTTTCCTTCTACTTCACAATTATGGGCTACTTTGTGTTGGACTGTCACAAAACTGACATAAAATCCCTGCAAAAAACATTAAGGTTTATGGTTGTAATGTGAAAAAGTTCCAGGGGTTTGAAGACTTTTGGAAGTTGCAGTATAAAGAGCGACACAATAAAAAGAAAATGATTAGTACAGTAATAAAGATTCTTAATCATACCTCCTCCTGCTGATAAAAATAAATGACTATATTAAAATGTTCAACCAGTGATAATAGTGACTAAAAAGAGACTTCAGTTAGTGATAATAATACTGCAGCAAGCAACGATCCAATGTATCATTAGAATCGTTGAAGAAGCTTTAAAAAAGTTCAAGGTGACAGTGATCTAGGCTCTTAAAAGAAGGAGCAGTAGGTTCATATCAACAGCCCGAGGGGCTAAGAGTCTGTCCAGTATTGAAATAAGCAAACTACATCCTACCTGTTCATGTAAACTATTACCTCATATTTTCTTTGACTTTCAATTCTTCAGCATTCATTCGCACTCATTCCCCCAGAGGTTGGTGTAAGTGGCAGAGTTGTCCAACATCTATTTCATGCAGGGCCAGAGCTGTAATAAAGGCCCCCCAGAGCGCTTGGATTCTTGTTATTTGCGAATATATTTCATGCCGGGGTGAGAAAAATTTCTCTCTACCCACTGAGCATGTGGGCGTTTGTGTTTTTATCCCCCAAGGATTTGTGGCCCACCATGAAACAGTGCGTAATTATGGCTTCACTTGTCCCTCCGCTCTCTCCCTGTATGTTTGTCCAGTCCCTCCAGTAATCCTGGTCTACCCGGAGACGCAGGCCCAAGAGCCAGGGGTGTCTGCCAGCCTCCACTGCCATGCCGACGGCATCCCGAATCCAAAACTTGTTTGGCTGAAGAATGGCATGGATCTCCAGCTCAGCTCCTCCACACAACTCTCTCTCATAGGTGAGGAGCTGTTGATTATTATAGAAAGTGCTGTTAGCAGGTTGTGTTTTAGCAGATACTGTAGGGGCTTTTTTAAAATTATTTTTTAGTGTAACATGGAAAGAGGACTGAAGTATATCAGCACTGCAGAAACCAAAAAGGTAGATGTGAGAAATTAAAGTTGCGCTTGAAAATTAATGTGAATCAAAGTAAAACTCCTTCGGCTTCATACTTGGTTTTGCTTTCCACTGACTGGGGTTCTATGCTCAAGATTGCAGGAAACCTTTCCAGCTGGGTTCATTTTCTCCACTGACCACACGAACATACTTAAAAGCAATGAGTCGCAAGATCAAGAAAGACTAAAAATAAAATAACAACGATTTATCTGAGTGTTTCAGGATGTTCTCTGTCACAGAGAAGGGGCAGAAAGGAGGAAATCCTTTCCTTTTATGGCCTAATTCTCATTAAGCAGAGTTTATTTGCTGAGTGTGGGTCATTACCTATGGTAATAGCCTATTATCAACCCACTGACACTCAGACAAGAGAGCTTCCTCAAGGTTCAGTGGCTCATAAACACTGCGCTGGCTAGGGTTTTAAGAGTAACCAGCTCATGTTTAAAATGGCAAAAGATGGGAACCAAGTTAAAGGAAAGCTGTTTGTTCATTTGCGAAGGCTTTGAAATGTTAAAGTAATACAGTTGCTGTTCAGATTTATTTAACTGTAGCACTACAGCATGGTGGTAATATGGTTACAGTTCTACTTATGTATATTTCATTGAAAATATTTGAAAATTTGATAAACACATTTGAAATTAGATACATTGTATAAATACAGCCACAGTCTGACAGACATGCTTTTCCTGCTATTGGTCAGTTAAGATTACCAAAATTATTTTAATTTGCTAAATGCTAGAAGAATGAGATAAATTCTATAAAGAGGTCCAAATACTAAACTTCTGCGTGAAATAAAGAAGTTTCGTATTTGGTTAACTTGTTTTGGACAACCATTGACGTGCTTCTCACAACAGTTTGCTAGAATTTTGGTCCATTCCTCCTGATAGAGCCAGTGTAACTGAGTCATGTTTGTAGGTGGCATATAAACTTTCCGTCTCAGTCCCATAGACACATGACTTTCTATGGACTGAGATGAGGGCTTTGTGATTGACTTTGTTCTTCTTCAGCCACTTTGCAACTAATTTTGTGCCATACTTGGGGTCATTGTTCATTTGAAGTGGTTATTTGTGTCCAAGCTTTAACCTCCCGGCTGATATCTTTAGATGTTCCTTAAATATTTCTACTTAATGTTCTTTCCTCATCCATCATCAATGATGGAAAGTACACCCGTCCCTCCTACAAAAAAAAAAATGCATCCGACAACATGATGCTGCCACCTCTGTCCTTCACAGTTGGGACCATGTCAGGCTTCTCCAAAGAATAACATCTTTGTCTCAGTGTGCATTTGCAAACTGTAATCTTGCTTTCTATGTGTTTGGAATATTGTCTTCTTCCTCACTTAGTTGCCTTTCAGCTCATGTAGGTAAATGACTCATTTCACTGAGGATATTGACACTCTTTTACCAGCTTAAACAAGCATCTTCACAAGGCATTTTGATTTTGATCTGAGGTTGATGTGCAATTTTCATAGCGAAACATTTGATCTTTAGGTCAAGTTAACCATCTCCTTTCTGACTGAAATGACAGCTGGACATTGCCATGGTGTCTATAGTTACATATAAAATAAAATATGAACGTTGTTTATTATTTGTTCATGTGAATTATTCAGAAGCTTACAAAGCCATGACATCAATCATCTGGGCTTTCCTAAACGCTTTGAAAGCAGAGTGTATGTAAACCTCCGATTTAGAAAAAAGTAATAAAACTACATGGTATTGTATTGTATAACAATAGGTCTGGTTTTGGTTATGAATAACTGGAAGGGGGGGTTCACGCAAGGTCTCCGCGAAGTCACCCTCACAAGCGGCAGGTGAAGAAAGAGAGCTAGTTCCTTCAGCAGGGTACAGGAGCAGAGAGCGGATAAGTTATGCATAAATTTTATTCTGATGGTTTTCTTGAGATAATGACTTCGTTTCCAGATCTTTTTCTCGAGAAAATGACTTAATTTCGAGAAAACAAAGTTTGTTTTCTCTGTAAATAATTCTGTGAAAAAGTGATAGGATAGGTAAACCATAATGACACCATGTCATTGGTCATATGATTAAACCATTCGGATTTTAACTCATTATCTCGAGAAAACAGTCATCGTTATTTCGTGATAACGACAATTATTTCATAATCTCGAGAAATTAGTATTCGTTATGTCGTTATAATGACATAAATACTTTGTTATCTCAAGAAAACCATTGGGAAAATAAGCATGCGAGTACGACCACTCTCGGCTTCCGTAGCAGAGGGCTCTTGTAAACCCGATGTCACATTTTCATGAAGTGAAACTCCTCCTCTTCCTGCTGAAAGTAGGCTAATGCAGTGCATTGTGGGATTAATAATTCTTATACCAGCCTTCTGTAGTTCAGTCCTTCATGCTTGGAGGCATCACTGATTTAATCTAAAAGAAAAATAAAACTTTTAATACATTGAATGTAAAAATCTGTTTTCTACTGTGTACAGTTTAAATATTAAGATTGAATTTCTGTAGTTGAGACCTGAAGTTGTCAAAGTCTGAGCTGGATCTACAGAAGAGGATGTGAAAAGGTTTTAAAACAGAGAGCAAAAAATTAAAGACCTATAGTAGCTGACAGTTTTTTCATTAAGTTGGAAACTAATAAATAATTAGAAAAGACCCATGAATGTGTCCATTAACAGTATGAAGTTATTTTTGGCTGATTAATATAATTAAGGACCACTCAAGATAGAAAAAAATCTTAAAAAAATATTTTCACTGCTGTTCTCATATCTTTTTCTTTCATAGTTCTTAAAGAGGAAAAAAATTAATTGGCAAAAATTGAAATCAGTAAGTCAAGGCTTTACTCAAGCCTATTCTGCCATGATATCAGTGATTCTCAGATATAGGCAGTCATTTCATTAGTTTCTGGATTTCCGTTATTTTTCTTTAATTCTGATTCAGATCATTCCATAAGAGAGTAACATTTTTCGTGAGCATCATGACCCATCTCAAACAGCTGAATAAGGAATAAAAAGCTTCTTGCTCTATCACCTGGGGCTAAAATAATTGTTGAAAGTAAAATACCTGCACTACTTTTCAAGGTTGAAGGTTCTTGCTGGTCTCCTTAGCAAAACCTTTGTGGTATATATTATCTGTCAAAACAAGGAAAATGTATGTCAATAGGAATTCATGCAATTTAAATGAAACTGAAATAGTCATCAATTTCACAAAAAAGATAATTCATCACATACCAGGGCTGATGAATTACCATGACATTGTGGTAATTTCAGTCACATTACCTGTATAGACTTATCACCTAAATGGGGTCGTCATATTGTCACATCTGACCATTTTGTATTTCAGATCCACCTCTATTACTTTTAAATATTTGTACTTTTCCCCATTTTTCAGAATGAAACAAAGCAAATAATTTGAGCTGAACATAAAAAAAAAATTACTGGAGCTTCTACATCATATAAAACATCTGTAGGGATGGAGATGAAGCAGAATCCTTTCTGTTCATTAGAGAAAAGTATTTAAAGGGCTCTATTTACTTTACAAACGAGAACAATCTGGATTTACCAATTAATTTAATGACTGCTTGACTGTTTCATATAATTTATTTGAGCATAATTGTGAATTTAGCTAATTAAAGTGGTGTCTGGCTCTATAAAGCTCAACTTTAATGTTTTCACTTTAAGGAATTACACACTTTTCCCCAGACAAGAAGATTTTTAGTCAATTCTAAAGGAGATTTCATTAATGGAAGTTACTTTCATTGTCTGAAGTGTTGTTTTACAACTCACTATTCATTCAGATATCAATAAATGGAAACGTCATATATGCTATAAGGTAGAACAGCTTGAGCAGCAAAAGAACAAATAATTCAGTGTGAAGTTGTGAGTAAAAAGATCCATGTGTATGTTTGTTCCAGAGGCTTATTGTTGTTTTCCTTGTCTTTCATTGTAAAGAGACAGAAACTCCAGCTTTCTTTAATGTTTCTGCAGACAACATGACCCATGAAAGCTGCACTCTGGTTCATGCACACCTTGTGATGCAGTTTTACAGGAAGGATCAGAGTGCAGCTGCACAGTTCATCACAGAACTGAAGGCAACTGCAAACATCAGAGTTCGACTTTGATGATAGTCTTTTTTTTCTTATGATCTACATCACCTGTCACTATATAGCCAGAAAAACAATGCGGTCTTGTATAGTATGATGGACAAGAAGGTTTAATATGATGTTCATATTTTATACACTTGTAATGTTATTTTTGACGATGCACAGCAGAAGTCAGAATTATCCTTACATATTGTTTGGAATATTTTTCTTTATAACACTACAGTTAAATACACCTATATAGACTATAAGAAAAGTACCTTGGTATTGTTGTTGGAGTAGCAAACATCGCCTTATCGAGCTCAAATCCAGTGGTGCTGCAAGCAGAAACCCAGTTTTTTAATCAGCTTAACTCATAAATAGATGTAAATGAGATTACAAGACCAAACTCTGTTCTGTTATCATCTTAAAACTTGCTTAACATTCCCTGCATTTCAAGTCCAAATTCTCACATTATTACCATTTTTTAATAGTTTGTCTTCTAGTCTTAGTCCAAAGTGATTATATCTTTTTTCTCTTTTTCTCTTAACACAATACCCCATAATGACAAAGTGAAAAAAGTTTGTTTGAAATTTCTGTAAATTTATAAGAAATAAAAAGTAAAAAACATAAATTCTCATCTACATGAGTATTCACAACCTTTGCACGATATTCCATTCGAGTGACTCCTGTTTCCACTGCTCATCTTTCAGATGTTTTTACAATATGGAGTCGATCTGTGGTACATTCAGTTGACTAAACATGATTTTACACACTTGTCTATATAAAAAATCACATTTGATACGATGTATATCAGAGGAGAAGCTAAACAGTGAAGACAAAGGAATTGTCTGTAGACTTCCTAGATGAGTTTGCGGTAAACCACAAATAAGGGGAAGCATTCAAAAACATTTGTTTGTGATCTGCACTATTAGAAGCTTGGGACCACCAAGGCTTAATGCTTTCCACCAATCGGGCCTTTATGGTAGAGTCACAATAGGCATACAGCAGCCGGCTTAAACTTTTCAGAAGTGCACCGTCGTGATGGACCCTCGTCAGACCAGGAGAAACAAGATTCTCTGGTTGGATGAAACCAAAACTTTTTGGTCTGAATTCTGAGCATCTCCAAAAAGCTAATACCAACCCTGCTGC
Organism: Anableps anableps; assembly: GCA_014839685.1. NCBI lineage: Eukaryota > Metazoa > Chordata > Actinopteri > Cyprinodontiformes > Anablepidae > Anableps > Anableps anableps. The sequence goes on along the minus strand of CM026078.1, from coordinate 25,347,480 downwards.
GAAGCATAAGGATGGTGGCATTATGTTTTTTTTGTTTTTTTTTTTTGTCCTGTAGCAAGAACTGGGCCAGTATTCCATAATGCGTAGGATAGCAGCAGCCAAATGCAGAGGGATTCTTTCAGAAAACTTGATCCATACTGCTCTGAACCTCAGACGGAAGTTAAAGATTTCCCTTTTAACATGACATTGTCCTGAACCACACAGCTAAGATAACAAAAGACTGGCTTCAGGGAGAGAGTGTAAATGTCTGCACAGCTGAGACATATCCTGAACTAAGATTTAATTGATCAGTTCTGAAAATGCCTAAGATGTGCTTCTACTAACACTGTCCATCCAAGCTCACTTAGCTTCAATTGGCACAAAAGAATAGTGGAAAATAACCAAAAGCAGAGACGCACCCAAAAGGCTTTCAGCTGTTTTTGCTGTCAAAGGTGCTTCAACAAGCCGAGGTTTTGAATACTAATATACCTATTTTTAATTTTTAATAAATTTACCCCCAAGAAAATAATTTTCTCACCTTGTTCTTATGAGATAGGGTGTGAAGAATTTTAGTGAAATATGAATTTAATCTGTGACATCTGTGAAAGTCATGTGGTTTGTCTGAAGCTTTACTCTGCCTTAGTCTGGAGCTATCACATCTATTTCAGCATAAGAAACTAATACTGCTGTGCCCATGGTTGTTCAGGTGCTTTCCTCCAGTTTATGTTTATGATTTTAGCTGAAGGTACTCTTCCACATGTTCTCAGTCGATGTTCTGTGAATCATACCAGCAGCTAAAGTGATCCAAATTAGGCTTTTTTTTTTGGTTGATGCATTTCATATTAACCACAACTGCAGTACAAAGTTGTGTATATTACAATAAAAGCCAAGCAAGGTGTCATTTTGTGCTCAGGAGACAATTTTTTCAGGTGATTAAACCATCTCTTTCTCTGCACCTTAAAGTAGCACCTCATGTTTATAGGTAATAATTTCCCTCAGCTTGCATAGTTTTCTATTATCATTATATCCTGTTGATTATGAATGTGGGACTTTTACTCTTAGCGAGATCTGCTGTATATCCAGAAATCCTTGACTTACACTTAGACGTCAAACACAGTGACTCGATATGAATGTGTGTAAATGCATTTTATCTGCTTGAGATACACGGATGGCCACACTGAACTGAGACATTTTTTGATTCTGGAAGTTAATTCTCTGAACAAAACTGTATACTATAGAGAACATACAATTTATTGTGTCTTTTCCATGTTTGCTCTCCTCATAGCTAATGGTAGCGAGCTCTTCATCGCGAGTGTGCGTTATGAAGACACCGGGGCCTACACGTGCATTGCCAAGAACGAGGTGGGAGTGGATGAGGATATCTCCTCTCTCTTTGTTGAAGATTCAGCCAAGAAAACTCGTAAGTCATATTTTCTTATTTCTTTTTTTTTTTTTTTTTTTTACAGTACAACTACATGTGACACAATAACTTTAAATGTTTCTGGATGAAAAAGCACAAGTTCCCAAGACTGACTTACAATGCTAATAATTGATGTTCATGCTAACTGCTGTTAATAATTGCAACAGCTTGTTCCTAGTTTTATTTCTGTGCTGCAATTAAAAGCGACAAGGAAAAGTGCTTTGCAAAAAACATCATTAGATAAAACATAACACCAAACAAATACAACTGATTAAGGTTAAAACAAAGAGACACGAGGGTGTAAAATACCAGGTGGGACTTGAACTTAACCAAAAAAGCCCGTTTAAAATGGTAAGTTTTCAGATATCATTAAAAAGACTTGATTCTGTAGCAGTTAAAATTTTGAGGTGGCAGGTCGTTCCAGAGTCTTGGGGCTGCTCTGTGTTTTAATGTAGTCCGAGGTTACACTGAGAGCAAATGACTGACTGAGCTCAGCCTTTTTTTAATTATACAGGTTGAGCAGCTTTGCTAAATAGCTGAATGCAAAACCATTTAAAACTTTAAAACTTGTCAAAGAATCTTAAAACTGGATTTATCGATTTAAAGATGAGCTGTAACATTCTGGAATATGGATGTTTGTTCAAGACTAATAGATTAGTCCTACTCTAGACTAATCAATAGATTAGTCCAATTACTCTAGCTTGGACTAATCGCATTAGAGCAGAGTAGAGGTGATGAAGATTTGGATGGTTTTTCCAAGTCTTTAGGAGGCAGATAAGATTTATCTTGAGAGACAGACTTAATCAAGACAATTTGTCTCGTAACTGTTCTCACTAGCTTTTCTAATCTCTAAATTAATCCATTAATTGAATGTCTTTGTTTTGACTACAGTCACTCAAATGCATCTCCTGTATGTGAGAGGGAATTTATTTCAGAAATTATTTGACTGATTGAAAAAAACAAGTGTGGTACTTCAATGCAGTGCAAGAAAGAGATGAAGAATCTAGTTTAAATGCACCCAGTGTAGTTAAGCTTTTAGAAAAGCTTCAAAGTGTAGATTTTGGGGTGTGTACCACACACACTAAATATAGTTAACCAAAAGAAAAAAAAACATTTTTTCTTAAGAATGGCTGAGCAGATTCTTTCTGCTGTAAGATACATACAAAATTAAGCGAGAATATATATATATATATATATATATATATATATATATATATATATATATATATATATATATATATATATATATATATATATATAAGTTATTCCAAGCTTTGTATATCAGTATTAAGTTGATTTTATTCCATCACTCACAGCAGATCTTTCAAAGCTCCTTGAGATTTGATGCTTGTAAACTGCAATCTTAGGGTATTTCAGATGGTTAATGGGGCTTAAGTTTTAGCTTTGATCAGGCCTACCAGTGAAAGTCAGCCAGTTCACAAACTACAAACTGGACAGCTTTTCTTTTTCTGCTCTGCAAGTATTTAAGGACCCTGGCTAATTCAAGAACTGTCCATGAGGCAGTCTTGAGATTACCCAGTGTTTTCAGAAATTGTTTTTATACCTTTACGTCACAGTTCCATTCCTGGAGAGAATTTTGTAACCATTTATTTACAACTTTTATTTATGTATTTTATCTGTTCCTTTTCTAAACTGAAGGATTATAAAACCATGATATTTAAAAAATAATTGGGTGCACAAAATTGTTTTATTTTTAAATTTTTCCTGATCAACACAGCGTTACATTTTCACACAGGGTGGAATACATAAGCCCTGTTAACATTGGAAGAATGTCAAACCCCACACTTTATAAAGTCAGGGGTTTCCAAAAGCTTAATTATAGCCTGTTTTATATGGTGTATTACAAAGACTGTCTTGATGCATCTTCAATAGTCTGGCAATATCCTCTCTGTTGATTTGATATGAAGTTAAATAATTTAAACGTAGTTTTCCCCCTGTTTCTCCACACACTTCGTGTAATGCACCAGTACCATTGGCAGTGCAACAGACCCACAGCAGGGTGCTACCACCAACATGCTTGTCAGCTAGTACTGTGTTCTTAGGTTTAAAAACCTCCACCCTGACTCCTCAAAACTTTTAGAAAATAAAAGCTAAATGGCTAATTCAAAGGTGTTTGTTTTGGTGCAAGAGATTCTTTTCTTGGATAGAGGCTCCCAGTCCATGGTGATGTGAAACTCATCTCACGAGATAGTGTGTGATTGCTGTAGTCTGACCTTAGGCCTAATAAAAATGTGTTAACTATACTTAAAAACTAAGTCCTTTGTAGAGAACTATAAATTTAAATGATCTCTATCAACTCTACCAAAACTAGTAGTATTAAAAACTGCTAAAATAATACCAGAAGCTTTTTGATGGCGACACGACGTGTTGGTAGAGTTGCTAATGGATATTTCTCCAATTGTTGTGGGAACCTCTGTTTAGATTTGAGCTTGTATGTTTAACTTTGGACATGTGTGGAATAGATAAAATGTGTAGTAAGTTCAGACTTCTGGTTTTCATGAGTGATCAAAGTCATCGTATTTTCAATCTGTTCTTGAAAGACAATTCTTCAAAAAAAGTTACGAGATTTATGCTCCTGAAGAGTGTACATAAACTTGGTTTCTGAAGAGTAATCTGAAGCGTTAAAAAATGTTTTAATGCATTTAATGCAAGATGGAGCTTAAAAATGCAAATGTACATTTCTAATCCCTTTCAAACATATTTAGGTAACATCCAGTAGGATCAAGGTCTCCCATCCTTTACTGAGCATAAATGAATACTTGATTTATTTATAAAGCCCTTTTCATCGGCATATTCACAAAGCACTTAAGGTCATAAGAGATCTAAAGACATAAGGCGTAAAAGGTCAATAGACATAAAAACATGAAAGAAGCCTATAAGAGCATGTATAGAAATATGCAAATAGACAACTACTAAATCCAGCATGTACCCAAGGCAAAGGCCTGAAAGAACAGATTTTTCTTTTAAGTATTCTTTTAAAGAATTTGGTGATTAAAGCAAATGCAGCTGTGGAGGCAGAACGTTTCACAGTCTCAGGGTCAGGACCTGAAAGGCCTAATCTCTTTTAGTTTCTAATCTTGTGTGAGGAATGACTAGCAAATTTTAATTCTGAGAACAAAGGGAACAGGAAACTGAATTGTTCAGTAAACAACTATACTGGTGCCTGATGTTTCACTGTAGATGTGGGTACTATGGATGCATTTAGTAGAACTTGGGAGTGTTCTGGCCATAGTGTTTTGCCTGACTGTTTAGTCCAGTAGACAAGAAAAGGCCCACATACATTTGTTGTTAAGTGCATTATGTTATTTTAAGAAAATTAACAACTATTGTGCAATCAAAATAGGTGTCTAAAATGGATTTAGAAGTTTTTTAAAAGAATCACACAGGACTAGAGATGGCCCAATCAACACATTTTCAAATGATTTCTTTCAGAGTTCCCAAAAAAACCCTCAACACATCTGCGATCCCAGTGGTTGGTTTCGCTGTTTTGTGTCACAACGCTAAGTTTTTAACAACCATCTCCTTTTATCATTTGGTGTTTTACCAGCTTTTACAATGATGACAGGAAAAGAAAGACTGTACTCCCTATTTAAGCTCCCAGTCTGTTATTATGTTAAAAACAAAGCAATACTTTTTTAAAAACAACAAAAAAAAAACTTTTTCTAATTATCAACGAGTCATGTCAAAACAGCTAGCATTAGCCTAGCACTTTAGCACCAGCAAATGCCACTGTCAGCTGACCTCAAACAAAAAAGGTAAAAATTACATGTTAATGGAAATTTGGACAGTTATGTCTTTATTCTCTGTGATATGTAAAATGAAAAGTTTTATGTGCTGTGGACCGCTTAAATGTCCACAGTGATGTTACTGGAACAGACTATAAAAAAATATGTATCTTTTTTTTTTTTTTTTTTGCTAAGAAGTGGTTATTTTTCCAGGAGATTGCATCACTTTTAGGAGACAATGTTTAGTACTTAGAGAGATTTAATTAGACATTTAATTAAACTGAAAAACTGTTGGCATGTCTTCAGTAAGGAAAAATAATCTTCTGAGTTAAAAGAAAACATGCGCCTGTCAACACCAGTGAGGTGCAATTTGCAGCTACAGCATATATGTAAGCAAAGATTAATTATTGTTTTTCTTCCTTTTTCTCCCCTTTCTTCTACGTTGCTCAACGGCTAACTCTGCAGTTGCAAACATCCTTTGGAGAGAAGAAGGTAATACATTAACAGTTCTTAAAATATCTTCTTTTTTCCTTGTGCACTTGATATTGTTGTAGGCTTGTTTTGCAGATTTGAGGGGTCAGCAGCTGCTGCTGCAAATTCACTGGCTCAACTGACCAAGACCCCTACAAAGTTGTTTCTTCTTGGGCAAATGTTGTCTTTAAGTCCCAACCAAGAAGAATAAAGAGGAGAGCAGTTTTTTCCAAATACCTTGAGTAAAATAAAAAAAGTGGGATTCAATTCATATATCAATGCAGACCCAGTTTGGTGGTTACAATGACATCTTTGTGGTTTTTGGTGGGGAACAAATCCATTCTTCCTTCCTTCCTTCATAAATAGAATTTGTACTACTGCTGTAAAAACCCACAGACATGTAATGTGATTTCTACACTCATCACTGTAGGGTTCAAGACAGTTGAATAAGTAGGACAGTATCACAAAAAACTTAAAACAGATGTGCGTGTTCGCATGCTTCTTTGCACTTTCACTGCGGAGACACTGTCATTAAGAGAGACACCCACATGTGCACATTGTCTGAAACTGCTGTCACGTTTTGCCACACGTTGACTAAAATACATTTCAAGTCTATCTAGACATGAGGCATATTTTGTGAATCATCTAATACTGTGAAAGCTATGAACCATATGAATTGCTTATGATGGACTTACTTTTGTATATTACATACATATTTGGGATGAAGGGTGTAAACTTTGCTGTGTTCAGACTAATTTACTGTATTCAGTGACCTCACCATCTTGTGTTTTCTTTTTCCATACTTAATGATCACCTGATACTCTTGGATTAAAAGTGCTATGTTCTATATACTCTAGAGTCAGTCAGCAGCCCCACATGGTCAAGTAATTATAAGCTAAATACATCAGAAAACAAGTCTGCTGCCATCTTAGCCACACTCAAGCATTCGGAATACTGAGTTGAGAGGATCTTCATCAGTACAGACAGTGTCTGTATAGAGTAGCATAGGATTAAGTAACATTTATAGGTTATTTACAAAAAAATGTTGAAGCCATGGGGCCTATATACTCCAGCTGCTACATTCTTTGACACCACTAGAACTGTGTCAAAAGCCTTAAAATAAATTAATCTTTTCTTGCTGGAATGTAAATTCACAATGAAAATCATTGAAAACCCTAACTTTTAATTTGAACACATTTATTCATAGAGAGAAAAACAACCTTGAATCAAGAAATAGTCAAATTCAATAAATTAGAATCTGAGTTCTGAAGAAACACTTTGGTCAGATTAAAAGTACCTTTTCAAAATAACAATCTTTCAGCAGGTATTAAACAAACTTTTCATAAAACCCACATTTCTATATTAAAAATTGTTTTATTATTGGTCTTATTCAATATTCTAATCTTAAATGTCATCTTTTCATAAGCTGTAAGCGAAAAATCTTCATAATTAACAAAAATAAAGACTAAAACATATGTCTGTGTGTAATCTGTTTAATGAATTAAGTTACAAAAATAAATGATCTTTCAATAATTTTCTAATTTATTGAATATGACTGTAATTCACTGGGTATCCATAACAATCCCCTCCAAATAAAAGTATCAAAAGGTTTTTCTTATTTCCACTTTTGTGAATTCAGAGTTGCAAGAAACCTTAAATTAGTAATCTATGATTTTCTGTCACCCTGGGTTATAAATAAGACATGAGACAGAGGACCTTTTCTTTTTTCCACTGGGGACTGGTCTGGTTAAGGACCAGGGTTTATCTTGCCACTGCACACAGAGTAGTGTGGTAAGGGAGCAAAAAAAAAAAAAAAAAAAAAAAAAAAAAAAAAAAAAAAAAAAAAAAAAAAAAAAAAAAAAAAAAAAAATCTCTCCAAAGCTCACTGTTGGGGAACTGCAGCAAAAAGTGGCATCCTGGAATCACCAATTCTCCATACCAAAAGTTAAGCACCAACCAGATGTTAGGAAGTGATGCCATCATGAACATAAACATGTAGAGTCCGTTAAAATCCACTGGGACTTTAAAAGGGAACTATGTGCTGCAGTCACATTTGACTAACATCGCTTCTATGCTGGATTAAGGAGACTTTTAACCATCTTCATCTGTTTTGTGACATGACCGATGCGGTGAGGGGGTTAGAAGTCAGCCTGATTCTTTTACACACCTGACTCATCAAGTGAACTAGTCACAGGTCTACATTGGTTGGCTTGTGTCAGTGCAAACTGGCTTTGTGTGTCGAGGGAGAGACGTAGTGATGTTGTATGATTTGTGACCAGCCAGGAGCAAGATTTAAAATGTGAACAAGGTCGTCTGTGATGACCGAGAGATTCTGTCATATATGTCACAGAATCACATGTTTAGAAAAGAGATGCTTGATATTGACTAAAAGCCATGTAGCTTAATACGGCATTGAAATGCAGGGCAGGTGTGTGGCATGATAAAAACTATGGTTGATTTGCTTTCTTTGGCCATGTGATATATTTAAGCCACTGTAGCAACAGATGAGAAGTATATCCACTACAAGGATCCAGGCTTGTTGTTGACAGGAGCCTTTGAAGGCACTGCACACTGTCCAAGCCTGTTAATATAATAGCTTGCTAACAGGAGTCTCACTGTGTTCCTCTGGCAGACATTGAAATTGAAATGTCCATCACAAATGTCAGATATGACAAGAGTGGCATTTAGAGTCGCTCAGGCTGTATTTGTTCTTTTTAAGGCGACATTTTTGACAACATTTTCTCTGGCTTTCCTTTCTTGTCCTTCCGCAGGGTTGAGTGTGGGAAACATGTTTTACGTGTTTTCTGATGAAGGCATCACAGTCCTTCAGCCGAGTGAATGTGAAATACGCAGACACCTGAAGCGGACAGAGAGGATCGTTGCTACCTACGTAAGTGCATCTGAATGAGGAGAATACCTTGCAAAATTAGTTGTGCGACTTGAACTTTCTTGAATTTTTTACAACCACAAGCTTCAATGTTATTTGTAAGGATTTTATGTGACAGTCCATTACATAGAAATGCATAACAAATAAAAAAAGAAGAGTACAACAAGGATAAGCATCTGATATCCCTAAATAAAATCCAATGCAACTAACTGTCATCAAAAGACACCTAGCACCTAAGTAGTGGTTCACCTGAGTGTAATTTAATATCAGTATAACTCTAGATGATCTAAGAAGGCCTCAGAGGTTTAATAGAGAACATTTGTGAACTAACAGCATCACGAAGACCAACAAACACCGCAGACAGGTCAGGGAGAAAGTTGCTGAGATGTTTAAAGGATGGTGAGGGGATAAAACATTATCCCAAGCTTTGAGCACCTAACAGAGCACTACTAAATGCATCCAAAACTGGAAAGAGTATGGCACCACCTATCAGACATAGCCATACAACTAAGCTGCCAGACCGTGGAGAGCAGAGCATTACTTAGAGAAATAGCCAAGAGGGAAACTCTGGAATATTTACAGAGATCCACTGCTCAAGTGGGAGAATCTGCTGACACAATAACAATTAGTAGAGCACCTAATAAATCTGACATTTACAGAAGAATGGCATGAAGAAAGCCAAAGAGCAGAAGAAGTTCTGTGGGAAGTTTGACACAAGTCATGAAGGAGAAACAGCAAACTTGTGCCAGACTTTTCTTTTGACTTTTCATTTTTATAAAAAGTAAATATCCCCTTCCTTCAAACTCACAGTTATGCACTGCACTGTGCTGGTCTTATCACACAAAATCTCAATAAAACAGATTGAAGTTGTTGTTTGTAGTGTAACCAAATGTGAAAAAGTTCAGGAGGTAAGAACACACTTGCAAGGGCCCTGTATGAAACACACAATGAGAGAGAGAAAAAAAGAGTCACACTCATGGTGTTTTTATAAACTGCACGAATGATTCAAAAATCCAGTTTGATGTGAGAAGGAGAAAGTCATCTCCATCTCATTAGTAAAAGATCCTGCACAGGTACAATACACGTGGAAATATTGTCAAGATTCCACATTTCTTTCCTTAGAAGAATGAAATAATTGTCAAATCTTGAGACTATTAGATCAGCCTCAACATTTTCTCCATCTTTCTGTTCACAAATCTTCTTACAACAGTTATCCAATCCAGTCCAGGGATGACTTGTACTGTACACCTTGCTCCTGCTGTCACAATGTGACTCTTTGCTTTGCTAAATATAATGGGATAATTTGTGTCCATTAGTCGATGGCTTTCAACAAAACAGAGTATATAGTCTATACTATTGACCCTTGGGCTTTTAATCCACTAGATAACATCCATCCAGAGCCTTTTAAAGGTAAAGGTTCCTTGTTCCTGAGGGATTTGGGTTTTACGGGAGAGTGTAATGGTATTAAGGATCAATATAAACCCAGTAAGCCATGTATTGGCCAGTTCCTGTTATAAACAGCAGTTTCTCTACCTTGGTGAGGCAGGGAGGAGTTGAACATATTTGAATCCGAATGCTGGTGTGTGGTCCTGTTTCTTAGTGTTTGTTGGGTTAGAAAACCACAAGTCCACTATAGTTTGAGTCTGTGGGTCAAAGGAGGAATTTTAAATCTCAATCACAGTTTCGAAGTGGATCAAAGATGGTCAGGATAGGTTTTTAAGGTTCAACCTAATAATTCACTATGTTTATATTAGCCTTGAAGAAAAGCCTTTGGGACAGAAGAGAATATCAAAAGTATCATAAGCAAAACGTTAACTGATAAGTGTGTAACACATCTTGGGAAATTTTTGGCATGATGTCTGGTCAAAGTGAATTGTCGTCTCTATCTCTATCAGTGTAAACTTTTATTATGAATCCTAGATATGAGGATGTGTGATTTATGTTTGAGAACTGGAACTAATTTCAATGCCAATATATTTAAATCATATACAGCCCTTCTTCACTGTATTCTCTAATGCCAACTTTTGTGCTTCTTTGATTGCTCTTCATATATAACTTCTGCTCTGTGTTGTTTTTTTTCTCAGGAGGAGATGTGCCCTAAAGGTGAGGGGGTGTCACCCCAGCGCTGTGTGTGGTCTTCAGCAGTCAATGTCAGGGATAAGTACATCTACGTGACCCAGCCCCTTCAGAGCCGACTGCTGGTCGTCGATATTCAGGCCCAAAAAGTGGTTCAGGTGGGTGAAGCAAGATGTAAACTACACATGGATCGCTTACAGATCACACAACTGGTTTATTAACTCTTCAACTAAAAGTAACAGTGATTTTAATGACTTCTTATTTGGTGTTACCTGTAAGAGGGAGTGAAAGCTAAGCAATCAATAAAAATGAGGAAAAAATAATATTAAATCCACATATTGGGAAGGGTTTTTTAAAATCGCATTTTAACTACATACAAAGCCACCTTAAAACTCTTGTTAATACAAGTGAGTCCCAAAAATGTTTCAGGTGGTAACTGCAATGTTGATTTGTGTATTTAGCAACAACAGCAACAACTAAAAATGGAGATTACAAGGTTAATCTGTTTCACTCATTTTAGGATGATACATTGCCGTCAACACCACTGAAAAAAACTCCGTACCCCCTTATCAGCAGGTCATTCAGCTCTGCAGAGGTCTTGCGACAAACACCTCATTTGATCTGGGTAATTTGGAGAAGGGCTGCATCTCAGGGTTTCCCCCAGAAAACTTGCTAAGCCTGGTGGTAGGTGCTTGGGCAGTCCCCCAACGGTCCACCATGTTTTTGTGTTAAAAAATGTTAAAAGTTGACAGGAAATTAAAAATATGACCAGGTAATTATGTTATTGGAAGACATTGTTAACAATACTTATATAAAATATATAAATATATAAATTATAAAATACTTTAAATTAACATTTAAATGTAAGATTTAAAGGACTTGGCAAGTTTACTTTGTAAAACTGCAAAGAATAATCTTTATCGTTTGATTGTTTTGTTACCATAGCTACAATGTGATGCTTTGAGTTTAATCATTGTTTGAGTTCAGTTTCCTCACAAACGCATCTCAGCAAATAACAACTGATTATCAGTGACTGCTTTTAAGCTTGGCCAATTAGACTTGGCCCCCTCTCCCAGATTCCACCAAATCTGTGTTGAAACGTTGTTAGTGGTGATGATGTTCTTAGCAGGAAGAGGGGTCCCTAAATTATATTCTGCTTATAGCTCCAAACAACTTTGGAACAGCCCTGGTCACAATTAAAAGTAAAATAAATTAAAAGAAATATTACCTAAAATAGACAAAGATAAGTATTTGTATGATTAACTAAATATTCTTAGTGGAGAAAATTCAAGTATTTCTTGTATCAGATTTTCTTTGTATAGTAATGTCTGCTGTTTGGTGAAGTATGATTTATTTGTTGTGATTGGTTGTTATTTTTCCAAGTCAATGCAGTATTTGCAAGGAATACTCTGGATGAAAAAGACCTATCTGTGATGAACTGACGGTGTGGTTCATTTACATGCACTTTATGAAGTTGCAGGCGCATACACAGAAACATGGGCTAGTTTTTGTTGTTGTATTTCATAAAATACCAATAAAATACATTAAAGTCTGTGTTTGTAACAAAACAAAATGTGAAGAAATTCAAGGTTTGTCAATCCTTTTACAAAGCTCTATAGCTGCTTATAGGAAGCTACTACAAGTGCTGCACCCTAATGCACCTTGAACCTTGTGTTGAGCTTGCCGTTAGCTTAACTAAGAAGTCAATAATTAAGGGAACACAAAAACATTCATATCATTGCATACGTCTTGTCGAGGCCATATGCACGTAAAATAAATCAAACCTACCTGACGCATTGGAAACAACATGCTGCCCAGGTGGGTGCTGCCTGCTTTGCCATTTATCTTCCCTGTAAGGGCTGTTTAGAGACTGAATCCCTCAGGGTCTCTCTGAGGGTCAGTATCATTTATACTGAGGAGCAGGAACAGAGGAAATTGGCCTAACTCAAGGCGAAGGAGGTGGGAGAGAAGAAAGGATATGAGTCTGAGTAAGAGACAAAGAGAAAGAGAGATACCACACTGTGAAGGTAGCAGTGCAAAAATGTCATTATAAGCCTGTTAAATGGCCTTGTTATCCAAGTGAGGAAAATAGGACTTAATGCAAGGAGGGATTATGAAACAAGTGGCTTGAGGGCAGAGACATGTAAAAGATCATTCACTCGTCCTTATAGAAGGTTAGCACTCCCAGGCTGAAACAGTGCCAGAAAAAAACAACCCATGCAGGTAAAATGTGTGATCATCTCCAACTTTCTGTTTTTGATTTGCAACAGTTTGTGTTTTCTCTGCCAATATGGCAGTTTGTTGCTGATCTGTCTTTCCTGGGTATTTTTACTTTATTATTCTTTCTTATTGTATTGAATGTCTTTCAAAGTTACCCATAAGGACTTTAACAGAATTTGTATTATTAATAGAAAACAATTAACACAATTTTAAAAACTGGTTAAGTTATTTACGATCATATTTTTTTAATCTATTCACAGTCCTGCATATTTGTTTTTGTTTTTTTTTTTTTCAAAATAAAAACCCCACTCTGTTTCTTTCAAGTGTGATCAGAACAAACTGAAAGTCCTAATCTTAACAAATGTAACATTGTGTCTTCAATTAAGAACTATTATAGCTTCATAGTGGAAGGAAAAAGGGAGTGCTATGGCACATATGTCCATAAAGATGTTTTCCTGACACTTTGCTGCAACCTTTATCATACTGTGACCCACCAGCTGCCCACTTTCCTGTTTTACTCCATCAAACACTGGAAAACCACTTTCCCATCCTTCATTGCCCTTTCTATGTGCTCCTGCCCCGCCTTGCTGGCCTCTGGCTGCAGAGGGTTAATGCATCCTCCATTCTTTTTTTTTCCTCTTTCTTCTCACTCACTGTTATCTCAGGGCACAATGCACTTCTCTTTCAAACATGGCCTTTAGAAGCAGAGAGGAGAAGGCAATATCCCTAAAAGAGAATCCATGACCAGGGCATTTTTAAAGTAAGGAATATAGCCATTTTCAAAATGGAGATTAATGATATTTAGAGATACACTCATCAGAATTTTGTGGTCCAGTTTTGCTGTTGTCAGCAAGACTTAGACATACATTTTTTTTTCAAGCAAGCAAGTGCTACATTATAGCAAGCTACAACACAGGACAAAACACAGGACAAGGTAAAACTAACGCCTTCATATTTGTACTGAAGCACAAAGCAGAAACTCTGAGCTTGAGATATTGCATTAAAATTCAGAGTAAAAGCGATTCCTCCTAAATGGATTTGAGTTTTGAGATAAACTGAGAAAACATCTGACCATTTATATCCATGAAAAATCAGTGATGTTGCTTTGTAAAACCTTTTACTGCTCAAGCTTATTTCCACTGGTACTCCTGATATCAAGATGATTTAACAAGAAAAGTTTGAATCTTAAGTTTGGGTTATGTATTACTAGAACAGTCCTTTCTCATAGAAAGAAGTAAACACCTGATTATGGAGTTGCTTCAAACGTCATGTCAAGGCTTATGGAAGTTCAATGAGATGAACTCAACAATACTCTTTCACATATTAGTTATTTCCCCCGTTTAACTCAGGTAAATATTCTGTAAAGCCTTCTAAAGATATGCTTTTCTGAAAGATTATAGTGATCCTCTGAGCCACACATTTGCATTTTTATTTCTGTTTTTGCAATGAATATTCTCAGGTGACCTCAAAGAGCTCATCTCACCCAAAATCTGCATCCATTATTCTGACATGTTTCTCTGCTTGAGATTTCTGTTGCGTGTCTGCAGCTAATGCTCTTTACAAATTAATCTGTTCACCTCAGTTTACCCTCAAGATCCTAAACTTGAGGGCTTTTTTCTTTCATTTATACAAATCAAGCTTAAAATCCAGTGATTCGCTTGAGTTAGTAAAATCATATCGCTTTTAGATAGTTTCAAACCAGAACAATTAAAAACACTTAAGCTGTTTAGACCTTTTTCTGCATTAATTGGCCTAAGCATTACTACAGGTTAAAATATTTAACGCCATGTTTCAGGTTTCGCTGATTTATGTTTATGACTGCTTTCCATTTAAAATTTCTGTAGAAGAACATGGTGTGATAGATTTGTGGTGCTTTAGAGCTGCAACGAAAAAAACACTGCTATTCTTCATAGAAATATGTCAGTCAAGTAAAAACTCCTTCCATACAGATGAGTGTTCTGCAAGTTCATAATTCATTCTGAGAGTTTTAAAGTACAGCTCAAGCAGGTTAAACATTAATTTAATATGCTCAGGTCACTATAAAAATCAAAGTAACATTTATGCTAATTTAAACAAGCTCATGTTCATTTTTTTTGATGAAAGTCTTCTAAGTTATAAGCATAAACTTATGCTCCAAATTCCAATATTCATATTTACATATTAGTTCCGTATCAGAAAACTAAAAAAGTTGAAAATGCGACTGGGTCAACAAATGAAAACCATATTTAGGAAGCCAAGGAAGACATTAGTTAAAATCTTCAGTCATGTAAATGCAAGGCAATGTCTGTACAGTTTGATTATACCAATTTATTTCCTCTCTGCTTATTTTGTCACACTTAAATTTTTCAGATAGTCAAACACATTTTGATATTGGGTAAATATAACCCGTGTAAAGCGAAAATGCAGTTTTCAAATTATGATTTCACTCATTAAAGGAGAAAGGCTACCCAAATCAGCCTGGCCCTCTGGGAAAAAGTAATTACCCCACTTGTAAAAACATGAATTCACTGTAATTCAGCTACATTTCTTCAGAAAGCTGAGCTCAGTTTCACAACCCATTAATTTAAATAGAACTTCACTGATAACTGGAAGATCTCACAAAGCAACACATCATTTAAAAAATTATGAAAGCTGTGCAGAAACAAAAGTTATTGACATCTGTCAGTCTGGAAAGGGTTACAGAGCCATTTCTAAGGCTTTGGGATGCCAGCGAACAAAACAGGAGCCCCATCATCCACAACTGGAGAAAACATGCAGCAGTGAGGAACCTTCCCTGGAGAGGACAGTCAACCACGATTACCCCAAACAGACCACTGGTCACAAAATAACCCAGAACAATATCTAAACCTCTGCAGACCTCACTTGCCTCAGTTAAGTTCCGAGTTCATGAGTCAACAGTAAGAAAGAGAGACTTGGCAAAAATGGCAACCCCATGGGGGTGGGGGGGTTCCAAGGCCAGAACCACTGCTGACCTAAAAGGACCATGAAGGTTTGTCTCACATTTGCAATCAACATCTTGAATATGACTAAGACGAATGGGACTGACGGGACAAAAAGTGGAACGAGTTAGCCAAAATTCCTCAGAGGTGTTTGAAGATCTGAAACATTTAAGTATGACAAAAAACGGAAAAAAACAGAATTCTGTTCGGGGGGGCAAACACTTTTTTTTTCCCACAGAGATTTAGCCTTGAGCATGCTTCCACGAGGTGCATGTAGTACCAAGAATGTGGGCAAAGCTCTACGCAAGCTTTCAGTTTTGATGGCTGAAATCCTTCATAGAACAATGCAGTACAAACACTTCCAGAACTCTCCTTAAGCTTTTTATAATCTGAAAGACGTATTCAGGGAAAGAACAAAGCTCTAGAATCCAGATGAGGCATAGATTTAATGTATTTTGAAATTTAAAAGTGATCTACATATAAACAGACCAATAAAACCAGGTCTTTCGGTTTTTATTCCATCCATTTCTATCATTTTCAGCATATTGGCTCTTAAGTGATCCACTGGCTCTCAGGCTGCAGTACTGAGGGCCTGGCCTCAGCTTTACCTTTGCTCCCATCACGCAGAAAACACACAAAGTGTCCACCTTCTCCTCGAACCATTCATAGGCACATGCTGAGTTGACACTTGCTGACCAGAACAGAGCAGAGGGCTGCACCTCCCATTACTGACAACAGAGCTCATGGTCTCGCTCCACTGGTGAGGGTGTCAGCAGCTCCCCTCCGCCTGGCCAGAAACAGGGTAATGGATTGTGTTATTCCTTGTTGTTGACATTGCAGAGGATCTGAGGTTGAGTTTATTCCCCCACCCCACCTATCTCACGCTCTTTTCCCTCTGTGTTATTTCCTTTTCCTGCTCTTTCCTCCATATCTCTAGGTAGATTATTGCCTATTCTTGCTCATGTTGTGTTTAATACAGCATCATTAAAACCCCTCCAACAGCAACACCTTAGAAGTACAGGTGTTGCATGCGCAGTACACTTCTATTTCTGCACCTTCTCTGCTTTCCGTTTCGTTGTTTTCCTGATGCAGGAACACCTCTGCTGACTTTCTTCGTCAGACAGTATATTGTATTTTTGTAAGCACACTAGTCTGTTCTACATTCACAGTTCATGCAAAGTTTATCCTAGTTGACTGAGAGCTACTCTGAACTTCCGAGATCTTCATTTGTAAGCTCTATCAACATACCCAGAGCATTTCTTGGTTATCAGTCTGCACTAAATCCAACATTAAAAGCTGTCACTAAGTGCTGTGATACAGTCCTGGTTAATAAATTAGCAAGCCTTTGCTCCCTGGTGCAGAATAATTAATTGCAAACATGGATGGTTTCAGAGAGGCTTAATTCCCAAAAAGGAAAAATAAAACCTGTAATCTGAGCAAAGTTTAGAGCATTTTAAAAAGGGTCACTTTTTGTTGCTGCAGCAAAAATCCAAAACAAAAGCTGTACAAATGCAATACATGCATTTTGAAACGATTGTGTTAGTTTCGTATTTTCACATTACTAACCGTGCTCTGTGATATTTTGGATGAGTGTCCCTGATAGCACACAATGGATTTTCATTCAGAAACTATTTTAAGGCCAACTTCTAAATATTTAAAATGCCTTACAGTCTTAACGGAATTTGGTTTATTTTCTTCTTCTGTACTCACTTTTGTGGTGTGTTGCTACATTATGTGGTATATAAAAAAAAACTAACTCAAGAGGTCAGAAGTTTAATAAAGTACACTGCATAGCAAAAGTATTTACTCCTTACCTGTATACTGGAAGGACAGCAGAGGTTCACACCTCAGCTGTGAGAACGCCAATTAGTTGCTAACTCCACAAAACTGGTGTTTACAGAAGGCCAGATGTGTGGCGGTTGCAGGGAAGACAGATGGAGCTAAATAGAGTGCAATCCTAGAAGAAAACCTGTTCGAGGCTCCAAAGCACTTGAGAATACTTTGGAGGTTTCCCTCCAGCAGGACAAAAGCCAGAGCTACAATGCAGGGGTTTTAGATCAAAGGTCTGTTTTTTCATGGAATAATTGCACTGAATTTCCACAACATGACACTAAAAGTACCAGTGATACTGCTTAGATCTGTTGTTTTTGTCATTAAGTTGGAAGCTGTGCTTTATGTACATTTTCCACAAATATCAACACCCCCCCCAAAAAAAAAAAAAAAAAAATCTATCTTCTTTTTGCAAAGCTTTTGTTTTGCTTCATTTTAAAACCTAAACATAAAAATAGCAGTGCTTTTAAAATAACAAATTTTCCATGAGTATTTTTTTTTTAACTTACAAGTTGTCTTTTTTTCAAAAGGTCATGTCATGTTTGCGGCTCCTAATGAGTTTTATCTTGTTCTGCTGGGCGCAAAAATGGCTCTTTGGATTATAAAGTCCTCTGGTTTTGGTCAAAGCAGTTTTTTATGTGTTAAACTGATCCAGTCAAATGTCAAGAACTAAATCTAATTGAAAATGTGAGGCAAGACTTGAAGCTTGACACTGCCAGATGCTCCACATCCAGTCTAACTAAGCTGGAGGTATTTAGCTAAGAAGAATGGCAAAAAAGTACCAAAAAGTACATTTTAAAGAAAACATTTTAAATCACGTTTTCAACTTTTTGTTGGTCTATGAACTAAAATCCCAATAAAATACATTAAAGTTTGAGGTTGTAATGTGCCAAAATATAAAAAAGGAATCTAAATACTTTTGTAAACAGACCTTTTCTAGTTTCATTTTACTGTTACTAGGTCCGTGTCACCTTTTCTCATTTCTTTTTTTATGTGTAGTTAAAACATTTTTAACTGTCCCTTCGGCTACCCTCTTGTTTTGTCCTCTAGGCAGTGGCAACAGATCCGTTTCCTGTGAAGATGCTCTATGACAAGTCACATGACCAGGTGTGGATTCTTACATGGGGGGATATGGACAAAACACACCCAACACTCCAGGTAAGTGTGAAGCATAAACATATACTGCTCTGAATGCTTATTTGTCAGCTATGATGTTGGTGTCATTTTCCACTGCTCGGACCTCATATGGAAAACATCACTGTTTGCTGGAGCACTGGTGCTGCCTCATATTTAAATCTGTTGAATCCGTATGAAAGCAGCTATAAACAAATTACCTATCATTTGTTATCGTTTTATTTCTACACTTCTGTAGGGTATCGTTTTCTGAGAACCTATAAGATCCCTGGGAGGTTACAGTGTAAGATGCTGACAGCTTAGTGTAAAGAAACTGTGCTTGATAAATAATTGAGCTCAGTTGTTTTCCTCCATTCATGTGTGTGTGATTTAAACATGATGGGTTCCAACAGCTAAACTATATATGTTTTAGAGCAGTTACCAAGGCAGGAAAACAGCAGTTCACAGCTGCAGTCTTCTCGCCTTGTGCCTCGTGTCCCTTCGGACCACTGATGTTGGAGGCTTCACAAATGAGAAATGATCACAGGTGTGGCTGTATTTAATCCACCTCGGGGGACTGGGCCAGATGAGGGAAGAGAGCAAGGATGCAGAGGGTCGATGAGGTGGAAGGGAGCGGAGCTGGTACTTGAGGGAGAGGTGTGATGGTGTTATTTTAAAAAGCCAGGACAGGAATCTTCTGTTTGCCTGTGTAACAGGGGAGGCTTCCATGACTAAAGCAACCAAGGGAGCTTATTGTAATCTCTGAAACAAACACAAACATGTGCATTGTTCTGCTAGGCCTCACTGGAGGGAGGGGATCCCATTACAGTTGTGTGAGGTTTTGTGCTCAGTCATTGTGGTTTGGGGATGTTTTGTGTCTGTTCTAACAAATGTGCAGAGGTGATATGCAATCAAATTTATTATGTTTCTGTTTGAATGAGCAATTAGAGATGAATGATTCATTCTATATTCTGCATAAGGGATTTTTTTTCAGCACAGCTGTTGGTTTTCAGGAGTACAGGTGTATAAATGTGGAGGTTGCGTCAGTTACAGATGCATTGTTGGCTCCCCTAATAAAGAAGTGTATAAAGCCTTAAATTATCTTTCATTTATTGCAGTAGCAAAATCTCTTGGGGGAAAAAAAAAGTATAAAAAATAAAAACCCATTTTAAATATTTGTACTGTAATATAGTTACTTGATAAAATCCCTACTGGTGCAATTATTGGCACCCCCGCTGTCAATTCTTTCTATAGCCATCTTTTACCAACAGGACAGTGTTTAATCCTCATGTTTAGCATTAACAAGATGGAGTACGCAGAGTGGGCTCTTTGATCAATTCTCTTACATTTTTTCTAGATTATCCAGAGTCCCAGATCGTCACTTATGCTCCCATCTCTTCACTTCACTCCACGGGTTTTGTATAGGACTTAGGTCTGGGGACTGAGATAATCATGGGTAGGATTGATTTTATGCCTGGCGAACAATTTCTTTGACAAGTCATATGTTTTGGATCATTATCTCCTTCCAGAACCATTGACTCCCATTCGCAGTTGGGTTTTTTAGTAGAGTCTATTCATTTTTTTGATTCTTATCTCCTGGTATTTCCAAGACTTCATCATGCCACGTGATCCAACAAGGTTCAAAATGTATTTGGAAAAGGTAACAGGCCCGCAGCATCATAGCTCTTACACCACACTTAACAGACAGAATGAGGTGCTTTTCCTCAAATTCATCATTTGTTTTACACCAAACTCACATGGAGTGTTTGTAGCTGAAAAGCTCAAGCTTATCTTTGTCTAACAAAAGTGCATGGTTCCAGCTGAAGTCCTAGCTGTGTTTAGTAAACTCCACATTTGCCTTAGCGATAGAACAAAGGCGGCTTTTCCAAATGTGGTTCCCTGACACTTGGTATATACAGTGGATAAACTGTAAAAGTCAATACATCTTTAAATTAGGGATGTTGACCTTAGATGGTGACCAAGATAAATCATTTCAGAACTTTTTCACCTTCAATGTGACTTTTAACCTTTACAATTTATTAGAAAATATTCTGATCTTTTAGGAGGGAAAATAAAAACTACAATAATGGAGTTGCAAGTATGTACACCTTTAAAACCTTAAATATTGAATCACCTTTTAATTTAATGATAGATCTTCCTTGACTTGGAAATATTTGTCCACTCCTCTCAGCAATAATGTTGCAAATCCATCAGATTATGAAGGCCTCTCCTGCCCTCCTTCAGATCAGCTCCAATATATCCAACCAAATTCAGGCCAAGGTTCCGCTTGGGTCATGCCAAAGCTTTCAACGACCTTTTCTGGTGAAGCTATTCTTTGGTTGATTTGTGTGTCTGCATCGAGTTGTTGTCGTACTGACAGATGAAGTTCCTCTTCCTCCTCTTTCTATCCAGCACCTGAAGGTTTTGTTCTAACACTGACTGGTATTTGGAGCCGAGAATGATCCCCACCATGCCGACTGAAATCCTAGTTTCAGCTACAGAGAAACAGCCCCAAAGCATGATGCTGCCACTACTGTGCTTCACTCATGGCTTGGTGTTCTTTTGGTGATGTGCAGACTTGTTTCTGCACTGGTTTCAGCAGACCATAACACATTTTCTCACATGATAATGGGAGATTTCAAATGCAGCTTTGCAAAGTTTAGACAGGACTGGGCTTCATTCTTGCCACCCTTCCCCACAGTCCAGACATATGAGGAGTATGAGAGATTGTTTTCATGTGTGTTACCTCGCCAGTCAACCTGCCAGAAATTCCTGCAGCTCCCATAATAATGCTGTAGTTCTCTTTACAGCTTCACTGATAAGTTAGGAAATTTTGAGGGCCATCCCATTGTTAGTAGTATCACTGTTGTGTGATATTTTCTCCACTTTATAACTGTCTTTGAACAGGAAGGAAACCTCCAGCAGAACCTGACTAAATGTTAGCATCCATCTGCCAACATTTTATTAAAACCAATTATTTCTTAAATTAGGAGGGGTTTTTTCTGCCTGCAAATAAAGGTTTTCAAAAGTTAGATTTTTTTCTTACATTTCAGGGTAAAAGTATGCTACAACAGTAAAAGAACAATTTCTTTAAGATCTTTAGTCTCACTTTTTTAAAATCATAATATAAATCTCACTTCTTTATGCCAATGTTGTACACAACATATACTGTAAGATATCAATTAGTTACTTGGAAATTTGGTCTTGTATTGCAGATCTAAAGGTGCCACTATGGGTTGGCAAAACCAGAGGGGAAAAAAAAAAAAAAAAAAATCAACCATCTGTGTGTGGGTTTTAACAGTTTCTACTAAGTTACAATCTGTGAGGCCAAACAGGCTGCAATTCTGTTCCTCCGTTTTACACCTTTTCTGTTTAGTTTTTACCGCTTCACTTGTGGTTATGTTGGTAAATGAACTGGACTCATTTCAAATATTTAAAAAAAAAAAAAAAAAAAAAAAAAAATAGTGAAGGATATTTTATTCACAGACAAAACAATTTCCTCCTCATTTAATCGGAAACAACCAGAGAGATGCGTTTAGCACTGAAATGTGTGTTTTTCATCTCATCAATTACCCCTCTTCCTTGCATACCTCCAGAAGTAATGAATAATTAGAGAACAGGGCACGAATCCATCAAAAAACGCAATTGCACGGAAGCCACAAAATGGATTGCAGGCCACATGGATCACAACGCAAATAAATAGTCTGATAATGTTAATATCATTTGAACTGAAAGTAATTGACCTGTTCGGCGCCAGCATGTCGCTACCAGCAATGTGGCTTCGCTTCAGCGGATCATACATGTGTATGATTACGTCTCTCTGTTTGAGCACTTGTGCTGTGGAAATTGTTGTAGGTGTGGATTCATCTCAGTGCCTGTGGTATTTCTACGCAGCTGGGCTTGAGGATGGTTCAATAACTCTGTGTAAATATCAGAGGGAATGTGATTGTCAATTCATTAGAGAAGACAAAGGGAGGAATCTTCCAGACAGAGACAGACATGGCCTTTTCAGACTGTCAGTCCAGAACTCCTGCATGAGAACTGACAGGATGATATAGTCATGGTAGAATAATTAGGTAATTTGTAAAAATATATAAAACAGGTAATAAAGTTAGACTCAAATGTTAAAAAAATAAAAAAATAAAATAAAATAAAAAAAAAAAATGCAGGACCGGTGTGTAAAAGAAGGTTCATCCATTAATGCTTATAGAGAAATTAGGCAAGTGGTGTTTAAATAAACAGCACTGTGCTCTACCCCTGGTGAAACATACAAAGATCTAATCTGGAAGGATAGATCTAATTTAGCATGCTTACATTTCTAAAGATTATTTATGCCTGACAAAGTTACACTGTTAAGAATCCAGCATCAAACACTGATCAAGTGTTTCCCACATAATCCATAATATTGCTTATTGCTTCCCAGGAGCGACAAGAACACTAATCCAGTGTAACATGCAATACAAGAATAATATTAAAACGCCTTGTAAGGTTTATTGAATTTCCAATATGACGAATACATGAGAGAATTAATGGAACCATCGTTAGGATGATTGCCAGCTAAATATGAAATTTAGAAATGTCCTAATCCTTCTGCAAAGTGAATATTGTAAAAAATAAAGAAGGAAAAATAAAACCGACTCTGTCAGAGCCAAATCCCCTTTAGGTATTAGGTCAGGGAGTGAGCAGAGTTAAACTCAATTGGGTCTTGTCATTGCGTGTGTGGATGAGCTTTAACAAAAGCATGCCTGTGGCATTAAGTGGAGAGCACCTGCAGCACTGCAGACCACAGCAGCTGCTTAATAATACATGAGTGATTGTAGATTAAACTCATTAACTCCCATCACTGCCACAGTTCTGCAGTGGTTGTAATGACGTTTTGTTAACAAGAGTCTTTTTAAAAAAAATTGCAAGCAGTGACAAATGTAGTGCTGTGTTCTTAAAAAAAAGCTGAGTTGTTCAGAAAAAGTGCAGAAAGAATAAAAAAAAACTACTGAAACGTAAGAACTTATGTTTTTTCATTCATCCTTGTTTTTTTTCCTCCAACGACTCAGGTGCAGTAACCCAAGAACGAGGTAGATCAATAAAGTCTTACTTTAATAATAACTTACAATTATGTTCCACATTAGTTTGGTTTAATTAAGGCACAAATGTATGTATAATTGGTTAAAAAAATTATACTTTCTAATAAATCAAGTACTGGATCAAAATAGAAATGATCTGGTCTTTACCAGGGTCAATAATTAGTTGAATTAAACCAAAACAGTCCAAAAACAAAAATTACACCCTGTCATTTTATTAAAGACAGAATAAGCCTAAACAGAAAAGCTGTGTTAAGAAAACCTGACTACACCCGACAATCCAATAGTTGTCGCATCCTTTCGTAGCAATAACGTGATGTCTTCTGTACAGTTTTATAACTCTCTTACATTTGTGTGGGGCAGTCTTTTTTTACAATCCTGCTCCAGTGCATTTAGTTGTGTAGACATTCGTTTATGCACAGCCCGTCTACAGTCTCGCCACAGCGTTTCAAGTCTTGACTTTATTGGGCCATTGCAAAAACTCAGTCATTGTGTTGAAGATTGGTTGCTGTGTTTATCGTGAATGTGCTGTTGCATGGCCCAATTAAAGAGGTATTCATGTTCGACTCGAAATGAGCCCAAATCATCAACCTTCCACCACCATGCATAACATCTGGTATGAGGTGCTTGTGCTGATGCAGTGTTGCTTTTTGTGGAACACAACGCAGTTCATTATGGCTAAGAATCTCCACCTTTAGCCTGATCCATCCAATGGGGAGAATTTTTATTGTTCATTCAACTGCAGCTTACCAAAGTCAAAATTAGAAGTCATAATTCTTCAAGGGGTTCCTAAGGAGACAGTCTGAGTTAAAGAAAGTTTCAAGTAAGTCATACATTCAAACTTCTGGATAGACAGCAAATCAAATAAAGGTCACATGAGAAAATACCCGCATATGTGTTCATGTGCCCCACAGAACCCCACAGCTTTTCCACAGGATTATGAATAGGAAAAAGTCTGTACGAGTTGGCATGGCTCACTGAGTGTCATAAAAACGTGAGTCTGCAACTGATCCAATCCAACCTCAGATGCAGTGACACAAACATGTTACAAGTGTTTGAGCCGAATCTGGACTCAAGTTGCGTGGTGTGAACTCACCATCAAGCAGACTAGAATGCGCATTGCTAGAACCTACTCTCTGAGTATTTTCAAACTTGTGTAATTCTTTTCAATTTAAACTTTAATTGCTTTTTTTCTGGACTTACAAAATAAATACTTTCTGTTTTGGTTTATTGATTGAATAATAGACAATTATAATAAGATATTTAAATGAATATGACTGATTTTGGGAACACTGTTGTGGGGAATTAGGCTGCTTTCCCTGGAGGAATAAGAGAACGTCAGTGATCAATGTTATTTAAAACAAGAGTAAAATTGCTATTAAAACATAGTGGAGAAATATTCCAACAGGACTGCCACCAGACAGATGTACTAAGCATATTGCTCCTCTCACTGGACATAATTTCATGTATGCAAGCTGCAGATAACACTGAGTGTGTCCTTGGCACAACACAAAACAGCCTCAGTTTCTATCTGTGTTGAACAAATACACAAAGCATCGTGTTGGACAGAAGTGCACCACTGGATGCTTTGCAAATGTGCATTTCTGGATTTATAACATTTTTCGGTCTCAGAAATGATGATTAAAACTTGACATGGTGGCTATGGCGATGAAATTGTTCTGTAATTTTAATCCAGATGCGTTAAAGTATCCTAAAGAAGAAAAAATGTTTTGAGGACTTTTCATGAATCTTTTAAATTGACTAGTATTTCTGCATATAACTACAATCTATAAAATCACTGACCCTGAAGTAGTTAATTTTACAGTGAAATTAATTTTTCAATTTTTATTTGCCTATCAATTTCTGAGGGATAATTCATAAAACATGAACTGAAGCCTTTTTAAAAGCTATGCTTGTAATTTTTAAGGCTCCTTTGAGCATAAATCAAATAACTCCCTCTGGTTCTAGGTGCTTCAAGGAATCTTGGTTCTATTATACTCTTACCCTCTCGAAAGTTTGCCTTTCTCAGCTGGCTTTTGTAGATTTGACAATATTGTAGTCTGTGATGCCTCATCAGAGGCAGCTAAGTGTGTGGTCCCCAGTCTTTCAGTAATCATATGCTGAAACGAGTCTGTTTAGGAGTGTTTCTACCCCAGGAACCTTTTCAGAAACCCGGGTAGTTTTTCCTCTCTCTGGGTTTTCACTGCAAGAACTAGAACCAAATCATAATCCGTTAGAAATGTTCCCTGAAAACAGCCTTGCTAGGGAGGTAGGACATTTGGATGGGCCCTGAGCTTCATGGAGCTTCATGACCGACTGCTCTCTTGGTAATATTTTCTGTTAATCTGACATTACACGACAGGATTTCTGTATTTTTGTTTGCAAACAGCATTTAAGCTCAGCCACCCATGCTGAATATCAGTGTTATACTGAGCTTGCATTTAAATACGTTCATAAAATCCACCAACCTGCATTAAAATGTTTTCTCACGGGAAGCACTGAGTTCTGCTTTCAGTGTCTCATCCAAACCTTCAGGAGACTTTAAACGGTTTAGTCAAAATACTTCAGTGTTTGAACTTTACCCTTTATGAAGATTTTAAGCTTGAAGGGAGCAGAAGCACTGTGGGATCCTGCTACAAGACAAATCTTGTAGGCTTTAATTTTAAAAAAATCTGTAGATTATTACAAAGTTTAACTGCTATGAAAAAGTTAGAAATGATTTCTTTCGAGAGCCAAATGTAATCCCCATTGGTGCTCTCCATTCTTCCTATTTCCGAGAGTCAGGTCCAGTTGGTCCAGTTCATTTAAAATCCACTCCAACTATGCATTTTCACAGGTCTGAGTAGCAGTCCATGGCCTTCAAACCACGACTGCTGTGAAACAGTCAGACTGACGCTGTACTAGTTTGATTTTACATTTCATACACATTCTGGACTCTGCTACTGTGGTGGGCAAAAATTTGTGCAACCAGACCACAGTGCCGCTCAGGTTTCAGACCTCACAATGGAAACTCACATAAAAAACAGCCATGGTAGATTAAAGGTTCCAGGAAGTAAAGCTCTGGAGCAAAAATGTTTAGGACCCATAGTCATTCAAATCCTTACAGAACTGAATGACTATGGGTAATACTCATTTTAGAGGAAAGAGGCTTGTTCAGTCAACATGCAAACTGAGGTCTGTAGAATTGAAGACCCACAGATGTCCCCTCTTGGAAAGATTGGAGACTGTCTTAAATGTTTTTCAGTTGTGAATAATGTTTTTCCACTGTGGAATAGTTTGGAAATGGCCTTATAGCCCTTTCAACATTGATGGGCAGCAAAAACTACTCCTCAAAACTCATTGCTGGTGTCTTTCCATCCTGGAATTGTATTAGCACACACAAATACACTCCAGACCAACAAACTATAAACTGCTTACTTTATTAAAGTGGT
This sequence comes from Anableps anableps, assembly GCA_014839685.1. Lineage (NCBI taxonomy): Eukaryota > Metazoa > Chordata > Actinopteri > Cyprinodontiformes > Anablepidae > Anableps > Anableps anableps. The sequence continues at coordinate 25,320,290 of CM026078.1, read as the reverse complement.
CAAGTGTGTTTGGCTGCAACTTTTCATTTTGAATCTTATGCAAGCAGCAACACTCAAAGCTTTTCCAGTTTTACTTGAGTTTGATAAAGACTGGTCTTTCAAAGTTTGCTTAACCTGAAATCTTTTTCAAGAGAAGATGATTATTAGATAACTGAATATGACATTTTTAACATGAGAAGGAAACTTAAGTGCCTTTGTCGTTTCACTTGACAAAAAATGTTTTTCCAGTGCTGAAATTATATTAGATAGACTGAACTACTAAGTTCTTATGGTCTAAAATATTGAATTTTCTTGTTTCTGTTGCATTGCTTCAGTTTTACTAAATCCTCGCAGACATGAGTGAGAGGTAGCTTTGGATTGCTTTGAGAGGTTCTTGGGTTGCTTAACATGTAGCTGCTTCACAAAGGTTAGAAAATTGTAGATTTAAACTCTATTTTGCTTCCTTAATATTAAGTCTCTTGTAGTGTTCAGAAGCACAAATGTGTCTGCATCAAAAAGAAGACACTATGGGTCAAAAGGTTTTTTTCAAATACTTTGCTCCGATGTGACTCGGACCTGATTGTTATGGTGTGCGTGATGAGGTGTGTTTTGTGAACTTTCAGAGGCATATCGAAGGTCGATGAACATTCCTTTCACTTTGCAAACTAGCTGATTCAGTGCCAGGAGGATGACATGAAAGATGAGGTTTTTATAGTAGTTTGTTCTCCTGAGACAACCATCTCTGAGTGAGATGCTGTTACGGAGAACTGAGGCAGAGCCACATATCATCAGCTCAGGTCATAAACTGCAGATGTTTATCTGTTCCAGGATGTATGGGGGTGTCACCTGAACAAGCTCTGGTGGTTAGGATCTGACAGATGAGCCTTCGATTTACCTGAGAAGAAAAAAAGTCGGAGAATATTCAGGAAGAGCTAAAATATCACATGCTGCTTATCGAAAGGGATTCATTTATATCTTTAAACAGGATTTAAAAAAAACTCAAATCTACAGGGAAGTTTGTGAATTTAAAGATGGTTTTTATCATCTAAACTTGAGGCTGTGTAGTTGTCAAACTAGGCTTGAAAACAACTTCTCTTTCTTTACATATTTCCACAGTCACCAGTTCTGTGGTTGGTGGCAATCAGTGATGGAGGAAAAGTTTTATTAGTCTCCTGATGTACAGTGCCTTGTTCAACAACTTTCTCACATTTTCTTAGAATATATGCTCAAACTTCAAAATGTTTCACTGAGGTTTTGTACGATAGACCAACCCACATTACTGCAATATGGTGAAGTTGCAAAGATTCTCAGGTGGACAAATGTCTGAACATTGACTGGACCATTATAACACATGAGTATGCTTTAAACTTGCCCTTGAATGACTGGAGTTGGAGATCCCTGATCTAAACCATTTCTTTTCAGTTCAGTTGCAAAGTTTGCAGACATTTAACAAATGGCATTCAATAAGCTCATATTTATGCATTTATTATGTTTTCAGGTAATTCCTCAAGCCAGTGTGGGCGAAGTTCATCATGCCATTCGAACCACTTTCCAAAGGGTGACGGACTTCTTCATCCCTCCGACTAACCTCATCATAACTCACGTGAGGTAAACCAGCCACTTCTGACCTGAAAATCTCCAGCAGCCTCACTGCTTGCTCATTTAGAGTAAAGAAGGAAAGAGGAAATGAGAATTTTAATGAGAACTTCCATGTGTAATAATCACGTCCCATAAAAAAATCTTGACAGGCAATTAACCTCTTTTTTGAACTTTGTCTGTGTAGGTTTGCATTTGTCTTCCTCAAAAATGAGCCGGCGGTACACAAGATAGATTTGGAGACCTTCCACCGGGTCAAGACCATCAGCCTGAAGAACTACAGCTGCATTCCATCCAGCATGGCCTATACACACTTGAGCGGCTTCTACTTCATCCAGTGCCAGAGCCAGAGCCTTCTGCATGCTCCAGCCCAGCTCCTCATCGACAGCGTGACAGACGCCGTTATTGGTCCGAATCAAAATGTCACAGGCCAAGCTTACGTGTCACCAGACGGTCGCTATGTAGTGACACCGGACCCATGGAGCTCCAAGCTGACGGTACAGACGGTGTCCTTCCAGGGGAAGCTGAATCTAAACCAAGAAATAGATGAGCCCATAAATGTCTCCGACGTGGTTTTCCAGCCTTCTTTCACGGAATCAAATCAACATGTGGTCGTGGCAGCCTCAAGGTCAGGCTCAGACCTGCTATTTGCTGATCTGTTATCAGGGCATAGCGAGGTTCTCCGGAGCCTCAAAGAGCCTCTCTCCCCCCAGGCCTGGCCTTGGGGGGGGCCAAACAGAGTGATCGTCTCCAGTGGGTTGTTTGGACAGTACCTGGTGACGCCATCGGTTGAGTCCCTCTTCATCCTGAATGGCAAACAGAGAACGCCGCACTGCGAGGTATCAGACATCAAACGGGCCAACACAATTGTCTGGGTTGGCGAGGTATGAGTAAAAAAGAAAAGGTAAAAAAAAACCCCGGAGACTTAGAATTAGAAGTAAATGAGAAAAGGAGAAATCAGGCCAAATTACCTATCATTAAGATTTATGTGAACCTAAGTTGTGGACCCAACCCTGGGACTGAGTGAGAGGGGAAATATGCCTGAGTGATGTATCAAAAGTACACCTAAAAATAGAGAAAATATTAAGAAAATCTGTTGTGATATTTCTATTGGGAGAAAGTGTCAATGCCGTTCAGTGCAACAGTGATCTATGTGCACTTAACTATACAGGATTGTACATTATTGCACTTCCTTCCATGTTATCACAGCAAATAGGTAATTGAAGAGGTGAAAGTAACAACTATGAACTATGCACAATGCTCACTTTTTTTTTTAAGAATAAAAAGCTTTCCAGTTTTGTTAATCTCATGTTTGTCGTTTTCACCAGTGTTGCATATAGTCACCACAAACAGTCTGTCTTGTCTGCCTCTAGTGTGTAGTGTTCTGAGTCCTTTTAAAAGCTAACCGCAACATCTGTTCACTCACCTTTGTCATGGTATTGTACTGTACTCTCTCTGAAAGCTTTCATTCTCATACTGGCAGAGGTTGGCTTCATGCACTTATCTAATTCCCTCTATTTTCGTTGCCTATCCAAAGAGTCCAATTGGTCCATTACTCAACTATGGATGTTTCGGTCACAGAGGAAACAAAAAGTACATAGTGATCTCCGCAATGGTTTAATCGGTCCCCCACCGTCACTCATGTTTACTTCAAACCTGCAGCACAGCTCTGGGCTGCGAAGCCTAAAAATGTCACTTAGCAGATCCCCTCAGGGTAATGACTCCAGTTTATGTTGACCCATATAATGAGGTAAAGCAGCATCATTTATGCTATCTGATGGGCTGTGAGCATTTGTGCATCCATTCAGAATGACATAATCAAACTTTATGTGAGGTAGACTCCTACTTCTCATGTGGTAATCAAGAGGTATTGTTCATCGGATCCGAATGGAAAATCGGGTCGGATGATGTATCCAGCAATTAAAACACGCTCAAGTTTATGGGGCCTCGCAAACCACTAGCGATTCCCTGCGACTGTCAACAACTGTCCGACCGAGATAGACCTGGCGTCTATTTTGGTCAGAACTGACAAGAATCTCATGAGTGAGACGTGGTGGCAAAGTAAAACACGTTTACTTTGGGGGAAAATACAAACTAAAATCTTTTGCTCGCAAAAAAGTAGTGTAGTTACCCATGGTAGGAGCTCAGAAGTACAGAAAAAAATGAAAGAGTGAAACAGTGATCTTGACTGAGCTTGTTCAAGCAGCTTTGAGTTTACTCCCAGACTGACTTGTACTGGGGGGATTTCCGGTGCATAGTACATATTCTCGCGTGAATACTCTATCTCGCGAATTTGGTGGTTCGTAGAGGTACCGCCCTGTATGGCAATCTGTATGGCAGCAAAAAAATCTGATTGGAACATGAAGAGTCAGATGCAAGCGGTGTGTCTTGGCATCTGCTGTTAATACATTGCAATAAAGATTATAGGTTAGTCGATGCCAGTTACGGGCATCGGTGTTTTAAAAAGTTACGGCTGAAAGTCCTTTTAATGCGTTGCCAGTGAAACTGTTAGGAGTGACTGGAGTTTTCTATGCACACTGCCAGTCAACTGGCTGAAAGAAAGATATTCTACTGTTTGGGAATACTTCCAGTAACAGCATGAAAACTAAAATGCCTCCCAATAAGGCAATGCTTCTTTTTAAAATTATAAGCAGCATTTCTGTTAAACAACAGCCTGGCCATCAAAGCAGATAGGTCACCTAACTAACCATCCTATATCAGCTTGGTATATTCAAAATAGGTATATTATTATGTGAAATTTTCAAGCCCCTTTCAAGAAGGGAAAAGTGCTCAGGAATTGCCATCCTTTTTCCTTTCTTTCATATACACAATTGACTGACATCTCAGATCAGTTAGATGGGGAACACCACTAGTTTATGGGTGTAAATAACTCACCATCTCTTGTAACTATTGAAAAGGAGATTAAATCACTGGAATGGTACGCTAGAATTTTTTTGTGGTTGTGAAACTTTTTAAAAACTTAAGCCAGTTCAAGCAAACTGTATCATTGTTTCTTAAAAGATATTCTGTATCTCAAAGCCAAGCAGCTCTTTGAAAATAAGGTGCACAATTAGCAATAAGTAATTTATACAAAACCACTGACCATCAACCTAGATGTGCACGTGTGTTTAGTCAAAAATCCTATAGATTCTTAAGAAAAGCTACTAAATGAACACCAGCAACACTTTGTCTATGAGAATAGCACATTTTCTCTAGCTGAACTGCATCATTCTTGGTGTAATTGTATTTCTGCACTTGCACTAATCATTGCAATGATGAGCTATTAGCAGCCAGACAGCACTGCAGCTTCTGTGCTGTTGTAATAATGACTGAAACAAGAATGCCTCACTAAGCACTTCTGCTTCTTGACAGCAGAGCTGTTCTACACACGAATGCTTAGCTTGGACAACACGCATAATGGATTTCACATATTGGACTAAAATGGCTGATGAGCAGCAGCCTTTGTTTCTAATTGTGAAATTTGTCAGAAAGCTGATGCTCTGTCTGTTTGAACTTAATTAAAGATAACTTTATATTTAGAATATTACAGCAGCAGTTGTTAAAAAGTTTGCAAACTTCAGCTTGTGACCGGCATTAACTTAACTTTGACTCTTCAGCACCAGAAACCTCGAATCAAAAAGCAGACAAAGAGATTCATGAGCAACCCTGCGGGCCTCAATAACAATTCATACAGTTATTCTACTGTGAACCCCCACATTGCATAAACAAAATGGACATGGCCAGCATGACATCACCCATATTTAGTGATAGCTACTGAGCTTAAGCTGGTATGTTTTATTCACTATTGCCAAAAATTACCATATTGTGCAATATTCCACTAAGCTGGAGAACAAAACCTGAAACCTAGCTGGATGAATAAACTACAACGTGATGACATGTAGCCAAAACCCTCATGACCTGTCAGAAAATTGTATTAATTTACAGCGTTTTAATCAAATGTTATTTTTGAATGATGGGTGGAAAATATACTCTTAAATACTAAATCGATTATAAAAGAAAGTACATAAAAACCAATCTGTTTAGAAATACTCACAGGTGTGCTTTCATAACAGCAAAACATTGCTTCTTTTGCTCAAATGTAATCAGCGTTTTTAACCTAAATTCATTAGCTGCAATGCTTCTGTGGACAAATTCTGGTCTAAAGTGATTCAAATCTTTTACATAAGTCATCAGAATTTTAATTTTAGTTAGTTGCCCTAAGTTCACACAATGCCTTAATCTACATTATGTAGCTAAGATGTTGTTAATATAACTTTGATCCTCTGGATCACGAAGGCAGCTCACTTGTTCAACATTTGTCATAAATGCAAGATTTGTCATCAGAATAAGTGTTCGGTTATGTCAGGTTTTAACAGCTAACTTGTGCATTTGGCATTCTGCCAGGACTCGGGCTGATATCTGCAACTAAATGATTTAGCTTGAGACAGAATGTAGATAGTGTCCACATATTTATCAACACTCATGAGTCCATTTTTTTTTTTTAGCCTCGACTGCGATAAAACTTTTCATTGATAGTCAAGAAAGTTTCCAAAGGTTAATGTGATTTATCCTATTTGTGAGTACAAATCAAACTTTTTATCTTTTTGCATATTGCCACGTTACGACCACAAATTTCAGTGTTTTCACTTTGATTTTGTTTGATAGACTGTCCCAAAGTAGTGACTAAAAGGGAGAAAAATGTGCCGTAGATATGTATGAAGCCCTCTTTTTTTCCAATACCCCTAAGTAGAATCCAGTGTAAGAAATTGTATTCAAAAATCAACATATTATTAAATACAGTCCACCAATTATTCTCCGATTGCTTGAGAGAATACTTAGGACATTAGTAAAAACACAACATCATCTTAGCAATCCAGCTCCAAGGGACACAGCAGACAGGTCAAGGATTACTGTTCAGGCCATCATCTGAAAAAGGATTGCACAACTGTAAACCTTCCAAGAGATGGCCGTCCATCTAACCTGACAGACCACACAAGGAGAGCACCAATCAGAGAAGCAGTCAAAGGGCTCACGGTGACTCTGGAGAAGCTGCAGAGATAATGTAGCTCAGGAGGAAGAACGTGGCAACAGAACAACTATGAGAAGAGGATTCCACATATCTGGAGTGTATGGAAGAGAGGCAAGAAGAAAGTCGTTGTTCTGAGAAATCCTGTTAGTGTGCATGGAGAGGTATGATATTCTCATAATATGATGACCTTTGGGGATTTTACAATATTTCAATTAAGCTGATATTATCTGGCTAATGAATTACAGTATTGCTAGCCAGCGTTCAAATACTTAACAGACATGCTGCTTGCTAACTGCAGTTTCAAACAGTGTTAATGTAAAAGGAGTCATGGGTGGAATTCATTTGGTTTCCACACCATGGCAGTCTGTGTTTTAGTGGCACAAAATGATTCTACCATGCCAATTTGTCTTTTTTGAAAGCAAATATAAGTGTAGAAACTTTACTTGAGCCAACTGACTGGCAAAGTGCAGCAACATGTGAGGGAGGGGCAAAACTATGTTGCGCTATGCTTCATACACCCAGAGAAAACCACAGAAAATTCAGCATGTTTTCTGGCATGTCATTAAAAGAAAGGTGTGACGCAAAAAAACTGGTGACTTTGAAACTATCTTTTAATAACCAGAAAATGACTGATTAGAAAATTGGCACAAACCATGCGAGAAATACAGCAAACATGTAGAAGACAGTCAAATCAAAAACTTTTAGCCCTTCATGCTTAATTCACTGTGTGGCAGAAAAACATTGCACCCTATGGTGAAACAAGGTGTTGACAGCGTCATGCTGTGGAGAAGGGATAAGGAAGCTGGTCAGTATTGATGGTAAAATGATTGAAGCAAAGTACAGGGAAATTCTGGAAGAAAATCTGTTATAGGCTGCAAAAGACTTCCGATTGGGGTGAAGGTTTAACAATCCTAAACATATAGATAGAGCTACAATTGATCGTTCTAGATCAAAGTATATCCATGTGCTAGAATTACCCAAAGATTCAACAAAAAAATTCCTTAAGAATCTATGGCAAGACCTATAAATTATTGCTCAAATGTGCTCTCTACTCAATCTGACTGAGCCTGAACTATTTTGCAAAGAAAAATGGGCAAATATTGGTCTCATGTGTCCAAAGCTGACAGGGAGGTCCCAAAAGACGTTTTCCTTATTGGAACTATATACAAATGCCACAATTTTTGGATAACCTAAAAAAAAAAGAAAAAGAAAAAAAAAAAAAAAAAAAAAAAAAACCATGAAAACTCTTGCTTTTCCTTCCACTTCATAATTCTACACTAACTTTTGTCTAGCCCAAAAAAAATTCTGAACATCACTGAAGTTTGTGGTTGTAACATGTTCAAATGTGGAAAAAACACTTTATGAAATAAAAAATTGACGTTTATTGTGTGAAAAAAAAAAAAAAAAAAAAAAAAAAAAAAAAAGAACTCGGCAGATCACAAGTACTCACAGCCTTTGAAATGTTGCGGTTGCTGGCCTTTATTTTGGCAGGTGAAACATCTCTAATATAAAAGTTATATTGATTTTCACAAACTAAGATGTCAAAGTCTGCTTTTAGCATGCGTAGTTTGGAGTACACTGCTACTGTGTGCTGCCCCCTCACAAGGAGCAACACAAATTAAGTTTCATTATTAGCTCTATATGCGTAGTTGTGCCTGTAGCCCAACTAGAACTAGCCTTGGGTAGAAACCAAGATATAGGAAAAGATAAATCAACACAAATGAAATTCCTGTTTGTGACCGATATTTGCTGCTAATCTACCATGAAAATGCAACATTTCTGGTTTTAAAACAAAAGACAGTTTTGAGAATATCAACACAATTTTGTTGATGTTTCTTAGACCACTGTTGCACTGAGAAGACAAATGTATCCAACTACATTTTGCTGTCTTTATATATATATATATATATATATATATATATATATATATATATATATATATATATATATATATATATATATATATATATATATATATATATATAAGGTGTTTAAGCTAGTTTTTGGTTTGCTTCCAAAAAGTTACAACCCAAAATTACTCAGATTCACTCTCTTCTAAACCTGAATCCCTTTACACTGGGCAGAGCTGAAACCTGCATGTAATCAAACAGCTCTTTAACATGACCCTCACTGATCACCCAAAATTACGTAAAGCTGCTTGTAAAAGTCACTTTTCTGCCCTCTAATCATATCCACCCTCTCAGCAGTAAGCCACACCGCTACTAGAGCCAAGGAGAGCGAGAGCAAAAACTCTGCACCTGTGTTTGCTGATGATATTGGCTAGCTCCTGTTGTTTATGTGGATCTGCCCTCAGTGTTACCTGACTATTTCTGTACCTCTCTTTTACCCTGAAGTAAGGAGGTGTAGAGCCAAACTGCTTGGTGTGATAGAACCTGGTAGGAACCACTGTTGTAGATAACATTGTTCAAGTTAGAACACGTTCAAACATGACATGAAACTGTACAGTTTTCTTTATGCATTTTGTGTGTTCTGGTTTATGAGGGAATTGTTTTGTAAGAAAAAAAACGGAAATAAATATATTGTTAAAATCATTTCCATGTGGTTCCAAGAGTCACTTTTTCAAACTATGACTGCAAGTTAAATCCAATATAATATGTGTTTTCTAAAATATCTATAAATGTTTTTTGGGGGGGTTTCATAAGAGAACAAGTAATGTCGATGATATTAATGGCAGAAGATGGAAATGGCTCTGTTGGTTAAATAATTTTCATAAGACTCATCCATCATCCAACAATGATAGGATTTCATCTTTTCAGGACTGCTGCCAAATACCATTCAACATATTTCACTGGTATAATGGCTACATAATAAGTTAATTAAATGATCTTTGACAATAAATTTGCTGCACTTCTAATTTTCATGACATGAGGATTTGCTCTTTTGCACTTGTGGTACCAATACATCAACACAGAACCAGAGTGGAATGTTTTATCTGTGAAACTGTCTTATTGAGCTAATTTATAAAAATGTCACTGAAACAGAATATTAGCAGCTCCCTTTAACACATAATCTTGAAATATTTCCTTTACAGTTTTTAACAGTTTTCCAGAGACATCCATTCCTAAACAATAACTCTGTGAAAAAATGTTATTAAAAAATCTCCAAAAATACATCTCTGCAGACTCAGTAATCTCTTCAGTATAAACCTTGACACTCTCAGTGCCAACCAAAATATTCATAACCTCTTGATTTTTTTTACTACCACAAACTTTACTGAAGTTTATTAGAAATTATTTTGACAGACTACCACAAAGAAGCATAAAATTGTAGGGAAAACAATTCATAGATGTAAAAGTTTTTACTTTTTACAATTTAAAACGTGGTAAAACCTGGTTGTCCTCAACCTCCCGGAGGTTGAGGCAAGACTGTGCTGAACCACCTGTTGTTGCAGCTCTTGGGTTATGCCTGTACCAGCTCTACACATTTAGATAATGAATCCTTTGTCCAGCTGTTTTTACAAAAATAGCTCAAGCTTGCTCTTACTATCTGGGAACATCATTTATCAAGTCCTGCCACAGATTCTACATTCTTTCTGGACCATATTACCACCACAAAAGAAGGTAGTGGCTGTATCATGCTGTGGAAATTTCTTTCTTCAGCAGTGACAGGCAAGCTGGTCAGAGTTGACGGGGAGGTAGATCGAATTAAATGGAGGGAAATTTTCGACTGAGGAGCATGTTCACCTTCCAGCTACCATCCTGCAACTTCTGTTGATGCAGTGTGGCTGAATACAAATGCATACCACAATTTTCAGATTCTCATTGATAGTAAAAATTGAAAACCAGATGTAATTTTCTTTCCACTTTATAATTATACACTACTTCAGTCTATCGCTTAAGATAATGAAACATATTTTTAGTTGAAAAAGGTTAAACAGTTTATAGGTTTGAATACTTTTGCAAAGCATTGTACTTAAGTTAACTACTTCTAATTCTCTACATGTTCAAAGACACTTTATTTACAGGATTGATTCATCTGATATGTTTTAAATAGGTTGTTTATCAACTCAAGCTCAGTCCAAAAAGATTAAACAAATAAGATGACCTCTATATAAGAACAAAGTTGATCATTAAGGACACCAATTTTTGCTTTTGTGCGCACGTTTCTTGAAAACCAGTTCCTATTCCCAATAAATATCAAATTTTTCCCCCTGTATCCATGTCCAAGATATACCCCAATCCATCATTTCTCTGTCTAACTTCACATTTGTGTAAGGACCAAAGTGACTATTTTACAACATCCATAACACAGCTGGATATTTGTGACTTGTCCCCGTTTACAGCATGACATTCACCCCTTGTCCCTTTCCACCTTTATGGGAACAGCCAGTTGATGAGTTGGCCTCCACTTCTCACACGATAATGAAATCTATTGTCTTCCTGGGCTCAACACGCTCCGACAATCCATGATCATTACTTACGACATGCTCATACCGAGGGACGACGTCAATATGCTCTCCATCCTTGTCACAGTGACAGAAAATGGTGAATGAAAACAAAAGACTTCCTGGAGCCAAACATCACAGAGGTAAGAGCTCTGATCACAGACAATTACCATCCTGTTCGCGGTTTCTCAATCCCCAACGACTCGGATCACAAAGTAGGCACCATTTGTTATTCGCCACAGTGTGATCAGGCCACAGGGCTTCATGGGAGAGCTGCAGCAGATGTAGTCACTTTCATTATATTTAGAAAATAAATTATGAAAACAGCAGCTTTTATGATGTCAGTTAAATCTGGACTGCAAAAGGGAAGCATAGGATTGATACAGTCCCAAACCGAGACTCTCTGCTTTAAATCACCTTTTTTACTATTCCAAAGAAATTCAGTTATTTCAATTATTGATGTGAAGCCCTGCCTTGCTCAGAACTAAAGTCTGAAGCACTTCCACTGTTTCTCTCGCTATATCACCCCTAGTACTGTCAAAGAAATATTCATTCTGGCGTGTCCGCAGGTTGAAAGTGTATGAACATGATAAACTTGAGGAAAGGTTGTTGCACTAGAAAAGAGTTTTGATTGAGCTCCTGTCAGAATATGTTGCTCTCATATAATGCTCTTATTCTACTAATTAGAAAAGTGAACAAGTTTTGAATTACTTCATGAATCCACTGGGATTCTAATCATGTGTTTGTGCCTTGAATCTTAACAGCATGTTTTTGTGACAGTATTCGAGACTAATCAGTTGCTGATGGTGTTTGGCTGCATTTAGACCGGCCATTATAATCAGTGTTTGGTATGAGTGAAAACTACCCTGGGGATGACTGAAGAACTATGCTGCAAGGCCCAGTAAGTACAGAGTCCAACAGTCCACCATCAGCTATCCTCGGTTCAATTTTCAGCCTAAGTCTTTTACAGTGTGTCCATGCTTTCTTGTTTTCTCTCTGCACCCTTTCCTTTCTACCTTCAAAACTATCAAAAAAGACCACTAGTGCTGCAAAAAAAAAAAAAAAAAAAAAATAAAAAATGTATTAAACACCTCCCGTGGGTATCTCTTAAGATAGGTAAGTTTTGTTCACAAAAGTTTTAATGAACTTCTCATCTCTTTGAAAAGATAAAACTAATCTATCCAGATTATATCAACTGGTGGACTAGAAGTGAATTTAAAAGCCAAAAGTACTGTTTTAATTGTTTTGGGATCTGACTAATCGTCTTCTCCTAAAAGGTCCAGTTCTAAACATATGGTAAGAATTTACCCGTATATTCAGCCACTTTTTAAAACACTTTTATGTACATAATAAAGATGTGTATAAAAGGCCAATGACCAGCTAGCAAGTTTTTATGATCGCATAGCTTAAAATCTGGGTCTTTGTGCCAAAAACTGTGACACAACTGATTCTCGAGTCAATTGTATCATCATTCACACCCATGGGTGTGAAGGATAGGTGTGTTTAACCATCTAATTTCCAAATGAGATGGTTAAACACCCTAACTTTTACTACAGTTTTGCTCAAAAACTGCACTTCCAGTCTGATCCCACCAGTACTGTGCTCCCTGCGGTTGCCCCCTCTCCGGTTACTCCTTAATAACCCTAACCCTAACAGTTTGGCATTATATTTATGCCACCAACCCGTGTACACATTCAACAAACAAATAATTTGTGGCATGTGCATTTAAATCTCACACACCTTTGCTCAATACTCTTTCAAACTCTTGCTCTGCCTGCTCTGTGCTTGCGCTTGGCCCCGGGTATGTAAATAAACCAAACCACCAGTCAATCACAAACAGATCTTTTTCATCCAATCAGAATACTTCTTACAAACACTGAAATCGCTTGAATGAAAAAGAACCAATCGCAACTGTCAAATCAAAAATACTGCACCAAGCAGCAGAAATTACAAAACAAAATGGTAGGATTTGAAAAGAAAAAACAAAAAAAAAAAAAACAAGAGAACATTAACAATAGAAGAATAAAAAAAACTTTGTAACCTAAGAATATTTAGTGAAGCTTACAAATTTGCTTGCTTACATCATGCTTTTTCCTTCCTTTAAGAGTTTATTTATAGTTCTACATTTCTTGAAATACTGTATGATGTGTGAAAGATAGTTCAGAATTTTACAGAAGCTCATAACACACGCGTCTTGAAAGCCACAATTCCTTCAACTCACCTCAATCGTGCTTTTGAGAACCTCACTATGCCACTTCACCACCCTGGACTGCAACTGCGAAGCTAAGATTTTTGTTGATAACTTCACAAAAATGTAATTTAACTGAATCTCAACTCTGTTACTGTTGAAGCAAAAATGTGCAGCACTTCCAAGATTTCAAAGATTTCAAACACTGGAAACCTATTGGGATCTTTTAGAGCAGTTTGAACATAGATTTGCAACATCTTTAAAATAAGTTCAATCTCGTTTACAAGACGTTGAGAATTTCTAATCAAATAATTCACTTTCAGGATAAAAGACAAACAACTTCTCAAAATTGTGTAAGCTAAATCCCTCAGTGAGACTTTGCTTTAAGTTCTATATTTCATCTAGTAGCTTCCATCAAAATTCAAGGAAAAAACAATTCCACTGTTTACAGATGCACAATTTCTTTGTCCATTACAGTAAAACATCAAACACTTGTCTGAGTGTGGAGACCACACTTCACTGAGCAAAAACCTGAGGTGAAAAAAAAAAAAAACCTAAACCTGTGTGTAAGCCGAGGCGACATGGAAAATGTGAAACGTCTGTTCCTTCAACTGAGGCAGTGACAGTAGTGGAGCTGAAAGGAAGTGTGCATTTACACCTTTTCAACATCTGGTTGAAAGCCTGGCAAAACGCCTCCCTTGGAGGTTTGAAATGAGTCATGCCAAGCGAGCAGATCTCAATCTGTCTGAATGCTTCTTGAGTGCATTTACAGGTAATCATTCATGAGGATAATTACAAAAGTGGGTGATACCACAAGATGCCGAAGTGTCAAATGCTTTTAAAGAAAGGAGAAGAAAGACAGTTTAAAAAAATAGGCTGACTGAGCTCCTCTGCACTGTAGAGATAGCAAGGTATCATAAAAGTTTTTTAAACTAATTATAATTTAGAATCTAACATTAAGTGTCGCTTAATGACACCAGACAGCGTCCCAATTACATAACAAAAACTGTAGATGGAGGGGGCGTGGGGACTTGCAGAATAAAGAATCTCTGAAGAGAAAACCTATGTTAATTTTTTTTTTTTTTTTTTTTTTTTTTTTTTTTTTCCTTTGGATCGGCCAGTTGTGGTGCATTTTTCGGCGAGCTTAATGAACAACCAGCCCCCCGACCTGATATTTTCAGCTCTTTTAAAGGGGAATTTCATACACATAGGGTGTTTGCAGACAGTGTGAACACATGTGATCGAGCGAACCGTTCTGGGATACAGTCCATCTTAGGAAAGCCTGAGCTCAGCACAAACACTACATCTGTTCTCACCAGGTTTCACTGTTTCATTTGAGTCTCAGGAAAACAGCAATTTTCTTTCCATTTATGAGCCATCCACAAGCCTGCAATTTGAACCAAATGAGCACTTTCCTCTTCTGGATAAATAGGGACTTGAAAGTGAGCTATTAATGGTACAGACAGATTTGAAAAACAAACACGATAAAAGCAAAGTGTGATAAAAAGCAACCCTCAGATTACTGTACTGTCTGAGCCATAGAGCCGAACAGCTTTTTAAAAATATTCGATTAGATATGAAAGAGTATAACTGTATAACTGTAAAATTGCTACAAATAATAAGTGGTATTAAACGTATATTACAAAATTAGATTGCATAGGACTGTATTTGAATATGCCCCTTTACTTTTTTGTATGTGGACTTAAGATTATATTTAATATTTGGAGAAATGTAAATAAAGTATCCATCCATTATCCAGCATGCTTATCCTTGCGAGTCAAAAGGGGGGCTGGTCAGGTCTGGACACCCTGGACATGTCGCCAGTCCATCACAAGGCAACACAGAGACAGACAGGACAAACAACCATGCATGCACACATTCACACCTAACGGTCATGTTTTTGGACTGTGGGAGGAAGCCGGAGTACCTGGAGAGAACCCACGCATGCACAGGGAGAACATGCAAACTCCTTGCAGAAAGACCCCAGGCTGGATTCGAACTGTGCAACCCTGTAAATAAACTAAATAAATTTTTAAAAAAAACAATTCTAAATAAATAAAAATAAAAAAGACAAAAATGGACAAATAACTACAATGTAAATTTGATCTACACAGAAAGGCGTGTTATAGTCTACATAACAATAAGACAAATGAAATATTTAATATGCTTATTGCTATGATTTTGTAAAAGTCTGCATTTCTGTCGACTGAACGAATGTGCCATAAGAAGACAAATTTTCCAGCCTCACAGCTCCAGACAAGAAAGATTTCTTGTGCTTTTTTGTCATGTATTAAGGTGCTATAGGGCTATTGCTGAATAAGCTCCCATTACTGAACAGAACAGCATGGATTTTATGTTCAGAGTTGTCCAATGCTGAATCCTCCTCTCTGAAACCACTATAGATTAGCTGACCCCCCCCCCACAAACAATGTTACTGGCCTTGTAGATCAATTTATTGAGTAATTTGGCTTCAACCGCCATCAGTCTTTTGCTACAGACTAATCGTCGTTGATCATTCTCCAGTGTTTAAAGACTTAAGCTACCTTTTGCAATACAAATTATAATTCTTATTGCTGATTTAGTTGATTCCTGCTTATTCACTACAGTCTGTGTTGGGAAAATGTATTTTTTGTTGATCTTATCATGAGATGAATTGCTGAGAACAAAAGGGGTGGCTTCTGTTGGTGTGGAACCCTGACTGACAAGCCTGGAACATTATGATATTTTAGAAAGTTAAATATTTTAGCGTTTAGAGGCCTAAAGGCAGGGAGAACTGGAAATAAAAACTAGACATGGCAAGGATGGAGTCAGCAATGAGAAGTGCTCCATACCAATAAAGAGTTAGTAACTATATTTTTTCAGATATTTAAAAAAAAGCATCCACACATGACTCCCCCTTGAGCTTTATTGTGGATGTAATTGGCGTCATGTTACTAGCATATAAAGTTGCTAGAATATAAAGAGCTTAAAAAAAGATTTCAGTGAATTCGTCACACAGCAGTAATACTTAAACTCACTTGCTTTGATATTTTAAAAATAATTAGGGATACACAATAACTTTTTTTTTTAAACAGATACCGATAACTGACAGTTTTGTCATTCCAGAGGCCGATAACCGATAATAACTGATTACATACCTGGAAAAAAGAAAGACTAGTGAGAAAAAATATAAGGCTGTGACATTCATACTCTAAGACCAAAAATAGTTGACTCTTTAAAAGAAGATATAACTAGACTGAAATGTAATTTCCCCCCTGGGGGACTAATAAAAGCATTCTGATTCTGAACATTTTGAAATGAAAAACTATTAAGCCAGCATTTGCCATAATATATCAACAGAAACTATCCAAAATGAACATCTATTTAAGTAAGGTTCATTATTGATGTAAAAGAAAAAAAACAAGGTCTCTAGAATTGACCCAGTTTTTAAAATAGATACGAAGTGAAAAAAAAATACATTCCACACGTTCAAAATAGAAAATGCTCTAACACAAGTTAGATTCATTCATTTATAATGCTGATGTATAATTATGGATATTTATAACCCATATTGCAGTGATGCTTATGTGAATACGAACAGTAGGGGGCAGCATCACGCTAAACCAGCCTACAGCCTAACGGTAATTATTAGTAGAAGATGCTCGTGTCATTAACGTCATAGACATACTAAAGTTAAATTCTTTATGATGTCCATAATTAACGTTGCTGTCAAACAAAGCGTTAATGAATTTGGCGATTGCATTATATTTATCTGAAAGACGGACAGCAGAAAAGTAGCGGCGGCAGCTCGGCGTGATAAACCGCGGTTGCAGGTGGCTAATGAGCCGAAAACAGCCCCCTGCTTTACAATCTTTAGCATCGCGGGCGTTCTCAAACGCTTTGAATACTCCGTCAAAGCGATGGCTGTGTTTAAGGTGACTGATCAAATTCGACGTGTTAAACACGCAGTTTTTCTTTACGCAGGACTTCCTTTCAACATTTGTTACACAGAGCCAGCATCTTCCTCCGAAACCGGAGCCTTGATGTTCTCCCTTTCCTGACAAGCTGGGCTGCATTCACATGGTGTCGGAAGTTCCTAGTTTGGGAGTCGCTCTGACCTTACATGTTATATTTCTGTTTGCGTGTAACACCCTGGGGTAATTGATATATTATCTTTTTTTTTTTTTTTTTTTAACTATTATTAAAATGACTCAGTTGTTTTCTGACATGAGGGAATTTTAAAATGATTTATTTCTAGTCAGTGGTTTTCTCCAATTATACTTGAACTCCGTGCAGGTCTCATGCAGCAGTGGGAGCGCTTGATTTAAAAAAAAAACAAAACAAAACAAAAAAACAAACACAGTCACCCGCACCACCGAACATATTATCTGTGCTATTTGTTATGATATCGGACCAATAAGAATGACATTATCATTTCTTATTATTGGGCCGATAGTTAACGTGCACCCCTAGTAATAATTAGACATTTTGAAAAATCGAAAATATTGATTTTTGAGGAAAAAAACACAGCAAACTGATGATTTTGATATTATGGTGGACCCCCACCTATGGTTCAGTATTTGTGAATTCTTCTGTGGCATGGAGCTCCAAATTATTCACTGAAAATTTGCCTATTTACTGATTTCTGCATAGCGCATATCTAAAATATTAGAAAGAAAAAGCAACTTCGGCTGAAATAAAGAGGCGCAGTGCTACTTGACAAGCTATTGGCTGACGTTCGAAAAGCAGCCAATCCAGGAGCGCCATTCATTTGAATTACTGAGAATTGAAGATCAGGAAGACCGTAGATGTTAGCTGTTTCCACTGGTGCACATTAATGCAAATTAGGTTATATTTGAATGAACCCTTAATGTTAACAATTCTTTTGACATCAAAACAGTCGTTTAAGTTTCAGTTAAACTTATTTGTGCATGGGGGTCTTGATAAACCCCATCCCCACTTGTTTAATATTTCTTACTCATATTTTTGTCATGGTATAAAATACTACATCTGATCTTATTTTAACCTCTATATATCAAGAAATGCCTCTCAGTCTGTTCCCTTTGAGTCCTCATCCTCCTCACTACCATCAGAGCAAACTTTGCCTTCCTATTCTTCACCTCTGTCTTTCTCTCTCTCTGCTACAAGTAAGACAAAGATACAAGGAAAATGTGTACAGAGTAACTTAACCTGCTTACTGCCTAACTTACAATAAAGCTTCTTAGTACGAGTTTCGCTAAGATCCTTGCAGTTCGAATAGGTACAGATAATTACTTCTAACCTGGACAATTTGACACGAGTTGTCTCACACCCTTAGCGTTATCATCTAAACATGAGGATCATGCTGCTGCTGCATCTAAAACTGAGCACTAAGTGGTTCATGATTAGTTTTATCAATACAGATATATTATTTTTACAGTGGTACTAAAAGGTTAAACATCTTTGCTATAAATAAACCTTTTTCCAAGGCCATGCCCAAAAACTAAGGCACAAGTCATGTATTGTACCTGCTGTCAAATAGTGAACTTATTCTACTTAGTATTTTATAATCCCATGCAGGTCAAGCACCTTTGTGATGCATGTACCCTGCTAAGAGTATTTTTGTAGTTCATGCATTAAATGATGTAATGAAGCAATAAGTGCAAGTGCACGATCAAAGTGTTTATAAGGCATTAAATCTGACTGAAATGCATCAACAAAGGGTCATAACAATAATAATATTCTGTATTCATCATTCATTATGGCCTTAAAGTTAGAATATTTGCTTCCTCTGATCACTTCACAAATTTTGACGCTTTGTAAACAGATGGGTCATCTTGTAATGTCGTTACAGCTTTTGAAAACTGTTACTTTCAGATTTGTAGGCTGCATGATAACAGTGGCATCTGTACAATCCTGAGAACAAGTCATCTATTGATACTAAATAGGTTGTGATCAATCACTGGGAAAGGGTAGTGATACAAAGTTGAAATGTTTTTGAATGTGAGCTGAAACTTCTCCGTATCACATAATTGGCATCAATAACTCAAGTTTATGACATTTATTAATCTATGTTGTCACAATAAATTGCTTAATGAACTGTTTTCACTCAAACTGCTGTTGATATAAGCTCAAAATGTTCTCCAATTCCTTTCTTTCTTTTCTTTGTTGGTAGCCTGATTTCCCTTTCATTGGGGAAAGTTAGGCCCTTTTCCTGCCTCCTGCTCTTCTGGCTGTTGGAAAACACTACAGTTAAATGTAATGGATCTAGGTGCAGACGTAATCATTTGCATCCTCCTAAAAGGGGGGACTGGGTCCTTAGTGAACATCAGTCATCCTTGTAAATTAAAATTCAACCACTTGATTAAACTTTTTTACAAAATGCAAATATTTGTAGTAAGTCTGCAGCAAATACAAAAACACTAATTACACATTTATAGCAAAAGCACATTAACTTTATTCTTTTCTTTAATAATCAATGCAATCAACGAGAAACCATGAACCTGGATTAACCAGAGATATACCGGCAGAGTGTGGAAGAAGTCTGACCTCAGACGGATATAATGAGACATCCAGATGCACCATCATAAACACCACAAAACAACAACATAAGAAACTTTAAAGGGAGGTTGACTTGGCACAGAATGCTCATATAGAGTGAGAAACCACAAAGAATTTATTATCCCAGCATGGCTGTGCATGCCTTTGTTTATTGTTTCCAAATTTACCAGAGGAAAGTCAGCAGACCCAGAGAAAGAGAACAGTGCACCAAAAAGAACATTTAACGGAATTAAAAATGGACAATATTGAATTCACTTCTTTCCTTTACTAGAAATATTTCATAATATTTGTACAAATGAAACCTCAGATATCAATAAATGAAACTGCTATTACAAAATACAGAATCAATATATACAACATACCAGAGTACAACCCCAACCAAAGTACAACCCATGTACTTTATCAAGAATATTTTGTTGGACAGATTAAAACTCTTCCAGAAAGCAAAGTAACGCAATCCGGACCTGAAGGTGGAAATCTATTCTTTTCTGACTGACAACTTTTCTGACTGAGAACATTTCAAACACCTAAAAATCTATGAAGCACAACAATCGGAAGGATTGTAATGGAGAGTTTCACATGTGTAGGGACATTACAGTACAAAGCGAGAATCAGAAACGGTATTTTCAAATGCAGCCTTTCATGTTTTAAATCAGGCAATTTTCTACCTTTACTCCTCACCATTTGAACAGTCTTGGATCAGTTAAAAATTTAACACCACTCAAAATATTGCAGAGTGCAAACATTTTTACATTTACAATTTCCATTGTATCATTGCAGTGGTATGTGGACACATTTAGTGAGACATGCCTGAATAAATTCATCATTGAGGATGTTTGTCACAGTTCTGCTTCTAATTTAAGATGTGTTGGATGAGAAATCTGTCACACTATATGTTGCAACTACACTAATAATGTGCAGTGAAGAGTGTAAGTACACAAAGATGTAAACGTAAGATAGTAAATGGGCTTTTGTTTTACTTCCACCCACTAACTTTCGGAAAATAAGGCCCCATATCTTCTATAATATAAAAGAAATGATGGATGTCCAAATGATTTTGAATTGTCTTCCAAAAACAGCAGAGATATTCTGCAATCTAGCAAGTTTAACTTTTTAGATACAATGCATTTTAAAAAATGTAAAAACTTCAAAATGTGCCAGACTGCAAAATCCCTCAGATATGTTTTTCTTAGTTTCATAGCTAGTTTGAGACCATTTCTGAAGCGTCAACAATTCTTCTGCTTCCTTATGTTGATGGTAAAAAATTTGAGGTGCAGCAAGTAATAAAACAAAAACTACATGCGCTACATCTAAAAGGAAAAATACACAGCAAAAATCTAAATGATCTGCTGGAACACTGTAGTTTAAGGATCAAATCGGACTTGAGTGATTCAAGATATAAAAAACATCCTCAATGATGACTTTATTCAGGCGTGTCTCACGTAGGCATGTAGTGGATTAAACTTTCAAGATCCAGTCTCACTGTATGCAAAGAACACATGAAAATGTTATGTAAGAAAATATTTATCTCACATACACTTAAGTTTCAGTTTATTTTGTTCTCTTGGGTGTAATAAGCAATAAAGACAGCAGATTATTAATGAATAATATACAGATTCAATCTTCCATCTTACTGTGATAAATACATCAAGACTAAAATCCGATAAAATCAGTTTTTTTAGAGTCGCTGATGTGACAAATCATCCAAACAGCAGAGATGCCTACATCCATGCTGCATGTGTTGATATTATATGTAGGAGGAAGCTCAACTGGGTCAACAATATGTTCATAATTAGAGCTAAAATAAAAATATATACTGGCCACAAATATGAAATGTTACAAGTCTGCAGAGCAGGCAGTCTTTATAGCTGATGTGACAGGGAGAACATATCGGTCTCACTGCAGCAGAGGTGTAAGTAATAATGATGGGTATTAGTGTTCCATCTGATGATGGTTATGATGAAGAGTGTCAGAAATGAAAGTGTGCTCAGCAAATAATGTGTCATACATACATTATTCAAAGGAGAGGAATGAAACTGCTCTCTCAGCACTGACACATGTAAAAGATATGAGTGTCAAGCTGTCGTTCACTAACTAGTTTGAGATCAGAGTGGCAAAAGGTGATATTTTTTTCACAATCTGCAAGGGCACTATATCTGAAAATAAGAAATTCATGTACTGACATCTGTTTAAATCCAAATCAAATGACTCAGTCCCCAGTTGAAAGCTGTCTCAAAATTCAAAACAGACTTGTCGAGCTGATGTGATCCGACGTTGAAACCCCAAAATTGTATTGAGTACTCTTATCTGCAATTCTGAAATGTTGTCTTTTTTAATAACGGTCACTAAAGCTGCCATTTTTTCACTTCACAGGTTCATAGCTTCTCATCTAACATTGATATCATCTTTTTTTTTTTTCATTGATGTCTTCTATGATATCTGTTTACCTGGGATAAAAACATTTATGCATAAATACACAAACCTCGTTAAATAATCTTCTCTGGGAAAAATTTTTGAAATTATGCATGACGCTGAACATAACACAAAATATGCTATAAAAATGGTAGTTAAATCTGACTGCAAAAAAACCAATGTGCACATATAACCAAACTTTGATTTTCTGACTTATGCTCACCAGGCACTTTATTAGGTACACCTTGCTAGTTTCAAATTGGACAACCTGCTGTCAACCTGATTTTCTTTTTATATGATACAAATCTCCTGTTCCACAACCCTGCAGCTACTCTAGTTAACCGAGATCTGGTTACTGTGGAGGTCAATGGATTATAGTTACCTCACTGGCATGTTCAAGAAACCAGTTCAAGTTTTGTGGCATGGTGAATTATCCTTCAGCATGGAAAGAGCCATCAAAATATAGGTAGACTTTGGTCATAATGGGTTTGACATAGTCAGCTGCAATATTTAAGTAGGCTGTAACTTTTGATTGTTGTTCAGAACCTGAAAGGCCTAAAGTGTGTCAAGAATTATCTCCATATGCTTAAACCACCAGGTTCACCTTGATGCACTGAAAAATAGGCAGGATGGGTCCATGCTTTTGAGTTGTTTTCCCCAAATCTTGACCCGAACATTTGACGTTGCAGCTGAAATCAAGACATTTTCCAATCTGTTGTTGTCCAGATTGGTTATCTTGTGTGAACTGTAGCCTCTGTTTCCTGTTTTCTAGTGACAAGAGTGCATCCAGTTACCTGCTGCTTCAGTCTTTCTGCTTCCGAAGTCAGCGAGGTCTGCATTCGGAGATGGAATTCTGCATACCTTGGTAATAAAAAAGAAGTGTTGTTTGAGCTAATGTTCCCTTTTCATCATCTCAAACTAGTCTGCCCATTCTCTTCTGACATCAACAAGACATTTTCCTTCACACAACTACACCTTGCTGGTCTTTTTCAGACCATTCTCTGTAAATACACGAGGTGTGTGTGTTTGTGTGTGTGTAAATCCCACTAACTCAGCATTTTTTTTTAATACTCAGACAAGCCACCAACAACAACCTTGCCACATTCAGAGTCACTTAAATCCCATTTCTTCTTCATTCTGAAGATCAATTTTAACTTCCAAGTCATCTTTACTGCATCTAGTTGTTACAAGGCGATTGGTTGATTCATTTGATGTGATGAATTCAGAGTTCAGAGTGTTTAACTCCACTTGAAAATAAGAAGAACAAAAATAATGTAAATGACATGAAGCGTATCTGACATTGGCAGTGGCTCTTGTTAGGTCTTTAAGGATTATTTCACTACCTTCTCAGGTATAATGCACTTTGCTCATCCGGCAGATAGCAATGGATGTGTGGATTGAAGTTTCTTGAAAAGACAATCTACATGCTTTAGAGAAACTGAAACAAATCTAAAAACTAACCCCAAGGCATTCGAATAAAGTTGGAAATGCCAGATTTAGAACACAAACAGTCAATATAACTTTAAAAATTCCAGGAAGGAGAACTTTACCAAAAGTTATCAAACCCAAGCAGTCATCCCTAGCGTTTACAAAGCTTAATGAGGACACAAGCAAACCTTAAATGTGAGAATAAGATGCAGAATAAGATGAGGGATTTTTTCTTCTCACCCACAGTGTTGTTCATAATTTCTTTAGAAGAACAGCTTTTCATTTTTTTTCTTCAGCTGGAGACCAAACTATATCTGATTTTCTGAGACTGATCCTTCAGGGCTCAACTGGGAAAAACTGACTTGTTTTGTAGTGCCGTTTTGTAGATTTCTACGTGAAGACATGCAAGACCGACAATTCAGGTAAAAATCACTCAAGAGTAGCAGCATGTGAAGGAAGCAAGCCTACCTTCTCATGCTGCGTTCATGTACAGACTGGAGGGAATATGAGTGAACGAACCTGTGCAACCACTGAGGCTGTGATCCTTCTTCCCTGCATGATAATGTTTCTGTGCACCAGTGGAATGCTGTGCTGTCTTTATCTCCTCAATTGCCTACAGAGGCAAGCTTCAGAAATAGTTGTAAAATCCCAAGAATTTGTGAGCTTGTTTGTCAGAGTCCTGCCTGTTGATTCTGTTTTACAAAAACACAGATAATTAAATTGAATATGTGAGTCCTCAGAGCAGCTGTGAGGTTATGATGAAAAACATTCCATTTACTTTTTGGGCACACACCTAACGCTCCTGTTCAAAACCATTAACACTAATTGCTAACAAAACTACAATGTTTATCCCCCACAGCATTAACTATATAACAAATAATTTCAATGACACCAACTGCAAGAGAGAAAATACTTTGTATGGTGTATAAAGAAAACAGTGTTCTCTTCATTTAAGTATTCTATAGATGTGAGTGTGAGACATCCCTCTAAAGGGCATGGATACCTCTGTTTATTAGAATATATGCATAATTCATAACACCATACAACGTGCAGTCCCATTTGCTCCGTCTTTCTGAAACATTAAAGGTGGAGTTATAAACATTATGGTGCCGTCTGGGGCCATAAAGGGAGCAGAAATATAAACAAGGAATGGTGCTTGTTACTTAGTATGTTCAATTGAGATCTTTTATTATTTTGACTCATCCTGGACACAGAGGGGAAAGAAAAAAAAAAAAAAAAAAGGCCTGAATTGGTGTTTGTTATACCTTAAATTTCTGTTCTTTATTTAATATTTGATATTCATGATTTTTCATTAATTCTTCTATAGTATAAATAACTTATTTATTTATTTATTTATTTTTTTGGGGGGGGCACATGTGCATCCCATTTCAAGTTGTCCCACAGCATCTTAATGACATCGAGGCCTGATTTACAGTTATATTTGATGTTATCACGTTTGACAGTCCAGTTCTGCTTTAGTTTTTTGTTTTTTTTGTTTTTTTTTACAGATTGTTTACAGATTTTCTCAAATTTTGCTCAAGCACATTCTGATGTGAGATGGAATTCATGGTGGAATCTGCGATGGTAAGCTAACTGGAATCTGGTGCTGCAAAGCATTTCCAAACATGAACCAAATGAACCAAATACAGCATTCCAGGAACAGATCCTGATACCATCTGTTAAGATGGAGGTATATGTCAAACATGTCTTCTGTTCTGATGTCAATACTTGATTTTAGAATAATCTCCTCAGAGAAGTTTATTCCAGAAAGACCATTATTCCTGGTTTTTGTCTAAATTCTCTCTGCCAACTTTAGTGTAGGCTTCATGATTTCTTGGAGACCAAAGATTTCTTCCTTACGCACCTTCCATGAAAGTTAAACTTGTGCAGTGTTTTTCTGATTGTGCACACATAGACTTTTTATATGACAAGAAGTCAGAACCTGCTTTAGTTAACATTTTAAGGTTTTGGAGACCGGTTCTAGCATCCTGTCTAAATTATGGACTTATTAAAGACTGAGAGGATTTTTTTAATTTTTATTTTTACATCTTGTTATATAGGAACTGAAATCTAATTTTAATGGAGTAGTTTAGTCTATCATGCTTGTTTTCTAGCCTGTTGTATGTAATGCTTGATTGGCTGGTATCAGCAGAAGAAATCGATGTAGTTTATTTATTTTAGGGGGGGGAAATAGATGTGATGGAAAAGAGTCTTCAGCTTTCACTTTTCAACTCAGGGTAAAACTCTGAAGTAGCAGAGAGCCATGAAGACTCTTGCAGACAGTGAAATGTGCTTTGCAGTTGGCAATGGACCAAACCAATTTGGAACAACTAAGACTTCAGTCTTATCCCTCTTCAGTAGTCAGCCATCCAGAAAGCAGGCAGTCTACTGTGTGTGTTACTGACATGGCAGAGAAGGCTTGTGAGATTTAACACACACTCACACAGATAGTTCAAAAGGTGCTGAATGCATAAGGAGTATTGTCAAAAGAAAATATAAACTACTCCACTGCAGTTTTAAAGGCCTGGAGACATCACTGTATAAACTATTTCATGTAGTTGATATTGTTGCATGTGTTTATTCTTCAAATAATTTCATTTAAAAAAAAAATAATGTCACTTTTTTGTAGGGGTTTGTTTTGGCAGGCCAGACGTCGTTCCTCAGTAACAGGGTTGGGTACGGTAATGACGTGGCTCTACCGAGTTGACTTCACGCTGATTGGCTACAACCATATTTGGGAAACTCTTCAATAAAATGTGCTGAACATCGTCTAAAATTGGGGTTATAATTGCGTGGTACTTTCCCATAAATTAACTTCAGCCACTCTTCTCTGATTCTCTCATCCTTCGGGAATAAGTGGAAACTTCCATCCATTTTTGAGCTCCCTCAGACATAACAGCTCTGCTTTTTAGTAACCATCCTCTTTTCAAGTGGAGTAGCCAGACATGCAAGTGCGACTTACGGCCTTAAATTAGCTGGTGTATCAGTTGGGGGGAGAAGGGAAGGGGAGGGCTGTTTGCTTGATGGTGTGCTCTGATTGGAGACTGAATTACGTAGACAGATAACTTACGTAGAAAAATAAACTGTTCTCTGATTCATCCATTTCTGAGCAAAGATAAAAAGCTAACCACCTATGAGAAGGGCTTTTGATACCAACTCTTGACGTTCATACGGCCTCAGCGCACAACAGATCATATTATACCCCCAAAACTACAGAAAAATGAAATTTGTTGTCATGACCCCTTTAAAGAATATGTTCATGATTACCATCTGAATCCAACATTTACGGTACAATACAGCACTTAGTGAAACAAAAACAATCATTATCAGAATATTGCCATTTGCCTTCATGTGTCCAATCCATTTTCTGTACAATACTAAGTTGAGGCCACATTAAAAAGCTAAATCACTGATTCTAGTTAATTTACTAGATTTAATATTTTGAATTCCAAAATGCCTGAAAAACCATCACAGTAAACACGACTGTTAAACCTCATCAACATTAGCATGTTGCATTGTTGTTTTTCACATTTTCATGCCAGCAGAGGCATTTATCTTAAATGTTTCAGAGCACTGACACCATCTGCCAGTTATCAGACCATGTTATTTTCAAAGCTGACTATCACCCAGGTCTGTGCAGTTTCTGGCTTTTCTATCCCATTGTGGCATAAGAAACTTTGCCACTTGGGAACAATAACAAAACAGTCCATTAAGGCAGATAATTTATCATCCCCCTTATTGCAAATCATGGTTCTTTTATAGGGTGTACTCACACGAGGAAAGTCCTTCGATCTACTTGTTTGGTCTGGACCAAAAGCAGACTTGCAAGTGGACTATAATTTATAAACGAAGCCATGTGGGTGACGATCATTGCTCCCATTCAACAGAAGTAACAGAGAGACAGATCATAAAACCGGAAAAAAACAAAAAGTCCTGCTTGCTGCATTTCTGATTAGTGTAGTAGTTGAAGAATTATGGACAAGAGGTGTTGGAGCGCGTCTAGCCCAGTTGACACTGCTGCAGGATTAGTCTCCTGCTGAGGGAAGTTTTTGTAGGATCAGGTAACATTCAGAGAGTCTTGCTGACTTCTGATCACCTCAATTTCTGAAATGTTACCTTTCAAAAGTTCGTCACTGCAGAGAAAAAGTTAAATGTATACTGCGCGATGATGACATGTTGTGGATTAACTGTTCAGCTTGTTGAATATTAAATAAACAGAATGAAAATGAAGTGCAAATGTCATTTTTATCATTTTTGATGGGTAAAAGTAGATTGACAGGATTTGTTTGACACCGTTAGTCAAAATGAAAAAGTCAAAACGAAAGTCTAGCACAACCTCTGCGTCATATTGCTTTTTTACTTATTTGAGTTCAAAAAATGACTTTTGGTGCCAAGTTTTGAAAATAATGCCAGGAAATTTAAATATTGTTCCCTTTTGATGACCCATTACAAGGTTGAATATACAGTATTTTTTAATTAGAGTTGAAATTTCAGTAGAAATTATCAGTGTCTGCTATTCCTTTGTTTGGTGTGTCTGATGTCCCTTTTTTCGGGTAGACAACTTTTACTTGAATGTGTTTACCACAGTTAAAGTACCACATTGGTTTTGCTTTGTGTTAAACAAAAACTTTTCAAAGGTATAATCATTCTTCTTTTACTTAAGTACAGTGTTTGAGTACTTTCTCCACCACTGTTATGATGTCAAACTATGTTTGTCATCATAACCTTAAAAAATTTTCACTTCACCATTTGACACCTTGAAATTGGCTGCTGTCTCTTTAAGAAACTCCTGCTACTCCCAAGACACCGCCTTCAGCACGTCATCACAACATTGCTTCTCTATTATCCCATTTACAACAGTTCTTTGGAGCATTGGACTGAGAATTAGTTCGAATGATGAATCAGCGGACTCCCAGGTATTTGCTTTGTTTTTTTGTTTTTTTGTTTTTTTTTTTTGCAATTAGCAGACACCAGGTGTTTACTAATTGCTGCTGACACTAGAGGACCTGTGTGGGGAAGGTGCGGGGGAGCGGTTCTCTGTGAAGCAGAAGCTCTGAGGAGGAGCTTTGTGGAAATATGCGGCGATTTGTGAGCTCGAGCGTTTAGACACTCCCAAATGGCTGCCATGGGATTCTCAAGGATTTCTCAAACATGAATCAAAGAATCAAAGCAACACTCCAGGTATGTTTTTGATGAAGGAATAACATTACAACATGATATAAATCTCAAGAATGTCAATTTTGCATAGTATCCCCCAACCCCCTTAAATGAGGAACAATCTGTTTCATAGATATTACTGGTCACAGCTTATAAAGCAATGGAGGATGACAAAACTGCTAAAAATTCATTTTCAAAAGCATTTTACTGGTCCTGTTATAAGCAAGATACTTCTGTAATCTTGGAACAAGCCACAACAACAAAAGAGCAGACAGGTGGGATGACGAGGCATGGGCTTGGTGACAAGAATTATATTTAAGACACAAAGAGGTGTACCACTTAGATGTCTCTAAAGAGTCTCTACCTGAACAGGGTAAAACTGACAGGCTTTGAAGGTCTGCAACTAATATTGATAACAGTGAGATTCTCATGCTTGCTAGATCTCATCAATTGGATATTTGTGTGAGGCTGTTATGTAAGGGACAAGAGGACAGTTTCAAATATAAAGAGAATTGTGTGGAACTGAAAATGAAAACATACAAACGGACTTTTCAAAACAGGATGTTTTCCTCACAGCTGGCAGCGTTGGGATGTTTGAAAGAATGTGGTATGATGAGGTATAGATTTCAAGCTGTAAAGGAAAATAAAATCAAGAAAATTAAGCAAATGTGAGAAGTTGCTGCAGCTCTTAAACTCTTTTCAAGACATGAGGAGATAACACAACCTTTCAGGAAAAGAATCTGTAGAAAACCAATTCTGTCATTGTCACAAAACAGACACTCCACTGCAAAAAACCATATTTAGAGAGAAAAACAAGGTTTTTAGATTTGATTTTGTGGGCAACCGTCCAACAAAAGCAATCCAAGCAACAGAGAAAAAAAAAAAAAAAATCTTTCTAGATCTACCCAGCCTGATTTGACTGATGACTGTGAAGCAGCTAGGAAAGCAACGGTCCATTTCATCGCCACAATCATCACAATCTACAATTCTCAGGAGGTGACACTTCAGCATGAACCAGGCTTGAATCCCCCACCCACTTTCCAAGTGTTATACCACTTGAGCAAAAGATAAGGAGAGACATGGCTTGAGCTAAAGTGCTCTGAGAGGTTTAAGGACTGTACTTTACAGGATACTGAGCAAACTAACTGCAATAGATTTTTATCTCCTCTTCTTCAAAAGTGTGGGAGCTACCAATTAGTTTTAACGTACTGTTGCCAAAAGGATGTCTGATGACTTCCTGTGTTCATGTTTATGCAATTCAGCAAAAAAACACCTTTCAAAAGCCCATACTGCAAGACTTATACACCATATTAGGGTGACACTTAAAGTATAGTATATCCACTTGAAAAGCTAAGAATACTATTATTTTCTTTTTAAAAACAGTCAAGCTTTCACAAATCCTGCGACCTTTTTTCAAATAAAATAAAGATTTCAAGAAGTTTAAACTGCTCTAAGAGTCTCTGTTCACTGCAGTTAGTTTGATCATTGATCATCACCAGACTAAAAACTGAAATAATTCCACAAATTAAGAGCTTCTAGCTGCAGAACATGTGGAGAACTTTCACAGGAAGCATGTCACCGAGACACCATTGTAGGAAAAATGACATTTCATTTGTTTGCAACTATTCACTGAATATAGATATGGTGAACGAAATATTAAATTAAGGGTTGTAAATAGAAGTGGTTTAGGAAATTGTCTTCCTTAATTAAACCAAACTGCAGTAGTGTACAATCAGATTTATAGGGGGAAAATATTTTTTTCCAGATTTTTCTTTTTAAAGTTGAAATATTTTTCAGCAAATGATTGATTTTTTTCCACCACAATAAAACATATAAAAACATGCATACAAGAGATTTGTTTTGTCCTAAAATGTGAGTAAAGTGGGTCCTTGCTTATTTATTATTATTATTATTATTATTATTATTATTATTAATGGATCAGTATTCGCAGATTCACAGATTTTTCTGTGGAACATAACTCCAAATTATTTGCAGAAAATTTGCCTATTCACAGATTTTTTTTAAGAGAATACCTAAAATATTTGAAAGAAAAAGTAACTTGGGAAGCTGAAATACCAAGGCAGAATGCTACTTGATACACTATTGACGTTTGCAAAGCAGCCAATCTGAGAGTGCCGCACCCTCACATTGGAGATCAGGAAGATAGTAGGTGTTAGCTCCTCTGGGAGTGCTAAGACAGTTTCCCTTTTGCATAGTAAGGCATATATGGTGTTTGAACTATTAAAAAAAAGCAGCTGTAACTTTTTTTTAGAGGTGGTCTCAAGCATTTGCAGATTTTAGTTAGTCACAGGTGGTTGTGATCCCGAACCTCCACAAATACCAGGGGTCCACTGTATATCCAAACACTATTTTTGTTGGGAGATTTCTTGCTATATCTTATTTCTTGTGGGGAAGGATATTTATCAGCAAAGAAACTTGATCTGCCATTTTCTTTTGTTTTTATTTGCAATTTTTCTGTCTACATATCTATGTGATGTATATCTATACACTGATAACGCTAACTGGCCCATGTCCATTTATATCCAGGGCTTAGTTTGTTTGCTTACAATTAATTCACCAGACAAAGTCAAAAGTTGACAGCAACTGGATAGCACTTTGCGAGACAGACTTCACTTTGATGAGAAATATGGTGGTGGTGGGTGCTTTATTATCTTTACATCACTATGGAAATGACCCCAAAATAAAATGGATAATCATTTCATCAGTCAGATTACTGCTGGTTTTTGATGTATCACTACCCTGGTAAAAACCACCCCCATTGTTCTATGCTTTTCTTCGTACAGACGGTTTGAACCTGCTTTCTTGCTGGAGGTATGGAGTTTGTTGAGATTTTAAATGATTGGATCTGATTTTACCCTATCACTAACGTTTGGTCATGATGTATATGACACGCCATCTCGATTGTGAAGGAAGCTACGCCATGAAGCTTACCAGAAATTGCATGCGCTGTAAACGACCATCCCTCACTGCAAAGAGAGAAGTGTCGAGCCAAATGACATCTTTGCTAGCAATAAAATGTCCTAAACATTCCATTGCTCTTCCTTTAATTGTTCAATATTTGGAAGAGTGACCAACACGGACTGAATGGCTTCGTTCACTTTCTCCGCTGCCATTGCCAAACTACAACCAGAGGCAGACCACAATGCAAAAACAGTGCAGAAACTCGATGTCAATGTCATCGTTCACATCTCCTCCTCCTGTTCACTGACTGGTCTGAATGAAATGAGCTCAATGGGACAAATCCCAGGCAGAACACTGAAGGGAGATGAGAATCAAGCGAAACTGCATAAGAAGGCAACAGCCAGGCTAATGTATCACAGCAAATAGACCTGACTTAATTGGACAATCACCTCCTCTGCCTTAAAGTGAAGCTCTTGTCTGCCAACTAACAACCCTGACAGGTATTTAAAGCCTTGAAGATTAGATTGAATTCTATCGTCACATTGTACCAAATCTGGTTACTCATCTTGTTTGAATTTGTTAAAATGCAGAATGTACAAACACATAGCTGCTGATTAAGATGTTGACAGCAAATGCTAAATGGCAAGGATACAAAATGCATTCTTCCTGTCATGACAGAATTATAATTAAATTATTAACAGCTGATGGGCACGTTTTTGAGCACTGATGACAGATCCAAATTGGAACACAACATTTAATCCTGACAGACTCGTTTTCTCTTTTTGCAGGGTTAGGTATGTTGAGTAAGTGGCACACTATCGCTGCCAGCTGCGTATAATTTGTTAAGCTGTTATCTTATGTCTATTCATTTCCGCTGACAGTTTATTAGTCTCTCTGCTTGACAGATGGGTCAAAGAGGAAATTGTGTGTCCGCACATTAGCTTAGTCTTCAGCAGTTAATTATTTAAAGTTAGGCAACTGCATCTGGCTCCCACTATAAATAAGTGACATCAGGTTTTGTGTTGAAGATGTGTGGTGTTGACAGCACAGCAGGACAGGACACCATATCTGCCAGAAAATTACTTCATTACATGTTGTCAGGATTCATTAGAGCTCTAATAGGAGAGAAAGGATAGGTGACACATGTATAGAACATGAGGACATGCTGCATTGGGGTTTAGAGGGTTTTTACAGCAGTACACATCGTCAGATAGCCAAATTTGAAATTTAATTTCCTTTTTTTGTTAACCTACTGTTTGTTTCTTTGTACCAACTTCCTTCTCTGTATTTGATTTTCCTTGCACCCACTCAAAGTTGTGTGGAATTTAGAGAAAAACATTAACAGAACCTAAAACAAACAAAAAAAAAGGGACACTGAAACAATGCTCACTTTGAACCTAAAGGCCCATCAGGTGCTGGAAACAGCCATGATATGTGATGAGAATTGCAATCACAAAAGAGTGAGCAAATGAAAGGGGAACGCCCACACCAAGGAGAAGGGGATGATAACTGGAGGAAGTACCACAGTTGGCCCGATCCGTTTTGTTCCTCTAGGCAAGATTATGGTTTCCCATACCGCAGTAACACATCTAAAGGGAAGGACTATACTGAGAGAAATTTAGAGAACGAATGGTTAGATAAACAGATAGGTGAGGGTACAGGACAGTGAAATGTTGAAAAAAATACCTCATCTTTAAAGTGTGCCACTGAATGAGAAGACCAGGTAGGATTTTAAAGAAGCTGACAAGAGACATCGTGGCTAAAGCAAAAAAAAAAAAAAAAAAAAAATCACTTCAAATATGAACATTATTAAACCTGATCAGCAGCAACTGGTTTCTGTGTTGAGCTTAAACCTCCCATTTCCAGTCAAATATTTGGAAAACAGAGTGTGATGAGTACAAAAATGGAACATTTACCTAATATCGAGCCACCATTAAATCTAGTTCCAACATGCGACCAAAAGTAGTGCTGCTCCAATCAAGTCTAGTTTAACCAGCCTTTCGAATAAAGGCCATCAGACATTACATGACAGGTTAATATTCAAGATTAAGAGAAGCCACAATAAACAGAGAATAATATGAGAATACTGCTTCAATGAAACAAAGTCAGGAGTATATGATGG
This sequence comes from Anableps anableps, assembly GCA_014839685.1. Taxonomy (NCBI): domain Eukaryota; kingdom Metazoa; phylum Chordata; class Actinopteri; order Cyprinodontiformes; family Anablepidae; genus Anableps; species Anableps anableps. The sequence goes on along the minus strand of CM026078.1, from coordinate 25,286,533 downwards.
TGGAATTTTGTAAACTGTTTTTCAAAACTCTAAATTTCATCACTAACTGTAACTGCAATCTCTTTGTGCATTTTCGTAATCGGAAATGTTCCCATTTTGTATTCAAGCCCTCCAACAGACTGTCACATTTCTAAACCCTGCATGCTCCATGGCTAAAGTTTACAGATAAAAATGATAAAACAAGGCAACATTCTAAGAGCCTTCCTGTTGCTGCTAAGACTCGTCTCTTCTCTGCAGAGTTCTTATCTAGATTATCATTACTGGTAATGTGACAACTTTAAGTGCTTTAAAAACACAAACAGACATACTATGCTGAGCAGCAGAGTACATGTTCTGCAGCCAACAGACTATCTACTGACAGCAGACGGGTGTAAGTTTACACTTTGTCATCTGGTAAATCTAAACAAATACACACTTAACGTGACTCATGTTTACATACAGTTTATGAGACTGCGCTTAAGGATGCAGACATTTATTGAAAGACAGCTTAAACATCCCAAGTAAAATCAGTCAAACTACGTTGTTCTGCAACACAGGATTATTGGGTCTGGATCAGGAGTTTAACAGAGTATTCACTCTCCTCTTTCCTCTTCAGAGTCTGAAGTGAACATCTGAAAAGGATATGTGATCCAGGTAAACATTACTTGGTAAATATACACAAATAAACATTCACATGTTTAATACTTATTTTATTGGCTTTATATGTATGTACAAACTCAAAGATGAAACTTAGCCAGCCACCTTGGTAATACAACTTGAGAAAATGAAGTAAAACCTACATGCATTTTTTAAGAGAACAAGTTGTAATTACTCAGAGTCAGCTTGGCATCTTTAAAATATGAAACTTGTTAATGAGATCGATCACTGGGAGAAGGTGTTTTAATCTCCTACCACACAAAAATTAAAAAGAGGCTCCATTAATCTATAGCTAGCAAAAAATTATTCAGATTAGAATTATGTAGCAGGCATCCTTGAGCATTAAACTCAGTATGAAGCGTTCAAGTAGCACTTCACTGTATCACCACTTCCAAATATGTTGGTCAACTCTTTTATCCCTATTAGCACTACCGTGCCAAAACTTTCAGTGTTTCACGACCTGATTTATCGCCATGCATTTCTTTCTAAGAGGGCAAAGCAATAAGTGGGAAAGCTATTTTTCTCTCCTGTTTTGAAGACAGGAAGTCAAAAATGTTGACAGCTTTAGACCCCTCAGATGTTGGGTCACTGTATGGACCGCAAAAGAGTTTAGTCCTTGCTTGTTTTTCCTTTTCCTTTTCTTCTGATTTGACCTTAACATTATTAGAACAAGAGGCAATCCATGTTGTCCAGACTCTTTTGCAGCTACAAGAGCGCATGATCTCCATTGCTCTCCAGAGGGAGGAAGTGTCAGCTTATACAGCTTTGAACGCACCAGTCAATAACTCATCAGCAGCGATGGCACACAAATATAAACAGGCAGTCAGCTGTGAACATGAGAGCAGCTGTGCATCCTCTCACACTTACACAGCCCTCACCATCAAACACAATTACACTTTTCTTTCTTATGCAGACATCTCCTACAAAAATGACAAATGAGGACAATTAACAGATTTCATAGCTACATTTCTGTATGTAGAGATGAGATACACAAAGGAAAGTCATGTCTCAGAGGAAAAATTGGGATTTCTGATTGCTCAGAAGGTGACAGGATTTGGTTGATTTTCACCAACTGGGAGGGGACAAGCAGAATAACTTCTGAAACATCAGTCTTTGTAACAATCCAGTAGAAGCAACATGACCGTAATAATACAGATCACTGATGATGATTTGAAGACTTTTGGACAATGTTTAAAAAAACAAACAAACAAAAAAAAAAAACAAAAAAAAAACCCATCAGCAACCTGTAGAAGCTTTGTGCAATTGTGGCTAAAGCTGCAGTTTTTTTCTATGAACAATTAAAATAAAAGGTTTAATATGTAGTTCACCTTTTACGTTTCCATGTTTCAAGGCCTGATCTAATATACTCCACTCCTCAAGGGCTGGTCTTCTGCAACTTTTAGCTGTATGTCTGCTGCAGAGCAGCTGAAACAAGGAGCTGGACTCTGTAGAACTTGATGACATGTTGAGGAGATAGTTCTAGCATTTCCATTCAGGTGTGGTGAAGCATACATGCTTTGAAACGGTGCAGAACACTGACCTTCAAGGACTTGAGTTCAAGACACATGCTCCATGGAATGATCGTAAATTTCAGTGGTTTTGAAACTGCAACGTTGTAAAACCTTGGTACACCTTTATTAACGGTACATGGTCCATCCCTATTTTCAAACCAAGAACAGTAACATATGTTACAACAGTTTCATATTTTATGAAAAAATTTACAACCTGTAACCTCAGTTTCTGAACTCATACAACACTTTCCTCTCAACAAGCCCTGTAAGATTGCTTTAACAAGGTAACGAACCTCATAAACAAGCTTAACTTCATCAACATGTTTCTTCTGAAACACCCAGAGTCTCAACTGCAATCAGATGACCTGTGGAGGGAGCAAAAGATTAGGGTGATGGCGAGGAGGCTTTTAAATTTCTAAGATTTAGGCCCGTTATGACACATTAATTGAAATATTAAGATAGTGGAAACATGCAAAAAGCTGGTCATGCAATGTAGCCCAGTTTTTCAATTCGGTACATAGCTTCTGTTTGAATTAAAGAGATGTAATTGGAGCTAGTCATCCACCAGAAAGAGAAAAAAAATCAAGGTTAAATGACAAAAAACCTGAAGCAGTAGCAAAGCCAACACAACTTTAGTGAAATAATGTCCTCAAAGCCATAAAAGAAGAAATCCATGCCAAGAGGATTGTCTGAGTGTGAAATGAAGAATTCTCAGCTTCAGCATTTTCTCTATTGTAATGTCTTTTTTGTGGTCTTTAATAGGTGCAACGAACGACGCATGTCTCGACAGTATCACAATCTCTGCCAGAACTGAGAGGGTTGTGAAGACAAGCTAATACAAGACCATGGAGGAATTAATGTAGTTAAAACACAAGACAAAAGAGAGAAGCCATCATGAGACAGATGAGGTGGTAATAAATATGAGACAGAGATGGAATTTGTCACTGGAAGCGCAGACAGAGATATCACAGTCCTAAATGCAGGTGGAATACTTCACTTAATTTAAAAATGAATAAAATCCTGCAGAGCTTGAACAGAAGTATGAAATATAAGGGGATTTTTCCATTTCTTCCATTCAATGTTACTGTAGTAAACAATTAAACAACTGGAGCTGTAAGTCTGGTAGAGTTTCCAAGTGTTAACCATTATAACAGAAACAGATCAAGTCAAGGCAATTTTTTTTTTTTTTTTTTTTTTTAATTCTGAATAAATTATGCAAACACAAACCTGTGTAAACCTCACAACTATGTCCATTCACATCTGGCCAGTCACTTGCCAGTTATCACTAAATATTATCAAGACTGATTATCAGTCATCTTGATGCCAGTTTTTACTACCAAGGATGGCAACAGCTTTTGGGGGAGGATTTCTTTCCCACACAATAACATGTTGGTTTTGGATAGCTTTTTTTCCCTTTAAAGCATGAAATCATAATATACTTTTTTTAATCTGCATGTGTGACAAAAAAGTAAAAGCAAGAAATTTTTGAAGGGCTAAAGGCACCAATTCTCCTGAAAAGGTCTTTTAATATTACCCAAAAAGAACAGAGACTTCATTTCCACCTATAGAACAGCCTTCTCAACGACCTGAGAGCAGCTGAGAATAGGTTTTATTAATCAAAAACTTAAGAGACATGCATTTTTGGTTGGCTTCAGTTGCTTAAGGTGTTTTGTACGTGATGTTATATAGCCAGATGTACATTTCCATTATATCTGCTGTTTTCTGGCACTTTGGTCACTTTATATTGCTTATAAATAATTTCACTAACTATGCGTATTGTTGGGATTAATGACACCTGATTTTATCTTACAGTACATAAAGAATTTGGTTGACCTCTTGTACGAAAAGTGCTCTACAAAGATTGATTGATCTAAATTGTTTATATTAAGATAATAGAAGAAAAATCATACAATCTATAATAAGTGGTGAAGCTTCTTTTCTGCTGCCAGAAAAATGTATTTTATAAAGTAGTCGTTTTCAAAATTTAATACATGTTCATGATTAAAGCCATTTCTTGATCTGGCTTTATTATCCTGAAATTTTACACATAAACAACCAGCGATTTTGCTTGTGTTAAGGGACTTTTCTCAAAACCTGCAATTTAAACCATTAATCTTCTAATTAATGGAAGACCACTCCACATACTGAGCCTCCTTGTAATCACATGTCCCCTTCATAATAACGTAAAGAAAAGGAGGAAATTGCTACAAAGGAAATTATTCCAATTCAAAACTAGGAGCAGCAGCTGTTTGACATTTACAGCTATATATTCAGAAACATGAAGTGATTGTTGATTAGCATGTTATTCTGACCCTACAACAGCTGAAATGAAATTCATCTCCGAAGAATTTAATAATTTGAAGCTGAGGACTGCATGTACTACAGAAACAAAAACTTTTAATTACAATCAACCTTAACAGTAACTATTATGCTGCAGGTGAATCACATACTGTCATGTGATTTGTGTCTTGAATAGAGAAAATTGTTTTAACAGTTCCTCCCAACAACTCAAAGTGGATTGATTGGGATCACTTGTGTTCTGTCACTGTGTTCCTGTATTAAGCCTTCACAGCACTTCTTTCTAACACATTGGTGGGTTTAATAAGCCGTGTTCCTTTTTGTTATTACTGCCTTACCTCATGACCTCATCTTTAATTGGCACATTGCTGACACCCTAACAATTTCTGCTGTATATTTTTAGACATCAAACCAAAGTTGTAGTTCTCTTGAGATTATAGCGAGCAAGGAGCTCCTTCTTTCACACAATTTATGTTTTGAGAAAAAAAAAGCTCCAATCTGGGTATATTTTCTGTCAGTCTTTCTCCTTAGTAGAGGTATTGGTGGAAATCTGTCTACTGCGGGATGACTGAAATATCATTTCCCCTCATCCTTTTCATTCAAAGCAAATGAAATGGTGACCTTTGTCAGCTCTCCCTAATCTCTCAAATTTTCATTATACATCTAAAATTTTCCTTGCCCTCCATGGTGTCCAGCTTTCATTGCTTCATAGCCAGCTATGAAAATGGAGAAAGATAGGGGAATAAACTACCATACAGATGCTTGAGGTAGGGCCTTGATGAATGCTGTGTATGTGGAATCCTTGGTGTTGGTTTTGATCCACAGGGCCATGTTTGCTTCTCTGTACATCTTATCTTTACTTTAGACCACAAGCGGCAAACTCCAAAAAAAGGGGACAATGTCCTGCAAGTTTTAGATGTGTCTCTTCTTCAATACACCTTAATAAAATGTTTAGGTCATTAGCAGGACTCTGCAGCAGAGAATTTCATCATGAGGAAGTTGAAAACAAACATTTACCACAAAGCAGCACATAACCACTATTTTTCACTTTGTTTCTACTCCTATTTCGTGTACTCTTGCAGTGTAATAATTGCAATGATTGTGATTCATTCAACAAATGCACAAGGAAATTCAAAGCAAAAAGAAACCAAAAGAAAAGCCCAAAGAGAAATGTATGAACAGATTTTCAGAAACAATGCAATTATTTTACAAGACCTACTTCTCACAGCAGAGATAGTGAGTTATATTTTCAACAAATGGATGTACTGTGGAAAAAGTAGTCAAATGGCAAGGTGGTGAGAAAAATTAATATTTGTTTATCGCAAAGTTTTGTAGTTGTATTTGAGGGGGAAAAAAAACTTCTTCTGGAGCATACTGACGAATAGGTATATAAATTGTTGCTTTTCTGTTCAAAATAAGAGGAGTTATATTTTGTTATTTTAGTTTCAAAATGTGTACAAGTAATACATTTTTAAAAATACTTACCACCATGAATTTTGCAAGTCAGCCAAATGTGGGATATTGAAAGAGGGTACACAAAGTTTTATTCTCTGATGAGACAGAATAAAACTTGGTGGCTCCTAAATTTTTTGGTGTGATGCTGGAGATGTTTTCTATGTAGCACAGTGGAGGAGCATCTATTATCTGATCTGGGAGCTTTAAGAAGTCCTAATAAAATAAAATTTGATATTCAGTATCAATCTGTCTAATACCAATAGCCTGCTATCCATCGGTATTTCACTTAGTTGTACAAAAAAAAATATTTGGTAGGTATACTTCAAGATATTTGGTAAAGCCAGTTTGTGACTTGTGTGTTTTCTGCTCCCAAAAAACATGCCGTACCAAAAAGACCCCACCTTTAAAGCCGAACTGTTTATGAGCTCCAGACAAACGCTGAACTGCAGTGTTGTATACACAGGTGAAATGTAAATATTGCTGGTCTGACAAGAGATGTGAGACTGGGCTGTCTGTGCCAAAACATTTACTAAAGTATTTTTACTAAAGCTACTAGTATTTTAGTAATACTAAAGCTGAAAATACTTAAAGTGGCATATACTTTAAGTGCTGAAAAACATGCCTTATTCTGTCCATCCACTGGCAATACCTGCTTGTCTGTGCAAGGTCGCAGGGGGGCTGGTGTCTTTCTCCAGCAGTCATTGGGCTAGAGGTAGGACAACACAGAGACTCACAGGACAAACAACCATGTACACACACACGCTCACCTAAGGGCAAATTCGATAGACTAACTAACCTAACAGTTATGCTTTTAAACTGTGGGAAGAAGTGGGAGTCCCTGGAGAAAACCCACACATGGAGAAAAACCCCAGGCCAGGATTCGCACCCAGGTTCTTCTTGCTACAATGCAATGCTAACAACTGCTCCACTGTGCAACCCCATGCCTTATTTTAATACAACAAAAAAATAAGGTTAACTAACAAAGAAATCTCATTGTTGTCTATCAATTACAACTATGCTGTTTTCTGTGCTTGGCAATGACATTGCTGTGCTTTGATGTTGTTTATCATTCTCTAAATTCAGTAAGCCTCTATAATGTAACTCCTTTTAAATGTAATGCATTATTCCAGCTTTGGAAATGAGAACCACTTCAACAGAGCAAAAGCACGCCTCACCTCTTTCACTAAGAAACAACGACTGCATTCATGGTCTCCAGAAATTAACAATTGCAATTTATGCGACAATATAGGTATGCAAAATTAAATGTGATGTTTAATTATTAGAAACATTGTTTTAGAGAAGTACATAATGTGTAATTTTACATTTAATGTGATTTCCCTCCTCCTAGACTCCCTGCTGTGTAGAAAATTCTCACTAAGTCTCAGGCTTCAGGCTTTGAATCACAGTAAGTCAAAGATAATCATAGAAGAGAAGTAGCTAAATGTTTGGTGACTTTGGATTCTCTAAGATACAGACAATTTGACATGACACATGCAATTTGGAAAATATGTCACACCACTATAAATTGCACAGACGGCATGACTCAGATTTTCACCTGAGGCGGAAAGACTGCAAATGCAGAGGTGTATGTCTCCCACTTGCATTCAGATCTGCCTTACCCCAGCAGAACATCAAGCAAGAAAACTGACATATTTCATTTTTTTTTTTTTTTTTTTTTTTTTTACTTTTTGGCTTTTTTGTTGATAGGGAATCGGGTCATTGAGCTCAGTGCAGCTTAGGCAAATCCATCTGCCAGCAGAACTTACAGCCTATTGCACTATGCTTCATTTCAACTCTAAGCTTTGCTGTAAACTACTGAATTTCTCAGATGTAAATTTGCAACAGAGGACAGCAAAGAGAAAAAGGCTTTGGCTTCACTTTAGACATCATGTGCATTTAAAGGTACTTTTAAAAACAACTTATTTGTAAGAGGGCTATTTTAAAGGCCAATTATATTCATGTTTAACACATATTTTATTTATTTATTTATTCTACAGAGAACGTTTTCCCTGAGTTTACATGGAGGAAAACAAGAAAAAAAAAAGTACTAAAAAAATCCCAATCTGCCTTTACACTGATTTTCAGAGTGAGTAGGTGATTTTAAAATGTACTTTTCTGACACAAAATGCCTTTTTTGTCACATCCTAAAACTGGATATGCACTTCCATATCACAGCCTGTGTTCAAGACCATCTTGAAGCTCGCCACTTTCCACAGCTGTGAATAGCATAAGATTATTTTCTTGTGTCGAAAATAAGTGAGACCATTCCTTATTTCCATGCAAAATATGATTAAAAAATAAAGTATAAGCACTTTGAATAACAGTGTAAGGCCCAAAGACAAACTGGCCTTGGAAGTTTTCAGGAAGTAAGGGACGGTGTCTGCAGATGGCCATGGACTAATGGGGTGAAAGGTGGAAGATCATGCACTACCTTCATGCACACTGCATGGAGAGGCTGAGGTCATTACTTACCCAAGCAGACAGCCAATAAGATGAGCCTGGCAAAAGAGCAAACCAATCAAACATCCGTACGGTGAGAAAACCCTATAAATAGGAGTGAAAAAAGGAGGAAGTGTGGTTGTTTACATCAGGCAGACGGGACCACCAGACTGAAGACTCTGCTTTGCGAAAAGGATTCAACCCCTAAGCCCCCAGGACAGTGGCTCCAGATTGGGCAGCTCTCATCAGATGTGGCTCAAACCCCGAAAACAAGACAAAGAACTTGGTCAGTGAGAAGCCATCTAACCACACAGAGAAAAAAAAAAAAAAAAAAAAAAAAAAGACTGTGGACTCCAGCCTGCCTTCTGCCCAAAAAATGTTCAAGTCATTTTCCAGAAGATCCAACCTGACTGGGATATGGAAGCCATTCTCTCTCCCAAAGCCCCCACTTGCAATCCTTCAGTTTCAGCGTTAGAGAAAACCAGGTTAGGTTAAACTGATTTATTTTCATTATTGCTATTTGCAAAGCTGTACTGACCCTTGCAGAGTGTTACCAAGAAGCATATAAAATTTTAGGAAAGTTGTGGACCTCAAATTATTTGAGTCACATTTAAAGCTATAGTTTGTAACTTTTATTGAAAAAGAAATCCGTTTTTTTTACATATTTGTTAAAGCTGTCACTCTGTGGTGACAGTATGGTATGAGACAGATAATATGTGAAAAAAATCCAGCTCCTCCACCTGCTCCCTGAGCTACTATTGCGATCTGCAGAAATGCACTAATCCTGCTCAAAAACAACCGATCAGAGCCAGGAGGAAGGTCATAGTGCTGTCAATCTTGCTCGCGTATGCGCTCTTCAATGTTCTAATGGTGGAGAAACAACTTACTGTTACAGGAAAACTGTTTATCCGCCATGATCGGTGGTCATGCTAACTAGCCTGAACATTCATGACAGGCTCTACTGTCAGGAAGACTCTGGAGCATAGCAAAGAGCAGGGGGTAGAGGATTAGCAGCGTGTACACAAGCATGATTAACAGTGCTAAGACCCTCCTCCTACCTCTGATTGTTTCTGACCGAGCAGTGTATTTCTGCAGTTATCACTGGGAGCACTGGGAGAAGGCAGAGGAGCTCGATTTTTTTCACAGTTTATCTGTCTTATACTTTATTGTCACGACAAAGTTACAGTTTTAACAAATATGTAAAAAACATTTTTTTATAAAAAGGTACAGACCACATTGTACTGAGCCAGGTTCTGCTGGAGGTTTCTTCCTGTTAAAGGGGAGTTTTTCCTCTCCACTGTCGCTGTCCCTCAGTATGAGGGATTGCTGTAAAGTCAACAACAATGCAAGCAATTTTGTCCGGTTGCTACACGCTTGTCCAGGAGGAATGAATGCTGCAAGTCAATGACCCGATGCAATCTGCTGGGTTTCCTTAGATAGAAATTTTTTAACTATTTTGAATAAATAATTGAGCTTACTGTACTGTCTGATATCCAGGATCAATTGGAATGTATGTATGATCCAAATTAAATTATTATTTTTTCTAAAGTGTTCGAGACGACATTTGTTGTGAATTGGCGCTATATAAATAAACTGAAACTGAAACTGGCAGCTTTAATGTTACGTTTTTAAATGGTGGTAAAATTGTCTTGCTGAATGGTTCATGAATTTTGCCATACTGTACAGTATTTTTTATTCTGTTTTTATATATATATATATATATATATATATATATATATATATATATATTTTGTTTGAGTCTGTTTTCTGTTATTGCCTGTCACTGTCACTTTGCTGATGTTGCACAGAAATTTCCCCATAGTGGGACAATAAAGGATATCTCTATTGTATTCTATTCTATAAAGTTCAAAGCGAGCCTTAACTAAATAATACCTGGCTGAGAGTCAAGAGCAAGTTGCAAAATAGAGGGAGAACAACATCAATGGGTGTAGACTGCAAATCCAGATGACTGCATGGCTATTAAGTCTGACTAATTCATAGATGGAAGCGGGTGGGACACTCAGATGTGGGTCTTCAGTAGCCAAACGAATCGTTCTTTAGAAAAAAAAAAACAAAAAAAAAAAAAAAAAAAAAAAGCTAAATAGATTTCGTACACATCCCGATCAGGGTAAGACTCAGCAGGTTTAGGAATCTCAGTACGTGTTGGATGGAGAGCTGGTTAAGTGTTAACTTCTCAGAGTAGGTAGTTAGGAGCAGGCTTAGCACTTCAGACAACAAAAACTTGGGGAAAAAGGAACAAGAAAATGTTGAATGAATGTATGGCTCCAAGCTCCCAACACAGAAAAATTATGCAGTGAGCAATTTGGCTACACACACCATCTATGCAGTAAACTTGTGTGAGCTCTCTGAGTGTAATAAGGTGAGGACAACAGATTTCTCCCCACCCACTAAAACTGTCACTTTTTCCCTAGGATTATGAAACAATTGGAATCTTTGATTTAAGTAAATGAACAACCCAAAATAGTAAACACATCACCAAGTCAACTGTGGAGGTTTGTAAAGAATCTATATGTTTTTTTCTGTCTGAGCCAAATAAATGAGAGTGTTTGACTGCAGCTGTTGCCTGACTTGTATATTAGTATTTTAACTTCATTCCAACCACAATTTGTAGCACAGAGTTGAAGTGCCTTTTTAGAACCAAACAACATGGTGTTGTCGGAACACTAACTATAGACTGCCTAATAGAGTTTAAGTGATGTGACAGATGTTGTGTTTATGGACTGACTATGTGGAGAAAACTAAGATAGCAAAATTACTGCATGGCTTGCTAAAACAATGTAGGCTATTCTGCTAACACTTGTTGGGAGAAATGGAAGGTGCTGCACTTGTATTGTGGCAAAATGGGAAAAAAAAATGTCGGTGTTTTTTTTCTCTTCTGAAAGTTTTTGATAATCATCACAATTCAATTTTAAATTAAGTCTTGTTTTCAGGACAGATCTGTTCCAAAAAAACTGAAATGAGAATTAAGGTAAATAATAAAATAATAGCTAATCAGATTCATATTAAAATTGTCAGACTAAACACTCAGTTCCTTAAAAAATTGCTGGATTTCATGGATTGAAAATAAAATTATCAACTAGCAATATATTGATGTACACAACCTATTTGTGCTATTTACAAGTACAAATATGTTTGAGTACAATCGTAATTATAGTGGCCCCACTACTGCTTGTTATTATTGTCTGTCTGTGTTGAATTTTTAATACCCAGGACTTGATGGCCAAAGTGATGTGCACTCATACTCGGTTTTGGCATAAGAGATTTATTATTGCTCACTTTTATATATATATATATTTGTAAAAATATATTGATTTCAAATGTGGAAAGAAATATTACTATTGTAACCCACAAGCCCAAACACAGTCAAAAGGAGAAAAAAAAATTCTTGCCCCTCAGGTACAAGTTATTCTACAGAAATATAAAATGATATATTTTATATCATATATAATATGATGATTAAGGCTGAAAATAATTTTTTTTAACCATTCATAGCTAAACCCTATAAGAAACATAAGCTTATTCTAAATGTCTTCACTTTGCAGCTGTCAAGTATAATTGTGTTTATTGTACCTTAAGAGCTTAGTTTTGGGTTAAGCTGGGGCTACGCTGCATAGGCCAGGTCTAGATTAGGTGGTTAACCTTGGCGATCAAACCCTTTAAAATTTAGCACTCTGCACCTCTTCCTGTGAGCAGTGGCTGAATCAGGTGCTACACCCCAGCGATTTTTTTTTTTTTTTTCAACTTTATTATAAAAACAACTTAAAAGGAAGCTAACCTTTCAACATGGTCAGTGTCTTCACTCTTCTCTTAATTTTCTGAAAAACAGAAGCTAGATTTGCTGTATGTTTTGAGCTGCTATAAATCAGAGCTATAAAACATCAACATCTGACTGAATCTATACCAGAAGTTAATTCCTATAAACTTAAAAATGAACTTTTTTCGGTACTCTGTCACATCCTCAGTAAATGATGCCCTTTTTATTTCTACAAAGTGTTGCACACATGAAATCATGAGCTGATCCTAACCTTCATATCATTTTATTTCCCATCAGTCTGACCAAGATTGTTGTTAGTCATATCTCATTAAAGAATGTGGTTTCAGTAGTGCTCTGGGAAATTAATATCTTATGACAAAAGGATAATTTGGCCTTTTATAGTTCAATCTCACAAAAGGTTTAGGTTTTGCATTTAAATGTTTGCATTTACTTTGGGAAGTTTATCTCCACATTAAATTTGAAAAATGCAATCTACTACCTTAAGGGCTTTGTTCACTCTGCTAGTTTACATGAAACTTGTCATTCATCTATCCTTGGAAGGATTTTGAAGTCTCCAGCAAACATCTAGGCCTTTGAATGATTCCCATTTAAATACAAGTGCGTTCATTTTTCAAACCTGTATGGTAATTTGGCCACTCTTAGCCAGAAATGGGCACTCGAGTCTGCTGCTAATTACACTCAAGTTACACTTCAGACTTAACTTAGATTCGGCCTCTAAAAACTTTAGACTCGACTTATCCTCTTACCGTAATCCTGGATTACAAGGGACAAAGATTGGTTAGAAGAGTCCTGTTCCAGAATTGGAGTCTAAGAGAAGATCATCTCAGAAAAAAACAAAAAACAAACAAAAAGAAAAAAAAACATATCCTCCTTTCTGAGTTACTACGGTGTTTACAAATCCCCATTTGTATTTGAAACATAACTCTCAGTGTATATAGTTTCTCCAATGTGCCGGTATTAAAAGTTAACAGATATCTGTCAAACTGATGTTTTTACAATGACACTTCTTCAAAATAAAAGCACTTCCTGTGTAATTCATTCAGAAATATTGCATTATTGCAAAAATTTCATGAACTACTGACTATAGTTGTATCTAAAGCAATTCTGTTTTGAGCAGAATACACAGCACGCATCTGATGTTATTATATTAATTTTACATCATTGGGTTCTGCATTTTATGCATTTCTCTCCAAGAGGAAACCACTAAAAGAGCTACTACAGTCATTAACTCTATACTTTGTTTAAAATACAAAATCTATTTCAGAAATCACACAGACTACCAGAAGCTGTCCAACTTCATGGCTTGAACTAGTCTGTGAAAAGGGGGACAGACTAGAGCTGTGTGAGTTCAGCAAACTGCATTAAATTCAATTTATACTCCTCCCAGAACATAAAACTAATTTTATGTAGTCTTTTTTGCAAATTTAGATAGTTAAATACTGTAAATAAGTGTTTTGTTCAAACATTGCTTCTTTATCTGCTTATTTTAGCCAGATTATGCAAAATCTTGGGAAATATTCAAAGAAAAGAATATATTTAACACCACAGGTATAAAATGATAACTCGAGTGATATGTTTTCATCTCTACACTTGGGAGCTAAATACTGTATTTAGCAATGCTGAATATAACCAACTCACCAAAGAAGAGAGGCTTTCTTTTTCTAGTTTAGCTAGGCTCATTACTCTTTGGATAGGGGAGTCTTTCAGAACCAAGTTTAAAAAAAAAACAAGATCTATCTGTGGCCTTTTAAGAGGAAATGTCAAATCAGGACGTATAATAAGGTCTGGACAAAAGCTGTCGATGGGGCATCACCCTTGATATAAGAAAAAAAAATGTAAGAGCTTCTGACGGTTCACTACACTGCATGAAAATGTCCATCGTCAGTCATTTAGTCTATTATTGATTCCTACAAATGCATCAGGAGATGACAGCGGGAAGCACCATAAATCACTCATGAAGTAAATGTCACTGTGGAAGCTGTAGAAAACATTTTAGTCGTTGAAAAAGTTACATGATTTGACACCAGTCGGGAGGGTCTCCATAGCACAATACCTTGTTCTCAAAAATGTATGAATTGTGTGGAAAAGTACATATAATTGAATAAATTGGAATATAATAAAACATTTTGTTTAGACATATAATTCAAAAAGGGAAGCTCATATTTCAGATTAAATATAATGGTCATGGCTTAGAGCTAATGATTACTCAAAATTCTGTTTCTTCAAAAATTCAAATATTACAAAAAGCTAACAATACAGAAATACTATTGCTAAAACCAGTAATTTACATGCACTGAATAAAAAGACATACAGCATTTTTTCCTCACTGTCTGAAGGTAAATCAAACCAAACTTCTCTTGTGTTAGGTTAGTTAGAATTACCAAAATTATTTCTATTTGCTAAATGCCACAGTAATGATTTATTGTTAATTTCACCACTCTGGAAAAAGTAAATGATAGTTCTTATTAGTTCTTATGAGAGAAAGAATCTGTCAGATTTATTTATGTCTTCAAAATCATAAGTTTACGTACAGATTACTATCTCTTTAAAACAATGAGGGAAAGCCCAGCTGATCACAGCTTTGGAAACTTCTGACAGGTTAACTGACACTGAAATTTTGAATTAATTGGAGGCACACCTGTGGATGTATTTTAAGGCTACACCTGGAAAACACTGCTTTCTTGTTTGACATGATGAGAAAGTCAAAAGAAATCAGCCAAGATATCAGGAAGAGAATTGTCAAGCTGCTCAAGTCTGGTTGATACTTTGGGAACAATTTTCAGATGCTTGAAGGTGCCCTGTTCATTTGTTCAATCAATCATATGCAAATATAGACATGATGGAAATTTCCAACCATCACACTGATTAGTAAGGAGACAGGTTCTGTGTCTCAAAGATCATGTTTTGGTCTGAAATGTGCAAATCAGCCACAGAACAAATGCTAAAACCTTGTGAAGATGCTGGCTGAAGTTGGTAAGACAGTATCATTATCCACAGTGAAATGTGTCCTGCACCAACATGGGTTGAAATGCCACACAGCGAAGAGGAAAAGAAACAAACACAAGAAGAAAGCCTGACTGCACACAGGGACCAAGACCTTCAATTTTGGAGACATCTCCTGTGGTCTGATGACACTACAGTGGAACTGTTTGGCCATAATGACCATCATTACCTTTGGAGGAAAAAGGGGGACGCCTGTAAGTCTGAGAACACCATGCCAAGTCTGAAGTATGGGTGGGGGCAGCATCATTTTTTGGGGGATATTTTGCTGCAGGAGAAACTAGTCTACTTCATAAGATAGATGGCATCATGAGGAAAGAACATTATGTGTAAATACTGCAGCAACACCTAAAGACATCAGTCAGGAAGTTAAAGCTTGGGTGCAAATGGGTCTTTCAGATGGACAGTGACCTTAAGCATACCACCAAAGTGGTTATAAAATGGCTTAAATACGACAAAGTCAATGTTTTTCCTGATCTAAATCCTGTAGAAAATTTGTTTACACATCTGAAAAGATGTGTGCGAGTGAGGAATGGGCCAGAACTCCAGCAAACTGTTGTGAGAAACTTGTGGAGCTATACTCAAATCGCTTGATCCAAGACATACAATTCAAAGACAATGGCTCCAAATGCTAAGGAAATGTATGTAAACTTCTGATTTTGAAGACATTAATAAACAAATCTGACATATTCTTTCATTATTGGGGCATTTAGCAAATATCAAATCATTTTGGTAAATCTAACTACCTAAAACAAGACAAGTGTGGTCTGATTTAACTTCAGACAGTAAGAAAAAAAAGGTGCATCTGTCTTTTTATTCAGTGTATGCAAATTTCTGGTTTCAACTGCATGTTCTGGGCAGCAGAATCATTCGGAAGACTAACTTGACAGTTATCCAGCACAGTCACTAACATCATACACAAGGATGTTAAACCACAAAAGATCATTTCTAAAGAAGCTGGTTGAAAGAAAGGAAAACGTGTGGTAGAGAAGGTGACCCAGAAGCAGGGATAACCTCAACCTTGAAGACTGTGAAGCAAAAACATTTTTTGGAATTGGGCGAAGACTCACAACAGTGGCCGACAGCTAGAGTTGTTCCTTCAACGAACCATCACACAGATGTAACAGGGAACATGGCCTACAACTGTTGGATTCCTTGTGTTAAGCCATTCAAAAACTGGAAACAACATTAGATATGTCTAATTGGGATTAAGGAGACAAACTTTTCAGGAGAAAGTAAATTTGGCATTTCATTTGCAAATCTACATCCCAAAGTTTTGGAGGAGGTGCAGAGAGGCAAAGAATCAAAGTTCCTTGAGGTCTAGTTTCTACCGTCAGTGATGATTTGGGGAGTCATGTGATGTACCCGTGTTGGTTGACTGTGTTTTATCAAGTCTAAAATCAACACTTCTTGCTTCCCTCTACTGACAAGCTGACAAGATGCACTGATTTAACGTTCCAATGCCCACAGTGCCAATAGCTGTTTTAAAGACCATGGTATCACTGTGCTTTGTTGGCCAGCAAACACACTTGACTGAAGTATTGTCAAAAGCAATATGAGAGACACTAGATGAGCTGAAGCCCACTAGTAAAGCATCCCTGCCTTCCTTAACACCTCACCTCAGCAGATCCACAGGCTGATTGCCTCTATGCAACACTGAATTATGCAGTAATTCATGGAACAGAGTTAATTTACTCTACAATACACAGACATACTTTACAGCAGACTGCTATTTCTGTGTTGAACATCCTAGTTTTTCCAATGGTTTTACATCCTTAACTGAATAACTTAAGATTTCATTAGGGACAAGTCAAAATCATTAACAAAGTTAAACTTAGCAGTAATAAATGCCTCTTTGTTTAACTCAGTCACTGAGATAACTTTTCAAATGTATTTTAATTTACTGAGATATATTTTAGGAAATTTTCAGTCTCTATATAGACCTCATTTTAAATACCCACTTTCATATGTAAATCTAAGTCAGATTTATACCCTTTTTCTGAAAACTTGAAACATTTATATCAAGTTTGACTTATATTGCACTTTCCAAAATCAGTTTCCTTATTTTCCAATCAAAAAGGTGAGTTGTTTTGCAAAAAAAAAATTTTTAATTTGAGATGAAGGAAAATTAACACAAAAACTAATGTCACCATTTGCATGGTTATTTAAATCCTGTCAGAGAGGGACAGGCTTGCACAGAGAGAGCCCAAACAACAGATGGAAGTTAGCAGTGGCGAACAACATAAGCTCCCTTGCTGATTCACTACCTTTTGGCTTTTCAAAGCAAATGTTTTCAAAGAAACAAACACTCAGAGTACGCCTTGGAATTTAACATAAACTTTTGTAAGATACAAGACTTCTGTGGGACATAAAATGAAAATGAAAATTAAGGTTTGCAAATCGTTTACAAGACATGATTATTAATAGAACTGCAAATATACATCCGCTTTGGATTTTTCTTTCAACTCTGTTCGTTAACCTTCCATCTCCCATTGAACACAAAAGACAAAATGGCATCCTATTTCAATTTAATTCTTTTCTGTTGACCTGGAAAAGACCCTGCAATTCAGGAACACAAAGAGAAAGTAAAAGAACCACCCTCCGTCCTCAGCAGTTTTTTCATTAATCATGAGACGGCTTGAAGGAAAATATTACCGGCAGGAAAAGAGATGAAACTGTTTTTGGTCCAACAGCCAGGCTAAACCTCATTCAATCAAACAAATATTTTTTTCTTTCCATCTCTCTTTCTTGAACTATTTTCTCTCCTTCCCTGGCAACTTGTCATTTTTTACAACTCGCTGTTTGTGTCTTATATTTGGGGTTTTGGTGGCCAATCTGCCCCGGGTTACATTAACATGAATTCAAATTACTGAAACAAAGGGCGGAAAAAAGCAAAAGAAAAAGTGTGATCCTGTAGCCTGGAGTTGTAAGGCTTTTTCCTGAATTATGCCATTTATTTTTCTCATTTCTAAAGGCCTGGCAGGCCTACTTTCAACATTTTCACAAGACAAGGAGAAGAAGCAGGTGGAAAAAAGGAGAAATGTAATGGTATGGGAAAATACAAGACGCCCATGTATTTCTTCATATACCAAGACTAAAAAACCTTACTAAACTGTGGCAAATACCTAAATCTTCAAATAAACATTTTTGGCTCAGTCTTCCTTCTAAAAAGGATGAGGCTAGGATTAGGCATTGGCTAAGATTACAAGAAACAGTAATCCTCAGCAATGGCATTAGGGATTGAGACACTGATAATAATGCCAAAAATTCTCTGCCTCTGTCACTGATCAGTGATGAAACATAATCCTAAAGAACACATGGGACATTTTGGGGTTTAGAAGATAACAACTTTATTTAGCCAAATCTGTGGAAGCATCAGTTTATCTGAGAAAGCTTATTTGCACCAAAAGACTGTGGATTTTGGCTCCATTTTAGATCCAAATAGATCCAAATGCTGTTTTACGTCACAATTAAAGCAAATAGTGATGCTTCCTCAAACATATTTAGAATTTTAATTTACAAGCAATGGTGAATATAAAACTGTGCGGGGCGCCTTAGGCTCAGTGGGAAGAGTAGTCGTCTTGAAATCTGAAAGATGTGGGTTCAATTCCAGCTCCCTTCTGCCACATGTGGATGTGCCTGTGGGCTAGGCGCTTAAGCCCAAGTTGCCTACTGATCTGCATATTGTGTATAAATGTGCGCAACTGGGTGAATTTGGCTCTAATAGAGTAAAGCACTTTGAGTGGCTGGTATAACTAGAAAAGTGAAATATAAATTCAGTCCATCTACCATGAAAAAAAGAATAAATACAAAGACAGACAACAGCTAAGGCATTTAGAGAACTAGACCATGTTTTCTTAGCATATATTTTTGGGACATCAGCATTGTGGGAATAAGAAGAGCTAAGAGCTTGCCTGCAGTGAGCTGTTAACTGGCTTGTATATCAGATGTGGACAGAATAATTGCTAATACACCTAATACACAAAATCTGTTGATTTCACTTTCAACTGGACCTGATCGGTCAAAAGCCAGTATTTTAAAATCCAGTGTTTTTTCTGATTAGTAAACCCATCATACCTAGATGGTTCAGGTCGCCACCCTTGCCAACATGCCAACTTTGTGGCTATGTTTATTCAATTTTCACTCCCCTTCTAGTGACTTAAAAATGACTGGCTGCTGCAGAGGACTTCTTCCTCATAGCCACCTTAATCCTTGCACAGCTGTCCTTCCCTCCTAAAGAATCACGCAAGCATAAAGCTGCTGCTGCACGATCATCTTGACAAGTTAGGATGGGATACAATACTCTCCGCTTAAAATCAATTACTGTACTAAAATAAATAACTACATTTCTGTGGTCTCGTTTTGCCAATTTAGATTTTTTTTTAAGAGAATTGCACACAAAAAGGTATTTATAATGTTAGGGAAAGTTTTAAATGTCAACCCTGTAATTATATTATTTTGAAATAGTGAACTCTTCTGCAATTACATACCTGTGCAAAATTCAGCTGTTCTCAAATGCACATGATTTAACATTTGATTTAACTTTAGTTGGGTTTCTTCAGTACATTTGTCTTTTTCCCATATATTGGAGGATTCTACAGACTGTTTTTATTTTTCAGTGATCCAGAGAGGTAGCTCTGTAAAATAAAACTCTCAAAACCAGCTCAAAGTTAATGAAAACATTTATTATTTAATACAATTTTTTTGTTTATCTATAAGCTCAAACAGTGTTTTTACTGTTGTTCTCAAAAAGAAAGACTTAAAAATTATAATTGCAAGCCAGAGCTTTATGTAATTTGTGATCTAAATGTAGACAATATTTCAAATTGCTGCGTCTTACACTACACTATAATACAATACATACTGTATTTGGCACTGTTGCATACTGCAAGCTCAGCAAAGACAGAAATTTTCAGTCTCTCATACAGACAGGCTCCTTACTCCGAGTGTGGTTCCAGTGACAGCTTTCACTTTACTGCTTTTCTGTCTATAAAACACCAAAATAAAGGGATCACATTTTTTAAAGCAGAGGTATTACATGCAAGTCAGAAGTTAAACATTAAAGAAATATATATATATTTTTTATGTGTGTAAAAGGTGTTGGAAGTTAAAGTTAATTTAGTTTTTTGCTGTGAGTATGTTATCTATAAGGTGCAAATTGATCATCTGGAAAACAAGGCATTTTTCTCCTGGTTACCTACCTGTGCCCTTTAAAATTAGGAAAGAAACACACCAAACATAATTACAAAAACAATGTACACACCATATTTAACATTAACGAGGTCAATTCAGTTGCTTGTTTATGAAAAATACAGCGACAAAACCACCTATCGTTCACTAATTAATAGCTGACACAGCTATAACAAAGGAGAGTGCCATTATGCAAGTCTAACAAATTTATATCTTAAACAGAAGAAAACCTGCATCAGAGTAATATTTGTGATACATTTCTAAACCCACATAAAAAAAAGAAACAATACTACGAAAGCAAAAGTGTTCAGCAATGCTTGTAAGGTTTGATCTTATTCTATACACGGTTTCTTGTGTTTGAGAATATTAAAAAGGTATACAAAGGGTGCTAGATATCAAAATGAATAATTCTCAATTTAAAAACAATCATGTTCATTTGGATCTTCCTGTGTTTTCAGATGAAACATTTATTCAAATCAATCGCACCTACTTCAGTTTGTATACACGTGGAAAGCATGAAGCTCACTAATACCCTAGACCTAGAGCTTAGAGTTGGTGTTTTTATGTATATGCTTTTAACTACTCCTCGGGCAGTACCATCATCCTGACTCACAGCCAGACACATATTTCATGACTTGATGGTTTCTCTATGTGATGCAGGCGTCTGATAGCTTATCTGATGAATCATCCTCACCTGCCTGGATTTCGCTTCGATAGTGTGAGCAAGAGCAGCCACTGACAAAAGGAACCCTGGCGAGAAGGAAGATCAGATACAGCAAACTGATACACCTTTCAGGTTGGGGAGGTCAGACTAGGAAAGGAAGGAGGTAAGCGAGAGATAACCACTGCAAAAATGATCATGTAGCGAGTGAAAAAGCATTCATGTGCTTCATCCATTCCCTCAGTGGGTGTTCCTTTTTTTATCCTTGTTGGTAGTAAGAGAGAAAGATCTTTCATCTTCAGTTCATTTTCTCTTTTTTGGAGAAAGAGCTCAATCGATTTTTACGGTAATGCTGATCTCAAACAAACATTAAGCTGCTGTTGCACAGTTTTCTGTCGTTCAATATTCCATGTATGCTGGCATATTGAAAAAACGCATGAAGGTCTATTGCTAGGAAATGAAATAAATTTTATAGAACTTTAAGTCCCAAATGTAGAAACTATATGCATCACTTTTCACGTGCTCCAGTTCAGAATATTGCATGCATATTGGATCAAAAGGGTATAATTCAGTGTTCTGTGATGCCATTTGAATGCTTTGATGTCTCTTAATTTTTTTTTTTACATTTAAGAATTGACCAATCATCTAGACATGAATTTTCAATGCTGATTGAGTGCCTCCAAGTGGTCAGATAAATATCAGCTAATTTAATCTGAAATGAAGTCATGCCAGCAGTTTTAAAAATGCTGCATACCCAGGTGAACTCACACCTTCAAAAGATTGTCTTCATATGTTCTGTGGGAGGTTGGGGACATGGAATCAGAATGGGCCATGTTCAGGGCTTCCACTCCAGGAGCTGTAGCTTGAACTGGAAAAAAAAAAAAAAAAAAAAAAAAAAAAAAAAAAAAAAAAAAAAAAAAATAGTGCGAAACATCTCCACATGCTGCGAAGCAGATCTTTTCATGACTGCCTTGTGAAAAGTCAGGAAGCTTAGAAGCCATTTCTATCCAAGAAAAATATGGAGGACAATCTGCAATTATTTAGGATGAACACAGACAGGCCAGAGAGAACTGTTGGAAATTTATTTTCTTACATAAATCCTTTTAACAATTGTTTTGGACAGTTTTAAATTATTTGTCAGGAGAAGGAAAATGTGTATCTTGTCAACAATAATGTGCCCTACCACAATAAATGTGTGAGGAAGCTTTTCATCCAATGAAGTTTGCCTACTCGCAATTCTGATCAAGGCTCCATATATGAATAAAAAGTGGATTGTCAACTTCTGACAATCTGGCACAGTAACAAAGCATTAGTGTTAAAGTAGCTCAAAGATGATCCAGAAATTTTGAACTGCTGGCCATAAAGTCATTGGATCTTAACCCAATTAAGGTGCTTATGCCTAGTAAAAAAAAAAAAAAACAACCAAAAAACCCCAAAGACAAGCATAAACCAACAAAAGTGCAATGAACTCAAAGCATCAATAACACAAAAAGCCATTACCATTAGTCAGGATTTGATCCAAAAGTTGATTTTCAGTATGTCCGAGAGAACTACTGCAGATAAGAAAAGGGATGCTATGCTGAACACCATCAATACTGACTTTTCCTACAAATGTAACACTTGGAAAGTTCGGAAAGTGTTGTAATTTATCTTTAAGATGCGTATAAAAGCCACAAAACATAAAAACATTGGTGTAACTACTCAAAATCTTTGGTCATGAAGAAACAGTCACACCAATCTTTAGCCATGCTGGCCTGTGATTCAGGACAACTGCATCAGCTACTGACCTGTGGGGAAACAATCATCTGAGTTCTACAATATTTATATGAAATATCAAAATAGAAAATCAGTGCAACATTTACACACTGAAGAGGCTGTATAGCCCCTGAAGCTCTTTGTATCTACACAGAATGCTCACTGATTTAACTCATGCAGAAGCCCTAAGTTTTGATATGTGAAAACAAATACAGGTGAGATGGTGTGAGTTCAAATTCTACTTACTGGAGGTATTTTTTAAGTGAGTTGAAAGGGTCTCAAATGGGTCTGGCTTCAAGAGTAAAAACATATAAACTGTAAATTTAAACCACTCTTCAGATTTTCCTATTGACCTCTTTTCCAAACATAATGCGAGCACCACACAGGAATTCCAACCATTATAGTTTCACACTCAGTATCCCCCACTTTCAGCCCCACCCCCAACAAACTCCCACCAACTTTTCAGGGTAGATGTTCAAATACAGAGCTCCCCCAGCACTGATTAATTCATAACAGGGCCAGGCACAGTACACAGTTTGTGTGTGCTCTGTGTGTGTGTGCAGAGTTGAGCAGGGGGACAAAGACAAAAACACTAAAGGAGGAGAAGGAGAAAAAATGACAAGTGAGAGAGCCCATACAAAAGAGAGAAAAAAAAGGGAGGGAGAGGCCATGTTGGGTTCAGTTTATTAGTACTCCCTAGCGGTCAGCTGGCGGATTTATTCATATGATTTATTGCATTGTCCCTGCCTTGGGATTTTGTGTTTGTTCTCGCTCACATTCTTTTCACAATGTATTTATCATGTGTGCGACTTTCAAATTGCCGCTGCCATCGACTTTGAGCCTCCTAAGCAGGCTTGACATATACCCACCCCACACATTCCCACCCCACCTCCATCTTTCAAGCATCCCAAGCTCACGCTGTTGAACAGCTGCTAGTTCAAGCACACCAATAAGCCAACAATAAATTCTGAAATACAAATTAATAAAGGCAATTGTAGTAATTTAATTTAGCTTTAAGGCATGCTTACTGTGTGCCAGTGGACAATGTTTTTGTCAAGTTCTGTACCCATTGTTCCAGCCAAAAACAGAGTTAGGAAAATACTCAATTTATCGCATGTCAAACAACGTCCTCATGCTTCCATATAAATGTTAATGCTCTCTCCCAGAGAGCACTGTTTAGTCAAGGGAGGCTTCTCTAAACTAAAGAAAGAAGGAGCCATAGTCAGAGAAAGACAGACTACAAGGCATCTGAAGAATAGAAAAGTAATCCTGCTTTCAGTAAAATCCTGTTTTTCCAAATGTCACACTGGATTAATAAAAGGCCCAACATGGTCAGTACAGAGTTTCATTTTGTCAAGCTTGGCAAAACAAGAGACTGAATAAGAGGATTGCACAAGTGGCTACACAAATATCACTGATAAGTTTATTTTTATTCGACTACTATGCTGCGTTCTGAATGCCCTAAAAGTGAATTTTAAAAAAATCTTGTTTTGAAACTGAATGTTTTTCTTCTTTTATTGCAAATGTTTAGCAATTCATGAAACAAAATTTTTTTGACAAAGACATACTAATTTACCTAGAGGTAGTTTGATTCAATTGAAGTTGTCCTCGAAAATTATCCCACACATTTGTGACTCATCATTCCATATTACGTAAACAGTTCAATGATAATTAAGTCAAAATATAACATGCATGTTGCATTCTGGCAGTGGAAAGTTGTGCATTAAAATAACTATCAAAAAACTGCAACCATAAAACTTCATGACCTCAAACCCAACTGTAATATTGTGGGTTTATAACGTCAGTACTAATATTCAGCATCAATTTTTCATTTGGCATCTATTCCAAATGGCTGTTCTCCCATAGTCTCAACTTTATAAAACACTAAAACAGATTCATTTAATGTTTTTACAACAAACTTGTCTGTATTTGGCACTCTGAACATTCCAACACCTAATTAATTTGCCAGGCCCTGCTGATGAGTATCATCCCAAATGCATTGTGCTGTCACTCAGTCTCCAACTAGACTGGAAATCTCTCAATGCGCCGCCTCTTCTTTTTCCATTTCGTTTTATTTCTCTCTCTTGTGCCTACTTTTCTATAAAGCTGAACTTTTTGAATTTTAAAACAGCCAGTATTCCAACCAACATACTGAAACTTTGTTGTGGTCATTTTTTTTTTAAGGGTTTCACTTTTTTATGTATCTTAACCTGACCTTTTTTTCTCCAACATTTTTTCCTTCCCCGCCTTGGAGAGTTCGGTTGACTTTGTGTTGCTTGCTAATGCTGCACCTAAGTCACAGTAACCAGGTGCAAAAGACAGCGGGGTATAATAACGGGAGAAACCAGCAACGAGTGAGAGGAGAAGAAGAGGTTAAATACAGAGAGAGAGAGTGTTAGAACAATAGACCAGGGCTGATTAGCTAACAGGCTGCAGGTGTGAGGGAAGAGAGCATAAGGCAGACCGAGAAGAGAGAGAGAGAATAGGAACAGGTGGCGAGGGAGAGTAAACAACAGGGGGACTAGAAAAATGAATCTGAAACTGTTCATGAATAACTAGACATAAGGAATAAATAAACACAATCTAATTAGAAAAACTAAGAAATGACTGAACTGAACTAAAACAGAAAAAAGGCTCATATAATCAAAGAATAAGAGACTAAGAAACACAGAACAACAAATAATAACTACAAACCCTGGAAAAACCAAAAACAACCCAGGACCTGAGAGTTAAACTTTAAAGTAAAAGATAAGCTGTTAAATTAGAAGCCACAAACCAATTTGGGTTCCAGAAAAAGAGTGAAACTTGAAGAAAAAAAGATGTCAGTCTAAAGAAAGACCTCCATCCATATTTCCTTCCATCTTCCATCAAGCCTTCAACTATTCAGCTCATTTTGTGATATCTTCCTTGGCAGTTCATCTGTCTCCCAATCAACCCAGTGCAAGTCCAACTTCCCACTATGGCATGCTGGAATACACATTTCATAATAGAACTATCGATTTGCCCAGGGTATTTTTCTATTGCAGGTATAAGTATTCTCTAGATGATATGGTTATTAATGTGTTTTGTTTGTTTATTCCATTCAATCAATGACTTGAGGGAAAGGGCAGATAGATTAAAAAGCAGGTCTAGGGGAACGATTAACCTTGACCCAGCCAAACTAAACAACACATTTTGAATCGAAATGTCTCAAGTGGGGGTGTGGGGGATCCTTTATTCTAAGCATTTAGCAGTGAAGCAAAATACAGATACAGTACTAGAAGGATTGAAAATATATACACTACTCACAAAATTAAAGGGAACACTAAAATAACACATCCTAGAGCTCAATTAATTAAATATGCTCATTGAAAAACGTTATTAGTAACACAGTGGAATTAACTGAGAAGTAAATAACACAAACATTTTCAATGTAAATCAAAATTATTACACCATGGAGATCTGGATTTGGATTCATTCTCAATATGAAAGTGGAAAATAACAGGACAGGCTGATTCAATATCAGTGAATATTCCTCAAGACAAGTCTAAATGAGGCTCAGTAGTGTGTGTGGCCTCCACGTGCCTGTATAACCTCCCGACAATGCCTGGGCATGCTCCTGATGAGACAGCGGATGTTCTCCAGACCTGGATTAGAGCATCAGCTAGCTCCTGAACAGTCTGTAGTGCAACGTGGCATTGGTGGATTGACTGAAACATGATGTCCCAGATGTGCTCAATTGGATTCAGGTCTGGGAAACGAACAGGCCAGTCCATAACTTCAATGACCTCATCATGCAAGAACCGCTGACACATTTCAGCCACATGAGGCCTAGCATTGTCATGCATAAGAAGGAACCCAGGGCCCACTGCACCAGCATATGGTCTCACAATGGATCTGAGGATCCACGGTGTCTCCAGATTCTGTCACGTCTGTCACATGTACTCAGTGTGAACCTGCTTTCATCCGTGAAGAGCACAGGGCGCCAATGGTGAATCTGCCAATTTTGGCGTTCCCAAGCAAATCATCCTGCACGGTGTTGGGCTGTAAGCACAGACCCTATATGTGGACGTCGGGCCCTCATACCACCCTCATGGAGTCTGTTTCTGACAGTTTGAGTAGAAACATGTATATTAGTGGCCTGCTTGTGGTCATTTTGTGGGGTCCTGGCAGTGGACCTCCTGTTCCTCCTTGTGCAAAGGACAAGGTAGCAGTCCTGCTGCTGGGTTGTAGCCCTCCTACAGCCCCATCCATATCTCCTGGTATACTGGCCTATCTCCTGGTACCTATTCCATGCTCTGGACACTGTGCTGAGAGACACAGCAAATCTTCTTGCCACCACTCGCATTGATGTTCCATCTTGGATATGCTGCACTGCTTGAGCAACTTCAGTGGGCTGTAAAAAAACGCCTCATAATGCTTCTATGCATGACAGTACTGATAAAATGAAAAAGTGACTAGAAGTTCAACCAGAAAGGACGAGCACAGAGAAATGATCTGTGGTCACCACCTGCAGAATCACTCTTTTATAGGGATTGTCTTGCTAATTGTCTCTCATTTCCACCTGTTATATGTTCCATTTGCACAGCAGCAGGTGAAACTGATTCACAATACGTATTACTACCTATTAGGTGTTACTACCAAATTGATTCCACAAAGGTGTGACTGATTTGGAGTTACATTGTTTTGTTTAGGTGCTCCCTTTATTTTTTTTGAGCAGTGTATTATAGACTTCATACAGACTTACAAATCTCAAATCAACTTTTGTGGTATTTAGTCATGAATTTTAAAACAAGTACATTAGATGAGTTTAAAGTTATTGCAATAAATAGGGCAATGGTGGCGATAAGGGTAGGCGTTTGCCTGCAATCAGTGGGTCGCTGGTTTGGATTCCCGTCTGTCATGTCCATTTCATCACCTTTCATCACCTTGGTGGTGATCAGATGGGTCGATGGCACAATATAGCAGCCTTGCTTCTGTCACGCTGCCCCAGGGCAGCCATGGCTACAATCCAGTAGCTTGCCATCATCAGCATGTGAATGTGTGCGTGAATGGCTGATTTCATTGTAAAGCGTCTTTGAGGGTTCTGAAAAGTAGTCATATAAAAATAAAATTTAAATACTTAGAAATTAATTTGGGGAAACATTTGAATGAAAGTGTACAAATAGGTCAAGAGAAACCAGTTAAACTAATTGTATAATAAGCATTTTTAGAGAAACAACAGTATTAAGTATTACAACTGTTTTCAAATGTTAAAAAGGATTTCCTTGCCGATAAAACTAGATTTTTTTTTTCCGCACACACCTTTTAAATGACAAATTTTATAAATGTAACCCTATATTTCTGTCAACAAATGCTGAGGAATTTTATTAACTGAACAAATAAGTATTAAGGCAAGAGTTGTATATTACATTTGAACATTTTAAACACCAACAATCTTGACCAGTATCTAAGGTGGGCAGAGAGAGAATGTGGAACGACATGCAGCAAAGTTTCCAGGGCCGGGAATCAAGCATCGGACAAATGCGTCAAGGACTAAAAACCCTCCTTACATGGGCCACCGGTTACACCTACAGTGACTTGCAAAAGTATTCATACCCCTTAATCTTTTCCATATTTTGTCACATTACAAGCACAAACATAAATATATTTCACTGGAAATAGGCTATAAAAAGATTTCTCAAGCTTTGAATATCTCACGGAGCACTGTTCAAGCCATCATCCGGAAATGGAAAGAGTATGGACAAGAGTATGTAGTTTGCCAGAAGCCATGTTGAGGACACAGCAAACATGTGGAAGAAGGTGTTTTGGTCAGATGAGACCAAAAATGAACTTTTTGTCCAAAATGCAAAACGCTATGTGTGGCGGAGAACTAACACTGCACATCACTCTGAACACACCATCCCTACTGTCAAATATGGTGGCGGCAGCATCATACTCTGGGGGTACTTCTCTTCAGCAGGGATAAGGAAGATGGTCAGAGTTGATGGGAAGATGGATGGAGCCAAATGTAGGGCAGTCTTGGAAGAAAACCTGTTGGCGTCTGCAAAAGACTTAAGACTGGGGCGAAGATTCACCTTCTGGCAGGACAACGACCCTAAACATAAAGCCAGGGCTACAATGGAATGGTTGAAAACAAAGCATATTCATGTGTTAGAATGGCCCAGTCAAAGTCCAGACCTAAACCCAATGAGAGTCTGCGGCAAGATCTGAAAACTGGTCTTCACAAATGCTCTCCATCTAACCTGACTGAGCTTGAGCTGTTTTGCAAAGAAGAATGGGCAAAAATTTCAGTCACTAGATGTGCAAAGTTGGTACAGACATACCCTAAAACACTTGCATCTGGAACTGCAGCAAAAGGTGGTTCCACAAAGTATTAACTGAGGGGGCTTAATACTTTTGCCCACTGCACTTTTCAGCTTTTTATTTGTAAAAAATGTTTTGAATCATGTATAATATTCTTTCTACTTCACAATTGTATACTACTTTGTGTTGGTCTTTCACATAAAATTCCAATGAAATTAGTGGCGTCCCGGTACCGATACTGGTATCGGTATTGAGCCCGATACCAGCGTCAAGTACTTGTAAAAGCAAGCCGATACTCCTAACCGATACCACATTTCTGCTGGATTTTCTTCCTGGGCTCCACTGTGGTACAACTCAATGGCTAAACCACACTTTATAAAACAGGTGGTGGTGGTAATACACCAATAAGTTACTTTCTGATCATCCAAATAAAAAAACTAAAACAACAGATGAAGATGGAAGAAATTTGATGGCTGGAGGGGCAAAAATGTCCATTCAGAGCAGAGGTTGTGCTCGACTTTTTCCATTGTCCGTCATTTTGACTGTGTCAAAAAAAGCCTGCCATTATCTATTTTTACTCATCAGTTTTTAAAATGATAAAAATGACAATTAATTGCTTTGCATTTTCATTCCATTTAATTAATATTCAACAAGCTGAACAGATAATCCACATCGTGTCATCATCAAGCTGAATACATTTAACTTTTTCTCTGCAGTGACAATGTTTTTAAAGGTAACATATCAGCAACTGAGGTGATCAGAAGTCAGCAAGACTCTCTGAATGTTACCTGACCCCATAAACACTCTCCTCAGCAGGAGACTAATCCTGCAGCAGTGTCAACTGCACTAGACGCTCTCCAACACCTCTTCTCCATAATTCTTCAGTGCGCCGTCGTCAGCTCTCAGATAGCATCTAGATCACAGGTGATACTCTGACGGAAAGTTTTCTTATATTGATTGATTTAGTGACCTCTGCGATGTTCTCTGTGCGTAAAGTTGAAACTGTCTGCGCATCAGCACCAAGTGGTCAGGGTGTGTAACCTGTCAAAATGAGGGATGGCCGTCAGATTTTTCCGTCACTGTTAAAAAAAATATAATTACTAAATAAAAATAATTATTAAAAATAAATGTTCAGTTAACGCGACCCCCGGTTTGGATATATTTCAACATAAACGGTTTGAAACTGTATTACTTCTTGATTATATATTTTAGAACAAGTTCCAAAAGTTTTTTATTTCAGTCTGAGAAAGCACTCTTGTATAACATTTAGTCCAGGGGTGATGACTCCTAAGTTTAGGAGTTAGTGTCCTGCAAAGGCTTAGATGTTTCCTAGGTTCAACACACATCTATTACAAGAGCAAAATAGAAGGTCTGTGCAGAAGATTATATGCTGAGGAGCTAATTTAGATGTGTTGGAACAGAGACGCCTAAACATGCAGGACACTCTTGAGGGCTGGAGTTGGATATCTCTGAGCTTGTCTCTCTAGATCTATACAGCGGCATCTGGAGAGAAAATGTGTAATGATTGGAACACTGTGGCCTGGTGTCTTCAGCCAAGAAAAGCCTCACACCTCTAGGGGAACTTGCTTCTCTTATTTGTTTGCTTTGTGCTGATAAAAATATCAAAATGTAGTGCTCACATTCACACACAACTGTTGCTCAACAGCCACAAATGACTGAAATCAGGTTGTTTCAGTGCCCCATGAGGCCCAGTTTTTCCACTTCTGGTCATCAGAACCCAGATTTTCCTCTGCTTGTACACACTTTATTTAGATGATGAAATAATCTCTCAAGCAACATGGTCTGTTAATCTGTAGTCAACATGAGGAACACTAGGTCTAGACTCAGAAAAACACAGACTTAAGATATTGGTGTCCCATCAATATAAAATATGTTTTTTTAAGATTTATTTTGCAGTTGTTTCCATTTTGACTAAATATTTTACTCCCTAATGTAATCCACCCGCTGTTGTTTTTATCTGTAAGTGTAAAGTATCCGGCTCCCACATTTACCTTACAGGTTAAACAATCTCACCTTCTCTGGATATCAGTAATATCTATATTGTCATTACCTTCTAACAAATAGTCTCAGTCTTATGTGTGAAAACTTTACTTTAAGCATGAAAAAAGATGAATGTCCTTCTTCTTTAACTACCCCTTGCACTTGCTCGCCTCTGGCTATTCCATGCCCTTTTTTTTCCCTTTATCCCTGCATCTTTAACATTTCTCGCCATCATTATCTTTCTCCTCTCAGCTTGCCGCTTTGATCCGTTGCTCATCTCTGTACCTTTTTTTTTTTTTTTTCCTATCACTGTGTAAATTCACATGCTCTCACGGTGGATCACATCCTCCCCAGACAGAATGCTATCTATTCATATTACATCAAGAGACTGACAATCATTTGAAGGGTACATAATGCTGCAAAACCCAAATCATACAGAGAATAAGTACAAAACACAGGGACAAATGGACAGAGACTTGGGATCGAGATGAAAAAGATACCAACACAGTTTAAATGTGGTCTGGTTAAGCTGAAAAGAAGATCAAAACTTTTTAAGACTGCAGTTGTGTGTTGAAAATCAAACTACTTATGTTAAACAATGTTTTGTACCACATTGATTTTTGTGTTAAAATCACAGTCCTAACACACTCCTTTGCTTTAAAACTCAGACTGTCCCGACAAACTCGCTTGTGTCAAGATTATCTGCCTTGCAGCCACACTTTTAAAGCAAATAGTAGACTGGACCTTGCAAAATGTCATATTTCCTTACATCTGTGAATAAAAACTGACTTGACACCTCGTTATAAATCATGTCAAAGAGCTGATATTAGACAGCTAAGTAATCTCCTTAAAGCTGAAGTGTCCAAATTTTTTTTTTTTTTTTTTTTTTTTTTTTTTTTTGGGGAGGCTGTTAATTTTCTGTTAAGATAATTTCTTGATCTCAAGATGCAGATAAATACAACTGTTCCTGTCTCCACAATGATGTTTTTGCTTTTTTTTTTTTAATTTCTGCATTGCTCCATATATTTTATTGTATGTAACTTGTGAATGTAATACCAGGAGGGCATTTCACAAAGCTGTACCATTTGCTCATTACTTTCTTACTGCTTCCTTTCTGCACTAGATACAAGTTGCAGCTTGATCTAACTACTAATCAACACAAACACCAATCAAGGTCAGAAGTCAAATTTATAAGCATTTTTGAATCAGGTCGTAGTTGTCTGCTTCTCACCAAACAATAGGTTCAAACCAGCATAACAGAGAGAAAAAATGTCAAACCGATATCTACAGGTTCTGAAGAGATCAAGGCAGAAAACCGTAGAACAAGATCTCCTTGATTAAGGAGGCATTCGTTTTAAAATCAGTAACTGACTTGGATGGCATCATTAGACAACTACAGACTGTAAGTCAATGTAAGCAATCATTATCACTTTAAAAGATTAATTTGAAGATCAAAAGCATCGACTGAAGTCAGAATTTTATCAGGTTGTTACTTTCTTGACATAAAGCTTTAATATAATATACACCTATGAATAACATCATCTCTTTGAAAAAATTTAGACTTGATGTTTTTTACAAAACAGCTTTGAACTGAGAGCAGTTCTTCCAGCTGTAATTAAATGGCGATCTAATAAGAACTGAACAAATGACAAATTTATCTTTTTCACGGAGAAAAGATTCAAATTTCGCTTCAATGGTAAGAACTTGATGACCGGTGTTTTTGTGCTCGTGTTTCCACTCATACAGGCATGGCTTAGGCTGCTGCACACACATTGATCTACCTGGGGAGCTGCTCTTTCTCATGTTTGCCTCTCACCTTTAAACTCAACTTTAATGCAACTTTTTTCCCTTTTAAATGCAAACAGAACAGTTTAAGTTTAACAGCAGATCATTAAATTTAAATAGGCTGGCAAACGTCAGACTCCAAATGCTAGCTAACTGATGAATGAATTGATAACCCAAAAACTATTTTTTAAAAAAATATTAATTTTTGGTGAACTCAACAACTAAACATTA
This sequence comes from Anableps anableps, assembly GCA_014839685.1. NCBI lineage: Eukaryota > Metazoa > Chordata > Actinopteri > Cyprinodontiformes > Anablepidae > Anableps > Anableps anableps. The sequence continues at coordinate 25,253,490 of CM026078.1, read as the reverse complement.
ATTACTTCTGCTATAATGTTGTGAACTAAACTTAGAACAGCACAACACCATCTACTAATCTTTTACTCTAGTTGTCCGCAGATGAGATACACCCTGAACAGCACCTAAATGAATGTCTCGGGCAGCAAAAATCCAGGGAGAAAGAGGAAAACCACGACAAACCGTTGCAGAAAGATAATTTTTTTTAATTGCATGTACAGCTAACAGGCAAGTACTGAAGTGGCTAGAGGAGACTAAACTAAAAGCTGGACAGTACAGAGGCAGTTATCTTAGGAGCACACAAAAACAAGCACTTAGCACAAGATCAACAGAGGCCAGGGTCCATCACATCAGACAGGATCCAAGAGGCAGTCTGTGCAAACATGCTCTTAAGACAGCTCAGCACATAATAGCTGGGTGCAACATACCATTAGGCAAAACATGCACTGAATAAAATAAAATGTCTCAATGAAAATGAATGAAAAATATGCAGCAACATCAGTGGTGAAAATATGTTGGACCAACAAAGGTGTTGTACAACAACAGGGTTATGATCCTGTGGGAATTCAAGATCCAGACTGACGAGTATGATTTTTACCCAACTAGACATCGCGGTAGTCAACAAAATGGACATGAGATCAGTAGTGACAGAACAATGTTGAGTGACACCAACATTAGGAAGTAGGAACACCAGAAGCTCAATAAATACCTGAAAGGATGAAAAGAGACGTTAGGAGAATAAAAATATCTTTTTATTGTCCCACAATGGGGAAATTTCTGTGCAACAGCAGCAAAGTGGCAGTGGCAGGCAATAACACAAAAACATACTCACACAAAGAATATAAAATATATATTAAATAAACGGAGTAAACGATAGAAAAAAATTCTGTACAGTAAGGCAAAATTTCAACATCAATACTGTGTAGTTTTAAGAAATACTCCAGTCCAGAGGAACGTGCAACTGAGTTGGTTAATTGATGTACAAGATGTGCATGTCTCTGAGCATTAAAAATACAAACCATATATCTATGCTGGTACAGATACCAGCATGGATATTAGCACTTATTGATCTTGTTGAGAGCAATGATGGTTATAGAGTCTATTTTACTATTTACTCTTTACTATTTGTATTTCATTAATACTTTTTTCTCAGTCGTTTACTTTAAATTTAATGGCAGTGCCTCCGCTTAGAAGGAAATTATGAATTTATATCTTGTTTAACCAACTACGAATTTAGTTTTGTATGACCATGTCAAATACACTACCTTGAAATACGAATTTCAAGTATGCAGTATGCAGAATTTAAGTTTAAGAATTTAAGTTTAAACAACACTTTCAGTTTTTCTTTACTTTCAGTAAAGAAAAAATGTAATTAGAATTAATTAATTAGCATCACATATGAAAATAAAAATAACAACAGCTTTCACGGTACTTTTCTTTCAGTCGTAGTGATTTAAACCACAATTTCAGTCCATCTCAACCCTCAATATTTCAGGCAAGGCTTTCCAAACAATATTCAACCCCAAATTAACCCGTTGCAGGCCTGAACCGATGCTTGGGTGTGTTGGGGCTAAAAACAAACAGCTCGTTCGCTCACTGAGCAAATAAAACAAATAAAAGCACATGCATTGGTTTGGTTTTGTACTCACAAATCCTTCAGTTTGAGAATGGACCGGGAAAGGTAGATCTGGAGATCCCTTTAAAATGGCACTGACCAAGGTAAGTAGGCAGATGACGCCAACGTGAACACCAAGGTCCTTCATGGCAGCAACCTCACAAATGGGAACCCCAACAGCTGAACGGGGAACTTCTCTTGGTCCAGCAGGCCCAAAGCGTAGCTCCTGGTCCACTGTACATATTAACAGTTCTTAGTCCCTTTATAATCCTTAGTAAAACTCACTTTCGTCTTATGTTGAGTCATTACGAGTTTAACAAGCCTCTAATGTAAGCATTTACATTTAAATATACAACAACATGAGATGCTACATCATTGAAATAGCTGCTACATTGCGCTAGCATGCTAAAAGCTAGTTGCAGTTAGCACGGTTTTCTTCTAAACACTGCATCGTTCTGAAACAGCATAAAACACACAAAGGCATTTACCTTTCATGTGCTTCGTAAAGTCCGTTACAGTTGGCAGCTCTGCATTAACCGTTGTCATGGATAGCTTTACTCTGTTTTTATCCCACATCTGCTTCGATGTGCGCATCAATACTGAAATATCTATACCTCCGATACCAGAGGGGGTTTTTTTGCACTAAAATCGATTCTCATATCAAGATATTGATATTTTTGATACTTCGGTTCTTTGAGGTAGTGTATACCATTAACAAAAATACAGTGGAAAGAATCTAAACTATTGAGATATTGTCTAAAATCTTTAGTTGGCAAGGAACTACTTTTCCTTTTCCTTCCGCCTGTAAATTCATAATTTGTAAGATTCAGCTCGTCACTCACTCAGACACAATGACAATAAACTGAGGGGGGTGGAGATATTTCAGTTCCACAAACAACCAAGGCGCAGTTTGTGATGTTTGTGGACAAACGGTGAAGAGCAGTGGCAACACAACAAACCTTGTGAAACACCTCAGGTTAAACCACACCACTGAACATGTTGCTTTTATTGTAAGACATAACTGAGGAGAGCACAGTGTGAGTTTCTGCTGCTAGAGCAAGACAGGTGTCTCTAGTGGCGTCCTCCGGTGTTGGAGGCAGGTCATACCCAGGTACAGAGGGAGACAATGTGGAGCTTTAAGCGGCACTAAGCACTGTTGCTGTTGGAGTTGTTTAAATTAACAAATATAGTGATAAAAAAATATATATAACAAAATAAATACATCCTTTAGCAAGGGTTCAGGTAGGTGTAATATCGCTGAGATAATTTCACATAGGCAAAAAAAAAAAAAAAAAAAAAGCCTAAATTTATTAAGGTACGCTTTCCTAAAGAATTAATCCTTTCAAGTGGATGACATAGATTAGGTGGCATTAAGTTAGAGCAATTGGAATAAAACTGTTGTGGTGAATATAAAGATGGATAAAAAGTATCATTTTATCTATAAAATATCTATTGTTTACAATAAGTCTAATTTGTTTTGACTGTTGAAAAAATATTTTAAAATGTTGTTATTGACAAACTTGTGTAGTAATTGCAGAATGTAATTGTTTAATTTAATATTTTACTGCCAATTTTAATTTGAGTCACCCATATTCTAAAACAGTAACACTTTTTTAGATTTACCAGACACATTAGCTGGATTTGCACAAAGTATCGGTGTTGGATCAGCATCAGTGATACCATCCTGAATTTTGCTCAGTATTGGACTGGAAAGGAAATCTTTGGTATGGAACATCACTACTCTATTGCTCTCTGATTTATGTTTCATCCATACCATTAATCCCGCCCACTCCCACCTGATTGGGCAAAATAAAATCATCCAATCTAATCTTCATCCAATATAAAATAAAACTGAACAAGACCAACGCTTAGCACAAATCAAAAAGTAGGTTGTGAACCTGCCCCACTGCACCCATGTACACCTTAAACAAACATATGTGACATTCAAGGAACATAATAAAAATGACAACAACCTGTTTTAGTGTGCTTAAACTGTATTTTCTTGAACAGATATGAACTGTTTTTAAACTTGATACATTTTTAAATGACAACTTAGTATTTTATATTTTTAAAGAACAGATTTGTCATACTTATCCTCCATATTTATTCCACTTTTTATCAATTACACATTGTTTTTAAACTTAACTAATACTACTATGAACTTAGTTTAATATTTAATTTTATACTATATAGCACTGTTCAAACTGGTCTGCATGTTAGAATGGTCCAGTCAAAGTCCAGACCTAAATTTAATTGGGAATCTGTGGCAGGAGTGTGGAAATAATTTTCACAGATTGTCTCTATCAAATCAAACTGAGCTTCCGCTATTTCACAAAGAAGAATGGGGAAAAGTAGTCTGTAGTATTATAAAATTTGTAAAGACAAATGACTAAAGACCTGCTGCAGTTATCTATTAAGGGTTGGTTGTTAAGGTGGGTGACTTAGAATAGCTGAATACATATCACACTTTTCAGATGTCCATCCATAAAAACTTAGAAATCATGTATCCTTTTCTCTTCACGTCATAAGTATGCAGCACTTTGTGTTGGTCTATCGCATAACATCCCACAAAAATACATTGAAGTGTGAAACCACAAGTGCTTAAAGTAATTACTGAGCAGCCCTGTACATTTCTTACACCCAATACCTCCAAGAGAAGTAAACAGGATCCAGACAAGGACCAAATCACAAATCAACACATTTCCCATGAACCCCAGGCATTCGTCGGCCATGAGACTTTGAGGTTAAATGCATTTACCCTTGACCTTAATTGACCTAACTGGGTTAAGTTAGATGTAGACACCAAAAACCCAGTTAGGTTAAGTCAATGACAATTTTCAGAATTAGGAAAATTTTATTCCTGTGCTTAGAGGTAATTGTTTCAGAAAGTTTGCAACATATGAAGCAAAGTTGCATATTTTGAAAATCTGACTGTAGGTCTTAAAAGCTTATACAAAATAAACAAATAATGGGATCTTCCTTTAATGTTTAGGAAATTTAGTCCTGAGGATGCTGCTGTCTTGTTGAAGAACAGTCTGCTAATTCTTAAAAAGAGAGAGAGAGAGAGATTCATCAATATTACCAAATAAGGTAAATTATGAGGTGCTGTTTGGAGCAAAGTATGATTAAATCACGATATTTTTGAAGCTACCCTACCATTCCCAAGTCATCCACAACACATAAAAATGATGGATCAAATATAAATTGTATGCCTCCTGCAAAACAAAACCAGGAAAACCCAATAACAGCCTACTTAATGGGTCAACTCATTGATGGGATTTATGATATATTGGGTAATCATCTGCTGACACCCTGAAGCACACCAGGCCTTTTTACTGCCCCAAAGCGTTGAAATGGACATCAGCCTGAGAAACTTGGCTGAGGTTTAGATGGAGGCAGAGATGAAATTATAAAAAAGTGAAAGGAATAAAAAGAGAAAAAAACTGAACAATATCCCAGATTGAACCAGTATCCCTTCTTTCTCTTTCTCGGAGTAATGGATTACAGATAAAATGAAATTCCATTTCTTGAGAGACACCAATTCTGATGCCTCTCCCAAGAGGATTTTATTTAGAAATGGAGGAGCATTAGGTACTACATGTTCTCAACTTCTAAACAAAAAATTGCTAAGATTAGAAAAAAGTAGAGTAGCCTCTAGTAGAGGCCACCTGGCGTTCTCTCTACTGCAAAGTATTTACTGTATGACTGGTATTGATTAACATTTTCAACCACACTTAAGAGCCAGATTTGACAGAATTGAGATATTCTATGGAGGAAACATCTTCAAATTTTCTCCTTTCAAAAGAACAATGTTGAACTGTCATTTCCCCCTTTTAAATCACTATTCTTTCTTTCTGTTCACCGAGTTTTTCTTCAATCACTTTGATGCAATTATCTAAATATAAAATGGGTGAGCATTCTAATCATATACAGATCAGTCAAATATTCCCTCATAATACTTTGTGAACTGTTTGCTTGGGCTCTTTCTCTCTGTCAATAATGTTAAGGATTTCAGATCCATATCAACTACAGAGATTGCCTTCTTCCCCATTTTGCCTTTTTGTACTACAGCCATAATGTTAATACAGCCCTCTCAGCACTCCACAGCATTAACACAGTCAACAAGAGACTTGTAGAACTGAAGGAGGCTGTGCTAATTGTACTATTACTACATTTGTCCACTGGCTTGAAACCAAATGTTAAAAATTCTGCACATCTTTCTATTGAGCGACATTTCCTTCATCAGTGACAAAAAGAAAACAGCTCAAAAGTCTTCAAATCAATAAAATAGTTGTTTTGCTTCACAAACTGTTTAAAACACCTGTGACCAGTTTTTCGATCACCCATCCTAAACTATGATCATCTTTTTTGATCGTAGTTTAGATTTTGAATCATAGAGGAACAAATGCTACACTAACTCTTAAAAATTCTAAATCTATAGCTTAGGGCAAAAAAGGAGCTCTGAAGCAGGTGCAAACATTGGCATAAAGCTTGTAGGAGGCTTTATGCCAATGTAAGAGGCTTTGCATTTTCAGCCAGCCCAGCGTTTTCAGCCAGCTTGATAACTTGGGATCAACTCAACAGAATAAGACAGTTCAAGAGCTACTTCCTTACCTACTTCAAAAATAACGAGTCTCAACCATAAACACAACATTGTGACAAGCTAACAGCACTCCTTTTTTTATATTTTGGGCTTACAATAGCCACTTAGTTCCTTCACCAGACGACTGCTAACTTCACATGCTTGACAGCAACTGGACAGAACTTTGTGAGACACTTTGCTTTGACAAAAAATATCTTCAAATGTAAAGTTCAGGTGCCACATGGCTAGAAACACCATAGGCCTATACAGAGGCAACAGTCCTTGGATTCGTGGCCCGTGACCATTTGCTGCATGTCTTCCCTTTCTCTATCTGTCCTCCTTCATGTCCAGCTACTGTTAAATAAAAGGCCCTAGAGCCACAAAAACTTTAAATAAAAAAAAGAAAAAAAATTGTAACGTTCAAGATTTGAATCACAAGATTCTAACCCTTATAATCAGTTCAATGTGTGCTAGACAATTTAGCCCTGGAGGAGGCAGGAAGCTGAGAGATCAAATATAAATATTGAATGAAAACAGCATGCTGTGGCTGCTGTGCTATGGACCAACTGCACGTTCAAATCACTGTTCAGAGTTGCAGGTTTGAGCTATGTCTCTTTATTCACCCTCTGAATAGAACAGTGCTGCTTATATGTCTGTCTAAAGGCAATCACATCAATACTCTGGTTCCTGTTATTAAAGTCTGTCTCTTTCAGAATAAAATTCTTGAAAGAACATACAAAAATAAACACTGGAATTAAGCATTCATTTCCTGAAGAGGCTAAGGTCATTATCATCTGCAACAAACCCGAATGTTCGACCAGTCTCTAATTGACCAGTACCGTGGCATGCTGAGAGGGCTAAATTCACTAAATGGATATAATACAAGAGACAAACTGGTGAAGAAAGCAAACTCTGTGGTTTGCATGGACCTGAAACCCTTAACCTCATTGGCAGAGACAAAAACCCAGAGCAAACTTCTGTCAGTCCTGGTCAATGACCGTCACTCTAAACACCGCACATTCAAAAAGTAAAGGAACATGTTCAGTGGAAGATACTGTTAGTGAGATGTTCAATGGACAGACAGAGAAAGTCTTTTGTCCCCAGGGTGATTCAGTTATTTAACTCTGAACAGAAAGTGGGAGGAATTATTGATTACCGAGCAAGAGACTGCCTCTACTACTTTTGCATAATCATTACTGTCTTGTTAGCTGTGATGTACAATTCTTGTCTGGTAAGACCTGCTTTTCAATGTCTCTAATGTCTAATTTTATAATATAATATGAAACCAAATAAATAAATAGTATTTTATACTTCTCAGCTTCTTTGGCATTAATCCTTATGGTATTGTGAAATTAACTCCTGATACCTATTGTTGTTCTACTGTGTGCTTGTCTCGGGAGCACCTCAAGTGAGACGCACTGGCATTTTTTAAACAAGCATCTTATTTTTGTGTGCAGGCTTAGAAAACCATGTCATAGTGTGCGTGCAATATTTTGTTGAAGAGTTTCCATGTAGAATCTATGTCTTTGTTACCTTTTACTGTGATATTCACATCTGGAGCTCCTTAGGCTCCCTGTCCTTAAATTATGTGACCACGTCTCTCAATTGCTATCCACAGACAACTCTTAGTATTGGTCGGAGAAACCCTAAGACTCAAGAAGTCTTATCAAAACAGTGTGTAAACATGCTAATGTTAGCTGAACACTAAAACAAAGTACCTCGAATAGAAAACATTATTGGCAGAGCAACACCTGAATTTACTGAAAACTGTAGTGGTTTGTGTCGAATCAGAAATATATCTATAGAAACATTTAAAACTATGATGCCTATTCCAAAATGTCGGATCGATATTGGGAACAAACTATTCATTTAAGGATATCTGTCAGGAAAAAAATAAACAGCGTTTGGATTGAAATAGTAACACAGGGGGTACACATTGATGAAGAGACAAAATTAGGGTTTGAACATCCTTTTAGAAGAATAACCCTGGCCTGTCTCACCTTCATCAAACACACCTTTTAATCATGCTTCATTATTGTTTATTGCGTAGGTTTTTTTGGACATTTAATTTTTAGCCACTTAACTTTGCTTCACCCATCTCTTATTGGAACTGAATTTCTCCTTGCAATCAGTTTAGTCATTTGTCTGATATTCCAGTAGATCCTTTGGGTACCAGAAACTATGTTAATCTGTTTTTAAAAAACATGCTAACGTTAGATTTTCAATCTAAAATATATAAAGATGTTTTGTAAAAACTAATACATGTTAAAACAGGAAGGGGTTGGTTTCTCTAAATGACTGTTCTTGCTTCGTTTTCAAAATGTAAAGCGGGTCATTCACACCAGGCTAATAAATGAGCTTAAAGGTCAATATAGTACCAACATGATATAGCTTTCAAGCTGATCCCTTTAAATATATTTTCAGAGTAAAGGCAAAAAACTGAAAACTGTCATGCTTTTAGATATTGAACTGTAATATAATCAAATAATTTTTCAGGAACTAAAACATGATACTGAACAGAATACACAGAGATAATCGAAGTTGTATGCTCTCCCCTTAAATGTATTTTACTCATAGTTCATAACATATCTTGCTAACAAAATGGGGCAAATTAAAATTAGTTCAGCTGGTTGTGTAGGGTCCACCAGCAGACAGTACAGCAATTACTTCACATTGCCTCATGGCCCTTTGGACCTCCTCATGCTTAAAACATACAGTTATTGATCAATAATTTATCTCTTAATGGAATTTTTTTTAAAAACAGAGCTAAATTTTCATATTTCTCAGCCACAGACTCAACTTTTCATTCTTTCTTTTTAACACTTATATCAAGTCTCAGTGAAGGTGATGTAAGAACAGTAAAAAGCTTTTTTCTGCTTCTTTTGAACATTTTTCACTTTCCAGACCAAGAACGCTGTTGTGCAACACTTACAATTGTCTATATGCTGATTTCATCAGCGCCAGGGAAATTTAAAAACTAATAAAGCCATAATCAGAAATTAAAGAAGATAAAGACTGGGGTCATTTAATAAAGCCCTCATCTAATCTTATGTACATCTCAACCTAATTAGTAATGAGATAATCGTGAGACAACAGGCACCAAGAAAAATTATATATTAAAAAAAAAGACATGATGCCAGAAACCTTCATGCAAGTTGAGACATTACCAGATCTTATGCAAACCAAAATGCCTGTAGACATTATGAACAGTAAGATGTACATAGAAGAACATATGCAGTCTCATTGAAGGGAAGAACCACAAACATGTGAGACAGCTGCATGCTTTAACTGCGTTCTTCTTGACTTTGATGTTCACAATCTCATAAACCTGAGGAGGTAAAATCAGCCTGCCCATGGACCCTGACCCTCCTTAGTCAACGTGGTAGTTGAACAACTCAAACACTGGTTTACGGATAAAGACAAGGATCAAGGACTACAAACAGAAGGAGCATATGTACTAAGGTGGGAAATTAAACAATCCAAGTGTGAGATAGTTGACCATTTTCAGTGTTAGGTAAGGTGTTAAAAAATGCAGTCTGACAGAGTATAGAGAGGCATATAGCCATTTAAAAAGAAAACCCAATACTTAAAATATCTCAAAAAAGATCTGTTCATTTAGACAGAGAGAGCAAGAGAGAAACAGATAACAGGAAGGCTGAATGGAGTGAACCATCCTCTATTTTAGATTCCAATGTCTGCCTTGTTATGGAGCATGTTGTCAGCCTTTTGCAGTTGAGGTAGCAATCTGCAATTCCTAGGGAATACACAAAGAGACTGGTTTTAGTAAGGCTAATAGTTGCTAACATAAGATGTTATAGACAGTTTAAAATGTGAACTCTAATAATTTGTTTTGTTTTAAAATATTTGTAGCCCTGTTTAACAGAAACTCCTCTCACACACTGATAAATATTAATTACATTATATAGTAATTATATATTGTATAGTTAGTGATCACTTAGAAAGGCTAGAAAATATCTATGTAATAAATGAAGGTGAAAGAACAGTATTATAATTTTTTTAAAGAGAAATCAGAATATGCTAAAATCACTATTCGCATGTCAGAGCTTTCCAAAAACCCAAGATTGGAAATCGGCCACAAAATCTCGATTGGTGCTTCTCTAATTAAAAAATTTGTAAATATACAGCTCCACAGATAAATCATGAATCATCTTTTACAGTAAAAGTGTTCAACATTTGCCATTTCGTGGGGGCTTAAATAATGAAAATTGGTTGTGATTGGTTGACAAACTGTGTGACAACACTTCCAGCACCAGCAAATTATAGTATAGATTGACTTTACAGCTACAAGTAGATAAACGTATACAGAAACACATTGTGCTACTGAAAATAAAAAGCTTAGTATTGTAGAGCATTTTGTTTACAGAGACCTTACAGACATCTACACACACCCATACAAAAGGTGCACTGGGTGTAATACTGGCCACTCAATGGCAAACGTGTGGACATTGGACTAAACATTTTCTCTGATGGTTGTCAAGATCTGCTTGCTCAGCACACAATTCCTCCCCCTTATCAACAGATAGGGACTACCTGCAGGACTCACTCGGTTAGAAATTATAAAGTGTATGTGTGGATCAGTGCATGTGTGTGTGTGTGTCTGAACCTCCAGGCTAGACTTCCACAGAGAGATAGTGAAGTGTGTCAAAGGATTATACAAGAGAAATTCCTCCTGCAGCTGCTTTTGTTAAACAGCAAAAAAGACTCCTGAGAGCAAATTGATTTGACTGCCAAGTAGAACTAATGAGGATATTGTAGCAGAACAATGTAAAAATCATCAAAAGGCATGTCATAAAGCAAATCCAATTCCTAAATTAAAAGCAAAAAACCCCCCCATCGTTATCTACGCAAAAAATTCAACCAGATTAAAATTACAGCCTTTTGAAAGACTGTAAAGCAGAAACATCCTATATGATAAGCTCTTAAAATATTTATTTAAACCTTTTCTCTGCCACAAGTAATTTTTAAATTACTTATCTAACACACATTTAATAAGTATTGTGTGAGACCAAGAAAGAATATGTGGCTCCACAGCACCAACCAGCTCACAAAAAGTCAAGCACATCAGGAACAAAGCCATTCTCCATTCTACTCTGCATGTTTATGACAAACAGTAGTATGCACATGTTATTTTCCAAGATGAGGCATTGGTAAATGTATCTTTGCAACTGGTTATTAGCCTTAAGCCTACCAGGGGGGATATTAGAACTCAATGTAACTTTATCAAGTGGCGGCAACATTAGTGGCTTTACAAGTAAAATAGGAGAAGAGAATTCAGTTTTTATAACTGAGCTGTCGGGGGCAACAATGCAGCTGGGTGGACAATTCCTGCGGATCTGATAGGACTTGCTAAGATGGGGCTCAGGTCAGGGCTGTGGAGTGGGAGCACACCAGCACTTGTTCAGAGAAAAGCACTTTGATTATAAAGCAGAACAACTCTTCCTGTACACACATGAATGAGTACAACTGCAAACATAGTGCAAGCTGAATCATCAACGAAACATCAAAACAGAGAGGAAGCAAGCATTAGCCTTTGATTCCTGCAAGCTCCTTCTTATGCAAAGATCCTAGGAAGAGGGAGAGACGAATGTTTACTTAACACTTTTTGCGGACATAGTTCCTCTGAAAAAGGATAATAAAGCTTTGCATATTTCAAGTGGAGTGTTATTAGAACATTACAGCAGCTTTCTAAAACCCAGCAGGGGAAACATCCCAGCTGCTGTAAAAAAAAAAAAAAAAAAAAAAAAAAAAAAAAGTTTCATAGGATTGTAATGTACACAAAAAGCCAGATTTGTTTCAGTTCAGATTACAGTTCCTATTACAGAGTTGACAATAGATGACGATAGATTTAAAAAAAAAAAAAATCTTATTGGGAAGCAACTTTATTGGGAATTGGCCACACTAGAGTTGTTTATGTGGCCAGTAACAGCAAAGATAAAATATGCTAATTAGTGTATTTAAAATATAATGAAGAACTAGCTCATAATACACCTGTAAATGTCATGTTTAGTTGGTGAAATAATACCATGAGTTTATTTTTTAACATGGGCAAGCTGAACTTAACAATAATTCTTAAGGGTAAACTGGCATTGCAGTTCACCATCAGTCTTTGTAACAACATTAAAATTCTGAGACTGAGAAATGATAGTTGCATGCAGTTTTTGTGGGTTTAAAGCTCTGACAAAACATAACTTTGCAGGAAGCAAGATAGTTTCTTGGCACAATATCCTCTTTACAGGATGTCATTATGTTTAACTTTCAAATTATTTTGGGACAAATTCTTAAGCTGGTTGCTGAACAAATGATCAAAACTAACATTTCACAATTTTCCATGAGTATGTGCATGGTACAGAAGAAAACAAGATATGTTCCTTTGTCAGTTCCCTAATTTCTTGTTCTGACAATGAATAATCACAACTTTTCATGCAGTTGTATGAACTAAAACTGACTAGCCCAAATGCAAAAAGTTTTTAATTTTTCATCACACATTACTCAGAAATGATGCTGTGATTTACTGGAGGCATGTGGGTGGCACTATGCAACTTTGTTTTATGAATTTGCTGTGCTCTTTTGAAACCATTTTGTCAACACTACAGAACATTCATGTCCTCCCACCTTAGGTGCTAGTTTTTGGATTGAAGGCTTTGTTTACATGACTGTAAAACTGTGATGATTATGTCCCTCTGTGATACAACTCTAAAGATTTTGGCTGTGAGTAATTCCTCCCAAGTTGGATTGACTCATGATGTTATTTAAAACTTAAATATGATATTGAAATGCAAATATTATGCAGGAACAGTGGGAGAGAAATCATTCCTCTTCAGGGAACACTTTCTGAAAAGCAATATTTAGAAACAGCTTATTGTTTATTAAGTTTCCAATACTGCAAAAAAAAGTGTTAAACCATAAGCCAACAGTACCTTCTAACAGTTCATGGAGTATTCACACACCATAAAGAGTTTCAGTTTGTTGGTCTATCCCATAATATCACAACAAAATAAAATTACGTTTGTAGTTGAAATGTGACAAAGTAGTGCATGATTGTGTGATAAGCGTGACAAGGATTTTTCTTGATACTAATAATTAATATCTAATGCAGCCCGCTGTTATGGAAGTCACCTGATCTGTCTCTATGTGTAATTAAAACTCAGTACAAATAATACTATTTTTTCAAGGCTTTAATGGTGCATTAGACAACAGAGAACAAACTGCATCATAAAGACTAAGGAACACACCAGACATTGCAGGAATAAAGTTGTGGAGAATTAAATGTTATAGTTAGGGTTAGGGTTATAGGGTTAGGTTGGATATGCAAACTTTGGAGGTTTAAAGCCATCATTATAATCTAAAGTATGGTAAATTCACAACCTTACCCAAAGTTGTATATCCACCCAGCCTGATAGGCTGAGTAAGGACCACAGAAACTCTGGAGGAGCTGCAGAGATGCTCAGCTTGGGTGGGAGAATCTGATGATATGACAAATATTACCTGTGCACTCTGCAAATCTGGCCTTCATTAGAAAGGGGCATAGTTGAAATAAAGCCAGTCGAAGCCATGTTTAAAGTTTGCTACAAGCCATGTAGGGGACACACCAGCCCGACAGTGAAACATGGTGGTGGCAACAACAGTGTTTGCAGAAGCTTGTTTTCCAGCAAGGACAGAAAAGCTAGCCAATTCTTTAAAAAATATTTTAGAGGATGCAAAAGACTTGAGACTGGGGGACTTGAGATAACACAACCAGTGCTATAACTGAATGGCTTAGATCAAAGAATGATGTGTTAGAACAGCCCAATCCAAGTTCAAACATGCGTCCAATTGAGAATCACATCAGGAGCTCTTCACAGCTGTATACCACAGTTTGGATTTTTTATTTTATGTTGAAAACCACACATGCTTTTTCTTTCACTTCAAAGGTATAAGTTGGTATGACACAGTAAAACAATACATGAAGTTTGTGGTTGTGACATGTAAAAATGTCTGTACTTTTGAAAAAAAAAAAAAAAATTAAGTGCATTCACTTCCAATTACATCATTTACTGCCTCTTGTACCACCACTTCAGGGAATGCAGGCCATCTTCCTAAAGAACTACAAAACACCATGTAATCTCTCAGTAATGTAGACCTGAAAGATTTAATTCTAACAAAAACTCTTATATAGCATGTTTGCGCTTTTAAACCTATGTTAGTACTACTTAACTGAAACAGGACTAATAAGTACTGCAAACTACAGGTTTGCACTTTCTCAGAGTCAGAGTAAAGATTCTGATATGGACAGCTCATAGCAGTTCCTTTTGACAACCAATTCCTCAACTTTAGACATACTATATATATATATATATATATATATATATATATATATATATATATATATATATATATATATATATATATATACACTAAAAACAGCTTTACCATGGCTACTTCGTGAAGGTAATCTGAAAGCAAATATGTGCATATCAATACAGATTATTTGAGATAAATATTGATGTGGTTATTTATCCAGATGTACAGTGACTCTACTGAATTAAAGAAACATTAAACTGAATTCCTTTGCGTACAGTCTCGGGTTTTATCAACTCATCTTTATTGAATAGTCATTCTGCTTCAGATAATGAGTTTTCTCAATCCCAAATATGATACATTACAAAACCTTTAGAAGTAAGAGATTTGGGCTCAGCAAATTAAAACTTTTAGTAGTTATTTCCATCAGTGCTGCTATAACTGATGTGGATCAATAAAGGTAAAAGGTCAATTGGAGCAACCTAAAGAGTGCACTCTCCTGTGGAATTCATTCTCACCTTTCCAGAGGGGGAGAAGACAAGTATGACTGTTAATTGGGATTTCCACAGAGGCCAATTAACAGGTGAAAATCTTTTTTCAACTTGAGAAAGATTAATCACTTACTAGAAAAAGGTCACCCAGTAATATTTTACCCACCGAAATTAAGGAAATTTCTGATAGAAAGTAAATTGTTTTATATTCACAAACATGCCTTGTTTACTCTGATATTTGTATATATGTTGTACAAAAAACAAACAGTAATTGGTTTTATCATAAACATCCCCAGAATTAACACCATGACAGTAAACTGGCAGGGGGTATGAAATGATAGGAAGGATCCGTGAAGGTGAAAATAATGTTTAGTAATATGGGGTAAGGAAGGCAGGAAGGGGCAAGCAAGATTCATTATCGTGCAGCACCTCACACGCCTGATCTCCACTGTGTTGACAATGATTCACAGTGAAAGACTGAAAGGAGAAAGAAAAAACAGAAGCTTGTTAAAATTTGGTTGGACAGATGACAAAAACTGTCAATACCTGGAGGCAAAAAGTTTAGTTGGGATAAAAAGATCAATTTTCTAGGATTATATTCTCCTGTTTCTATTAACGTGATATTTAGGTCTTCTGATGCCTCAGTTTTGATTTATGATAATGGATCTACTGGATTATTTACAGTGCAGCTTTTAGTTTTCCCATAGAGAAGAACACATGGAGAAGTACATGGGGATGGTTCCCTCAATGACTCAACATACACAACACTGTGGCCACTTCTTTGAGTGCTTCTTATTGTAGCTCCAATTTATCACTGACCTTTGAGATATCTTTTTTGGGTTTGTGAAAAACTTAAAGTTACCCTGAACTGAGCAAGATTATTGTGGGTTCAAGAACCAAAAGAAAATACAGGCAATGTATCAATTGAAAGCATGCCTCATTAATAGTGATCAAACATAAATAAAACCAGTAAACAATTCAAAAATATGGAATAAAAATACTTAGTGACTTGCCATAGTATTCATGGTATGAATACTTATGGTGATAGTATGGTGGTTTACATGATAGATCAACACAAAGAAGTGTGTAATTATGAATATGAAGGAAAAGGATACAGGGTTTTACTTTTTTGTAATCTCAAGAGTACACCATGCCCTTTAAAAATATTTTGTACAAGCAGCTTTATGCTTGTCCCCTCCAGCTTTGCACATTTAGAGACAGAAAATTTTGGGCTTTCCTCTGAGCAAAATAGCTTAAGTTCAGCCAGGCTTTATGGAGTGAAGCCTGGCTGAGTTTTGGTAAATTTTTTTAAATTTTACCAAAACTCCTGGTTGGATTTAGGTCTAGACTTTAGCTGGGCCATTCCAACACACGAATAGGCTTTGATCTGAGTATTCCACTGCAGTTCTGGCTGTATGTTTAAGGTTCTTACTCTGCTGGAACATTAACTTGTGCCCTAGTCTCAAGTCTTTTGCAGCCCTGATCCAGTCCCATGGAAAATTTCCAGGCAGACAAGAGAAGATCCACTTAGGCAAGGTAGTCTTCAAACCTTACAACAGCAGTTCTGTCCATACGGAATGAGAGAAGCTTGTGGAATCAAAACATTTGACCCAAGTTAAGCAGCTTAAAAGGCAATTCTATCAACTACTAAGGAAGTATAAATACATTTCTGAGTTTAAAGTAATTAGAAATCCTCCTGAATTCTCTGATTATTCGGGTATTGAGCAAACTGAAATGACTTTGGTAAGTCTAATCAACCGAAAAACAGGAAGCATTTAGTTTCATTTGATGTCAGTAAGAAAATGTATTTTTTACACAGTGTGTAAACATGTGGTTGCAGCTGTAAATGATGTATAGATTAAAGGCTTGTATCATGTTTTTTAATCTTTAAAAAACAGGCGAAAAAGATATTACTAAAGGAAAGAAAATGTTTAGAACAACAAAATTCTAAGACTTTGAAGATTCCGTTAGTACCAATTTTCATGCACAGGTGAGTAAGCGCAGCAAAACAGGAAATTATCTGAAAATTAGTTTGCAGGGTTATTTGCTCAACACTGGAACAATAAATCTGTCAAAGTACAAATCTAAGTGCATAGGCATGCCAACAAGTGACACACACTGCTGCACAAAACCAATTATATGCTGACATCAACAAAACAGTTTCTGCAGTGCTGTATATTCAGTCTCCAGTCCCCAAAGAAACAAGAAATTCCGGACAGCGTTGAGCCACAATCAGAGTTGAAAGTCTGATTGGATATAAAGGTGATAGAACTACACCAACATCAGGAGTAAGGTAACAGTAAAGCTAAAATAGACTGAAGATCATAAATATTTTACGTCTTAGCAAAAAAAACATAAAAGACAGTTGTGGACATCAAAATCACAGGAAATGTAATCAGAGTCAGACACACTCACATGCCCCCATCTTCTTATTATATTCAGGTTTTTGGGGACAGTGGGTAGGGAAGCTGATGGAAAGTTGACAGCAACACTAAAAAAGCTGCATAAATTTCTGCCAAGTATTAGTGTTCTACATGTGACAACAATTCATATAGTCTCCTTGTCTAGAATAAGAAGTAAAGCTGCAAGACAGCATCCTTTTCTTAGCAAGAAAAGATCCAGGCCTACCTAATTTGTCCCAAATCTTAGTCTGAGAATGTTTTGATACAAGCAAATTTAAATTCAAGACAACTTTCTAATGGGAAGTTTGTCACAAAAAAAACATATCACCAAAAAGAAGCACAGATATGGTAGTGTAACACCATGCTCTCAAGTTGCTTTTCTTCAAATGAAAAAAATTTTTTTTATTGTAACATTTTAAAATATTAGTCACTTTTCACCTAAAAACTTCAGTCATCCACAGCAAAGCTGAAGATTTAAAGGGAGTTAATTTTTCATTAATATATCAATCAAAGTATACATCCAAATCAACAAAAGAATAGGTTTGCTAGATGAAGACTTAAGTTTTGGAATGGCCTCACCAGAGTCCAGAACTAAATCATACAGTAAGTCTGTGGGGGTTACCTCAAGAAGGATTCTCTAACAATCTAGAGGGCTTTTTCCAGGCAGGCTGGGCAAATATTACCAAGTCAAGATGTGGTATGTTGAAGGACTTCTACCATAGAAGACCCAATGCTATAGTTGAGCTCCAAATAAGGTGTGGACACATATGCAACCTGGGTTTTGCACCACTCTATTTTGTATCATATTATTAAGTCCAGTGTTAAGAACTTTGAACCGAACGATCCTGTTTTTTATACGACAAACTTGAAGTCAGTGCAGCTAATCCTGTTGCTGTTTAACAGAGCTCCATTCAGGACTGCGTTTTTCAGGGGCAAATTCTAAATATTTTATGTAAAAAAGAGCCACAAAATATTTCGTATCAGCGAGATTTCGGTGACCAAGTGTTGATGTATGTGTGTGTATTGGGCACAGCCACATCTCATGCAAGTCATGTTTGCAGTCTTTGTTGGGACCCAGTACTTACAAATGACTCACCCTTGCTACCTCACGAGGTGGATCAGAATGTCGTGGGCCAACTTCAACATGCCTAAATTGTACTGACACTTTCAGCTGATCACAGAAGTCTCCAAAAATGTCTTGATTACAAACCAAAAGTATGGTTTACTACAGACTCTACACAAATTTCATGATTTACCGATAGTTTTGAAACTTATGAAATGCTAAATGCTTTTCACCGCTCTTGCAGTTTTGTTTTCAGTGATTCAGGGAAATAAAGAAATAAAATACTAAAATGAAGTCTATTCTGCTTTTGTACAAAAATGTCTAAAAAACATTGCATTTAGGTTGAAGGTTGAGCAGTGAGTTGCAATGTGCTTATGACTTTAAAGGATCCATCATTTTAGACTCCCATTTGTATTTTAAGACAGCTGTAGAGCAAGTTATTTTTAATTAATCTTCAGCTATGGTCATCATCATCACCATTAAGAGGATAGGGCGCTAACTGGCAGAAGCTCTGATGATTTGGCTGCAACTGCTGCAGTATCATGAAAGGAGCTCATCAGGTAAACAGCTAAGGGTTTCTATATTTTTTGTACTGAAATAGGGTGCTTTATGGCATGTGCTTAGGGTGTAACTTCTTTAAAACTTTGCTTTTTGATAAATTGGAAAAGATCTGTAGTTCATAGAAGATATTACAAATCATAAGTAGGCCAGACAGAGCAGAGCATCTTGAAGGACATTAACACATGAACTGTGGCTCTACAATCACCTCTGCCACTGGGAAGTTAGATGTGGTGTGTCCTTGGAAAGAAGAAAAAAAAAAACCACACTCAAGCATGCTGGCTGCTCTGTATGGTGCCTTCTTACTCAGTGTTTCCCCCTCTCCTTGTGTGTCTCATCTTCCTGTCTATTACTTTATATTTATCCATCTATCCTCCTCCATCATCTCTAATGGGCCATATGTCCCCTTCTGTCCTTCCCTCTATCGCTTTCTTCTCTTTGCTCTCTCTATTTCTATTAATCTATAAAATTTCGGCACAAGCTGACCTTTCACAACTTTGCTAATCATGGAGCCCTCTGAGAAGAAATAAATTAATAGATACAGTGCTGTGCAAAGGTATCTTTGGAATACCTTTGGAATGCCAAGGTCATTTTACAAATCACACCCAGTCCAGATTGCTCCCAGACCTGGAGAATTGAAAAAAAAAAAAAAAAAAAAAAAACCCCACATCAATGGAACCTGTGAAACCTAAAGTTGCCCAAAACATCCAAGTCAAGGAGATCTATGAGATTGGAAAGGGTTAAAAAGCCATTTCTAAGGTTTTGGGACAGGAACAACCATTGTCTATAAAAGGGAGAAACATGCAACTATGTGAACCTTCCTAATAGGGGCCGCCCACCCTAAATTACTTCAAGAGTGCATAGACGACTCCTGCAGGTCACAAAAAAAAAAAAAAAAAAAAAAAAAAAAAAAAAAAAAAAAAAAAAATCAGAATGACTAAAGCTTTGCAGTGCTGACTTATCTCAGTTAGGATCAGCTTTCAAGACTCAAGAAAAAAGACTGACCAAAAATGAGAAAAAAGAAATTGTTAGCCAAAAACAAGGATGTTTGAAATTTTCCAAACAAACTTTTTCAATTGTTCAGTGAGTGATGAGACAAAAGTTAGGTTTTTTTGGAAGGTGTGTCTTGGACTACATCTAAAATAAAACTAACAAATTTCAGAAAGAGAACACACTTACAGTTAAACATGGTGGTGGTAGTGTGATGGCCAACAGTTGATGACGTTAAGCTCAACAGCAGGCTGCAGAAACTTTGGGATGGCATGAAGCGGTCAATTTTGAAGGATAGCACAGAGGTCCTGATCATGCCAGCACAGGAGTGGACTATCTCGGCAGAGCAAAGGAAAATTGGCTTGACCACAGACAGGACCCAAGATGCAGGCTGTGAAAAGATGCCCTTGAAACACACAATATCTGGGCATAAGATATTGCAATACCTAACTAAGAGAATGGAATCGTGTACATTAGTATCTGTGCCAAGTATGGAAGTATGATCTGGAAGTCCCAGTCAAATTGTGAGATATGATCAAGAGTGGCAGAGAATAGTTAAGGCTAAGATCCTGTGAGATACAGCTGATACCCAAACAACCAGACATTGTAGTAGGGAATAATGAAACCAGTAGTAATAGACATAACAATCCATTCATTCCAGATGTTGGTGAGCTTATTTATGTAATCTCAAAAGTCAACTTTCCAACTCCACCTCTTTATATTATTCAAGAGGACTGCTCTACCAAAGGGCACTGCATTCCTGAAGGCAGACCATCTCTTTGACACATTTCACAGTATGAGGACAACAGATGTCACACTAAACCTGGTGTATCAAGAAATGCAGAACAAGGTTCAACAGCCTAAATAGTTCTGACAAGAAAAAAATGCTGATCAGAGCTAATGGAAATATGTGATGGAAAAAAATATTTCTCTGTCTAGCCACACTGTGAGTAAATCCTAGAACTTATCTATCAAGAAGTTAAAGAGAGAGAATGGAAGAAGAACTGAAGATATATAGGAAGAGAAGAGGTGGAGCATTTCATGCTGGTCAATGCACTTTAATGTCAATTAAAAAGCAGCACCATGACAGGAACCTCGCCATAAAGCCAAAGATCTGTGACCAGTGACTAATTGCAAGGACAGGCTAATGTCTTGCCTTCTCCCTTCCTTGTTCCAGCTCATCTTTAAGCACCCCTCTCACCTTTTTTCTTTCAACTTCTTCCAATTCTTTCTTCTCACAGTCTCATTTTCTCATCATTGCATGTCATTAGTCTTGATTTCTTCCCTTTTACACTTTTTAACCTCTTTGAGCAGTAATTTCTCGCCAACCCAAAGGTCAAAGATGTGAAAGATAAAAACAAGAATGTGGCCTTCACATGAGTCATGATAATGGCTGTCCCTCCTCTTGACCCGTCACCTCACCTTTCAGGTCTACAGAGAAGAATCGAATGCCAGCTCTAATTTTCATGGAGTCTATTAGCTTCTCTTCAGTAACTCCAAGAGTGGGGGAATGTCTGAAATTATGTGATTTAGAGCCAATGTAATTTAGAATTTGCTTCCCGGTTTTATATTTCTATTGCGAAGACACTCTGCTCCAAGATTTAGATAGCTGAATCTTTGAACAACATCTTACTGAGACAATTCTACTACCACACTAATCTACAATAATCAACTGACATCACTGCATGGTAGTTCATCTCTCCAAAGGTGTATTATAGAAGAACGTAAGGCATAATTGTTTTTAAAAATTATATATCATGTCATCCCGGTGTAATAAACTTTGAATAATTTTACTTTCAGGGAAATATGCTACTTGATCCACTGAAAGCATTAGTGCAATAACTGAGAGTACTGTTCCAGGCATTTACAAACCACAAAGATTTTAATGGCAAACTAAAGCTAGACCAAAAGAACATCCTAACTGGAGAGGATACGAAAATCTTAGCAGTAGCCAGGCTAGAAAATGAAGAGGACAATTAAAAAAAAGCAGCTCCACTTATTAGTTTCTGTGCAGGGTAGTATTAGCGCTACAGCTGAGATAGTATGGCATTACTACAGGATATTAAGATTCACTTTAAAGTCACGAAGCACTCACTGTCCAGAACAATTAGAAGGACTTTTAGCAAAGGGTAAACAACAGATTTCATAAACTCAAATGGCATTGTGCATGCCAAGAATCAACTAAATAGCCGCTATGATTAGGATCAACACTGTTCATGCATTTTTTTCTGTATGTATCCCATTATTAGTCATCTAGATTAAAATAAATGGCTGATAATGTCATCAAATGACAGTCGATAAGATTTTCCATTATACAAATATTAATTGCTAGTGAGAGAAAAACCAGAGGCACTGTTTGCACAGTTATTAGACAAATAAGCATTTTGACCATATCGTTATTTTTATGCATATTTTCCAGCTCTAAGTTGTTTACATATGACTGCTTATTGGATTTAAGTATATCAAGTTGTGTGTGTTTGTTTAATAAGGGAATGCTGGCTTCCTCATTGCAAAAGGAGAGTTGCATTTCATGTTTTGCTGAAAGTACAAGCACTCCTCATCTACTTGTCATTAGTAGTTCAGAAGGCGTTGAGAATGTCAGCATTTAATAGACTTGATAGAATGTTAATACATTTCAATTAGTTCAAGATATATACTCAGAAGCTTCTAATAATCCAGGGTAATCATGTAGCTCCAGCAAGTATACACTGCTAAAAAATTGCCATTTTATGATTTAGAGTTTTGATTTTGGCATCTCCTCGCCGTGGCATATGCCACATTACTGCCATGATGAACGGAGCCAGTAAGAACAAAAAAGGCAGGAAAAGTGGTGGATAATGACAATCACATGAATACATTTCTCTTATATTACCTTGTAGAAAAGTCCCACACAATACAATACCACTTCTGACACTTCTGGGAAGACATTTAAAACCAATTCAATATAAAGGCTTAATGCTCTGAAAAGGAGAACACTTCCTTCTCAGTGTTACTCAGTTTTGAAATAACTCTGAAAGACTGATCACATACCAAAACAATGCTTACAACAGCACTGAGCTTTTTGTTTTGTATTGTAGAACTGATTTCTTAAACTGATTTCCAGAACATTACCGCATTGTCATATTTTTTTAAACAATGAGAGATGATCGAAATTTTCATCCATACCAAATGGCCAGTAAGCATGCACAGCCCATAAAAGGCCCTATAAGCCAATAAGTCAAATGCCAAAAAATGAAAATAAAATCCCTTTCACAAACTGAAACCCAATGTAGGAAAATAAGGCAACTGCCCATCAGGAAATGATTTGTGCAGAACTAGGTTTTCAACTCCACCTAAGCACACATCTAAAGGTTTTATTGTTCCATCTCTGTTTATGACACAGTTACCAGACAATTTATGTCACTACTGTTATTGAGATTTTTGTATTCAGTGCAGAGTACACACAACATTCACCATTCTTGCACAAGTGCCTCCTGCCTGCACACCTAGCACAGCCAGAGAAACAAATTAGGGGGGCATATGCAGCAGTTTCTGGACAACCTCCAATTATATTCATCTTGGGAGAGACAGTAAAACAATGAAAGAGTTTGGCTGCAGATTATCAGTTCAAATAAGTTCTCAAATATATATAAGCATGTGTCCAAGTGACTGCAGTGCATAGGTATAGTTATACTCAATGTATTACAATTTATGTTCTGATGAGGCTCATTTGTCAGATTGAAAGTACTTTTTGAATACAACTAAGGCAGCTGTAAACATACTTTTTATTAAGCACACATTTTTTAATAAAAATATATTGTTTCATTGGTACAACGTAATACTTTAATCCTGAGATGTCATATCAGCTGTAAATAGAAAATAATCATTAATAGAAATAAAGGCTTAAGTTTCAAGTTAATTGTGTGTGGATAAAACTCTGGATTGGAGTCTAGAATTCTGGGAAAGCAGCAATGTAGCATACTTGATCATAAACAATGTTTTGCCTTAAATAAAATTGTCCATCATATGATCCACACAAAAGCATTGAAGGAGATTGAGAAGAACAGAGAAATGAAGTGTAAAGAGGCAAGGAAAAGGTTCATTTTAATCTTAAAAGTAAGGAAAGAACAACATGGTTTTATATTAAGAAACAATTGAACACAAATCTGTTGATGGCTTTTGGAAAAGAATAAGACAATAAATGTGGTTGAGCTCACAAAAATTATCTATCTATATTTGTATGAGCACACAGTTTAAAAAAACGTGAAAAAGAATATACATAAAACAAACTAGCTATACTTTTTTAGTTTGTAACTAGTTATTCAAACTGCTTCTGTATTCCTTTACAGTTATTCCATCTTTGCCATCTCTAAAACTGCTGATAGGTCTCTAAACACTTTTTTGGGGAGATAATATATTCATTATTTAGACATTTAAAAAAGAAAATGAAGCTAAGCTGACAGTAGCACTATAACGTATTGTCAAACACAATGCATCTTGCCTGGATGTGTTTTCATGGACTTCAGCACTGCATTTTTACCCAGCTAATTTACTGAGATGAAAGGGGCAAGAGAAATTCCCTCAGGAAAGTAAAATATGATGACACATCCAGGGGGAAAATTTGGCCAAATTGCCTTCAATATGTGAGCCATTTAACTTTTACACAGCATGCCACAAATACAAGTTACTTGCCCTCATCAGAACGAATAGTCTCTTTCTTCAGCTGTCATACACATGTGACCTTTTTCACTGGGTGGAGTGTGTAGATTATTCTTAATTTTGAAGCCTGATACTTTTTCTCTGCTTTTCTTTTCTTTAAGAAAAAAAAAATCTCCACCAAACCGAGGCTCCAGTCACTTCCACAGCAACAGAACCATACATCATATTTTGGTTGTATGGATTTCTAATATCTCGGTACAGCAGTCAAGATGATGTACCAGATATGGATGATGAGCACAAATCAAGTAGAGTCTTCAAGGATATTCAATATGGCTTCCACAAGACATTTGAGCAGATTATTAAAATAGATAGCCTTATACTTTAAAGTCTGTGAACTTTTAAAAGTACTAGTTGGATTATTCAGGTGAGATGTTATTTGTTGACAGAATGAAAATTGAATAATGCAATGTAGTCCTATTCTAGGCTATTTGCGCAATGGCTGTGATTACATATTGTCCAAGCAATAGAAACACTTTGATTTGTCTGTTTGTTTTTGTAAGGTGACCTCGGGTTTTTGAAAGGCACCCTCAAATAAAATGTATTATTATTATTATTGTATAAAGTTCGGGATCTAACTCATTAAAACTACAGTCCCTAACCTGCTACATGTGTGGCCAGGATATTTTCCTTTAATTTTCAAAACATGATGAAACATCATGCAGAGAACTCTGCAAAAAAAGTATAAGACACTGAAAGCCAGTTGGACCTTAACTTTACACAGCCACGGGTACATGTAACTATTGTTAGGCAACTTTGCTCAGCTTTCTAAAGCTCAGTGAAATAAAAAGCCTTCTTTGGCCTAATATTCATGAGTCTAGTTCATCGTCTAAGCCTAAACTAAAAGGGTTATGTTTGAGTTAAGGTTTTCTTCCCAGTCATGGCTACAGTGGGGCTTTGTTGCTCCAGGTTTAGGGATAGTTCGGTTACCAGTATCAAAGCATAACAAGGTTTTAGAAAGGTACGGTTTTAAAAGTGCTTTAGATTTTCACCATATTGTTCTTACTGTTTAAAGTAATTTTCGTTAGATGTCAGAAAAAGTACCTGAATTTTCTCTAGCTGTACAAAGTGTTGCGTTCCCCCTACCTCACTAGTTTCTGAGCAGCGTCAGTTGCACCAACACTATTTCCTAAATCACAAGGACTAAGAGGCCTTTTTGGTAATCCACAGTGTGGAAACTATAAAAGCACCACTCATCAGTTCCAAGGTAATGCAGCTTTGAAATTACAGTTAGCAAGCTACAGTCAGTTTGTTGAGCACTTGACTATAGGTAGACTACCTAAACCAGTCTGACTAAATTAACTAGCTAAAAAAAAAAAAAAGAACTTGTTAGTTTCCCAGTTTTTTACTCTGCTAACAACAATAAGCTATGTGTGCTTAAAAGTATTGAAAATTGATAATAAATTTAATAGGGGGGATTATTTTTTTTTATAAATCTTTTTTCAAAACATAACTGATTAGTAATTAATTTTCATCAGTCGTGACCATTTTTAAATCAAATGAGCAGCAGTCTTAAAAAGCTCATCTATAATTTATTAATTCAGTGACGTGATTGCATATTTTCAAAATGGACCTAAAATCTAAATGGTATACCTCTAGATTTTTAGCTTTGAGTCCTTTAATTTATTTTAAAATCCCTTAAGTCTGCAGCAATTTTAACAACCATAAAAGCCTCAAAAGTACTTGAGAAAGAGTAAACCAGCTGAGAATTTTTGCAACTTTCCAAAGGCGCACAGACTAGCAATATGTTCTGGGTGAAGCAAATAATGGTTAATGGGGGTGTAATGGTGAGGTAAGGGCAATTAACCCCAAGTGTAATATTTTTGTTTATGGCCAACAAAAAGTCTAAACATGTAGCAGGTTTTTCCAAGCCAAGGGAGAAAGACTCACTGAGGCACATCGAACACAGTGCTGAGTCTGTTACAGAGCACTGCACCCAGGGCATCTCTGCTCAGGATAGATGTCGAGCATTTCTAATAAAGTCACCTTTTAGAGTCCATGCACAAAATTTTGCTTGTGTTGATAAATGCATGATTATGCGACCAGTGCCCTCTGCGCTTCAGTAGATGCAATTCCATCTAATTTACTGTGACTTTATGAAACAAATATATTGTAAATCATTTCTCATTTCATGTTTGTTTTCATAGTTTGGTCTTTATGAACTTAGAAAAATAATATTTGACATCTGAAAATGTAGACATTAGCAAACAGGAGAACACTCAGACAGTTGGAATATTACAGATGAACACTTTTTTTTTTTTTTTTTTTTGCCAAAGAGCATTTAGATAGTGATCTTAAAATAGGTGAATAAAAAATTAAGCACCAACTGAGCATCATTTAAATGGCACAACCTACATGAGTATTGTCCATCCTGTTAAGATCACAGCGTACTGTTCTTCTGATGTATACTTCCAGGAGGATAATGCACCATGTCAAAACGGTCAAATCATTTTATTTCTTGAACATGACATGGACTTCACTGCACTCCCACTGTATCCACCATCACCAGATTTCAATTCAACAGAGCAACAATGGGATGTCATGGAATGGGACTTTTGTATCCATGATGCACATGCTGACAAATCCATAGAAACTGTGAGATGCTATGTCAAAATGGACCAAAATCTCTGAGGATGACAAACAACTTGATCTCAACATACAGATTCTTACACATTGAGGTTTAAAGTGCTTATTGGTGATTGAAAAAGGACCCACTGAACTTATTACTTCTGCACCATGCCATGGTGCACCTTGTTGGAAGCAAAAAAAAATTCCTCAGTAATTAAAAAAAACCGTAAGAAACCATAAAATCTGGCAGTTTTCAATGACCTGACCCTCTTTCAGGTTGACAAAATCCTGAAAGAAAGTTTCTGCACTGTTTCTGACAGAAAATGACTTGTGCAAGCAAAAAAAGAGAAAAGGGTTTAGGTTAAAAGAAACAAGAAAACCTTAAATATATTTTCTTTAAAAATAAAATCAGGCATATATTTGACAGAGCACTAGACAGGAAAAACTATGCATTCCTGTTACGTTTTATTACACATAAGATGGAGATAAAATTTGAGCCTCAAGGCAGCAACTTCAGTAAACTCTGCCAAGCAAGTCTGAAAGTACAGGCAGAGAAGAGAATTTTATCAACAAAGACACGCTAACTTTATTTCCACTCACACTTGAAACTTTCCATTTCTGCCACATCTCCAAGAACTGGCATGATGGTTTTTGACTTTTCTTGAGAATGTGTCTTCGTGGCTCCTAACCTGGGTTTATTTCTATATTGTCTGCTGAACTTGGTGCACCGCAGGGGTGTGGGCGAGGCAGCACAAAATGGAGTACAATTTTTCCCAACACAAAGTCCTTTCAATCTCTTGTGCTTTTGCTCTCAGTGAGACGCAACCAGCGTGGGAAAAGGTGGAGGAGGAGTGTGGGCAGTAAAGCAACAGCCACAGCAGGATGCCCTTACTATGGAAGACTCTGGTAGAAGTAAGAGGCAGAAGTGAAAAAAGTTAGATGCAAGAGAAAATATTAGCTATGGAGAAAAGGATCCTTCTGGATGACTTTCTATAACACCAGTATGAAGGATGTAGTAGGGAGTGAGTGTCCTTGGCAAACTCAAAGCATTTAGCTCACCTGTCATCTCTTGACTCACTTACTTTCAGTCTAAATAGCCACTTCAGCAGCTAATACATTGCCCTGGGGTGACTGTTTGCTGCTGAGCACAATATTGTGTTTGCTTTTAAAAGGCAAGAGAGCTGGCACAACATTAAAAATAACAGCCACACTTTTTCTACTGCATAATTGCTGTCCAAGGGGAGGAAAAGTAAAGAGAAAAAAGGAGTAAAGTATAAAAACAAAGTGTGTGAGGCAAGATATCATTAAGTGATAGATGCACTGAGAGAATACGATGAAGGAGTGGACCAAAGTCACTCTCCAAACTCCCACAGGGTGCTTATGTTTGTAGGAACACCATTAGCAACGATTAAAAAGCCATCCCACTAACAGCTTGTGGACTGAATAATCACAGGGTCCTGTTTCATGGATCCTGTCTTCCTATTTTCTGATGAGCAAGGGGAGTTGTTTGCTCTCACCTTGCGCTCCCATAAGGTCCTTGTAATTGCCATTGTGTGCATTTGGGAGACCTCATCATGGAATCAAGCTGTGTGTCAGCTCTCATTAAAGCCACCAAGACACTCTACCCCATTTCTTTAAGCTACCAAATTGACCTTTTTAGCATAATTTAGGTGAAGACCCTATGCATGTTTAAGATACCAAACATCTTAGTCCTCATTCACTTTAAATAGATGTTTTAGATCGAACTGTTGTTGCTAGAAATGTACAGACCAAATTTGTAGCTAATTTCCTTTTTTTTAAGTTCTGACTTCCCAGTCATGATTTTAGCACAATGCAGTACTTTATAAATTATAATATCCTTTTATGTCCAAAAGTATGTGTACCCCTGGAATATTAAGGTTTAAAAGTAATCTTTTAAGTTTATCACTTCTGCTTAGAAGTAATGTTTTGGAGGGGCCCAGCCAGAGTCCCAACTTGAATCTGTGGAAAGGTCTAAAGATTAGGGTGATGGCAAGGAGGCCTTCCAACATCAAAGACTTGAAGCTCATCACCAAAGATAAATTGTCGAAATACAGTGGAAACATGCAAAAAACTGCAATTGTAAGAAGGGTTTGATTGTTGTGATGTTGGTTTTTCCATTTACAAATTGATAACACTTTTTAATTTGATTATCTGTTGAGAGATCCCAGTCTAATTTCCAGTCATAAACCTGAATTTGCTTCAAAAATAAATTCTGTTTTTTATTGTTATTAATAGAATTTGACTGGCAAACTGTCTAACTAGATAGCGGTTTCCATAGCCTCATCCAATAAATAATGATCATCTGTTTTATTACTTTTCTTGAAGGATCACAGCTCAGTAGAGAAAGTTTAACTACATAAATCCTATTTGTTGTCTCAGTTTCCCTGCAAACTAATGCCCTAATAAACATCCTAATTTATAACACCGTTTTAAACAAGTATTGTTAGTTTATGTTTCACAATTCTAACTAAATTATCTCTTATCCAATTTGTATCAACAGCACTGTAAAATAGGAATAACATAAAACATTTGAAGCAGGATTTATTAAAATGACAGACTAGTTAAGGATTGAGTCAGAAATCCTGTTTTTGGATTCAGTAAGAAATATTCTGCTTGTTTTTTGTTGTTGTTGGTTTTTGAGGCAGAGAAAGGCAAATCTAAATGGGGGTTTAAACGTGGCACCCGGTTGTTGATCTCCAGCAGCCAAACCAAAGCTC
Organism: Anableps anableps; assembly: GCA_014839685.1. Lineage (NCBI taxonomy): Eukaryota > Metazoa > Chordata > Actinopteri > Cyprinodontiformes > Anablepidae > Anableps > Anableps anableps. The sequence continues at coordinate 25,223,511 of CM026078.1, read as the reverse complement.
ATGTTAAGATTCTTTCCTCTGGCCAAGAACTGGTGCTAAACACACACAAGCACCAGTTTAGCTGTGAGACAGGCTGAGTGGGAAACCCTCCTAGCTGTACATTATTAGCCCCCATTTCTAGCCTGCTTCATGTTTGTTTGATTTGTCTTCTGTCTTGTCACAGCTTCTGCTGTATACATTTATTTTGCCTTTATTACTAAACTTTCTGTGTGAATCCTGTGCATGTCTTCTTGAATTACTTTTTTGGACTTGTTAAACTACACTCCACAATGCTTGCAGAGTCAGAGATGAACAGAGAAAATGTAAAAAAGAAAAAAGACAAAAAAGGTGATGCCTTAGTAATGTTTCCATTTTCACATTCTTTAAAAAATAGCTTCTATATCTTTAAAATAAAAACATTTTTGATACAATTTTGAAATTTAATTTTGAAAATTTAAAAGTTTTTGATGATAATTTTGGGAAATAAAAACAATAACCACTGATTAAGTCAATTACCAATTTATAGTAGCATTTAGTGTCTTTCTTTCTGAGAAAATTCTCTTTTCATCATATCCAAGATTTGCTGTGCCTCAAAAAAGTCTACATTCCCTTTTGAAATGTCTGGTTTCTGAGATGTAAAAAAATAAGACAGTGATCATTTAAATGTTATCCAAAAGATAATATTCAAAAAAGATTATGCTCACAGTGATGTCGAAAAACATACAAATAATAACTCTTTTTCCTGAAGGTCTGAGGTCAAAACTGACCTGTAATTAGAACTACTCTTGATTTAATCCACCTTGACAAAAAAACAAAAAACAGCTCCCTATGAAGAAATGTAACTGTAGGTATGGTGTTTGTTTGGTGATGTGCTGTGTTGTTTTTGTGTCAAAAGTACAATTTAAAATTGTGCCTTTATGTCCAAGTTATATTATATCAAACCATAATACATTCACTTCCAGTGTTTTGGGAGATGTTAGAGATTTAGCCCGGATGTTTCATTTGAAATGTGGGCCTGCATTAATCATCTTTAGTCCAGACATTTAAAATACAGGAGACTGTTGATGCATTTAGAAAACAACCAGTCTGGGCAGAAACTCCTGCAGCTCCTCCTGTGCTGCATTCAGCTTCCCTGACAAGTTTCTCCATTTTGTCTTTTGATCAGTTTTGGAGACAAGATCAGTTTCAGTAAAGTTACACTTGTCCCATATTTTCCCTACTTATGGAAGACTGTCTCTAGTGTGCCATAGTGTGTGCACATCCACACACACACACACACAGTACCCTTCTTCTGACTTATACTTTTATACAATTACATAATTTTGAGTGCCCAATTTGCAAATTAGTGTTTTAAATAAAGGATGGAAATAAGCACATCAAAAAAACAAAAAAACAAAAAACAAAAAAAAAACAAGCAAACAAACAAAAAAACAAGACTTAATGGGGCAGCTGAAGTGTATTTCTAGTTTGTCAGATTCATTATACTTGATGACACGGATCATGTAGTTTGGTTCATTTGCTACCTGTTGTTATCTGTTATTCTTATTTTGATTACATCAGCCTTGTTCCTGTTTTACTTTGGTTTAGTCTGGTCTTAGTTATTTTAGTAGGATTACATGTATTATTATCTATTTCTTGTGTTTAGTTATTCTTTGTCCCACCTAGATTTATGTCTAGTTTGTGTTTATGTTTACTTATCCTTGCTCCCGTGTGCCATTTCTCTCTCTCTTCCTCAGCCTGCTTTCTGCTCTCCCCTCACAGCTGCACTCTATTAGTGATTAGTCCCGGTTCATTGTTCCAGTATTCAAACTCCCAGTATTTAACCACCTCCCTTTCACTCACTGCTGGTTCCTCCCGTAACACCCCATTTACTCGGTTCCTTCGTGTAACTGGTCTACATTTGTTCCTTGGCTCCATATATATGTTCATCCCAATTTATGTAAGTTGATTTTTGAACTATATTTAAACTTTATTCCATAAAATCTGTCAAGACTCCTGCTTGCACTTTGATCCACCTGCAATCCACACACTATGACAAACATGTCAACTCATAAAGACAAAAGTGTACACACTAATGCAACCATTATATTGTCGCTTTGTTTACTTTTTATATCATTTCAGTGACATTGTAGTAAATGCAGTGTATTTAGGAATTTAAGCATGACAGAAATAAGGAAGTTAAAAACATGCATCTGCAGGAATAATGTCAATGGTTGGCAAAAAAGAACAAAATGGCATAACAAAGTTTCTCTCAAGCAGCACAGAATAACAGAGGAAGATCATAAAATAAGTCCATATTACCATTAGAACCAGCGTCACACGCTTTACAGATGTAAAGATAAAAAACACAAACAGTAAATATTTTGGACTTCGTACAGCCAACAAAATTCAGGTTTAAAGTGACATATCCTGTAATGTAGCTGCTGCTCGATTGTGTCAATATGCTGATGTAGACATCAAAGTACCTTGAGTTCAATGCAGCAAAAGCTAATGGAGTGGAAGGGATTTCTGGGCACTAGAGTTACTCATCTTTCATGCTCATCAAAAGATGGTCAGGTTCAGATATTTTTCATGTGTGTTATTTATGTATTCTGGACAGAACTTTCACAACAACAACAACAACAAAACTTTTAAAAGAAAAGTTAAAATGTGTCATGTCAGAAGGTATTCATCATGTTAGAACATTTACAGTTAAGTCCAAATTTATTCACACCCCTAGTAGATTAAGGTTCAGAATAATCTTATTTTTTTTCAATATGTTTCTTGTAACTGGAAGTAATGTTTTGGAGTGGCTCAGCCAGAGTCCTGACTTCAGTCTGACAAAGAATCTGGGGATGGAGGAACTGTTCTTGCAAATGCCTTCTAATACTTTGTAGCCCCAGTTAAAAATGTTAAATACTGTGTGCTTTTATTTTGAAATTGAAACAAAATTGATCAAAATAAGAATTTTATGAAAACTGATACAACCTAACCATTTATAAATGGCTAAATTACACAAAAAAGACATCACATGAAGAGACATCTGGGAGTCATAACAGGAGCCAAAATAACAGAGCTGAACCTTTAAATATAGGCAGACTTTCCATCCATAACGTCTACAACTGAAATTATTCAAATTACTAATAAAAAAAAAAAAAAAAAAAAACCTGATTTATGGAAGTCTGTTTGATCAGAGCATCTTCACACAGAATTTTTACAATATCAGAGTGGAAATTAAGATCTCCACTTTTTTTTTTTTTTTAACAGAATCATGACTTGGAGGACTTTCACTCTTCCAGCTAAGAATATTTATATACAGCATGCATTACTTCAAATGGATTAGGTGTCAAAAACCTTTTAAAGAGAAAAGTTTTGGTTCAACTATGAGCACACTGTTGCATTCAGGCAGGACAAAGAGTCTTAAGTCATTCTTACTCAACATAGCCAGAAGAAACTCTAGGACCTTGTGAGAATAAAAACACATTTACTTGATGCTGCAGACATCCTGAAATCTCATTTCTAATTGGAGGCATTATAAACCAAGATGAGTTTTTTTTGTTTGTTTGTTTGTTTGTTTGTTGGTTGGTTTTGTTTTTTTGCCCTGAAAGGAGTTTGTATAAATTTTCATTTGATTTGCAAGCTTTAAAGCAATCAAGAAATGTACTTAAAGAAGTGTCACGACCCTGTCCATATTTTGTTGATTTCTATGTTTTGTGTGTTACGTTTTGAAGCTCAAGTGTGTGCATCCATTCATCACAAAGGACCTTTGAATGTCCCTTCAGGTCTCTGATTGGCTGCCTTCCTAACATTTGGCTAACTGTGTAACTAACCCCCCTGTGAAAGCATAACCCCACCCTGATAAATGTTGAAATGGTCCACCAAAGTGGGCGGAGCCAAGAGACACTAAGGATCCCTGTCAAGTGTGGGGAGCAGCAGAGGGCGTAAACAGAGCTGTGGTCAGGAGGAGAGAAGCACCGTTGCCAACTTATCCACTTTGTCACTATATTTAGCGATTTTTCAGACCCTCTAGTGACTTTTTTTAAAATCAAAAAGTGACTAGTGCCAAATCTAGTGACTTTTTTTCTGTGTCACTGGACACTTTTATGAGGACATATTTTATGAGGGTCCATAAGACACACCGAACTGAGCTCCTGTGAAACCCATGGTGTTTTGTCATGTGTGGTTTACAAAAGTACAGTAAACACAGCGATCATGGCAGAGAGGCTCAACTATTACTATCCGTAACACCAGTTCACCAGTTCGGATGAGTGATAATGATGTTTAGGTATTACCTAAACATGTTTAGTTTGTTTTGATCTTCGACTCACCTTGAACAGCAACCTTCAGTTTTTATTGGTTTATTTTTCAGCACTTTCCAAATAAATCACACTTGCCAAAACTTGCAAAAAAGCTTCCTTATTGTGATTTGGAAACCGGTTCAGTACCTGCTCTTTTTTTCTTTAAATGTTGCATCCCTACGCTCCTAGACAGGGCACAACAATAAGGCAAACAAATATATTATATTTTACGTTTGCACTGTTGTTAAACTGTTCAGTACTATAATGACAAAATATTGTACACAGAAGGATCTGGCATTACAAACATTCCTCTTGTGCATTGCTTTATACAGAAAATAATGGTAAATCATGTTGCATGGATAAACTTCAGACAACTGGAAATAATGTCTGCCTTATAAAAGCTTAGTTTTGTTCCAAAGTAAATTCTTTCACATCTACACACCACAGTTCAGATTACAAAACAAAACGGAGGCATCAACTGAAATAAAAAGCCAGACTGTATGATGAGGCTTATTATTCGTATTCATCCTCATTCCCACTCATGTTTTTGTTGCATTCTCACCATACTATTAGAGATTCTTACAATATTGATTTTGGACGCTGCTGCAGACACTCATGGTAATTGAGCCCTATTTTGATGGCAGTAAGTTTAATGAGGTTGGGGGTGTCTATAGATTCCCCTCAGTTGACGAAAGGGTGGATAAAAAGGGACACGAGCTGGGGGAGTGTTTGAATAAGAGAAACAGAACCTAAGAATTCCCATATGAAACTAGTCCGACAGCATTCCTAGACTTTGATTTATAAAAGATCCCATAAAAAACTTTGCTAGTATCATTTGCCAGCTTCTCCGTCTTCTTTCCTGTGTTGTTCTACGCTACATTTGTTACTAGAATATGATTCCTGGTCTTACAATTGTAAGAATATTAAGCAGAAAATGAGTATGTAAAAGTAGTACATATCCTGTAGTATCTGATTTGACATACTTTAGTAAAATATTTTCACTGTAAACACCTATGTAGCTATACTGCTTTTTCAAACAAATACAAGCTTTAGATGCTAAATTCACAGTAGTGTAGCAAAAAGTTATGCTAATTTGCTGTTATTGTTTGGACCACCTGTTGCAGAGGACAGATACAACATTGATGTTTTCAATGAATGGTATATAACCAGGTGAATAAAAAGCCTTTCAGAACCAAATGGATAAAAAGCCTGATCAAGGCTCTTTGAGAGTCACAGTAAAAGTGTCACAGATCCTGCATAGTGGTTTTGTTTGCAAAAGCTTAAAAAGCTTAAGACATCCCAATCTCCACTAAATCTTTTATTTTTCCTTTTCCAACAGCGGCGGAGCACTGATGCAGCATATCATACTAAAAACAGGATCCCGGCAAATTATAGTGGTGGCTCCATTATGCTGTGCAAATGCTTTTCAGAAGGTACAGAGAAACTGGTCAAAGATCAGAGCCATACTGTTAAATGAGAAAAAAAATGAGATGCAAAAGACTTGAGACTGTGGCGAAGGTTCACCGTCCAGTAGGACACAACCCTAAACATACAGCCAGAGCAATTCTAATGAGAATCTGTGGCAAGACATGAAAATTCAGTTTCCATCCAATCTGAGCTTGAGCTATTTTGTAAAGAATGGTCAAACCTTGCAGGCTCTTGAAGGGTGAAGCTGGTGGAGACATAGCACAGAAGACTTGCAGTTGTGAATTCATTCACTATTACCTCTAACATTTATTTACTCAAGGGACAGCAGATGACAAAAGCAGGATATAGTTTTTACAAAATAGAAACAAGAAGCGACATTTACCTCACAGAAGTTAGTCACACAAAATGGAAGCTTAACCAGAACCCAGAAAATCTTGAGGCATAAACTTAACAACCTAAGGAAAACACCAAGCAAAACTATTACAAACACAAAGACACTGGAATGGTGAATATAACAAAAAAAAACCAAAAAAAAAACAAAACCCATCTTCATTTGAGCTTTTTATCATATTATAATATTATTTCCTCATGAAAATCATACCTGAAGTGTTGCTTTAATTCTTTCATACATGCTTGAGGAATCCTTGAATCTCCCGTGGCAGCCATTCAGGGGTGCCTAAATGCTTACTCTCACAAAGTGCTGCCTATTTACACAAAACTCCTAACTGGAGCTGCAGTCTCCAGCCAAGCTTCTGCCTCACAAAGCACCCCTCCCCTGCGCTTTCCCCTCTCAGCCGCTCCAGACAAGCGGCAGCAAGCAATTAGCAAACACCTGGTGGAACTGCACATCTGCTGAGCTTATCATACAAAGTATTTCTCAGTCCAACGTTCCTAAAAACAGTTGTAAACTGAATAATGGAAAGGCATTTGTGATGACGGACTGAAGGCGGAGTGTTGGAAAGAGCAAGAGCTTCTTGAAGAGACAGAGGCCAATTTCAAAGCATCAAATTGTGAAGTCAAATTTCTTTTAAGTTATGTTTGATATATGTACAGCATTTTTATAACTACTGAAGGTAACATAGTTACTGGATTGTGCTATAAAATGGCACTATGTGCCTGGAACCCCATGCACCCCTACCCCTTGATAAAAAAAAGCATAAAATGTGAAATATCTGATGTCACCCATCTTTTCAAAGCATAAGTGAAAAGCTACCAAGGGTCTCAGTGCCGAGAAAGCCAAATGAGCTTGCAGGAGAAAATATGACTTTATTCAGTAGTTCTGATATGACTGACAGTCTTGCAATGCCTCATTTCGACCTTGAAAAACCGGCACCCACAGTGAAGTTAGTACATTGTGTGCCTTGGCTCTGCAGTCTAGCAACCTACTAATACCATTTACTTTCAAACCAGACTGGGGAAAAATTCTGCTATTCTGAAACACACTACAGACTGATTCATTGCTGGGAAAATGGGCAATTTAAAACATTCAGTATATTTTTTGTACCATTTGACTGAAGCCTAGATTACAATAAAACTAGAATTTTGGCTTGGCTCCCCTTTCATCAAAGATAAAAACACAAATGTACTTTGAATACCCTTTAAATTTCCATATGTCTTTTAAGTCTGATGTACAACATAGAGAGTGGAGCGACATTGAGCTATGATAAATTGTATTAATGTTCATCCATTAGTTGTATATAAAAACATTGAAAGATGAATCCCACATTTCCAAGGAGAAATCTCTCAAAGAAAACCAAAAGGAGATTTCTATATATTTTTCATTAGTAATTATTTAGGATTAACTCGAGAATAGACAATCCAATTGAAGACTACAGGAAGAATAAACAAAAGCCAACCATGAATGGATTCAAGACTTTTACTGGTCAAACTAAAATCTATAGACAGCAAACAAACAACAGCAATCAAATAATGACTAACCAAAATGAACAACACTAATTAATCTACCACGTTTTACTAGTGCAATGAAAATATTATACAAGCTGAGAAAAACCTAATCCTTATCAGTCTCTCAGAGGCCAAAAGAGAGAACTAGACAACAAACCTGATCTAAACAGATGGCCACAACAAAACCAAGAATGAGTCAACGTTCTGGTCCCCACTTATGTCTCTCTCAGCTTGAGAGATGATCGGGTTTGTGCCCTGACTGCAGTTCAATCTGCTAAAGGTCAGTCTGACATGGGTGACTGGTACTGGTCTCATCAGGCACAGGTTTTTGGATTTCTGCAGGTTTCCAGCTTTGAATTAATGACTAAATTGGTTTGTATATGAAAGCACTGACGGGAAATTATCTAGTGACTTAGCACATCTCCATGGTGCATGGAGAACAAATTGAAACCAAATTTGCACAAAGTAGATAAATATAATGTAATGGAGGATGCTAACCAAAATGCATTTGATGCAACTGAATCTGAAGAGTAAGGTTCTGAAAAAGTTGTTTTCACCAGCACTATGGGTGTGTAACATTTTAAAAGTGACCTGGAGAGTTAAAGTAAGTTAAAATACAGAGCTAAGGAAGACAAGACAAGACTTTTATTGTTTTCTAAAATGAACAGAAAACAGTTGTTCTGCCTGGCCAAAAATCACCATTATGGAATCTCCTGAGGGCATTGCTCTGACTAAGTTCATTGACCAAAAAAAGAAGTTTACAGCCATTACACATGGATTAGACATAACAGTATGACCACCTGCTTAGCAGTATGTTGGTACCCCTCTGCTGCCAAAATGGGCCTGACCTATCAAGGCAGTGACCCCAATAGACCCTTGAAGGTGTGCTGAGGTGTCTGGCATCAAGATTTTAGTAGCAGATCCTGGATTGTATTTGGTAGTGTTAAGTTTCAAAAGCTTTGCACAGTCATTTTACATCTTGGACACTTGTTAGTCCTGAAGCTGCAGTGTATTTACAGTAGGTAAAGATAGCACACATTTGGTTTAAGGTCCTAAAGTCAGATAGGTACAGCTATATAAACACATACTTCCACAGCAAAAAAAAGTGAAAAACAGCTCCACTGCATGCCTACAGACAATTTTCTGTTTACACAGCTCCCCTACATTTCTCTATAAGTCACAAATGTCTTTCTTTCTTTCCCCTGGTGTCCTTTCTTCGTGTCTTCCCATTTCCTTATCTCACCTCATGCAGACAAAACCCACACACTGAGGCACATATATTTGTGGCGCAGTGAAAACATCTATCCACATGGGAGCATGTCCCAAAGGTCTCAGCCAAGTGCATGTGGGCTGATGAGGTGAAAGTAATCTAAATGGTGTGCTGAGCAGTGATGGTAGCACATGACAGACTCTCATGGCAAATCATATCATCACACAAACCCATTGTGGCATATGGGCCTTTCCAGAGAATGCCATTTCTCCAAAAAGAGGGTGAAAGTGTTCAAAATGAGTTGCAGCTCCACTGAGATGGGGGTGGGGTTACTCACTCGCTTTGCAATCTTCCATTCCTTTCTCACAAGGGTCAGTAACAGAGCACTGGGAATTGAGCAAATTGCCACAAGTTAAAATAAAGTCAGAAAAACAGCTTTATGTCTTGAGTTTATATATGAACTGGGGAAAAAGCCAAAAGGGAGTGGAGGAAAGGTCCAGAAGATGGATTTTTGTCTTTCAATGTCAGTGCAAAATGAGTGCGTGTGTATATATGTGCATATTGGCAGACATTTCCCTCATCACTTATAGTTTTGTTAGTAAAGATGCTCACTGGTCCCTGAGATGGTTTCCAAAAGTGGAGCAAAGCATCTCCTGACACTAAAGCATCTTGGGGGGTAAATGCAACTTGATTTGTTTCACAAGGACAAGGTGACCCCTTCCCACTGACACATAAAAACAGAATTAAGAACACAGACAAACAGAAGTGACTGTAGTGCAAGAATAGAAAGCACATACTATTTGTATTTTGTTATAAATTGTAGCAACGCCAAGAGCTTTAACTTTATAAAAAAAAAAATAATAATAATAAAAATAAAAAAAAAAAGTAAAGTGAAAATTTGCCCTATGGTCAGGAAAATTTTAATCACAAAAACTACCACTTGTAAGAAAAAATTATAATACAAGGGCTGTCAAACTTGTAAAAAATTATATGTTATACCTATAAATGTTTGTGACCCCAAGAAGGGCCCTATGAAACCTCTTTAATTTGCTCCACCAAATTCAGCCTTTTCTATTTTTAACGTTCTGAATTCCACTTTTTCAATTATAACCATGTTTATCAACAAGCTTTTTTAAAATTGTCTGAAGAAATATCGGATACAGCAAATAAAGCACCAAAATGAATAGAGTCACGTTTCACTTCTACAGATTTGTTTGAATGTTCAAGACTCATCAGGGGTGAGTGTAGAGAGGAGAGTCAAGATCTGTTTAAACAAGTACAGAGGGTTTCAGAGGTGAAAATACATAAATTGTATAGTTTTCCTTTCAGACTGATATGAGCTAAATCTACAAGATTTTACCTTTTCCAGTTATTTGTGGAAAAAAATTGCCTGTTTTTTGCATTCTGGAAAGAATATATCCCTACCTAAGTCTCTCTAAATTTTTACAATGAAGTGTAATGTGTGTAATCTCACTAATTGTTAAATTTCGACTTTGCTACTTCCAATCACTCCACAAAGTGCTTTTCTTTACACTAAAGAATAAATAAATAAACTGGACTCAAATTGCAATAAGTCAGTTACATAAAAACTGAGGGAAAATTTGCATACACCCAGAGATAGTTACAATCGAGATGGATGCCTTTATTGTTATTGTAAAAGAGGATACCAAAATTGTCACCAGCAGTTCTGCTGGATCATTATCTAAAATTATAAACACAAGAGTAATAAAATAAAAGGCCATATTCAAAAATACTACTACACATACAGATAAAATAAGGTGCAGATAAAATAAAGTGCAGAACTGATTAAAACATTCAGTGTGTCAGTATGGTTTTGGCTGCAACTATTGAGGATTCTTATGGCTGTGAAACAGAAACTGTCATTCTTTAGCAACCTTGTGCAAAAAATGTGACTGTCTGCCTTTGAATAAGCGGACAGCTACAGGCCAACAAAAAAACAACTTTTACTCAATCCACTTTCTTTTTGAAACTCCATGTTTTACAAAGTAAACCCATTTTTTACCCTAAAAAATGAACCAAATCATTTGGTCAAATTTGTAAAATTTCAACAATTTTATTGAAAAACCTTGCAAAAATCTTTGTTTTACAAAAAGGTCTTTTTCAGTCATTTCAACTTTTATTAAAAATAAGTCACAAGTTTTGTATGAATGTGAAGATACAGTTCTTTAAAAAATCAAGTTAAAAATTCTTCTGATATGAAACTAAATTTCACAGACTGTCAACAGTACAGGGTAATAAATAGCTCTGGATTGTGTTCTACCTTACCCACTCACCAATAATTGTCTTCATAAAATTGTGTCCAGTTCCCCTAAATTAAGAGTAAGTTTATTTAAAAAATTTTCTAACTCAGCAGCACATAAAGCTAGAATAAAAGTCTTCAGTAGACAAGCATCTCACTATCAGGATCTTTGCTGAGAAAAATGTATGGTGCTCAGCTAAAGGGAGCTTGCTTCCACTCCATTTTGATATGCCTCATTGACAAGTCACCTTATAAAACATTCTCTTTGTGGTTCCAATAAATTGTGTTCAGCTGGAATCTGTAGAAAGATGTGTTCTTCTGTTTCATAGGCCAATGGCTTTGAATATAGTAAATGTTAGTAACTACTGTTATTTGCAGCAGAGTACTGAACTGTGCTAAGGTTCCTTACCCCACATGGGTGTTGGCTAAGCCTTATTTAAGTGTGACCTGAAAATAAGGTGGGAACTGGATCCAGATTAAATTGCTATTAGGTACGGATCCAAATCTGAGTTTGGACTCTGAGAATTCAACTTTTAAATGCATATAAAGTTTGAAAGTAAATTTCAGCTTCTTTCCTGGGGATTAAATATTTTAACTTTGAGGAATTGACCTCAAAATTATCTCTAGTACAGGATGAGTACAAAGACTTTGATTAAAATATAAGTCTAAAATATAAGAACAAAAGGACACAATTTTCACTCCTTTGTTTTTAAAGAAGCCATTTTATTTTCTTTATCCCATAACTGACTGATATATTCATGAAAAAAAAAATCCAAATAATTGGAATCTTGGTCATTTCCATCCCGTGGCATCACAGTATCTACAGAAATATAATCTATGCATTCATATTAAAATTCATGAGGCTAGATAAGAAGGGACTTCCATTCCTGTGAAGGTGGTATTTGGGGAAGAAAGTAAAGACCAAAACATTCAGGGATCAAGCAGAGTTCAGCGTGTGTGAGGTGAGAAAGGTTTTAGTCTGTCTTTGTAACTTTTATTTAATTAATTCTGCATTTAAAAGTTGAACGAGCCTTTTAGGAAATCTGGACTTTTGTGAGAGAAGTCATTTTAGGTGGATTGTTCTGATTCATACAACATAACTGGAGCACTTTCACAAACCCAACTCAACTATCTGCTTAAGGCAAAAGGAAAATAACTGGGTATGTCTCTGTTTCTCTCAACATAGATATATGAAAATTTAGTGCAAATTTCTCACAATTATCAATATCACAATTGCAAAAATGGCTTGAAAATATGACACATGCGTTACTCAAACTTACGATAGATGAACCAGGGGCATTACTACATTTTCCTCCAGAAAAAATATTTTTAGTGGTTATCTATCCACAGTCAGCACATGGAATGTCTTCTGTCAACTGTGTTGATTTAAAATGCTCATCTTAAGAATGAGACCGTGCATCTCTGCAAACATTACCTTCAAAGAGTACAAAGTAACAACATCTAGAGTTGCATTAGCATTTTAAGCAGGTATAATATTTCCAGTATAATAAACCCTGGCCAAGCACAATAGAGATTCGTTCAAAATATTACATCTTTACTGCCTAATTTTTGCCTGATGAGCATCACTCATGGTGCATCCACCATAAATATCCCTTCTAGTGTTTTTACAGTTAGTGATCAACAAATTTGAAGGGGCAGTATTATGTATTTTCCAGGCACATAGTGCCATTTTATAGCACAATCAGGTAACTGTATTACCTTCAGTTGTTACAAAAATGCTGTATACATCAAATATGAGTTCAAAGAAATTTGACTTCGTAATTTAACACCTTGAAAATGGGCCTCTGTCTCTTTAAAAAGTCCTGCTCTTTCTGAAACTCCACTTTCAGGAAGTCATCACAACAGTACTCCTCTATTAACCCTTTAACAATGTTTTATAAGCGTTTCACTGAGAAGTAGCTCGTATTATGAGCTCAGTAGATGTGTGGTTCCACCAGATGTTTGTTAATTGCTGCTGGCTAGACTGAAGGAGCTGGGGGGGGATTCGTGGGGGGGGGATTCTGTGAGTTGGAAGCTCGAAAGCTTAAAAACTGCAGCTCCGAGGAGGAGCTGCGTGTCGAAGGCGGCACTGTATCCACCTAGGCATTTCGCACAGCTGAATGTCTACCATGGGAGATTAAAGGATTTCTCAAACATGCATGAAAGAATCAAAGCAACACTCCAGGAATGTTTTTGATGAGGGAATAACATAACATCATCTAAAGCTCATAAAAGTCGGTTTTACATAATACTGCCCCTTTAACAAATTTGTGTTGTTGTGAAGGATGGCAGATGGTTCTGTCTCAGTTCACTGGCTGTACTGAAGTTGTTACAAAGTAAATACACATGTCAAACTTCTGCAGAAAGATTCACATAATTATAGTAGCTGTGCTTCTGAGTAGAAGCAGACCTTTGCCTACAATGCTGGTAGTCTGAGAACCCAGTAAGCAAGAAGTTTAACAGGCGATCCGAAACTTATACATGTTAAAAGTTAAATTACTTTGGAGTAGCTGCCAGAGGTAGAGGGCTTCTGTTGCTAAGTCTCTGATGTGACACATTTGACTGACTATTTTTAAAAAAGATTTTAGTTTTTTTTTTAGTTTTTTAAAAGCATAGTAATACTGTTGTAATAGTAACTTAGTTGTACAATTGTAAAACTAATCATCAGACTGTTTGACTATGATACCTGACATTCATCCTATGACATTCCTTTTTGGCATTAATGCAATACCAAATGGACATTTATAAAAAAGATTCAGAATTGCCAATCTCTCGGTCTCCGAAAGACTAATTACTGCAATCATCACATACTTAGTAAAATTTCATCAGTGAAAATTTAACCTCTCTTTGATTTTAAAGGCATGTAAATACACACGAGCTAATATATATTATGCTTAAGATGTTCATCTCCTGGAAACTATCCAACTTTAAGTCTACAAGAAATGAGGTTCAAGAGGCAAAAAATCTACAGGACTTCATGAGAGTATTAGACATGCCAAAGTCAAAGAAGAATTAACATGTTGGGTAAGACTTTGTGAGAGTGCAAGTGGTGGCTGGCTTTATTCTAGTTATGGAAAAGTAAATGGAGTTTATGTAATTTTTTTTTTCAATACTGTGGGGTATAAATATATTAAAGTTTAATACACTTGTCCTAACGAGATTTCTTCATACTTTCCCCAAGCAAAATAGTTACAGCAGATATACTGACAAACTTTGCAATATATTTTTCTACATAAACACCTCTGTACAATGAAAGCAGAGCACTATGGACTTAGACAGGTATACAGAACAGAATTATGTTTCTGTGTATTTTATTTAATGACTTTCAGTTTATCCACTTGTCCCCCAATTCTCATCCGCAGTTGTTGGGTAGTTCTTTGTGTTTGTGTTGTTCTCAAACACATAATCACCTTTTTTTTTTTTTTTTTTAAATACCAGGTTTTTGGAACGTGAAAAGAAAATGGAAATTACAGAAATCTTTTCAAAACCATTTCCACTATTAATGTGGAATTCAACAACCAACAACCAACTCTGAAAATGCAAAAAACAAAAATGGAGCAATAACTTGGTTGAGTAGGTAGGCACATAAAGAAACAAAATGTATTGAAGCACTTTTTGGTTTCATTTCAGCACTCTCTCCTCTTTGTTTACACACCCATCATCAATTTTGGTAAATCTGGTAGAAATTCATCTTTCCTAGAATCTTCCTAATAATTCTCATGTGCATTCTTTAACCTGAGCTATAGTTTGAAGAAAACTTTCAAATTCCAAAGATTTCATCATATGTATGCATTAGTCAGGAGAAAAGTACCAACAAATCCACATTTAAAACAGGACAAAAAGTGACATTAGTACAACTGGACCTTTCTCCATAAGCACTCAAAACAAGATTGAAATTGGCAAAAGGTCAACATCAACACTTAAAGAGCTGCAATACTTTATGCAAAATACTGATTGTGTTCTGCATGTGACAAAAATCTGTTTTCTCCATACGTCTGGACCAAAGAGTAGCTGCAAGTGCCTGTCAGCTTTTATCCAAAAAACCTTCAGGTGTCTGTGAGAAAATTGAGGATGGACAACTTTTATTTTTCAGCATCACAGAGATTCAAGATATGCATCTAAAAATCAAAAGACTGACCTTATGAGAGGATCATTAAAATGGAAGCTAAAGTCCAGAAATACATCTAAGGGAAAATATGTGGCATCACCTAAAGAGGGGTGACGGTCAGATGTTTTCACAATCTGATGGACTGAATATTGTCAAGTCAAGATGTAGGTGCTGATAGACTGCTGAAGCACATTTTGGCATTCAGTCTTGTCTAGCAAAGTATTAGTTAAAGGGACTGCACACGAGGTTATTGCACTTTTTATTTTATTCTTTGCGCCTGATTTTTAGTTGAATTGTGATAGATCTACATCACATGTGAAAAAAAGTTTTGAACTGATTTATCATGGCCTCATTTCTTTACATAAAACCTTTCATTTTAAAATGCATGTGAAAGCTTTTGAAAGCCACTATACCTATAACCTTCAGAAAAACCCATCCAAAGGTACAAGAGGCTAGCCAAGCTTCAAGGGGATTTCAGAGCAACAGACTGAGTTGAGCCTCGCTTTCATTTCTTGGATGAGGATATTGCATTTCCTGTTACAAAAGTCTTGGAAAGAATGCTGGTAGATGCTTGACTCTTCGTGCTCAAGAGCAAACCTAATAAGGCACTCACACCTTCTGTCAACCATAGGTTCTTCCGGCACTGGCTCACCTAGTGCTAATTAATAGCAGCGACAGGAGAAGGGAGAAATGCTTCTCTCCATGTTTTAAGCATGTGTCATGCTGTCACCAGAAATTTGTTTTCTTGCAGAGAGCAAACTGTGACTGCAGTATCCCCTGATGAGGCTTAAGGCCCTCCGTTTCCATGGCACAGCTGGTTTCTTATTTGCTCTGGCAAGTATTCGAAGTGCTTTTGATGCACACCTAATGGAAAAAGCCGACTCAACTCCCAATCCCTTCTTAATCAATAACCAGGTCTGATAGAGCACCGACAAGAAGTCTAAATGAATCGATCAAACCTTGAGATTTTATTAGATTTTCAGAAAAGCTTTTTTTTTTTTTTTTTTTTTTTTTAAAAAGGTCATTTTGAAAACAAGCTATTAAGGACAATTTCTTCTCTCCAACTAGAGATTAAGACACAACTGAATTTACCAGAACTTACTAAAACTACAAGCAGACATGAACAGAGTGACATGTAAACAGATCCTAACAACATAACATCAGTCCTTGATCAACCCTCTCACGTGTGGTCACAATCTTTGACATAAATAAATAAATAGCTGGATGAATTTCATGAAGTAAGACTATTTGGACATTGGCCAGATGATCATCAGGAGAAGAATAACGATAGACTAAAGGTATTCAGATCACATCTTTGATGTTAAAGAAAATGCAAAGGAAAGAGATCACAGTACACACCATGAATGGGTTCAATTTGAAAATTTCATACAAAGCTACTTTATCATTAAATACACAATTTTGTTCTGTTATTCACCTTCAAAACAGTGGCTTGTGAAAAGTATTCCTACCCTGAGAAGTGCTTTAAATCTTCCCATATGATAAAGTTGAATGAAATTTAATGTTTATCTGTGATATAACAAAATCAGGTGATGCATAATTGAGAGGAACAAAGGATACGTTGCTTTAACTTCAAGGAATTTTAGTTAAAATATGAAAAGTCTGGCATATATTTATGTTCTGCTATCAGATTCAATACCTAGTAGTTCAGTCGTTCACTGCATCTAAAGCTGCAAGTCTTTTGGGGTTCGTTTCCTTCAGTTTTGCACCTCAAAAACAGTTTTTACCCGTATTCACTGCAAATTGGCTTGAACTCTGTCGATTAGATGGAGAGGATCTTAACATCAATTTCAACTCTTGACAAAGATTTCTAATTTGATTTAGGGCAGGACTTTGACTTCGCTATTCCGACCTGTGAATTTTTGGGTCTAAACTGTTCCATTATAGGCCTGACTATGTTGAGGATTGGTTTCTTTCTGTAAGTGAACCTACACCCCAGTCAAGTCTTTTTCAGACTGAGATTGCCCTGCATCTAGTGCCAGCCATCATTCCATCAACTCTGAACACCTGCACTGTCATTCCTGAAAACAAATCTATAAAGCATGATGCTACCTCTCCCATGTTTAACATTGGGGATGATGTATTTAGAGTGATGTCTAAATGTGACACATTAGTTTTGTGCCATGTGGCACGTAGACTAAAAGGTTTAATTTTTGTTTCATCTCACCAATATGCTTCCTTCTGTAACTTTGCATGACTTGTTGCAAATTCCCCTCCTTAGTTGTTGATCTCTGGAGAGATACTTTCTCCATACTTATCGTGGGTTCCATTGGCTTCTTCTCTGATTAACGCTTTTCTTGCTCAGCCTGTTGGTTGAGGTGGACAGTCATGTTTTAGTTTGGGGTTGAGCCATACTCTTCATTTTTAAGTGAAAAAACAGTGCTCAATGAGACCTTCAAAGCTTTAGATGATTTTTTTTTTTTTTTTTTTTTTTTTTTTTTTTTTTTTTTTACCCAATCCAACTTCTTCACAACTTTCTCCCAACTGTCTGCTGTGTTTCTTGTTTATTTTGTGCGGCTGCTTCAAATTGTAGGTCTTTAGTCAGTTTCATTATGGTTTACCTCAAGGTTCTATTTTGGGGGGCTTATCCCTAATTTACATGCTCCCTCTTCAGCCCATTTTGAACACTTAAAGCTGCATTATGTAACTTGTGAAAAATATGTTTTTTATATACGCATTTGGTAAAATTATCATTATGATATGACAGCATAAGAAGACAGTATAAAACAGATAATCTGTTAAAAAAAATCAAGCTCCTCTGCCTTCTCCTGGTGCTCCCAGTACTAACTGCAGAAAAACACCTCTCAGTCAGAAACAATCAAACAGAGCCAGCAGGAGACTCTTAGCGCTGGCAGTCACCCTCATGTACCTGTTCCCACACTCTCCCTTGCTCTCTGCTATGTTACAGCTGGTCCACCACAACATAGCCTCCCATGAATGCTAAGGCTAGTTAGTATGGCCACTGATGACAGCAGATAAACTATTTTCCTGGAATGGTAAATTGTTTCTCTGCCATTAGCACATTTAGCGGCAAGTACACAAAGGTGATTGACAGCGCTAAGACCTCCCTCCTGGCTCTAAGTGGTTGGTTTTGGTCGGTGGCGGTGCATTTCTTTAGATCGCAACAGTAGCTCAGGGAGGAGGTAGAAGTGCTCGATCTTTTCACAGATTATCTGTTTCCTACCATACAGTCACGACATGGTGACAGTTTTAACAAATATGCAAAAAACATTTTTTTTAAAAGTTACATACTGCAGCTTTAAAGAAGTCTCATAATATTGCTCCACCAATGATATTCAGTTATGTATTTTCCGGGCACATAGCAGCATTTTATAGCACAATCAAGTAGAGATGCTCTGGTCATGTTTAAATAATAATACATTTTATTTGTATAGCATTTTTCTAAAAACTCAAAGACACTTTGCAAGAATCAAGCAAAATTACAGAGCACTAAAGAATGTCAAAGAAAATGTCACGGTGACTGTAACCCCAGTAGAGTTGTGCCAGGTATGAGGCACAGGTGAATGGGTTTTATGATCGGCAACAAAAGACAAAGACCGGCAAACACCGATCACATACTTTTTCACGAAAATCGACCAATAATGATCGGTGGCCAATCAATCAGAACACCACTACCATCATCAAGTAACCATGTTCCCTTCAGTTGTTATAAAAATGCTCTATATATCAAAAATAAAAGAAATGCGACTTTGCAATTCAGGGTTTCCCCAGAAAGTTGCTAAGCCCATTGTTCGGGGCACTCGGGCAGTCCACCAGTGGCCCACTGTGTTTTTGTGTTGAAAAATGTTAACAGGAAATTTGAAAATACGACAACGTAATTATGTGTTATTGGAAGACATTGTCTTTTTCAATTTCTTTTGATTAACTTTTTGAATGTACTGAGGCTTAATTTTTTTTTCCCTCTGTACAGAACTTAGTGATATCTAAAAAGGTACAATATAAATAAAGTTTTCTTTATTTGGTCTTTATTCCCTAATCTTCTCCAACAAACATCTGAGGCTTTTACAAAACAGATGAATTTATGAGATTAAGTGAAAAGTGGACACAAATGACTTCTGATAGATTGATTTAGGTGGATTTTAATTAAGGTATCAGTAAAAGGGGCTAATTACAAATGCACCTACACATTTGGGATGTCATCTGTAAAATGTTTTGAAAACAAAGAAAAAAAAACTATTCCCTGTCCTTTTCACAATAATGCACAAGCTTTGGTGTTCAGTCACATAAAAAGTAAAGTACAGCTTCTAATTCATTTAAAGTCATCTGTGTTTTACTGATGAACATTTTTGTTTTGTTCCCTGGTCTGGGGTCTTTGCTGCCAGTTTTTCTTGCCTCAGGCATTCCTCCTTTTGTACATGAAGGTCAGCCAACTCCCAGAGCAGAGCCACAACACAAAATAAGAGTAAATAATCGTTTTGATTTACATGGTCCTGTCTGAATTAGCTTATCTAATGAATTTGTATTGTTCAACCAAATATTTGGCCTCAGAGTCCTTAAGGACATTACAGAATGAGCAGGTAGCATAAATTAATGGCTTTTAACGTAACCTAAACTGAGGTAAAAAAAAATTGTAATCAAACAATATCCTGCAGAGGCTCAATAGGGACTCAAAATGCACGATAACTGGTCCTCAATTCACCATTTGTGTAATAATTCAAGTTTCTTCATACAACTCCAATTCACAGAGTCACATTTTGGGGCATTTAAGAATAACACCAAACATGCCCTGATCAAATCCCATTACATAAGCAGTCAAATACAATTACAGGAAATGGAAGCAATTTACAACTCAAGTCAAATGTAATTCTAACTGCAATTCAGTACAATACAACCAGGTTTAGTAAATTAAGGAAAATGGCTAAAGTGGTGCATCAAGCAGGGCATTCATTTGAAAGCGTCTTCTATTCTATACCTATGACTTGTGTAGTGACTGAGCTTGCATTGTAAAAAACATCCTACAGAATTTACCCAAAACATTGGCAACAATTTGCACTCAGTTTGAGTAAATTTAACCAAATACTTTTAGTAAAGAGTATCTAATGTCAACAGCTCTGAATCACCAAAAGAATTAGGCATAATCTACCTAACATTTCTGGGTACATTTCAATATTAATTACCTTAAAATTTTGAGAAATAGTAATGCTTATTTTTCATTGTTGATCTACTTAATAATTATACCTAATAATTAACAAAAACAATTAACTATTACTGTTCCACAGAAATGCATTTTCAGACAAGATCAGATGAACCTTTATTTAATGAACACATGCTCAACAAATAAACAGATGGTACAAAATGATTATACACGCTCAATTTCAAGCAGCTTGAACTGTGCCACATTTCAGTTAGCAAAGTAGTTGTAAAGATATATATCTCTTGACTCTTGAACAGTTTTCCACACTGCTACCCAACAGGACTGCACAATCATTAGCAATCAAAGATCTAATTAACAGTTGCCAGGTGCAATATGCTTTGGTGCAGATTGCACACAAGACTCTTTGTTTCCCCTTGAGCAAAACCGACAATTCTGCTGGATCCTCCTCGGCCATATATGAATAACAAGCACCTTCAGGGTGTGGTCCTACTGTTAGTCCTTCATGTTATGGGTGTGAAAAACAAAAAGCAAGGGAAATTTTAAATACAGTGTATCAACAACAACCCGTTTCAATGTAATTTCTTTCTTGGTCAACACAAGCTGATTTTAGTGTAGTGAGGCAGAGGAGAGGAGAAGGAGATAAAAGGAGAGGGCACAAAAGAAGAGAAAACACCATGTGAGTATCTTGAGTTGATCGGTCATTTATTAACATACCTGGCAGCCATGAAAGATTTCTTCTTGCTTTTCCCCAAGGTACTTAAGACAACAGCATCCTTTTTTCTCAACACCCTGGAACACAAAAGTGCAAATTTTGTTTAGGGAAAATACATTACCTTAGGTCCCATACATTAAACACATAGCCAACACTTAAAAAGTAAGTAGTACTGAGTAGTTTCTAGGAGTCAGACTTTGTACTTTTAGTTAAATAACTGTCTAAAAATAGTACTTTGCATGGTAATAGTGTAATTATTTGAAAATTCTAATTATGCAGCAGTACCTCATCTTGATTAACAGTTACAGTTTTTCAGTAATCATTTTACCTCTGCTGACATCTTCTTGAGGAGCCCAGATATGGAAGTAGCTGAATAACTGCATACCATTATGGAGAGGCAGCAGTCCTGTGATAAAGGTGAAGCACACTCTCTGATGTAAAATTAGCAACTGCATGTGTACTTGCTAGAGAGACTCTTTTATTTCACGTCATTACAGAGCATCTTCTATCATCAAACAACCAATGACTGTTTGGGGAATATAGGGAATGTGTAAGGTCAAACCAATAGTGATGTCGGGCATTACACCCCAACAGTTACAGAGCACGTTGCGTCGCCAGTAAATAGTTGGCACCAAATAATGCTGAACAAGTTCATGTGAACACTAACCAACGTGCTACAAAACCCCTTTGATGACTATTTTACATTACAGTTACCTCTACCAATGACTTATCCCTGTTTTGAGTCTAATGATCCAAACAGCCAAAAAAACAAAAAAAACCACCATAGTCACAGATTCAAATTTTCTGCTTCAAATGTGCACATAGTACATTACATAAACCACACTGAGAACTCATGTGAACCATAAAAAAAAGTCAACATTTACACTACGGACACAAAATAGTTAATAGTAGTTTTACTTGCATTCAATGCAGAGGCTCCACAGTCAGTAGCAGGTTGGCGATTAATGTCCTGTGTAGGTATCACTTTAAACCCCAGGGTAACAGACCGGATAAGTATTTTCTGGCGCATACGCACAATACGATTTACAACCCAGAATAAATTTTACGATATTGTTATGTTGTAAGTTTTACTGTTCACAGACAGGTAGTGTTAATAGGATTTACCCTTTATAATAAATTTGATTTGATGCCTTATATATTTAATTAATTTTAAATGATTTGAATGGATTGCATTTATAATCCTCCAAAATCCTTTCCTACAGTGTGGGTTTTAATATTACCCGTCGCTGAAAGTTAGTCTGAGATCCAAAAAACATACCAAGGGCAAGGGTGTGATCTGTTAAAGTTTCAGAAACTTTGTGTGTTCTTTTCTGATTAGGGAGACACAAGTCGGCTGATTCCTCCGGACATTTATTAGGAACATCTGGGCAGGTGGTACAGGTCAAGCAAGGACCAGGCTGAAAAAGACAATGACTTAACATTCAGATCTTGGTTATATACCTTAGAATGACGACAAACAACATTAAACATAGTTCATTAGTTCCATAGTTATTTCCTGCCCTAAATAGATACATCACTGATACACAGCAAAATCCATTATATTACAAAAGTGGTGGGTGTTCTAAGCAGATACCCCATTGAGCACTTTTATCATCAATATGCATTCTCTGAGCACTGTTCTGAACAATATGCACTTGGGGAATCATCTCTCTGCTGGAGTGTGTGTGAGGACTGATAAGCTAGCCAGTTATCTGTTGAAGTCCTGTCCAGGCTGACCCAGTTGGTTGTATTTATCTAAACCATTGAGACAGCTGATCATTCACATATTCCTGTTCTCTTAAACTGGCACTTAAAGTATTCATACCCCTCCACAGGCATCTGTGCTCCCCTGTTGAATTATAATTGTTCTACCTTAACAGACCTAGAATCTTTGTGAAATGATTTAAAAGCCTAAGCAATCAGGAAGAGGTAACTTGCCTTTTAGGAGTGTTTTGGTTGACCACTAAATGCATCCACCATTAACATTTTAAACAGAATGGTATGTTGTAATTGAACACATTTTATGAGGCTGGCTTTGCTTTCTAAGTGTACATCATTATGAGAGGTGGCCAGCTAAATTTAGGAACTTGTGAATGACCAGTAATGGCTTAAACAGAGGCTCATTTTCAGCATTAAGCTCCAAACCAAAGAGTAATATATAGAGTAATGTAATCTAAGATTAAAGTCTAATATCTGCAGCGATAAATAACATGGCTATGTATCAGTGAGGTGTCTACAAGGACCCAAATGCAAGCAAAACGGCAAGTCGGCAGAGCTCATGCAAAGATAAACTGAAACTCTTACAACAATTTGTAGGGTTACAGGCAAAACAAAATGAAGCCCTGAGTCAAAAATAGCAGATCACTATCATGAAGCACAGGGGAGTTAAGGAGTAAGCTCTCTATCTAAGCCCTTTACTGAGAAATACATCCGTGAATCACTCCATCATCCCTTTGGTCTTGTGATATGGTGCTACGTTATATGACTAGATCACTCCTGAGTGGTGGGATAAAGACAGGGCACATAATGGTGTTCACTTTTTTTTTTCTTTGGACAGTCCTTTTTCCAGATGCCCCAAACCGTCTGTAGGGGTCAAAAATAGCATAACTCCAGATTTCTGTTTTTCTTAGAAAGAAGTGACTTGTTTACTGTGCTTATTAAAGCTACACCAGCTATACAGGCTAAAAACACATCTAGCTGACCTGGTCCCATTTCTAAGCAACCTCTGCACTGGTGGCAACACATTCCCTGAACAGATTTCTCTTTAGAAGAACGCTCCATTCATTTGTCGGACTTTGCTGAGCAACCTGAAGCATTCTATGCAGTTATAAAACCTTTCTTTTTGAAGTCTGTAATTTAATAAATTTAGGTTCAACATTACTAGCATTTTTTACTAGTTGATTTTTATTTGTGAAGCCCTTTTGATGCACACCAATGATGAGACCACTTTTGTCAGCCGTGGTTATTGTCTAGGAAATTTCTTCAAGCACAGTCTCTTTTTAAAATCAATCACTCTCTGAGGTTTCCCATAATAATAAAAAAAGAGTGCTAGTAGGTAATTTGTGGCAGGGCCAAAACACATTGTAAGTAGTGTTTTTTGTTGTTGTTTTACATTGCATTACATCCCAACACTTCAAACATTGACCTGGGCTTTATGCAAGTTGCTCTATAAAACCTGAAGGTAGTTTGTAAGAAACAAGATTAGTCTGTCTTAAAACCTTCAGCCCTGAATGTACATGTAAACTAGCAAAAGTAACTGATGGCACTGGAATCAAGTTAGATAAATGGCTTAGCTAAATGGCTGAGAGGAAACAGTTAAGAGAGGAGCAGGGAAATAAGGCAGTGATGGGAACCAACAAGCTGAATAAATAAAGAACCAAGAAACCATAAAAATCAGACAAGTCAAAGTCAACAAGCAATGCAAGAATGACCCCAAAACCACCGTGGTTACCCCACAAACATCAGAATGCATTAAAGATAAAATGAAGAAGAACAAATTACACTTTACGATGACACTAAAATTGTAAAATGGAGGGATTGTAACTTGTCAATGTTGCTGGGTCAACAAACTGGTAGAAAAATTCACCCTCTAAATAAGAAGGATAACCCTGTAGTTTATGCTGGACAATAAAATTACACAACACATTGATGAAAGGTGCTGTATGAAACATTGCAGTGCTTTATTCAGTACCATTTCGAAGCATGTAAATCTTTTTTAAAAAAAAAAAACAGAAATGCTCTTTATTCCCATGATTTGTGTTGGTGGCATTCCAGAAACTCTTAGAGGAAGATAATCTTAGTCAAAGCGAATTGTTAAAATAAAACTTGTATATTTGGCACTAGCACACTAACACTAATACTGCATAGCAGGAAGCAATATTTGTTCATACACAGTCAATTAAGAAATCAGTGATAATTACTGCAAAAAACAAAAACATCTGTGCAAGCTGAACAACAAACCTTGGCTAAGGTTTAATTTTTTTTCCCTTTACCTTTCATTTCATAATTTGCTTCCACTGTAATCCACATTACTTTATCAATTATGGGTTCTCAGTGACATTTAACCTTTACCATTGATCATTTCAGGGACCTCCTGAACCTCAAAGTAAGCTTGTACCTCATCTCCTGGCTCTGGTTAATGAGGCAGTCCCCATATTTCACCTTTGCACCATGCACCTCTCTTTTCCTCTAACACGCACAGTAATACGGAAGGGTGCCCTTACACCCTGCCTAGATGAGGTATGATAGTGACAATAGACTGGATGTCTCATGCGTCTCTGTTGGTGTGTCAGAGAAAAAATGTCACCAAGATGAATCGCAGTGAGGAGAAGCAGTGGGAGGATACCTGTGACATGGGAGCGTGGGTGAGATAATGTGCTTAAACAGGAGGGACGGAGGTGCTGACAGTGACCGATGAAAGAAAATCATTCTTTAAAAAAATTAAAAAAATAAAAAAGAGACACATAAGGAGCTGAATTAAAGCAGTGTTGTGAGGGCTTGGAAGGTAGATGACAAAACCAAAGTCAAAGTGAAGACATCTCTGTAACATCAGTTTCTTCCCACTTTCTCTTCATGTCCCTGAAAACTGATTTCTAATAAGCAGCTGACTTTTTAAGATGGCTGAAATTCTATTTTACATATTTCAAATCATTCAATACCTCAAATTTTAATTATAATTTTATGACAGCAAAGTTGAAAAATTAAAGATTTGTCTTACTTTAATTATCCCACTGACTCATCCTCTGCTGTGTGTTTTTTTTAAGTTAACCTCTATTTTTTTTATTTTAACAGATTGTCACTCCTTTACCTGCTACATCCCGTTTTTCTTTATTCACACTTTCACTACGTCTCACCTCTACACCTCAGTATGATGCCTTTAGGTGTGCAAGGTGAACAGCTGTGCTCAACCCTCAGGGTGAAAACAAAATCTGGTTTGGCTTCATGGAAGCAACAGGGAAAAAAAACCTGAGGTCGTTCTGATTTCTACTTATTTCTGCTCAATCCATGGTTCCAAGACATTTTTTTCAGTTTTAAAATTTTACACCCTTCCAGGCTCCATTTTTGCTGGGTTCTCATTCCCTTGTGGCCACTTTAATGGAAAATGACTCACTTTGATTTAAGTGATTATATATATTTTTAGATTGTAAATATTGTAAATATAAAACCTGGAAAAAATCCAGACAGGAAGGAAGCAAGGTCATGTGGATGAAAGGAAGAGAGGGGGAATGGAAGAAAGACAGATGGATAGAAAGAACAAGGATACTGTCATGATTTGAAGTTGGTTGTGGACCCAAATGCAGAGGCAGAGGCAGAGGCAACGACTAGTTTTGAAGATTTAATGAAAAAACGAAGAACAAAAAACTTACAAAAAACCACAGGGAATTCAGGGAGCCAGAGCTGAACAAAAACAGGAATCCAGGGAGCAAAAGCAGCGGAGTACGATGGGGAAGAAACAGGTAGGGTAATGGGAGGATACAGCCAGGAGTGAAAGCAGGAGAGGAGTCTAAATACTGGGTGTGAGAATGCTGAAACAATAGACTGAGGCTGATTGGCTAATGGTTTCCAGGTGTGTGAGGGGAGAGAGCAGAAGGCAGACTGAGGAGAAAGAGAGAGAGAATGGCAGTAGGGGCCAAGGGAGAGCAAGATGGGAACCAGGAAAATGAGTCGAACAGAATCAAAGAATAACCAGACACAAGTAATAAATAAACATATTTAAACTAGAATAACTAAGAAAGGACTGAACTAAAGTAAAACAGAAATAAGGTTGATCTAATCAAAAAAATAATGAAAAAATAATGAAACAGGAATGAAGTCTGACTTGCAATAAACATACCCCTCATTTCATTTATTTTGCCCCATTATGAACCAATAATTTTTCAAAGCAGCTTGATTTCCTCTTCTACACCTCAAATACACACTGACAAAGTTGCATACCTGAGATTTGACTGTAACTCTATGTGCATCTCCAGATTGATATCTCTCCAAAATTAATCCGATATAACTGTACATATATATTTCTTTTAAATGCACCAAGATAAAGGCTTCTACGTACTATTTGTTAAAGACTTCCAAGTACTGTTTTCTCTGCACTTCCCATTTTTCTTAGATTTTCACGTTTTGGTTGTTGAGCTCTCAGCCTCTGATGAATCTGGATTTATTTCCATTGATACCACAAAGCAGAACTGAGAGCCATGTACCCAGTACACCTAAAGTTCTGACAACATGAATAAAGCAGTGCAAACATTTACATAAACTAACACTTACCTTGGAGCACAAATAAGGCATTAAAGCAATGTTTTTCCTGTCTTCTCATTTTCTGGTGCTTAACATGTTCTGAGGAGATCTGGTGCAAGATTCCAACACCAGCCTTTCTCTGTGATGGAATCATAGTTTGTCATCCCTGAACTGAGACTTATTGGGCCACAGTGTCAAAATGTCCCTCCTGCCCAAGTTTTAGTGTATCTTGACACTTTCTCATCCATAATGTCCCATCTGTTCTATCTGTAGCTATGCCTACACAGACAAAATAGACAGGACAGTGTCTAACAAGTGCCCAGATGTGATTTCTTTTTAGAGATTCTAGCTCAGGGGTGTCCAGTTCCCACACTGGACCAGTCTACAAGACGGGACAGAGCAAACTTTACTTCTTGAGGAAGCTTATGTCCTTCAGTGTTTGCAGCAAGATGCTGCAGATCTTCTCCAAGTCTATTGTGGTGAGTGCACCATCTTATGCCATCATCAATTGGGGTAGCAGCATCAAACCCAGGGATTTTTTTTTTTTTTTTTTAAAGCTAAACAACCTGATAAAGAAGGCTGATTCTATTCTAGAATCTATTTTTCATAAAAATCAAGAAAATTACAACCCTGAACATCCTCTATGTGAGACTGTTACACATCAGAGTGTGTTCAGTCAGTAGCTTGTTCAGATCCAATGTGACATAGACTGCTACAGGAGATCCTTCCTGCCCACAACCAACTCTTTGAAGAAAGTTGTCTTAATATGAGCTACAACAACATTTAACTTCCCTCTGGGATTAAAAAACGTGTTTTTGAATTGAATTGAATCTTGAAA
Source organism: Anableps anableps (assembly GCA_014839685.1). Lineage (NCBI taxonomy): Eukaryota > Metazoa > Chordata > Actinopteri > Cyprinodontiformes > Anablepidae > Anableps > Anableps anableps. The sequence continues at coordinate 25,195,426 of CM026078.1, read as the reverse complement.
CAACAAAAATAAAACTGCCAATTCATACTCTAAGGAACAACATTCCCCTTTTGCCAAAAATACACATCCTTGAAAACATCTTTTGGCAGCTACAACAAACCACCTAGTGATGTCCTTCCTGGTATTTGGCTGCAACTCAGGAAATTTCCCATAGCTACAATCTTTTTTTTTCCATAAAAGGAACTACCTCAAGCAAGATGAGGTAACAAACTTTTGCATCAGGAAGAAACTAACAGTCTGACAAGTCAATATTTCAGAAATCAATCACGCTAAAGAGCGCAAACGGTAATTACCCTAGCTTTAACACATTCATTTTACAGGAGCAGAGTTTTAGTTTTTATTCATGTCACTGTACACATCATCTTGTGGAACATCAGACTGGAATAGCATGTTATGCAAAGGTCTTCCTAAGATATAAATACTTTACAGTCTTAAAAGATTGTAGAAAAATTTCAGAGCAGTGCAAATAATACAATGTGTTTGAATTTTTATTTTGGCCCCTAAAATTAGAATAACCTATGTAATAAACTAAAAACAAATATTAATTTGTCTTCTGCACTTCTTTAAAAGAGCCCCAGAATTTTTATAACACAAAAAAAGTTAGCAAAATATCAGAATTTAGAAAAACTGTATGAGAAAATTATGTGCCCTCTATATCATTGAGGAGGGAGTGAAAAGGAATATAACCTAGCATATACCATACAACACTAACACCATATATTGTAAACTTAGTTTATATTATAGATTTTTAATTTTGCAAAAAAAGTTTCATTTTCACAGATTCTTTTAAGCCTGTATAGCAATGACTTTTTTTAACTTAATTTTAAATCATTAAATCTGATCCCATAAAACATTTTTTCGCTCAATTCTGTTTACAAACATTGACCACATAGATGAAACTAAACAAATAAAAAATAAGATAAAAATACAATTTGGTTAGCCCATAAAATATATTTTGTTCTTTGACTGCATCATATGCAATGTCAAACTCACTCAGTAACTGTGGCACATAATGGTTATTCCAAGATCAACCAAAATAACAATGTGATTTATTTTCCATAGCAGGCAGCTCCAAGTGCTGTCATTCCATGTTTCCTGATCACTGCAGGAAATTATTTAGGATTGGAATAGAAATACCCATTTTTGTCCTTCAGTGAAAGCTGGATCAGCCCTAAAGTGACAACCAAAAGGAAGTCTACGTTTCAATTACAAGCCAAGTCACAGGATCTATATTCAGCTGTGGATTCTGTCAATCGTTTAATTGCATATGCAAAATTATATTGTGGTTAAGTTAAAATAGCTTAAAGAAAATAAAGTTTTAGTTAGATTTTTCCAGGTTTTCAAAAAATTATTTTCACACCCCACTGTGATCTCGGCCCCTGTAGTTCAGCAGGACTTCTCTGTAATTATCATACCAACTGCTGTTTGAGCTTGGTCTGCAATGTCTCCCTCTCACCCAAACACACATTTTGACAATAACAGTAAGATTCCAATAAAACTGGTTCAATAAGGCAGTTTCGCACTACACGGGATGGTAAAATTGGTTAAAATGTGCTGTAGAAGTTAGTTTTACCTTACTTTAAGAAATAAAGAGAATATAGGAAAGAATAAAAATAAATATTTCCTTTAACCAAGATACCAACCAACTGAATAAATCTCCATCCTCTGTTTTGCCATAATACTCTTTTGCCTAAAGGTGCTGAAATAAATCCCCACGAAAACTTTCCCTCAAATGATGCTCACTTGCTTCTTTTTTTTTTATTTCTCTCACCCACTCTCTAATTGGTAGAAGGGAGGTGTTGTAGCTCTAGCAGCATACTCTGACCTAATCACCCGAACACACCGTGAAGTCATTAATCAAAGCAGCACTAAATCAGACCGACAGCTCCTCCAACAATCCAATTTCTGATGGGGACATTTTCCAGTGGAGGTCAAGGTGCATCACAATGCTACTTTTCTTCATAAGCATGGGGTATGCATTAGTATGTGTTTACAGAAACACTCTGCTTGTTTCCCAACACAAATAATGTGTATTCTGTCTGGCACAATTTCTAAACTGACAGTTATTAAATCTGAGAAAGGTTAGGAAAGTTAAAGTCCTGCTGAGTTCTTGTTCAGGGAACACAGTCTGCTAATGAAATTAGGCAAAGTGGTATTTGTGAAGTACACAATAACAATAGGTCTAGAAAGCAGTAATCCTTTCAATATTATTGAAAGATTGACATTTAATTACTTAGATAATGAAGGCAGAAAATAGTTTAAATCTCTGTAATGGCTTTGGGTTAAGACTTTAGGTTGAGTTATGAATGTCGAAACTTAAAATCTTGAGGTAACACGTCTAGCATCTTCAACCTCATGGGAGTGTGGTTGAACTTATCAGTTTGAAGCTCCCCGATTGAAAAATGTTGCCTTAAAGTTCTAGTGCTTTCAAAGTATATGGAAAAATTTGTCAAAACTTTAAAACTTCAAAAAAAGATAAAGCAACACTCCGGACGACTGCACTTTTTTGTAGTTTAAGGTTTCTAAAGACTTGCTGCTGCACAAGTTCACCCTTCCCCTGAGATAATGTTGCAAAATCAATTCTGCTTCATCAATCCATTTTAATCTTTTAGATGTATACCGTGTAATCCCCACTTATGCGGCACAGAGAGATGAAGGGAATGGCTCCTATTTGTTCATAACGGCAGAGTGGCTAGGAGGCAGCAAAGGAACGCTGTCTTTGAAGCTGATGCTTTAGCAGAAGGAAAGACAAGAAAATGTGCAAGGAGAGAGTTTAACAGGAGCTAAATTGTGATGCCTAGATGACTGGGTATGAGGATCCATATAAGTGAAGCTCTTCAGGGGTTTTCCCAGTCTGCAGTGGTATCTTTGGTTTTTTAAAGGAACGAACAGTGGGGAACTGGCAATAGCGTCATTGGTATCCATGACTGTTGATGTAACATGAGCTGCTGTAGCCTAAATTGCTAAAGTAGTTAATGCTGGTTCTGATAGAAAGGTGGATTGCAGTCTGTTGCAAATTGGGTTGCAGAGTCTTAGACCAGCCAGGCTGTCTGATCGGTGTCCACACGTTATGGGGCAACAGTATCTCAGTTGTTGTGTCCTTGCTGGTGGTGGTTGGAGAGCCCGGTGGTGCCGGTGCATGGCAGCCTCGCCTCTGTCATACTGCCCCAGAGCAGCTATGGCTGCAATCCAGTAGCTTCCCACCATCAGCGTGAGTGTGTGTGTGAATGAGTGAATGTAGTGTGAAGCACTTTTAGGTCTTCTGGACTTGATAAAGTGCTATACAAGTACAGGCCATTTATAAAAAACAATAGGTGTGGTGTTAATAATTCAGTCAAATTACCATAATTAAATCCACATTTCTTCAAAAATATAACCTGGCATAAGCATAAAACTTTCAAGATGATTATGATACAACATCTAATGATCAAATTTTCATGGTTTGTCACAATGCTCACGAACTTTACTTCACCGTCTTGACAACAAATTCACTGACAATTACTGAAATTGAGAATCACCAATTGAAAGCTAAAACCTCAAATTTTCACAAAATATCAAATAGATAAAAGCCATAAAAAAGGACAAAATTTCAGTTTTATCATCAAAGAACAATGGTCTGCACATTGATTGTTTTAAAGAAAATATCCATTCATTGCTCATTATTCATTTCACAGCTAACACTAAATTCCAATTTATGTTCCCAAATATTCAGTCTAATAGAGTCCCATTGGTTCTGCCATTCAGATAAGCATTACCCAAAGTACAGAGAAAGACATTACTTTATTACATAGATATTACAGATATATTACAAATCCTATTATTCAAACTAGATAAATATTTTTTTCAGGCCAAAAGATTCCAAATAAGAACCCCATCATCATGCGCCCTTCACTTGCAACTTCTCTGAAACATTCAAGTTAGGTCTCTTAGACCTCTTCTAATGTTTACATCAGAACCAGTGTAATGGTAAATAGCTCTGCGATTCATTTAAAGTGAGCACTTCCCATCAAGATCACAAGCCTGACAATACCACAACCTCTTCAACGCAAGGTCATAAGGATAATTTCCTTTTCCACTACCCCACATGAGCTCTCTGCCATTTCCTCGGTGCCACCGCCTTCAAAGCCTGCAATGATTTCTTGGAAGCAAGTAGGAGCAAACATGGGTGTAATCAGGACTTGTCATGTGGGGAGTCTGGATCACTGGTTCAACCTTCTCTCGCAAGCTCTCAACTATTAAATCTGCAGCCATACCAAATTATGAACTTCTTATAAATGTCACACACAAACAAAGTATTGATTTTTTGGAAATGTCACATAAGACCAATGGAGAGCAGAGTGTGCACAGAGGAGCAGTTTTCACCTGTACTGTGTTTTACTCCACAAAACAATCCTGTTTTGTTTGCTTTTTTCTCTCAGATTCTGAGCAAATGTTTATTGCAGCATTAGGCTTTCACTAAGGAAATTTACCCAACATGCACCTGAACATAAAAGAAATGAACTCTAAGCTCATAAAGTTGCTGTAGAGGTAACTTTAAATCCTTCACAGCTAAACCTTAACGTTAGTTGGAGTCTTTTTTTGCTTGTTAGTTTTTTTTTAAAGCTCATTATCTGAACAATCACAAACGGGTTATGGGAGCATCCCTCTTTGATTCCACAGTTCCCCACTGTCAGATTAATGATACATGGTAAAAAAAATAAGAAAATAAAAATGCCACAAGGGTAAATAAACAAGTGTTAAATATGTGCAGTAATATCACAGAAACATGGGCTTACAAAGTAAATCCAACCAGCTATATCAAGTCCCCTCAAGAAAACGTAGTCTTTGCACTACTAACTCGTCAGCCATTTTAATAGCTTTAGCTCCATACCAAAGTCGAGCGAAGTCACTTTTCCTGCAGACTATATGCCACCTCTTCCTGAGTGCCACAGACACCAGCAAGGGAGTTGCCAAAAAAAAATAAAATAAAATAAAATAAAAATCAATTAAACTCTTTAGCCAGCATCAGTTGTCTAGATGCTTGTGCTCGGTCACCATGTAACCAACTATTTTATTGGCTAATGGGTGGAGGAACCATCACGTTATCCTCAGCAGTTGTGGTGTCCAGCTTCCACCTCCAAGCACACCACATTCTGTGTGTTCTCACTTGGCCTTTTGCAAATCTCTATAGAAAAATGTTATGCACCCACTCATCCATAAGAAGCTGGCGGTTATCTCCTATGCATTAAGGTTATGCTGATCTCCACGAACAACCAACCACTTAGTGCAGGACAACATTTTCATCATCATCCCTCAAGACATCTAAACATTTAGAAGTTAACAACACGTGCTTGGAGTGTGTGTGTGTGTGTGTGTGTGTGTGTGTGTGTGTGTGTGTGTGTGTGTGTGTGTGTGTGTGTGTGTGTGTGTGTGTATGCGTGTTGAGTTATTAAAGGCTGTTTCCCTGTTTTCAGGGTCAAGAAGAGGCCACTGTGACTTGTCATGGAAAGAGCACAGATGTCACTAATAACATTAATGGTGGTTCTATGCTACTCAAGTGCTCCTGTGTGTGCTCACAGTGTGACTGTGACCCAGCAGGTAAAAGACTACCTACCAGTAATTATATTATCTACACCTGGGCTTTTCTTACCATGACATGTCACAAATTTCACCTCAGAATGAGATGAATTTATCTGCCATTTTCACTGCAGAAAAATCTATTTAATATTTCTCACTGAGCCAGTTTGAAATGTATTGTTACTGGAGGAAAAAGTGATGACTTCTCAGGTTTGCAACAAGTCATTATCTTAATCACTGAATACTGGCACAGAGTGTTCTGGAAGAAAATTATGTATGAAATATATGACCGTACAGGAAAAAAAAAAAGTGTCCAAAGATTTCATAATAAACCTGATGACTTATTATATATGTATAGTAAACCTAATAGATGTTACTACAGAGCCCTACCATTTAAAACCTAATAACTGAAAATGTCTATGGTGGCATGGGACATCCAAAACAGCTGACAATGTGATCACACCATGTCAGACCAGAGAATATTTGTTAACTTTTTTTCTGCCTTTGGTTAGTTATGCAGCATTCAGACAAGGTGGGAAGTCATGTTAAGAAATATACATTTCATGTACAGGATGTAAACTTGTAAATTCACCTTTCCATTAAAATGGAAACTCCATCACAAAATGTATTTTTTCCACCATGGTTGGATAATTTATGAAGTGTAAATCTGCTGTTTTATCTGTGGTAAGACCTTTTGAATGCAATTTCATCTTGATCTGTAAGGATGGATGAGTCAGAGCATGAAAGCTTTCAAAACATCCAATTTCCACAAAAGGGCTCGGCATGGTCGAGCTGAAGTGCCGAAATCAGTTCTCATTGTTGCGGCTGAATGACGAAAATCGCGTCATTTTGTTCTCAGCTTCATGTCGTCCGCCCCTTCTTGTCACAACCTCCCTGGTGAACTTTTCGCCTCTCTCTGCAAGTGAAACTATTGTGTGATAAGTCAGAATTTCATGGTTGTGTTTGTGATTAAACAGCCCCAATTACTCAACATCCAGAAGCTTGTTTTACAGCCAGAGAGCAGGATGGATAGTTTTGAGAAGTAATTGTCCAAGGCCGTGAGGAAGTATGTACCGTTGGGCTAAAACACTGAACTCCCCCTGCTCGGTTTTGGTCCGATGCAGTGAGCAAACATCCCACTGATGTCTTCTGTTCTTTTTTTTTTCTGATAACAGGGAAAATGAGACGTTCCAGCTCGTCAGTCACCATTTCCTCCTCCTCCAAACTTATGAACTCGCAACAGTCGATCCTCTCTGCCATGATCGCTGTGTTTACTGTACTGTTGTAATCCACACATGAAAAAACACCATGACGTACACCGCAGTGGGAGGAGATTCACAGGGGCTCGGTTTGGTGTGTCTTGTAGATCTTGAAGGGTCTGTGTGAAAACAAACGTCCTGAAACCATGTGACCGTGCATCGACAGTTCAACTTCGCTCCGACCATGCCAGGCCCTACAGTCAAAATACAAATGGCTGTATAACATACTACCAGTCTTATAAATTCAAACAAAATTTGTTTGAACTGTATCATATTGCTATTAGATGAAAGTGTGATTAATCACAAAACCTCTAATTAAGTTGTTTTAAAAAAAAAAAATGCATCCCACCACTACTTTAAAGTAAATATGTAATTCATTAAACACCAATTTTTTGCTAGATTTGAAGAATTTTCTTAAGAACTGATCATATAAATGATCCAACATCATTTGCTTTTAACACCAAGGAGCCAAAGAGAACAGAAATAAAAACAAAAATATTGGATAACCTATTTGCAGTCAAACTGCAGATGACTTTGTGAACTTCTGCAAAGCAACAGCATTTTTCCTATCGTAGAAAAATGACTCTTTGAAAAAGGACTCCAACTTGCTGATTAATCTTTGCTGGGGTGATTGTTGGACAAGAGATTTGAGTGAGTCTGCAGCAAGTGTGTACAACAGAGCTGTTTTAGCCTCAGGCAGCCAATCTCAGTCCGATTAAAACAGAACACGGCAAAGTGATTGCTCACCTTCATTTGTCCCCCAAAAGTATCACAACAGTACACACACTATATATATATATATATATATATATATATATATATATATATATATATATAGCTAGAGTGAGAGAGTAAAGCCTTCAGTTTTTATCTTGAGAGCTAAAAACAAGTCTTTAGCATAAAGTAACCAGTCTAATTATATTTAGGTTGTCTAATGTAGACATTACAAGCTCTGAACATTGTTGCTGGGTGGCTACTTAAAACACGAGCAACCTAAATTTTTGTGTGTATTTTTCACTCAAATTCTCAATTCTCATTCTTCTTATTATTTCTGTAAACCTTTTGCTGTTGGTATATTTGATGTTTCCTTCATACACATTTTACTGATGTTGTGGGGTCTACCTGCTTAAGCTAAGCGTAGTGCTACATGATATGATGTCATCTACAGTGCTAAAATTATAAACTACTTTCTGCTATGACCGCAGTTTATTCACCCTCCTGTCAGAAAAACTCCTGGGGCTTGGCAGACAACACTGTGGCAGTGGAGCATCTTCAGACCCAGCCCATGAAAATCCCAACTTTAAATAATCATGGTCACACGTCCTTTTTTTTTTTTTTTTTTTTTTTTTATTATTATTATAGTAGCGCTTTTCGAGGTTCATGTTGAGCAAGCGCTGTACCTTTTATACTAAAACATACATTGGTGGCGTATTCTCCTAAAATAAGCCCTCATAGAGCAACCAGTCAAGTCAAGTCAAGTTTATTTGTATTGTGCATTTCAGCAGCAAGGCAGTTCAAAGTGCTTTACATCATAAAAACATCAATCAAGTATACAGCAGAATCACCAAAACATCAAAATCACTGAGCAAAATCATCAAAATTATCTAGCAAATACACATGAAAATCATCAAAATCATCAGCAAAAACATTGATCAATGATTCACTTACTTTATTTAACTGATTTACACTCAAACTTCAACCCTATGGAAAACCAAGCTTATCTTATCCGGATTTGTTTGCAGATTTATGGTCCAGACTTCTAATCAAATGCAGCTCTAAACAGGTGGATTTTCAGCCTTGATTTAAAGAAATTTAGTGTTTCGGCTGTTTTGCAGTTTTCTGGGAGTTTGTTCCAGATTAGCGGTGCATAAAAACTGAAGGCTGCTTCTCTATGTTTGGTTCTGGTTCTGGGGATGCAGAGCAGACCAGAACCAGAACACCTGAGTGGTCTGGAAGGTTCATACAATGACAGCCGGTCTTTAATGTATTTTGGTGCTAAGCTGTTCAGTGATTTATAAACTAACAGAAGTATTTTAAAGTCTATTCTCTGAGCTACAGGGAGCCAGTGGAAGGACATATAAATCATAAATGCCAATACAGGGTTAGCTGTTTTGCAAAAGCACCTTCCAAATCATCCAGTTTAAGTGAAGGGTGGAATGCACGATCCACGCCAAGTTACCAAAATTCGGACGTGCACAACCAGGTGTCACAACAGCATGTGAGGTCAACCCGTTGGGGTGCGGATGGCACAATTTACGTGCCCAGTTCAATGCTTCAACTATAAACCTAGCTTTACTCTGGTTTTACTCTCCTGTGAGTAGCAGCAGAAGTCTTGGTACTATAGCGAAGGTACAAGTATCCAGAATAGTCCAAGTGATCATGCCCTGCCGCTGACACGCAGCAAAAATCCAGTCCTCACCAAATAAAAGGTTTTGACCTGGCTTGGCTGTTGGAGGGGAAATACTCACCCTGGCTGTATAAAACAAGCGTGATAAGGAAATACATACATGATCGCTAAATGGAGAGAGAGAAAAAGATACAGTAGATAAAGATTGAAAGGTGGAGAGAGACAGAAAGTTAAAAGATTAGATAAAGAGAGACAGAAAGATGGTGAGATAAAAGATAGGATATAAAAATGAAGATATATAAATACAGTACATAGAAGATGAATAAAGAACATTTCCAAGTTTTTCCCTCCTTAGGAATCCTCTGTCGAATATATAGACATATTCAAGACATGTTCAAGTACTTAAATAACTGGTAAAAGTACTTTCTTCATATTAATGGTTGTAACGCTGATTACAGCAATCAGTTGCTCTACAGAGTGATTGTTGTGATTGAGAAAGCAATGAAAAAATTACTTGTTTAAAGTGTTTGTCTTTGCACAACCCCCCCAGACCAAATCCCTAGGAGAAGCACTGTAATATTAAAATATTATATTGATTGTCGTACTTAGTTACTTAATTACTGTGAGCCAGGTTACTTGTATGCTTTCCTGAGTAGCATTCCAGTGAGTGCAAGATGTTCAGGTAGATTTGGCTCATGGCACTGCTCCAACATTGTGATGCCCTCACAAAGGTTGACCAGAATTTCAAACAGGTTTAATTTTCGTGTGACCGTACGATTGCCGATCAAGAGCTGGTCATGAGGCATTTATAGCTTCTCGTTACCCCCCGTACACTACACGATGCACGACACATTGCCCAATGGCAAAAATTGTCCCCTGACTGAGAAAATCGTCTTAAAATGGATCAAAATTTGCAGCCCAGCTTAAGAAGGGTCAAATCATTGGCATGAATCAAGCAGAGAAAACATCTAAGGAGATTGCCGAAACTACTAAAATTGGAAGCGTCCAAGACGTTATTAAAACTGGAAGGAAAGTGGGGAACTATCACCTTCAAGGAAGAACTGTGGTCGGAAAAAAAAAACAAAAACCCTGAATAATTGTGGTCAACAATTACATAAACGTTTGGTGAAATCAAATAGAAGAAAAATAGTGGAACTCAGGGCTACGTTTAATATTGAAAGTAAGAGCATTTCTGCATGCACAATGTGAGGGGACTTAGCATCAACAATAACAATAACAGAGGGGCCTTAACAAGGTTAACTGGAGAAGAAGGCTTCAATTTGCAAGGGAGCATACAGATTGAACTCGAGAGTAATGGAATAAAGTCATGTGGCTTGATGAGTCCAGATTTTCCCTCTTCCAGAGTGATGGGCACATCACATGGTAAGAAGAGAGGCAGATGAAAGGATGCACTCATCATGCCTAGTGCCTGCCGTCCAAGCCTTTGGGGGTAGCGCTATGATCTGGTACTGCTGCAACCATCAAACATGGCAAATGCTGCTTTTCCTACTTCAAAATAAGAGTGTGAAACTTTAATTTCCAGGGCTCATAACCAAAACTTACACTTAAGGCAGTTACATGCCAACAGCAACTGGATCATAAGACAGCCTTCACTTGAACAATAAATGTCATGGTGTTTTTATCTTGTGCTGTTTTAATATCACTGTTTAATGTTACAAGAACATTACGATGTTATTAAGTTGTCACATGTTCAAGATGAGCTAGTAAAAATCTGTGTAGGTGACTGTTAACTTAAGATAGTATTGTTTTAACACCAACGCACACAGGGATGAGTTAAAGTCTGTATAAATTCAAATATTTCATCATACAGACTATTATATACATTCACAAAGCTTTATATTAAACTTCATGTTCACTTTATTTAGTTGCAATATTTTAAAAGGCAACCCAGCTTATTTTTATGGAGGTGGATTGATACAAAACATTTTTAGTGATGCAAAACGTACAGGAAGCAGACTGAAGGATGTTCAAACAATGTAAATAATGCATGGATAGCCTTATAAACAGACAGTCACCTTCACATATTCTGATTGAGATAAAAGCGCACGCCTGAAGATGTCTCATCTTTTCCTGCTAACAGAAGACAACCTCCACTGTTCAAACGTGGCAGAGGAGAGGCGCATACATCTTAACAGCACAGACACTGTTGACACACAAAATAATTTGTTCCCATTAAGGGAGAGAAATGAGAAATATCTAGACGGATATTCACACAAATACTCATTTTACAGTCACTATGTAATAGAGGCCCAGTCAAAGCAGAGCGGAGGGGAAAACTAACTATAACACCAGAGATTGACAACCTCCCATCATAACTTTGTGTGCATAAAGGTGTCATCTTTTAACTGACATGAAAGCTGGGTTGAAATCACAGACTCACTCACTTGTAAGTTGAAATTGTTGCCTCCGGGCTCTGCATTTATCCTTCAATCCAAAAGCCATACGCATGTAATTTTCCCCTTAAAGTGAAAGTGAGAAAAACAGAAAAAGAAGTTGTCAAAAAAAAAAAAAACATATTAAATTGGCTAAATCCCAAACTTTCAAGCAAGTATAGGGTGAGGAATATAGGAATCTTTGTAGTTGCTAATAGCAAGATCTGATATATCCTGTTTAAAATTTAACCAAATGACTGAACTTTTGATTTCCAACTTGAATTACTTTGTAATTCACATGCCCTAATTTTTATTCTCTGTGAAGAAAGAAAACTCTGCTCAGCAGAAAAGGTGTGGAAGCCTTCAGAGAACAGTGCACATCACAGGTTTTACTTCAGACTTTTTGCCAAAAAGTTTCAGAAGAGGTGGCCAACGGACCTTTGCAGTATACCTGAAAGGAGTGCCGAAGAAGAGAAAGAAACAGGAGAGAAAGATTAGTGTAACTCATCCTTTTAACTCATTTATTTCATAACAAAGGAACAGCAGAGATTTAAATAGAAATTGACAAAGAGTTTCTGCTGGAGCTTCAATTTTTAACAAGCCAAGATATCCACCGAAGTAGGAATGTAGTTTTTAATGTAACACAAAGAAGGTAATGAAGCAAAGTGGGCTGCTGAAGCTCTTGAAAAATGATCACTTAAAACCAGCAGGAAAGGGAAAGAAGCTGGAAAACTATTATTTTAGTTTGAGTACAACATTCCCCATACACAGCTACATGTTTCCTTCCTAAACCATCAGCATTAACCAACCCATAGGCCTGGAGGTCTGTTTGTGTCAGCAAATCAAGATCAATCTTAGTAAATAATAATAAAGGGAGGCTGTTAAGTCAGGATTTGGATCTGTAATGAAATCAAATTCATGTGTAAATTATCCCAACTTCACCATCTCAAGGCTAATTACCTAAACAAAAGCAATTTCTATAAAAACAAACAAACAACAAAAAAAAACCAAAAACAAACAATGAACATTATGTAAGACAACACATCACTGCTGCCATTTTTGCTCCCATCGCTTGATTGGTAGTTCTGCAACTGCCTGCAAATTGTTTGAGTTTTAGTCTCAGCTCATTTTCAATGTAAACAGTGTGATGTAAACAACTCACATAATTTGAGCTTTTAAGAAGCTGAAGCCATCTTATTTTTTTTAACCCATATATAAATTTGCATCATTTCAAAGTTCTTGAATTGTAAAACTGATAAAAACACCAGCAGCAGTTGTCTATAAGCACACACTCATGTGAGCACAGCAGAATCAACCATAAAATAAAGCAGTAATTAGATAAGGAGTAAAACCAGCAAATGAGCCAGATGACTCCACAATGCAACCCAAAATATCAAATGAAGTTAAAGCTTTTACAAACATATGTTTTTTTTACACATTTGTTAAAACACAGATAATCTGTGACAAGCTCGATCACCTCCGCCTCCTGCTTGAGCCTCTTTTGCCGTCTGAAGAAATGCACCGCTCCCGACCAAAACCAACCAATCAGAGCCAGAAGGACGGTCTTAGTGCTGTCACTCAACCTCATCTACTCGCTGCTAAATGTGCTAACGGCGGAGAAACAACTTACTATCGGTGGCCATGCTAACTAGCCTAGCCTCTGCTAGCTGCAGCATAGCAGAGAGCGATGAACAGCGCCACAAGCATATCTGAGAGATTAGCAGGTTTACAGGAAACATTACTTGTTTTAACTAAACAATAAGAAAAAATAAGTGGTAAAACTTTATATTAGTGAAACTAAAGCAACAAAATGGTACAAATCTGTCAGGGTCTCAAGGTTTCCCCTACAGTTCGTTGCTGAGTTTTCCAAGCTAGGTTCAACACTGGAGATATAATTAGGTTTTTAGTTTTGCTTTGTAGGAGAGACACATATATAAATAAATAAATAAATTTAACCCTCAGTTTGTGATATATTATTAAAGCAGGGGGAGCAAAGGGCATCATTTAATAAATTCTGCCCACCAGACTGTGCCGTGCTGTTTTATATTTTGCTTGGTTAAATTGTGGCTAACCACCAGGGGGCTCCACTCACACATAGATGACAGGATGTTTGAATTTAAAAATATGTTGAAAAAATGCACTTTTTTGAAGCTGATCGTTACTCTGTTGATCTCGAGTAAACGAGGTGATCGATCCTATCTGTGTCGTCGTTCTTACTCCTCCACAAAATATTTATTAGGTTGTCCTGTATTTTCCACACGACTTTCTACATTTACATGCTTTTTTTTTTTTTTTTTTTTTTGTCACCATATTTTAAGTGAGGTTATAAAGAATCAGCCAAATCATAAAAGCAGAGGTGCTCAGAAATCAATTTTCAGACTTCAAAGGAATGGCCAAGCAGCATGATGCAGCAGGGAAAAAAAAGTACTTGATCTAACATTTTCTTCGGCATGAGAGAGGCTGTAAACAGAGTTCTTACATTGTGACCTGTTTTCACTGTGAAGACAGACACTAATGCTATGTTGTCAAACCATCTGCTGTGGCGCCTATAGTCCAGCTCTGATTGTAGACGACATCGACGTCTTTATTTTATTATACGTCTTGGCACTAATAGGGGCATTTTTTGACGCTTGAAGATTAAGTTCTATTGAGGAACCCTTACTTATATGCAGTGCCTTAGGAAAAGTATTGATACGCCTTGAGCTTTTTCACCTTTCAACCACAAATATCAAAACATTTTATTGGGATTTTCTCCCATAGATCAAAGCTGTGCATAATCCAAGGAAAAAGAAAAATGCATGTGGATTTTTAAACATTTTCAAATATGCACGTAAGCCAAAAGGTTTTGCTCACCTGTGACCAGAGTAGCTTTTTCCACTTATTTGCTGGGACCTCAGCTTGGTTAGTGGCCAACTGCAAATGTGACTTCCTATGGCTAACTAACTAACTCTAACTCTTCCATAAAGGCCAGATTTGTCAAGTGCATGACTAATAGTTGCTCTGTCAACAGACTGCCTCACCTGAACTTTAGAAACCAGCAGCTCCTCCAGAGTTAATGAAGGCTTCTTGGCTGCTTCACTGATTAATGTTCTCCTTGCCCAGTCTGTCAGTTTAAGTGGACAGCCATGTCTTGGTAGATTTGTAGCTGTATGGTTCTCATACATTTTTAGATGATGGTTGGAACAACTCCCTTTGAGAAACTTGGGGTGTTGTTTTCTAATTCAATCCTTCATTAAACCTCTCCACAACTTTATCTCTGATCTGTCCATAATGCTCCTTGGTCTTCATGATGCTGTTATTTCACTAATGGTCTCTAACAAACCTCTGAGGCCTTCCCAGACCAGCTGGATTTATGCGAAGATTAAAATGAACCCTGAAATGTATTTTGGGGTGTCAGACTTCAAAGGGGGTTAAGTAGAAAACACAAACTTCTGTTTGTAAAATATTTCGAAGCCCATAAATCTTTTCCCATCCACCTCACAATTATGCACTGCTTTTTGGATAAAATCCCACCAAAACATAATTTACGTTTGGAAGTTTGTTATATCACTATGGATACCACCTGAAACCCGTGGACACCACTGAACCTTCTCCTCCCTTTACACTTTGTGCAGACATCACTCGGTTTTGTTTTCCAATTACATTAATGCTTAGATTTTAGCTTTGTTACTAGCTAATTAAAAACAACATGACTGAGGTGAAATGGATTCTTTTTTATGGGAGAATCTTAGCCAACGGTGAATCAAATCAGCTTCTTGTCCCTTGTGTCACATCCTCAGTAAACACAGGTAACCACCAGAGGATAGTCATGCACCCCTGTGTCATAAAGCATCCCCTCTCTGTTTACAGCTGATGTCTGCTTCAGATCATGAGCTTATGCTGTTGTCAGCTTTGTCATCGTGGCAAGGAATGCTGATCCAGAATCTGATCTTTCTTATTAAGGGTTAGAAACACTTGAGTATATTTTATTAAAGAAGGAAAACAACATTTGCCAGTGTCCCAGTACATACATCAAATGTTCCTGGGTTTTGTAGCTTTTAAGGCTCTCTAACTGATGAGAAATGTCTGATAAAATGTTTTTTCCCCTCTTTGCTCCCTTTCCTTCTTTTCTAATACTAATGTACCTTGGTCTGCACTAATGGTGGTTTAATTCAAAAGACATAATGAGGCACATTAGAGTGGAGGGAAAATTGCAGTAAGATTTTCAAATTTCAGGTTTCACCTTTATAACAACTACGAAGAAGGGAACAAAGAAAGAAATGATGGCCAGCAAGGATCCTCCCCTTTCTAGAGAGCAGCTGACACGAGGCACGTTTACTGAATTTAAAAAAATGCCATGAGGTAAGTTATAAAAAAAAAAAAAAAAAAAAAAAAAAAAAAAAAAAAAAAAAAATTAACTTGAACTCATCCTGGATGTATGCGAGTAATATTTCATATTCCAAATAAAGTGAAATGAGGGTTTAATCCTGTACAACTGGGAAAGTTTCCTACAGTGGATTTTAAATGAAGCGCAGGATCAAAGACCTGGCTGCAGCTCAGAGACACCAGGGGAGATTGGACCTTTAGTCGCCTTGTCTCCTTCTCTTCTCATCTCCTTTCCCATTTTCCTAGACTTGCTGAAGTTTTAGTCTCTACTCTCCCCACCCCCCACCCCCTATCTCATCATCTGTAACTCCGTTGTGATCTGCTGGTTTGCAATTCGATACGCTCTGAGATGCCTCCATCCTTCTCTCCTCTCTAGTTCAAAAGAGCGGCCTCCCACTAAGTACCCCCCATCACCTCTCTCATCCATTTCTTTGCGACTTCTCCCCAGTTTGCTCAGTGGGGATGTTTCATAGATGTGCGTAGATCTCCGTCTTTCTTTTTCTGTTTTTATCCCCTGCTCTGTTCCTTCACTCATTCAAACATTTCCTCTTTACTGCCACTGTGCTACTTGCCTGTCCTCCATCTCAGACTTGGATCTGTGATTCTGCAAAGTTACATAAAAGTCTTTTGCATTTTAACAGAGGAATTTGTTTGTCTCTGTTAGATTCTTTTCTTATTACAGCATTGACATGTTTGTTTTCAATATCAGTTCAGATCAGTTTATCTAAACCAGTTCACAGTATACATCTTCTCAGGACACTTATAAAGACATAAGGGTCCAATGCATATATACATTTTTTTTTTTTTCAAATACCGTTGAGTCAAAAAACAAAAAAAAATGAAGGTGGAAACACACTGGGAGAGGATAAAGTACATCATTGGAACTGTGTTAGTTAACAGATTTTAGATGACAATTACAGAGGCACTGGGCAACAGGTACTTTCTGTGGGAATGACAAGCAAAGAGTGCGCACAAAGTTAACGACAGAAAAGTATCCGTCGATGACGCTATCCAAGAAAAAGACACAACACAGAAACACAGAGCTAGGCATATGTTCCATGGGGAAGACAAATAATTAATACAAAGTTAATGGGATTAATAGCCACCCAGGAAAAGGACCTAACTACACACAGACATACTGATCAAGAATTACCTTCGCTTGGAAAGAGAAAGAAAAAAAAGGGGGCACAAAGTAAATGTTAGCAAAAGTGCCATCAATGGCTCCGTCCAGCAAAGAGACATGGCTAAACACAAAAGCACTGGGTCAGAATTACTTTCTGTGGAAAATTTAATAAAAGAAATCTGGAAATAGACACAACCAAACACACATACATTGGTGTAAGCATACTTTCTATGACCAAAATAAACAAAGAAAAAACACTAAGTTGTTGTTCGCATGGTATATCTGGTATATCCGTCAATTGCTCTATTCAGTGAAGAGAAACAAGCTCTGGGAAAAGAGTAGAGGTTTTCTGACATAAAATTACAATTTCCTGGCTTTGATGAATATGATGACTATCTGGTGCGAGTGGGTGTCCCATGTTATGAACAGACTAGAGGTCTGACAGCATGAGTGCTGCATAAAGAAAAATGGTTTTTGATGCTCACCAGACTTATACCAAACATATATCTCTAAAATGACTGCATTCTACTAAAGCACAACTTTTCCTCATCTACCTTTGGAGAATATGCTAAAACCTAGGGATGTTCTGTGTTACCTTTCTGCAGAAATGAAACTAATTCTTTAGCTTTCAACAGTACTTTTCTCAACCTGTTGCCAACACACAGACACATTCACTTTTGGAGTGATCCTTTGCCAGCTTTACTTAAAAAGGGACAAAAGAGGATGTGAACTGCAGTTCACCTCTCCCTCAGCAGCAGCAATGTTTGAATAAACCTATAGCCTGTGTGTGTTTGTGGAGAAACTGAGAACTTCAAGCTATTTCTCTTTTTTTTTTCTCCGAAAGCCATGCTTGAGTACTCAGACTTGTTGTTAGGACTAAAGTTAAAACCAGGTCCAAATAAAGGTAACTGAGTAACATGGTTAAAGAAGATCAATAAAATCAAGTGTTTCTAAATAGACGGACAAACAGGCATAATTTGGAAATCCTAGCTCAAAGAAATCTCATTCTGCTGGTTAAAGTTAACAATTATCATGACGAGGATGGGGTACCTAGGTGTACACCTCAGCTTCTTCTGAAGTTAAGAGAGACATAATACACTCCCCGATTACTTCTGTCCCACATCTCCACACGTTCACACACACACACACACACACACACACACACACACACACACACACACACACACACACACACACAGATAATGACAACAACAAATTTGCACCCATAAAAGTTTCCACACAAGCCATTAGAGGAAATCACCACACATATGTGACCACCCATTAAACCCGAAAACCAAATCCGAGTATGGAGGGGCAGGAGAACCAAGATTCATCAGCAGCCAGGATGAGGGGAGGCTTTAACACAGGGGGCAAAGAGAATGGAGTAAGATGCAATCACCTCCTCCGCAAAGCCGGGTTTGCATTGTTCCAGCACAGACAACATGTTGGTAATTTGCACCTTAATAGGATGGCCAACCTCTGGGGCAAAACATGCTCTTCAAATAGTCCTCTTTCACAAATCTTGCCTAAAGCCTGAGGGCAGGAACATGGAGAGGTTGAGCTGCTCCACATGCAGCGTTTGTGAAAATGCAGCACTGCCCCCTTATGACTATCTGTGGAAAAGCAGGAGAAGAACTTTGTAATCGAAAATATTAATTTTGACTATCTTACAGAATATCAAAAGACGTACGCATAAAATTAAATTTTTGGAAAATAAAGAGAAAGTAAAAATATCTCATACAGTCTGATAATTTTTTATGAAATCTGCGTATTATAATAAAATATTTAGAGGAACTTTCTGATGTGTTAAAAATTTATAACTTGGGTGATTTGTGTTGAAGGTAATTCAGTTTTGTTAGGGCCTGAGACTGCTGGAAGCTCATAAAAGTGTCCAAAACAGAGCAAAGTTAATTTAAAAATAGATTAATTCATTCCTTTTTGACCATAAAGACAGCTTTATGTTTTCAACCAATTTATTGTTCTCTGAATTGATTAATGTTGATACAAAAAGAGAAAAGGGTGAATAATTTAAAGATTATATCGCCTCATCATGTTGACAGACTATGAAGGGTGATGTTGACAGCTGAATGTCACAAACAGGTTCAGTATTTGAGAACAAAAAGAAAACTTAAAGGATTACTTGCAGCCCTTTGAGCCTCGGGTTACATTCTGTGGGCTTGCCTGGTTATTTATCTGCACGGTGCTGTAGACATCACCGAGGAATGTGAGACTCAAGGACGCTGACCTCAACCCTTTTATAAGCAGAGGGAAACCTTGAGGACTCATGACAAATGGCTGGAACAACTCTGGAGAGTGTCACTAACGTTTGACGACCACTGGAAAGGTGCTGCAAGGACAGACTTGGGAGAAGGAATGAGTATCTGTGTGTAGAGAACAACATATGTGCACATTTCTTCTCTCCAATGTTCATAACATCTTTTAGACACCATCCTCTCCTTTGTTTGTGCTACATGCTGTGTTCTAAATGTCCCTGCCATGATATAAATTCATATTTTTCTTGGCAGTGAAGATGGTATGGTCATAAAAAGCCACACATCAAGCATCTAAACAACATTTTGGTTCCCAGTCTGGCTACTGCTGTTTATTTGTTGTAGCTACAACTTTAACTGGTAAATATAATCTAAATAGGCTCTTTGCTAATATTTCTCAGACTTTTGCTTTCGCTCCTGCCAATGAACTAACAAACAAGGCAACATCTCTCCAAAATAAACAACCTTCTGTTGTGAGATCTTGTTGACATTTGCAGTTCAACATCTCACAGTCAACTGTAGTTGTTAATGAACAAGCATCTCACATTCGTCTTTTTGTGGAATGGGAATAAAAAAAAAAGGTAATTGATTTGAGCAGACGGTATCATTTGCTTGATCATGTTTCCATTCTGTTTATTGAAGCCTCTTCAAAGAGGTTGGAGAAATCAGATCTCATAGTTATAAGAATAACACACTGGGTTAATAAAAAAGTAACAACCATCTGCTACTTTCAAAAGCAAAAATGGATAAACTTCTTGCGTCCATAAACTCAGTTAAATGTAGAAATATTTAAAGATAATGTCATAAACAGCTTTTTAACAAGAGAAAAAAAAACTAAAAGAAAACCTTATTTTAACTGAATGAAACTTTAAAATGATTGGTTTTAGTTGTGAGACCACTGATCAAGCAAAGATCTCAGCAGTCTGTCGTCTGCCTTCTATGATGACCAGCCACCCATCCCTGTTCACTCAACCTTAACTTGATGTCTTCAAGAACCAACCAGGGACAGATTTTGCAATGATTTCTTGATGTATGCTGCTACTTGTCCATAAGAAATCCTTTTAAGTCAAAGCCAAAATCTTACAGTGGAGTCAGAAGTTAAAGCGAAGCCAGTGCAACCGAAATAACTTCAGAGTGATGTGAAAACTCAGAAGACATAGTCTAAAGCTTTGGAGAAGCAATTAGAGCAACCTGCAGGTGCTCCAAGCAGGTTTTATTAAGACAAGTTCATAATTAATTGCCATGATCTGGTGTACACAATAATACATAAAGAAACCTGACACAGGATCTTGTGGTATACCATATAGACTAAAAGTTTCCATCATCTTTCACAACAATGCATCAGGGGCACACATAAACGATGTTTCCAGTTCTCCCTTCGTTAAGTTGGACAAAATTCTCAACTATTCAGTCCTAAATGAAACATGTCTATCTCAGAAATGTCTTGGAGCTTTAAAGAGACTGAATATCATCTGTGTAGCAGAGATATGAAATGTGCTCAAAATGTGCTGAAGGGAGATTTAATAATAAAACAATAAGTTTGCCAACTCAGGACCTTGTGGTACACCATAGGCAGTGAACATTTAAAAGCAGTCACATAAAAGGACTATTGAGGCAAGAAAATCACTCCATAGCACACTCCAATACACCCATCCAGTATCTTAGACTATTAAGCGTTATCTGATGGTCAACTCAGCAGTCCTTTTTCTGGGAAAATCATCACTATCATGTGGGCTCTCCAATCTCAAAGCAGCCGCAGCTGGTAATAACACAGGGCATATGTCGATGGAAATGTCTAAGACTTTTCATGTGTTTCAATTATTGCCCTGAATAGTTCAAAGACATTAAGATGAAAAACAAAACTTAACTGACTGGCCAAAGCGTAATCTCTTAGCTTAGCTCTCTTAGCTGAAGTGTCATGGTCAGGTTATGAGACAATTGATAGCATAGTTGCCCTGCGATGGACTGGCGACCTGTCCAGGGTGTACCCCGCCTCTCGACCAATGACCGCTGGAGATAGGCACCAGCCCCCATTGTGACCCTGCAAGGATAAGCATGATGGTATAATGGATGGATGGATGATAGCATAATAATTAGTATGTCAACAATTATAGTTTTCACCAGACACAGAGAGGAATACCAGATTTGAAACAAGACATGGTTTAATGAAACACAGGAGGAACCACCTTGCTTTTAGATTAGTACATGTGGCAGCAAATGCACATAAACCCAAGGGCAGATCTGCTGAGACTGTACAGATGACAGAATATCTTTCCAAGCTGTTTTGCTTCACAAATTTTCATTTAGACAGGAATATGCTAAAAGCCAGCCCCCATGTGCGAGCACACACCTCAGGAGCCAGGTTTCTGTTTTCCCACCTCCTGCTCTCGGCTTCTGCTCCCGACAAAGTCACAACTTCAAAGTCAAAACAGTGAAGAGGTGAGACACACGTACACACATCCATGTGAGTGCAGGTCGCACACATCACAGCACCCTGGAGTCCTATTTCCTTTTTTTTTCCTGAATATCCTCTCCTGCCAGGCAGTGGTGCTCCTTTACCCTTTGTGACATATTTGTGAGGCTATGTAATTTCGTCAGTGTGTTTTACAGGAATCCCACCTGGAGCTGAGCTTTAACTTCTATTGTCATCAAACCGGTTCCTCTCACAAGATAGTTAGCATAACCCCTCCCCACTTTGACTAATCACCAACCGTTAATTTTACCACAAGGAAAGTATCTTTAAATCTCACTTTGATTAAGGCAAATCTGACCTCATGCCACTTCGACCATTCTTCCTTAATAAGAATGATTTACTGACTCGCTTGCTTGTCTTGTCTCTAGTCCCATGTTAATATCCCAAATATGAGATACAATCCAGAAAGAAATCTTGTTCTGATCTATTCTGATGCATATCTTGAAAAACACAGTGTTTTGAATAGATTTCAGAGCAAAGAGACATTAAATCTGAGTTTAGAGCTCGAATCGAGGTGAATCAAGAACTTTGATGGCTGCGGATTTCTGCTTTTAAACTGAAAATCTTGGTTGTTGATTTGTAAAAGGGAATTAATGATCATTAATTTATCTCATGAACTTCATATTCAAACCACTAACTTTAAGCAATAAATAATAATAAAAATATTTCTCCCTGATACAGAAGTTAATTTTGGTCTCTAAAACTAATTTGTATCTCAGTTTAAATTAAAACAGCAATATTTATTTATTTGTTTTACATTTTGTCACTTCAATATAAACTCTAATGTGATTTTTGTGATATTGTGTACAAACTTCGTAAAGTGGAAGGAAAAAAAGTGGTTTACATTTTTCATTTGTATTTATCCTCCTTTCGACCAACACCCATCAGTAAAATAAATCGCAACCAGTTACTTCCATCTAAACTGCTGAGCAAGCAGAGCTTATTCAGCAAAGCAACCAAGTGGCCCAGGGTAACTCTGGAGGAGCTGCAGAGCTCCACAGCTCAGGTGGGAGTTGACAAAAACAACATTAATCATGCACTCCAAAAAATCTTTAGGAATATGGGCAAGAAGAAAACCATAATCAGTCCAGCGGGGAAAAAAAGGCAGAAAATGATAAATTAGACCTTTTTGTGGTTGGCTGAGGCCTCATGTGTATCTGCAGGAGCAATGGTCGTGATGCGTCCAAACACACAGTCCTCCTCACACACAGGGAGGTCAATCACCCTGCCTCTCTGTGTGACAGTAAACCTTTAATGAGCAATAAAAAGCAGGCTGACCTTGAGCGCTCTCCGGTTTGTATTAGATCTGATAAAGTGCCGAACAAAGCAGTCGATGGGCAAGAGGACATCCTAGTGGCATAAGAAGGGACTGTCTTGTGAGGATTTAATCTTATAAATTATGAGAAAGTGGAAACGAAAAGTGTTTAAAGAACATTTGGTTTCATGGAAAAAAGGGATAAAAGCCTCAAAATATACCAAAGCATCAAATTCAGTCTGAATAGACAGAAATTAATATGTTTAGAACCATCCAGAAAATATTGCACATGGTGCCCGTAAAAAGTATTCACCCCCTTGGATGTCAGAGATCTGAGATCAGCCCTTTTCAAGTCCTGCCACAAATTCTCTATCAGATTGAGGCCCGAGCTTTGACTGGGCCACTCCAGAACATCCACCTTGTTGTCTTCAAACCATTTCT
Organism: Anableps anableps; assembly: GCA_014839685.1. Taxonomy (NCBI): domain Eukaryota; kingdom Metazoa; phylum Chordata; class Actinopteri; order Cyprinodontiformes; family Anablepidae; genus Anableps; species Anableps anableps. The sequence continues at coordinate 25,171,944 of CM026078.1, read as the reverse complement.
GTGTAGCTTTAGGTTGTTGTCTTGCTGGAAAATAATCGTAGTTCTCTTCCAGATGGAAACCACTGGTCCTCCAGGATTTCTTCATGTTTTGCTGCATTCATTTGACCTTCTGATATTTTTACAAGCCTTTAAGGGCGCCATCAGTCTTGTCTAATGGCCAAACAGCTCCATTTTGGTATCATCAGACTAAAGAACTTTCTTCCACTTGACGCTGAAGTCCCCCACGTCTTTTTAGAAAACTAGTCGAGCCTTGAAATGAGTTTTCTTCGCTTGCTCATTGCCTCTCTCCCATAAGGCTTCGACTGGCAATAGTTGTTGCAGGCAGAGTCTCTTCCATCTCAGGTGCTGAAGCTTGTAACGGCTTCAGCGTCGTCATAGACGTGCTGGTGGCGTCGCTCACTGGTCTCCTCCTAGCTCGGTCGCTCAGTTTGTGAGGACAGCCTGATCCAGGCATATTTACACATGGGCCATATTCCTTCCATTTCTTGATGGGGTTTTTTGTGTCCATCCTCTGACTTATACTTTTCAGTAACATTTTCTCTGATTTTCTTGGACTGTTCTTTTATGATGTAATGGTTGGCAGGAATACTGATTAACCAGTGAATGGACTTTCCAGACAGGTGTCATTATGCTACAATCACTTGAGACACACTCACTGCTCTCAGGTGATCTCCATTGTTTTATGTGAAATATTTTCTGTCGTCACTATTTTGTAGAAATCAGTTTTTGACATTAAAGAGCATTTTTGTAACTTATTTTTGTCAAAAAAGCAAAATTGTATTGGTTATTACTTGTAAAAGTAATAAAAAGAGTATAACAATCCAAAAAAAAAAAAAAATCTTTCTGATTAGATTTAGCTTTTAGTCATATTTCTTAAAAGAAAATTCCTCTAGCTTCATCAACTGGTGACAATCTCAATATGTCAACAGCTTTGTTTTATGACCAAATTCAGCTGCAGAACCCATCTTAAGGGTTATTTTTAGCTAAATGTTCAGTTATTTCAACAGACTGAATCTTTATCAGATTACATGGTGGAAGTATGCTTTCTTTGAAGAGAGAAATGTTAAAGTGTTGCAACTAAAACAAAATAAAGACACCAACTGTGTCAGTTTAACGTTTTATTCATAGTCCAAATTAATATCAGTAGACTCAGAGAAATAAAAGTTAATTGTTCCTTTTTTAAACATTCTTTTAAAGAAAAATATAACAATTATATACAATCACTTGTAAAAAATACATAAAAAGCATACAAGCTAAATTCATGTTTGTCTTTCTAAAAGACATAAGTTACAACATCTATATGTGTGAGACAAAAAGCCAATGTTAAGCCACAGACCAAGTTAATACCTCTTTGTACAAGATTGTGCAGCTCACTCTCCACATTTAAGCTTATTGTGCATTTCTGCTGTAATGCCAGAAGATGTTTACACAAATACACACACACAAAAAAAGACACATTCACGTCTCTTATTGCATTCCAGGGAACAAGGAAAAAGATGAGAGAGCGCAGAGGGCTAAATTAGATTCTGACTGAGGTGAGAGAACTGATGTTTTTCTCGTTTTATTTTCAAAGAAACAATGTTGTGTTCAGACTGCTTTTTTAGAGTGAGGAAACAAGGGGGGTGAGGGGGACAATAAAGCCTGAGGTGGTTGGTAACACAATAAACACTAATTAGCATTTTTTTTGAGTTCTAAGAATGAGTGGATTACAACAATAAAAAGGAAAATAAATCCAAACATGGGCAAAAAACTTGTTTTGCTCTCATGTGTGATCCAAACAATTTATACTAAAGTACATCTTCAAGAAATGAACTTTTCACCTCAAAGATTCAATACATAGCAATAATACTGTAGATTTGCCAAAAAAAAAGAGTATTACTGAGTGAAGAAGGCTTAAAGTTAGTATTAGCAAGGAGTTTTTTTAAAAGGGAACTCAATTGTCTAATACACATCAAGATGCCTGCAGTTCCTCCAGGCTGCGGGGGAGCGAGAGAGAGCAGAACTTCAAGCAGATAACAGGGAGGCTGTACAAGAAGAGCAGAGTTGCTCTCTTTATTTTTTTTTTAACTTTCAAGCCTCTATCTATAATGGAAGAAGCTGGATTTGGAAATGTTGGCAGCTTTTTGGATATCGAGACATTAAGCTTCACATGGAGAAGCCTTTTTTTGCAATACTACTTCTGCAAATTGCTAACATGAGTTACTTAAGAAAGTAACACATATGAGCTCGTGAATTATTTTGTCTGTTTTAGACAATTATCAAAACCCTGTTTTACAGTGACTGCTTTCCCAGACACTTCTCGTCATAATACAAATAATCTATCACTGCTCACTCGAGGAAGGTAAAAAAAAGATGTTTTGAATTCTGTCCTTATATTTTCATTTTATTATACTTTTTAAAAAGAAATCTGAATTGGAACAAAATCTGTCTTTCAAAAACTGGGCAGAAAATTCAGATCAGTGCAGTTCTGTAATACTGATTTCAGTTTAGGAATATAAGAAAAGTAATTGTGCAAAACTTCAAAGTAATTTTAAAGATAATTTAATTTTAAATTAAAAAGAGGGCAAAGGTGAGGGTCATAATGCAGTCTTATGATTCACAAAAACTTTGAGCATTGGAGGGAAAGACATCAGACAAGCAGAGAGGGAAGACAGGTGGAAAGTTTTATGCCTAGCTGAAGTGACAGGGTTAAAAAGAGATTCAGTGAGGGAAAAGTGGAATTAGAGCAAGGCTTCCTCTCTTCAGTTCAAACAGGCGGGGATATATTGGCAACAAAAACCTCTTTTCACCGTCTGAGTTTGCATGAACTCTCCTTGTGTCATGAAACCAGTGGCAAGAGACTCAAAAGAGGGCAGCCATCAAGTTGGCAGAAGCCATCAAAGCAAAACTGCAGACTACAGAAGTTATGTGTTGGAAATAATGTGCGAGCAGTGAAGCACCCAGAGACTGAAATGAAAAAGAAAACCTATTTTGATCCCAACCTCCCAAATACAATGCTACGAAACATACAAACACAGACGCACACACTGCGACATCCTCCCAAAACTCAGCAGCAATTACACTCAAAGATCCGAAGTGGCAGCAAGCGCAGAGCATCAGATGGGGGAAGGCGGGGGAGGGGATGTCATACAAATGACAACAAGAACCAACACTAATTCCTTTAGACTCCTGCCCCAAAAAGAGTAACAGAGCCTTCACGACTTAGTTTTCTTTCAACAAAAATATTCAAAAATAGCCTCTATAGAGAACCCTCTCTGCACATTTATACAGACTCAGTTTACATTAAATTACGGCAAAGGAACAGCAAAAATATATATGTACAGATTTATATATCTGCTGTGTGACTGTGTATATATATATATATATATATATATATATATATATATATATATATATATATATATATATATATATATATATATATATATCACTCATTTCAAGTCTTTGTGTGGCAAAACAAATTACAAGAAGCAAACACAAGAGGGAGGAAAAGAACAAATTCCAGTTACACCCCCTCTGTCCAAAGAAAACGCAAACATTTTTTTTTATCTCACTGTACAAATCTGCTCCTGCTTTCAATACAAATAAATCTTCAAGCGTTTTCTTTAAATATTTTACAAAATACATGTTGTTTGGGAGATGTAAGCCAGGCAGACTTTTGTTCTCTTGTTGCACCCTCCGTTGGATGAGAAGCAGGACAGGAGAGGTACACCGCGAGCACAAAATAATGCTGCGTCAACAGCAAATTTACAACTAAAGCCGGAGCGGCGCGCTCTCCAGCTCATAATTTCATAGACGACTAATCTAGTAAACACTGTAAACAAAATACAGAAGCGTCGACGTAAACACTGTCATTTGGATTTTGGTGTGTGCGCGAGTCTATGTGCATGCACATGGTGTCGCCACGCAGTGCTAATTTATTGTTTTATTACAGCTGCTGCAATAAAATGAACACGTGCGTTTTACTCTACGGGAGGCAGCGAGGCATTTGTTCTTCAGCTCATTAAAAACGAGTTATAATACAGGTTTTATAGAACGTGCAGGAGGCAGAAGGCCGCTGAAGTACCTCACACGGCAGAAAGAACGAGCAGCGGGAGAGGTGGCTGGGTGAAGGTGATGCAAAGTTTCCGAACAACGGTCAGAGAGATGCTCTTTGTCTTCGTCTGTCAAGTGAAGGACAGGACAGTAAGTGCTAAACACAGACAAGTGGGTTTTCTGCAGATCTGGTTTTTTTCCCACCATTTGAAGAATATAGTGGGGAGCTTTACTCCCAAGTTTAATTTTTACACATTTGCCTCAGAAATTTATCAGTGCCTTTTGGATATTAACTATTAGAGAACACTTAAAAATCTCAGAATCAATCTTTTTTTGTTCCCTTTGGATCTTCATCATTTACATTCAATCTTTCTTTTAAGTTGACTTAAAAAGAATGATTTCAAGGAGTTCACATTTGCAATCTCAGAAATCCAGCTGATCGAAACAAAAACTCAAACAAGTTAAAGCAAATAGACTGTAAGAACATCATAAAACATCTGCAGAGGAGTGAGCTTGGAGAGCGAATGGAGGTACGTGGTGGTCTGTTTTTTTCAGCGAGGCATAAAAATCGTCTCTCTATCCTTCTCTTTTTAAAAGTCCATCTCCTGCGATGTGATCCTGTCAGGTCGCCTCTTTCGGCTTTGTTCAGAAGTTCTCATTTTAAAAAAAAGTCTCTAAAATCTCTGACTTGTGAAACGGGTCCATAAAAGTTTGAGTCCCGAGAGGGCGGGAGAGGTCACATGACCCACTGGATTGTGGGCGGAGTTGGATGATGTGCTCTGACGATGATGACCACAGGCTGATAAGTTCAGTCCTGCACCAGATCAACACGGTCACTTAATCCGCGTTGTGAGGATGCAACGTTACACCGCCGACACTTGTTCATCTGGAAAAGAGAAGATGTGACATTTTACATTTTTAGTGCGACTCTAAAGTCTAAAACCAAAACAAAGAACCAGAGAAACAGACAAACAAACAAACAAACAAACAAAAAAATGAATCTACTATTCAGCATGTTCTAGAAGCTGTCTGGCTCCAGTCGTCAGCTGGTGGTGGAACGTCTGCTTCAGGGTCAAAGTATCTGGGTTATACAGGTTTTGCAACGGCCAAAATGGTCTAAAACATGGCGATACTTAAAGTTAGGTATGATAAACATGAGTTTAGCAGTTCGTCTTAAGCAATCAAATCAGGCCCAAAAGAATTCATATCTAACACAAAAAAAATGTAACACATTACATTGTAAGTAGCGGAGTTGCACCTTTGACTGAACTGCAGCCTATTTTTCTTTATTTCAACTTCAGTAACAAAATGCTGAACATTTAGGCTTTTAATTTTTAAACACATAAATAATCAGAGCTCCAGCGGCACTTGATTAATGTATCTAACAGTTCAAACTGCAAATCTTTTGCTTTTGTGTGGTTTGAAATTAATGGGAAAGCTTATTGTGAAAAGATTACTTTTTTAGAGGAAATTCTATCAGTTGAATTAATTAATTACTCAAAAAAAACAAAAGATTCAATAAAATTACTAAAAGAAAAACAAAACTGTCCAGATGTTACCAATAGAAATTCCATAATCAGTTTATGATCACTTAGATAAAATAATTCAAAAGTAACTCAGCAAAAAAACCCGCCCTAGAATTAGATTTAAAACTTTACAATTGCCTAAACCACTTGGAGGTCTTAAATGTTCAAATTTAAGATATTATTTCTGGGCTTCAAAAAATGAAGACTATGATAGTGTGGAGAGGATATTCAACACAACCCGTTGGTAGCAATGTTGGGAGTTGTGCGAGTGGACTTTGATAGAAGGGATGAGAAATACCTCTTAGAGATGGCTGAAACCACATCCCCCAACATACAACATTATGGATTCAAAAAGAACTCCAAAAAACAGACTCCAAAAATCTATTGTTACTAAAAGATGGGCCCTTACTAAAGCCCTACTAATACAATGAAGTTACATATTTGAAGGCACTGAGTTCCTCTGATGCATTATCGATGCTCAGTCCCTCATTCATGTTCCACATATACACACACCACATACCATCTCCTCGAGGAGTAAATACTATGTCCGCACCTCTGTATGTCATTACGTCTTGGAGTGGACGATTCTCTTTATGTATATTTAATTTTTTAATTGTTTATTTATTTTTAATCATTGATTGATTTATTCATTTTAGAGTGGACGCCTGCGTTTCTGTGCTTTGTTCTCTGCGACTTTAATATAGGGTGCTTCAAGGTTACATACAGCTGAAGCTGGGAAAAATATAAATAAATAAATAAAAATAATAATAATTATCATAAGTGGCAGCTCTACAGGTGTTAATGAATCTTGCCCTGAAGATTTTCACCTGGATTTTCACTGCTTTTTGTTAAGGTTCATAAAAACCTTTATTTTTTTTAATATATATATATATATATATATATATATATATATGTAAAGTTATTCTCCACACCAAAGCAATGCAATATAGGCTGCCAATGATGCTTAAAGAGATGCACCGGCTTGTTTTCAATCACCACTGTGAAAAATTACTCTTGTCTTATTGTTTGCTTGCATTTAAGCCCAAATTAATAAAAATAGGAAATAAATTATTTTTATAGTGACTTTTAGACAATAAAAACTAATAGATAATGGTTTTACAGATTTCAACTAGTTTTAGCTTAACTTTTTTTTTGCAATTTGGTTGTTGAAGGCAAGAGGACCAAATGGGAATCTGATTATTTCATCAAGTACTGGAAACATAAAACCATATGAGGTAGGACCTACCATCCTCACTATCAGCCAGGTCCTGCGATGGGGGGCAGATGCTGGGCGGTCTGGAGTGGCCCAGTGTGGGGCTGGCTGTTCGGGAATCTTGGTATTGGAGGTGAAGCCTCCGCGCCTCAGCCAGACCACTGGCAGCTCCGGGGCTCTGCAGGAGCTTGCTCCTCTGCAGGGCCACGCTGTAATCAGGAGGTCTGAGGTGGGGAGGTCGGGGGACAGGAGACCCTGGCCCGCTGACTACTCCATCTGTGACCCCGAGATCGCCCAGAGCCAGACCCTGGTAGCCTGGAGGGGTGGGAGGGGGAGCTCGGTAACGCTCATCCTTAGTGGGGGACGTGACACAGTACACTGGATGGATGCGTCGGTGAAAATAAAGGAAGGATGGAGGAAAAGAAAGAGTGGTTGAGGGGATGTGACATACAGGTGGAGCGTAAACAGAAAACAAAGGGGGGGGGGGAAATTAAATTAACGTGGGGCTTCACGAGCACAACACACAACTATACATGCACAAAACGTGGAAAATTAATTTAAAAAAAACATACACCCAATAAGATGGATGACTACAGTGCGTACAGAAATCCCTAAGTTGCAATGGTGATGATGTGTCTTTCATTTATTATATAGATTTGTTTTGAAAAAAACAAGAAAATAGCTAAATCTTAAAATCAGTCTAATGCCTAAACAAAACAAAACAAAAAAGTAGAAAAATAGGAAAAATCCTGATGTATGCTGAATATCTCTACAAGCTCGATCCCCTCGACAGACTAACACACATGCAGGAGAGGAGATGAACTTCACCGCTGCTAAACTGCGTTTATCCTGTTCCCTCACCTATCAGGCCCTTCTCTGTGCTTGACGTCACCGTTTTGTAGGAGGCGTCTGTGCTTTGACCTCCTTCCTCGTTGGCCGGCGAGGAAGGATGCTCCGAGGTGTTGCGTCGCTTTATCGTTCCGTAATTCCCCTCGTAGTTATCTGACAGGGAGCCCGATGACGTCCAGCTCTCCCGCGCCTGCCCGCTCAGATCTGAGCTGGAGTCTCTGGTGTGCCGGTTAGCAGGGATGTCGTTGGCCCACGAGGGCCCGCCGGCTTCCGCTATCGTCCGGCCCAGCGTCGTGTGCTTGAATCCACTCAAGTGCGTGTGGGGGAGAGAGAGGGGGTGACCGTGGATGCCGTGGTCCCAGGGTCGGCAGGAGGAGGCGGGGAGTATTTGGAAGGATTCGTGGGAGTTGGAGGAGCAGGACGTCCAGCTGCCGCGGCCGCTGTCGACCACTGAGTCCAGCGAGGTGTGGTCTGGGGTCAGCTCCTCCGTGGAGAGGGATGAGCTGAACGGTCGTGCTGCATATCCTCGAGCCACAACTGAAGAACTATCGAATCAGAAGCAAAGAACACATGAAAACAGCCAACTTAAGACGGCACCGTGTGGAAAAACCTGTTGTTTAAATTACAGCTGCAAGTCTTTTGGGGTATGTCTCCATTTACGTTTGCACAGCTAGAGGCTCAGGTTCCTCCCTATTCGACTTTAAAAAATATCTCAAGCTCAGTCAGACTAGATGGACAGCATCTGTAAACAACAGATTTTAAGTCTCCTCACAGATTCCAAGTTGGATTTAAGTCTGGACTTTAACTAGGCCATTCAAGCACCTGAAAATGCTTTGATTTATACGCCATCTACCAACCACCAACCTATCAGCTCTGACCAGTTTCCCTGTCTTCGCTGAAGAACAAGCATCCCCAAGGCGTGATCCTGCCCCTGCTGTTTCATCAAGGGGATGGTGTTTTCATGGTGTTACTTTTCTGCCAACCATAGCATTGCGCATGCAGTCGAAAGAGTTCATTTTAGTCTCCTTCCTCCACGTTTGCTGCGTCTCTTACAAACCTTGTGGCAAATGGAACATCTTATGACTTAAAGCTCGGGACATTGCTTTATTACCCAACTCTTCTTTAGAGTTCTCCACAACTTTATTTCTGACCTGTCTGCTGTGTTTTTTGGTTTTCCTGAAGTTGTTTGCTACTTTTAATTTCATTCAATTTCAATTCAGTTTATTTATATAGCGCCAATTCACAAAAAATGTCATCTTGAGGCACTTTACAAAAACAAACAAAAAAAATTCAATCTTACTTTTCTATTTATTAATAAAGTGACATCTGTGGGCAACAGGTTACTGTGGATTTAACATGGAGGTATGAGAGTAAAAGGGGTTGGATAGGAAGACAGGGGAAAACAGGATAACGTCTGATGTTGCAAAATTGACTGAACAGAAATCTGACAGACTGTTCTACAAGATAAATAATATTCCAATAGAAGTTAGGAAAAAGATTCCTCTCAGCCTATTTCTTTAGACCAGCTGTTTAACTGACAGTGTTTTAAAGGACAAACAAGCCAGTCAATGAAAACAAGCTATATTTCATAAAACAAGTCAATGCTACAAAGCAAGGCTGGCAAGGTAATATAATAACAGAGAGGTAGAGATTTCAGTTTTCTCTTTATGAGACAGAATGGCCTGATTATGGATGGACAATAAAGAAACTGTAGACAATAAAAAAGCGGTGTTGTTTACTCAGCCTGATTAAAAAGCTGCCCGTGTGAAAACACGACACTTTGTCCGCGGATAAAAGGAGGAGAGTGGAGAGCAGTAAAACATGGGGATGCTAATAAACAGGTGTTATTTTTTTATGACTTCCAGTTCTTGGAGTTTTTAATGGGGATGGGGAGTAAATGGAAGCAGCTGGGGAGAAAGAAAAGGAGGAGTGGCGAATCGCAGCAGATGGTGAATGGTGGATGTGAGAAAGTTTGAGGTGAATAGAGGAGTCAAAAACCTCCGTTCTTACAAGTCAAGTTTAGCTCAATGTATTGGAAGTAATTTAAAAAGAGCATACAGTATTGGTAGGGGCTCCTACAGACTTCAGGGGTTCACCTTCAAGTTGGACAACAACCTTAAATATATAGCAGGAGCTACAATGCTATGGTTTGCATAAAAAACAACAATGTTAGAATGGTCTAGTAAAAGTCCAGACTTAAACAAAATAAAAAATAAATAAATAAATATTGGGGGGATAAAAAAGTCACTTCAATCTGATGGAGCTATTTTCCAAAGAAAAACAGGCAAAAATTTCATCCTCTAGATGTGCAACACTGAACTGGACATACCCAAAGGAGCAAACTTATTAAATTACAGCAAAAGGTACTTCTAACTATTAACTCCAGGAGGCATGAATAAATATACGAGCCACAATGAGCTATTTTGTGTTGGTCTATCACAAAACTTGCTGCTGTAACATCAGAAAATGTTAAAAGGTTCAAAAGATATAAATATTCCATTCAAAAGCAGCGCTGTATTTGATTACCATAGAGAGAGAGAGAGAGAGAAAAAAGATTTTTTTCTGATATAAAAATCTATTATTCTATTGGAAAAGTATTTTAAATGTACTGTTTTCTGGATGAAGTTTAAACCTTAACGAGGCCAAATGTGTGATGCATTCCTTTAAAATCTAAATCCCATTCATCTCGTTATAGCTTCTATTTTACAAGCGCGCCTTTCAACCTCAGATAATTAAGCAGACAGATTAGATAAAATGAACTGAACTAGAGCCAATTACCTTGTGCTGGGCTGGCTGTAATCAGCAGTTAAGTGTGCATTTAATGCCGCTGTGCCCTCAGCAACCACAGCGGCCGTTGCAGCGGTAGCATTAGGAGCAACAGTGGCAGAAGCAGTAGTACTGGAACAGGTCCGGTTGCAGCGGTCGTCAGGTCCAGAGGCCTGCGCCGAGTCCACAGAGCAGATGCTGGACCGGGAGGAGATCTCGCTGTGACTCGAATCCGACAAGTTGTCCGATTTGCCGGTAGGGAGGAGGGGACAACCTGAAGAGAGAGGATATTTTGGATAATTAGACTGAAAGATTAATCACAAAACGTGAGTGATGTTAACCTCACCAAGCTGTACAATAGTTCTGTACACTACCTGCACTTTAAACCACCCCGCAGTCTGACCAAGCCTGCATTAATCCACTTAAAACTAATCAAAATCTTACTTTTGGGATGTATGGCTGATGTGTGTGAATTATGACATTAGTTAAACACCTACTGAGACTTTGTAGTTTGTGTTAAAATGACTGTGAAACAAGACTGAACTCACAGTTTAAACTTTATATCACAAGAACCTGCAAAAGTAACTGAATGAGTACAAAACATAAGCAAGAACAAATCACCCGTCAGATACAATCCAGTGATGAATCTTGTTTTGTAAAAGTTCGTTTCTAATTCAATTTCAAAAAGAAGTCTATTTAGTGATTAATGTTTTGTGTTAATGACAGGATTCCTGCGTTAACTGAAGAAGCAGCGAGAAACTGACTGGTGACCAGATTCGACCAGATGGTGATTGGCCAGTCTGAAAAACTCAAACATACAATCTTTTCTGATCAGTGGATGCACCACACTAATTGCCACTATTTTGTGATTGAACGTTATTAACACGGCAAACAAGAGACTGCTATGAAATTCTGCATCTCTAAACTTAGTGAACATGTGAATGATGCGAACACATTGGAATGGGTTTTCTGTCTCTCGTTACTGACTCATTGTCTCAACAATCATTCTCTCTGCGACATCATTTTCATAAAATATTCAGAGGCATCATGTAACAGTAATTTCTTGGATTTAGAGATCAAATACAAACACAGTAGAGGCTCTGTTTGTAATCCCTGACTCTCTGTTTGAGGTTCAGATCGTCTTCCTCCTGCTGTGTCTGTCTCTGCACAGCCAGAGGAAAGGGTTGGGGCTGACTGATCTCCTAACTCTCTGCTCTCTCTTTCTTTGAGTCTCATGCTGAGGTGAGGAGGGCAAAGTCTCCTTTGTCCCTTCCTCACTCTTTGGTAGTGGCCTCTCTCTGGACTGACTCCTTTCTCTCAGTACCCTGAAAGGTGACAACAGTCTTGCCCTGATGGGTGTCCTGAAATCAGGTTGGGGAGGAGGAGGAGACCCACAGTGAACCGTGGGATGCTGCTCTCTATGTGTCTCTACACATGTCTGTGCTGGGGTTCCTGCTCTTGTCCTCAGTAAAACATGTCCTGCATCTGCCTGAGCGCCCTGCTTGCTCTGCTGTCTGGATCTTCCTCTTCTTTGCTCTGAAGAAAACAGGCTTTCCTGAGCTGCCTCTGCTTCGTCCTCAGGCTTTTCCTCCAGTTCTGTCTCTCTGTCCCTGCTGCTCTCTCGGCTATGCTGACTGGTCATCTGTTGGATCCTCTTGTGGAGAAGGGCCCCACCTATGCCGTAGCTGCGCAGACTAATCGTGCCAGTCTTTGTGCTGGTGTCACTGGTCAGTGATGACGAAGATCCCGATAAGTTCATCTGGCTGGAGTTCTGCGATTTTGCGACACCTCCCACTAAAAGAGGAAATCAAAGCATGAATTAGAGATGGAAAGAAAAATGTCAGAAAAACACGTGAAGAACTGAATGAAATAAGTCAGCGGAAAAATGAACTTGCGTTGTGAAAAGTGTTGCGTACCTTTGCGTGGGGAGCCCTGAGGCGACACTGTGGGGCTGGAGTGAAGTGATGAGACGGTGGAAATGGTGTCATCAGATGGTCTCTTGGCGCTCCACTCATCTGATGAGTTCACTGAAGGTTTCTTCACCACCTGGGGAGAATTGGAGTCTATAGGAAAGAAAAAAAATCATGAACTTTTACTGAGACTACACAAAGAAGCATGATGCAAGAAAAAAAAAAAAGCTTTAATAAAGGTAAAGTTTAGCTGAGGAGTACTCACTGGGTGTGCCGATATCCTTGGCGATGCTTTTCTTCCGTAGAGGGTTCAGAGGCACCTGGACCTGAAGGACTTGTGACACCCTGTTCTGAGTTTTCCCTGAAGGTAGAGTTGCCCTGAGGGACACCGGAGACATGTCCGACTTGTTCGATCGCCTCTCACTCAGGTTTTTGCTCACTGAAAATAAAAGACAGTCAATGAGAAATATACATTTACAAACTCACTTTCCCACTAACTTCTCACATCAGTTGCTCAACACTTGGAGAAGCAGCTAGAAGGATCGGTTAAACATAAAATATCTACCATTAGGGACATAGCTATCAAGATTCAGTTGTAGAGACATGTAGATGCTACGAACTAAAATGCATTTTAATCACATTCCTGCAAGAAATTGCAACATTTGTTGGTTTGGACAGCAAGCAGAATCTGCATTAATGTGAAGGAGAATTATATCTGTATTAAGGTTCTAATTCAGTGACTGCCTCGGTATGAAAGCCTTTAATATAAATTAATCTATTATTGCAGTCGCATATTCTCAGATAAAAAAAAAATCATTTAATTTAACCACACTGATTCAGCTGGGAAATAATAATTAATAAATGTTCTTTAGAACAATATACCTGTGACACATATCTTAGGAAGGGATGGTCAAAAGTGAAACAATCCAAAAAAATTTAAATGAAATGAACATTGACATACATATGATAGTTGTGATAATAAAAAATGGAAATGCATACATTAAATGAAGAAAAGTACCTATAATTATTTAAATGTTTCAATAATTTGCAAAATAGAAAAATAAACAATTAAATAAGGAAATCAGTAATTGAATAAAATTTCAATAAATTATATGTAAAGCTGAAATACAATTATTTTAATGTTCTATGTTGCACTACATTGCAAATTAATTTTATCTGAGCTAACAGCTAAGGTCCCACATGTGCAGTTTAACAGATAATAATGTGCATCCCTAAAAAACTCCTATTAAATGAATGTAACTTAAATATTTTTATACGAGTGTCTAGGAAATTTTTATTTGTATTCCATGAGTTGATGTTTCCCTGGGTTATTAATATGATGTGACACAGACCCCCATTTCTCATATCCACAGTTCAGTCAGCAATAATTTGACAGAACGACTTGAAGTGCAATAAACAAGAGCAAGGATTTATGTTCATCCTGCAACGCAGTGAGAAGGATGGTAAGAGAGGTAACACAACTATACTGTGAGAGGTTTTACACGTTTTTACCAGGCATACCATTAAATGTGGAAGGCGCTGTATTTATTGCAGGACATTTGCAAACACACTAGGTGGCAGTGTGGGTGAATATTATAAAGGTAAGCAGTGGTCAGTCAAAATACATAAAATTTTTGGGGAGACAGTCCATCTTTGGGTTCACAATAATTCATCCTGAAATACGACCGAATTTCCTTCTTAACATTTTGGTTTACTGACACACAGTGCACTGAATGAGGGAGCATTTTATACTACAGTTATGCAGAAACTTTGGTTTAAAAAAAAAAAAAATCAAGAACCCATTCAGTGACTTTAACAGTCTGATTCCCATTTAACTCACGTGTGTTGTAAGATGGCTCACACTGCAGGGACATGATTTGGTGTTTATCCTCGTCCGTCTCCACTGTGAGGTTAGATAGGTACTGTTTCACCTTCCTGGCCATCTGAGCGTCTTCGTACAGCTTTTTGGCGTTCAGGAGAGAGCTGCGGCGCACTCGCTTCTTGTGGGCTCCTCCCTGCACATCCAGGATGTTGGAGTTGGTGCTGCCTTGACTCAAAGACCTGATGTAGAGGAGGAAAATGAGAAAGAAGGGGGAGGTAAAGGTTGAGGGGAGATGAAGACACAGAGGAGATGGAGAGTAATGAAAATGCAAGAAAAAAGGAGAATTTAAAGATATTTGGATTGAAGAGGATGCAGAGAATAAATAAGGTAAAGGAAACGGAAAATAAATGCATGTAGAAATATAGAGACAGAAAAGAAAGAGGCAAAATGAACAAGGAGAGGAATAAATATTCAAATCAAGCTCAAATAAAACAGGACGGTCTGAGTAATTTATAAACTGAATAACAATTCAGTAAAATCTGTAAATCTGTTTTGTAGCACAGCATTTTAAAACGGGACCATGCAACCAGGGAGGAGGCAGAACTCCCTTATGTGCCATGCTAACATAGTGCAGAACAGCAGGACATTCTGTCCGATGGAGGCAAAAAGGGTTAGGAAACACAAGATGCAGAATACTCAATGTGGAGATGCAGATGTGAGCAAACACAAAACCGGAGTCAAATAGTATTTGCAAATGCTTGCTGCAGTTTACTTTACTTTACATTTTTACTTTGTCCAACAACTAGGGGACAAACTGATTCACCCTAAAGGTCCATTTAATGACTATTTTGCTGTGTTCAGTCATGTGGAGATGCGAAGCCTCAATATTTTTGGAGCATTTGTCATGTTTTCTTTCTCTTCTAAACTTTAGGACAAGAGTTTTTATCTAAAGACATAGAAGAGCCTTTCACTTTGCCTCTGTTTTATTGGGACTTTATATGATGGGCAAAATAAAACCAGCTTAAAATTGTGAATATGATAGAAAATTACACTTTTTCACAAATAAAATCTGAAAAGTATGCCACACATTTGTATTAAACCCCTCTGAGTCAATACTTTGCAGAACCACTTATTGCTGCAATTCCAGCTGCACATCTTCAGGGGCACATCTCTACTCGCTTTGCACATCCAGAAAACATTTTGCCCAGTCTTTATTGCATAATCGCTCAAGCTCATTCAGATTGGATGGAAAACATCTGCGAACATCAATTTTTAGGTTTTATCACAGGTTTTAATTGGATTTGGGTCTCAACTTTGACAGTCAATTCAAAACATGAATATGCTTCAGATGGACACATCTAAAAGGACTCCGGCCCTTTAGGACTGGAGTTTGACACCCCTGATCGTACCATTTCATTGTAGTTCTTGTTCTATTTTGGGGGCACTCACAACTGAGCTGTGGGTCCCTGCTGCTCCTCCGTAGTTACTATCTTCAGCTTCTCTGATTAACAATCTCCCAGCTGGGCCTGTCAGTTTAGGTAGACAGCCATGTCTCAGAAGGTTTGCAGCTGTGCCAAGGCAATTGGTGGCGCTAGCTCAGGGGTCAGCAACTCCAGTCCTTCAGTGTCACTGTCCTGCAACTATTTGATGCATCTCTGCTCCAACAAACCTGAATCAAAAGGCTAAATTACCTTCTTATCATGTCAGCAGGTTTTGCAAAGGCCTGGACATTAACCATTCCTTTGAATCAGGTGTGTTGGAGCAGGGACGCATCCTGAAGTTGCAGGATGGTGGCATGAAGACTGTAGTTATAGACCCCTGTGTTAGATCTTATTTCAGGGTATCAGAGTAAAGAGAAAATAAAAGAAAACCAGACTTTTCAGATTTTTATTTATAAAAACTTAGGAAAACCATGTATCATTTATCTTCAGATTCACAATTATGCCCTACTTTGCGTTCTTGGTATATCACATAAAACTCTAATAAAATACTTTTGGCTGTAATGTGGAAAAATGCGAACAAGGACTTTGAATACTTCTGTAAGGTTGTACTTCAGGACAATATTTTCCAAGTAAAATACTAACCTAATATCTTACATCCAAAATAAACGGAAGATTTTAGGTTTGCAATAATGTGAGGAAACAATCCCTTACAGATAGATAGATTTTGGTAGATAACTTTGTAAACAATTGTTGATGGGCACAGCTGTATTAGAATAAAGACAGCAAATATGCAACCAGTAGCATAACACCTTTAATAAGCACTATTACAAGCTACTATCTGACTTCAGAATCTTATGAACATGGTAGATAATTAATGGGTGAACAATGGATTTCAGTGTGGTTCATGTGGACGAGCACTGCAGATGGGAAGGTTAAACACACAGGCAGACACACAGAAAAAGGGACACATGCAGAGTTTTTCGGCTGTGGGAATGCAGGGTGGACAAAATTTCAGCCGGTCCAGAACTGGAACTGGGTTAAAAACTGGAAACCGGGCCATAACTTACCCTAAACTCTTCCACCTCTTCTTCCTGCAAGCAAGAGGCGTGAAGATTGAAGCGTGACTTAAAGACAAGTTTAAAGATTTGGGGGGGGAGTGGAGGAGACAAGACTTATGTAGAGTTCATGCCACCACAAACAAACAGGAAATGACCAGAAATGGGAGGACACCACATGTGGGACATCTACCCCTATGAACCCAAAAAGTGTGTGTTATGATACTGTAAACAACAGAATTTATTAAATGTGACAGGATGTAACACCAGGACTTTTAGGTCATGAGTATCTTCTGAATGTGTAGTAAGAAGGGAGTGTCTGCAGGGGGCAGTCATGCACCGCAGCAGTGACGGATTGTGACAGACACGCACAAAAACTGAGTGATACCAGCTACACACTGCAGCTGTCATCAATTTCACCTCCACTTCCATTCAGTCCATTTCTTGTGCTCCGAGGCGGTTACATTCCAGACAAGGATTGCAATCCAAACATGAACAGGAAAGGAAGCGAATGGGAATTGATTGGACAAGACCTTGAGTGTGCGCCTGATCCCACAGGTGAGGGATCCAGGTGAGCTGGTGGATGTATGGTAGCCGTGCTTCCCTTTTTGCCAACATTTTTTTGGGCTCCAGAAGTAAACTCTGAAAACCTAACATATACCTTCCCACCTCGGCAGTCTCTGAGGAATTTTCCTGCAGTCTGATGGTAAACAGGAGTAAGAGCCAGTTTGAAAGACAAACAAGCTTAAAGGAAGCTCTAGATTTCCAATAAAACCACCACAGTTTGGCTAATGATTTCTGTAAGTTAACAAGAGATGGTCACAATTTAAAATCTAACTTGGAATAAATTTTGAGTCACATAAAATGGCCGTGAGATCTGAGTAAAACTGGCCCCGACAGTAACATAAAATAAAAATCAGAAAGAAGTAACAGTAGGATGATGCATATATGGCAACTAACCTCTGTCTGAACATGAGGGCAGGGTCCATGTTGGCCGAGGTCATCCGCACCACATGTCTGATCTCCTTCGCGATCATCCTCAGCTTCTCAAAGTTCACAAGGCCGTCAACATTGGAGTCATTGCCTGGGAGGACACAGGCGAACAAACACACACAGACAAGTAAACCAGTTAACTCGTAAGGAGCTGTCAGCATGTTATTGAAAGGTTCATATCCTGGTACTTCTGAAACACAAGCTGTAAAAATATTTTTAAAAGAGAGAATCTAAGAGAGAAGATCCATTTTTTCTGGTCATTGCTGCAGGAGATCAAGGTTCCTTTTTATTTAAAACATTTTATCACGTTTTTGGCAGACACTATTTAGTTTTGAGACTTGCACAATAAGGGGAAACTTTTTGTTTTAGTAGAACATACCAAACAGTTTTAAGAGAAGTTTTTCTGTTTAATTTTGACATGACCTAACTTTGACCTGGTCACTTGCAAATACAGGATGGGGAAGCAGAAGCAGGTCTCTTGATAGCCGCACAAAGTTTTACTTTGTGTTGCACAGAGGAAGTCAGTGAGCAAAATCACTATTAACCCTTGGTTTTCTTAGCTTCAGCATATGTAAAACTTAACATGCACAGTGTTTGTTAATTC
The DNA here is from genome assembly GCA_014839685.1 of Anableps anableps. Taxonomy (NCBI): domain Eukaryota; kingdom Metazoa; phylum Chordata; class Actinopteri; order Cyprinodontiformes; family Anablepidae; genus Anableps; species Anableps anableps. The sequence goes on along the minus strand of CM026078.1, from coordinate 25,153,729 downwards.
CCTTTGAAGTTTTTCACATTTTCTAATGTTACAACCACAAATTTCAGTGTTTTTTGTTAAGGTTTTTTTTTTTTTTTCTCTAGTGGCCTTTATTTGACAGTGAGTTGACAGGAAAGTGGGCTGTGAGAGAGGGGGGAAACATGCGGCAAAAGTCAACAGGCCGGGACTTGAACCAGTGATGGCCACGTCGAAGGCTGAGGCCTCTGTACATGGGTTGTGCGCTTTACCCCTGCGCCACTGCGGCGCCCTATTCCAGTGTGTTTTTTTGGGATTTTATGTGACAGACCAACACAAAGTAGTCATCTTATTAGGAAATAGAGTTTTTTTCTGTGTATAATTTTATTTCAGCATAAAAATAGCCGTTCTGTGAAGACACTGAATGTTTGTTGGTGAACAACAGTGAGAATTCCTATTTAAAGTTTGTCACAGATCATGTAGGTGACAGCAAACATTTGGATCAAGTTGCTACGGGTATTTAAGACCAAAATTGAACTTATTCTTCCGCAGATGCTAATATCTACAGTCTTCCTTATCATTTAGGGGCACAGCCAATCAGTGCCAAGGAAAATAAATGGTATTCCTTGATTGGCTGCTTTGTAAATGGCAGCCAATAGCAAGCAGCATTGTGTTTAGCTATTTGAGCTTCCCAAGATGCATATTCTTTTGAATATTTTAGATATGCTCTATGAAAAAATACATAAATAAGTGAGTTTTCCAGGAATACAGAACTGCAAATAGGCAGGAGTCAATTGTACAAAATATTGCAAACTGCACTTTTCAGGATTTAATCTGTGCAAACTTTTGAAAACCATGTATCCCTTTTTTCCCCCAATCACAATTATGGACTACCTTGTGTTGGCCTATCACATAATGTACCACTAAAATAAAGATTGTGTTTGTAATGTGACAGAATGTGGAAAACTTTAAGAGGCCACTGTACATGGCTAATTTAGACAGACAAACACATAGAGAAACTTCACCAAGTTCTCCTACCTTCATGCAAGAAAGTGAGGTCCTTCTTGACCACAGGAAACAGCGGGATGATGGGCGGCTGCATGCTTTGGCTGCTCAGCACATTACGGTACTTGGCCATGTTCCTGGACGGGTCGAAGACGTCCTGCAAGTCCTCGAAGAGCTTCTCATACTTACTGGGCAATTTCTCCCACGAGCTTCGCAGTCGAGCCACTGGTGCCAAGTTAAGCCCGCTGTGCGGGGCAAGGAGAAGGGAGGCATAGAGGCAGAGATAAATGAGGTTATGGTGGGGAAATGAAAGAAGAAAAATGAGGGAACGATGAGGGAAATAAAAAAATATTTCATTTTGTGTGTTCCGTGGCAACACAAAAAGTATATATTTTTTTACTTTTTCTTGCTTGCCCTTCTCAGTTTTGTACCTTTTGTAATTGCTGTTTATTTTTATAGACGCTCTGATGTCGGCACTTGTCTTTTTTATGATCAAGGAGCACAACATATATAAGGCAAAAAAAAACTTTTCAAGTTACTAAAAGACAATTTCAAACTTGGGTGTTTTGTACTTTTCTTAAGCTCTAACTAAGAAATCTAAGTTTTGTAAAGTGAGCCAGTTCCACCAGGCAGGCATCAGAAAGCAGTTCACAAAGTATCCAAAGCAAACAATCAACTTCTGCTGCAATAATTCAAATGTAGCTTATGGTATACTCATCTTTAGAATGTGGTTGTTTTTATGTGCTCTCTAAATTTTAACTGTTGGTAAATTATTACTGATGTGTGGTTTATTACTCCTTAAGCTGTGACATCGTTGCTATAAGAAATGCAGCTTCACCTGCATCACCAAAAACACTTCAACGTGACGTGTTTTTATGTTCTATGCAGGTCTTAATGTGTTCAGATCTACTTTGTTTTTATGATTGCTGTTTCCTTGTCTAATTAATCTGTCGGTTTCCAGCTGGTCGAAGTAAGGATGATAAAATCTGAACACTGTATTTATAAGCAGGAATAAAGATTCCTGGCATCCAGTGAAACTGATTTCGTTAAAAATTTTGATGTATTATGAAAATATTTTCCCTGGAAATTTGCCTAGTACCTTGTTCATGTGGTTGATAAACCGAGGGCAGTGTCACACATTTTCTATAAAACGTTACTATCTAAATGCATTTTTTCTGTAATTCTGGAAAGTGAAGATGAAACTGTAGGTAAAATACAGTGTCATTTTTATTTCAGACAGCAATAGGGTCATTATGAAAACCTTGTGTGTCATGTTTCTTATACACACACTGCGGCTGTGGCAGATGTGCCCCTGTCACCTGGCAGGTTAAGCATCAGAGAGCCATATGTATGAAGAGATCCTGCTGTGAGCAGGAGTGTAAGGGGACATGGAGGTCAGACACTTCTGCTCTAGTATTTCTTACAGCCGTGAACAAAGGATTGTTACGCTACACAGCTCCTTCTGCTGCAGGTTCAGATTGTTGGTAACGCTCGACTACAGCCAACCAGAACTTAAAAGATATATTTGAGACATATTCCTGATATTCCTGACACATTATTCAAAAAGGACATTCAGTAATCAGAAAGTTATTTGAGATGTTTTGAAATAATCTTTATTTTAAGGCAATGTTTTTTTATTTTCATCTCTTTTTTTATAAAGGTGTTCTGGAGGTTTAAAGGAATTTCAAACAAAAATTAAATGAGATTTGTGGACGATTTCTAATTTTTGTGAAGCTTTGATCTGATTCTGATTTTTGTTTTAAGAAGTATGAACAGTATCAGTGTTCAAAATATTTCTGTCTAGCCATGACTGCATAATATTTTATATTAGACACAGAGGTGATGTCACACTGTGTGTGAGGAAGCAGTTACAGTAAGACATGGCTTTACTTATTTAAAACAAAATAATTACAAGGTGGCACTTTAGACAGTATAGCCTCTTCCATTAGCAATTAACAAGTTTAGCGCAGTTAGGGTGTCTGAACATCCACAGAATAAAATAACTAAGTCTGTACCCACTGTAATCGCAATAGCACAAGGGACAGAAGTTATGAAGCAGAAACTTGGTGAGTTGACAGACCAAACTCACCTGATAATAGCGAACATAGAGTTGAAGTTCTTGCACTCCCTGCAGTGCAGTGCAATCTTGATGAAATGCTTGATGGTTTTCATCCTCTTCAGGGTGTTTGGCTCCTTCAGAATCTCAGTAGCCACCCAGAAGGTTTCCTGGTTTATCACCTCCTCAAACTGTTTCAGATTTGTACATCCAGCAGAGGAGTCCAGCTTGAACAAGTCCTCCACGTACCTAGTAACAGGAACAAGGAGATAAAACAATCTATGCAGTTCAAGAATTTCTATAGTTTGCGATATATTTGGTACTTTGCTACTTTAAATTTGCTCTTTGGGTTTTCATCCATTTTATGGGATAGAGTTTAAGTAAGGGTTTATTTTTGGCAGTCAGATAAGGTAATGAACGGTATTAGAAATCACAAGTTACATACTCTGTGGACTCGATGTTTCTGAAGAGTTCAAAGTCTCTCATTGAAAGCTGGGCGGCGACCTCCATGGTGCTGAGCTGCAGCAGAGAGATCTGACTCTCTCTGAGGAGATCCTGGGCGTCTTCATCTGAACATAATGTCTCCGTCTCCATGTTGTTCTTCAGGTAGTATCTTTAGGGAAAGACCAACGAGATTGGTTTTACCTTAAAATACTGTCCAAATCTGGAGTCAATAGGACTCACTCCTACCAGCTGTAAAGTTTGCATAATGCTTAATCGTTTGAGTCTTCAGAGCTGGACAACCTAGAGCTACAATGACATCAAAACTAATATTTTCTCCATGCATTTTTAAGACAATAGAAGGTATGAGGTACTGGACAAGACGTATCTTAGCATGGTGTATTCGGCTGCACATAAAGAACCCTAAATAAATCTCATAAATGTTTCTCTTACTCAAATATTATTTTGCAGATTGGCACACTTTGGCTTTAAATCACGATTAGTACATGAAATAGTCAAAAACACTTAGGTTATGGATTTGTTTGAAGAAAAAGTGAAGACGAAGGGAAAGAGTAAAGGCAGAAAAAAGAGAGAGGAAAAGTATATGAACAGCAGACACTTTCCTACAGCTTAATCTACAGCCTTCAACAGCAGGTCATCTCTTTCCTTTCTATATGCTTCTGTGTTTATAAATTTAACCCTCCTACTTCCTCTCTAATGGAACTGTAATGTGGTCATCCTGGAATGCAGACCCTCTGAGGATTCAAGGCCTAGAGTGGGCACTCTTCGGTAGTAAAGTGTTGGAATAGACTTGAGACTAAATTGCACCATAATGCTGACAGAGAAGCTGGAAAGAAGAGCAACAACAGGCTATGTTGTGATTGAGCTAAATTCACTCATAAAACACAAGATGTGAAACAAGGTCAACAGAAGAAGAGCAGACCAACATTTAGGCTGCTGGCCACATTTACTGGCACTTGCTGAGGAAGCTTGAAAAGCCTTAAGAATTCAGATTTTACTGCAGCAGCTTTATCTCACAAGAAATCTTTTTTTTTTTTTTTTTTTTTTTTTTTTTTTTTTTTTTTTTTTGGGTTTTTTTGTTTAGAAAAAGCTAGCATTTATTTTGAGTACATTTATTCGTTTATGTGTTAATTTTGCCATATGTTGTGGATCATTATCCTGCCAAAAGACCAAATGATTTTGGGTTCACTGAAACACCACCAGAGTTGGAGAGAAACATGCCCACAGCATCACAGACACTCCACTGTACTATGCAGAGGACACAAGTTGGTTCTCCACATTTTCATCTTGAAAAATGCTCAATCTTAGTTTCATCTGGCGACAGCATGCTGTTCCAGGTAAAATCTCAATAGTTATTAATAAACCCAACATATTTACATTGTCTAATATTTGCTATGGAGATTTAGTAACTCCTGACATGTCACTCCTTGGTGCTGTTCTCTAACAGTGAGCTTTGGACCGTTTGTCACAAACGGTCACCACTTACAAGTAACAAGACTAATATGAGTTCTCACTAACCCTGGTAATCTGTGAATTACTAATAAAAACTCCCTTGAAGTCCTGATAAACTTAAAGTCTAAATTTAAAAACGCTTCATTTATTTTTATTTTGTAGAGACTGCAATGAATAACAATAACTGAGTCAACTGCTGATTTTGTTAAAACCAAATATTTCTTAACATGGACATTTCTCTCCACTAAAAAGAGTTAATTATAGGTTGGATTTTTTTTTCAGTGTAAAATTATTTTATTGATGTAAAGAACGAAATGATTTTATGGCTTTTTACAAATCTTTACATGGAGTGCCAATATACATGGTCAGTACTGTAGATTTAATACCCTGAAGGACCTTCCACAGCACCTGTGATGGACATGATCAATGAAGAAAAAAGAAAGGAGACCATGAAAAATGCTGTAGGTTTGCTTTCAAACCCACAGCAAGCAAAGGGAAAAGGAAAGCAGATGAGAAGGGACTAAATTAAACATAAAAAAACACAATCAGCCTAATCTTTGAAATATAGCTATTGGAAACAGCCAGTGAGGACGTGTATGTGTGTATCGTGAGGACAGCATCCTCTCACTTCATTTATATGTAGGTTGACAGGGTGAAGAAGGCCTGCTATTGGCTCAGCCTGCCACTCCCTGAGCTTCTGTCAATCACCAGCAGCAGAGCGTTGGAGTCTGGAGGATGGCTGATACAAAGAGGCAGAGATAGAGCTCTCCCAAATGTTTCTGCTAAACGGGAACTTCTGCTGAAGGCTGTGAATGCACATACTGCTGACACTACAAAGCGTATGAACAAACATTGCCAAAGCCCCTGTATTAAGCATAAAAACTCCCCATTCTCTACATATAAAACCGAAGGATTGCCTCTATAGATGACTGAAGCTCTCTCAAAATGAAGTCATGTGTGTCTTTTTTAATTTGTGTACAGATTTAAATATGATCAGCTGTGTGATGGAAGTATTTTGATTGTATTAGATATGTTTGCATGAGGTTGTGTGAGAGTGGGTATGAATAATTCCATACATGCCATGCTGTCTGCAGAGGCCTCCGCCCCTGACAAAGGATGAAAAATTCATGCTAGCCTTGTTGGGAGGGGACCGACAAGGGACCCTCACGACAGGAGGAGAAGGAGGATAGATGGGTAAAACTGTGGAAAACTAATGGAGGAGGCAGTATCTGCTGCTCCAGTTCAATTTTCCTCTGTGTTCTACTCGGTTTGAGATGGAGAGGCGGGTGTCTCACAAGAAGATGAGGCACTTTGACTTTCAGTAAGCTGAAAAAGATCTGATTTACTGATAAACAGGAGGAAATAACAGAAATTGCTGATTATGACAATAGAAAAGTTAGAAAACTTTTGCATTACACTGAGAAGTTACAATGTCCTAATGTTTTTTTTTTTACACCTTTGAATTTCAGTTTACATGTTACTGAACTAGCACAGTGGGTTTTGCACTTTTCCTCTTCAACAGATTCCTACGAGGGTCATACTAGTTTCCATTCATGTTGTGCAGCCAAATGAATCCTCGTGTTCCCCTCCTCAGGAAGGATTTAATCTATATCATTGTAGTGGGACATGATCCGCTTCCTAACAGAGCTAATTTCATGTAGACTGTGTGAAGTCTTGAACCGCAATATGAAAGATCATACTCTGGTTAAGAAAAGACCTCTAAATGTAAATATTAACAACTGTTAATATTTTAGGTTTTATGTTATACACCTGCTTTTGGTTATTCATGAAAGCTTTCAAAAAGCCACAGAGTCTACAGTCTCTAATCTGAAATGCTGTGGTCTGCTTCCAGCTCATTTTTCCCCCCCAAGATTTTGTGGATTAAGATTTAAGTCATTTTCTCTGACCAACTTGTCTCCCCGTCCATTAAATGTGCATTTCTGGTTTATCAAGAAATCTTCTTTGTTATTTTGAGCAGTAAAGATGAAATGCTTTAAAATCCGACAAAGCCAGGCTTGTTTGGGGAAATAAAGCACTAATCCCTGTGACAATAAAATATAACAACCAACAGCAGCTTAAAATTTCTGTTTGCTCACCTGCCGTTCAGCTGAATCCGATCAGCCAATTTGGAGAGCTGGTCGGGCAGCCGCCGCTGCTTGATAACTCCCTCTGGGCTGACAGACACCTCACAGAGGGAGTAGGTTTCAGGCGCTGCCAGGAGGCCAAACTCGTTGACCGAGTGGGCGACGACGTCCTTGGCCGTGGTGTCCTTGCTGATGATGATGTAGCAGCTCTGCTGGTCTGCCTTGAACACCCGGATAACCTGGTCTGGGATGTCTTGAGAGCAGAAGAGAGATGGAAGAAAAGGAGCAATTAGACATGAAAACATCAGTAATAAAAATGGATGAATGAAGCTTCAACATGTCGAAAGCCATCTTACAACATATTTGCAAATTCTTTGTTTTCAGAGTTATGCTATACATATACATTTAACTTAAACCTAAGTCAAAATCAAAATATCAAAATCAGACTTAAGGGCTCTTAATTTGAAATAAAGATGCTTGACCTTTCGGAAAAAGGGTATCAAACAGTATTACTGTTAAGTGAAACCAATAAAGCTTAAATGTTAGCAATTATTATGGATTTAATACACAGCTACTAAAAACTTACACAGCAGTGTGTGTTTTGAATAATGGGAACGTTTTTTAACTATTGAGGAGTCTATGGTCCATTACATATGGCGCTATAAATAAGGTATAGATGCCGTGGCTGCAGTGTTTGAGTTTTTATATGACAAAACCTTTATTATCATCATTACAGCAGCAGTAGCACATAAGTACAAACAAGCTGCCAAAGGGAAAACCAATAACAATACAGTCAGAGTAAAAATCAATCATCCCTACTTGTTTAGGGAGCTGTAAAAGGGATCGTTTTGAGGCTGCTTTTAGTTTCTTCTGTTTTTCCCCCCAAAGAACAGATAAAGATGGTGTTTCTCTTTTTGATTTTTTTTATTGTTTCCTATTATTTAATTTGCTAATCTTTATACAGCAATGAACATTATTTTGACACCCCAGGCGACTGAGTATAAGTCTTACGTTTTAATGGTGTATGTGTGTCTTATACTGCAGCAAACAATTTGATGTCCAGCTACACAATGCATAAACATCACAACTCTGAAGTGCCATTATTACTGCACATAAGCACCACTGCTGTGTAATTTATGCAAGGGCAACTGAAATGTCATGGCAATGACCTCGTATTAAAATTTACTTAATTCCATGCTAAGCTATGCAGATGCTCTGTCTGCACTGATGAAGATTCACTCAAGTGAATTGGCAGACAGTTGGGCCCACTTTCTGACTGATTCATCCAAGAAGTATCTGAGCAGGTGTGATGCTCATAGGCTGCGTGTAAAGTAACCAACCCTCATCCCTAAATGTTCATGCGATCATGATATAAGGGGAAATTAAAGAAGGAGAAAACATCATGGCAAAATTGACGAACAATGTTCTGATGTAGGAGAACACTGTCAATTCTACACATTTTGTCCTAAACAAACATAGGGTGCATCAACACAGGTCATAGGATAACTAGTGTAAAAGCAGCTTGAATTATCTTTTCGCTGACTTAAATTTACAATAATTCTTATTTATTCCCAGGGATGGCCAATGTATGTTTTTGTTGCATAGCTGAATACTTTAAAAGCAACTAATCAGTTTTAATCTCCAGTTCACTTTCATGGGTTTTTTTTAGAGGAAATAGAACATAATGATATTTTGACATTGGCCCCTTTACTAGCAGATAAATGACCACTTTGCAGACCATAAGCTCATTTATATCCACCATATATCATTTACTGTATGAGACAGACAAAATGGCACTGAGCATTTTGCAGCAGTTGGAGATACGCTGAGGGAGGCTGTATACTGCAGCTCTCCTTCTCGCTTCATGGCTGATGCTGTAGAGCTGTATGTGCTCACAGCCAGCAGAAAACTGAGTGTAGGTTGTGTGGAAGCTAAATGCTTTGTGTCTCATTAGTTGTGATGATTTGTGATTAAGGTGTGAAAAGCTCAGAGATAAAAAATTTGCCTATTATATCCTGTGAAAGGGAAGAGGGCTAATTACATTTAATCCATTGCTCCAAACCTGACCTGAATGCAGGAGTACAGTTGTTGCTCTCACATGCAACAAACAAACATATCTATTGGAGTACCATTTTATTGCATCAGCAGAGAATTTCACAATGAACTGAAGCCAAACAGGATTTCTTACACAGGAAGATTAATTTTGGCATCAGTGGTAGAAAATGCACATCCTCATTTCTTGCCATTTTTTCCCACTGTTTTTCAAAGCCTTTCCAGGTTACTCCATGTTAAACAAGTTAGATATTATGTTAGTAAATTATTTCATTTATTTAATTTTATTTAAATTTTGCTTTTAATGATTTATCTGAACTATTCCTTTGTTACTTGTTTAAATAATAGTTGTGTTTGGGATCATTTTCTGTTGGAACATCCAATTTTATCCAAGTTTCAACTATCTACATGTTGATTTAGGTGAAGTTCTTCTTTCAGCCTCTTGAATATGCCACAAACTTTATATGATGAACTAGTATCACTGGCAGTGAATTGGATCCACAGGATTATAATACCACCACCATACTTTACAGCTAGTATTGTGTTCTTTGTTTCAAAAAACTCAATTTGACACCTCCAAATGTACTTCTTGTCATTTTGGCTAAGTGGGTGAATCTTTATATCCTCTGACCATAAATCTAGCTTTGGAATAGAAAAAAAAAAAGACTGACATTAGGCCTCTGGATTGACCACAACCAAACAGATTATGCTCAAAAGTCATTGCAAGGATGCTACCCTATTTAAAAGAGAGATACCAGTTTCGATCAGAAGAATGGTCAAAACCTAACCATTAAAATTACTGAGAAAATGCTACAGATTGTGGTAAAATCATCCTCGAAACCACAATGTTGGAGCTAAATGTATCCAATATTGTTAATGCCTGATATATAGATGTACTTTTATTGTAACGGTACAAAACATTAACTGTAGAGAACCAAGGTTCAGTTTGTGAAAACTCAGGAGGAACAAGCTTGGGTAGAGTCAAATAGAAACACTAAAAGTACAGTACATATACTTACAATATAGTCCAAGTGCTAGGCAAGCAGTGGGGTGAAAGAGAAACCACAGTAAGTACAAATGAGAGACTCTGGCTTGAAATATCATGAAAGAAACAAAATTAGGGGAAAAACCACAGAGCTGCTGCTCTGGTGTTAACCTGGTAAGAAATCAGCAGGCTTATGATTTAACATGTCGACACGAGAACATCTGTTTAAAATCACAAAACAAGAGAGGAAAAAAGAAACAAAGAAAGAGGAACACAGAGAAATGGGGATCTGAGAAAATGGCTCCACACAGAGTTAAATGTTTGAGATGACACAAAGCTGTTCTGCCAAAAAAAGAGGCAAGACATCAACGCCTGATGGCAAGAAAACTGATTTAGTCACCCTGCAAAGCAAAACAGCTTTGAGATTCATGCTCTACTTCTCAAATACTGACAGACTGTCATGTCGGAAGTAAAGATTTATGAGCTAGATGCGGTGTCACAAGTTGGAGAATGTATCCATGCAACCGAGAGCTTTCTGTTATGAATATTGATTGTTTTTAATCAGACAAATTTAGTCTCATTATGTCTTAAAATAATGTTCACAGGATTCCTGTAAGCGTTAGTAGGTTAAATTAAAGATGTTTAGGATTTCTGTATGTGTTTACTGGCAGAAATGTAAGACATACACAAATCAAAAAAACAGAACCTCAGTTTAGCTCTTAACTACTTGACAACTGATAATTAAATTGATAACTAAACTTTATCCACTTAGGTTGGTGTTTTCAGCTCTGGGACGTGAGCAATGCTTTTGTATCTAGATTAACTAAATAAAACAGAAATTATTCTAACAGAAGCGCAGGAAGCAATAGAAATCACTGGACTTAAGGAAGCAATTACTTAATTTTTGCTGAGGTGGCATTGCCAAAAATGTACAACAGTGCCAAAAAGGATCCCTTGACACAGACGCTGCTGGTGTGGGTTACAATAACTAAAAATAGTGTGTTCTTTTTTTACTGGCATCTCTCATTTTCAAGTCAAACCTATTCATATATACACTTCCTCATGGCAAATAAAAAAACTGCAATGGAAGAAGCAGTGAATGAATGAGCATACATATTTAAGGTGTAACTAAAAGTAACTGAAGCCCCAATATGGAAAATTTGGACATTTTAAGACCTTGAATTTGAGCTTATATATCAAGATTTCTCCTACAGAAATCCCAGTATATATATTTTTTCACATTCTGATCTACTGATCACACTTTTTTTAGTTCCAGTTTAAATTTATATTTATTTATTTGTGGCAATGCAAAGGATTTCCTGATTTGGTAACTCCCCCCTCCCCCCAAAAAACCCCCAGTATATTCTGCAGTAAAAAAAAAGGTGGGATTTACCAACTGAAAACAATCAGTTTAACAAAAGGTGGCAAATAAAAAGAAACAACTCTGCAGATTTACAATAAGACAAACCAAACAAAAGAAAAAGGCAAAACCTTTGAGTTTTCATGTTAATGTGATTATGGTCAGGGATTTTTAGGGGAGGTTCAAATCTGCAGCACATTTTGGAAAAAAGATCTTCAATTTACCACTAAATCTTAGAAAAAGGAAAGAGCGTCAGGAAAGTAGATATAATGGTGGGTGATTAAAACAGAGACGTGAGTTTGCGGAGTCATAACACTTACAAGTCTGTCAGAGCAGATATATGGCTTGTGGAATAAACTAAGATCACGGTCACTATTAATTTCTTTTACTTTTCTTTCTTGGTCTGTTCTCTGACATTCTGTCTATATACACATAAATAACACAAGATGAGTCATGTTTATATAATTATGGGCTCAGCAACCTTTGCAACATGAGCATATTAAAGAAATCCTCTAATGACCCTGTAGGTTAATTCTTGTCAGACAAACAATTTGGAAATGCCCCTGTGATTTTTTTTTTCTAGCCTCAAGCCTCCATAGCATTTCTGTTCTGGTTAATTTGATGGTAAACATGAAACTCGTCAGTTCCTGTATTTTAAAAAAAGAAACAAAGAGCAAACGTGAAAAGCATAGAGTTTGTATAGCAAAAATTTCTCAAACAGATGTTTTATGCTATTTTTGCATAAGAATGGCAACCTTTTTGAGCCTCGTAGTCCTTAACTTTATAAGGCGTTTCAGTGTTCAGGAGGAATGAGCAGTCAGGTCAACGACAGCAAGCAGCTTCAAGGGGAAGTCATTAGCTGTAACTGAAACACCTGAAATGTTCAGTGACAGCAGCAACCCAGCTTAATGAGAGGTGCAAGAGGGTTTTCTTCCCTGATTGAACATAGTTGCTCAATAACTTTTGGATTTTTTACTTTAGTTTTTTCATATTAAGACATCTTTAATAGCACGTCATGGAATATAACACAAATCTGCCAAAGTTAATCCTTTTATGTCACTTTCATAGTTTCTTTTAGTTTAATTATTAATAAGATTCCAGAAGGAAAGTTCTGAGAGAAGTCAGATCTAAGAAGCAGAATTTAGGTCTCAGTCTATTTTTGCCATTTCTCAGAAACTATCTAAACATTCTTGTGATGCTCATTTAGTGAGAGGTTCTCAGCAGAGAAACAATGCCTATAAAGCAGACATGCACTAAAAGGTTTTTCCAGCATGTAAACTAAAAAGTGTACATGCTGTTAAAATTAGATCTGCAAACAGGTTTAAAAATATGACTCAAATCAATACGACTATGACAGTATTTCTGCAACAGACAAATTTGTTGATTCTTTTTCTAAAACATGCAGCTTAAATGTGTTATAAAATGACTGGACAAATAAGAATTCACTTTACGTTATTTTTATCTGCCTGGGGTCACACTAAAACATTTTCAGTTAGGCCTGATTACTGGTTTTGTCCTCCAAGGGTGAAACTGGATGTATACAAACTTGGTGGTACCCCTATGGTTCAATGAAATATTCCTTTATTTCTCCTGAAAGAGGACTTGGGTAAAAGCAATCTTATGCATACGTCCATGTTTTAGTATGTGAACAATTTTTTTTTTTGCTTATTTTACAAATGTACGCTCAGAAGCTATGGCAAATTTGTTGGTGCCCCTAAGGAAATTATTAACCCTTGCCTGTTTAACCTGAATTAGTACCAGAGGTGCCTTCAAGGTTTTCATTGGCCATTCAGCCTATTAAACGGAACGGACATGATACTGGGTGTTATTTGGCAAAGTGTTCGAGACTTAAGAAAACATCGCAGAATGTGGATGCAAGAGGAAATTAGAACTGCACGATATCAGGGAAACATGTATTTCTGTTCACAATGCCATCAGTACTCTTATTGAGCATCAAGTATAGCATCTGGCCAACAGGCCGTATATATTATTGGCACGCAGAATATGCATGCATGGCTCTTGAAATATAATATCCTCCCAAATATTGTATCCAAGAAGTACGTTGCAATCGAGATATTGTGTGCACTTATATTAGGATGACAATTATGATCAGATATATTATGCAGCTCTAGAGGAAATGCAACCCCAGGTTGATCAGACTGACAGTAAGGATAGAAAAAAAGAGCCAAAGACACCTTTCATAACCATTCATGCTGAACTCCAAGGTAAAAGTATGTCATTTTCTGATACCATCACCCCCATGCCTTCATCGTTTTTATCAGCCCTTCATTGAAAAAAAAAAACCCAGGAGGACTCCACTTGACAGACACACACACACAAAAAAAAAACAGAATGCATGTAGACAAACCCCAAAGTTTCAGCAATATCTTTTGGACTGATGAGATGAAACTGCCTGGTGTCAAAAAGCATAGCAACAGTTGCAGGTTATGAGTCCTTTAACAGGATTATAACTAAAAAAAAAAAAAAAACAACTAAAGAATGGCTGAGAAGCTCTCCCCAAACAATTAATTACTCATAAATGCCCCCCCCCCCAGTGAGCCCAGCTCTTCATCCTATAGAACATTTACAGAAAATCTGAGTGCAACCATGCAACATGCTAGTAGCATGGCCTCACTATTGCTGTCTTAATTCCACATATATTTATTGTCTTCATCATTATGGCAATACACATTACATGAAGGAATGGGGGGTAAAAAAAAAAATAAAAAAATTACTGTTTACATGTCTGTTCCTTACCAGCGGGGTTAGAGAAGTCGAGTACGCTGGTTGCCGGCTGCAGCAGGTCAGGGCTGCTTGACGACAGGTTTCCAGGAATGGGCATGATAGCTACGCTGTGACGACACTGTTTGGTGCCCACAATGCTGTCGTCCTGAGACTGACCCAGGCCGCCATCACTAGAGAGAAATCAGAGAAGGTGCAGTGGGATGAGGGGGAAGAAATAAAGGGGATGTGATAAAATAACTCATCCTCCTTTGTTATGAGTTGTGAGGCAAGGGAGGAAAATGACAGCTTCACCCTGAGAGCATGTTAAAATCACAACTTATAACACAGAGAAAAAATAAGAGATTCAATCAAAATGTCCACTGTGGCAAAATGACAACACAGGATGTCAAGAACAGTGTTTTTTAACATCTTTGCAGCATTCACCTCGCTGAGATTGATCTACGCAGAGATGTCCAGGAATGACAACTGAGCAGAAGCATTCATAGATAGAAAACACACGCTCACCAAACACACACTCACAAGACAATGAGAGAAAGCTCACTGGTTTGATTTTTTTCTGAGCAGTTTACTTCTGTTATGCTTTAAGTAGATCTTTGTATATTTACTCTAAGTATATCAGTACATCAACAAAAGCATTTAGGCAGTATTATGAACATTATGGTATGTTAATAGTCTTGGGAATTGCCTGAATCTGCACATATGAGTTAAGGCCCTCCATAAAAAACAGAAAACAGTCCACACTCAGATGGGGTTTTAAATCATAACTCTGGGAAGCTACCTTCATAAATGTACTAATTTGCAAACTTAAAATAAAATATAATGTAACATAAGAAGTACATGGTGTTGTTTGTTTTAAGGTAGGTGTAACCAACACGGTGTCCGCAGGCACCAGGTTGCCCCCGAAGACCATATGAGTAGCCCGCAGAGCTGTTCCAAAAATAGACCAATTAATATTCATTAAGTGACATATTTAAAAGTAAACTGTGGGTATCAAACTGGTAGCCCTTCATATCATTCGGTACCCATAAAGTAGCTCTTAGTCACAGAAAGGTTGGTGACCCCTGGATTAAGGAGTAATCTTGTTCAGCAACGTTCATGTCTGAGTCTTAAGAGTTCATTTCCTTCTCCTATTTTATGTCTGTTGTAATTTAGGGATTCCACTAACTGAACCACGTCGCAACAGAAGCAAAGGCTCTGTAATCTCTGAGTTACAACATGATAATAATGGCTCTGGCTACCAGTAACAAGGAAAGCAAAGGTTTTAAAAAGGTACAGTTTGAATTTCTGAACATTTCACGTCACTAAGGTTCCTATAGTTCGAAGTCCTCTTAATGAGATACCCTCTCTCCAACCCGCTGCTGATACTATTGTGCTTCCTCCTCAAATAACTTAATTTGTCTGTTTGGTAAGCTAACTCTGTTTTACAACTACGGTTGAAGAATTTTGAGTTAGCATCTCTGTAAATCTCTGACACTAACTAACTATTAAACTTAGAGTACCTAAGACTAAGAATTCGAATTAAATTACAAACATATGTTACAGATAACAATATTATAACTATTTTAGATGAAAAACAATGACATAATGTTACATATTTGTTTTCATTTTTTGCTGAACCTGTGGCATGACACCGTGCGATTTTTTAAAAAGATGTTGCCATATCCTAAGAAACCTACACAAGCGTATGGCATAGTATTTTACTCCCTGGGTGGAAAAAGAGGAGTGGAAGATTAGAGAAAAGGCACAGGTGACTGAAATTCAGGCAAGAGGAAAAAAAGAAAACAGGTGGAAAAAAAATATATTGTTTGCGTGATCATAAACAGGAGAGAAAGGCAGGGTAAGTAAGCTAGGATGGGAGACAGGAAGGGGTTCAAAAGACAACACTGAAGGACTGTTATCATGAATGGATCATACTAGTGATCATATTTACTTATAAGACAATTAAAGATATTTTAATGAAGGAGAATATTGTACTGATGTGCATCTATCTAAACGTGTAAATTCACCCAGACAAATTTCACCGTAACTAATTCTGCCATTAAGCTGTTTGACTATGGGCTTGATTACGGAGATCGCTAGTGTCTGTTTTTATGCTCTTAACAACTATATTCAGATGTTTATTCTCACTACATCAGATTAAAAAATGAGTTTCTTTTTTAAGACTTTTTTTTTTTTCTTTAAAGATTTTTTTGTGAAGTCACTTTAGCTTGACACCTCAGCAATAAAGGTTTGGATAACAGAGTCCTGGATTGATTTTTATCATCAATGTTCCTAAACACTGAGTATGGCTGAATAGCTGGGCTAAGGATGTATGATACTGCTTCCACACTTCTTGATTTTTAGAAAAATTGAGGGTTCAATTCAGACTTTAAATGCAGTACGATTACCATGTGTCCTTAACAGAAGCTATGCATTATCACACATTTTTTTTGAGAACTTTAGATCTCCTTCCCAAACTTAAGGCTACAGTTACACTTTTAAACTAAAAGATGTGTGTCAGCTCTGATAAAACTGACGTTGCTTATAGAGTGATTACAAAAAAAATAGACTAAGTAAAAACAACAAAACATTTAATAAACCCAAGGGTCTGAGCCTGAAACTTTTGCTATAAACCTTACACCCAGTTCATGATTTAAGCTAGAACTGTGAGTAGTGTTATACATTATTTTAAATGAGGTCACTTTTATTGTTCATGAGGTTTTAAAGAACAGGATAGTGACTAATGTCTCAAAATACAAACAGTCACCACAGTCTATTTTCCTTTTCCAGACTGATCAAGATTGGGAAATCACTTAAATTCCATATATTTCCAGGCTGCATAGAAACCATGTAAACACCTCCAATTTGCAGAAAACAAACATAAAAATGTAGTCCTCTAGACATGTCGCTGAGGATTAGTAGTGTTGATGAACGTGTGAGTTTGTGTCTTTGATTGCCAGCCTGCTGGGCGCAGGTCTGCACATGGATACTGAAACACATTTGGAGGATGGGGAATTACACAACAAGAGCTCTTACCCAAACAGGCCCCTGAAGCAGCAGAGACAGACAGATAGAAGAGAGACAACATTTAAAACGCATGAAAAACAGAAAGATTATTTTTAAAAGAACACGAAACAGAGCTGTGCTGAGGATATGCAGCGATACAACAGCAGCAATGGGTCAAAGCCTCTTCCTTATACACACACCGAACAGCAGAAACAACTAATTATTTAGCCAAGCTATAAAAGGGAAATGACATGTTTGCTGTAATAAATGCAGAAAGAAACAATTTCAAAACGACATCAAAGGATGAACAAGTCACAAAGCAGAAACCTATTAAGATTTCTGTTTTCTGTGGCAGGTTTCTGTTATTGAGTGTCGGCTCAATAACAAATATTCCACCTTGTTTTAAATCATTAAATCACAAACTGAACTTGGGTTCAAACCTTTTCACTGTGTTCATATCTGTCGGATTTCAATCAGTTGAGTCTCCTATTATCTTATCCTGTCTCTTCAATCAGCCATCAAATCTCTTGTATGTGGGTTCAACGTGAACGAAAGAGGTGAAAACCCCTGTTTGGTCGATAAATAGATGGCAGCGGAGAACCTTTGAGAGCTGAGCCTCTAGTTGGATCAAACAGTCATCTGATGGTTTGTTACAAGACAGAGAACGTCAAGGTTTGATGCAAATGATGTATTTTAGTGCATTCAATCAACACTGAGCAGCAAACAGAGTAGAAAAAAGAGCGGACATACACGAGAGTGGGTGCAAAGTAGTGTGTACGGGCGTTTGTGAGTTGTGTTGAATGAGTTAGCTGTGTAATTAACAGGGTGAGAACAGTATCTGCTGTCTCTCTGCAGCACTGACACGGCCTGAAGTTAACCGAGCCATGGAGAGAAAATGAAATGATGAAATCAAATCAAATCTGGATCACCACGTTATGGGTGGAAAATCCAATATGAGCCCCATCTGCACAATTGCTCCTGCTGCAGCCAACACGGTGGCTTGTTACGGATGATGCTAACAATTACATGATGATTATATGCTGATGATCATGCCTTTTACTTTGCTGGGTTTCACTTAAAAATGTCTATATTACATCAACTGTGGAAAAAAGCGACATTGAATAACATTCTTAATCGTAAGGCTCATGCAAACATACTAAGGAAGAGACTCCAGACCAGCACTACCTTACAAATGCAGGTGATAATGATAATTATAGTAGAATTCCTCGGTTTCTTACTTATACCAACTAAAAAATGTTAATCATAATGTGGTCAGAGAGAAAGAACTTAGATTTTTGGTCAAGCTGTCAGACACAGTTTAAAATTTAAGGATGACCTGAAAATTAGCATTCTCTCTTTATGGGGTATTTACAATTACCCACGTAAAGCCATGTTCTTGAGATAATTGGTTTTCATTGCTATATTGTAACTTCTTTATACTTCTATGCTCCCATATTATGTCTAACGAGAGAACAAGTTTCGTTGTTTCTTATGGCGTGTTTGTGCTTACCTGAATGGTTTGGGTGGAAGTATACTGAAGCGCGTCTTCTCTAGCATCTTCTTGATCTTGTTTCGTCCCCCCGACACAGTGTTAGCTTTCATCTTCCGGGTGCTTTTGCTGTCTGTGGCGAACTCAATATCCCCAGAAAAGTCAGCGATGGAGAAACGATTGCCTTTTTTCTCCTGGATCTTAGGAATGTGAGGGCCACCATTTTTCTTTTCATGTGTGAGCCTGCTTAGGAGCTCTTTGAACACTGGATAGATGGAAGAAAAAGAATTGATAGACCTATTAGATATTGGTTACAGTGCTTTCAAAATGTATTGATACTCTATTTTGAACTCCGTAACATTTTCATTTCATTTCATTACAACCAGAAAACTGAATGTAATTTATCCGGATCTGAAGAATCTGAAGAGTATGGCATGCATTTGTATTTAACTCACAAGAACAACTTCAAGCCTTATAGGGTATGTCTCTATCACCTTTGCACATCTCGACTGAGTTGTGGTGTAGAGTCAGAGACCATGTTTGGTAACCACTGAGCTAAACCATTCAAGCAAAAGCTCTGGCTGCATGTTTATGTTAGTTTCCCTGCTGAAAAGTCAACGTTTTCCCCAGTCTCAAGTCTTATGTAGCCTCTAATAGGTTTTCTTGCAGAATTGACCTGTAATTAGATCAAACCATCTTCCCAGCAACTGACCAGTTCCCTCTCACTGCATCCCCCACTACTCCCTGAGAAGAATCCCTGCCTCATGATGTTGCCACCACCACCATAATTCACCATGGGAATTGTAATTTCTCTTCAGGGATAAATAAAGTACTATTAAATTGAATTTAATTGTTCAGGGTGAGGTGTAAATAGTCCCCCCCCCTAATTTCACAATTATGTGCTATTTTGTGCTAGTTTATTACATAAAATCCAAATAAAGTTTATAATTTGTGGTTGCAATATGAAAAAAGTAGCAATGACTGTTATAAATGCTCTGCCATACATACAAGACACTTCATGTTTGATATATTAATACCATTTCCAGCTTTTGGTACGGCAAGTATTTAATACAAGGTTGCATCTTTACTCACCAAAGATGTTGGTTTTAACAGTAAGGGAGAGGTGTGTGTTATTTCTCAGGATGTCCATTGCTTTGGATAAGGCGATGTTCTCAAAGTTCTGACCATTAACCTCCATGATCTACAACAAAACAGATTTAAAAATGCATTTTGTAAAGTAGGAGAAGTAATTCACCAGCCCAACTGACTCTGTAACTTGTGTGACAGTAAATCTACAACACATTTACATTCTCTTTGCTTTAAAATCTAAAGGGCAGCAATGAGTTGGCTTATCTACTGTGCAGTCTCTCTTTACTCATCAAGATGGCACAACACTGGCCAGCGTACATTTAGGTGTGAGCTTTTATTTTGTGTAATGTTAAGAGGAGGTCAGTCTTTTTGCAGTGATTAAATATTTATCAAAAGAAAAGATGAACGATAAACCGGTAGTTGTCGTCAACTAACCCACAATGGGAATATGGAAATAAACGAGTGTGATAATGCCTAAAAAGACAATACCAGGAAATATTAGAACAGGACTGAAACTAGTAGACCTGAAGCAGTAACAACAGCCAAGGCACAAATTTAAGAAAACAAAAGTTATCACTTGGGAGCAGTTCTAAGCTATTAGTTGTGTGATAATAAAATTTAATGTACACCAAGGTAATCTCTGTAACCCATGCTTCTATTTTTAAAGCTTGCATGGAACCTCCAAGCACGAAGTATCTGTGGAACAAACTATAAA
This sequence comes from Anableps anableps, assembly GCA_014839685.1. Lineage (NCBI taxonomy): Eukaryota > Metazoa > Chordata > Actinopteri > Cyprinodontiformes > Anablepidae > Anableps > Anableps anableps. Next base: position 25,133,295 of record CM026078.1, on the reverse strand, counting down.
AGATGCGCATTTAAAGGCTGATTTCATTGCACCCCGTCCCCTCACCTGATCCCCCCTCTTGAGTCCGACCTCTGCTGCTTTGCTTCCTTCTTCCACCGACTCCACAAAGACGCCAAATCCTCTCTCGCTGCCTCCTTGCACGCAGAAATGAAGCTGCGACTCCCTGGACGCCTTCTGCAGAGTGATCTGTCTCCACTTTGCCTTGGCTGCGCATGCAATGTTCAGCAACCTCAGATGGCCCTTCATTTTCTGTTACAGAGAAAGAAAGATAAGAAAATTATGAACCAAATAACAAAAGACAAAGAAAATTAAAAGTAAAACCATTATTTGTTCTTACTGCTGTTTCTAGATGTTTCTCAAATTCCTCCAAGAAGCGCGTCATGGCCGAGTCACCCTCAAAGTCATTGAAGTGGTTGTTGACCCAAAGCAGCACTATTCTCGTTACCTGTGCGAGACAACGGCAGCTTCATTTAGGGGAGACAGAGCACCTATAGAGTTTCTGTAGTACTCTGTGTCCCTGTTGGTTTATTTAAAAACCTCAAGCTATTTGTATACTTTGACAAGAAACGTGTTAAGAGCTCCTGCATAGTATTTATAGTGCTGAGTGACAGGTCGAAATATCTCGAGAGCATCACACTGGGGAGTAACGTCAAGACTCTGTCGCATTAGATAAACATTGAATGATTTCAATGCTCTACAAGAAGATGACATGATCAATATATCTTTCTTCACACTGTTCAAGCAAAACTTCCAGACTTACTTCGATTAAAAATATAAAATGTAACATTCACTCAGAATTTATGGCAGATATTTTACAGTGGGAAGGGTAAACATATGGCACCAAAGCAGACCTAAAAACTGAATGGAAGGAAGAAAGGACACAAGTAAGGAAGGTAGACCACAAAGAAGGAAAGAAGGTAGGACACAAGGAACAAAAGAAAAGAATAAGGGACAGAAGGAGGGAAGGACACGTCAAAGGAAAAGCAAGAAATGAAGAAGCAAGGAAAGGAGAGACTGATACAAGGTGACAGAAGACAGAAGGAAAGAAAGGAGATATGACACAAAGAAAGAAAGAAAAAAAGGAATGGCACAAAAAGCGAAAGAAAAGAACAACCCAAAGAGGGAAGGAGGACAAAAAAAAGAATGTTAGTGCAAAGGAAACGAGCTAGGGCACAAGGCAGGAAGACAGATGGATGGAATGAACAAAGAATGAAAGAAAAGATATGAAAAATAAAGAAAAGAAGGAGAGATGAAGGAAAGAATGAATGGCAAAAGAAAGGGAGGACATGAGGTATAAAGAAAGGATGGAAAGAAGGAATGGGAGAAGGACATAAGGAAAAGAGAAACGATGGACTTAAGGAAGAAAAGGAGGACACAAAGGAGGGATGGAAGAAAGGACAACCTTTAGACAATGGAACAGGGAATAAAGTCAGGAAATACAAATCAAAGCTTATTTTTTCCTCCATACTTCAGATTTGGAAAACAGACTTTGTAGGAAACCTAAAATTAATTCCAAGTCAACCAGCAGCAAAGAAAATCCATCATCATAGGCAGTCATAGATTCATCACATATTTATTCTCTAAAAATTTCAGAAAAAAAATCCTAACTCATACAGAAACAAAAGAAAAAGAGCATAAACGTTAAAACATGTCATACTGTATTTTTTTTTTTTATGTAATTAGAGGAAAAACACAAAAACGGGACACGGAAACAACCATTTCTGCTAAATTCACACTCAGCTTTCTCATATAGTTTTTTTTCCTCGTGCTTTCACATTCTGTTACCACCTTCCTCTGAGATCCAGTTTAAAGGAGCAGGAAATTGTAAGGCTGAATGTCAATAATAAAGACTATTGACAGCACAACACTAACCTTAGGTTAAAGCTGTTATGGACAGCAGGAAAATCAGGCATGAACAAATCAGTAGCTGGCTCACAGACAGCTGAGCTAGCTGTACTTGTATCGATCTGCAGGTAAGCAGCTCAACACATGAATTTGCGATTGACAACCATGACATTATAAAAAAAGAGAAAGAGCTGATAGGTGATTTAGGCAAATAGTTGAAACACTTTACGTTAGTATTAATTAGAGAACAGAGCAGTACTTTAGCAGTTACGTGTATGCAGACCCCCTTTAAAGGAAGGTTTTGCTTTTCTTTAACCTTCAGCCAAACAGTCTTGACTAGCATACTGAATTGCCATCACCCTGAAACAGACTATTTCGAACAAAAAAAGAAATGTAATATCTGTCACAACTCACTGTGTCCCGGAAACTGTCCACCTGGAACCACTCCAGCAGTTTCCTCCCAACGTCCATGGGACTTGGCAGGAAGGTCCTGTAGGTCAGCAGGAAGTCCTCGATGTAGGTGGGGTCCACCACTGATGGCTCTTCTACCAGGTGCATGATGAGACGCTCTGGAGTTCCCTAAGGATAAACACACACACACACACACAAAGCTTCACTAAAAGCCAACATAGAGTACATGCATACAGGCGATGCAAAAAGTATTCACACACCTTGGACATTTTTATACTTTGTCATATTACAAACACCGACTTCAATGAATTTTATTAGGAGTTTATCTGATAAACACAAAGCAGTACTCAGATGTGAAAAGAAAGGAAAATGATTCCAGCTTTCAACATTTTTTTATTTTTTTTTTTTTTACAAAGAAAAATATGAAAAGTGTGGAATGCTTTTGCATTCAGGCCATTCTGCACTGATATCCCTTAACAAATTATAGTCCAACTCAGAAGTCACCTCAGTCGTAAATCTGACCAATATGCAAGTCAATATGCGTAGCAGGAAACTGACACTGCACATCAGCCTGAACACACCATCCTTACTGTGAAACATGGTCGTGGCAGCATCATGCTGTGGGGATGCTTCTCTTAAAGGTGAAGGGAAGTAAAATGCATTGATGAGAAGATGGATAGCACTCCTGTGAATACAGGATAATCATGGAAGGAAGCCTATTAGAGGCTGTTACAGACTTGAGACTGAGGTGGAGGTTCACCTCCAGGAGGACAACAACCCTAAACATAAAAGCCAATTTATTTTACCTTTGGGATTATTACAGTAAATTTGAACTGGAATAAACTGACCGGCCAAGTAAAAGTCTGGGTTTAAATCAAACCTGTGCCACAACTTGATGTTCCTGCATCTGGTCAGATTGAACAGAACTGATAGAGACTGATAGAGTACTGACTCTCAGAGACTGAATAAAAATCTACACCAAACTTTCCAAACTCTTATTTGTAAAAACTTTGCATTACTTTATGCTGGTCTATGACATAACATCTTAATGAAATAGTAGTGTGTGGGCATAATGTAAGATGTAAAAAAGTCTAAGGAATATGAAAACTGTAGGGCACTGTACACATGCAAGATGGCAACAATTACACAAGGACACAGGATCTACGCGTCAAAAACACGTGGGTACACGCGTTTAATATATGATGTTGACATTAATCATAAAAATGACAAGGACAGCTAATATAGATGCTCCTATAGAACAGAGCTGTCAGCCATCCATAATCTAAAGAACGAGGCACACAAAGTCACACACATGAAGCAACCTAAGGGTAAACCCACATATCACCCAAGTCTCAATGCTGCTGGCTGAAGTAAAACTTCAATGTCAAGCAGCGATGTAAAACATTCAAGACACGTATACTCTTCCTGTTTTACCAAGTTTGTTAACCTCCCCACAGCAGAGGACTCTCCACAGGAAACGATTTGTCTGACTGGGGAACAGAAACTAGAAAACGCAACTGCTTCTTGTTGGACACAAAAAAGAACAAAGTTAGAAAAGAGAAGCGGAAATGCTAACACTTGTGAATTGACTCATCCCCATTGGATGTGATTTAGAGCCAACAGCTTTCCTTGGGTAAGGCAGCAGAGAGAATCATTCAGGCCCATTAGCTGATCGATACCTGGCAGCCTCTGGAGCTTTGGCAATGGGATCAAAGGGCTTCAGAAAGCTATGCAGCTGACAAGAAAATACTCCGGCAAACAATAAACTGCTAGCGGTGCTTCATAATGATCAACAAAGAACATAGAGCAGATGTATTGTAAGTTTCTTTTTGCAAGCCATGAGTGAGAGAATGGCTGTAGAAGTCAATAAATTTAGGTTATAAAAGAGTACATAGATCTGAATAGTAATGAGTGAAAGTTGAAGTTCTTATTATCAACACTGCTGAAGTGTTGGAGCCAAGACTGAGGTTAAATAGAATTTGGTTTTTGGCTTTGGTACGCTTATAAGCTAAAAACGCCACTTGCTGGCTGTCTGTCCATATTGCATCAAACAAAAAGACATGAAAAACTGGATGCTTCTCCAAAACTGATGAAAAGACAAGACTGAAAGTGGCCAGAGAACCTGCCAAGAGGCTGATAGCGACACTGAATAATTGCTAAAACATCCAACAAGAGCTGATTATGTTCTACATGTGACAACAATCTCCTGTATTTGCCATATTTCTGGACTTAGTAAGAATGAAAGATGGAATTGTTTTCTTGCAAAAAAAAAAAAAAAAAAAAAAAAAATCCAGGTCTGACAAAAATCTCCCAAAATCTTGTGAGAGACGTTGAAGTCCACTGAAACCAAACTTAAGCTTTTGTGCCATAATTCAACATGGTATGTTTGGCACAAAAAAACAAAACAAACAAACAAAAAAAAACATTGAAAGAACACCATGCCCAAAGTGAGAGATGGTGGTGGTAGTATCATGCTGTGAGTTAGTTTTCCTCAGACCGAAAGGAGGTTTTGGTAAAAGGTAGATAAAGTTATAAATAGCTCCGTTTTGGTACAGAACCAAGCCTACATCCAAACCAACAAAAGAATGACTTTACGAAAGGAAAAAGGTTTTAGACAAGAGATGTCCTCGACAGGTTTGGTTAGCTTTTGCAAGTTAAGTGATCAACAATTGATATGTCCAGATGTGGGCTTCAGAAATTAACTTTCAGTTCAACATGTACAGTTGAATAGCAATCTAGGTGGAAAAAATTTCGAGTCCAACTTTTATACGTCACAAGAGCCCGGTATTTAAACAGGAGTCTGTAGACTTTTTGAGAGCAACTGTTTCTAAAATGTAACCCTTCTCTCAGGAAACATGCGAGTACCACAAACCTTGATGACGATGTGTCCCTTTCTGGTGCCGCTGCGGTCCAGCTCGCGGTGCTCCTTCACCATCACGATCTCCCCCTCCTCCTCCACCTTGTGCGTGTTCTTCTCCACATGGTTGAGGATGCGCCAGTAGTCCTCCTGGGCGATGCAGACGAACTGATCGAGGACGACATGGGGACAGCGGATGAAGTTGTAGTAGAGCAGAAGATTGCTCTGCACCACATTTGGATACTCAAAAAACAGCAAAGTGGACGTATGAGAGTGGGCAAAGTGAGGCATGGGAGGGATAAACAGACAGAGGAGGGAAATGTCCAACAGCGTTAACCTCTCACTGAACTAAAACTGACTAACTAGGAAGAACTGGAAGTCCAAAATCATCTCAGCTAGCCGTTTTGCAGGGTGATCTTCTACCGGAGGAGCTCATGAAACCTCCCATTATCTTCCACGAAACAAGAAAGCACTAAGACATGACTGAGACTAGTGGTGCTCCTCTTGACTAAATCATCAGTTTCTGCATTTGGCTCAACAAGTTGTACCTCTGCAACTTCCTGTTTATGTGTGGTAAGGAAATGATATGTGACTCAGAGGAACTAGTCCATGTGGACAAAGGAACCTTTGGCTTTTCAAATCATGATTATATTAAGACTCTTTTTTCTTTCTTTTAGAGAAGTCCACTCATGTTAACAAAGAAACACTGCTGTTACAAGGATTCTGTTGAGGAAAAAAAAAAAAAAAAAATGGATATTTATATTAACATCAAGTAAGAGCTGAAGAGAAGTTATTGAGTTGTGCCTCTCTTAGCTGCAGAGGCAGACATGTACTCTAAGAAAAAAAAGCAGAAATGAAAACAACTCAACTTTGGCATTACTGCTCAGTGAGACACATTTTACTTTGTAGGGTAAAGCAAAACAGGATTAACATTAAAAGACTCAGAAACTATAAAAATAAATGCTGTACAGGAACGACTTATTTTTGTTTACAAAAGAGGAAGTGTCAATCATAGAATCCTTTTTTTTTTTTTTTACTATAGGAAGAAGCAATCAGAGAGCCCCTTTCAGACTTTTACTAATGTAAGCATGTCAGTAAAAAGATAACGTTATAAGGGGAGAGTCATAATAGTTGTGATATTTGCCACTGAAGCAACACTGCACAGTAAATCAAGTACGATGTATTAGCTAGATCCACTGTTTTCTTCTAGGATGATGTCATTTTCTCATAAGAGTTCATACAAACTCCTAATAAAACTCATAGTGGATGGAAGGAGCTAAAAAACCTTAAAATGTTAAAGCTTTTTGATCAGTCAGAGTTACTTTGTTTAGTTGTAGTGATATTGCATCAGATTTAATTAACAAAACAATATTTGTATGGTACCACAACACTAACTAAAAAAAAAAAAATGCATGACATGATTTAATAAAAAAACTGTAAAGAAACATGTATTTCTACTGTTGTTAAAATACTATACATTGACAAATACACTTTATGAAGCTATAACACAGTTAAGAAAAAATCCAGACAAAACATTCACTCAGTTTAGGAGCAGTTTTCTAGAGTCCCTTTAGGCTCCACAACACAACTACTTGTGTTTTTTGCAGCAGAAAATTATTTCCAAACAGTCAAATTTGTCTTTCTTGTCAGCAAGGTACTAGTGTTTTAGCATTCTTTCAGCCAGCTAACAGGCAGTGCACAGAAATATGTGAGGTAGGGGCAATGCTATGTTAATCTCCTCTGGAATCTCTTTTAAAGGACTTTAAACCACAGGAGGGCGCATTGCAAATATTCTCAGCAGTTCTGAAGCCATAACTTTTTAAAACCTCAGTACACCTTGATATAGGTAACAAGTGCTTACAACTAATATGTAGATAAACACCCAGAACATTGCTGTATTAATACAAGGTAAGTAATAATTACGACGCTTCAGCTGAAGCTCAATTGCTTTTCAACTGATTTCTCTTGCTCGTAACCTAAAGAGGTGTAAAAGGATGAACCTATCCTCCATTCAAATAATTTAAATAAAACCAGGAAAGTGTGGAAAAGTTCATGTTTAAAAAGAAGAATTTTACGTTCAATTACTTTGAAGGTGTAAGTCACCCTGCATAAAACTATTATTTATGTTTGTCTTGTGTTACCTGGCAGTCGTCTCCTTTGGTGCGAACTTCTCCGTTCATGTACTGTTTATCCAGCGAGGGCGAGATGCCAAAACTGTTCCCCATACAAAGAGTCTCCATTCTGCCTTCTGCATGGCTGATCTCCACAACTCCATTCAAGATCACGTACCAGTGGTCGAGCTACAGAAAGATGAACAAGAACACCAAATTGTACTGTACTTGACGTGCTGCTGAGGTTCCAACAGTTAATCGCGTAAAATGGATCATGCTTGCTTTTTAGTCCTATTTTTCAGGTGCTTTGCAATAGAGATATGTATAATAGGAATGCATACAGACTTGAAGGATGATTTGTATCACTATCATCACAAGATCTAATGAATGGTGACAAATTTAAAATTAACTTATGGGATATTTTTGCTACTTGCACATTGTGGTTCTGAGTTATGTCTCTAGTGGCTGTTTTTAAATAGGAAAAACTGGCAGGTTTACAAGCCCTTCGCTCAGTTTGACTGGGCGGATGAAGTAGGGTAAATGAACCCTGGGCTCCCTCTGCAGTCATAACTGATATTTCCTCCTCATTGCCTTTTCATTCTCCGTCTCCCCTAAAAAAAATCTCCAACCCATGTGAGTGCTTTTCACTTTCTCTGCCCCATCAGTTTCTATTTCTGTCGTAGTACCTGTGGCCCCTTCTTGTTTCTCAGCGGTGATGAAATGGAAATAGGTGAGAGAAAGAAAGGCAATCAACCATACATAGAAAAATACAGTATACGAAAGTTGCTGAGAGTCAATTCTTCTGTGACATAGAGCCTTTTGATTTATTTAATGAAAATGTACAGCCTGCTACAGAAGAAATAATTAGTAACCATAATAAATGATATTGCAAGTAAAGAATGAAACAGATTTTGCTTTTTCTCCTCCTCTCTCGCTCGTCTCCTCTCTTTTCTTCTCTATCAAACTACTTTAGACTCTTTATTGTCCCTTCCCTCTCACTCAGCCAAGTAATTTTGACTTCTGAGTGGAGCCAAGTGCCTCTCTTTGACATTCACCATGTGAATCCAGAGACACTGTGGAGGAGAACTGCCCATCAATCGACCTGACAGAGACGGGAGGGAGGCACACACACACACACACACACACACACACACACACACACACACACACACACGCAGACACACACACAGAACTGACGCCTGTTTAAATACACATTTTTGGGAGCATCTTTAAGTTTCACTGATGCTGAGATCTATCCCTGTCTTCATGATGTCAGAAGTGGCCAATTCAATGTCCACATTTGGCCTGTTTTACTGCTGTTGTGTGGAAGCAAACGGTCAGAATGGATCTTCTGTCTCTCAGCAATGTAACTTAATTAATTTGCTTTGCAGCAGCTCAAGTGACTGGCAAGGCTCACATGCTGCAGTGGCTCTGCACACATCCGTTACATACTGCAGCTTTAACTTTCATTTCTTGTTTTCACCTAAATTTTTCTGCATAAAGCTGCAAACAATTATATCACTGGATGATTGATCAACACAACAAAATAAGAAATATATCCCATGTGTGACTATAAGTTAAACACAAATTGTACAAAAGGTGTGTTCTCAAATTTAGGTAGCATATGGGATTCCTCACGCAAAATTTCCAGTCTATCAATATTAAAATGACTGGAAATGTGTGCTGCCCCACAGCAGCTTAATGGCTGACCCATGCAGGTTTTCCAGTTATTACTGAACTTAGAGGGAATGCTGGGAAATTAAACTGCAAATGGCGCAAGTGAAGAGACATTGTTTTTAAAGAGAGAGGATTTTCTGGCCCAAAATGGTGGCTAATTGGCTGCTTTAGGTTTTCAGGGTTGGGGTTAAAGTGTGAAACAGCCAGAAGCTGTGATCTGCCCGCACCCATACAGCTGCTGACCGCACTGTGGTTTCTACCAGCAGATGTATTTCAGATGAAGCTGGTGGACCGATCAAGACTACGGCAGGTGACCCTGATCAAAGCCATCCCAGCTGTTTAGGATGTGGATCATCCATGTCAGCCAGTTATTTCATTCATTTACAACAATAGTGCAAGTAATCCATGTAAAGGGTTTTGTAACAATATTATAAGAGGATCTGATTTTGCACACATTAGGTACTTGTTGATCTTGTTGGGGGGATTTTTTTTAACGCTCATTTAGCTTTTGTAGGACTGTCTCAAACTCTCATTCTGTCAAGTTTCTCTTGTCAAGCATGTAGACAAGATTTTTTTAAACATGCGAGTAGGGGAATCACACAGGGAAGTCACATTTACATCTATTTGAATTTTGAAGAGGGTTAGTGTCAAGAGAATGATGGATATTTCTTATATGTCATCCATTCCTTGTTGATTTAGCTGTACAAAGGAAAAGAGCTTGGATTCATGTGTACGAACCTTGTCTTTTGAGCTAGATGCTCACCTTCTCTGAAATGAGATAGTGAAATCATTCCTACCTCTTGTTTGTTGTGCAGGATGACTGTGCCAGACTGCTCCACCACCTCAAACACCATGACGCTGCACAAGTCTCGCCGTACGGACATGGTCATGTTGGCGAATGCAGGCAGCTGGTGCATGAACTCCAGGAGTTGCTCTGTTTGTCAAAAAGGTGACAACTTTATTAGAAGCAAATAGCACCAGCTCTTAATGTAAGTTTTAGGTATTTTAATGTACTTAAAACCTACGCTTCTCTGTCTCCAAAATCTGACAACAACACAACAAGAGTTACAGATATAATGAAAACACCATTGCTGCAAAACTTGGGGAAGCTGTTCCTCTTTTAAAACATGGCAAACCAGAGCAAAAGTTACTCTGGTAGTAGTGGATATAAATCATAAAGGTGGAATCCCATAAGAGATGTACAATCTGTCTCATCTGTGCTGCAGCTGAGAACAGAGTGACCTTGATCCAAACTGCTCATGAGCTTTAAGACATCTTTTCTTTACACCCTCACTGCTGTAATTTGATATTTTTCTTGCTCCCTTTTCTTTTTGGACTCCTCTTGAGTTTGCTCTTTCTTGGTCTTTGTTAAATGCAAACTACGAGGAGGAGAAAGTGCATTTATTTAAATCTGCAGCCTGGTGCTGCAAGAACGATAAACGTAAAATTTGCAAAGTAAATTATGCAAATATAACCAGTGTAAAAAAAAAAAAAGTCCTCTGGCATGACTGTATATCAGTAATAAAGATGAAATCTAAATGTAATGCTACTTTGAAAAATAAAAATGAAATCATGTACTACTCTAATTTATGAAGTTGACCAGTTTAGTTGACTGTTTTTTATTTAGATAAATTGTGAGAGGTGCTTTATTTTGTTATAAAAGCACAAATTTTGGAATATTATCCAGATGAGCACTTTCAGGAAATCTCTTCATAAGATAAAGGGAAACAAAGTAAATAAATCTTTTTTTAAATTAAATGCACCCCCCCCCAAAAAAGATAAGCCGATCTTATGCAAACTAAGGTAAAAATGCTGTTTTAGATTTATTTTCTTCTTTTAAACTTAACATGCTTTACACAGAAGGAGCTGTGACTGTCACAGAGAAGGCCATGAAAAGGCCAGACCCCCACCCTCCCCAGTAAGCACACAGCAGGCCAGGCCTTTACCACCTCTCCTAGCTCTCTGATGTGGTCACCTTCTTCTCCAGGACCCTGCTGGGTCCCGCTAATGAGGCCGTTTAAGTGATTGCCTGCTTAAAAATACACATTAAAAGGGCACTGCTGTTTAGACACCTCTGCAGGGGGTTCTTTTATAAGGGGAGGGCCACTTGTATGGCCTCCCTGTGTGTTCAAGCTGAGTGACTGATGGTCCAAAAATAGCAACAGTGAGCAATCAAGTAGGCAAAAAGAGTGACAGCCAAGTTTAAGCAAGTGCCACTTTTAATGACTTTATACAAATGTGAAGTGTGTTTAAGTTTAGAGGCAAAGGATTTGAGAAAAACAGTTTTCAGCAGAAATAGAAAAGTAGGAAATGAAACCGACCAATGTCATCATCGTTGCGGTCGGCCGGATCCTTTTCCAGACACTCTCGGACCAGGTCCCGACCCAGAAGAGCGTCTGAAGCTCTCTCCAGGTCCTCATCCTCCTCCTCTTCTTCCTCGCTGTCCACTGGAGCCTCTGGAAGTCCAGACAGGTCCACATCTCCCAGGTCGCTCTCTGTGGCCTGAAGAAAACATGAAGAGGTTGCTTTTATCGAAAGCAAGTAGGAATTGTTTCAGCGTTTATGCACAGATAAAACACAACCACTGGTAAACTTCTGGTATATATAAGATCCTGTGAACCCAGTGGCCTTCCTCCACAGTAATCAGACAGGAAAGTAAGCAGAGCGATAAGAGGTAGGACACATACAGCAAAGATCATGAGATCTAGAGCTGAACCCCAGACATCAAGGACAAAAAGCCTCTGTATACAAAACACCCACTTTACCTCTACACCATGATGTGCACCAAGGTAGAGCTTTTTTGCAGTGGACAAAGATTTCAGCTTCGAAATCTTCAAAGCTGGACGAGACAAACCCAAAGGTCTTGAAGCAATAATTGCAGTTAAAGCTGATTTTACAAAGTACTAATTCATGGGGCTGAATACAAATGCATCCAGCTCTTTTCAGATTTTCTTTGTAAAACCAGCAGAAACCGCTGTAACTTTTCCCTCTAGTTCACAATTATTTGCAACTTTGTGTTAGTCTATCACATAAAGTCCAAACAAATTACATTAAAGTTTGTGTTTTAAACATATAAAGGGTAGAAATAAAAGTGGCAATCTTTATAACAAAAGTACCAACTAATTTAGTCAAATGTAGTGTCTCTTCAATGTGTTGTATTTATATAGCTCCATTTTCAGTCCTCTATTTTTTTTTATTTTTTATTTTTATTTTTTATTTTTATTTTTTTAAATCAGAGTCGTCACTCGTGTGTTTTCAATAATTATGACGATTTATTTTCAGCTAATCAGTTCTACCTGTGACCTGGAGCTTAAAAGTAAAACCACGTTCCAGCCTCAAAAACAGAAGGAAACCTCTGAATATTCAAATGTTCTGGCTGTGTATCCAGATTGGCAGGATGTGGCTCAGAAAGAGCATGGGGGAATTAAACCATCAACCTGGAGGTTAAAGGAGGAGCCCTCCAGTGCCACCACTGCAAGCCATCTGTTCAGTTTTGATAGATATTTTATGGAAACACAAGAACCTACTTGCAAACTGAGCCTTCTTTTAATTTTGCAGTAAAAAAATGTTTACTGATTAATTTATTTAGTCAAAAGAAAAATCCAAGGCCAGTATTTGTTTTTCTTTTAGACAACTACTGCACAGCATCAATAGGTATCATGAACGAACAAGACTAAATAGTGGCAATTTTAATTTAGGCCATCTTGAACTTTGTGATAGTATGAGACTTTAACATGCCAATCAATGCTTTCAGAACTGTGAATGTACAGATTAAAGAACAGAGACTGTCAGACTTCTTTTTATAAAGAGCCTTTAATCTTACTTGGGAATCTATAAAAAGAAACCAAAGTTCTGATCAAAGGATCACCGCTCTTTTGATCACATGCACTATTCACATGGATCCTCTTATTTTATTTATTTATTTTTTTTTTTACAGGGTAACACTCGCCACATTTATTCCCCCTTTCACTGCACATCGTCTGTCTAAAAAGGACATCAGGTCCGTCAAGATGTTCTATTCTGTAAGCTATTCCCTGAAGCTTAATGAAACACTTTGACACAAACAGAAGAGCAGTCCTTTAAATCTGAGCAGGGTTATAGGGTCGTCCTGATGTGCCAGTCTATGTTTTTTACTTCCTTTCTCTTACTGTCATGGACATACCCTTCACTACCACTCAGACCTGATCATTTAGCGTGTAGGAGTTCCGCTTTCAATCCAATATCACTGCTTTCAGAACAAGTTTTATCTAAAAGGATATTTTCAAGAGATAAATGACATCAAATCCAAAGAAATCACCTTATTATATACAGTGCTGTGGCACAAAAAGAGACATGTGACAAATGTTGGTTCAGAATGTCAATTAGCAAAGGGATAAAAGGGCAAAAGGGGAGGAATATGATGAGATTGAGAAAGGGTCCAGAAACTGAGGAAACAGAGGGAAAAATGAACTTCTGAGGTCAAAAATATAAATGCATGGGAGAAACTCTCTAGAACAGTGACAGCTGAGGAGCACAGCTGACTGGAAGGGTCAGCTCTTTAAGACAGCTGTAAACAAACACGGAGCCAGGTCAGCAACAAGCCGATGGGATCAAATCCGTGTGATAAATACCTAATCTGAGGGTGAAATGATCTGCTCTCTGTGTTAAACGTCGGACCCAGGCTAACCTGCCTTGCATCGGTTGCTCAAAGACCACCAAGCAGAGACAAATCCTGCAGTAGGTAGAAGAAAGGGGGATAAAGTTTCTTATTTTAATATTTTTTGGTCTATTTTTTAAACTGCTTTTGCTTTGCCTGTCACAGAGTTTTAATCTTTATATTTGTTTTTTTCAAAAATATCTGCATAAGTATTAACAAATTATTTTTTTATCAGAAGAAATTTCCTTGACTATAACCAACTTTAATATTTTTGCCACCAGATTATAAATTAACTCAAAAGCAAACCAACCTTCCTAGTTTCCAAGATTAAAGCTACCTAAAATAAACAACCTTAAGTCGGTAAGAAACCCTCACAAATCCATTTATAAACACAGCATGGAGGGTGGACAACAAAATAATTGCTGCAAGCCTGAGCTTGTGGAGGCTAAAAGAAACACTCTTGGATTTATAACGGCTTTCTCTTCAAATAGAGAGATTAGAAAAGTTAGTGGATTAAAATGATTAGATGACAGGTTTATTATGTACTCGTTTCTGTGTTATTGACTCAGTCCTTCAAGCACCAAGCACTCAAGAGAGGCTTTTCAAAGCACACTGAGCTGGTAAATGTTAGTAAAATGTCACAAAGGAAGAGAATGAGGCATACAAGGTGCCCTCTTTATCTGGCGCAATGGAATAATTTGCCAACGAGAGATTGGGTTAGAAAACAAACAATTTGAAAATTAATGTCTTACTATCAAAGAAGACAGAAAAAAATTCTACTAACGTCTTCTGCATCCTTTTAGATGGTTTTGAATCTAAGAAGTGCTTTTATTTTGTTTGACAGAATTGATCAACCTACAACAAATTAGACAACTAGTTGTAAACAGACTTGAAAAACATTTTTTGGCCACATTTGAGTGCATTTTAAACAGAGGCACACTGATCAGAAACTCGGTGACAGTTTCTGGTTGTGTAAAGCTTTAAGATGTCGATACTTTTTTTTTTTTTTCCAGATTCCATTTTTTTTTTAAAGCTAGAATCAACTGTATTCATAATATTTCTTTCTTGCCTTCCTGCCATCAGTGGTCATTAGTCATTTAAATTTAAAGCAGAAGTGACATCCCACTGTGGGAGAGAGCAGTTGCTATAAAGCAAAACTCTAAATGATTCTGAGTTGACATTTTAAATTCATTTAGGATCTTATATTAGCACTTGGCATGGATAACACTGCTAGCTCTAAACAGCCATCCCTTTGTGTATTCCCTACAGATTGCGAACCCTTACCTATGCTCTAAAATTTCTAAAAGGCTTCCAGCATTTTCAAATGTTTCACTACCGATGTTGAAATTTTAAAACCTCACTAATATACTGAACCTCTCTTACTCCCATCTTAAAAGTTGCAGCCTGAATAAACAGCCAACATAGAATTAAGCCCATATTTGTTCATACCTCTGTCACAAATTCAACCAAAAAGTTTGCTTCTAAGAAAATCATGCATCCTAGGAAATGAGCTCCAAGTCATTTGGGCTGGAGGGCCTTTTGCCATAACCCTAATCTTTAGCTCTCTTAACAGATTATCTACACTGGCTGAGCAAATCCAAAAATCCAAAACTTTACTATTACCTCCAGTCAAAAGAAACATGTTGGTTAAACCAAAAGATTACTTTAAACTTAACAGGGGTATGAATAATTTGGGGCTTAACTGCACCTAAGTGAAAAAAATAAATTTTTTCCCACCATTTGTGCTTTCTCTTAGTTCATTTTTAAACACCTCATTAATGCTGAAAACAGCTAACTGTGAGTCTGCTTCCCTCAGTGAGAATGCCCACATCAAAGAGTTTGTTTAGTAGGACCAAGTAGTGCTCAGGAATGATGCGTTTGCCTGTCAGAACCCCCCGGCCCCTACATTTTCCAGTATTTGAATGCCAGGCCATCAGCAGGAGTCTGTCAAGATGAACATAAACTAAAAGTTACATCTCTATCCAAGATAAATGTTAACTTATAAAAGTAACCAGCTGGAAAAGTCTACAGTATCAGATTGACACCATGAGTCCAACGAATCCCTTCAAGGGTGTCAGATTTACAAATTACTCCTCTTGCTTTGCTTGATGGATTTTATGGCCTCACAAGTAACTGGAGACTTTATAAAATTTGAATTGACTCGAACATGATTACTTCCACAACCCTTTTCCTGTCCGTCCTCATCCCATGCATGCAAACCCATGCATGGGATCTGCAAAATGACCACCACTAACTAAGGCACAGCGATTAGGTTACAACACTTTACCTGGGGGGACAGCAAAGATGTAGCTGTAAAGGTTAGGTTTATTTCCTACACATGACCTTTTGTCCACAGCAGGAAGTACAGAAGCATACAAGATGCCAGGATGCAGAACTGATGCACAATAATTAGGATGAAGAGAAGGATTAAAAGGTTGACTGATGAGCAACAGGTGAGCAAACTAAACAGAAGCTCATTAAAATGAAAGTAAACAACAGTCGGACTTGATGTGGCGCTAGTAGAGTCAGTAGCGCTGTCACGAATTTTAACGGGGTTCATAATTTATTCCTTTTTAATTTATTAATGGCAACATGGGAGAAAAGAGCTTTATCATTTATTCATCAATAGTTTATTAATAGAACAGCAGAGTGAAAGCAAGAGGAAATCTCAAAAGGTAATTTGTAAAAGATTCTGTGAAGGAAAGAAATGTTGTTTTTCTTGGGGAACCCACCTGGTAAATGTCCGATAAGCTGCTACTACCCGAATCACTGGTTATGCTGCACCCTGACTGGCTGGGAGCCATGTGCATCACCTGCTGGTGGGCGTGGTCCGTTAGGTGCATCTTACTGAGATCGGCAGGAAGCTGTTCAGACAGGAAGTGGAGATAAAGAAAAAGAGAAACACACAGAGAGAAAAGGATGTGAGTTCAGGGGAGGCAAATGTTTTGTAACATTCACTGTATTACAGAGGGAAAACACACAAATGAGCCCGCGCGCACACACACGCATGCATGCAGCGGTATTCATCAGGCTGAAAGCCAGAACTGTTTTGGCACTGATTGACAAGATGTACTCCAGGATAATTAACCTGAAGAGGTCAGAGCAGAAAATAACTTCCGATGGCTGTAAATTATGATCCAGCAGTTTAGACTGATGTAATCTTCTGGTGGACTATGAAGGTGGGAGCTGATGAAAGTGTAAATCCCGACTTTCTACTCACACAGACAGTTAACATGTCAGGGGGCATACGCAAAGTCAAACAGCGACATCTGCAACGGCGCAAGAAAATGAGTCGAATGTTTAAACTCCAATAAATACTATTCTGTAGGCAATTATAGTAATGCGCAATACAGTCAAATGTTTTTGGGGAAATAAAGAAAATGCATAACACAAACCCAGTCTACTGCTTTCTATTTTATTACATCACAGAAAACTGACACTTCCACTGCAAAGAGCTCATTTGCACATAACAGTTTGGACTCAGAATGAGTCATTCATGCAGTCAAGTGACTTCCAAAAACATGAATACTACACTGCTGCAGTTTTGCAAGATAGCAACATGTGCAAGCGAGGAAGGGGTCTGACACACTCATTTACATTAAAGGGATTTAGTTGATCCATGGTTCTATTTATGTTCTTAAAACAAACAGAGGCCGTAGGTCAGTATGATATTCTAATAGCACAAAAAGCTGGAGTAAAACCACAATGGTTTAAGATTAAACAATGACATTGTATAACATCTAACTGCGTTTGTTTTTTCTTTTATTATATTAAAAAAAAAAGGCTACCCTTTCTTTGCTTTGGTCAATCTCTAATTAAAATGGCTTAAAATCATATTTAAATCTGAATTAAATATTAATTTACTGGACTCCCAACAACAGATGTGATGTCAATGCCACACAAACATACTATTATTAGACTGAAAGATGAAATAGTGAACACTTACGAGAGTTCAGCAAAAATTGAAGCTAAAAAGATAAGTCTATAAAATCAGATTTTATGTTCACATGCATAAATATTACAAAGCAGGCAGCTACGCTTCACTTTCATGAACACAGTGTTTGGAATCCCGTCTGAATGGTGATCGGCAGGTCGAGTACTGAAAAATCGAACATTTTTCCACATTCATTGAATGCTTCAAAACTAAGAAGTTTTTTAGTTTATAGATGCATCAAAAAACACCATAAAGTTTGATCGACTTTTCTGAGTTTAATAAAAAGGTTAGGGAAATATGTTTTGAGACATAAATGAAGATAATCCTATAAATTCTTCCTTCCTAACCCCTCTGCCAAAGAACCTGCAGCATATTTCTTCTCTTGAATGTGTTATAGGCAATAAAATAAAAAAAAAAACAAACAGCAGAATTGGAATCGGCAAGTGAAACCTGAAGTACATTTCTAAAACTCCTGAAATCTGCAAGTAAAAATAAGATTGGTGCAGCTCATTCAACAACCTTTAAATCTCAAGTCCTACCAGTTGAGCTCGAGGCAGAGTCAGGGTGAAAGATGACGCTCTCCGGCGACACCAAGAAAGCCTACAGCACATCTCCTCCATCGCCACATCAGACCGCGGCGGCCGCTCAACCGTGTGGATAAACACTCGCACCGACTGCTGTGCACATAAAGCCTCATTGAGCCAAACTGAAGTTCAGAAGCAGGAGGGCACTGAGAGGAACCACAGTGGGCATCATGCAATATTAAAGACATTGAGTCTGGGGGTAGTCCCCCCTTAGCAGTTTCCTCTAATAGGTCTGATGTTCTGCACAACCTGATTAACCTTTGAGCCTCTCAATCTTCAAACTCAGGGGGAAACACTAATAATACTGAGGAGGAGAGTTCAGGAAGTTCAATGACATGTCCTTAATGTGTAGTACAGTACATTACATACAAAGATGTACTAAACACCCAGAAACATAACTACAAATTACACTTGACTCTTTGGTACAGGGCTTCTACAAATTTTCCATATCAAAATTCCATATTTTTCCAGAGTGAAATTTATTAATTTGACTTTACATATTGGTTATTTTAGTGCCATATTTTTACCTAGCTGGGTTTTATCATCTGTATGTTTCAGAAATTATGAGACAACACAATGCAAAAGTTGACTTCTTATTCAGCAGTGCTGTAAACGGCTGCTTGAAAGATTTTAAACCAGCTCCATTTCAAATCTGGACTGGATTATTCTACACCAAACAGAAAAAACCAAAAACCAAAATAATCAGTCAGTTGGACCAAATCTTACAGTGACGGAGCAAACAAATATAAAAGCATATAATTTAAACATTAACTCATAAAAAGTCTTGTTTTCAGTCTTGTATTTTTTAATAATAAATTAAGGAAATCTGTAAACTTGAACATTTCTCAAGATTTTCTGTTTTTCATATGTAACAAAACCCAAGCTTGGAAAATGGCAAAATCAAATAACACTTGAAAAAAGTGTTAAATATATTACCTCAACCATTAACACCGTCTTCAATATACAGCATTCTGCTTAAGCGTTTATTTAAACATGAAAGTATTCTGGTTTGCTTGGATTCAGACTCTGATATTACCATGTTAATAGCACAGTTGTTTCTTTTAAAAGCAATTAAGAATCAGTGTTGTATTTGTAAAGCATGGCATTTTAACATTTACACTCACATTGGCTCTGGAATGAGTTGAAGGTCTTGACTGAAGAAGCATTTAAGTGAAATCCATTTCCTATTAAGCACAGCAGGGTAATGCATTGTGCGATTCACTTATTGACCCAACGACAACATGCAATCTTGGTGTTATTGATTAAATTACATTCAGTAACATTTACACATCACTCTGCTATTAGTCCTAATTCTTATTGTTGACCAACACCCTTGGCTGCATGTTTACTGTGTTCCTTTGTGAATGAGGACAGGCAGAAGAAGTGATAGGGAGGACAGTGAATAATTGCTAATTTCACCAAAGCAAATGCGTATCGATTTCTGTATGATGGACCAGTTATGAGCCATTCGGCTTTCATCCAATACATTTACCAGTACCGAGAGACGGAGGCTAAAATGGCAAACTGGTGCCTTAAACCCCATTTATGAGGTGTATGGCAAAAGGAATAAAGTTTAACATTTGTTTTTTGTCTTTCATTCGATCTGACTCGCAGAAGTCTGAAAACTTCAGTCAGTAAAAGCATTGGATTTCAATAGGCAAACACTGTATTGATCAATAAAGGACTACCTTTTAGCAACAACGTTTTGGATCCTTAAGAGAAAACATTTGCAAGAGAGGTTATTCTAGCCTCAAGCATCTCTCAAGACAGCTTTGAGACAATATTTGAACTGCAACAGAGTGAAATTGTGTTCATGTTAGGAAAAAGGAGACAAAACCTCTAATCGCCTTTAAATAATAAAGTTATTTCTAAACATTTTACTAAATGTAATTAAACTGTTTCTTAGTAATAAAAGGGGAAAAATTTGCTCTTATGTTACTAACAGTTTGTGTATTTAAAGATGAGTTAAACTCAGATGCATTTAGGGAAACAATTTAATATAAAGTGTTTGCTTTCTGTTGGTTGCACCATATTACTGATAAACATAACTAACCCCATTTCTCCCACTTAGTCCCATTTATTTTAGATTTCTTGCAGAGACTGACGCAACCTTGTAAGGTGCCCAACAAATCTACAGGAGTGCAGATGTGCAACTGTTGCTTTAGACGCTTCGTTTACTCAATATCGCTTCCCCTGTCTGCTTTCAACTGCACACAAATTCAGTTTCTCATAAGCATCCCCATCCTCTATCAATTATATACTCTAGAAAGACCAAAGAGGTTTAGATATATGTTAGGATTGTGCAGATTTGTGTACTTTTCCTTCGATTTATTCCTTGGTTTTACATGGTGAATGTGCATTTCCAGCAAAAAAAAATAAAAATCTAAAGCCAATGTATTTGCATCGTTTTCATGTACGGAAATGACTATAGATTGAAACTTCTGACAAATAAGCCTAATATAATGCCAATAACGCTGAATTAATTTTAGGTAATAATCACATAACTGAATTATTAGGGAAAAAGAAAAGACATCGGATCATTTAGAGTTGAGGTTTAGTGTAATGCTGTGTGGGTATTTACAATAAAAACAAACTTAATGTCCATTAAATCCAGACTGATACTGGATTTAGCTGTAGCTGATGGTTAAATAGATCAGTTTAGGGAAATTAGATGCTTTTTAGCTGAACGTAAAAACATTCCTAAATACATCAATCACAGCAAACTGTTGAAATCTAGAGGATAAACAAGATGAAGGAATGTATTTTAGAAAATCCCCAACAGTCAGTCCAATAGATGCCTTTAGTGGCACACGCACAAACAATCAGATAAATAAATGCTCCATTTTAGGTTCTAAATGAGTCTGTGGGTCTAACGCATGTTTCCGAACTGAATGGCAAACAGAAGATAATGGCAGAAGAGCGGAGTTTGTGTTTGTAACGAGTACTTTAGAGAAGGGAGGAGTTGAGTGAAGTGGAGGTCTCGTGGCTCCAATTCACACCACAGAATTAATCCAGCTCTAATCCTCCTCTTTTCCTCTCCCAGCAGGCCAAATCAGGGGGGTGAGGGGTGGGGTAAAAGGGGGTCTTCCATTCTCCTCATGCATTAAGGATGAGAGTTAGGAGATTAAATATAAATGTGTGAGGCTCCTTCAGCTGTACAATTTCATCATGTCAAGGCGACAGGCCCAATCATGGGAGGCTTGAGCTTTCACCGCACCAATTATTAGAAAAGCCTGGTTAACAACAGAAAAATGAGCATGTATTGTATTATGATAAGGTGTACAACTGGTTTAGTTTAAGACAGAGCAACTACAAATGGTTAGAATTGATTGTAGACAATCTGTCTGGCTGGTAAGACATACATTAAAGGAATGTAGACTGTGCTGTCATCTTAACAGATCGTAACTTGCAACATCCCCGATTTATTTCCGCCTCCACATTAAATGTGCCATGTAAACGTAGATGGTAATTTTCTTAAGCCACTCAGTAAGATATGATTAAAACATTGTGGTTAGAGCCACACACAAATGATAGCAATTTGAGTGAAAGGCGGCTCTTAGAAAATAGCATGTAGTTCACTGCTGTTTACTATGCAAATTAGGGGTTTACCCTCCATCAGGAATGAAAAAACCCCCGTCTAACAACAGCTCTTTATCTAAAGTTACTTTTAGAGTACCATTAGGTCTTCTTTTAACCAATGATAGTCATTTTGATCTACATAAATCAGTTAAAACACAATAAAGAGATACATTTCTCTCTTGAAAAAAACAAAACAAAAAAAAACTTGCACAAATGGCACTTTTTAGGGTATAAACTTGAGTGGTTTGTTCTACCCATTTCCTCAGTAGTTAAATGGACAATAAAGCCCAGACTGGCTTTTTAGCTCCATAGCATTCTTCCTAAATGCATTTTACACAGTGAATAATCTTTCCTGCATTCTGGGGAGACACTGGCATCGATAGAGGAGAAAACAAACAATGGGTGGCACCTTGGAGCAAAGATAAAGTATGCAAAAAGACATACACAGCAGAATTACAGCAAACAATACATTTGGAAATATATTTCCATAATAATAAACAGAATGAATATCTTAATAGAGTAATTAAACTATAATGTGGCTGATGAATCATGATGAGAATTATAATTAAAGTGGGGATAAAGAAAAATGTGACAAACAAAACTCAATGAATATTTAAAGATGATGCAAAAGACCACAAAACACAGTGAAATTGTCCCAAAGTGCCACCAGGAAAGAAAAAAGACATAGCTGCTATTTAAGATGCATCTGGGAATCCAACAACATATTAACCCCCAACACACAATTGTACATTTAACAGATTAAGATGGCTGAAATCATAAGCTCTGTCATTCAAGGACCCTTAAATCCGAGTAAACATTGATGGATACTGAGGTCACTACCGGAGTACTTGACACTAACATGATTGGCCTGCAGGTGTCAGCAGTGACAACGGTCTTGACATGACCTGTGAAGTGCAGTCAAGATAAAAATAAATAAATGAGCATTGCAATAGCATGCATCCCACTTGAGCTTGTTCCCATCCAAGTGGCGCATAATTCTGATGTAAAGGGAGCGTGGTACATGGCTTTTAAAATACTTTACAGTTAAAATATGAGAAGTGAGTTATTTAGTTGTGTTCAGCCCTCTCAAGTTAATACTTTGTTGATCAAAACTCAGTGTTTACTGTGTCTTTTGGGGCTATGTCTCTACCAGCTTTGTACACACAGGGATGATTTTTTTCAAAGCATTCTTGTTTGCAAAGCAGCTCACGCTCAGTCAGACTGGATGGAGAGCAGCGGTGAACAGTAATTTTAAATTAGGTCTCGCAACAGATTCTCGAGTGGCTTTTTTTTAAGACGACAACAACTAGACTCTCCAACCAGCTTCTCTATGCCTGCTGAAGAAACACAGCCCCACACCATAACGCTGCCAACTCATTGTTTCAGAGTGAGAGTGGTGTATCCAGGGCCCCAAAATATGAAAACGTTCAAGGGATATTAATAACTCTGCAAGGTGTAAGCGAATAACAGTGCAGACCACATTGTGGTTTTATTATGTATAAACACTTAAAATACCAGCAGATGAGTCCATGTGTAGATTTTGAAATCCCAGTGCGCTAACTTTTCAAATAACACTTAGTGACGTCTCTACAAAGAAGTGTGGGACGTGATGAGTTATCTGTATTTCTTTGACAGCAAAGAAAATTCCGCACGGGACTTCCTCGCGAAGAGTTTAGAGCTTAATTACTGATCAAATCAGACTGCTTTGGTTACAGCTCATCCTCACTCATGACAGCTGTTGCTATGTTGATTTATTTCTCACAGCGGGCTGCTTAACCAGAAACCACATCACAGCTAATGTACCTCTGCATGAAAGGAACAATGCAGCTACTGTCTCTTAGCACAGATGAGTTGCCCTTTCTCTGATACGGCACTTAACTCTGTCCCTCAATCTGATTTCCACTGCTTTCTCTGAGGTGTCTGCTCTATTTCTTTGCATTATCTCTTTCAGGCCCATCTCGCCTTTTTGGTAATTAACTCTGTCTACCGTCTCTGTCTATCTCCCCCGCTCATCAAGGCTCCCCCGTCACTACTTCCCTCTGTTTCTGTCGCCTCCTGATTTGGGTCCCACCCTCTTTCTGTCTTGTTTTGGAGATGTTCTCCCACTTTTTAAACTAGGTTGTGCCAAACTACAATGTCAGTTCTGTGTGAGTAAAATGACTGCTTGGGGACTCATCAGTCTAGCAAGGTGAGAGGAGTGGCTTTGATGTCTGAACAAGAGACCAGATTTAGCACTGATAAAAACTTTGATGAATCCAGGCCAGTGTTAGCTCTAAACATATGCAACTTCACTTTTTGATATAACAATGAACGCATCGATGGACCCCATCCAACAGAACTAAACAGGCTTAGCTCCCATTCCTGCTCCGCTCCATCACTGGCAGGTTCACAGATGACTGGATGGAGATACAGAGCATAGAGACAGATGGAAGTGGGAAGAAAATAGAGTCACCTGGCGTAAATGTGAGAGACAGAGACAAAGAAAGAGAGAGCAAAAGGAACAAGGACAAAATTGAGCAAGCATGTGAGAAAGCACTGGAAGGGAGGAAGAGGAAAAATAATAAAAAAATAGGACTGACAGTGTGAGTTGGAATGAGGATGAAGTGAAAGTGAGGCAGAAGATGAAGATAAAAGGCCTACAATATTCTCTTAAGATTCCAATTTTGCCTTAGTCCAGAATACCATATCTCCAGGCAATGTGAGTGTAAGTGTGAATGTGTGTGAGTGTGTGTGTGTGTGTGTGCACCAGCTGCAGCAGGGGGAGATGTAATAAATTGAAGCTGAAATTGGAGGTGACAACGGCAAAGACAGACATGTAACAGAGAGAGGGAAGGAGAGGAGGAGTGAGGCTGGAGTTAGGGGGCACCACGCGAGGAGACGGGACTCAAACACTGTCGAGCAGAGAAGATGCAAATAACATCTCTAAGACACATACACTCCTGCTCCCACACACAGATGCACACATTTTCCCAAGGCTTTTCACAGCGGCACCGCTTCAGCTCCACCAAGCCCTACTTTCTAAAATTTGCTTCTGACTTGCGACGAAAATATTTAACTAAAATCAAACTGAAATGCGTCACTGCTGCTTCGCATTTATTGTTAATCGTTTCTGCTGCGGCACGAATTAGCAACAGACCAAACACTCACTGTGAAGACGAATCCGCTGCACTTGATCAAACACTAAGGAGAGTTCTTGTAGTTTGTTTACAAAGTGCAATGAATCTGAAATCAATGCAATGCTTTTGTTTATCAGACACTGAAAGCTGATTCCAGGCTCCGCCAGGCTGTAATGCCAAGCACCTTTTAGCGAATACTGAACCCCTAATTTCCTCAAATGTCTATGTGTCTGATAGAATTAGCGTTCAATTTAATTGCCACAAGATGTAGCAATTTCATTCTCTACAGACTTACAAAAAACAAAAAAACAAACAAACAAAGAACTTTAATTGCTCCAAATGTTTTGGGTTGGCACTGGTTGTTTCTTAAGACCAACCAAACAAAAATCTCTAAAGCACACACACACACACACACACTTTTTTACACTTTTTAGACAAAGGTTACAGGTTATACTGATGTCAACAACATTGGGTTTTGCAGACTGCTGTCTTGCAGACCAGCTGTTACAAGTGATAGAAAGAATTCAGGCAGAACATTGTATATCTTCACGTCTTCTTCACTTCACCAAGACGCATCCTAGCTAAATAAAATGCACTTTCCCTTTAAGAAAGCAGATTTGTGTTGCATTTGTTGGCAGATGATGACTTGAAAGTTTAAACTTCCAGACTAGTAAAAGAAAACGTTAGGAAAAAAAGACATTTACATTTTTCAAACACATCTTTTCAATTTCAAAGGTATTGCCCAAATGGCTAAATCTAAGTCCTTTCTCTCCATTGCAGGTGTTCTGTTTTGTTTAAATGAGTATCAAATGCACAAAAGTGAAAAAAAAAATTGACTTTGAGTTCCAACCTTCCCATTATACTGAATGTTGTATTTTAAAGGGAAAAACAGTAAGCAGTTTCAGGAAACAACAAAGATATTTGCAGCTGATTCCCTGTTCTCAGAACCGTTGGTCTGTTTTAGCTGAACCTCTCCATGACTACAGCGTGTTTTCAGCAACACGGACAGCATCCCTCCCAAACAAAAGGTAAGAATTTTGCATAGCAACAAATTACCTCAGAAACTCTGAAATTCACTTTTATCTCGGGCTGAGAAGAGAATACACATCCTGCGATTTGGCGCGAGTTGGTGAGTGAGCCACGAGGTTCAGGACTCATTGGCTGGTAAGTTCCTGGCCTGGACAGACACTGGGCTGGCAAGTTTCTGGAGCGGATCAACGGCCATTAGCTGGCAGCTTCAACACTGTGCAGTGCCAGTATTGTGACAGACAGGATGCTGAATTGGATGAGCACTGCCAAGGGCCTGTGACTTTTGCACCAGTTGTCTGATGAGGGAAAGGGACACAGGAGGAGCACAGGACTAGATAACAGAAAGAGAAACAAGGATGGATAGAAATAGAGAGAGCTTTGTTTTGTGCATTTATGCCATTTCTGTCCTGATCTGGCTCTAGAAGTAAGCACCTCAGCGATACTTATCAGAAATAGAAAAGACAACACTGTGTTGTGTCGAAAAGTGAAAAAGAAAATTTAAAGGCGGAAAAATGTCTGTGGATGTCGAACTGCATTTAAAGGAAGGCTAATGTGTTAACCGAGCCTGACTTTTGGACGGAAGATATTGAGTATAAAATCCATTTTGATGTAATTTATCTGAGCTAAATAATAAAAAGGATTGGACAACCTTAAATGGTCAAAAAAGATGTCAACGGACCTGCAGTGTTCGGAGGGATCCAGAGACCCTAAAGTCCTGAGCACAAAGCTGTGCCACAACATATGGAGTTGAAGTTTTCTTGTGGTGAACACAATCAAGCCTGCACTGAATTATTACAATAATCACAATTTGTGAAAACTTTATCCGATTTGCATCTTATTTTGGGAGTTGGATTTACTGGCTCTTCAGACTTGACTAATTTTCCTCTATCTAATGATATCAAGCTATTTTTTTTTTTAAACCACTCAGCATTTCCGTCTCTTTCTTGTCTTCTTGATCTATCCTACCTAACTGTTATAATTTCATTATTGTATTAATATTTTATTTACACACTAGATGCTAGTTTACACGAGGAACACGGACTACTCAGGGCAAATAGTCTGTTGACTAAATCGGGTATACTTAAATTGAATTAGTTCATATCTTAACAAATGTAGTCATTTTCAAATTTAAAAAAAAGCAAGAAAACTAAAATTGACAGCAAACAGTATATTTGTAAATAGATTGTATGATATGTAACATTGGTCTTGAAACGTTTAGTGTGTTTGACTTTTTGCCAGTATCCTGTGTAGTTCTGTTTGTAGGTGTCTGTGCTGCTAAGGCTGTGTGTGTGTTACAGAAAGCTGTTAGGTGTCTCTGTCTGGGCCCCAGAGGAAGGTGGGCCACGGTCAGGTCTGCCGGATACAGGAAAGGAGGGAAAACACTTGATACCAACTAAAACACATAAAATAATACACAAACACACCGAAGAAAAAAAAAAAAAAAAAAAAAAAAAAAAAAACACAGTTAAACATCCAGTTATATAAAACTTAGCACCTCGAGGCTTCCCTCCGCTAACAGATGCTTCCTGCCCTGCGGCCCAATCAGCAATGCTGCACGCAAACAACCCGCACACATGCAGCGCGTCCCTGGCACCCTTGCAGGTTGACCCAGGGCGCGGCTGGAGGACCAGCTCCACCCTGTGGTTCTCCTGGGGTGTTTTTGTTAATGTTGGATCGTGTTCCGACTCTGCTGGCCAATTCAGTTTGGCGCAGACGGGGCTGACTGTGATTCTGGCACAACAACAAGAGTCAGGACGGGAAATGAACTTTTTCAACCAGTCTTGAACTACAGTATTTTATCAGACACTTTATTATCACGCTCAGAGCTTCCACTACTTCTGTATCAGCCAAAATAATATGGTTGAAAAAGCCTCCAATTTTAATCATACTTTGGATTTGAAAATCGTGTATCATGTAAATGTCAAGTGTGGCGGTAATGACAGAAAATAATTACACCCTTTGCTAGAAATGTTAAAGGACCGAAACACAACACACCCCACTGCATCCCCCATTTTCACTGCCCTGCTCTTTGTTTAACTCACAAATTCACAAAGAGCCACATAGAAATCAAGCCAGCCACCCAATCTTGTATTTATAAATGTCCTTGAAAATTATCCAGTAAAGGCTCTCTGGTTGACGAGAGGATGTGGATCAATAGAAGTGAGATAATGTGGGGTGAGGGAAATTGAGGGGGTGGGTGCACTAAGTGGTGGAACTGTTAGCACATGGATGAGTGAATAGTGTGTGTTGGGAAGGATGGGGGTGGGGGATAGTAGTTCATGACAGAACACTGGTAGGTGGCGTCTGCATAAAGAGAGGTGTAACATATGCTGGCACCTCTAAGTGCTGGGTGTTTTGTATGATTTTAACCACTGTGTGTGCATTTGTAGCAGTTAAACTGTGTTTGAGAGCTCAACCATCAAGTTCAAGCATCACATGCAGTGCATAATGAGAATAGAGAATGAATGGGTTTATGATTAAGCACAGGAGGGGGCCCTGGTTGTAATATGTAAAGAGCTTTTTACTAACTAGGTTTTAGCCTATCACGACCAGAGGATCATATTTTTCCAGTGCTATGGAAATGATCCTTAGTGAGTTTTTCCACACTTTGTCACAATACAACCACAATTGTCTGTTTTAAATATAGGTAAGGATACACGTTTTTTTCTTTTTACAGAAATGTAAAAAAAAAAAAAAAAAACGTGGCAGGGATTTGTATTTTGCTCCCAAATCAGTAATTTGTTGAACCACCTCTCTCTCCAATTACAGCTACAAGTCTTGTGGGTGATGTCTTCACGTTGTTTGCACATCTAAAAGTTAAAACTTTCCTCTTTGAAAAATAGCTTAAGCTCAGTCAAACTGGATGGACAGCATTGGCACACATCAATTTTGGATTTTGACCGGAACATTCTAACATACGGATTTGCTTTGATCCCTCCAAACCTCTGAATGGCACAACTGTTTGTAGGTTTAGGGTTGTTATCCTGCTGGAAAGTGAAACTTCACCCCACTCTCAAGTCTTTTGAAGCCTCAGACAGGATTTCTTCCACGATTGCCCCGTTTTTAGCTACATCAATTTTTCCATCGACTCTGAAAAGCTTCCCAGTTCCTGATGAAGAAATCAACCCCCAGAAATAATAGTCATCTTGTCAACAGATTTCCCCACTTGATCCTTCTCTGGTTAAAGCTATCCTTGCTCAGCCTGTTTAGATGGACAGCCATGTTTTGATGTGTTTACAGTTGTCCCTTTAGAGAACATTTATTCTGAGATCAAATTGAAAAACAAAACAAAACAAAAAAAAAAACAACTAACAGGTGGAGTATATACTATAATATCAATTCTGAAGGCAATTGGTTTCAATGTATTTTATTTAGGCATATTGGAGTGAAGGCAATCAAAATGAACACCAGAATTTTCAGATTTCTATTAGTAAAAAAACGTGAAAAACATGCAACCTTTTCTCAAAACCTCAATAAAATGTCTTGAAATTTGAGATTTTAATGTAAAAAAGTTCAAGGATATGAGTCCTGTACAGCTGATGGCACGGGCCCATTAATAGTACTATAGCTAATAAAACTGCCCATTTTTCTCATTGCATCTGAAGGCAAAGTGTGAGAACACGAGCCCTTTTTGTCCGTTTCAAGAGTGAAGCTACAAAATCATAAAATGTGTGAAAATCTTACTTCTCTACAGAAAAAAAAAAATGAATAAACACTATCTTCACAGTCAACTAAATGGGATCCAGGAAAGCAAAACAGGCATAATGCGGTTTTAAAACCGTTGTAGTACTTTCAGTTTATTCAGTCTAAATAACAAGCATGACAGCTTCATGTGCACAACAAAGGAGTCAGATAGAGCTACAGCATTGTCCTCCAGTTTTATTGAACAGCTTTTGCAATTATATCTCACAATATGAGAAAGAGACAAAAAAAGGTTAAAACAAGAGGTCATTTAAATTCTACTAGAGTAGGAGGCCACACTTTTTCAGCTTAGAAATCTGCTTTTTAACAGAGCTGCACAAACCCTTGATATGTGAGAATCAAGACTCAGCTGAAAAAACTGAAAATGGCAAACAAGAGGCTCAAATCATAGGATAGAGTCACACATATTAAGGAGAACAAAAAAATACTAATGTGTCTGTTATTGTTAGGACTAAATCGTAATTTATGACTTATGGGAGGCGAGTAGGACATGGCCTGGCTAAATGCAATCCATATTGATCTTTATCACCCCCACTTCCTGTGCATATGATATCCTAGAGCTCCCTCGGCATGCTGAAAGCTCTCTGTGTGGCTCATGCTCAAAATCCCCCATCTCTCTGCTTGTCTTTGTGTCTGAACGCCTCATGCACTCCCTGTCTTTTTAAGCTCAAAGGCCACACTGGGCTCGGACTCAGTGTGGATCCTGTCAGTCCCCCTGTCTCCCAGTATGTGGGGGCGAGGTCAAAGTAAATCAGCCAAGTCTGATGTGAAGAGGCGGAGGCAATAACCTCACCTGACAAAGGTCAGACCCCATACAACACAGAAAATTATTCAGTCAACATATTCACGCTCACAGGGAAGCACGGTGCAGCTAATACCACTTTACATGTGATGAAGGCAATTACATAAATATACTTTTTATGACTGACAGGCTTGTTGGACATGGCTATTTCAATACAAAAAACAATTTATTATAAGATAACGATTTAAAAAAAGCAGACTTTCAACTTCTTTTCTTTAGTCCATTGATTATCAAAGCATCCATAGTTTTTTTTTAATCTGTTACTATATTTTTAAGGCGCCCCTTTTGTGACCTGAAAAACAAAAGAACTAAAAAGAGAAGTGCTGTGTAATCAACACCAAAAACGTGTAGCAAAGAATCATTACTTTCTTTTTAAAAACTTAAAATAAATGGAAAGCAACTAAATCGATTTTTGCAATCTGTAATGATGGTTAGAACACAGAATCAAAAGAAATGAAAAAGTTTAATGCCATATAAGCAACAGCGATATGGCATTGTCATACACAATGCATATTTCTGAAAATACAAAATAATAAATGAATAAATAAAATATAAAAATAATATAAATAGTATCTTGAAATCAATATTTTTTTAAGATTTCCAGAACTTGATGCAGAACGTGATGGTTCCATAATAAAAAACTTTAAAATACTCCTGTTAGTTTATAAATCACTGAACAGCTTAGGACCAAAATACATTAAAGACCTGCTGTCATTGTATCAGCCGTCCAGACCACTCAGGTCTTCTGGTTTTGTCTACTCTGCATCCTCAGAGCCAGAACCAAACATGGAGAAGCAGCTTTCAGTTTTTAATGCACCACAAATCTGGAAGAAACTTCCAGAAAACTGCAAAACAGCCAAAACACAAAGTTCCTTTAAATCAAGGCTTAAAACCTTCCTGTCTGGAGTTGCTTTTGATTAGTAGTAAGTGGAACATTGATCAATATATTTGATGTGTATTTGCTTGATGATGGCATTTGACAAAATGTAATGTTTATTGCTTGTTTCATAATTGGTGACCGTATGATGTTTTTATGACAAAGCATTTGAATTGCCTTGTTGCTGAAATATGCAATGCAAATAAACTTGACTTAAACATAACGGTTTGTGTTTTTATTGGAAAAATAAGAAACTAGGCAAAGTTTATCAACTTAAAGATTTTGGCCCTTGTAGCAAAAATGTTAGACACCACTGCTCTGTTTTACAGTAAAAATTGTAATGTTTTCATACTGTAGTGAACTATAGATAGATGTCTAAGAACTCTCATTTGTGCTTGTGTACCTACAGAGTATTTATGTTTATTTGTCATTACGACTAGAGTTTGGGAGAAAGTAAGATTGTAGTCCTCACACCTCAGGATAAAATTAATACTCATATTCTACGATTAAACCACAGGAGAGAATTTACATTTTATAGTAATATCTTCCTTTAAACCTCTCAAACACATAACCTTACGGCACACTATGCACAGTAAATTTATCTCAGTGATTAGCTGTTCAAGAAGGCCCAAATGCATACTTGGTTGCTTCAAAATGTCTTGCAGCAGGCAATCAGGAGCAACAAAAAGTGACTGGGCACAACTTGTAAGTTTAAAGGAAATAAAACCAATATTTTTCATCTAAAATTTCACTCTAAACTAAATAAAGCACATCTAGGTATTCTCTTTCAGATTTCTAACAGTAGTTGCTCCAAATAGAAGAAGCTATAACAATAAACCACCCCAAGCCCATTATTATGGCTGCAAAATGGTATACACTTGGAAACAGATTGATGTGGAATATTTGGTAATCTGAGTACCATGTGAATATGAAATGAGCTTTTAGGTGCTAAGATCTTAATCAGAATAAACCGTTTGAGTATGAACTCCTAGAACTGAGGAAACAGTCAATAGGCTGTACTGGAGAATACTTAATCTCCCTTTTCCACTCAATACAGTTTGAGCAATCTAATGCAGCTATCTGTTCTGCATTTGCTGTGATGATGAATGGTCGAGCAGTAATTATAGGCTAAATTAGAAATATAATCAAGCTGCTGGGACAGAAGTAAAGGTATTAAGTTTAAAAAGCAAGTATTTTCCACATTCAGAATGTTTTGATCCATTCTCTCTTACACGATCAAACAGCACAGATGGCCATATTTACTTCTAAAAGTTAAGGATTGCACTTATTTAGAGATGCCAGACGCTTTGAGTGCCTACCTATCAATCTGGCTGACCTGCCCTGCCTGACCCGTCCTGCCCTGGCATTAGATCCGTCATCCAAGTGAAGCTCTCCCCTACCAACATGTGCATGGCCCAATTGCTATTCAACAGAGAATGGGGTCCAGACAAACTGATAATGCCAATGTTCTGCATGTTCTGTCATTGATTTCGGAGAGAAGCAAAGGCAGGACAATGAGCTGTGCTGAGGATGGACCTGATGAACTCTGCAAGAGGCAGGGAAATATTAGAGCCATGCATTTCATCTCACTAATAATGCATTAAACATCTTGCTGTTTTTAGCCACAAACCTACCAGATTAAAAAATGGGTAATGATGAGAAGGATTACATGAGTACCATCCAAGAAGGTATTTAACAAGCAACCCATGAATTCTCATTGGGTTTGACAAATACAAAGCAAAGGTGTGATCTGTGAGCATGCAGACGGTTTCAGTAGGAGCGTGCTTGATTTAGAAGACAGGAAAGAGTAGATAAGTGAGGATAAAGCTGTTCAAAACAACAACAACAACAACAACAATTGCAGCCACAGCAGTAACGTCAGGCTGGCGACAACAGCAACAGGCCCCATTATTGATGCTTAAATAATAGATGGAGAGATGGAAAGGTAAGGGGAAGAGTGAACAAGAAGTAGGGGATGGCCTGAGTGTCAGCCTGAATGCAAACTGGAGAAGAAGGGAAGGCCCTAAAATGAAGAAAGAATGAAGAAGGGAAAAAAAACAAAAAACCCTAAAAATTCAACAGAAATGATGTGCACGCATTAGGAAGGCCCATAACACTTCTTTACCATCAGGACAATATATACTGGGGTTGTGTTCAGCTCAGTTGGATGTGATTTTAAAATATTTCACATATTTCTGTGTCACCACATGACCACAGTCCCTTGCAGTCACCAAGTAACTGAATCCATAACATCAGTGAGTGGAAGGGTCCCAGCTTCTTCCAGCTTAATGTAGATAAAACAGATGGCATAAGTTTAATGAGGCTAAAAACTAAAAAGTATGCCAAATACTGTATCTTGGTGTCATTATAAAATTAGATCTAAGTGTAAACATCCAAATGGAGCTCATAACTAAATCATCCAACTACCTTAAAAACATAACCAGAATAAAGAATTTCCTGTCAAAACATGGTATAAATAAATTGGTCTAGTAGGTGAGTGAGTATTGTAATGGTGCATTTATAGCTCTCTATACAACAATCAATCACACAGCTGCAGCTCAGCCAAAATTCTGCATCCAGACTTCCTCCCACCAGCCCTTAAATTACTGGCTACCTGTTAAATAACATAGTTTAAAATCATATTGTTCTATACAGCATGGATGGTCTTGGGTCTAATTAAATTTAGAAGTTTTTTGTTATAACCAAGTAGACCCTCAGGTCATCAGAAATTTGATAAATCAGTGTTCCAGGAACACTGACACAGGGACTGAAAGCATAATTACTCACTGCAACTTTCTCTACCTCTGTTGCTTTATTTTCAGGTAAAGCATCATAATTATTTATACCTTGTGTATGAATGATTCTGTTAAAATAAACTTGCTGTGCCAAACATTGTGCCAATAATACCTCCTGTTAAAATCTTGGACTGTTTAATATTAGAAATAAAGAATGAGGCCCTATAACCTCTCAGCATGTCAGAAAAGAAACCCTCTTGGCATCACAAAGGAACTCCAGTGGCTTACATTTTAATTCCTGTCATCTGATGCCAAATTTCCCGCCAACCAGTCAATTTATCGATAACTTTCCTCGGACATGAGAAATTAGACCAGGAGAATATGGGATGCAGTTACACCAAATACAAGACTGTAGTAAACTTAGACAAAATGTCTAAAGGTATTAAAGGTTGAGCACTGCTGATTCCAACAGAGACGCAAAATTACAAGGTTTTATAAACTCAGACAATCTACAAAGCTTGTTTTTCTTAACTGTGGATTCAAAGCATATCTGTATTGCTGAATCAAAGTTGAATGATGCCAAGCAGTTGGTGATTCCTTGAACTAAATTCCAAGTTCATCTCCAATTGCAGCCAAAACTTGAAAAACTTCTTAAAATTAAAATAACTGACCATTCTTCTGAACGAGAAGTCCGTTATCAAACAGTGAAAACCAATTGTGGAATAAAAACTTTTTTCACAGTTTTCCTTATACCTAAGGAATTATTTAGGGTCATTTCTTTCCTGGCGTATTTCCAACATGGTCTTAGTGACCTGAAATCCCTCTTCAGAACACCCTCCTACACTGCTTCCCTTTCCTTCTGGGTTTTTGATTGTTACTGTACCTCCGGACACAAAGCCAGCCGCCTAACAGGAGGAAGGAGGGAAACTTAATTA
The DNA here is from genome assembly GCA_014839685.1 of Anableps anableps. Classification (NCBI taxonomy): domain Eukaryota; kingdom Metazoa; phylum Chordata; class Actinopteri; order Cyprinodontiformes; family Anablepidae; genus Anableps; species Anableps anableps. The sequence continues at coordinate 25,098,465 of CM026078.1, read as the reverse complement.
ACCATTGCAAAAGGTGGCTCATCACAGAAACTGCCCAATTAATATGGACTTCAAACAGGCTAAACAGGATATAAACTCAGCAGCTATAAATAGTAGGGCCAAGTAGATCAGTAATGACATACACTTGTTTAGGCCAAGACAGAGCAAAAGCCTTTATATTTGATTCATAAAATACTTCTTAATATGAGACATCGATTCAAGGCCTTAAAAGTTTTTCTAAATTGATCTCGTGCTTTTGAAAATTCTGCAAAAATGATGACTCTGACCATTCATAAGATCATTGCAAAAATTGACGAATCATCCAGTATCAACCTTTAAAATATAAGTGAATAATAATTAATATTAAAAGTAATTAAAACCATTTTTAAAAGAAAATTTTAGTGTTCGCAAATATTATTTCAAAATAATAAAAAAAAAACAATTTCTTTGAAAATATGGATGCTGTGCTCGTGCATTTTCTTGTTGCAGCGCCGCAATCTTTGAAGATTGACTCCACACTTCAAATTCTCATGGACTATAATGGGAGCATATTTACTGCAGAGTCCATTCCGTGGCGGAGCAGAGACACGAGCAGTGTAAATTGAGGGTTAGACTTTATAACCATCACTGCTCCCAACAAACTCAAACTCCGTGTTTAACATCCCTGCTTTTATTTGCATGTCCCAGCTGATATTTGGACAGTCTTTTTTTAAGTTCTTAAAAATAGACTGTTGCTGCTTTCTATGCACAAAATACAAGTCTTGGACATTTTAGAAATAATGCTACTCAGTTGCACATTTCTTTTGATCTGAGTGTACTGTTTTTGTATAACTGTACCCTATTATTTTCATATGTTGTAAATTTGCCCATAATGTACTATCCCTTATTCTTTCCTCATTTTGACAGTTTTTTTATTAGTATTTTTTTTTTACCTTAGTTTGAATTTGCATGCTCCCATTCATCTGTAACTTTCTGCTGAAACACATGAATTTTCCACTGTGGGACAATAAAATATATTCCATTCATCTAATAACTATCTGTAAGGTATTATTATATTTGGTGATCCCTTTTGATTTGAGCTGCACAAAAAGTTTAACGGTGGTATTGAGCTGCTTTGCTGTAGCTACTAAAAAAAACAGTATAGCCATGCAACCAAGTTGTTTCATTGTAAACATGAAAATAATGTTGGGCTAGAAATATTTTACTTTTTTTCAGAATCTATATAGGTTGCTCACTAGGGTTTATGTTGAAACATTGCATTGTGACATTTTACTGTATCAAATGCAATCAATGCTCATTTTTCTCTCTATTCTCTCTCTTTTCCATTATCATAATGTTTCTTTCACTCTCCCAGAACTTCACAATCTACGTCAAAAATATCTATATCAGGTGTGGACATAAAGGGTGAGTTAGTTATAATGTATGACACCTGAAATATTAGAGCCTAACAAATATTACATCAATGCAAATTATCTTTTGCAGTAGTTCCACCAGATCTCTATAGGACTAAAGACAAAATTAAGCATGATGTGGATCCTACTATGAAGGGACAAGGTAACAAGACACCAAACAACTATACATCACCTCAGACTGAACATCTTCCCTTTTATCGCCCTTTAATCTCTGGGGACCTAATTACTCCCGATCCCACAAGAAGCACAGACACTGAAGACAAACATCTCTGAGGCTTTCAGCGCCCAGATAGATGCTCCCTCAGCGACAGACAGAGATCCATGCAAAACTCATTCTATTAGGACAACCAGGGCTGCAGCACCCTTTCATGTTCCCATAAATCAGCTCTTTTAATGACTAAAATAGAACAAGTAATAAAACCAGGAAACTTTTAAAAAAGACGAAAGCAGCACTTCAATCACTGGAGTTGCTTTCCTTACATCATCACAAGTTCACCAGAGGATAAATCTGGCAGATTATTTTGAGAAACTGAAACTAGGCCATGGAATTGTTAATTATAAACTCCGCTACAATACAGCAAGTTTAGTTCAGACTGAGTAAATGCACAGACAAACAGCTCCTCTGTGGCCTGTGACTCCATCTGCACAGTTTAAATAAACTAAATCCCTATATTGTTAATAAGAGGGGGGGGGAGCCGAATTTTAAGCCAGAGGAACAGAGCAGTGAGCCTTCAAAATATTATTTTTGGAAACCCTTAAATCAGGGTTGCAGCTGCAGTTGCTTAGAATAATAAGATGTTGGTGGAAAGACAAAAAACCTCTAATACATCCTAGCTACTCAATAACTGCACTGAGTACAGTAGCAGACAGTAGCAGACTGGATATAGCCTGGCTACATAAACAAAAGCAGGTATGGAAAAATGTTTAAATTTAAATGTTTTTTTTTTTTCACTGAGATAAGTTGTCTTTAATGGACATCTCCTCTCAAACAGCAGAAATGCTTCCTGGATCGACCATTTTGACTAATTCCAAATTGTTTTGGCTTCTTCTGAGGACTATACCACATAAAAGAGGAAATAATAATGTGCAACAGGCTATTAAACAGAGGTTGCAGTTCTAAATTCAACAGAAAATGAAAGAAAGAGTCTGCTAATTTGTCCTTAATTTATTTTTTATTAAACTCCAAAACAGTGCATCTAAGTATTGTCAGTGATGTGTTAATTATCTGAAAATCGTGGGAATTTTTACTTTTGATGCATTTAATGAATTGAAAAAATGTTTTTTGGAGAATATTTTCCAATCACAGCAATCAGAAAATCAGCTGATTCCGTCTCTGACCAACTGATTGATGCATTTCTCACACATCCCCCCTCCCCCAAACACTCATCCATCTCTAAACAGACAACATTTATCCATGTAAATGCAAATTATTTGACATCCTCATCTCCAATTGCCACCCTGTCTTTCTCTCTCTCAGAGATGCACACACATGCACACAGAGGCGGTGGCGATACCCTGCCGCCAGTGGAACGGGCCAGAAAAGGGATTACGACATCGCTTACTTTGGAGGACCACGGCTGCAAGCAGTTGGCATAGCAACGGACCAGGAAAGCCATTTCCACGAGAGGGAGGGAGCCAGAGAGAGGGAAGTTTCCCCCTCGTTCAGCGAAAGGATGAGGAAAAAAATAAATAAGTAAGAGAAGAGGGGGACGGCTGATGCCACTCTCTCCCTGCTGCAACAGAACTGTCCAGAGGCTGTTTAAAAAAGAAGTCCGTACTAATTAGGGTGGCAGTCTGATGTCACTATGGAAGGAGGTTTCAAGTCAAGACAAAACAATTCAAATGCAAAGTTTTTTTGGCTTCTACTGTAGCGAGAAAGTCTGCGGAATACTCATTGGTATATTAAGAAAATAAAGATCCTGAATTGAAAAGGAAAAAAAATCTTTTAAACTTGACATAGAAGTTAAGTTGACCTTTTGCATTCAAACTTTTATCAAAAATGTCATTAAGTCTTGTCCCGTTGAAAGATTCAGCAAGAAGCTTCTGCTTTGAAGAAGAGTAAAAACTTAAAAAAAAAAAAAAAAAAGAAAGAAAAAAAAAGAAAAGAAAAAAGAAAAAAAAAAAGAAAAAGAGGGATTTCTCCATGCATCTGCAGCCTGACTGGAAAAAGCTTCATCCCAGGGTTCAAGTCGTACAAACAATCCCTTTTTCAGTTCCACAAAGCTTGGATCATCTGCCTGCACAGTCTGCATCTGACAAACTCCTTTCTCTGTCTCTTTGCAACTCTATAAAGCTCCAGCGATGCAAGTGTGAGTCCCAGCATGCAGCTCCATGCCAGATCCCAGAGATCCTGCTCCGGTAACCCTAACTTCAATCATCCAGTGGTTAATGCTCGCACCTCACACCGGTAATCCTCCTCCCCCTCCCAACCTTAGAGAGAAGCTACCGTGGAAGGATGCTGCACCAAGAAGAGGCAGCCGCTAATGGGAAGCGGAGGAGAGAGTGGGAGCTAGGAGAGGCAGGAGAAGGGAGGGGAATCCAGCTGAAAAAGAATGACATCACCTGTGCAGCGGGAGAGGGCGGGAAGAGAGAGATAGGGTAGGGGAGGTGGCTGAAATGAGGCAAGCACAGGGGGGACTGCATTAAATGGATTGGCTGCTGAGCAGATGTGGATGGGAGAAGGAGAGATAAAAAGAGATGGAGATCGAGAGGACAGCGAGGGAACATGTTTATTGATCTGCTGGTAACATAAAGCCGAGTATATTGAGGCAATCCCCTCCCCTTTGTGAGCATAAATTACAAAAAATGAGGGGGAATAAATCCCAGAGCCCCTGTAAGATACAAGGACAGACTCTGCTGCCGGACAGACAGAGCTCAGGAAGATTTGCAACGGGAAGATTTGCAACGGGGAATACAGAGTTCGACATCCAAACACAGTCGCAGTAAATACTTCGACAAATCTCAAGCTAACAAAGACACAATCTATAAGTAAATCTGAGTGACGTCTATCCAACTTGAAGCAAAAGATGTGGGATACCACCCTGAGAAGATGGACTTATTTTTCCATTTCAGGACACATCTACAGCTTCTCTCACATTTTAATTGATGCAAATATGGCAGAAATTCAACCCAATTAGAGCAAAAAGCACCAATTTATTTTAAGACGATAGGCCCAACTCTACAGTCACAAGCTTACTTGCATTTTCAAATGCTATGTGATAGACAAACCCCTCAGTAGCGTATAATTGTTAACTGTAAAGAAAAATGATGCATGGACTTCAGTTTATTTATTTATTTTTTCAATTTTTTTTAGAAAATAAAAGATTTGGAAAAATTAGGCATGCATTTATATTCAGCCTTCTTTACCTTATACCCCTAAATAAAATGCACTGAAGGCACTGAAGGTGTTATTTCTCATTTTGACCACATTAATCAGAAGAGAAACAACAATCAGAAGCAGCCTCCTTTGGTCAAGAAATCTCTTCTTTACTGTAGAAAGCGTGTTTAAGCCACAACTAATTTACTTAAACTTTGCTACGGAGTCAGACATTATTGTACTCTTTACAAGTGTTTGTTGTCTTTAAACATGAGTTGCTTTTACCGAATTTGTATTCCTTTCATGATTAGTCAACTTATTGGCCATCCATCTTGATTTATGATTTTCAAATAACAGCATAGGAGTGATTAATATCACTATATTACATCATGAAGGGTTAGAACAACTTGCCAGAGACAGAGATTGCAATTTCATTTGTTCTTAGACATCTTAGAATTTATTAATCTCTTGATGCGAACCAAAGAAATCAGCATACTGTCTCACAATCATTTGTTTTTAAAAAAAAAAAAAAAAAAAAAAAAAAGTTTTTCCTGGCATTAGTGGCCTTTATTTGCAGTAGATCAGACTTGATCGCATGATCAGACTTGACATCGCAGGGCCCTTTAGTCCTCGACTAAAGGGCCCTGCGATGTCAAGTCTAACTGCCGAAATCAGTACTCATTGTCGCAGCTACGGGACGAAAATCGCGTCATTTTGTTCTCAGCTTCATGTCGTCAGCCCCTTCTTCTCACAGCCCCCCGGAGACCTTTTCGCCCCCCTCTCCATGTGAAACTATTGTGTGATTGGTCTGAATTTCGTGGGTGTTTAATTATGTGAAAAACAGCCCTAACTACTCAACTTCCAGAAGCCGTTTTTCAGCCACAGGACAGGAGGGATAGTTTTGAGGAGTAATTGTCCGAAGCCATGAGGAAGTACGTACTAAAGCAATAATAAAAATAATAATAAAATAATAATAAAACACTGCTCGGTTCTGGTCTGCAGCGGGGGAACGTAATATCAAAGCCCTCCGTTCTTACAGTATTTTTTAAATGACATGGAAAATAAAGCGAGATTCTCCAGCTCCTCAATCATTATCAGTCACTCAAACTGGTGAACTGGTGTTATGGATGTTAATAGTCAATCCTCTCTGCCATGATCGCTGTGTTTACTGTACTGTTGTAAACCACACTTATGACAAAACACCATGACGTAGACTGCCGCAGGAGGGGTTTCACAGGAGCTTGGCTCAGTGTGTCCTGTGGACCGTGAAGGGTCCGTGCGAAAACGAACATCCGAAAACCACGTGACCATGCGTCGACAGTTCGGCTTCGAGTTGACCATGCAGAGCCCTTAATAGCCTCCGTATATAGAGCGGAAGCTCTACCTCTACATTTTCACAATAGAAAAGCAACAGGAGAAAGACTGTATTGGCCGATGCAGCGTCCTATCAGACGCTCAGCAGAGCTCACTCAGATTGACAATCGAGTAGAAGAGACCTAAGCACAGTGCACTGCTGTAACACTAGCTAGTTCACACTAGCAAAGAATTGGGATGTTGAAAGGGCTGCATGGTGGTGCAGTTGGTAGCACTGTCACCTTGGAGCAAGAAGGTGATAGGGTTGAAGTGAATGGAGTTTGCAAGCTCTTCCTGTGCATGCATACATTCCTCCAGCATCCTTCTACAGTGCAAAACCATGACTGTCAGATGAACTGGTCTCTCTAAATTGTGTGTGTGCACAGCTCTCGTGTGTCTGTCTGTGGTCCTGTGATTGATTGGGTGTACCTCGCCCAATATCTACTGGTGGTCGGTACAAAGACGATAAACTGGAGCTGCAAAACAACTGCTTAATGATCAAGAAGTACTATTAAAACAGAGAAAAAGCAAGCTAACTTCAGCTTAGAACTAATATAATTGGAAGCACTTTTTCTTAAAGACTTTAAAAATATCACGTTATTTTTGTCATATCACCCACCTCTAACACATTAAATATGAATGCATTCACAGTCATAACTGAAGGGAAATTAATAGACTCATGAACTGTGACTAAAGTAACTTATAATTATTTCAAACTGGTCTATTATCCCATGGCAAGGGGCTTTTATTCCAACTATAATTATTTAAAAATAATGCAAAGTTACAATATCATCTGTTAGTCATTACAAAATGCAACAAACACAAATTACAAAGCATCGGTAACCCCTTCCTTTCCATTTTCCTTTTTTCTCCCCATGCTCTTCATGCATTATCCAGTGTGCACTATGTGGCATTCATCACACTAGGACAATAAAGATGAAAGAGAAGGGGGAGGAATTCAAACCAGAGACAATAGAAGCTGTCTGTTGATTTGAAAGGCTAATTGTCAGCTGTATTGGAAGAGATAATTTCAAAAGAAACTGCAAATTATCCCCACCAGAAATAGGATTGAAATCATTGCCTCAAATCATTAAGATTTTTTTTTTTTTTTTTTTTTTTTTTTTTTTTTTTTTTTTTTTTTTTTTTTTTTTTTTTTTTTTTTACCATTTTAACAGTATCTATACCACATATTATTTTTACTCTTTCAGCTTGCTGCTCTGAATCAGGATCTCTACCCTCAATCCCTCTGTGCTCTGTGCCAACAAGGAGAAATACACCTCCTGACTAGGGATGACATCATCTCTTTCCTCAGCAACCAATCAGATGCAAGCACATGGAACCCAGCCTTCAGAGGAGCGCTATGTACACAAGAGAGACAGAAGCAGAAAACGACAATGGGAGGCCAATAGACAGAACAGAGATAGTTACAGGGATAAAAGGATGAATCAAACACACACAAACAGACCCTCATAGACTCACCCATTAAACCCCACCAGTTCATATGAATGAAATTACAGATCACTGAACGGATTAAGGACTCTTGGTCTAATGGATGGGGCCTGTCTAGTGAGTGCATACTGTACATCTGTGCTTGCAAAAAAAAAAAAAAGAAAAGAAGATGTGCTCACAAAGTGAGTAAGTGTGCACGAGCTGCAGCTTTTTTCCTTTTTGCATATATGTATGCGGAGCACCAGAATGTCTGCTTTGCTTGGCATCAAAGCCCCAGCCTTTATAAATAAGCCCACGGATATAACCAGGGCTGCAGTTTCTGCTGTGTTCTTTCTCAAAGAAAGAAATTTCAACGGATAATTACAAGACAGAACATTTGGGAGGAAAAATAAACTCGGAAATTTCTGCAATTAATAGTACACACAAGCCAATCTGGCCTTCCTAATGCACTGATCAGGCTTTTACTGGCTGCTACCTGTAATGTTTTATTCAAGGTCTGAGCTGCCTATTCTGATTGTTTGTTGTTATTGTGTTTTTTTTGTTTTTTTTTTTTGTTTTGTTTTTTTTTACTTTTCACCCATGCAAACTAATTTGTGTGATTCAATAAAACATAAACAGTGACTGACGATGAACAGTGTGCTGAAGATTTTCCAAAACACGTTTTCAGTTTTGATGCATATAAGAAATGGTTTCTCAATGTTTACGTTATAGATAACAGGTCAGAGGGGATCAAGTGAAACCTGGCAGACTGACTGATGCATCACTTTAACATGCTTGGATAAAGAAAGTGGAGTCAAATATACAAAACTGATCAATTAAAAACAGTTAATAAATTACAAAAAGCTTCCAAGTAAGATTGCTTTTCCTTATTAAAAATTGATGGAGAACGTGACTCTTAATGGATATCCTATTTATGGGATCTCTCAACATGTAAATGATGCAACAGTGAAAATACAAACTGATTAGGAGTCTGTCAGAAAGAAAAGTAGTGAAATATGTATTATGAGATGATAGGATAACATGGAAACACCATTACTGCTGTACAGAAACAAAAGACATCTGTACAATGTATTATACTGGATACATTCTATATCCACAATATGACAGCTAAAAAGTAGGCTACTTTCAGATGTGCTCCTTCTGGTACTGTAACAACAATACAACGGCAAAACACAGAAGATAAAAGAGTTACCTGACTGGCTAAAGATAGGAAGTGTGACAGAAAAGAAACAAGGTAAGAAATAAAATGCAATGATTCAGAGAGCCACGGATATAACAAGTGTAGTCAGAAAAGAAGCATAGAACAAATGAATGTTAATTGTACTCTCACAAATGTCTGAGTTTCAGACATGCTCGCCATAAAAAATTCTATTTAAGAGGCAGACTGATGAGAACTAAAAGGAAAATTTCCATTATAAAAAGTAGTATATGACTTTTTATGAGGAAAAGACATAAAGTGCCTCACAAAAGTTTGTCAGGTTATCAACAAAAACCTTATGTTTTATTTTATGTGACAGAACAGAAAGTACTGCGTAATTGTGAAGTCTAAGAAAAACATCATGTTTTTCTCAAATATTATTTACAAACAAAAACATGCATTTTTATTCAGCTCTTTACTCTGATACCCCTAAATAAAAAACAGTGCAACCAAATGCCTTTGGAAGTCATCTAAACAGTAAATAGAGGCCATCTGCGTGCAATTAATTCTTAGCATAAATCCAACTGTTTTTGAAGGCCAAGAGGTTTGTTAAAGAACAAACAGCATCACAAATATGGTGGAGCACACGAGGGAGGTCAGGGATAAAGCTGGGGAGAACTTCAAATTTGAGTTAAGTTACAAAACACCATGCCAAGCTTTGAACAACTCACCTAGCACTGTTAAATCCATCCAAACTGGAAGAATATGCCACAATTGCAAGGCACCGCTAAAGGAACCCCATAGGCGGTTGTGTTTGCAGCTTGCCACAAAGGGGACAAAATAAACGTTCAGATAAAATCAAATTTAATCTTATTGGCCTACATGCAAAACGCTATGTGTGACTGGTCAGAGCCGATGTGAAGATGGGTGGAGCCAAATATGGGGCAATCCTGGAAGAAAATCTATTAGAGGCTGCAAAAGCCTCAAGTGTGTGGCAGAGGTTCACCTTCCAGCAAAAAACAACCCTAAACATAAACCCAGAGTGACAACAGAATGGTTTAGATTGAAGTAAATTGATCTGATAGAATGACCCAGACCTAAATCTAATTAAGAATCTGTGGCAAGTATTGAAAATTGCTCTTGGGGTGTTGTGTTGCGCGGTGGTTAAAGTGGGTGCACCGCATACAGAGGCTTCAGACCTCGATGCAGCCGTCCCAAGTTCAAGTCCCATCTTCGATACCTTTGCCGCATGTCTATCCCCCCTTCTCTCTGCCCCTCTCCTGTTGGATTACTTACAAATCAAGGCCATTAGAGCCAAAAAATATATTTAAAAAAAGAAAAGAAAATTGCAGAATTATTGGCAAAAATATATATTTTTTTCTCTTGATGTGAAAAGCTGATTCAGACATGTCCTTAAACACTTGCAGCTGTATTTTCAGCAAAAGTTGATTTTACAAAGTATTGAACAAAGGGGTACTCAAAAAACAACAAAAAACAAGGCACACGTTTATAACAAATTTGAAAACCACGTATCATCTTTCTTCTGCTTTAAAGTAATGCATTATTTTGTGCTGCTCTGTCACATAAAATCCCAAAATAATACACTGAAGCTTGCAGTTGTAATGTGACAAACTTCAAGGGAGATGAATTCATTTGCAAGGCACTGCAGGATTCAGGACAAACCAAACAGACTGTGGTTTTAAAGCGACAGTCACCTCAGACAGTTCGCCTGAGATGATTGTCAACACAAAATGAAACTGGTCAAATACACACAAACTTTCTGAGAGGGCCGTGTAGGCATAACTGAACATGAAGATGTGGACTGTGTGAGCAAAACACAGAGCAGGATAGACGTCACACAGGAAACGCTTCCTGGAACATTCTGTCTGCAACTGTGTGTGTTTGTGCATGAGAGTCGGGTAAAGTCAGGTGAATGTTTTATATGCAGAGAAAAGGGGCGAGAAGGACAAAGTTACAGAATATAAGGAGCAAGACAGTCACGGAAAGATGAAAATAAACAGATCGCACTGGGAGCCTGAATTCTGACCTCAGAAAGAGAAGATTTAAATTTATTTTTTTTTCTGAAAATATCACTAATTCAAACAGGCAACAAATGACAGGAAACAGCCGGCAGACAACCACACGTGCTGTGCAGCTTGCAGTAGCCAGACACAAAGTATCCTGTGTGTATGGTTGTGTGTGTTGTATGAATTGAATTGGTGGATCTTGTCTCTCCTTTGTCTTTCAGCCTGAGGCCACTAAGACCTCTATGATCTGCTGGGAATCAGCAGACCAGATTAATCAGTATACTGTCACATGCCTACAGAGTGTGGTCAAAGGCAGTTTCTAAATGTGTGTCTGACTACAGCTCACATCTAATCAGTTCTGTCAGGCCATTTAAAACAAGTCATCTGACTAAAGCCCTGCTGCTCTGTAGAACACTGATGCAACTATATGCACATCTAAAACTACGTAAGATGTGCTTAAACTGAGGTTCTGGATCAAGAATTCAATTTATAATAATCCACAGCAGAGGCTCAATATTAAACATTGTACTGATTTATTTGTAAGTATACAGATGAACTGCCTTCTGTTACCGTTGCTCTGTTTAATGTCCAGGAGAGAGAAAACATCTCCCATTCTGAACTCAGTGTGTTAACCACCATGCCAGAAAACTTCTGGAGCCTAAATGACGTTTCCGAGATTTTTTTGTTTGTTTTCAAGCAAACATGATGTAATTGTCACTTGCTCCTTATTAGTTTATTTGTATAGGGAAAGCTGTTAACAAATATCCATGTCAACATGTATAGCCCAAGATAATTTGCATTGCACATCACTAGGTGGACTGTGGGTCACATAAATCATAAATTATATTCAAAAAGGGTTTAAATAAGCTGAGTAGAAAATGCATTAAGATGCTAAAACACAGAGTAAATAAAATACAATAAAATGAAATCAAACAAAAACTTTAAAGTCACAAAGCACAAGAGGAGCTTGACCAAAATGACACCATGACAGTGTACAACCGAAACTTGTCTGATGATTTTCTAATTTATGTTTCATACTCTTGATTTAAACCAGTACAGCCTATCTAAAGATTGTGTTCTTGAATAAAACCATCTTTACAGTTTTTTTAAACAATTAGTGAGACTTGACCATGCGTCAAGAGACTCCAAATACCAAGACAATTGAGTTGAAGCAGGTGCAATGTCTTAACCAGATTTATAAAAAAAAAAAAAAAAAAAAAAAAAACAGTACTGTCAGCAGACATCTAGATATTAGCACAAAGGCAAATGAGGAAAATCATTCATAAATAAATGAAAAAGAAGTGACTCAAGAACTGAGCCTTGGGGGACACCTGCATTCGGTTTTAGAAACAGTAATTTCTCACCACTTAATGCATTGGTTCAGGGTTTACAAAACAGGATTTAACACTCTCTAATTTTATCTTTAAAAAAATGTTTCATGTAATTCATATCATTTATCAGTAAGAAGACAGTTGTTTAATGTGTCATGTGCCTGAAATCCCACTCTGAAGATATGTGTCACCATAGCTCAAAGCAAGTCAAATATGACTATTTCCTGTCTGCTAGTAAAAACTTTACACAGAATAAAAAAATATCTCAAAACATATGCTGATGCGTCATACAAAATGTGTCAAGAAGATTATGGTGACAGACTGTCGCCATCATATCGTAGGTCTATGTCTGTTTATTCCTTTGGTGTGTTTCAGTGGAAGAGAGTGTTTTCTTCTGAAGGACAGCACAGGAATTCCTGCTATTTAAATCAACCCTTCCCTTTCCGACTGGTCTCTTCAGAGACAACCTTCAGAGAGGTTCAACCTTTGATGAGCTGAAGAAATGAAAAGATATAACAGGTAGTAAATAATGGGTAAAAACACAACAGAGGCAACTCTTTTGTACAAGCACTGTTCGTGAACGCAATAGGTAGTTTTATTACAATTTCCTTAAAAAAAAAATCTTGATAAGCGGAGCTTGATTTGATAAAAATCCCCATGCAGAGTAAAAAAAAAAAAAAAAGTCCTAGAAAGATAAAAGGACCAAAGAAAGATAAATGGAAAGTAAACAAGGGAAGACAGTGTGGCAAAGACAAGCAAGTTGATCAGAGGAGGCTCCAGCAAAAAAAAAAAAAAAAAAAAAAAAAAAATCAGACAAGATGAGAAAAAAATGGGTTGGGGTGAGAAGGAGGGAAAGAACTGCCAGTGGGATTTCACAAGGTGAAAAAGAGGTAAGACAGAAGAATTAAAGGCTTTGTTTTTCTCCAAGATATATGTTGTATTTTACAGTGGCTCATCTCAGCTTTTCTCGACAACTATTAAATCTGCTTCTGTTCTGGTAATGGGAACCTTGAAGCCTTCAACTGGCCCTCATTTTCAAGTTAATTTAATCACAGTCTGAAAAATTATCAAGCAGATGCCCAAAAAGAAACAGGGAGGATAAAGGTTAGGCAGCTGAGAGGGAGGAATGCAGGGAGGAGACAGAGGAAAGAATAAGCAGAGAGCAATATAGAGTGGGAGATCAACAAGGTTGTCATGTTAGTGCTGGTGATGTAATCCCTAAAATTAGCAGCAACAACAGCCACAGACAGTGCCCCAGTGGTACACTGTGCTGCTCAGGGTATACTGTACACTGTTGTGCATGCAATCATGCATGCTGTCTGCATGTCCACACCATTAAAGAGCTAACATATGAGGCTAATGGTAGATCAGAAATTAAACAACCAAATTTATAAACATCCTATTGTACCACTAATGAATTCAGATCATTAACAAGGAGATAGTTAATAGAAATCTTGTAGTTTAGTTAAGAAATTGCAAACGAATGATTTCTTGATTAAATTTCAAGAGTGGTTAGGTAAAAAAATGAAAAAATAAAAAAATAAAAAAAATAAAGCCACATAAGGGACAGTGCAAACATGGAAGAAAGTACTTTGGACAGATTAAACCAAGAGCAGCATATAGCCAGGGTGACAATGAAATGGTTTAGACAAAACCATATTTGTTTGTGAGAACAGAACAGTCAAAGTCCAGACCTAAATCCAATGGAGAATTTGTGTCAACACTTGAAAATTGATGTTCACAGATGTTTCAATCTGATTGACCTTCAGCTTTTTTGCCAATAAGAATGGGCAAAAATATCAGTCCCTAGATGTGCAGAGCTGATATAGACATACCCCAAAATACAGAGCTGTTGTACCGCAGATTATATTAATGTTTTTTTACTTGGTCTCACAAATTGAAAGTCATGCATACATTTTCCTTCCACTTCACAACTATACACTACTTTGAATTGCTCTATAATATAAAATCCCAATAAAACACGGAGTTTGGGGTTCTAAAGTTACTAAATGCGAAAAAGTTCAAGGGGTGTGAATACGTTTCTGCAGCACTATAAACAGAAGTTTGGGTGTGTACAGCTGTTTGAATGTGTCAGTCCAGAAACAGTTTGAGTATTTTTGAGCCTTGGTAACAATCTGAGGAAGTAAACAACCCACAGATTAGAACATGAGGTTTAGGTATGGTTGCCAGTTAAATGGGTAATGGCTTATTCATATGTTTTACTTGCTGCCAATGATTTGTGGTTTCACAGAGAATTAAGATGGAACAAAAGCAAAGAACTTTAGTGTAATAGTGGTTTCTAGAGTAAATGTCTCCATTTGCTCAATACCCAATACCTTCTATTTTAAAAGCTATTTGCAGCCAAAAAGCGAACAAAACGTCCAAACGTAAAGGAATAAAAAGTACCACATTTTAAAGAATGATCTTTTCCTCAGATAGTACACAGCTCATTTGACTGCTTTCTAATGTAAAACTGCCTGTTACAGATGTTCATGCACAGAAAACTTCATGCCACGGTTAGGAAAATAACTGAAATACTTTTGCATTTACCTTTCAGTTTGTTATCAAAAAAAGGGAGCTTTGTCATTCATGTCAGCTGCTTCAGGAAACCAGTACTTGCTTTGATAAGTCAGCTTGGCTAAGCTATTGCCTCATACAGTTATCAGATATTAGACATAATTTTCAACTATGAATACTCAAAACTGATCATTTCATAAACACAACAGGAGTACACAATAGCAACTAGACCTTCCGTTCAGACTGCTTTCTGAGTGAAAACATTAATTTTGATCTTCTGGCTCCCATCAGGCTTTCCTGTTCTCTTAGTCTCTGACTCCATCTTTCCCTGGGGCCTTACCGGGCCTAGCAGGGGTAGAAAAATCCCCCAAGGGCTAAACTGGTCCCATGTGTCCAGATGGGATGAGACAAGATGAGCTCAGGAAAGACATGGATGCATTAAGGCAGCAGGCAGATTTGAGACACAAGCCTTCCAGAATATTTCACCTCAGCATGAGAACCACTTTAAGAAAGAAACACCCATAAGTACCCGGTAATATGCATAGCACACGCGTTAATGCTTTAATGATGTGTGGATTACATTTACACTAATGAGAATTGCATTGATGGGGAATGTATTAACGAACTGCTGACAGCCTCAACACTTTGTTTTGATGGCAAGCAAAACAAAAATTATAGTCCAGATCAGTGAAATGCAATCAGTGCAGGAAATTCACTTTTTAAACAACACACCACAGAGGGCAGAAGCTGTTGAAATTTCCCAGACAAGTACATTATTTAAAGATTGTTTCTTCAGATAGAGGTGCTTTTAACCAGTCAAATAGATTCTTACATAGATAAGTTATCTAAAAATACCATATTAGACTAAAAAAGTCTTCTTTGACCTTGTCTTGATTTCTAAATTTTCAGATATTCATGGGATCTGTTTACTATACACCAGGTTGACTCTGCTATGACAAAGCACCCTCATGAGTCACACCTATGACTTCTCAACCACATGAGGAGAGCAACTTTAGATTTAACCTGACTGTAAATGGTGACTTCAATCTCTAATGGACCTGCATGACGAACAAAAGCTCATCAAAATGAGTAAAACGATACAACAAAACACAGTGTCATGGTAATATAATCCAAAACAGAAACGGGCCAAAGATTGGGGGATGAGAGTCCATTTTGTTTTGATTAAAATGAAAGTGTTAAAAGCAGAAGCATCATTGTATGACTTCATAAAAATTAAGTAAGCTTTTAGATTTATTACATTATTTAAACCCCTTGAACTTTTTCACATTCTATCATGTTACAATCACATAATTCATTGTGTTTTAATAGGATTTTATGTGAAAGACTAACACAGACCAGTTTTTTTTTTTTTTTTTTTAACAAATATAAATCTGAAAAGTTCTGTGTGCATCCGGGGTCAAAATTATCTTTAGCAGCAATTACAGCAGCAAGGCTTCTGAGGTACTTGTCAACCAGTTTTGCATATCCACAGACTGGCTTTAGGTTTGGACTTTGACTGGACCATTCTAAGACATAAATATGCTTTGGCTGTAAATGAAAGTATGTTAACTACTGCTATGCAGAGGCCAGATTTGCATAATGCATGATTAAAATGACTTAGTAGGTGTGCAGATGTGTCACAGTCTTTCCAGTTTTAGATGATGGTTTGAACATTGCTTCATTGTTTGATATTGCTTTATATCCTAATTTTCCTTTAAACTTTTCCAAAACACTCTTTCCTGGTGTGTTTTTAGGACCTGTTTACACGACAAGGTTTCCAAAAACGTTTTCTGTTGCGCATCTTAGAAAAAAATTGCATTTACACAACAGCTGAATAAAAACGCTTCGATGTAGTGCACATGCCGGGCCTGTAGGAGGCAGTGAAACTTGATCCAGCTGCATATTTTCGTATTTCTTTGCTTGTGCAGAGGTGCACATATCTCACATAAGTAATCTATGCATCTTTGCTGATGGCATATAAATGTTGCACAATTAGGAGATTTGGCTTTAACATTGCAAATGAAGAATTACGTGACCTTCAAAAGCAATTGATTGCACTAGATTCTAGTTAGCTGTATCAGACTAAAGAGGAGTTCATAAGTTCGAGAAGTGTGAGTACTTTGCAGTTTTAACAGTTAAGATTTATTGGGTTTTATCTGTTTTCTCCAATCAGCTACATGACAAATCACCAACATAATATGAGCAGAAAGGACTTGAAACTAAGGTGATCAGCAATCATCCCGTCAGCATCTGTTACCGCAAAAGTATTTGAGGCTCATTGGTGGTGCAGGCTTTTCACTACTAACCGAATTAGCATGTGTCAAGTTACCCATTACGATGAACTAAATGCTTGATTGTTTTCTGGAAGGAAAAAGTAACACAACATGTCATACATCTTAGTCTCTGACACAGGAAGGTAGAAAACCACAAAAGCTGCATGAGACGTCTGTGTCTTCCGATGAACGTTAAAGACAGTCACTTCCTACAGAAAACCGAAAAAAAAAAAACTGCTTGACAGTCTGCAAGCACGTTCAAGACAGAAACCTAGCAACCAGAAAACAAAAGCTAAAATCAGGAATTCAAGTCTTGCAACAGACTTATTCAGATGGCAAATTGTGTTTCAGACTTTAAATATCAATAAATCTATATGGCAAATTGAGCACAAAGTGACCCACTGCGACATCGTTCTTTGGTGGTTTTATCCAGTGTTGTGTTGAACCATTCTGTGCAGAGGGCTGAACCTGTTCTGAATTAATGATCCAGAGGTGCTGGGGAGCAGCCTGGCTGTAAAAAGCCCTCAGAGTGGGTTTCCCCCACAAGGCAAATGAGGTGATGGCTTCATTTATCCATCATCTCCAGCACAGAAAAGACAGTAACTTGGTAAGGTTTCTGATGTCTAAATGAAGTGCCTTTCTCTGTGTGCAACTGCTTATTTGCAACATGTATGTGTGTGTAGTCTGTGGCTGAGGCATTAGTGAATCCCAGTGGTCTGCTGCTGCAGAGATTGAATGTGCTTGATCTTCTGCCTCAGTGGAAGAGGACTAAGGCCCAAAAATCAGTGAAAAATCACTCAACTACCTCAGTCTGAGTAAATAAATAAACAAACTGAAATTTAGTAATAAATCAATCTTGAGTTGATCAGTAATTTATCTTACAATAACAAAAAAAAAAGCATTTTTTTCACAGCCTTCCTGATGATGATGATATGATGGCAGTAGGGGTGTGTGTTCTTCTCAAGCCATACATTCAGAGACTTCATTCACTTGAAGTCAAACCATTAAGAGACTGAGAGACACCAGACACAGTGCAGAACAGTGATAATGGATTACTGATGTTATTATGGCTCAGTAAGAGCTGCAAACAACATCTTCTGATCTGCTGCCAGAACTACATTTCTGTATAGCGTATGCATGCACATGTGGAATATGTACTTTTAAAGCATCTATTATACTGTCAAAAACAAGACAGCTCAGATGTACATACTTCTTAACATACTTATTTACATTTAAACATGCTTTCAGTATTCAAGGGTGATTTTTATTTATAAACTGGTTTCATCATAATGCAGGATTACATGTAATAAAATAGATGTGATTTTTATTTATCTAAAATAAAAATAATAATAGAGGGTTATTGGTAAAAAGGATATGTGCCTATATTGTTGCTTAAACTAAGGTGGGAAAAAAAATGTATTCAACCAAGAGCCTCGTAATCCTGTCTGTCCTGTGAAGTTTACCTTAACACTTGTGTTAATTAGCATGTTGTGTTTCCCAAGATGCATCTTGTGATCCTTCTGTTCACCCCACTCCTATCAGCCACCCACAGCGTTAGCAGACAGCGGTGTGCAGATGTGTGTGGGAACATTAAAATGACCCGCTTTTCACAGCACAGCCCGTTTCTAAACAACAGGTGTCTGATTCAGGTGGGAACTATCTAGGCTGTCATCAGCACACACAACACGCACACACAAACCAAAAGAAAATCTCACATGTCAAAACGAACATGCGCCATAATGCTGAATTACTCCCTACCTTGTTGTTGACATAATCCTGAGGTTGAACATAGCAGAAAATATGTGAAGAGAGAAAAGAAACAAGATGCAGTCAAAAGAGGAAACAGTCTAGGTAAAAGACACAGATGCCATATCACTAAAGAAAAAGTATGCTGAGAGCCCTACACATGTTACAGCACAGTAATCTCTTGTGACATTGATGTTTGTTTGATATGTGCTACTAGCTCCTCCTGCTTTCCTGCCCTGCTTGAATTTAATCCCAAAGTCCTTCTCTAATTCTATGTATTTTCAGGACTTTGTTTTTGTCCTGCTTTTCTGCAGTGCCAGCTTATTGGAGTGGATAGGCTTTACTCCTTCCACTTTCACATTCCATCACATTATAACCACAGACATCAATTCCTTTTAATGGGATTTTATGTGAAAGATCAACACCAAGTAGCAGAGAATGGTGAAAAAGAAAACGATACATGGTTTTAAAGGGCTTTTACAAAATTTTATGACGAAAAGCTCTGAAAAATGTGGCATGGATTTGTAAACAACCCCCTAAACAAAATCCCAAAAATCCAAATGCTTTCAATTGTTGAAAGAAAGCCATAAGAAGTCCTGTTTACAGGGATGAAGTAAACATGTGGAAGAAGGTGCACTAGTCAGCTCAGGCTAACATAGTAAACATTTTGTATGGTGGAAACTAACAATGTCCATTATACTGAATACAAATCCCCAAGGTGGTGGCAGCGTCATGCTGTGGGAATGCGTTTCAGATTTGATGGGCATATGGATTTAGTTAAATATGGTGGAAGGTTTAGAATTCAGTTCAATTAAATTTTTTTATATAGCGTCAATTCACAGCAAATGTCGTCCTGAGGCACTTTACAAAAAAAAAAAAAAAAAAAAAAAGTAATTCAGTCACAGGTGTTTTGAACACAGGTGTCAAACTCCAATCCGCAGGGGTCGGTATCCTGGTACTTTAAGCTCTGTCTCAGTGTCAACAAACCCGGATCACATAATTAGGTCATTAGTAAGACTCTGTAGAACCAGAGTGCATGAGGAGGAAATTCAGACATTTGGGTCAGGTGAGTTGGACTTGAGAACTATCTAAAAGTTGCAAAAAAATAATAATTTAAAAAAAAAATCAGCCCTCGACGACTGGACTTTGACATGCCTGGCTCATATGAAAGCCTATTATTCTGCTAAAATGGCCCAATCAAATTATAGACCTAAACCAATTGAGAACCTGCGACAGCACTTAAAAATTACCGTTTGCCAATTTCTCTCTCCATGTGTGCAAAGCTGGCTGAGACATCCCTCAAAAGGGACACAAACAATAAAACGATTAGTGGGTATTGTCCGACCAATTTCCAATGCAACACCGATTTGTGTTTATCATATAAAATCCCAACAAAATACACTAAGTTTGTGACATTAACATGAAAAAATATGAAAAGATTCAAGGGGTACTTTTTAAAGATGAATGTGGTGAGATTTTTGAATCTCTGAGAGCTTGAAATATAATTTTAAAAAGTAGAACAATCTCCAGGAGACTTCAGAGGCAGGTGGGGTTGACAGAGGACACTTAAGCTCTCCTTTGTAACCCCCCCCAGGGAGTCCTGGGGGAGCAGGAAAAAAAAGTATACGCGCCTACAAAGTGTTGCAGTCTCCAGGTGCTTGTGTGTCTGTGTGCGGCAAAGCGTGGCTCCAGATGATTAGCTGAAACTGTAACTGACACAATGCTGAACCCAGTGATCCTATCAGAGGGAGGGAAACTCGCTGGGGCTCACACGAGGGACATACTGTACACGGTTTCAATGTCGAAAGTGTTAAAGCAACGACACGGCTACCGGACTTAACTGCCCTGCAGAGAAACATTTGAATCTTGAGAGCACAACTTTATTTTGGTGACTCAAACATCAGCCCCAAAATAATGGTGACACTTTACAAGAGAGCTTAGCAGCACTACAGTTACACTTTAGTTGGTGACAAGTTTATAATATAAGTATGTTGACGGGTACCCTCTTAAAGAAAAATGTCTAAAACAGCCAAGTAGAAGTTTTCAACAGATGTTATTTATCACCGCTCAAACTGAAAGCAGACGACTTCGGATGCAACCAGACCTTTAAAGCTCTTTAAATTCTGTCAGAGTTTTAAACACCGTTCCTAAGCGAGCCAATTACCAATTAGCAGTAAAATCTCCTTACCGTGTTGTTGTAGCTGGTGGGTTCTTGGCCATCAGTGATAAGTTCCCGCTCTCCTTTGGGGTTGACCCTCCTGAAGCGCCGCCTCGACCGCCGTTGGGACCCGTCTCTTTGCAGCAAGCTGTCGTCCCCCTCGGTGCCGTTATCCACCTGTAATGCACAGTCAACACTCTCCTCAGAATGGAAGGTTCTGTGAGATCTGGGCGCACAACCCTCAGGCATGTAGCGACAGCTGTATGACCGATCCACGCAGTTTGAGACCTGAGGGCACGGCTCAGAGCAGCTTTGTTTAAGCAGTTCAGACCTTGAGACCTTATGAACAACATTCAGATTTATAAAATCCAGATTCTGTTCCTCAGCTTCTGAGTTCTGCTTCTTGTATTCCAAATCCTGGGTGTTAACTCCAATTAGGTTCTCAAAATCTTGGCTGGAATCCTTGAACTTGCTGCCTTCTTTCTTCTGTGGCTCTTCTTCATGTCCTGGAGCTTCTGGAATCTGGCCCTGCTCTTCTGCTGGCTCCTGGTTGAACATCCAGTTCCTCCAGAGCAGAGAGAGCCGGTGCCAGCGCAGCACACTCATCCGGATTCAAGGACAGGATCAGAAAAACACATAAAAGCAGGAAATACCACAGGGGAGGGAAGGGGAAAAAAAAAAAAAAAAACAATAGGGAAACACGGTTGTGCCAACAATGAATAAAGGTGTTGTGTCCAAAAGTTGAAATTAAAATCCAATATACTTCACGTTAAATCCTTCAGAAGGAATCATCCAGGAAAGCTTGAAAATTTTACACAAAAGCTTCTTTTTTTCTTGAATCTCGCAAATATATCAATCCAGATAGTTCAGCGTGGAGTTTAGCAGCCCAACAAGATGCATAGTGACAAACTTACTCACATGCCTTCTCGCTCACTCTGTCGCCTTCTGACACACGCAGAGCATAAACTCAGCCCACTGTTTCCTCCAGGAAGCCGTAAATACACAAATATCCTCAGCAGGCAGAGAAAAAAAAAACAACAAAAAACCCCAGCATAGTACACAGATTCCGGCCATACAATTCAGCCCCACAGACTTTTTGTGCTGGTCAGTTTGTTGAAGGAGGAATTTGTTTTCATTCTCCGTTGCATAATAGCATCTCAGTAGCATTATTATGCCAGTTAAAACCACATTGTTTATCATTAAAGCATGTAACAGACTTTATTAAACACTACTGCTTTGATTTTTTTAAACCTTGGGGGATTAGTTTTCAGCTTCTTTTTTTCCAACACTATTTCTTATTTACTTCTTCCCTTCTGTGTTGTGTTTATTCTGTTAGGTTATTGTTTTTCTATTGTTTTAAAATGGCTTGAACATTATTTTCTCATCATATTGAAAGAAATGATAATTTTATGAATAACAAATTGGAAAAAATGAACATTTGTAGAAGCACCTAATGGCCACTTTTCCACCCAGCTGTTTTCAGCTGTTACTGTCCATTAATGCATTATTTGAATTATTGTTACCAATAACTCTGTTTTATCTCTTGAGTTTGTCCTTCTCCAGAGGGCACACCTCATTAAGCTTTTTATTTATTTATTTACTGAGTCTCTTTAGCTACTGATGGAGCTATTGCTGCGATTAACTATGTATACTCTTGTTTTTGTTAGTCACAGAAAGTACTCCTGGCCCAGTGCTTCAATTCGCTTTCCACATCAAAGCCACTCATAGAGCTTATCCTGTTTTGACTTTATGCACATTCTATATTTTTGTTTTCCAAAGAAAGCAATGCTTGCTCCCAAGGAGCCCACTGGGTGGGATGCTGACATAACTCTGCATCTCTCCATGCGACTCTTCGGCCTGGGGCCTGCTGCCCCTCGGCTCCGCTGTCAGCCTCTCTCTGTGATGGGCGGATAGCTGCTCTGGGGGGCTCGTGTGGCTTCTGAGGGCCAAGATTTATGCCCCTCTCAACATTATAACATCTTCTCAATTCCAGGTGACAAATTAGCACACACATACACACATAGTATGTTTACTATACAAACATACCCCACCTCTCTCACACGGAAAAACACACACACACACACACACACACGGTTAAATGTACATAATCCAGAAGGTCAAAGGTCATAGTGACAAAGATTTATATTTCATAATGCAACCTGTCTACTTTGATGCCAGGGGCAACCCTGATTTAATAAAGTCAATCACGCACTTAGGATGCCAGCCCCAGATAACTTTTTGTAGAGCAAAAAAAGCTTTGGCACATCCAGCCAACCAGTTTCCTGATCCAGAACCAGCGTCCTTCCTACATGGCATGCCTGGAACGCCGAGGCGGGAAAAAAAAAAAAAAAAAAGTACTCCTTGTTCAGTGCTTCTGCTTTTAACTGTCTTTTAGAAAACTGAATGGGTTGGATTGATTTTAGTTATATGTGGGCCCAACTGGATTCTGTACCACTGGGTAACTATAGGACCAGTTTGTCTAATAAAGTGACTTTTATTTTTTAAATTGACACGAAATAAAAACCAAATTGAACTGAATGATGCATTATTGTTTTTAATCATACTTGTCCGTCCTTCTGCTGCCTGTATAACAGTGCCGTTAATATTTTAGTTATGGTATATCAGTGATATCAAATATACCCTTCAGCTGATAACCGTAACGATGAGTAAGAGAGTGCATGTCTTCAAACTTACTAAAGCTTGAACCACTCTCTTCAGAATCACAAATGTATTCAATAGAGAATTTTTTTTAGTCAGTCTTTTAAGAAAAGTGAATTTCTTTTCTTTCTGGGAAGACAACAGAAGAAGCAAAGAAAAGGATCCATGTGTCCGAAAGTTTTTTAAGTGTTTGAGCTTTTTCTAATCTGTTCTTTTGCCGCTGTTTTCCTCTGGTAGTTTGCGTTTGGGTGTCCGAGAACCATTAATTACAATATTGTTAAGTGGTATGTAAATTATTAATCCATATATCATTTTGCCTGAAAGAAAGTCTTGACTTACATATTACATGAATGGAAAACCTGATGAGGAGCCTACGACTTCAGGTCTCTGATTTGCCTCATTAAGGTCAAACTGTGGTGAGGAGATTTAAAATGAGAGAACGATTTTGTCACACTGAATGAACACCACAAGCAGTGTCTTTGTTAGCAACCAACGTGAAGTCTCTACTCGGGTTAATCATGTGCATCGACAGACGTCGTTTACATAAAAACTCATGACTGCCCACAACAACCAAATGGTCTTTTTTGTGAATCCCATCTATTTTCTTTCTCAGGAAACAACAATCTGCCTTCTGTTTTCGTGGAAAAAAAATCATTTTTAAAATGTCTTCAAAAGGCAGACCTACGTAAATTTGAGATCATATCAGCTTTAAACATAAAAAAAAAAAAATCAAGTTTGATCAATTCTGTAACTGCTACAAGTAGATACAACAAAAACAACCCAGTTTAAGATAGAATAAACAGTAACTCCTACACTTTTGGTAGTTTGGGATTAATGGTTGTAGAAGAATATAGATACTAGTGATAAATGGGGCTCATACTAAGATTAGTGTATCCTTTCCTTTCTCAGCAAAAAAATGTCATCTGTAATAATGAGCCACATGAGACACAGCCTGAGGGTAGCAGGCGACTAATTCTGGAGGTGGAAAGGTTAGAAAGGTGCCACGCTTTCATGTTTACACAGTGAATTTTCTTGTCTTAATATGCTGCCTGCCTGTCTGTCTGGGGAAGAACCCCCCCGACCTGTCCCATGATAACAAACTTGAAAAAGACCACACTTCCTGTTTCCTCTGAAAAGTCACAAAAAATATATGTGATGAACTTCACGTCGACTCATCTGCCGGTTTACATTCCTGCTCTATCTGATGGGCTTCCAGTCAGCATGCATCACCTAACATTTTTTTCTCTTTAGCTGTACTTTCATAATTCCCGTCTTCCATTCATTTCCCCTCAATTCCCAGCTCACTCACAAACACAGAAAACAGCCACGTACTGTGTGCCTATGAATGTCACTCCTGTCTATCCTGTGACTAGAGTCATGACAGGAGCCACAGATCACATTCCCTCTACTATTCCCATGGCCCCAATTAACTGATTGGCCGCAGTGCAGTGTGACTATGCTGCAGTTTCGCCTCCACCCCTCTTGTGCATGGAAAGAAGAGTGCTCATGCATGCATGTTGGTGCAAGCCTCTTTTTAGTGAATTCCATTATTTTCTTTATCAGGAAACAAAAATAATAATATGCATTCCTTAGTGTTTTTGTGCAAGTCTGAACTTAGATGATTATCTGAGCCAAGGCAGGGGTTTATCTACATAATATCTGACTCAAAACATAACTCACTGTCATTCGGAGCAAAGTTAATCTGAGTTAGCTCTGAACCAGAAGTGCTTGTGCTTGAAATCTGCATGATTCTATTACTGCACTGTCAAAATAAAAGCTTCCCAAGGACAGATTAAGCAGACAGAAAACTTTAAACTTCTGGTCACTGGGTTTTGGTAGCACAGATGGATTTCATGTTCACACTCACAGGTAATCACTCCACCAGCACAGCCTGAATACTGTTTCAAAAAAAACATCCCAAAAGTTCAGAAACATGTAAATGTACAACTCACAGCCTGAATTAGAAGCATAACTTTGATTTTCGGGTCTTGAAATTGAGAATTTGTTCATCTAAATGCTGCTCTTCAAAATGTTATTTACCTAACTGAGGCATGACCTGTCTGAGTGATAATGACGTGGGGATATGTACTCTGCGTGCTCCTCTGTTTGCCGGGATCTAAATGTTGTGAACCCGTGTTGAGACGAGAACAGAGATGAAAAGAGAAGCAGATAGACAGCAGCTACCTTGTTGCTGGAGCTACAGTATATAGTGAGCAATAATAATAGATTGGTTTGTTGTGTCTGACATTATGAAACTGAAAGGTGTGTAAAGCATAGTAAAACGTTCCACATTTACATGGAAAGCTGTTATCTACCACAAGAGGGAAAATTACTATCAGTGAAGAATGAAGCACTGAGCCGCCCAACCATGATTCGGTAACGTCAGCAGCTTGCTAATGACAAAACAGAAAGTTGACTTATTATCTACAGCTCTTAAAAGATGTTAATACGTTGTGCTTAACTTCCATCTCTGAAAAAGTAAAGGCTGATGAAAATGTCTTGTTTTAATTTTACTGCTTTCGCCACAAATATTTTATTTTTCAACAAAAATAGAGAAAAAAAACCCGTAATATTTGGAGGAGTTAGTTTTTAGAATTTTATTTTTGTTTCTGTTTTAAAATTAAAACTAAGCTAAAAAAAAAAGTTTTCTACTCTTGTTTAACTGAGATCCTGCATATTTTCATTCCTCTAAGTAGAGTTCAGCCTGAAATGTCTCCAAACTATGGATTTAATGACAAACATAAACTTAAATCTATCTTTTACTGTAATGATTTCACTGGTGACATATAAATACCAAGAATATTTCAACATTAAATCTAGATGTAGTCCAAAAAGGTCAAGCACAAGAACAAAACACAATATCAGAAGTCAAAAGTTTAGAAATAAAGTACATTTATTTAATAAGTCTAAGATGTTTTTGTTTTTTAGCAGTTTTCACAGAATAAGGAAATGTCTAGAATTTTACAGTTTGTTACAAGAGCTGTAATTTCTGCTTTATTGCAGGTATTTAGCTCTGTCTTGTACTTTCCTGTTGCGGTCAATGAAAACATCACCGTTAAAAACAAAGAAGAACACCACAAAGACATGCATAGATTAACACGCTCTACTGCTCTTCTTATTTTTAAAAACAGGAAAAAGACGACAAGTTCGCCATGTTTCCTTACTTCTCTGCTGCACCCAACATAATGCACACTATCTTTTTTAATTAATTTAAAGACTAGTTTAAGACAAAGTAATTTCATTCCAAATATATATATTTTTTCTTTTTTTGTTATGATGATAAAAACCCTACTCTAAAACCTCACACAAACCAGTGATACAGTCAGCACCACCGCTGCTATTTTTACAGCTTCAATAGCCTCTAAGTACGCCCAGAGGAGTAGTTTTGGATTACATATCTTGCTGAAAGAGCACCCTCACTCCTATAAAACTCTTTCAATAATGAGAAATTGCAAGGAAAGTTAGATTCCTGACATCTGTGCATCAAGGTGAACTGTGTAGCCTTCTATGCTGCTTGTGGTTTAAATAAGCGTCAAGGTTTCTTTTGACAAGGGAATGACTTTTATTCTCACTAATCAGCCACTGGGATTTGTTGTCATTAGACAGAAGTGCTCCAGCTGGTGTAAAAGAGCAGAGCAGATAAAGAGTCATGGGGTGAATCATTGAAAGGTCAGCTAAGGGTAAAAACAAAACCTGCTTTCAACTTTAGTCTTTCTCTTACAGGTCTTCAGATGAGTAAAGAGGGACTTTTTAGTAAGTGTTTCTGTATTTTAGGGATCTCCTTGTTTCATGTAAGCAGAAGAAAAACAGATCTCTTTGACCTTTTTATTTCACTGTTTTTCTTCAGCTGCGTTATAGCTATGACTTTTATGAAGACAAGATCCCCTAATACTGAGCGGGTCCTCCTCTGGCCAGAGTAATGCTGTGGTCTGGGGACACAGATCTCCACAAACCACAACAGCAAGTCCAGAATGTGATTAAAAATAGTGAAATCAGACTAATATAGCAATAAACTTGGATTGTTTCGTAGCCGTCATGGTTTAAAAGCCACATACTGTCACTCCAAACTGAATTAAAACTTGTAGGTAGAATGTATTTTAAATGAAAGGCACCAAATATGACTCTTGGAAAGACAGCGAAAAAGGGGAGCTCCGATCAGGATTACAATCTGTTATCAAAAAAAGTTACTTTTGAGATTGTTCAAGCAGTTTAAAACTGATTAACATCAATAACAACTCAGAGGAAGTTTGTGATATTTTACAGATCTTTAAGAATTAAAGTCTGTGAAGTGTGCCTGGTAAAAGTACACAGGTAGCAGCTGCTCCCACTGTGCTTCTGCTCCATTTAAAATTTAAATTGGTGATTAATCAACAATCCTGGATGCTTGTCATCACTTTAATCTGTATCTCACAACACAAATGGTGAAAAATATTTTTGTTCAAATCTCTTTAAAAAGGCTTTGATGAGAGTGTAGCTCTCTCAATATTTGAAGAGACACGGGCAGCTGAAGGTTTCCTTAATGAAACGTTTCCACTAAGGTTGGCGGATTTCATCAATATCGTCTGAATGCAAACTGTGTCACAGTATTCAGCATGGGAGGCTGGGTTTAAAATGTTGTGTTTCCAAAACAAAGCACAGAAATATTGTTGTGTTGCAGAAAGTATGGAGGAGTATGAAGAGGAAATGGAGTATAAAGTCGGGGATGAGTGAAAAAAAAAAAACGCTGGGGATATTCAGCCAGTCAGAATTTTTAGCATCCTCTAAAGAAGCTCCAGCTTTAGAATAAATATCAAGATAAAGTTTTTATTGTATTCTTCTTACAGCATCAGTTTCCATTTATTAGGTAATATAAATCAATATTTTTTTGTATGCAATGCAAAACGTCTACACACCTTTTAACCCAATTCCAGCAATCAGTCTTTTTGGGTTCACTGTACAAAAGTATCAGTCAGGAGAAGGCTTACGTATCTTCCAGATCAGGTAGGCTGCAAAGAGCCTGACGGTAACCCTAAAGGAGCAGCAGGTCTGTAGCATCATCTGGGCTAAGGTGTAGGGTTGAAGGACAGAAGTTGTTTCTTCAAAATAAAAGTATCCAGGCCTGCCTAATACCTCCCAGAACCATTAGGCTCTTACGACACTTGTCTTCGGACTAAATTAGACTTTTGACAAGGTAGAAAAATTCATGAACAGTTCTAAATGCCGGCCAATTTTGACCTAAAACTTTCAGCTGTCTGCTAGAAAGCTGAAGATGAAGATGGCTTTCCATTTTCAGCATCACAGTGTGTCCAAGCATACATAGAAATCAGCAAAAGAATGGCTTCACCAGAAAATAACAGTGACAGTAAATCTGCGGGGTCTCCAGACTGTGGTTAAGGGACGTCCACACACACTGATAGATTTAGAGAATAATTGCAGTGCAAACTGGGCAGATGTTGATTTTTTTATTATCTGTTTTTTAACATTTTTTTCAAGGATGCACAGCTTTATATTCATTGTATCCAATTCGACACAGAATTCTTTTATCCACTCTTCATAATGGGAAAAACAAGAGAACAAATCATTTAGACAAGTTGACTTATGCTTATGTTTAAAAGTTAGGAAATTGCTACAAGAAATTAGTTACTCACCTATATCTGCCAATTTCTACAGTCAAAGCAACAATTAAAATAATAGCAGCATTTCTTTTAAGTGAGAGATTTTGTTCCAACAAATAGTGAGTTGATGTAAATTGATGTGTTTAGCAAATAGGAATTCATTTTAAAAATCCACTGTTTTCCTGCTCGTGTTTCACGCACAGCTTGAAAAGAGAAAAACAAACTGAAGCCAAAAAATTCCTACTTGCTCACTAAATAACAAAGAACACCACACTGTAAAAATAATAAATGATTAATGGTGAGTTCTTTGGGAAATCCTTTTTTTTTTTTTTTTTTTTTTAAATCAGTAACTTCCTGGAGTTTGCACAGCTTCTGTACAGTTCAGGACACACTACCCAACTTTCCCAGTCCTGACAGATTATGAAAACAATAGGTGCTTACACTAAGAGACTGGTTTTTGTTTTTTTAACAGAAAGACTGGGGACACACACTTAACAACTGTGCCTGCGGATGGATCACGGACTACAGGATTTTTCAGACCAACTGAAGCCAACTGAGTGCAATAAACTCTTGTGGAAACTCTCACGAGGGGCAACAGTTTGAAGTCAGCACTTACATACCAGCAGGTGGCAGTAACAGAAGATATATTGTTATTTCTATCTGAATAAACAATGTTACATTTGGACTGTATCACACAAACAAATGTTAAAGATTAATGATAAACAGATTCACTTCATGTGGAAATATTTTCACTCACAAATTTAAATTTGTTAAATGACAGTCACACAGTGGTGATTGAGAACATTTCTGAAAATCTTCAGCTACTTCTTTGGATCTCAAAGTATTCAACTCACATGACTTTTGAAACATTTAAGCCAAAGGTTTCCAAGCCTGTGTGCGATGTTCTAACTCCATTTGTTGCAGTTTCAGTGAAACTGTGCTTTCCTGTAAACAAGGGGAATTTTCCCAGTAGACACAGGCTCTGTTTTATGAAATAAAGCAGAAGGGGAGTAAAAGGGACAATCGTTGAGATGAAAATATTGCAAATGATTACCTCAGAT
This sequence comes from Anableps anableps, assembly GCA_014839685.1. NCBI lineage: Eukaryota > Metazoa > Chordata > Actinopteri > Cyprinodontiformes > Anablepidae > Anableps > Anableps anableps. The sequence goes on along the minus strand of CM026078.1, from coordinate 25,068,453 downwards.
TTAAGTAAACAGAATGACAGTCTACCTCATAATAACACAGTTTCATCATGTTTTCCCAAGATGCAGTAATGACTTAATACTGAGACATAACATTAATGATGATTTCCTAAAAATTAAAGCCTCCATTTTCTTCAAACATCACAGAGGTTGTTTTTTTTTATGTCCTGACTATTAAAGGACAATGTTGAATGTGTTTTTAATGGAGCAAGAAGATTAAAGTTTAGAAAAGATGTTTATTGAGAGAACAGAAGAAGGTTGGACTGATATTAGTTGTTGCAAGTTTCATGCAAATCGGATGAATAATGTAAGATTTACAGCCATGTTTAACGTCATGGTGACATCTTAAACTTGGCTGCAGAAACATTAGGAATCAGAAGTAAGACTGTGTATCTATGTTAGATTCATGTCACATTTATCAGCATCTTACCACAACTGCATCATAGGATTTCTCTGCACATTTAACATTTTGACTACTTACATCCTATGAAAGAGGCAGGTTGTGAAATTTAACTTCTCCCAGAGTGACTCATGACAAAAGTTAAATCCTCTTCTCAACTGTAAAGATACTTGTATGCTAATGATTTCACCTTTTATGAGTAAATACTATTCAGTGTTGACATATCTAGCCAAAAATGTACAGTAACGTACACAAGAAATTCCAATCTTGCCATAATTATACCTAAAAACCCACAAATACAGTTGGCAAATTGAACTTAAACAACTTCAGTTTAAAGCTTGCTACAGAGGATTTTGTTGTGATCTGACTATAAAGCCTGCAAATTGCAATAAAAAACAGACTGCAGAAGCAACTCTATACAAGTGTATTTCAGAAACAACTGTCTAAAAAGTGCACCACTATCCTTATATATTTTAGCAAGATGGAGGAAGCAGATGGAGAAAAAGGGGAAAGATAAAAGAGAAGGATTTGTGAGAGAAGAATAAAGCAGAAAAAATACAAACATCAAATAAAGATGAAAACAGGACTGATATCAAAGGGCAGGACAGGAGGGACGGAGGGATAAAAGTGAGGAGCTTCGGTAGAGAGAAAAGCGGAGAACAAGTCTAAAACACAGAGAGAGAGAGCAGCGTCTATACTCACCACAATCATTTCTGATGGCTCCAAAGTGATGCATTCACAGCCTCGCCTGCCCCCCAGCTGCTTGCCAAAACTGAGGAGAGAATGCACAGAGACACACAAGAATATATAAATATAAAATAAAAACAGACCTCAGGCAAGGATGAGAGAATCTGCTCACAGTGACCACAGGGGCAGATGCATTCAATCCCCGGTGCCCACCCACAGACGAGCACCAACATTAGGGGCCCTTAAATTACAGTAATTACCCAAATCATTATGCTGAGGCAGCATTAAACGTAAAACGATACTGATATATGTGCTGAATATCTTTAACTAGAGATGTTACATCTGTTGGAAGTGAAGTACATGTGTATATTTAAGTGAATACAAATTTATCTCTGCACAGCAGGTTTAACAGCAGGCTTGCGAGGTGTAATTCAGACTTAACGTTTTAGGTGACACCTGGCTGATACTCCTCTTCGTTAATCAAACATAGGTTTTACTCCCAAAACGCAGAATACGTGGCTAGAAATATAGTCCCTCTTTCTTCTCCTTGTACATAAAGTTTATTAATGTAAAGGTTTTCCTACCCCTAGAACTTTATCACAAGTTGTCCAATTATAACCACAAACCTCAATGTATTTAATTGAGAATATAAGTGATAGACCAACACAATGTTATTTTTTACAAATAAAAAATTCGAAAATTGTACTCAGCCGCTCTGAGTAAAGACTTTGAAGAACCATCGTACGCTTAAATCCTAGATCCTTGCTAGATAAAAGCTCCCCCACAGCATGATGCTGTCATCACCATCGCTCGCCACGGTGACGGAGTATTCAGGACGACGATCAGCGTTAGTTTTTCCCCCAACACAGCGGTGTGCATATGGGCCAAAAAGCTGCATATGATGAGAGCACCGTCTTCCACATAGATCCACAACGGAGCTACCACAAAAAAACCAACATGGAACTATTTTGCACATTTTGTGACATTGTAACCACAAATTAACAGTGCATGAATACATTTGCAGGGCATTATACACAAGGAAACGCATGCCACCATTGTTTTTTCATGTAGAATGAGTCTTTCTAAACCATATTTTTCAAAATACATCAGTTGAAAACAAAGATCGACCTTTAAAGCTGTGTTAGTCTTCTTAAGACAATGCAAATGCATATTGATCCACCTGAGCCCATATCACTTTGCAGCCAGTGAAACAATACTTACAAGTTCTAGGCTTTTCTAGGAAAAAGGAAGTGTATGTCTGCTCTACATTAATATTTATGTGAATGTAGCAATTTATCTGAATTTCCAAAGCTTCATTTGAAATTTGCAGATTCAGAGCTGACTTCATGTTCTTCTGTGTGTGCAGTCTTGTGAATCTAAACAAACAAACAAAAAAAGTCATGTGTTTTGAATAGATCTCGATTTTAAGGCATTTCTGAACATGTCTTTAAAGACTCCTTCTCAAAGTGCGTCCAGCCATTAGTCATGTCCCTGTGGTTTTCATGCACTGTTTACAGAACAAAGTGTGTGAAGAGATCCCCTGTCTGAACAGCTCAATCTCAGCTCGTGGTGAATCCTGAGAACAGACTGGGCTGCCAACATGTCTCGCTCCTCTGGGTTTGGAAAAGCTGCGATTCAGCATTGTTGAAGGTTTGAAGGAGCGGCTGGATGTAATCGTAGAGCCGTGCAGAGTTGCAGGAAACCCACGCGACCTTACCCACATCTCTTAACATTTAACTGTACTGTTTAAAACAATCTTAGTGAATATCTTTGCTTCAAGTACTCCTGCTTTCTTTGCTCACTTCTCATCAACCCTTGTATATCTTCATAGTTTGTCTTTGACCATACTTCTAAGGGTCTATTGGTGATCTTTTTTTTAACCAAGTTTCCATTCCAACTCAGTAAAATCCCTTCAAGATAGTCTTCTTTTCTCTGCTTTGCTTTTTATGAAACATCTTGTCCACTAGACATCTCGCTTTTCCATTATAATTTCTGTTTTCGTTCCTCATCTCATTTTGCAGTCTCTTTCATTCTGAGTTGAAAAACAACATTTCTTCTCATCCTGAAATATAGCTTCCGAATAGTAGAGACATTGCTCAAAGTCACCCTCTTGATTTAGGGCTCAAATACTAATATGTCCTTATAAAAATTGCTAGTTATGGAAAAAAATGATAAAAATCCTTTTTGCAGTTTCCTGAACTAAATGAGCTGTTTTCCTTTAAAAACAGTTTCCAAGCAATGTCAAATAGTCTGCAAAAAAAAAAATCAAAGCATCCCAATGAAGGAGGACTAAATAAATCAACCTCCATTTTACTTTGAAAAAGCTGCAATTAAACTTGCAGGAACTTGACCTGCCACTTGCTAAAATTAGCCCAAATGAGCTATATGGGGATCATATTAATGCTCTGCTGCCACCTACATGCATTTACCTTATAACAGGTTCAGACTAAACAGCTGTTAAATAACCAACAAACTGCTGTTGATTATAATCTACGTTTTGATCATTTTAATTAAATCAAACAGCACTAGTAGAAAATGTGGGGAAAAAGTTACAGACTTTAAAATGAGCAAAAGCATGTTACTTGAATGTTCATATTTTTCTTAAATCTTAGTTCTTTTGCCTACGGTAGTGACCCCATTTATCTTAAGGATGCCTTAGGAGGAATAAGCTGTTTCTTGCCTTCCTCCAGAGGGGTCACATGTCGGAGTCAGCTGCAGAAAACATTCCTGAAGGTGCAAAGGGTTTACTGGCATCTATCAATGAGGCCCTCAGGGCACCTGGATGCCTTCAAACGCATGCACTGCACAGCCCGCCCACCAGCTCCATCAAACAGAAATGATGTGCACATTGTTCGGAAGCCATGTTTAAAGATGCACAGATTAGGCTTTCTTGGCTGATTTCCCATGTTCTTAGAGGTTTGACCTACCAATTATTACTTTTTATTCTAACAATTATAGCAGATGATGAAATAATACAATAATCATGAAAAATGTACTCTGGGTTCTTTGCACCTTTGAATCCAACAGAAAACAAGGGAATTATAAGAATATCTGAATTTATGCATCAGAGTATGCCATCATGTGAAAAAGTAGGGAACCTTATGAAAGATTCAGTTTTTTCTGACCTATCTGAGCATTTGTTGAATATCGACTTTAATAATACTGAAATATCAAGTTACCAAACATGGGGCTGCACAGTGGAGTAGTTGGTAGCACTGTTGCCTTGCAGCAAGAAGGTCCCGTCCTGGGCTCTTTCTGCATGGAGTTTGCATGTTCTCCCTGTGCATGCGTGGGTTCTCTCCGGGTACTGCAGCTTCCCTCCGCAGTCCAAAAACATGACTGTTGGTCACTCCAAATTGTTCTTAGGTGTGAGTATCTGCGTGCAACGGTGTCTGTCCTGTGTCTGTCTCTGTGTTGCCCTGCGATGGACTAGCGACGTGTCCCACCTGATGACCACTGGAGATAGGCACCAGCCTATCTCTCCATTGAAGCTACACCTGGTCTGATATTCTATTTGGCTGCAATACCTTCCTGGAGGAGGGCATCGGCGGAGATAATGCTGCCATCAGCGAGTCGTTCTCCTTCTCCTGCTATTAACTTTTTACTTTTCATTAACATAGAAGATAGTCCTACATCATTTCTTCTGTTTCTTTTTTGTGTACCTGCTCTGTCTTCCCCAAGTCCAACCCCAAGTTGGTCGTGGCCGCTCGTACTGAGCCAGGTTCTACTGAAGGCTTCTTTCTGTTAAAGGGGGGTTTTTCCTCTCTACTGTCCCAATGTCCGTGCTCAATATGAGGGATTGATGTTAAAATTAACGACACAATCACAGTCGCTAAATTAATAGAACAGAAAACATATTTGGTGTAAACCAAATACAACATTCCAGGAAAAGTACCATTTACCAACTGTGAAGCATGGAGGTGGACGTGTCATGGTTTGGAAATGATTAAATTCACAGAATCCACCAAGATTTCTAAAGTACATTACAAAAAGATAAAGATAAAGCTGCAGTGGACCCTGAAATATAACAATGACCCAAAACATAGCAGTAAATCCACCAAAGGAGAACTACAAAAGATCTTGGGCAGTGAAATTTAAACAAACCCCTGAAACATCTCATAGCTTTAAGTGATGAGAAGGCAGACCGTCCTCAGACTGAAGGGAGAAACTGGTGGATAGCTAAAAGAAGGGCTTCACTGAGGTTATTTCAGCCAAAGGCTCCAACAGTAGCTAATGGAGGGTTGTTTTCAAATGTAACAATGTTATTGGTTTCGAGTTTAAGTGCAATTTAATAACTTTCTTTTGCAGAGATAAAAAAAGATAAAACACTAATTTGAAAATATTTCTTCATAAAGAAGAGAATATTTAATAGGGTGTGCAGACTTTTCACATGACTGTATATCCCTAAACTTTATCTGATTTTTATTTCATTTGAAAAAGTTTCAAGTAGTCACTGTTGTACATTGTCTGTATAAACCAAAAATTGGTGAGCGTTCTTTGCTTTGATATATTTAATAGAAAGATAAATATTTTAGTTTGATCTGTTGATAATAGATGAGATTTGATCATGAAAAAAATTCGATGATCCCAATCTTGGCCCAGCTGATTAGTCTGTATCTATATTAATTTTGAGTTTGCGACATTGGAATAAATTGACACCACAATATATAAAACAACATACAAAGACTTTTTCAAGCAAATGCAATGATTTTTTTTTTTTTTTTTTTTTTTTTTTTTTTTTTTAATTTTATAAAAATGTGAAAATTCAGTAGCAGGGAGAAATTCAGTCTGTTGGGCTCAGAGCTCTCAGCCAAGAGGTCAGCCCAACTCTGACAGATCCCTCTACACTCCACTGAGGCAAGACGCCTGGTTCCAGTCTGGCCTACACAAACCCTGCCAAGCTAGTCTCTTCACTTTCTCTCTGTCTGAATGAAGCACAGTAAGACAGAAGCACAAGAGAAATACAGCCAGCTATAAAAAAGGAAACTCAGCAGAGCTGCAGTTTTCAGGCTTCTTTACTCTGTGTGTAACTGATGTTTGCTCAATCATTTCTCCTTTTTCCTCGAACTACTGCAGGCTCACAGCTGCAGAAAAATAAATACCCTTAAGTCAAATATTAGTGACAAACAGAGGTGTGCACACGTGTAAGCCCCAAAACCAATGCTACTGCCATGACTGAACTGAAATGTGATACCCATCTTTAAATAAACCTCTAAAGCTAGAATATCGCCAAACTTTAGGCTTGAGCAACAAACAAAAACACAGTTTAAAATTTCATGCACTGAATTATACACATATTGACAATTACGCCACACAACAGGACATAAGCATTCTCTTTTAGGTTATTTTGATGAAAAAAATATGAAAGGGTATTATTGAAAATCAACTTTTTTAACTTTAGATCATGTTTCTAATGTTATTCCCTCATCAAAAGTATACCTGAAGAGTTGCTTTGATTCGTTCATGCATGTTTGAGAAATCCTTGAATCTCCTGTGGCTACCATTCAGGGGTGCCTAAATGTCTGCTCTCACAAAGTACCACCCATTTCCACTAAGCTCTTGCTTGGAGCTGCAGTCCTCAGCTGAGCTTCCGCCCCACAGAGCACTCCTCCCAAAGCAATTAGTAAACACCTGGTGGTGGAACTGCGCATTTGCTGAGCTTATCACACAAACTACAACACTCCTAAAAGTGGTTGTAGACAGAATCAATGGACAGCATGGAGAAGCACTGTTGTGACCGAGGGGTGGGGGGTGAGGGGGGTTCGAAAAGGGTAAGAGCTTCTTAAAGAGACAAAGACCAATTTCAAGGCGTCAGATATGGCTATGGTGCAACATCAAACATCTTTTAAGTTGGTACATACAGCATTTTCATAACAACTGAAGGCAACATTGTTACTTGATTGTGGAGTAAAACGGCATTATGTGCCTGGAAAGAACATAATACCTCCCCTTTAAGGCAAAATATGCCCAACATAACTTTATTCCTACAGTTTAAGCAACAGGACATTATATTTATATATGCAACAAGACATTTTGTGGTGTGATAGCAGCTATATTTCTATATATTTATATATATTTCACTTTCAGGGTTCCTACTAATTTTATGTCAGACTAAAATGTTTTCAGACTCTGCTTTGTAGAGTTGACATGGACAGACTGAACTTTTGACTATGAAACACAATAAAGTTAGGAAAAAACAAGTATTTTTCATTCTACCTTCATTCCAAACTTTACCAGACAGCGCAGAGGAACCTGACGCTTTGTGAGGAATCTCTTATGTTGTTCATCAAATCAATTTCAATATCAACCAACATAATTGCAGTAATAATTTTTCCCCCCCGAAAATTAGCAGCTCAGAGACAGGCATGCATCTTATCTATCATCATCATCTAGATGATGAAAATCTCTTCCCACATAAGTAAAAATTTGCCTGTGCTGCATTTCAGCAGGCAATGATTTGCCTCCCCTCTCTCCCTGAAGAAACAAGCTGTTGGCAGACGGAGGAACAGGTTCAGCTTCGGTCCACTGACAGCTGCAGGGCTTTGGGCAACAAACCATGACAGCCAGCAAGTCACTAGGACCACACACGTACCCAACCATCCAGAGACGGAGTCGAAAGCCTGGGGATACCAGTAATGTGTCAAGAGTGCCAAAAATCAGGTATTATTAAACAAGTTTTCCAAAAAGAAGAAAATAAAAATAGGTGTTTTGCAGGCTATAGTAACTTTAAATACATTGATAGTGGTGTGTTATTTACACACCACTATTTATTTAATTTATTTGAGTAATTCAATTTTAAAAAAGTGAAACTTTTATATAGATTCTTTACACAAAGAGTGACCTATTTCAAGTGTTTATTTCAGTTCATTTGGATAATTAAGGCTTACAACTAACAAAAATCCAAAATTCAGGTCCTCAGTAGGGGTGAGTAAAAATATTGATTCATCAATGCATTGCAATAAATTTTTTTCCAATTCAATATTGATTCGGAAAATCCTGTGAACTGATTAGATCCCCTGGCCTGTGGATTTGAACCATGGTGAGCACCACCTAAGAGAGCTGTCCGCACTGTCCGGGAACGTTTGAGGTTTCATAGTCGAGCGTACATATTACATAGTTGAGCTTGCTACATTTTCCACAAGTTCTGCCAGTGGGACGAACTCGGGCACTGGATAGTAGCAGGTTTGATGAGCTAGTTGAGCACCTAGCGCCATTTCTTTTCCCTTATGTGCCCATTGTACACCTGTCAGTGAGGCGCAGTGTGTGGCCGGGATGATGCGCGTCCACGTGGCTGGCTGCTCGGAGCAGCGCGTTATATCAGCTCGGTGTCGCATATAAAACACTTGGATGTGTCTTCTTCAGTTTATCGGCAGTTGGCAAGCAGCCATTTTGTGTCTATTACCGCCATCAACTGGTGAGGCATGTGGGTCAGAATGGCAACAATGTTCAAATAAGCTTAAAAATGTTTCAAAAAAACAATGTGAATTATCTCAGTTTCCACAAGAAAAGGAGAATATTTACATTTACATACACTTCAATTTTAATAATACTCCATATTGAGCACAAGTGTTATTGTGCTACCGTTTTATTTTCAGATATTTTACTGCTCAAAAATATTACTGTATATACTGTTAATGTAATGTATACTACTATGGCTGTTCACATGGGCAGGAAAAATTTAAAAATAGGTAATACATAAAATTATAAATAGGCACTCCAATGAATTATATGTATGCTACTTCTTACAAAATCAATATTGAAGTATTTAAAGTAATATTGAATTGAATCGATATCGAATCGAAGTGTGACCCAGAGAATCGAAATTGAATTGAATTGTGAGGTTCTTAACAATACCCAGCCCTAGTTCTCAGATAACTTGAATCCCACATAAGATGAAAGATGAATGAAAAAAAGGATTTTGAAAACAGAACTTTCAGCTTACTGACAAGTATGTTCATGTGCTTCACAGTTTATGCATAAAAGTACTTGGATGGGGCTCATTTTGCATGAATCACTGCATCAGCACAATGTAGAATGGAGGCAATACGCTTGTAGCTCTGCTGTGGTGTTATGTTATGGCCTACACATCATATACACTGTTGGTTCTGGTGTCTTTCATCTTCCTCTTTATGATAGTCAACAGAATCTCTTATGAGGTTAAGGTGAGTTAAGCTTCCTGACCAATCAACCCAACGATACAATGGTCAATAAAGCAGGTACTGGTCCTTTTGGCACTGTGGACAGGTGCCAAATCCTAGTGCTCTAAGATTTCCTGGTAGACGGCTGACTTTGGACTAGAAAAAACACAGCTGACAAACATCAGCAGATGACATGAATCCATAAATCGTTACAGATGGTGAAACTTTCCACTGGACCTCTGTGCTTCTCCATGCTTCCCCAAGACTCCAGAACATTGATTTCCAAGTGATTTCTACCACATTTTTCCAATCACTCAACTTTTTTTAAAATTTACCTGCATATAGCATTCAGCGAACAGTCAGCTTCTTTACAATGACCCTTTGTGGCTTACCCACTTGGTAGAGGGTGTCAATGCATATGGCAGTCTCCTGGAAAAGTGTTAGGTAGACAGCCTTCCCCGTTATAGTGTAGGTAATAACACATTTTATTGCTGTTATGAAATATTCAAAGTTTTGCGACAGAATGTTGCATTTTCTTCAGCTGTAAGCCATAACCTTCAAAATTAACAGAAATAAATGTTGGAAACATATCCGTTGGAGAGTAAGCAATCTTTTTTAAGTAAATTAACTTCTTGATTATAAACAAATTTCGGAGATATATACTGTAGCTCCACGATGTCTAACTGTTTACCTTCATTATTTCCTTATGAAGGCCACGACTGCTTCATCCTTATGTGGAATTTCCCATTGCTTCTCATAGGTTGATTCCCAACTTCTGCTGACACTATGCACCCTAGTTTAGTCACTCAAAGGAGGAAAAATGAGTCTAATCCACATTTTTCAGTCATATTATTCTTATTAAGTGACACGTAAAACCACAATAGTGTGTTGATTACAAATGTTTAAACCAGCTTTTGCCTCAAGCTTTACTGATGCAGCAAAAAGCAGAGCGAGGTTAATTTCAGGTAGAGGAAAAAACCTGTTTTTCTTTGCTGCTTATGAAAAGGCCTGCATATCTATTCCGGCTGTCTGGTTTGACTTGTTAATTGAATTGAATGAGGGACAACATTTTTTTCATGCTAAACTACAATCAGCAAACATGCCACGAGTGAACAGTCCACATTTTCCAAATTCTGAGCATCTAAACAAGCATTCTGAACTGACCGAAACTAAATGACTCTGCAGTGTTGACAAAGTGCTTTATGAGTTGGGGAAAGTGTAATGCTTGTCTCAATTTGGCACCTGTGTTTAATGTAAGGACCAAAACACAGGACGCACATGTATAATGAATGCATTTCTACTCTTCAGTACCACTGACAGTGCTAACTCAGTAAACAAGAACAGACAAGTTGGCTGACCGTCTTTTTTTCCTTTTTTTTTTTTTTTTAAAGAGACCACCAGGACACTGAAGAAAACGACCAGACAGACTGCAAGGAATAATGTATCAGGTAGTTCAGGCACAGCACCAACAACAGCTGCTTCTCTACTCCAAAGCAACAAGTCAAGGTATCACCGTAGCTTTTAGACCGATAATCATTTCACTCAGAAGTTAACCCATGTTCACTGCACACATCTGCATATTATCTTGATATAATCGTTACTTGCAGAAAAAAAAAGTTTAAATGAAACCAAAACATTCAGATAAAATGTGGGGGTTTAAGGAAGTGAAACAGTAAAACACAGGAAAACATACAGTGCTTTGCAAAAGTCTGCCCTGTAAACTATTTCACATTCTATTGTGGTACAATCAAAAACTCGAAACTGTCTAAGGGAGATTTTATGAGACACATCAACAAAAAATATCACAGAGGAAGGAATAATAGGTGTGAGTTTCTGGAATTCTTGCCCAATCTTCCATGGAAAATAGCTCAAGCTCAGTGGAGACTGTCTGTGAAATTCAATTTTTAAGTCTTGCCACAGATTCACAATGTGCTTGTTTTGACACGACTGTGCTTTAATCTAAAGCATTCTACAAACAAAACAAAAGTAGTCACCACCGGATGTAGTTAGTCATGGTGATCAGCAGTATTATTTTTTATCTCATATGACCGGATTACTTTCTTCTACATGGTTGCCATCTCGTCCACTTTGCTTGTGACAAACTGGACCCCTTTCTTTCAACAATAGCTCGCTTTTTGCCCTTCCATATTTTTGCAGTGTACGATTTATACTCGCCCAAGCAAGACACTCTCCTACTTAAGCTGTGGGTCTCAGAAACTCCACCAGAGTGATCAGGGGCCTCTTGACTGCCTTTGAGATTATTGCTCTCCTTGTTTGGCCACTCAGTTCGAGTTGACGGCCATCTCTTAGTAGGTTTGCAGTTCTGTCATGCTCTTTCAGATTGGGATGGTCGATTTAATAGGTGATCTGTGAGATGTTCAAAGCTTAGGTAACTGTTTTAAAACCTAAACCTGGTTTCCACAACTTTATCTCTGACCTCTCTGGTGTTTTCCTTGGTCTTCATGATGCTGCTTCATAGTCGATTCCAATTACTAATTAGATCACCAGTGAAAGCAACTGGGGGATGAACACAAATGAATGCCACACGTCAGATTTTTTTTGTTTTTTTAGGAAAGACATTTGGAAAACATGCATCATTTTCCTCTCATGCCTATCATTTTCCATTTTCCCAAAAGTTTTTTTTTTTCAAAGAACCCTTTCCATAATTTTGTTCGTGTTTGATTTATTACACCTGTCTATAATGCCAGGCCAAATAACTAAATAGAATCGTTAACCAGACATGTTCTTGACAGAAACTCTTCTAGTTCCCATTTTTCATTTTCCCTGCATCATTTCACTAACAGCAGCTACCAACTGAACACCACCAGCGCAAACATTTTTCCATTCAGATGTGTTTACTGCTGGCTGTGAAGTGACAAAGAAAAGGAGAACTACTTCTCTTGCCGATAATCAGTGCAGATAAAGAAAGACAAAACACCAGAGCTGGTGGTGTGTTCTTAAGAGGCCCAGCGGTTTGAAGTTATCCTGCAACAGTACCGCAGGGAGTTTCCTGGTTTTCCAGTTGTTTGAACGATGGCAGGCAGGAAATGAAACATGCTGGGCTAAAGAACGCATAAAGAAAGGGTGAGGAAGTTTTAAAGAAAATAGACACCATCTGATAGAGCCAGCAGTGAAAGACACACAAAAATGTTAAGATCACTAACCGGGAACAGAAATACTATGGATCCGAGTCTTTGTATTCCCTCTGATATGAAGCATATTATCCACAACAAGGAGGGGTGAAAGTTCATCAATCAAATAATCCAAAATCAGATCCGAGTGTGGTTGTGTCGAGCTCCAAAGCATGCAAGAGAGAAGTTTTCCCACAAAGCAGAAGTATCAAGCTATTACTCTTCTAGTTTGTCTTTAACAGAGGAACGAGTGTGTTCTCTCTCTCTGTTCACTTCTGTTTGTCCGTTTGCTTCAACAAGGTGTGTGTTTCACTGTGTCTGTGTGAGAGTGTGTAGTCTCATTTCCTGCCTGGATGTGCTTGTGGGCTCCAGGCGGGCAGGCTGCTCAGGAACACATGGCCATCCCCTGCTCTGCCAGGGGTTCCGCATTCCTCTCTCTCTCTTTCTCACACACATACACAAACCACTCCTCCTATTACCTCCCTCTGTGACCCTTTGTAAGCGCCCCCCCCTCCAACCACCCTTTTGCTGCAACTAAAACTCCAAACCACACACACACACACACACACCTTGCTTCCACTCCTTTGCATGGCACCAACATTCCCCCACCCCACCCCTGACTCATTTTTCAACCGACCCGTGCTGGAATGACACACAGGCAGTCCTAACTAGCCTGAGGGTATTGTTAGTGGGCCAGCTACTCCCTGCTACAGCTGGTCAGTTTGTGCTAAACAGCACAGGAACTGAAAACAACGAATGTTAACAGGCTGCCCTAACTGTTGCGGTTGCTTCAGTTCTGCTAAGTCAGAATGGGGGGGGGGTGGTTTTGTCTTTTTTAGAAGTATCATACTTCACTCAGTATCACACTGAGGAGGAAGTCTGCACTTAATTAAGCTTCATTTTTACATTTACTTTACACCAGTGGTATCCAAAGTCAGTAATCGAGGTCCGGTATCCTACTTGTTTTAGTTCTATCCCTGGTTCAACACACCTTAAGCAAATGCTGGTTAATTAGCGGGCCTCTGCAGAATTTGGACCTTCTGAGGGAGATTGACGGACCATTTGAATCAGCTGTGCTGGAGCAGAGACGCATCTAAAACTGGCAGGACACCAGCCCTTAAGGACTGGAGCTGGACACCCACGCTTTACACTGTTTAGCTGTAATACAACAGGGTATTTCCCCAAACCATCAGAAATCGGACCATGAATAGAACTGATTTAACAGATTTAATAGAATAAAATAGATTTTTAGCTGGACAGGCCAGTAAGAAACTCAGAAATTAAAAGAATTAAAAGAATTAACGTACTGAATCTCAATGTGGAATTTAAACACATTGAAGTGGTGCTTAAACGATTAATTAGGTGTCGCAGTGCCTGTGAATGCAGCGCATAATGAGCTGTAAAAGTTCTGGGTAACAGGAGTAAAAGTATGTTGAAGATTGCTTTTGAGAGTAAACTTATTACTACTACAGAGCCCCAACATTTGAAGCCTAAAGCCAGAAAATATCTATGGTGAAAAGAGATATTGTGATAAGGCAAGAGGACAGAGAAAAACATCTGAACATGTGTAAATATTGCTATGCCAGCATGCTCTTAATCCAAAAAGGTTTTCTGATTTTAATCTTTTTTGGTTAAAACTGAAGGGTGAATGAGGTGCTAAGAAAGTACTCTACATATAGATGGTGACATGCAGTGACTGTAAAGAGTAAAAGAAAGCGAAACAGTCAGATTCTATCGTTTTCCCAGGATTTTTTTTTCATAGTTCCACAAAATGTCAAAATGAAAACCATTTCCATTAACTGACAGAAGTCGAGATCTTTTACTTAAATAATGACAAAGCTGTTGCTGGTGATGCTAAAATGGAGGAAACGAGCTTGTCAAAGCCTCTATTGTTTCAGTGATTACTGACATAATCATGCCAGAAACAAGGCGGAAATTAGGGTGTCCATCAGGATGTCATGTTTTTAAACTGCTGCTGATTGGTGAATAAGCCGATAAATTAGCCCTAACTACCACGCGGTCATTTGACCCAGGACTGATTACAGCCTGCACTCTTTATTACCGAAAACAAAGCAACAGGCTGATCCGTTTCAGCCCCCTTCACACTGAAAGCACAGTAAAACAAATGCCTTTAATCATTTCAGAGATGAAAGTAGTCAAAAAAATTTTCTGCTTTGTTTAATTCCTGTTGTTGGTGCTGCTACTCTCAGATTCTAAGAATAAATAGGTTTTATTCATATTATATAAAGCTTCATTTCCAACTTGTATGAGTAACTTGAGCTTTGGAGTTTCTCAAGGGGTGAATCATAATTGCAGACGGAACATAAAACAAAGACAAGAAATGATAAAGCTATGAAACTTCTGCTGACATCCAGAAACATTTATTGAAAGGGACTATTCCTTTTCGGTTCTGACCGCCACAGCAGGCCAGAAACCAGAGCCTGTTTTTTTAAGATACTATCAGAGAATCTGCCCACTCCTTAAAGTTTTTGGCATCAGTTGCGTCTTTTTCAGTCCAACTATAAGAACAGAGCAAAAATACACACAGACCTAAGGCCGAATTTGAGCCAACAGCGATCACGGTTGCCCATTAAATTAAACACGCTGTTTAAACAGGTGCTATACTTTAACCTGAAGTATTTTAAGTTGTTTTCGCTCCTTTGACTGCTGACAATGACCTGATACTTTTCTGGAGAATTCAAAGAAATTGTTGGTCAATCTAGACATTTGAATACTCAACTATAAGGGTTCTTTAGCACTAAATAAATGCGGAGAACAAACAATGCCAAAAACAATCCCCAAACAGAAGTGACAGAATGACTTCAGTTTTTTTCTGTTTCATACAACAAAGACAAATTTGACTGTTTGAACATTTGCCACTGATGAGTATGAAGTAACTGTTAAGGAGGCAAAAGGCAGAATAGGTCACCGAGCAGATAAGCCGACGCTTTAACCTGCTCATATAATCAATCTCTTTATATTTGTCTTAGTCTTTAAACAGCAAAAAGCCACAAGAAGGACTAATATCAGGACAAAAAGCTTTCATTGTTGGCACCACTCTATTTGCTTCCCTGGCTGTGCCATCTTGGCAGGAACACCTCCCATAAAACATTTTATATCACCGAGAATGATTTTTTTTTTTTTTTTTATATCACTACGGAGAAATTTTGGACCATTCTTTTATGCAGAATCATTTTAATTGAAGGGTTTGAGCATGAACAGTTGGTTTAAGGTCATTGCCACAGCATCTCAACGGGATTTAAGTCCAGATTTTAAATTGATTGCAAAAACTTTATTTTGTGTGGGTTTGGTTTTTTTTTTTATCATGAAACAGTGGGCTTGTTGGGGTGCTTTGGATCACTGTCCTGCTGCATAACACAAATGCACTTGAACCTCAGCTCGCGAGCTGAGGGCTGAATATATTCTCTCAGGATTTTCTTGTAGAAAGATGAATTCGTGGTGCCATCAGTTACAGCAAGCTGTCTAAGAAGGGCCATGCTTGTGTTCTCAGTCCATATAATAGTTTTCCCAAAGGTCTTGCAGATCATCAAGATGTTTTTGTATCTTAAGTAAAACAAAAACAGAATGTTGTTTAACAGTTTTAAGTAGGAGTTTTGAATCCAACACAAAATGAAGAAATTTACAAGATCATTCCTATTTTTGTATCTATCCCAAAACTTTTTCTGACTTTTATTAAAATAATAAAAATAAATAAGTATATAATGTCGGTTGATAAGTGTACAGGCCAGAAACGACTGCAGTTCTGAGTTGATGTATTTAATAAACAGGTAGAAAATTTCTAACTGTTCAGTAATTATCCTATCATGCACCAAACAGAGCTGATGATGGAGAAACTGGCATATTCCAGTCTCTGACCAACTATTTGTTACACTTAATATTTTTAATGGAACTGTTAAACATAAAGAGCTTATAAAACACAAAGTCAATTATTAAACTAAACAGAGAACAAAACAGACATTCAGTTGGAGTATCTGGTGAAGCAGAACCACAATTAGAAACAAAAAGAGGAGTGTGCAAGTTGACAAAGACTCATCAACTTTGCTCACAAACGTGGCAAAACATGTTGAGGCCTTAATTCCCCCTGCAGAGTCAGCTCATTAAAACCCAACAACAAAGAAGAACAAACTGTATTTGTTGGGATTTACCAGTTTGGCTGACTGAAATTAAAGATACTCCGTCAGGATTTATAGAGTTCAGGTCCAGTGATGCTTTCTGGCAGATTTTGAATTGAACAAGACTTGATGGACGTAAGAATAAATTTGTTCTTTGCAGCCCAACATAAACATGAGAGCCACAAACGTGTGTAGATGTTTCCTCACGCACCAGTAAAACCAGCATTTTCATGCTTTACAGCTCTGTGACATGCCAGCTTCCTTATCATCTAACAGATGAGCACACACACATGCACACACACACACAAAACATCTGCCTCATGACAAGCTGTCAAGATAGTGCAGCTTCATGTGTCATGTCAGATAAATCCTCCTTCCCTCACTATATGACACCTCGGTGCCACACTATCATGGTGCTGTTCTCCTGGTTTTTTTCCTGCTTGTGTGTGTGTGTGTGTGTGTGTGTGTGTGTGTGTGTGTGTGTGTGTGTGTGTGTGTCTGTGTGTGTGTGTGTCTGTGTGTGTGTGTGTGTACATACCAGCACCTAGCCAGGTACATGTCCTCCTTGACGAAGACTGATCCAGAGAGCAGGATGTACCAACAGGTAGCGAGGGTGTCTGGACTGA
The DNA here is from genome assembly GCA_014839685.1 of Anableps anableps. Lineage (NCBI taxonomy): Eukaryota > Metazoa > Chordata > Actinopteri > Cyprinodontiformes > Anablepidae > Anableps > Anableps anableps. Next base: position 25,051,341 of record CM026078.1, on the reverse strand, counting down.
AAAAGACAGAAATAAATTATGAGGATCATCTTTTATACAGGGTTCCTGCACATTTTTCATGTCAAAATTTTGAGGTATTAATACAAAGGTTCGCTCTGAATTTATTGCAGCTATTTCTACAGTCGAGCTTTAAATGTGGAACAGACAGAAAGCAAGGAAGTAAGACAGGGAGACAAACAGATGGACAGATGGATGGATGCTTTTAAACTATGACAGGGGAAATGCTAAATTTTTGCCACAATTCTGCCGCTCTGTAAAACACTCAAATTACATCTTATCATATACATACAACAATAAAAGCTATAAAGCTTAAAAAAACACTAATAATAGCACACTGGCTCGAGATACAGTATAAAATAAATACATTTTGCATTTGAAGGTAGAGAAGGAATTAAATAAAATCTCATAATTGAACTGTTCTAATCTACTTTTGACACAATTTTCAAAGTTGCCACTAAACTCAACACCACATAGCTGTTAGAAAATATCAGCCTTCTTCAAAGTGGCCACATACCTATGCTGGCTTTTAGATGCTGTTCTGTTCCAGTCTTCTCTTCTGCTTTATGTTAGAAGTTTTTTGTGCCGAGTTTATAAAGCAGTGAGTTCAAGACCATCTCTAAATCTAAGACTTGTGGTGGCTGTTAACCATAATATTCAACACATTCTCCAATAAGGAACTCCAGTGAGGCAGGTAAGGACTGACGTTGCTTTATATAAACTCACTCTCAAGAGTACACGTGTGTGGCCTTGTTCCAAAGACCATCACATTACCACAATGTTTGACTATATGTATGAAGCTCTTTTTCTGAAATGCTGTTAGTTTTACCCAAATGTAACATTTCAGAAACTTCCACTTTTTTCTCTCCAGTTTACTGAATATCTTCAGGAAAATGTCTCGTAAAGCATCTTGATCTTTATATAACAAATGTGAGAAAAGACTTTATTGTCTCTTTGGACAACTGTGGTTAGGAACTCTACCATGGATGCAACAGCCTCTTCGCTTCCTTACTGTTGAATCATGAACACCGACCTCAACTGAGGTAACTGAGGGTGACAATATTTTAGATGTTTTTCTTGGTTCTGTTGTGACCTCCTAGATAAGTCCTTAAGCCTTGAAATTGGCCTCCATCTCTTTAAGAAGCTCCTACTCTTTCTGACACTCTTTCTGATGACGTGCTGAGGCACGTCATCACAACCATGCTCCCCCTTTATGCCATTTACAATCGTTCTTAAGAGCGTTGGACTGAGAAGCAGTTTGTATGTAAAGCACAGGCGACAATCAGTTCCACCAAGTGTTTGCTAATTGCTGCTGCCGCTAGTCTGGAGGAGCTACGGACTGCAACTCCGAGGAAAAGCTTTGTCAAAATAGGCAGCGTTTTGTGTGAGCAAGCAAATGGTTGTCACCAGAGATTCAAGGATTTCTTAAACATGCATGAAAGAATCAAAGAAACACTAAAGATATGTTTTTGATGAGGGAATGATATAATAACATGATACAAAGATAAAAAAAAAAAAAAGAAGTCAATTTTACATAATACCCCCACCCCCATTAAATATTATTTTAGGTATTTAACCTGAAAAATAACTGGAAAATTAAACCAAAATTAGAAATTTAAAGCAATCTATATGTTGAGAAGTACATTTTTAATCATGCCTTTAATTTCTTCAGTCTACTTTCATTACATGCTCTGTAAGAAAGCTAAATTCCTCAGACAATTCCATTTAAAAAGTTAAAAAATAAATAAATAAATAAAAAAATATTAGAGTTTTTCTTGGCTTGTTGGATTTAAGTGAGGGAAACGCGATTAACTATCAGTGCAGCTTTATCGAACGGACTTTGATCGCCTTCATCTGCTGTTTTTGTGTGTGCAGCTCAAGAGTAATTGAACATGGCAGCCGCTTTGGTCGGGGTTAAGGTACTTAAGACTTGCCGCTGGTGAAGACGGGGGAGAGCACATATATCACAGGAAGGGAGAGAGAGTGGGTGTGTGTGTTTATTTGATGGTAAATTAAACTACTGAGTGTCTAATGTGATTCTAGTGAGGATGATAATGCATCAACAACATGTGGAGCTTCTGTCTCATCCTTTCATCTATCGCTGTCCGCTCCTTGTCGCTCACATTCTCTCCACATCTCGGACGCCCTCATCCCTCTTCCACCTCGTCTTCTCATTCCTCCTGTCGGCTCATTCGTCATCCTCCTCCCACCTTGACTCTGCTATTCTTTCCTCCTCCTACCTGTTTAGCATATTCACGTCGCGTTCTAGATCACCTTTTCATGCCACAGCTAACTCTCTCTACCTTTCAGTGCCATTCCTCTTATCTTGCTCCATCCTGCTGGTCATTAATCAAGGTTCTGTCTGACTTTGCACAGTTTATGATGCAAAATTTGCTTCTGATGATGTAAAACGTTTAATGACACCCCCACAAAGAACCAGGACATTGCAGGAAGAGAATTAATCAAGAAGAAGCAAAGAGGCCCATAGTTACTCCGGTTGCAGGTGTATCATGATTGTAGATTTCAAAAGAAACAAGGTTAGGTCAAACACTACTTCCATCATAGGAGAAGAAGTGGAGGTGGTGAAAAAGAATAAATGCATCAGAGTTCACCTGGACAACAGACTAGCAGTCTACAAGAAGGGACAGAGCAGATGTCTTGAGGAATCTTAGGACCTTTAGTGTTTACTGTAGATGTTCTATAAATCTACTGTGGAAAGTGTAATCTCGTCTTCATCTGCTGGGGTAGCAGCCTCAGAGCCAAAGGATAAAGTAGTCTGGTTCTGTTCTGGGGACTACTGTAGAAGCTCTGCAGATGATGGTGCAAAGAAAGCTTCTTCATAAAACAAAGAACATTATGGACAACCCTGAGCATCGTCTTCATAAGACTGTCTTCAGTCAGAGGCTTATTCAGAGCCGCTGGAGATCTAAGGGGTGATCCTTCTCCTCACAGCCATCACAACAGTTGCTGGGTCATAACAACATTTAAATTTCGAATTGAACTGTATAAATGCAAGCCACACATTTCAATTTTGTTCATGTTGAAACCCATAACTCGTTCTTTCCACTTCGCATTTAGCCATTACTCTCTTAGTCTGTCCCATAAAACCTTAATAACACAGAGGTTTTTGGTTGTAAACTGTGAAAAAGTCCAGTGGTTTGGAATACTTTTGTAAGGCACTGTAGTTACTTACTGTCGATATAAAAGGATCCAGTTATTATTAAGCAGAACAGAAGATGAAATAATACAAAAAGCAGCAAATGCAGCAGATTATAGCAGGAACAGGTTCAGTTTAATGTGAGAGCTTGTACTTACTAAAACAGGTAGTGGTTAGCCTCATGTCTCTCATACCTGGCTGAGGTGCACATGGACCTAAGGGAGACAGGCAAAGATGTTAGCTTTTTCCTCCCTGAAAGCATCACTATACTCTCCGCTCATGAAAACCATCACAGATCCATCATTTTTTCCCAGGAGGCACCAAGCTAAGACAACACCTTAACTGCATGGCAGCTTGGAGTAGTAAGATGAATGGCTTTTACCTTCTGTGTGCGCAGCACTACAGTCTAAAGTGCAATAGATTTTGACTGTACTTTTTCATTTATCCAATAAATCTTACAGAATTGAAGCAGAATTTGTAAGGAAGACAGTAGGGATGTAATAATACACAACTGTCATGGTATGACATAAAAGTTCATGCAATTCTTGGACAAATATATCAGTGACAGGCCTTAAAACACTCTTATCCATAGGGGGCACATGTTTTTTTTTTTTTTTATTTTCTATAGACAAGAGTTGAATTGCATCAAATGAGGTGACACAAATAAATGCATTTTATGGGTGTTTATGGATTTAACAAAGTTGAAAAAAATAAATAAACAGAGACATTTTTGACTAAAACACCACTCCCTGCAGACATAATCCTTCTTAACAGACAAACAAGCACACTGGCTCAACATTACAAGAAAAAAGCAAGTCAGAGTTCGAGAAATACAATCAAATGAACTCCCATTTCAAAGACAACTGTACTGTTCTTCAAATGAATCAGTAATTCAAAAAATGTTTAAATGTTTTGATTGTTAAATATCTGATTTAGACAAACTTACCAAATATGGGGTTCTAAAGTTATTCTCAAATTTCCCTTGTGCATTTTGGAGCATAGAGTACATTATCACAAAAAGAAACAAGCCTGACATCCGATCCCTGGATTATCTTTACATGAAAAGAAAAGTTATCTCATGCTAACCTTTAAACAAATGTCTATAGGCTGTTTTTGCCATTTGCGCACCCGTCTTGAGCGTGTGTAATGTGTAAGGAAAAGATTAGGGATTTTATTAATTTTTGTTCTCACATAGTTTTATGTGGATTTTTAGGGCCAAATGTCATATCATGTTAAAACTGGTTTACACTTTATCAAACCTTTTGCTTGATCCAGTATGGGACAAGTTAGCTCAAACAGAATAAACATTAATAAACTCTTCTTAAAATGAAAGAATGTTTTATCAGCCGAACAATCTTTTTTTTGCTCTAAATGGTTCACTATCTTACAGCTTTTCACCAAAAAAAAGTGGTATGCTGTTCTGCTCTGCTCTCCTATTCTAAATATGTTAAAACAAACAGCATACATTGTTTGTTTTTTTGTACCATCGTCATGCTGAGCTGTAACTTAATTAGAAAGATCTTGATACACTAACTCAGGGGTCTTAAACTCTATTTCTAAAGGGCCAGTGGTCTGAAGAGGTCAGGTGAGTCTCTGCTTAAATGCACCTAAATCAAACAGTTCGGTATCTTGACTGCAGGCTGTAGAAGGTATTCAGTCATTTGATTCAGCTGTTCTGTGTTTGAGCAGGAACATATCTAAAAGTTGCAGGACACCAAGCGCTCAGGACTGGTTTAAGGTAGTAGGCTCTCCACAAGAGAGAGAAGCTCGAGTCAACTTCATCCCCTTCCTTAAAGTCCCCCTTGGTGGTAAAATATTTAGGTCATTATCAGAGAATTTGGTTTTTAGAAACCTGTGGAGACTTTTGAAACAGGATTTGAAACGCATCCGGAAGGGACTGGAGTCTAAAGCAGGTGCCCAAGTCCAGTCCTTGGAAGCTACTATCCAGCGACTTTTAGATGCATCGCTGCTCCAACACACCTGGCAAATGGCAGAAAGACCTCATGAGCATGTCATTCAGCTCTGCAGAGGTCTGATAGTGAACCGTTCATTTGATTCAGGTGTGTTGAAGAAGAGACGCCCCAAAAAGCTGCAGAATAGTAGCTCTCGACGAGTAGACTTGGACACCCCTGAACTAAAGGGCAATTTAACCTAAATGTTAATGTTCATTATAACGATGGTTTGAGAAAACTAACCTACGGCAACTCTAGAAGTTTCTTAACAGCGTATTGAATATGATGGACTGCAAAAGAATTCATTTTATCAATTTGAACATAATAATAACAGTACCTTAACTGATGTTCCCTGAGGTGCGAGAGGACATCCATTTGGTAGAGGTGGCAATAGATGATATGTAGGTCCTGCCAAACAAAAAGACAAAAACAAAACATTTTTAGGAAACATCATCTTTAGAGAAAGCACCAAATGTTCCCACATTTCTAACTCATTAAAAAAATTTTACAATAATTAGTGTTTCTTTAACATCAGTCCGCTTGATTCCTGTTAGATATTTATAATCTAAACTTTTCAAATATCGTCTCATTGTTTCGAGAGAGTGGAATGTCTCTGCACCGGATAAATCACATCAAGTGCTTTAAGCTGACAGTAGCCACTTGGTCTGTGTCAAACACCGACTATCAAGTTGACACCCTCAAAGCAGACAGACGGCCAAACCACTTATGTGCCCACATGACAGCCGGGACACATACACACACACAAACAGCGATATACCCACTCGTGGACTTAAAATAGAACTCTATCAGGGCCAGCTGTCAAAACATTTAGAGGACAACAGAGGGTGGCAGGAAGGCAACAGATTTATAAGAATATGTGAGATCAAACAAACAGCCAACTAAAATGAATGTCTAGCAGCCATAAACAGTTGGACTGCACAGAAAATACAAAATGAGAGAATAGACTGGTTTGAAAAATAAATATCCTTGTTTCTTCTATTTCAAATTATAAAAGTTAAATTCTGTGCATAAAATTGAATGTTATAGATGGAAGAAAACAGCTGAAAAAAAAGCAGCTAAAACTTAATTAATATAGAATATTAATTATCTACCAACTTCTTCAAAGATTAGTCTTTAAAAACAGCATGATGTTTAGTACAATGTACCCCGGACGATTCCCGATTCAGTATTCGCAGATTCATCTACTACTGGATTTTTCTATGGAACAAGACTTCAAATTCTTCTTGAAAAATGTACCTATTCGTGGATTTTTTTCACATCGCATATCTAAAATACTTGAAAGAAAATGCAGCTTGGGAAGCTGATATTCCTAGACACAATGCTACTTGACACACAATTGACTGCCATTTACAAAGCAGTCAATCCAGGAGTGCTATTCATTTATCTTGTGGCTGATAGACTGTACCCCAAATAGTGGAAATAAGGAAGATTGTAGATGTTAGCTTCTGTGGTAGTGCTAAGATGGTTTCCACTGTGCGTAATAATGTATATTTGGTGTTTGAACCATTAAAATAGGCAGTAATAAGCATTGTACCTCAAGTATTGGTGGACTGGAACATTTCGCAGCCAGCTGTGGTCTCTAACTTCTGCAAATACCAGGGGTCCACTGCATATCTCATATATCTCACTGTCCAACTTGGACCAGATTTTAATCATAGCAGGGATCACTAATGGTGATCCCTGCACCTCTGCAGCTTGGCTCGACTCATCTCAACTCTACATAGTTTCCGTAGTTTTCCATTACAATTGAGTAACAGCTGTAGTGAGTGGGATTGTGACGCCACCCCTTAGCCAATCAGTGACCAGCAGTCTCCACAGAACAGCTGCCGTCTAAATTTTTAATCCATTAAAGAATACTTTTTTTTTTTAATTAAAGTAAAAATATAATCAAGACAAAGCTAATTTGTACTCATGTTAAATCTAAGTTGTAAATAAAGATGCACTGAGAAAATGACTGATTTCTGAAATGTGCTGATTTTCAGTTTGACTAGTCCTGATCAGTGATCGGAGAGGTGGAGACTTCAAACAAGGCCGAATGTATTACAGCAAAATTGCTATGCTTTATCCTTTTGAGCTTCAAACGCTGTTCATTCAGGAATGTGTTGGATTTGGACATGTTTGAAGGCTTTTGGAAATCACCAAGTTAAAGTAAGAATTTTTATTCTTCATTTTTATTCCATGTAGCAGCCGTTTACAAATACTAATGTCAATAGTGCTAATCATATTAATTCCCAATATAAAATGCTAAAGACAGTTTAAAATGGTTGATTAAAGCTTAAAAATAAAACTGATCTGAAATCAGCCACAAAACTCTGACAGGTGATTCTCTAGTTTAGAGATATTTCTTTTCCTTAGATGGGGATTATAGGTAGAACTTGAACATTCTTTGAAGACTCTTTCCTATTGCAAGCAGCAATGCAAACTTGAGAGCAACATGAAAGATTTTGTGACAGTTATCCAAGCTTGATGATGCTCAAAGATTGGCAAAAAGAGGAAGGAGTTTTCTTTTGCTATCCGATCTACACGGTGTAATTTGACACTACAACACTTTAAACATCAAAAGCTTTTTAACACCTGTGTTGCATCACGGTCCACGAAACTGCTTGATGCAACTGTAATCCAGTGTAAAAATGCAGAATGTAGCAGATGCTTGAATCATTACAAGTTGTTTGAAGTATAACTAGTTAGACGATGATGATAAAGCTGCACTGGTGATCTTGGCTTCTCACTCATAAACTCCTCTTTCCTTCACTGAAGTGACAGCTGTCTCAAGCACACCAATAATGGACCTATAAGATCAGAGAGGTATAAGTAAAAATTTGTACCGAGTGTGAAAACAAAATGACTGCATCTACATGCAAATTTTTAAAAGGTATGAGGTGGAGATTTATTAGTGTGCTGGATAATAGGTGTACTTGATTGTGGAAAACCTACTTCAAACATCTTTTTTAAGAAATGCTTAATTGCATGTTCAAATATTTAACAATGGTTATGTTTTTATTGCATTATGCATATTGCAAACACCATAAAGTGTTTTAGATAAAGTATAAAGGAGGATTTAGAAGACCAACCCTTTTGAAAAGACAAGATGAAAAGATAATCTAATGAACAAGCAGAAAGAGATCCAAAAAAACTGGGTACATGGTTTTGTGAAAACATGTTTTTTTGTGTGTGCGTGTGTATGATGATGATACATAATTTGTGGTTTGGTAAACTGAGAAAAGCAACGGGAAGCCAGAAGCAGCAAAAAAAAAAAAAAAAAAAAAAAATCAACTTCCTAGGAATGGACAGAATAATATCCAATCAAGACAGTTTCTGGGGGAGAGAGAGAGAGAGAGAGGGAACTGGAGGAGGAAGAACGTAGGTAGAAGATGATTGAGGGCCAAGGAGGCCAGGAAGGAGTGACAGAGCAGACAGACAAAAGAAAATACACCAAGAAAAACAAGAGGAGGACGATAAAACCTTTGAAATGAAAGGTAATATGATGAAACATATCAGATGAAATCTTGTTCCCAATCTTGTTCTGTTCAGTTTCTATTTAACAGACTGGTAAGACTTTCCAGAAGTGTGTAGAGGGTATCTGGCACAATGAAGGGTAACAAAAGTAAACAAAGGTGTGAAAGTTTGCACATTACAACCTGGAATTGCAAGGAATATGCCATAGAGGGGCTTAAACCTAGCCTTTTCTTAGTTTTAATAGACATTTTATAGCTATAAATAATATAAAACTCCTGTTTAAGTTGACTAAAGACATCCCAGAAGTAGGGGAGGGGGAACGAGATCATATAGGACAAGATTTTGTGATTTTAAAACACCAGCATATGACTTTGTCTAATAAATAAAATCTAAGCTATTATAAACTACTAAGAACCCTGGATATGCAGGTGAGTGTTTTACACATGAAACCCTGTACAGTGTTTCAGCAGGTTTCACCAACTGAAATTTAAGACTTTTAAAGACCTTTTTAAGACCATTATTAATTCAATTTAAGACTTATATCTCCACCGAAATATAGGAACTTCATCCAGCCAACTTGCAACAGCTAGAAAAGAAAAAACAAAACAAAAAACACATAGAATATACGATTAAATAGTCCCATCAAGACAAAATTTAAGACCTGTGATTAACATATTTAAAGATAACTTACTTTTTAAAATTAAAATTATGACATTTTAAGGCCTTAATTTTAGATGCACGAATTTAAGACTTTTTAAAGATGCACGGACACCCTGCTGTATCTATGTTTGAGGCTCCAACTTTGAAGTCTGAAAGGAAATAGTTCTCAAGTTGCCCTGTTATGTTGAAGGACTCGGTGAAAGAAAAACTCGTCAGGCCAGCCGACAGCCCCCGGCTACAAAAGCATTCTCATAAACACTTAAACATTGTGGAAACCCTTTCTAGAGGAGGTGAACCCATTATAGCTGCCAAGTATGAACTGACATCGTAGTATTTAACACTGTGGATTAAGAACTGGATGTCATTTTACTACAAATGTGTGCAAAGGCAGACCAGATGGTGTATCTAGAGAATTCAAACCTGGACTGCGTGCAGATTGTTTTAAATACAGTTTTTAATTTCTGACTGTTTTTGATTTGTGAAAACTGAAAAATTGAGGCTTCTTAGTTTTTTCCAAAAACCTTTTCCCATCTATTCCTCATGAACCCAATATTGTTTTTGTCTTATCTCATTAGGTACAGATAAGTGAAACATAGTGCAATTTTGTTAGCTTTATGCTTTACTTTACTTTAAAAAGTCTTTATTCCTCTCCATATTTTCACCATATTACTAATTTCTTGCTGTTTTTTTGTTTTGTTTTTTTGGAAGGCTCCTGGAAGAGAAATCAGGTAGTTGTATAAAGACTCCAATCATTAAGTGAAAACAACTTTACCTCACAGGGAGGACAACTGTAAGTGCTACAACCTTTGTCTTTTACCGATCCAAAGACAGAGAGTTGATGCGCAGACAGCATACAGAAGTCAAGTTCAGAGCAGAGAGAAAGCGAAAGCGTATCGACTTTATATCGCAGTTAACTGGGTTAGTGAGCACAACAATCTGCTGCAGTAAGCACTCCTGCAGAGCTGCAGAGAGTACATGCTACGACACATACCCTGAGGCAGTGGGTGGTGTGGGGAGAAAGGGATGAGAGCCCGACAGACACACAACCAGCTAGTCCTGGCGTGTTAGGTAGGTCCCTGACCCATCTTAAACCCGTTGCATGATTCAAAACAGACATCATGTTTACCAGCAGTTCTGTTCATATTTGAAGCAACCAGGTTAGTGATAACACCAAAAATGTTACCCAGAGGCAAGAGGATTATCCAGCTCTGGACAGCATGAGCATTACAACCACTATGATTACAACTGCAGACACCAACTGTCCCCATTTCAGGCATTGATCCGCCTAAAGCAGGTCATCATCGGGGCCGCAGGATGTCAGAGGATGGGATAGCTGTTCCTCTGCGGCTGCCCCGGGATGGGAGGGTAACATGATAACAGCTAGCCGGTGTTGTCCTCTCTGAGCCATCAGTGCAGACAGATGCACAGTGCACTGGTTAGATCTGACCTCAGAGAGCGGTGGTTATGATTCAACATTCACAAACAAAAATTTACATGGATGCCTTTAATCATAATAATATTCAGGATGAAACACAAGCAAATTATTCAAGTACACATTTATTTGTTTTCTACTCATGTACATTAGGCCTGGCTGCCTACAAACAATTTATACAACATGTAGAAACAAAATAAAAGAATCAACATAAAAATCGAATGAAAAACTATATATAGCATAAGAAAGAATGAAAACATAAACTGATGTAGCAAACATCTAGCCGCTCAGCGACTGCAGCAATCAAAGCAGGGTGCACCGTTTCATTAGCTTGAAGACCACGCGCCACGGTTGTGTTGTCCGTACCCTCCCTCAGAAGAGCAAAGCAACATTCCTCACTGACTCCTGACCTCTAGTCTGTCCACCCATGAGACTAATGAGGTGACCTTACGACCCCCATCGGTGATTAGGACATCATAACGTCAGGAGAGGCGTGCAGTAACTCATCACCAGCGGAGACTGAGCTTTTCAGTTTTTTTTCTCTCTCTTCGTGAAGATGGATGCCTACAGTGATGGATAACAAACTCAACAAATCACAAAACGCTAACTAGCGTGCTCATTGTCATTCTGAGTCAAATTAACAGACGACTGGATGATTGAGAACATTTCTCTCGGTCCCACTCATGCTTAGTGCATGTAGCTGTCAGAGTATGATACGGTGCCTTGCAAAAGTATTAACACCCTTAAACTTTTTTACATCAAAGTAGCACATAATTATTAAATGAAAGGAAAAAAAGAGCTTGTTCAATTTTTTTTTTTTTTTTTTTAACAAAGAGATACTTGACAGCTTTTACTCTGAAACCCCTAAATAAATTCCAGGGCAACTTAATTGTCGTCACATCATTAGAAAACAGAATCCACCTGTATGTATGTATCAGTATTATATATCAGTATAAATAGAGCTGTTCTATAAAGACCTCAGAGGTTAGGGACCACAACCACTAGTGAATAGCCAAAAACCGCAAATACTTGAGACCCTTCTAAAAACCCTGATAACTGCCTATTTTAGTAGTTCAAAACACCAAATATACATTAATACGCACAGTGGAAACTGTCTTGGCACCACCACAGAAGTTAACACTCTTCCTTATCCCCACTCTTGGGGGTACACCCAATCAATGCCATGGAAAATGAATGGCACTCCTGGATTGGCTGCTTTGCAAATGGCAGCCAATAGCATGTCAAGTTGCATTGCATCCAGATAGTTCAGCTTCCAAAGCTACATTTTATTTTGAATATCTTACATTTGATCTATAAAATAAAATTAAAAAAAAAAAAATCCATCAATAGGTAAATTGGAACTATGTACCGCACGTGCAAAACGACAAGTTTGGTAGAAACTAAGACTACAGCATACCACCCTGAACGCACCCTCCCCATCATCATAAACAGTGGTGACTGCATCATGCTTGTGGGGATGCTTTTCTTCAGCAGGGACAGGAAAAGTGGTCAAAATTGATGGAGCTAAATACAAGGCAATCCTCGAAGAAAACCTGCATAAGAATTTAGACAGGAGAATAGGTTCATATTAAGCAGGAAAATGGACTTCAAATACAGCCAGAGCAACAATGTAGTGCTTCAGATCAAAGCATTTCCGTGTGTTAGAACTGCCCAATCTAAATCCAGACCTGAATTTTATCAAGAATCTGTGGCAAGTCTTGAAAACTGATAGAGCAAACAGTTAGGAAGGGGGTTTTTTCTGAAAGCAGAGTCCACCAGGTAACATTTTGGAGCTGCTTGATCTAAACACAAGCAGCTTTATAAAAGTCCACTGAAGTTAGTACATTTCCCCTACATGCAATCATACTGTAAACAGACAAATTACAGTGTTAATATATAATCAAAGTCAACTTTATTTATATGGCACGCTGCACCAAAGTACAGCAAGGACAATAAAAGAAATCTCTTAAGAGCAGTCAAAACACATCAAAAGACTTATAATAAACTAAATGATAGCAAAAAAAAAATGTGTACAATGAAAAGAATGCTTTAATAAAAAAAAATAAGATGCCAAGCTCGCTGATTCAAATGTCAAAGAAAAGAGGTGAGTCTTTAAAAATGCTTTAAAAGTCTCTAGATGAACAATTGGGGACCACTGAATTAGAAGAAAATGGGTTTAAGCAAACTGTGCAAATATCTAAAAAACTGAAGGGGCAAATAAACCCATAAGAGAAATAATGGCAATGCAGAGAAATGATCATTAAGATTTTGTTGCTTTAGCTTGCTTGTCTGAGTAAGTCACAGATATAGTGTTGCTGCCACCTACTGGCGGACATCGGCAAGAATTTGACCAACAGATGTATATGTGCAGCACTGACACACAGATGAAGTTTGAATCTTTTTGTGATGCTGCTTTATCCCACTGGAAGTCCCAGGATCCCTCTCAATCTGACAGGATATTGATGTTATGACATGTTACTCATGCCTAAATAAGCTCTGGTAGGACACAGCTGAGATCGGTCATTTAAAAAAAAGCTACATTATTCATTTTTACTGGATAAAAACACATTTGTGGGAAAAAAAACCCAATAATTTTAAACATTTCAGTTATAGAAATTTTACTTTCTAATTACTCCATGCTGTTTGACCTGTTGCTGTCTTAGGAAAACAAATGTTCACTTTTGAGGAATGAACCTGGTCCTGTTCCCAGCTTCACGGACTGTACAATCAGCCAGCCGCCCACACCCACATTCACCAGAATGCATAGTATGCCTTTCGTGTCAACGACACAGAGAGGACATTGTCGACAGACTCTACAACAAGGTCTTTCAAGCCAGAATTAAAACAGCTTGGCTGACATCCTGCCTTCATAACTTTCAGATCAAATTGACCGCCAGGTTCCCAAGAGTCTGTGTCAACACCGTACTGGGTTACAGCATGAAAACCTTAAAGGCAGGGACTGAAATGCTTTACTTTCATAAAGCAGCAGATTTTATTAACATAGTGCTAATATAGGGTCATTAAAAACAATCTAAGTGACTTCCAAGTTAGAAAAAAGGCTAAATAAATGGATATTTGTCACAGCGGATTAGATGTTTCTAAATAACAATCGAATAGATGCTATAATCTTATTTATTACTGTCTTAAAATGTATTTTCTTTTCTAGCTGAGGATGGGGAAAGGGAATGTGAATGTGAGAACTGAAAATATCTCATTTCAGTTTCTCCAGTGTACAGAGACACAGTAAACAGAAATGAAAGCTTGTCTGCAGGTGGGTAACAAAAGAGGACTGAGTGCTCACTAATGTGCCATAAATCTGAGCGTGCAGGTGGGTGGAAGTACCACTTAGAGCTGCAGCTGAAGTAAGCAAGTTAAAAGGCGTACATTCTGGAAGATCAGTTTAAGAAAACCAACAAAAACTAAACATGACAGAGCAGGTTAATGGATAGAATGACTGATATTATTACTGAACCGAATTGTTGGCTTGTGATGTCATGGTAACACCTACTGTGAAGCTGGGAACGGGACCTGGTTCTGGCTTATTCCGTTACGTGAACACGGCGTAATTAGAAAGTAGAATTTCTTTAACCTAAATGTTTTAATTTATTCTGTTTTCTTCTCAAATGTGCTTTTATCTGATTCAATGTCTGTCTGACTGTACTGGTTTTTAATAGGAAAAGACATAAAAGCAGCATATGGGACAAAAGGTTTGAAATAAACCAGTTTTTTTTTTTTTTTTGTTTGTTTGTTTTTTGACTAATCTCAGCTGTATGCAACCAGGGCTTCTTTAGGCATGAGTAACACACACTCCAGGCACATGTCATAACATCAGTATCTTGTCACATTCGCAGTGGATAGACCGACTCAAACTCCATGTTGTGTCAGGTCAAAATGAACAGAAATAATTATGCTTCCACTATTGTTTACCATGTATCAAAATGAAAACAACCTGATTGTGAGCGGTGCCTTCTACTGTGGTTTATCATACAGTAAGAAGCTCAAGCTAACCAATGCCTAATATGGATGTGAAAATACACTATGTTGCCAAAGAAGTATTTGTACTTCTCCTTTCATACATATAAACTTGGGTGACGTAGCATTCTTAACGGATGGGGTTTAACATGACATATAACAGCTTCAACACTACAAGGCTCAGGAGTGTGCTTATGGAATTTTTAACAGTTTTTCCAGATTTGCATTCTTGAGGTCAGACACTGATGTTGGACGGGGATGTGTAACTCTCATTTTCTATTCTGATCCATCACTTAAGTGTTGTGATCACAAATCTATGCAGTCCAGCCAAGTTATTCCACAACAAACTCACTCATCCATGTCTTCATGGACATTGCTGCTTTGAGCACTGGAGCATAGTTATCCTGGAACAGAATAGCAGCAACCCCTTAACTGTCCCCACAAAGTTGAGAGCCAAAAATTGTCTAAAATATCATGGTGTGTGGAAGCATTAAGACTGCCAAACCCAGACTTGCCCACTGGATTACAAGACATAGAGGCATAATTTATTACTCCAGGGAACACATCTTGCTGATACAAGTCTTGAATGCAATTACCATCCCATGTCCATGAAGCTCTCTACACACTTTTGAGCTAATCTAAAGCCTACATGAGGTTTGGAGCTCTGTGGCTACTGACTCAACAGAAAGTTGGAGATCTCTGTACACTATGTGCTTCCAGCAACACCGCTATGATTTCACTTAGCTGTCATTCCCAATCGCTTCCACTATAATACTGACTATGAAATATTTAGTAGCAAAGAAATCTTACTCTTTTTTTTTTTTAGGTGGATTGTCTGGTTTAGACACATCCCTGGGTAAAATACCAGAGTGGTGTCTACAAAATTCTGATTGAAATCAACATTATGGGTTCTGCATCATGTTTTGTCACAATGCTTTTGAATAGTTTTTGACTGTGACAGGAATGACTGCTCTGTCAGTAAATGCATAAGTCTTTTAAACAAGTGAAAGACCATTTACCAAAGACTGTGTTTAATTTGTTACTTTTGGGCATCTGTAGAGACATGGCAATGTAAATTAAATAAAAACTCTAAACACTCGTATTTAATAAGCAGCTGGTCCTAATACCCATAATACGCTTTTATGTATCTGTCTTGCATTTCGGCAGCAAATGTAATCACTTGTTAACCCAGACTACCACAAGTTTTTTGGAAATGTAAAAAAAAAGTATGTGATATGAATGTACAACTTAGACATACGGTATATACTCTGCATATGCACCACCGCTACTCCAATGTGGCAGCGTTGATAATATATTTTAATTTGATTCAATGCTAGACTGGAGACACTCCGTCTAGACTTTGAAAGATTCACTCTTCATGTAAAGTGGGAACTATTTTCTAATTAATTCATTTTACAGCTCTATCACCAAAGAAGATAAACAAGTTTGCTGTGTGAAGTCACAGAAAATAGTAACTTACTCTGTACCCGAGTAGGAGCTCACTCTTCCAATCTGACTAATTACAGAGGCTGCGTCTTATCACGCTACCTTGCTGGGTTTCCCTGAGTTTTCATTTTTTCACAAAGGTTTCGAGAACCGGTCTGCATATCTAGGAACTATCTGAATTTAATGATTTATATAAATGAGTGAACACTACTGGCCATATAATGAACCCATACTCTGAAACTTCCAATTCATGACATAGGTTTAGGTCAAAAAAGAGATTTTCCATTAGGTTTTGGAGGATACTTCTTTGCCACAACTTCTTTTCTTTGTGTTCAAAGTTTTAAAGGGTTTATTTGTTACTTTTTTAAAACTATTGCTGGTACAAAAGCTGAACTTCCAAGTAATCTAAATTAGAACTTCAAAGCATATAATAAAAAATTAAAGCAGGACAACAGATCAAGCACTCACTCACTAAAATACATTCAAACACAAATTATGAAGATAAATGTTATATTTGTCTTCCCAAAGCTTTAAGTTGAAATCAAAAAGGTTAGCTTTGATCCCATGACAGTAAAACTCTTGACACGATCATTATCCAAACAAACTCACTGAGAATTTCTTGCTTCACTGTGGTATAAAGCCTCATCGCTGTCAGCATCACTGTGAAGTTTCAAGAGCACTTGGAGCAATTAAGCTTCCTCTTTTAGTTCCCAGTTCATCCTCTTTCCTACTGGAAAAATAATTTCTTTTTTTTTTTTCAAGCAGCAAATCCAACTGAAGAAGCACGCACAGAAATCTTGAAAGGTTTTTTTTTTTTTTTTTTTTTTTTTTTTTTAAATTAAACAAATACCAATCTGCTGCAAATCATGTCAAGCATGAGCTGACGCTGGCTGACGTCCGCCAAGCAGAAACACCGAAAACAGATTGTGTACAGAGAAAGCCCCGGAGAGTTCCCACACTATAAAAACTTTGGAGCTGGGTTCATAAAAAGCCTGGTGACGACAGTTGTGGCGCTGGTGGTGGTGAAGAGTACAGAAAGAGGAGGAAGGAGGGAGGCAGAGAAGGAAAAAGGAGCAAGTCAGGACAGAAAGGAAAAGACTTTAGACTGAAACCTTCACGTACGTGACTGTCAAGCCACCAGCAAAGCATGTAGAGTTCATGAAATTGCTTACATAATAGAAGAAGAAATGTTTGCATTTGGTCCACTGCATTTGCATCTATGAATTGGAACAGCTAATGACCGCTAAACTTGCACATAAAGAGGGTGAGGAGCGAGCCTTGCTCAGAAAGCACACCAGCTGCCATCTTTTCACCAGCCAAACCAAATATCCACACACATGCGCATAAAAACGCTGCCACACACAGAAATGGAAAAACTGACGCTATATGTAACCTAAGCTCCAGTTCTTTCTGCAGAAATGAACCCAGTACATAGGAGGTTTCCTTGAAGTCGACTGGTTTTATCAAATTTTTTCTTTGTTGAAGTTGTTTTTGCATTCCATGTAGTATGACAGCTGGGCCTGTTGTTTTAAGCTCCAGAAAGAAAAAATATAAAATATGTTCATTCTTTTACCCACAACCTTTAGGAGTAAAAAAAAAAAACAAAACAAAATGCATTTTCCATTTCTGATGGACTTTGTGATGTCAAGCACTGCAGACAGAGATATTTGAGGTCTGTTCAAAGCAGCAGGTTGGACACAAAACACACAACACTGAGCTGTTCTGCAGCCCAGACATAGCTCCGCTGGCAAGAAGAGAGCAAGGGGGAGGACTGGAAAGTTTAGACAAGCACACCAACAGAAAACATGAAGAAGCATGTAAGCACACTGCTGCAGCTCTGGCCAACAACAAAAGGCAAATTATGGCAGGTGAGACACGCTTCCATTTCGCTTGCACATTCCTATCATCTCCATTGTCTTTGCAAGCCACAGGCAGGAAACCATGTTATGGATACAAACCTGAGAGGCAGCTCCGTTTCTGAACTGTCATCAGGATCTTTTTGAAAAAAAAAAAAAAAAAAAAAAAAAAAAAGAAACAATGCAGTGGTGTTTTTGGTTGATTTTTGCACTACAAAAACTAACTTTAATCTCACTAAAAAAGTAAAACAAACAAAAAAAACTAAAACATTGAGCTCTATGCAGGATAATTACAAAACAGCTCAGCACATGAACATGTGGCCTGTGCCAATATTCAAATATAGTTTGAATAAATTTGAATGGAACATAGAATGCTGTGTCAAGCTGAATCACACTTGAAGCCTTTCAACCTTTCAGCTGCCCTATTATGATACTCCAAACACACACAAACCTCTGCTGGTGAATGGCTTATGATCTGCGTACACACAACCCGACATGCAGTACAGCAGACGCGAGGGTTAGGAGTCAGTGACTAAGTGCTTTGCCCACAGCAGCTGTAGGGAAAACACTTTCTCTTACTTTGATACTGAAAACTTTCCCAGGCTTTGGACAAACACATTTCCATTTTTTAAAAACCAGACAATGAAAAAAAGCCAGATTTGATTTAATATTCAACTTTGTTGAATTAGAGAAGTGTCTTTTTTTTTTTTGCAGATGTATTTGGTTTTAAAACTACCAATTAAAATGAAAAAACAAAAACAAAACAAAAAAACGGGATCCCAGAATGCTTGTGTTTCTATGCAGACAGATTTTAATGATAATAGATCCTCCAAGCAACCACTTATATCACTATGGTGTAACCATGGGCCTGTTATTGGTATACAGAGGTTCGAAAAAGGGAATTGTTTTGAAGCCACTAGAATGTGCCATCAGGTCATCAAGCAATCCATCTGGTGAAATCCTGTTACTGTAGCATCTCAGAACGCCCCAGAATGACCTGATTTTTACAGTAAAATAGGGTTGCCCCTCCTCCATTCACTACTGCACACTGTTGTTCAGCTGGCTGAAACAGTTCTTAAGTCTTGCTTATGTTAAGGCAAATTAGGAAATAATTCATCCAGCTAATAACACAGAGCCACCCTGTGGAAATAGGGCTGCACAGTATTGGGGAAAATATGTAATTGCAATGAAGATATGAATTAATCTAAATTTGTCTTTTCTTTCTTTACGATAACACAATGATTCCCTCAGTCCTCATGAGCTTTCGCTTCTAAGCCACCTCAAAAACAAATAGGGAGTTTGAATTAAGGGCATTTATAGTTGGTCAAAGTAACAAAATTTATTATGGATATGCAGAACATGAATGCTAGAAAATTAAACCAAATTTTTAATCCAAGCAGTCCTTGTGTTGTTGCACACATCGATATTGCGATGACGACTGCGATTTAAAATATAGTGCAAACTAAACTGAAAGAAAAAGTTAAGTAAGAGTTAAACTGAAGTATTAAAATTAAAGTAAATAAATACATTTTATCAATAGGATTATAACTGCAATAATTAAGACACTGGTTTAGCAGGAGTATATGTAATAGTTGTATTTTCTCTCCTAAATAAAAGCAATTATATCTAAATATAAGCATTCATTTGAAATGTTTATGCAAATATAGTGATGTTAAGAAACTGCGGTAGTTCACCTCAAAGTTATGTCATAATGGTCAATATCTATAAATAAGCAACCTCAGTCTCATGGTTTTAAGTATTTTGCATGACAGCAGATGATCTGCTTCTGCTTTCCTAACATACTTAGATATCTGCTCCCTTAACAGGACATCTCTGTGATCCTTCTTCTAAATATGCTTTTAATGTCGTCATATAAGTTGATCTGGCTCTCATTAATAAATCTGCATAAAGCAGTTGCACTGCAACCCTAAAGAAATAACAAAGGTGTCGTGAAATGTGTTGGTTTTTTTCATAATAACTAAGAAAATGTCCATAGATGTGAGACAGGCACAACAAAAAAACAGATCTTCGGATTATATTGATGGATTTCCTATCAGTTCTTTTTAGAGATGCAACAGATCAACTTTCTAAACATGATTTTTCACATGAGAACGAAATGATGACCAGGTGAGGAAGAGCTGACACCCAGTCAGGGGTGGAAACTGGCACCCGCCACTAGCCAAATTTACGAAATGGCGTGTGAAGTTGAACAACGCATCAGCCACCGTGACAGGTCGGCAATTTGAACAGAAAAGAAAAAAAACTGCGTTCAGTTTGTACTGCTGTCCAGGGGAGGACTGGCCGTCTGGCTTACAGGCTGATGCACATATATGGGCCAGCGCGAGGCTGTCATAATTAAACAGAAAAGTATTTTAAAAATAATTTTTATAAACCGCGACAGCCCACTGGTTGATTTTCTTGACGGCTTATCCAATGAAATCCCTCAGTCCTCCTTGGCCCAGCCACCCCTCTCTCCTCCGAAGAGTGCCAGTTCAGCTGACTGGAGTTGGAGAGAAGTGACTAGATACGCAGTGGGGTGGGTCAGAAAAACTGCGAGAACGAAGGCTAAAAAGCGCCTAAGTGCATGCAGAAAAAAGTGCAAAACTAACCGATACGTTTACATCTCAAACTGAATCCGTTAGAGCGGATTCAGAAGCGGAGGAGGAGGGAGAATTAGCGATTCAGGGGATTCTTCATTGCCGGAGCATGATGAGAGAGACGTGAGCCAAGGGCAGCTTGAGGAAGAGGTCAGATTAGCTGCTTGGCCCTTTAAGAAGAAGGTCAAATGTTCACGAAGAGGAACCGTTTCATGCAGGGAGGATGGCAGGTGTGTGAGTGAGTGAGTGAGTCCGGGTGGGGGAAGCCTACATGTAAACTGGCAGGTCGTCAGAAAAACACTGGAACAGGAATGATGATGGTCTGTGGAATTAACAATGAACACGTTTTGGGATGTGTGTAATAATAATAATTATAATAATTGTGAATTGAAATAAAAAATGTAAAAAAGTAAGGAAAAATAGAACAGTCAGAATTAATTCCATTTAAAAAATGACTTGAGACACATCTTCACTAAATACTATCTGGGGAAGTTGTAGCCAAAATATGGAAATGCTCAATATAGGAAATTATTCCAAGATTTATTTTTAAACTGCTACTTTGATGAACAGCTCTTTATTTTTACATGGATATGTGGTCTGACTATGGGAATACCTATGTTCTTGTATAAACAGTATATTCCATATAACAGTGAAAAGAAATCTCTAGCAGAGTTTCTTTAACATCCACTTTTGCTTCAAGATGGGAACTGTGACACTGTGGCCATCTCTCCCAAGATGCAAAGTAAAATAGTAAAAAAATGTGTCAATTTTTTTTTAACATGGCTACTCTCCTCCTTGTCGGCTGCTGTGCTTTATTTTAACTTTTGAAACAAGATATATAAGTCAGAAAGTAAGGAAAGGACTTTGTGAATGGTAGGGTTGTGTAACCTGTTAAAGTTCGATGCAAGTAATTACTTAAAACGAAATATATATATTTTTAAATGTGTCCTGTCCGGCAGTGTGGCATTCAGAACTGTCGTCTGAATGTCAAGGTAAGGCCCAACTGATTTGTTTTCACAAGCGGAGCATTACGGCTTTCACCATGATGTTCCCCTTGGCATATATATGAAACTTTATTAAAATTGCTTTGGGTTTATTTCAAATGTAATGGACACAAAGACGAAAAAAGGGTAAAGAAAAGAGAGAAAGATGGAGGAAAGATTTAAAGAGAAAAAAGGAGATAGAAGTAGTGGAGAGAAAAAAAGCATAGAGATAAAACTAGTCAACACCCTTGAAGTCTGCCTCTAGACCTGCAGAAAGAGAGAAAAAAAACGGGAATCCACAACAACAAACAACATATGCATATGTTACAATAACAGTTATAACTTCAATGGAAAGTACACAGTACAAGGTAATACAAGATGTATTAAGCGTCAATCGTAGACCAACTAAGAGTGTATCTGACAAACACTTGAATCTAGACTTAAATTACTTAAAATGAACTTATTGCACTACACCTCTGTTAAGGTGTCCATGCTGCGTTATGTTAAATTAGTCTGTATAAGTACATATGTATGGTAAACTTCTTGTCAGTAAATTGTTTTCAATTTAAGAATAAATCACGTTTTATATAATTCGATTGTACTGGTAGGGTTTGTAATCAAGAGAAAAGCTACACACAACAAAATAAACACAGTAGCTGGTGCAATGTTTGAGTGGTCGGAGAAATTTTTTTAATTTCCACCCCTGCACCCAGTCTGACTTTATTCCCAGCAAGAAAAATAGTCTTGGTATCGTCTCTAAAACAGGAATGTTGTCAGTCCAAGTCGATGTAACACGCTTCTTGTTTCACTTAATACACAGCCTCAACACTCAAACTGAAAGTTAGCTCCACCTTCAAACCATTAGATAAATTCATTACAATACGCTGCAATCCTAAAAATCAAAGCCTTCTCCCACTTTTTAAAACTTTCTGTTGGAGAGACTCAATGCAAAGAGAGCCGAAGCTGCACACAAATGTGCGACTAAATGAAATTGTTCTTTTGAGTTTGGAGATGTTGGAGAGAAGAGAGTTGTAAACAAAGCTGAGGGCAGAGGTAGTCAGCACCCTGCGGTTTGTGTTCTGTTGTGGACAGTGACTCAGTGTTTCCACAATGGGCTCTGCTGAACAAGAGGCCTCCCACAACACTGCTTCTGTCAGCGATTCAGACCTAATGGTGCTGAATGGGAACAGCTGGCATCCAGTCGGAATCAAATGGATGTAATGAGAGAGTTGATGCTCCCTCTGAAACTCTCAGCTGGTTCCAGCTGGGTGGGAAATCATCTTCCTGTGTTCTCAGAAAACAGGTAGCTCTCCAAACTCTTCATTTTAGATCAATTATGTGTTGTTTTTTTGAAACTGAAGAGAACTTCAGATCTTGAATGCAACTCAGTAAAGGAAAAGTCAGCCCAGGGTTTCATGAAATAAGTTTACAGTCATGTGAAAAAATTAGAAGACAATTAAATATTTATCTCAAAAGAAACGTATTGTCTAATGCATTCACCTCTGAAAAAGTAAGCATATATCATTTTGTTTACTTTATGTAATACACTGAAGATATTAGAACAGAAAACAGTAACAGAAGTATGTATCCTAACAGGAAAAGGTTAGGACAGTCTACCATCTACCCATAACAGCTAAGTTTATCCCTGTTGGCTAAAATAACTTCAGTGAGACACTTCATGTCGCAGACACGTCATGAACAACTGAGGCGCTGCACTGTTGCTTTGCAGCAAGAAGGTCCTGGGTTCAAATCCTGGCATTTTCTGCTAAATCAGGCCTTGCCTGCAATCTTTTTTTAATACACAAACATCCCCACACATAAGCGCCATACAGCTGCACAAAGAACATTTTTCAGTGTAAAAGCTGTTATTCCAGAAAAATTATTCCAAGTCATCTATTTTCAGTATCAGTGCAGTGTTTAAAAAAGAAGCCAGAGCAAGCAAAAAAAAAAAAAAAAAAAAAAAAAAAAAAAATGCAAGAAGATATTTGGAAGACAACTATATTCTGCAGCAGGTTGAGACATGTCTGCAGTTAATTCAAGGTGCAAGAGAGAAGAAAGAGGAAAGCAGATAACAGTAAGGCTGAATGTAGTACACATATATTGCATCTAAATTTAAACTTTGACTTGAATTAGTAAAATAAATAAACTTTTTGATTATATTCTTATTGAGATACACCTGTATTTATAAAGATAGCGGTAACCTTACAGGAGCAACCTGGGGAGTGTAGTCAGCTCGTTAGATGTTTGTTTTCTGCAATAATATTCCAACTTGCATTGTGCAACATTGTCCATCCCTAAAATGAACATAATAATGCAAAACTTATTATTATATCTTAAACTTATATTGCTAATTCAAGTACAATATTTCTTTATTTTTGATGATGGCTAAAATATTGTAAAGAAATGTACCTGCATAGAAAAGAGTTGCAATGCCTGCCTACTGACAAAAGCTGATTGTTCAATCTTTGCGCTGGTCTTACACTGTGGCTGAGAGTCAAAAGCAGCTCATAGTTACTGACAGTGTGCATCCAATTACAATAATAATAGTAACTGAACTGAAATCCTTTGACAAAACCACACTGTGACCTCTCCAGGCCAACACAGCTGTAAAGATGTGCAGCAGGTGCGTGTCTTTTTGTAAAGCCTTCTATCGAAAATAGCCAATAGCTACAAGGCTGTTTCCAAAAATTCCATATAAAAGACAAAAGACAACACTCTCCAAAGGAAAAAAAGGAACAAGAAACAACCCTGAATCCAGACAGAACCACTGACTTGTCAGTCGAATGCATTCAGCTGAAATTAATTTCAGTTTGTCTGAACATTTATTCAATTCATTTCTTCTTGCACAAACATGAAAGACAACTAGTTAGTGGGTAGAGCAGAACCCTCAGACACAGCAGTGTGGCTCAATGTCAATGTCGCAGACCTCTGGAACAACTGGGAGCTCTAAGCTTCAGATGTTCTTGATGCTTCAGTCTTCCCAGTTTAAACAAAGACATAAACAAGTTCACTTCAAGGGAACTCATCAACTCATTTTTACAGGTTCTGTTCCTCTGTGTATCACTGCTGCCTGGCTACTGAAAGGAATGCTGCTGTTGTTGACTACGGTCCAGTTTCAGAGGGATTTACTGGAAAGAAAGGCTCAAACCAAAATGCGGCCCGTGCTCTACAGAAAGCACCACACATGGAGAGCCAGATTTATTTTGTTGGCAAGAAAATCAAAAGAAAAAAAAAAATAAAATAAAATCTGTTAGGAAAAGGAACCACTGCTACATGTAAACAGCCTCTTTCCCTGATTTCTTTTGCTTTCTTTGGCTATACTGCAGCTTTTTAAGATCAAATAAATGAGAGCAACAAAATGTTAACAATTACAGTGGTACAATGGTTTAAAAACAGCAGCAGTTTATTAAAGAAGTTTTGAAAAAACAAAATTAATCTTTTTTTCTGTCAGTGTACCTCCACACTCTATATGTGAACGCTTCACAATCCTCACAAGCTCCTCTCTCAGCCATACCAGCACCTAAAAACAGGAGTTCACTAGCAAAAGAATAACACCACTCAGTGGTATTAAAAACGAACGTGCTAAATTTTTGTAAACGATTAAGGAAAAATCTGCGTCCACACGACAGGATGCAGCACCACTGAAAACCCTGTAGCAGGCCAATTGGTGGCGCTGTAACACTGCCAGGGAACAACGCAAAAAAACGCAGAACATGATGACCATAGTTGGCTTCGGAGGAAAAAGGGGGAAGCTTGCAAACCTGAAAACACCAGTCCCAATTCAGAAGTAGGGGTGGGAACATCATTTTGTGAGAATGTTTTGCTGCAGGGGGGACTGGTGCATTTCACAAAACAGATGGCTTCATCAGGAAAGAACACCAAGTGAAAATACGGAAGGATCTTATTGGCCCAAAAGACAAAGCTTGGGCACAAAAGGCTTTTCCCAGATGGACAAGGACTCTAAACATACAGCCAAATTAGTAACATAGTGGCTTCAGGACAACATAGTCAACGTTTTGCAGTGACCATTTCAAAGCCCGGATGTCGGTCTCTTAGAAAAATTGTGGGCATAGCTTAAAAGATGTGGGTGTGCAATTCTGTCAGGATTGAATTATGTGAGAAGATACCCAAAATATTTAAAAAAAGCTTAAAAAAAAATTAAATAAATAAATAAAAAAAAGTTTAAAACCCTGTCTAAACAATAATAAGGAAATGTATGTCGACTTGGGAAAGTATTTTTCTCTCTCATTAATCAACATCTTAGCACATATAAACAATTTTGGTGATCAAAACTGATCAACAGTAGAGATTTTGTTAGATACAATGGTAACCAGTGGGTAAAAGTGGTCAAGTCTTTTTTAGACAGCGTACATGCTTGAAGTTTGTCCAAACAACTTATGTTTCATTCGTCTCCTAACAAAGGCACTCAGTTCAGCTGATTCCGACAACTCCACCAGGATCCTGTCAAAGAGTTGGACCAATTCCACTCCTTTGGCTTCGACACAGATCCATTAGCAAACCTGATGCATTACTGAAACTGCACTTATCATATACTTAGATAACAAATGTTTAACAAATATAAAGGAAACATGAGTAAGCATTAACACTGACAACCCTAGTTTTGAAGTACTCAGGTTTTATGTTGATATTCTCCTTTTCACCTTCCTGTTGTTTCCTCAAAGTCTTGCTCTCCCTCACAGCTTGAATGAAGCAGAGATATGTCTGAATATAGTGGAAAACACAGTTTCTGGCCAGAGTGTGGCTCAGTTGGTAGAGTGAGTGGATAATGTGCAGAGGCTTTAGTTCTCGACTAGGCTGTCCTGGGGTGTCCCTTCCCAGCCTCGGGCTAGTTGATACCTGTCTTTCCAGTCAAATTATTGCTAAAGACTACTACTGTCATGATAAGTATTTTAAAAAAGAAAACAGTTTGATTTTAAACAGTTTCTTAAATTTGTCAGTGAAAACATGTCAGAACAACCTGGTAGACCTTGGTATGGTGGGTGTGTTTACTGATCCACAAAAGACTGTGTTTGAGTTCATACATTCCAGCTACTGATCACGGCCAATAAGCCAAAATATCATCTCGCCACTTTCTCAGTGTATCTCGTTCAAATTGCATCACTTCTACCTTTGAAAACATGTCATTTGTTTTTTAAATGTATTGAGTACTAATTTCTATCGCTGACTAAAAGACTTCCGTTAAACACAGCAAAGCTTCTGGATCCACTATTAACTGTTTTGTAATAAAACTGGTTTGCAAGTTTTAAACCAGTTTCACTTTATGACAGACGAAGTAAACAAATGATGTGACTTCTGTGTCAGGTTACAACAAAAATACTACCGTCACTGCTTAATACTTATGCAACCCAAGTTACACAGAGCATATCATGGAAAAAAGGCATCATATGACCAGCAGAGAAGAGAGAATACAGCATGTCCTGTAAGAAAACAATATCTGAGATATCTGAGCCAGATTAGGCAAAGTCTTTTTGAAAAGAAAGGAGACAAGAACAATAAAGAGCATTTCATTAGACCTTCAAATATGTAGGTCATACGGTTTCATATGATATCATCAGGAAAAACATATACCAAAAACATTCAATATATGATCTGCTAACAGATTTCAAACTCTGTCATAAAGAATACAAGCATGGAAAACATAACCTCGACACTGCCCAAACAAAACCTCTGCAACATACTCAAACACTTAGCTAGAAGGATCTCCTGCTTCCCTTCTCTGACACACATTCCAGACACGTTATGCAAACAAGCTCATAAAACTGTCTAGATAAGAACACGGCAGCGACAGGTTCGTACACAGTGCGCGGCTTAGACTACTTCTGCTCTTGCAGAAAATGAGCCAAAAGGATTTCTAACGCAACCACTCCCTCAAAGCAAAAGTAAGGGTTAAGAGAAAGTGGATCAAAAGATTTAATAGTAAAGTCATTCATAACTTTAACTCCTTGAGTAAGTTCTTTTTTTTTTTTTTTTTTTTGCTATAGGAATACAATCCCCATCATAAATGAGAAAGAATTTTCAACACTATCTCTGGTAGTTGATAGAGCAATTTTTTTTTTTTTTTTTTAAATCTGCTTAAAATTCATTTGTTGATTTGTCTGCTTTTTGTCTTCCCCCACTGTTAATTGCTTGCAACTGTTCATCCCTTGTAACATAAGCCGTAAGCCCTGACATCATGCTGTAGTTTTCAACCAACCTTGGGCAAGTTTGGCTGGCACAAACATACTGACATAGTTAGTCCTAAAATAGTTTGCAACAAAGAAAACCAAATCCTGAGCTGATGTCAGAGCACCTCGGCAGCATTCATCTTCATTCCTTTTAAACCAAACAGGTCAGAGCTAATATAATCTGCCTGTTCTCACCTGCTGCCATGACAGGAATGCAGCTACTCTTCCCACCTCATAATCCAACACACACACACACACACAGCAGCAGCACACACATGACATAAAACACCAACTGCACATCCGTGCAAAAGCAAGCATGCGTGCACACTGGCCAGCAGGGCTGTTGGGCTGGTGTCCCCACAGAAAAAGCTGATGTGCTTACATTCAAACAATACACAGCGGAAACAAAGCTCAGCTGTTGTTGTGAAAGTGTAAATGAGGGACTCAAAACAGGTTTCAAAAAGTAGTCTGAACTTCACCTTGTAATTAAATACATGACGCATAAATATGAACTTGAGTATATTCCAAAAAGCATAAATACTCATCGGGGTTGTAAAGTGAAAAAGGTCAAACTTTATCTATTTTAGTGGGATTTCATGCAATAGACCATTAGAGAGTGGGAGATGACTGTGAAGAGGGGAGGAAAACGAAACACAATAAAAATTTAAAAAAAATCCGAAAAGTGAGACATGCATTTGTTTTAACCGACAATGAGTGCATACAATTCAAAGTTCAATTCAATTCAAAGCCTTTATTGTCGTCATACGTGTGCAGGACGAAAGTAGAACAGCTGCCACTGAATCGTGCATATGAATATTAAAATAGAATAAGATCTATATATATGTAAGAGATACTATCAGAAAAACACAATTAACAAAATAAATCACACTGTACACAGAAGTGCAAAGTCATGTGGTGCAAAATATACTCTGTAGAACATACCTTGCAGAAAACAATTTTTACTGCAATTGCAGCCAGAAGTCCTTTGGGATAGGCATCAGGTCCACACGGTCATTGTCAGTCAAGGTTTCCTATACGACTGCCCTGTATTTAGCTCCAATAACCGTCCAACCAACTCTGACCAGCATTCCCACAGCATGATGATGCCACTACCATGTATCTATATATAGAACTTTGTAGATCAATGTAGATCAAAAAGCTCTATTCCTGTCTCATCTGGCCAGAGCACCTTCTTCTACATGTTTGAAGTGTTTCCTAAGTGGCTCGTGGCAACATTTAAATAAGTCTGTAAAATGTACAGTGCCTTGCAACATTAAGGCAGTCAGGATGTCATATTCTACCCCTTTTTATATTACCCACCCTGGTGCAGTTTACTACGAATTACTTTAATGCTAAAATTGACAATATTAAAAAGGGAGAAAATGGTGTACAGACATTTAAGAAGCATTCACCTCTCAATCAACAGAAATGGCCAAGAACACATCCACCAAACCTCCCCAGTCTTTTAGAGTCTGTCTGGATCCAAATCTACAGCCCCTTTACATGAGCCAGGAAGGACGTTTATTGGATCCATGTAGTAAAGCTTTCAGAATGCTGGGTCAGGAGAAGACTAGGCTTACTCCCTGATTTAAACACAAACACACTACCTTTCACAAGCTTTCCCTCATACATACAGACTCTATTGTTCCCATTAATTTCAGACTCTCTCTCTCATGTCTGAAATGTTTTTTGCCCCCAGTTTTCGGCACACTTTTCTTTGTTGATGTTTTTTCTGGCGTATCTGTGCATGTTTTCAGCGTGGGAGCATGTGGGTACGTTCAGTTGCGCTACATTTACATCATGCTGTAGAAAATAAGCCTTAACCCGATGATGTCTGTAGTTATCTGCTACTTTGGCTCTGAGACAGAGAAATGTGCTGGCACAAGGTGCTATGTGCTTTTTATTAACATCTGTAGCACATTTTGGCAGTAACTGTACACAACTGTGTCAGAGCTAAAATTAAAAACACTCATACAGTCTGCATGAAAGTAATCAAATCCAGAACCAGATGCAAGTCTGGCTTTTGCACTGCATCATAAAGTATATTAACCAGTGATGCACCAATCTGTTGAGCAATTTCCCTTCAATCTGCTCTGATTGGTGATCATTGGTGAACACGGCAAAACTAAAACTGGTGTTCAGAGGCATCAACAAACAGCATGTTTTTGATGCTCTATGAGTATAGGGTGCTTTGATGCACCCTATAATACTATAATCAACAGACCTCAAAGAAAACCAGAAATCAGTCTTTGTCCACACTCTGGAACTGATCTGACTTTTGCTGGCCCTGATTTCACGGCCCTTAACCCCGAAAAGTTGAGGGAAGAACAAATATGTGTTTGTGATGCCAAAGTTTATGAACCGCCTTCTGTCTTGTTAAATATTTGCTAGTTTTTTAACAGGTGCTGTCAAGTATATGGATCAAGTGAAGGTTTTGCTTTTTTACGGGGCCAAGTTCAGATCCTACCTCATATCTACTCATAAATAATTGACTATTGGCTTTCATATCTTTATAAGTGAACCATAAACTAGTCCACAAATAAGCCAAATATGTAATGCTAAATCATCTAAAAAGCCATTTCACCGTGCCTTAATATCTTATTCTTTTGACTTTAATTTCTAGCATTCAAGTAGTGAGTTGGGTGAAGGAATGTATGATATCCCTCTGTGATCAAACTTGTCTCGTCTCATGACTCCCAGTCAAACTTCGGAGAGCATTTCCACCACCTTAACAGTTTTAACCTTAACTTTTATGTCGGAGCGCAGCTCCTTTTGTTTGTTCCTGCAGTCACTGCCGTTCTCTGTTTAAACAGTAGTTGTTGCTGCAGAGAAAATCTGCCCTTAAGCGTGAAGAATGTGTAGGGCATTTCACGGGTTGTGAGCTTTTGGATCTTCTGGACTTGATCAAGCGCTATACAAGTACAGGCCATTTACCATTTATCTTAAGAAATGTCAGCTCATGCTCAGTGAAAATTAATCCTGAAATAGAACATGGAGTTTTTAACAAGAAATGGATGAATGCTTCATCTACAGGATTTAACGTGGTGTACCCAGCTTGTGCTGCAAGTTTTCTTCCATCTCTTTTGGCTAGACGACAGCTTTATCTCTGTCTCACAACCTTTTTTAAGTTTCTGATCTACTTTTGTCCACCAATAATTACACAGCTCAATTGCAAGTTTTGTTTGATGGAACTTTTCCATTTTGCGTCTTTGGACTTTTTCTACACCTTCGCAGAGATGAAGATAGTTACTTCCTCCACAACGAACTTTATTAGATGTTTTTGTCATTTGTCTGTTACCACCAGTGTCAGGAGGTTAACAGTGTGCCACTGTGACAGGATGTGTCACCAGTTCAGTTTCACATCTACAGATGTCACAACCACAGGTTCTCCAACAAGGTGACAAACTAAAACAAACTTTTTACTTTCACATAAAACATCCTTGATTTGTTTTTTTTTTTTTTTCCCTCTCAAAACACACAGCATTCACAACTTTTAGGTTGACTTTATTTTTCTGAAAAGCCACTTCTAGGTACTTCACTTGCTGTAATTCATCTGTATAGTCACTTGAACCAACAGCTGTTGGGGATACTACAACGGATTACCCTGACATTAATACCACAAACACTTGCAAAGTGTCACATGGGAAACTGACTTAGAAACTAACATGGTTTCTCAAACTGTCTACCACAACACCCTCATATGCTGTGTGAGTGAGCAGCACTTGTGCAGTAACAATCACGGACTTAATTTCATTAATGTCAGAAAACAGGACGAAGATCAATGATGAAAGAGCTGAGGTTTGAAACAGACTCTGACTTGGTCAAGTTTTTGTCTGTGATAACCACAGTCATTGATTGTTTGATATGTTTTTTTTTGTTGTTGTTTTTTTTTTTGCCTGGTTTTGATAGTTAAAAACCCAGGAAGCTGATTGCTAGTATAATTGGCTGATTATTTTTGCATTTTGTCAATGTTTCCTGATCAGGGTTGGAATTTTGCTTTGATTTTTGGTAATGAAACATTTATGTACTTGGAAGCTGTAATGAGCTCACTGAAGCAAAAGCTTTCTTCTCCTTCTGTTCCTCAAGAGACCTCGAGATGATGACTCATGCATCATGTTCACAGATCTGCTCCACTATGAACACAGCCTCCAAAGAGAGAGATTATATAGCATAGATGATAAAACTGAAGTCACCAACTCTGAAACCTTCTGCCTTTGGAACTCAGTATTCTAGTAGCTACAGTCGGTTTAAGGTTTGTTTCTAATCCAGCAGTACGCAGAGACCGGTACCCTGCTGAATGTTCTTTAGGGTCTGCCTGTTGCTGTTTGATAGCATGCAGCAGCAACGCGATGCAGCTCACATACTCTTCTCCTTGGTTATTGGGGTGGGCAATGAGATGATACATGCCATGAAAGTTTAGAAATTGTTGACAATTTGTGAAACCAGAGAGCTCGTTAGTTAGCCTGTAAGGCACAGTCTACACATTGTGGTTTTATGTACTCGTTCAGTTGCATCAGTTTTGTTCTCTGTCTGTCATCTTCATGAAATAACTTTAAAAAAATTAAACAGATTTATTTGGTTACTGGTGCTAATTATTTACATGGTAGTATCATAGTACAGTGTACCCCTGCCTGGTCGTGGTTCAGTATTCATGGATTTTTCTGTGAACCATAACTCCAAATTATTCACAGAAAATCTGCCTATTCCCTGATTATTTTTTTTTTTAATAGAGCATTAAAAAAAACGCTGTAGGGAAACCAATTTGGAGCCTTTTTAAATGAAAACACCTAAATGTATTACAAATATAGAGTGAAAGAGCTACTGCTATTTGTATTCAATTCATATGTGTGTCACTATTTACCTTAAATGTAAAAAAGTGAACTTTAGCCTAAAACAAGTTTAGGAGAAGACCAGCCGGGGGCCTGCATCTGGTGTTTCTGGTCTCCAACAGGTTTTTTGTTGGCTATGCTTGAACATGCATGTTTGCTTGCATTTTAAAAGGAAGGCTTTCCTTTTTCAGACAGTCAAGGATACATTAATTTTATAGCCTAATTATTTACAGACATGTTTTTGTATTAAAAAAAAATATTAAAAGTTGACTGGAAATTTGGAAATATAAAAAGGTAATTATGTTATTGGATCATTGACAATACTTAAACACCAACTTCAGAGTCTTGAAAACGGCAAACACAATAAAATACAATTAAAATAACAATTTTTTTTTTTGCACTTCAGTTAAATCCTAATTAAGTAATCAGCCAGTGAATCTTAAAACAACCTATGTAATGCTGGTCTCATTTAAAAATAAAATAAATTAAAAGATTTTACCTAAAATGGACAATGATGAGTAAGCATTTGTATGCTTAACTAAATATTCTTAAGATAAAAAAATCAAGTATTTATCGTATCCAAACATTTTGTTTAGTGATGTCTACAGTTTGGTGCAGTATTTTGATTTGCTAGTTTTGATTGGTTGTTATTTATCAAAGTGAATGCAGTATTTACAAGAAATACTCTGAATGAAAAAGAACTATCTGTTTGGCTGGCTCATTTACATACACTTGTTGTAAATAGCCTGTTTTTTAATGCACAAATACACATGCACATGTTGTACATTTTTAAAATTCTATTCAGTGGTACATTCCTTTGGATCGGAGTACACCATTTTTAATAACTGCACATTATTTTATCTTGTAATTTTGCCCTTACTGTACAGTGTGTTGTTCTTAATTAAATTTTCATACATTTTTATCTTTGTGTTATTCTACATGCTTTGATTCCCTGTCACGTTGCTGCTGTTACATCGGTATTTCCCAACTGCGGTACAATAAAGGATATTTCTATTCTACTTTATGAAGTTGAAAGCACAGACACAGAGCCAAGTGTGTGCCAGAACACATATTGAGTGCATATGTGCGAGATAAACGAACACACACACAATATTCTTTGTTTAGAAAGATATATGCGCTCATAGGCTCAGCTATAGTTGCACTTTCAGAAGCCTGTTGTGCACGCACGAGCCAAGCAAGCGGTGTGGTGTTTACTCTTGAGGCGTAAATGCATTTATCTCTGAAAATGAGTCCTCATACAGGGTTCACAATGCCAGTGCAGGTGGACCTACACTGCAAGACCACCTTCCAAATCGTCCAGTTTGAGTAAAAAGGTAGCATGCACAAGCCACGCCAAGTTACAAGAATTCAGCAGTACACAACCAGGCACCTTGTTAAGATTCCTGAGATCAACGAGCAGAGGCAGGGACGCCGTGCACCCCCTCATGCCCAGGTCAACGCATCAACTATAAACCTAGCTTAACCTGTGTTTGCTATTACTGTTACTGTCTTATAAAAAACCTATTTAAAATAAATAAACAAGCAACACTTAGCCCGGCGGAGGGGCAAGTAAAACCTGGCGGGCAGCCAGGCTTATAATACACTGTGGTAAACCCTGGACTTCATTAGTTGGTAGTAACAGCTTTCTGTACGCATCCAGTCTAGCATGGCTATACCATTACAAACACGGACAGGTTGAGCTCTCATTAGGTTCTGTTAAGAGCAGCGGTGACGTTTACCACCAAGTAAACAAAAACAAGCCACTACAGCCACCGAAGTTTTATGGAAATTAGCTGGAAAGCATGTGTGACTAATACAACTACAACTGAAGATACCAGTTTCATAATTGCTAGTGGGAGGTACTTCTATTCCACTGGCTTTTTTTTTTTTTTTTTTAAAAACACCTACAGTAGCTTGCATCACTGTAATAAATCACAGCAGAGGTACAGCTGCTATTCTGGACTAACAGTACAAAAATGCCCTGAGCCACATTAAACCCAGTTAGACATAAATCAAAGGAAAAAAGGTAAAGAAAGCAGACAACAAAATGATGGAGCTGTATATAAACTGTAATCCTCTATGTCTGCACACTTTATTCAAAAACACAAATGAAACAGGTTTCTGCTGCCTGTAAGAGCGTTCCCTCACCCACAACCTCTGACTCAAACAGCTAACAGCTGGAAGAAATGTTTCAGACTAGGATGGGTACATTTCAGCTAAATCAAAGGAAAGGTGTTTTACTTTCTGACTTTTGTTTTTTGTTTTGTTTTTTTTGTTTTTTGTTTGTTTGTTTTTTTTTACATAAAAGGAACAAAGCTGTCATATTCAGGTTATGCTTAATGTGGTTAGTTGGAAACTTACACTTAAAAATAAAAGTAAAAAAATCCCCACTACTCTGCTAAGTTTTCAGGTTTTTACAATGTGTTCGTGAGAAATTATGAGGCTCCCAACTCTCACTGCTATCTTTAGCATCTTTGGCACCATTACCTGTGTCACATGTAGGTTTTTTCTGCAGTAGGATGCAGACAGTGCAACAGTGAAATGGTGCAATTTGAGGCCATTTTCATATAGGCTAATAACCCATCCTTTAGTAACTTCTTGTTTAGATGTTAGAAGAAAAAGCAAGTCCCTATGAAGTAAACTATATCTTCCCGAATAATGTTCTGGCTTTATTTTGCTTTTAACAAACGTTTAACCGTCCACGTTTAATGAACAATTATCTAATATTAGTATAGTTTAATATTTCAACAGAAAGCTAATATTTTTCTTAAGTATTTAAATGCTTAAAATTCTTGCTCGCTTAAAAAAATTTTTGTTTAAAAAAAGAAAAAAAAAAAACTTAAATCTTATATCCGTGTTTTGTAAAATTTAAACTTGAGAGATGAACTTAAATTTAAAACATAAAATATTACATTAGTGTAGGGGTGTAAAAACATGAAAATTGTACATCATATACAAATTCATGACATCTTCCAAATTGTGAAATTTAAATAAGCTTTAAAATATAACAATTGAAGTTGATAGCGCATGTTGTTTTTGTGAAGGTTTGAGAGGAAGTTGTGTTTGAGCTTATCCACAATGTTATTCTCATTTGGCTAGTTTTATCAAGTGTAAGCAAACTGACGATTAAACCGCTGTCAGTCCAATAATATTTACAAGCTGGTAACAAAATAAACAGACAAACCAGGCTATTCAGAAGACCATATACACTCAACTAGACGTAACTTAGTCAGTATTAGCAGAGGCAGAGTGAGCAATGGTGGAAGATGAAAGCTAAGGACAGCTTAAATCAATTAAATAATGTACATGGGTGGATTTCACTTGCTGTGCAATAAAAGACCCACTTATCTCACTCACCAACACTATGGGTCCATAAGTAGGTTTGAGTCCCTGATATAAAGTGTAAAATAAAATACATATATAATTTGATGCACAAATAAATGAGCAATTCGGAGATAGTAAAATGGGGTCACTCCATAGTTTTATTGGCCTATTAAAGTGACTTCTGTTTGTCTCTCCACAAAGACAAGTGTGTGTTTTTCCTAAAAAGAGACGAGACAAACAAATATCACCAATTGACATCATTGAACGTCATGGTATTTGCAGGTAAGTCAGCAGCAATCAACAATGCGATTATTGGCTGATGCAGATCTCCAGCTGAAACACATTTTTTCACAAGCACCCTAAGAACACAGCTCCGACCACACACTGGTCTGCTTCTCCGCCCTAGCTCTGTTGATGGCGGCTTGCCTACTTGCTCAGAAAGCAGCAAGTCGCCACTTAAGAGTCTCTTTCTCTCCCTCACTCACACTTTCCCTTGGGAGCCTGTGGCTTCGAGATGGCTGGAATTCCCATAAAGTCCAATCTCTGCTGGGCGCAGCCAAAACCACCATAAATCACTCTGACATGATTTGTCGTCTGTTACCACCACGGCGTCTGGACAGCAACGGGAAAGGTGGGCAGGGAGTGAAGGGCTGGACGAGACGGGGAAAAGTTGACGAAGCATTTAACCTGTGGCAGGCGAGATTTCCCGCCACGCTCAACATCTGCAAAGGGGACAGACTCACCTACAGCACATCAGAAAGTTTCCAAGTGGACCAGCTGACACTTGCACAATCAACAGCTTTGAGTTGGGTCCAGTTGTGAACAGAGACATAAAGCTGATGTAGGTTTAACGGCATGTTAATTGCTTATTCCTTAATATTTAACAAAAACAAACCATTGCTTTTGATTATAATGAAGTTAAATACTTAATTGTATTAATGGAGATGTAAGAATCAAGTTTTATAAGGCTGATACTGATTTTCAGTTTTCTTTATTGTCTGATCTGCTGATTCTGTCCAATTCCAATTTTTTTCCAAAGAACTACAAGGTATAAAAGAAGAGACAAGGTTAGCCCCATTTATACAACAAAGCACGTATCCCTAACCTTTTTCTGATTTTTATTAAACAGTGCATCTAAAAAAAAAAAAAAAAAAAAAAAAAAAAAAAAAAAAAAAAAGTGATTCTAAATTTACGCAGTTGGTTAGTGTGTTTATAGGGAATACCTATTTCTGATGCATTTAATGAATCATAAAAATAAAAAGATCTTAAAATCAGATCTTTCTGTATTTGATGTCTAATTATATTCTATATCTAATTATAATTATATTCTATATCTAAAATATATTTAAAAAATGCAATTTGGAAAACTGAAATACCAAGATGCAATGCTAAAAATCACACGCTATTGGCTGGTCTTTGCAAAGCAGCCAATCTGGGACCTGTACCACCATGAGCAGAGATAAGGAAGACCGTGGATATTACCTCTTGTGGTAGTGTGTGTTAATATGCATTAATACACAGTTTCCACTGTGTATTAATGCATATTAAGGTATATTTGATGTTTGAACTATTGAAATAGGGGGTTAAACATGTTTTTAGAGGGTGTCGCAAATATTTGTGGATTTTAGCTGTTCACGGGCGGTTGTGGTCCCTAACCCCAGCAAATACTGCTGGTCCACTATAACTTAAATATCTATGGCAAAAGAGACAGGACTCTTAAAAAAAATTAAGACATTTTTTTTTCTTAAGTAGTGATGTTGTTTTAAACGTATTAACAGTTCATATAACAGCCTTCTATTCTTGAGCAAACTTATTCACTATATTGTCTCCACATATCAATCTTCTGATCTTTCGATGGCTGTAGTAGGTAACTTTTATAAAAATATGTTTTTTACATATGTTAAAGCTATCACTATGTCCTGACAGTATAATATGAGACAAATAATCAAGCTCCTCAGCCTCCTCCCTGTGGTCCTACCACCATCTGCAAAAATACACCTCTCCTGATCAGAAACCACCAATCAGAGCCAGGAGGAAGGTCTTAGCACTGTCAATCACACTTGTGTACGCACTGCTCACACCCTCCCCCGCACACAAGCTCAAGACTGCCGATTTGCCGCAGCTGTGTTAATGGTGGAGAAACAAGAGAAAACTCAGGTTTTTAAGAAAATGGCGGCTTATCACTTACTTTTTAGTTGAACGATAAAATCAATCAACTTCAGGTTAACTCATTAATTGGTAACTTGCATCCCTATCCAATATCATTTCTCTACACTTTCGACTCAGTAAAAGCGACCACACCACCTACACTGCTTCTCTGCTTCAGTTCAACAGCCCGTATTCCTGCGCAGCATCACTGTCACATGAACGAACAAATACCACATCTGCCAACCCCCTCCGATCCCCCACCTGAAACTTACGGCAGCAAGAAGGAAATAAACATTGGCTGTCAATATCAGTCCAGTTTTACTTATCGGCTCGACACCAATACGTTAAAAAAAAAAATGACTGACATCGGCCGATACCAATGTTGATGCCAATATCTTGTGCATCCCGAGTAGGCTTGGTGTTATTTTCTGTCAAAGCTTCAATTTCTCTTCTGTAAACATAGAGCTGATGTAGCTGGTCAAAACGCTCCTGCTGTCAGAAACTATAAGGCTTGTCAGTTTGGCTTTTCTGTGGTGTTCTGTACCAGTTCTTCCTCCATGAACCCTACGATGGTTGAAAATGTGACAGAAAGTTCAACCAGAAAATGACACATCTTAACTTGGAGTTTAGCTTTAAAGGTTTAGCGTGGGTTTTCTTGTCTCTTATCTATCCATAATGTTCTCTCTGAGTTCCTCAAACACCTCTTGTCTTTTGGTTTCAGGTTCAGGTTTAAAGCGGTCCACTTGAAACCAAACTACCCAGCAGCAGTATAGTTCGGGTCATACAGGCCAATTAAGCCGAAATGTTTAAAGGCACCTGTGATACTAAATAAGGTTTAGTCTCAAACATAAATATAATGCAAGCATTTAAAGTCACCTTAAGGGTAACAACCAAGTTGTTCATACTGTTTTAGCATATCTTAGTAAAACAGGAAGTTATCAGGAAGAATTAGATTGCTCATATGCACAGAGTGGCTTGATTATTTTAGTAAAATGGTAGTGGGGCTTCTTAAAGTTTATAAAACTTTGTGTTTCCTGCACACTTGACCTCGATCAGCACCAAAATAAGATCTACTTGTGATAGGATGAGTTCTAGGAGCGAATAAATATTTTTTACATATAGAGTTTGCTTCTAGGAAATAAAGTTAATGGTAGCACACTTACTTTAGATTTGGTGTTTTCTTGTTGTGGGAAAAACAAATTTTCAAATAAATGTGCACAAATTGATTCCAGATGACATGTTTACTTGTCAGCTGCCAATTATAACAAAACTTCTAAATAGAAAACTCAGTAAACTAATAGCAGACTCTGAGGTTTATCAAGTCAACGCATAGGAGGTAGTTATTATTTCATGTCTGCACCAGTGAAACTGACAGGTCTGAGTTTACAGTAAAGTCTTTTTTTAGCTTCTACTTCAGGCTCTTTGCAAACATAGCGGGAAATCATCTCTTAGTAAAAACAGTGTAACTGCATGGTGGTTTGGTACATTAGTTAAAACCATATTTGTCTGTAATTTGGCTAAGCTGAACACAAAACACACATAGACTGGAGAAAGGAAGAAAAATTAAACAGAGTTTTCCGATAAAACGATGAACAGACCAAATATTTCAATAAAACACAAGCATCAGAAATGACATGCAAATTATTGCTATCATGACAATGTGAATTTAACCATTTGAAATGGACTTAGCATGCATGTTGTATTCCATGTTGTATAACAATCCCTTCACCTCACTCTGTGATCAACACCATCTTGGCCACTATCAGCTGCTTCAGTTGAGGATACAGAAAGACTCAATCCAACAAGCTAAATATATTTTTAGCATTCAAAGATAAGGCAACACACCCTGCTGTCCCAATAGTTCTTTGCTCGATTAGCAATGCACACAGATTTACTGTAATGACAATATATTAGTGTAGTATCATGTAATATTATGCAGGTCTGAATTACACCTTTCGCTAAACAATTTTGCGAGAGCATAAAACAGACATGCACCAAGAAATCTGTTGGTGGACAATTTTCAGCCTGACTGGTGCTAAGCAGTGATCGGCCAGCCAAAAACTCAAAGATCCAATCTTTATCTAAACAGTGAATATACCAAGCGGAGTACAATCAGGTTGCTCAGACAACAGCACTCCTCGGTGTGGATGTTTTTACTGGTTGAAGAAGACTCAAAAATAGCAATTTTAGGAATTAATGGGGTGTTTAAAAATGAAGGTAGAGGAAATACAGAGATGTAAAAACTATTAAAAAGAAAACTTTACATAGAATATTGCTACATTACAATAGTTCATTAAGGATGCGAGAGAGAACAAGACTTTCAGTAGACATCAGGAAGGCAGAACGAAGTACAGCAAAGTTCTTCTGTTTTACCTTTTTATGCTTTCGACCTCTGTCATGAACTGTGCTGCTTTTAAAAACGATGGGAAATTTTAGGAAATTTCAATTAAGCAAAGGATCTCAATTCTTTAAGGGGGGATATTATGCGTAGTGTCGGAAAGAATAAACGCTTCTTAAAGAGACATAAGCCAATTTCAATGCATCAAATTGCGAAGTCAAATTTCTTTTCTGTTTGATATATACAGTATTTTTATAACAACTGAAGGTAATAGTTACTTGATTGGACTATAAAATGGCACTATGTGCTTGGAAAATACATAATATGTAAAGAAATACACATATTAGTAATGCTACCCACATTGATTGCTAAATCAGTCATATACAGTAGATTATATGACTCCATGCACTCAATTATTATTGAGTGCATACTGATTATATGCACTCCAACAAAGCTTGTTTGTCAGATAAGAAGTACAGTGGATCCCCGGTATTAGCGGGGCTAGGGACAACAGCCACCCACAAATATCTGAGATCTGCGAGACCCCCCCTAAAAACGCTTATAACTGCCTATTTTAATAGCTCAAGCACCAAATATACCTTAATATGCATTAATATTCACAGTGCAAACAGTCTTACCACTACTGCAGAAGCTAATATCAACAGTCTTCCTAATTTCTGCTCCTGGAGGTACAGCCAATCAGCACCAAGGAAAGTGAATGCTGCAAATACAGGCCAATAGCGTGTCAAGCAGCATTGCGCCGATGTATTTCAGCTTCCACGGTGCATCTGCTTTTGATTTTTGATACGCTTGACGAAAAAAAAAAAAAATCCACAAATAAGCAGTGGTTCACTGTGACTTACTTTAAAAAAACAACCTTTAAGCAGGTATGACACATATTTTTTCATTAAACCCCCACTTCTGGATTGAAAACGTTGCTTTTTTTACTGTTCTGATTCTAATTTTACATGTGCTGTTTTCATTAGCTGTAAGCAGAAAACCGTTATAATTAACAGAAATAAAGGCTTGAAATCAGTCTTGGTGTAATTAATATACATAGCGAGTTTCACTTAATAAATTGAGTTACAGAACTAAAAAAAACTTCTTAACAATATACTAATTTATTGAATATAACTATAGAAAATGCAAGACAGCTTAAAATGTTAACTCTAATCATTTTATCGTTGCTATAAAATATTTGTAAAATCCTGTTTTACTGCAAGAATAAAAGATCTATACATTTTTTCTAAATTTCTTCCTGACAAATACACCAATATTTGTACCAATTCTGCTATGAATAAGATAATTTTGTCCTTCACAAAGCTGTACTGTACCTTATGATAGTTTTAATTTGTGTTTCAAGTCTTTACCTGGCTAAAGACTTAAAGTAACAAGGTACAGGTCATATTATCATAAAAACCTACTATCTTTAAGACAATGGCTGTCTTATATTTGTGAACAAAACATGGTTGTTGTGGTTCGCACAAAAGCCCCTCTGTAAAGGTGTTAAGGAACCCGTCTTAGACCCATACACCCACAAACAAACATCAGATCAGAGCCTTACAAGGAGACCTTTTCAGAAAAGGACTGAGCAAGGCAGCGGAGTTTTCTTTTGAACATTTTTTCTGATAGTCAACTGAAAAATTGCGCGCCCAAAACGGTTGCCAGCAGTTGAACATCGATGGGAGTACAGCAGGAGCTATTTTTGGGGAAGGGAGTGTAACCGAAGAACTGACAGGCCAGCTGTGTTTCCACAGCTTCATGAAAGGGAGGAGGTAGAGGAGAGCAGGGCAGAGGACAAAGAAGAGGAGGGATGAGAACGTAGCAATGATCACATTTTCACCGGCGTCACTCTTGCTTAGGGTTTACACAAACTACATCCTGAGAGTAATGTAAGAACCCTGTGAAGAGAAGGTGTGATGTTATATTGGGTTTCAACAAGGCTGAAGTGTAATAAAGATTGGTTTTCCCGAACATAACTGTGTCAGTCCTCAAAGCTCTCGAAACTCTTTTCAGCAGAAAAGTTCGTTCTGGTACTTTAAAGGTGGAATTTGTCCCTCAACTTTGAAAAGACCTCTCTGGCACTCTTCAACATAAAATTGACACACTTAGGTCCTGTTTACACGACAACGTTTTCTGGTTAAAATCGAAAGGTTTTGTTGCGTTTGCACTGTTCATTTACATGACAATGGCGACTGTTTTCTCTGACGACACAATTTGAGAACGGGTTTCAGAGTACAAAGGTTCGAAAACGTCTCTCTCTCCGTTGTCATGAAAACAAAAACAAAAAAAAAAATATTTTTTTTCTTACAGGGAATCCCTCGCTCATGCACAGTATGACGGAAATCAGAAGATGCACACCAACACAACAAAATGGCTGCCTACAATTTTAAAAACCACAGAAGAAGAAATTATTAACAATGGTAAATGGCTTAAAATTTGGTGGTTTTATAAATCAAAGTCACCTTCAGCAATAGTTGAACCTCATCATCTGTACATAGAAACACTTTGCTTTCTGCCATCTCGAACATTTATCAGTTGTGCTGGCTTTTAGGCAGAGTTTTCAAAGAACATAGCACTAGCTTGTGGCGTGGTGAGAGAACCATTCCATTTTCACATCTCTACTGTTGCCATGTAAATGCAGATTGCAATTAAAACATTGGTATGTAAACCTGTTAACAGAAATGGGGAAAAAAAAAAATACTGTATTCAATGGATCGTTGTCATGTAAACAGGGTCTTAGATTCCTGAACCCCAAACACTAAATAAAAAGGGGCAGGGTGCTAAAATACACCTTAAAAATCAAGAAACATAATGCATAAATGACTTAGAAACATAAAGCAATATGTATAAAAGGCAAAGAAAAAAAAAAGCATTTAAAGTAAATAACAACTGGATTCTCTCATTTAATAAATACATGCCTTTTTCCATGTGTATATTATCCCTGCATAAAATACAAGCTGTCGACAACTTCAATGATGATGCTGACTGTGTCAGCAAAAACCGAAATCTGAAATTTGGTTTCAGGATGAGGCCTAATAAAAACAGTTTTCCCCAATATAACTGTCTCAATGCTTAAGAGCCCTGTAATTTATTCATACAGAAAGGCTGGTCCTAGCACTGTATAGCCATATTCAATCAATTAGAATATGTGTTCAGATAAGCCCTGTTTGTCATATTAAAAGTACCTTTTGAAAATAACCTTTAAGCATGTATGAAACATGTTTTTTTCATTAAGCCCATATGTCTGTATTAAAATAGTCTTTTACTGGTCTGATGTGATATTCTAATTTTAAATGCCATGTTTTCATTAGCTGTAAGTGGAAAGTCATCATAATTAATACAAATAAAGGCTTGAAAAAAACCAGTCTGTTCGCAATTAATCTAGAAAATGTGTTTTACTTAGTGTACTGAGTGACTGAAATAAATGATCTTTTAAATAATACTCTGGCAAAATCATAAAGCCAGCTTGGACAACACATAAATAAATAAAGAAAGAAAGTTTTGTTTTTTTAAAAGATGACATTTAAAAGATTAGGTTGGTTTTTGTTTGTTTTTTTGTTTGTTTGTTTGTTTTTTAGATTAAATAAAAAAATATTAATTAATAAATTACATATATGAATAAATAAAGTTTGGACCCTCTCATTCACTGATTACATGCCTTTTTCCTATGTATGTGCCATGTCTGCACAGCATTTAAACTGTAAACAACTCCATATGTGTTAGAATAACAGCTTACACACTGTTCCCATGACTAGACATCTGTCTTTCTGTTTTACAGACTTGGTCTTGCTTCTGTGTAGTGCGTACACAGTGTGTAGTCCCTTCACCTATTAGCATGTGATTCTGGTGATAAATTCTAATTAAACGGGTAATTTAAGCCACAAGAAACTCATTATTGACTAAGTTCAGTCAAACTCCACGGAAAGGAGAGTTGGGGTTCGAGGAGGGGACAAAATTAGACTAATATGTATGAAATTTCAACACACTTTAGCAAGAAATTGCTAATTTCAAAAAAAGGTTGGTTTTATTTACCTCTGCCGTCCGGAGGGAGGGCGGCTTCTTTAAAGCCAGCTTAAAAGAAGTTTCCATGGCTCCGGTCATTTTCATAACTTCGGTTGAAACCCACTTCAGGTTTATTCTTATTTTCTTAAACCTTTATAATGTCACTTCTTGCCTCCTTTCTGCTCCTTAGCCGAACCGAACAAAAAAAATAAAAATCACATCCTCCTGCATATCGTGGTCGTCCAGCCAAGAGTGGATGGAGTTTAATCCAAACGAACCGACCGGGAACTCCTTCTTCTCCTGGAGAGGAGGAAAAAAACTTCACTTTCAGCTAATTCGCT
The DNA here is from genome assembly GCA_014839685.1 of Anableps anableps. Lineage (NCBI taxonomy): Eukaryota > Metazoa > Chordata > Actinopteri > Cyprinodontiformes > Anablepidae > Anableps > Anableps anableps. The sequence continues at coordinate 25,006,642 of CM026078.1, read as the reverse complement.
GCCTCTACGCGTACGAAAAGTGGTAAACGCCATTAAAATATGACAGGAACTAAAGTGTGTGTGACCTGTTCGCTTGTTTTCGACACATTTTGGGTAAGAAATAAAATTCCAGTTCGGTAACCAGCGTCAGTCATATTCAGGAATTAAGATTTTTTTTTTTGATCCCTCCTCCAGCACAGCCGAGAGTTGACGACATCTGTTCGTAGTGCTGCGTTCACAGCTGTCGGAAAATAAACAACCAGGTGTTTAAAGACCATTCATAGCCCTCTGACTTTCTTAAAACAAAATCAAATTTCAGCTGGAGATGAACAAACTTATTTATGACATATTTTGTCACATAACAGGTCTTTTTTTTCTATTTACTTGATTTTTTTTTTTAGGTTGTTAACTGACCAAAATAAAATCTTCCTTCCAAAAACATGTCTCCATCTACACAAGCCTCTGGTGACGTCATGTAAGGCAAGTAAGTAAGGAACAGAGTTCCTCTCAGTATGTTCATTTGTATTTTTTTCTTGTCTTGCATATTTTAATCAAATTCTTCTATCAAAGGCGTTTACTTATATTCTATATTACTACACCAAGAGCCACACGTGAGATCATTCCATGGATTTCAGGAAAATTTGCCAACAAAATAAATAGAAGCATTTTTTTTTTTTTTTTTTAATGATTATTATTCATTTTAAGGAAACCAGAGCAGGCTGGAATAAAACTAGAACACTACAGAATGTATGTTAAATTATACGAAAAGTTGCTCGACTTGTCTTGATATTTACTAAATCGAGCTAATCACCTCCATGTTGATGCCTCCTATGATGTCATCAACACAAAACAGAATTAGCCCTTTGTTCTTCAGTGCGCCTTAGAAAGTGTTGCACTTGTAAAATCCGAGAGAAATTCCATACCTCATATCTGTTAATAAACGCACCACTGGCGAGTATGTTTAATTCTTAAAAAGGCCGTGAAAAACTCTCCCCCGTCAGCTTGAAAGTTTTATTTCTAACACAGATGACATGCACATTACCGTAATGTCATTGAAGGCAGCAACAGGCTGAAAGTATTCTTGGTTATTTAGGCTGAATTCAGTTTTGAGTAATCCTTATCCCTTTCGGTTACATTTCCCCACCTAGGACAAACATAGTTTTCATTTAATCTCACTGAATTATAAGGAAAATACATGACCTAATATTTTTTATGTGTCTTGTCAACAGCTTTCAGTCCTGCAGTCAAGATGTTATGTTTAAGGATGAACAAAAATGTCAAACGTAAATTAAATGTATCTTAATGTATTTAAAGTGTTTTAATATCAGATTGCTACTATAACAAATCTGTATATACTTAAACAGCATATAATCGTTCCACAATTATATATTTTAAACACAACATCAAACACTTGAATTATAAAGATAGTCTGACTTCAGGTATATAAAAGTATGTCTGACTTTAGTATACTTAGTATAGTTATATTAACTTTTTGCATATTGAGAAGAATTGATTCTGATACGAAACAAAATACAGTGTTATTCTGATTGTTGTGGTCATTACGCTCCAGTCCCTGCGTTTCCAAGTGTGTCCCTGAAAAATGTGTTCTTCAGAACTGAAAAGCAAAGCCCCTCTGGCCTCCCCCTGCTCCACAGAAACAACTGGGCTGTCATACCCCTTTCAAAAGAAGAAATCCAACATTATGTCTTCTGACTTTTTAATTTTACTGCTAATGATGAACCCAAGGAACAGGACAAAGCTAAAATCAGTACTCTTGGTTTGTTTTTTTTTTTTTTTAAAAAAGCTTAGAATAACTGCTTGATTTCACCACAAAGCTCGAAGGAAGTTGATGCACAGCTACTCATATGTGTCCTGCCTGTGTTGTTCTTCTAAGCCATGTACTTTCCTTCCTTGCTGTCTTTATTGCATAAGTGTGGTGTGTGTGGTGTGTGTTCCTTTTACCTCCTGCTCTCAACTGAGGAGGACGGGGTGGGGCTGAAGACCGGTGGTGAATTTAAAGGTGGGGAAAATGTGGGATCCAGATGTTGGGACCATTAGAAGTCAAGCTGCCACTCAACATGAGAACAAAAGTACTTTTCTGCTGCAATTAGGTCTCCATCACATTTTTCCAGGGTGAAATTTTGAAAGTTTGCGGTCCTGTTTTAGGTCATTTTTAAAAATATAATAGCTTAACATTTATGGCAAACATGTCGTATGGTGTCAGAAAGGAAAATGTACTATAAAACCTCTATAAAAAAACAACAAAAAAAAAACAACAAACAAAAAACATGGGTTGATGAAAAAACATGGATAGAAAGATGGATGATTGATGGAGAAAATGGATGGATGAAAACAGATGATTGCATGATGGATGAATGACAAAAAGATGAAATACTGAATCGGAGAAAAAAAAAAAATTAGAACGATCGATGACAAATTAAACGAATCTATTAACTGGAATAGAGGGGGAAAAAAATGAATGATGAATGGATAGATGGATGCATTATTGAGGGACCGCAAAAAGATGGACGATTAGATTGGAGCAAAAAAAACAACAAAAAAAAAAAAAATGAAACGTTTGATGGCCGGATGGGGGACAAAGGGGTTGATGATGGGGAAAACAATAGCTAGACTGATGACTGACAAATACGGATGGATAAATTGTCAAAGAATGGTGGAATGATGGGCAAAGATGAATGAATGGATGGAGTAACAAAAGTTAAGATAAACTGATGGATGGCTTGATTGAGAAACGGATGAAAGGATATATGTATAAGGGGGCAGATAGATTAAAAAGGAAAAAAAAAAAAAGGGGGGGGGGGGAGATGGGGAGAAAAGTTTAGACCAGACTGGGTAGGAAGCCTGTGTGAAGCTCTGAAATTATGCACCTCTCTAATGATTATCAAAATGGGCTTTTTACCATCCAGAAACAATATTCAGACATAGTTTTGCCATTAATCAATAGCTGAAGCTGTTTGTGATTTGGGGCTTTGTGGTCTGTTTGGAATAAAGCTTCGTCATGTTTTGAACAGGTACAAACCAAAAATATTTAGTTATCTGTTCTGATATTCCCTTTTTGTTCTAAGAAATAAATCAACAACATATTTACAGCCTTTTAAACACCTTTGATTTAGTGACAAACTTTCAGAAACTCAAATTCTATGCATTTTTATTGCACAACATTCCCAGAAAATTGGGAAAAAAAATTATTGAAGGTGACAATTCATAAAAGACATTCTGTACAAATACATGGAAAAAAAAAAAAAAGAATGTACAGTTTACACAACCCATTATACATAGGAGCAACTAAATAACTTACTCATGTACAAAGAAGGAAAATCAGATATATAAATCCATAATAGCCATCTTGTACAAAGATAGGCTGATATAGTGAAGCATCTTTAATACACAGAAGCATTTATTAACTTTAACAGCAAAAAGAAACATTCATGCCTTTTCTCCATTAAGACTTGGATTATATTCAGGGTGCAACTTGGATGAGCAAACTGAGAACCGTTGTCCGCTTTTCAGGCTTACAGTGTCGGTTACAGCTGCTTTTTAAAATGGCAACAGAAAGCAGTGTATTGTTTTAAGTTGATTTATTACATAACACAGAAGCCTGTAGTCCACTTACAGCTCAGAAAAAGTCGTTTTAAAAAGCACAGGATGATGGCAAAACTTTCTATTTCTGCATTTTGAGAGTCAAAAAGGAACAGAAAATGTTGCAAATTAGGACATTTCTTGACATTTTCCTGCTACAGGTTTTACTTTATGTGCAAGCAGAGGTGCAAAATTAACCAACCATTCATCTTACTCAAAAAACGCTTTCTGCTTAACTGACATTAGCAATATATCTGCCAATATCCAAAACACTAAATCCTGCTGTAGTTTTTGTTATTCTGTGTAAAACTGTCATGAAAAGAAAACTGATAGTGTTAATCAGTACATACACACTCATGCAAAAGCCCACGGTGCTCCTTTAGTCTTTTTTTCTGTCCCAGACATCGAAGTAGTAAACATAAAAAATAAAAAACAGGTGACAGATATAGAAAAGTGAGAAAAATACTTCAGCATTTTGGTTGGAAAACAGACAATGGAGGTTCTAGCTTTTCCACAGTATAAAGGGCCCGTTCTCAGTCACTTTGAGATGCAAAAATACATTTCTTCAGTTTAAGAAATTAAACAGCCTTCCCTTTTTAAAGAACACAGCATATAGTCTACACAGTCAACATTCCTTTGATTAAAATTTCTAATAAAGTTCACCTCACGGTTTTCTGTGGGGCAACTGTAAATCAGCCACTGCCCATAGGAAGATCTGAGGTAGTGATGTACCTTGGATAATAGCATCAAAGCACTTTTAGCAATTTCAAATATATGTTTTACTTATTAAAAAAAGAAAAAAAAGATTATTTCCATATGAATAAAAGAAAAAAAAGGGGGGATTTTAAGGCAGAGGGGGCATCTCATTTTGCAAAACCATTAAATCGTTCAAATGAAGAAGTCTAACTTGTAAACAAAAACATGAAAGTTAGACAAACATGGCATAACTGGCATGGGGAAACAACATCCAGAGAAAATTAGCCTTAAGTTCACTTTCAACATGGTGTCCATCACTTCATATTGCCTTGTTTAAGATTGTACAGGAAATGAAAGCAGTTGTGTAACTAAAATGATTTTAAACCATGCTGTAGGTGTCTTCTAATTTAGATTTCACTTGGATAAATTTATAGTCTTTGGCTTTTGCTTCCAAAACAGTAAGAGTTTTGTTTTAAAATAAACATTCAGGTCATATCAGAGATGCTTCAGTCATCTGCTCAGCTTCACTCCATTTTAAATTCTCTGCTGCCACCAAGTGGTCAAACATCCACATTGCTTCAAAGTCTTACGGCTATGACAATGTGCAACACTGAGGATCGGGCCAAAACTCCTATGATGGCCATAAACACAGGTCAGACACGAGCTGTGCAGGTATGGACGGCTATTTCTGAGGGCCAAGTGGTACCACCTGACTGGTCTTTTCGCTGCTAAGGATCGGAGCATCCCAAAAGTCTCATAGTAAGATCTGGGCAACATAGGGGGAGTGAGTACTGGCCACTGCAGCCAACAAAGGCAGGTCACTGGACTCAATCCTGCAAAATAACAGAGAAAATTTCATGAGACTAATTTTAAACAACTGTGCTGCTCCACTGACAGGGAGAGAAAAACCAAAGTGCTTACCCCAACACCATGCCCAACTCTTTTACATGGACTCTCGTCTGGCCCTTCAAATACTCTGCGAGCATCTTACTTTTAAAATAGATCTCCTGCAGACGGTCTTCAAGGTGCATTATACACTGATGGGAGAACCGGGAGCACGAAAGTGGCAATTAGAGAACAAGAACTGTATTTTGGCAACAAAAACTTAAAAAAAAAAAAAAAAAAATTAGAATGAAAACCTGTAACGTCTGACATACAAAGTTAGGCGAAAGGTTGAGCTTGTAGAGCTGATATGTGGACTGCAATATGTTGGAAACCAGGCTTGACACCAAAACTTCTTTTCCCAGCTTGGTTACGTCAGTGACTCTCCTCTGGCTGCTGGCCACCTGGACTGTCCATTTGTCTGTGTCTGCTATAATGCAGACGGCCTCGGCTATAGGCTCATCCAATACAGGATGCTACAAAGGACAAAGATGGATGTTTAATATTAACAACAATAATAATAATAATAATTAAAAAAGGGTACAACAAAATCTTATAACAAGAAATAAACTTAAAAAAGGCAATCTTTAATTTGAGGTGGAAGACAGAAACAAGTACTCGCAACATTTCTTTTAAAGTGGTGGTATTATGCATTTTTCAAGCACATAGTGCCATTTTATAACAAAATCAAGTAGCTATGTTCACTTTAAGAAGCTCCTACTCTTTCTGACACGCCGCTTTCAGCACATCATCACAACAATGCTACTCCATTATCCTGTTTATAACAGTTTTTAGGAGTGTTGGACTGAAGTAGTTCAGAAGATAAGATCAGCAGATGCGCAGTTCCACCATGTGTTTGCCAATTGCTACTGCCACTAATCTGGAGGAGCTGTGTGGGGAAGGGTGCGCAAGCGTTTAGGCACCTCCAAATGGCTGCCATGGGAGATTCAAGGATTTCTCAAACATGCATGAAACAATCAAAGCAACACTCATTTATGTTTTTGATAAGGAACTAACATTATAACATGATATAATATTGTTCGTTGTGCTTGTGTACACTGTATGGAAATGTACAATGACAATAAAGACTTCACTTGAAAGGTCCAAAAAATTAACTTTACATAATCTTCCTCCCCCCACCCTTAACATTTTGTGTAGTCAGGGTTTTTTAGGAAAAAAAAAAAAAAAAAAACCAACCTAATCTGCACAGAATTATGGAAAATATGTTTTTTTCGTCATTTACCTGAACAGCATGGTTTAACTCGGTCATGAGGCTTTGCCGTAGCTTCTCATCACTCGGGATCCCATGCAGTACAAAGTCTGGAACGTAGGCGGGGCAGTAACCTCCAAAAAGAGACCGACCAAAATTGGCAATGGTAGGCTTGGAGTAATTCTCCACTAATTTTGCCCTGTAGAATCCAAAATATAAAGAGAATTTTTGTTACTCTAAAATGTAAACAATTACTTCTGTCTCGATTGCAACAAAAACAGTTAACTCGACTGAAAACAAAAGGGGATGGAGTTGGTGTAAAGGTGGAACACAGACTTACCCAGGGAAAGGAACCAGCACTTCCTCCTGCCAGTCCTCCGTCTCTTCACTCTCGCTGTCTCCAAGTGCACTGTCTGAGCTTTCATTGCGCGGTATTTCCCAGTCATTGACAGAGGACACCTGGCACTTTTGGTCCTTGTTGCTGTCGTTTTCATCTTGACGGAGAGGGGCACATAGCCTTGGATCTTTGTCCTGCTCTGCATGGCAGCTTCTGCAGCAGCATGTGTCAGAGGAGTCTGTAGAACTACACCTGCACCTCCTCTGAACAACAGATGTGTTCTCCCCCTTTCTGCTTGAGCCCAAAGATGTGTCCAAACCCGGGCTACTTAGTGGACTTTGAAAAGTGTGATCCCCTAGTTCATGAAGCCGAGGAATCCCAGATGGATTCAGTAAATGTTTGTGCATATTGTCCATGGTTGTCTCGTGGTTGTGTAAAGTCCTTGTCTCCAAAGGGTTCTCTGAACTGAAATACTCATTACAATAGTCTGTGCATTTGGTGCTCCACTGGGGAATCTTGCTGGATACCCGCTGCAGAGCTGGAGTTGCCTTGGTCTGATTGGTTTGGTCCTCAGCTGCACTGGCGTTGATGGTCTTAGAATGTGCTCCTCGCTGCAGATATTGCTTGTGTTTTTTGATTTCTGCTTCCATCTTCCGCCTGCGACTCTCTGTGTCCGACTCAGGAGACATGGAGTCTCCAATAAGAAAAGTCACTTTTGTTGCTGGCTCTTTGTCCTCAGCCAAAGCCATTGGTCCTGTCACAGCGTTTCCAGGTAATACAGGTACTGGCATTGCTCTAGCAGAGTTCTTATCAGGGAGATTCTTCTCATAACTGATTCCCGAAGGCCAGAGAACCTGCATTCCTACTGAAGCATCTGTCTCAGCTTCAGCATTTTTACAGTCTACAGTGACAGAAGAGATAGATGAACTTGATGCAAGCTCTGTAGGTAGGGATGAATCAACAAGTTTTAGGTCACCCTTGGTCTCTGCTTCTTGCACAGAGCCCTGCTTCCTGGGAGAGACTGAGCCAAGCCGCAGCACCATTTCCACCGGGACTGCAGACACCAGAGGGCCGCTTGATTCCCTTTGCAGCTGTCCAGGTTCAGCTAACTCTGCTGTTCTAATTTGAGAGATCGTGTCCTCACTGGGCCTTGACTGAAGAACACTACTCATGGACCCTTGACTCACATTGCTGTCCTCCTCATCCTCTTCTTCCTCATCTTCCTCTTTGGGTGGTTCGCTGGAGCTGTGCTCCACCTCCATGTCAGTGTATGTACTGCTCTGGAGGCTGTTGTCTGAACGGTAGCTGCTGTCTTCAGCCTCAGTTTGCTGGCAGTGGGCCCCCTGGGATAGGTAGTCCCCTCCAGGTTTATGCACGGTAACCAGGACATAGTCCGACTCCTCCACCTCCCCTTTTCTGAGTGAAGTGGTGATAAGAGAGCCAGGCATGACAATGGCTTCGTCCTCAGCACTGTCCAGCATGTGGGTTTCTAGCAGCTCTGAGCAGCGGATGAAGTATGTGAGAACATACAGGAGCCTCTGGACCAGCTCTTGTCTGCGCCCAACTACTACTGTTCTCGATAGCCGCACCGGAGACCCTATGGCCCCGTATAGGTCCCCTACAAACAGAGAGAGGGGGGAAATAAAAAGAGATGCATCAGTGTTGGTGTTCATTTTAAAAAATAGCATAAAGAATTCTTGGCCTACAGCTTCTTCAGCTCAATTTAAATGGGACCCATCTCAGTTTGCTCAGAAGATGTCCTGCTCTCTATGCTTTGAGAATTGGGTGGATCTGGACCTGATACTTATCCAAACTCCTTCTGAGGCTGTTTTTTTTTTTTTTTTTTTTTTTTTTTTTTTAAACTTATTTGTCTAACCTTATTCTGCAGTACTTCAGATCTCAACATGTGTTTATATAATCTGTTTGAGCTGTAGCATGCATCACATTGTCCCTTGTATCACATCAGCAATAAAGAATTTGACTTGTCTCTTTTTTTGAAAACAGAAATTAATGTGACTAGTCTGCAGTTTCTACTATTGAGCAGTAGGTGTCAGCATTGACAAGTTTTGAAACTATAAATCATCTACTGCTGCTTAAACTCAAGGAACTTTTGTAAGAACAAACTGTTTCACAACAAAACACAGGAATCTCTCACATGAATTATTGAAAAACATAATTTTAGAAAGACTCCTGGAGGTCCACATATCATTGTTATACAACTGGATGATTAAAACTAGGGCTGTAACGATTCATCGAATGATTCGAGTACTTCGATTATTAAAATTCCTCGAGGCAAATTATCTGCCTTGAAGCAGATGTTAAATTATGTATTACTATTTAGTGCCATGTGTTTCGGCTGGATAATCATTAGTGTTGATACAGGTGGAGCGGATACGCATGCAGATAAACGGAACACAGCGGGCTGTACTCCAGTGCTATAGCTGATGCTTAGCACAAGTGTAGCTTTAAGGACGAACAAACAAATGGGTGGCAGAGCACACTGTGGCATGGGCATAGCTGGAATATGTTTTTCTGTGTATGACAAAGGTACAAAAGATCCGTTACACACATGGACACAAAAGCTACAAATGGCTGAGCAAACAAAGAATTCATCTATTATATTGATTGAAGATGAATACGTGAACTAAAGACTGGAGTATTTTTTTTTTTTAAATTTATTTATTTTTTTAAACTGTCTTTATCAGACTGCTTTTTTAATTCTTATTATTAAATTGAATATAATTTCCGATTTGTGTCATTTTTGTCCAGGTTGACTTAAAAAATTAGCTATTATTGTTACAGGTTAGTTTTCTAAGCTACAGAAAACGTAATTGTTAGGGACGATGACATGAAAATATGGGCCGATATCGATATCCAGTATTAATACTGCTGTCATGGCAGAATTTACTTAAAAAAAATTTGACAAATTTTTTTATTCAGTTACTCGATTAATCATCAGAATAATCGGTACATTACTAGATTACTAAAACAATCGTTTACAACAGCCCTAATTAAAACCTCATTTACAAATTGCTGACTTATCCTAGCTTTTGTATACTTTTAAGAAACATTAAATATTCCTACACAAACTGCTCCAAAATGTCTTTATCATTGTTTTATCGTGCAGTAATGATTAACAGTGTCATGTTACAGTCAAAATAAAATTAAAATAGATTTTATGTTCATATCCTCTTCATACTTTGACAGAAGAAATGCTCTCTCTTCAGTAGCGCGTGCAGGAGTGTGTGTAAGAGAGAGTGAGAAAGTCTCACCAAGCTGTGCCCAAAGAGGGTTGTATGGATGAGTCTTTGCCAGCATGTCTACGCTCTGCGAGGAGTGCTTCTCCAGGAAAATCTTTATAGGAGGCTGCCCATTGGGCATAACGGTGGGCACCCAGGCCAAATGATTGGTCAGGATGGCTGTTAATAACGCAGGAAGGAACCTGGAAAACAGGACAGAGCATGGTCAGAAAAGAGAGTTTACCTTCATTCGAAATGATCTTGCTTTAATAACTTGTCTCCTTCTGACCTTATTTGGGTAAAACCAAATTTCCTGTCACTATATGGAGAACTTTAACCACACTTTTCCTTTCTGAACAAGCCACCTATCAGAAAGTGTTGCAAGGCCCACATGAGCAGAAATACAAACATGAACACACTCAATTCTCATGATTCACTTCTCATTTCTCACAACGCGTCTACTTCCCTTCCTGTCTTATGACTCAAAGCAGTAATGGAAGCCCAACTCCATCACGTGCCAGAACAAAGCAGTGACAGCGACAGCCATCACCCACATCAGTCATACAGCTTAGAGAGAGGATCCCTCAATAAAGACATGATGTGATACAGTAGAACCACAGGTCCCCATGGTAACCTGATGCTCCGTGTAGTCAACACCATGAAGATGTAGCTAGGAGTAAATCAGGCTAACCAGAAGCAATGGAAACTTTAGCTATGAAGTCATGCTTGTTAGGAAACAAACTGTTACCAAGGAGACGGTGTTTCTATTTTAAAATTTTAGTTAATGAGTCTGTGGGGATATAGAGTCTCAGTTTGCACAAACACTGGCCAATGCAATGAAACAAATTCACTTCAAAGGGTTGTTGACAGCGCTAATCCTTTTAAACAGAGATTCAAAACTTAATCAGAGTTCAGAATCAGACAATTTTCTCTTGATTGGTAACCTGCGGGTCAAACACTGACAAATCAGATGCTTGTTTTCTACCCATTAATGGCATCAAAACTAAGAATTTCCCACCATCTTCGATCTAGAAAAGCATCCCTAAACTGTGTGCACTTCTAGCACTTCCTCGTTTACATATTAAATGTCAAAATCTGTCAGAGTACACCTGATTGTTGCATCGCTACTTTTAAAATGTAGAATCTCAACATGAGAGATACTCTGTTCTCTTAGGTTTATGCTTCCCTTTAAACCTGTTATTGACAAGCTCAAGTTTTTATATATAAAATTGTTATTTAAACTGCATTGCTCTTTTTGAAGCTTGCTTACAGTTAATTGTATTGGACATTATCTTTAAAGATAAATGAAGAAAGGGTAAATGACTAAATGAACAAGCATGGGGGAGTTGCAACTGCCAATGACAGAGAAAGTTGAAATTTTCAAAAGCGCTAAAGTTCAGAATTATACCATTCCTTTGGTTTGAAGTCCTTTTTATGAGAATTGAATGACTTTTTTTGTTTTGTTTTTTTTTTTAAATGGCTGCAAAAACTTGTGCATATTGTTCCTTTGTCTTTACTCTATTTCCTCTAAAGTTTATATATTTGCATTGTATGTCTGTATGCTATAAATGCTGTGAACAGGAGCAAGCATTTAAAAAGTCTTGTTCATTTTAAGTGACATAAATTAAGTGTACTGAATATGTTCAACGAAAGTCCTGCTACTGGTTCATCCGTGTACAATTAGCTGCAGCTTGACATGGCTTTGTAACTGTGACAATACGGAGTTTGAGACTGGCAGGGATCTTTTCAGTTTTTTTTTTTGTCTCTAAGACAGACAAGTAAACAGAATAAGGCTGAAGCTGTCAGTGTGAGTAGGAGCGAGTGTGCTATTAGGCTGTAAGTTTTGTTTGGAAGAGAATGAACAGTGTGTGTGTGTGGATCTGCATGCATTTCTCTGAACACAAGTTAACAGACGAGGAAACGTGAAACATTTTCTAAAGTGGGCATGCTTTTTTTGTTGCAATTTGAGGAAGAATTTGAGTCACTGCCTTTTTTTAAAGCTTAGATTATCCAGTGTTTGAGATTCCGAGCAACTGATGATGGAAGCAGATGTAAATAAAAGGAGACACTCAACTGGTTTTTGGAGGCCTGCTCCATCAATAAGGCCAGCTCCCTCATGAAGTGGCCACAGAGCTGGTTCTTCTCTGATGCTCCGGACATCATAGTCAACCAGACGGGCTCGGCCACGCGGGGCGTCGTGTAGAGGTCACAGATGGTCATCCTGGAGACGAGGTATGGCAAGGGAGGAATGGAGAGGGAAAATAAAAAAGGACGAGGGGGGAAGAGAAAACAGACACATTATTGTCTCATGAAAAACAAAGGAGATCTTAGTTCACAGAGCTTCACTGTCTGCACTGAGGCTATGGGAGACCCTCACTGTGTGTATGCGTTTGTCACAGTCCAACACACAACTGTGTCTATTGGAATGAACGGTGTTTGTGCATGCGCACGCACACACGCATGTGTATCTGTATGTTGCTCAGCTCTTTGGGCATTTGTCCATTGAGAACTAGAGTTCTCCATGGAACGTGGGGCGTTGGCGAGCGCATCTCAGCCTCGGGCCAAGCTTTCACAGAGGGACTTTTGGGAATCTCTAAAGACTAAGCAATGTGGAAAAATCTTGAAGATGCAAATTCCCCTGCTGTCTTCTGAGCTTGAACTAATTTGGCTCAGTGTAATAAAGGTTATCAGCAGCAATCAACCCTGGCGATCAGTCACATGTCGTCAAAGTGCTGCTGACAAGGGATGAAAATGATTTGCCCAATTCATCTCGTCTTTCTGGAAGCTTCTGGAGATCCCCGTCTGTAAACAAAATTAACTCCTGATCTCTGACCTATAAAGATGTCCGTGTTAAGAGGAGCAGACAAGCTCAAGAGAAACCCAGGTGTCAAACAGTCAAAGAGATCTTCGTGACAAGGCCTACATCTAAGTTATTTTAGGAAGAAATACATTTACAAAGGAAGCATTTATACAAATAGACCACTTACAGGAACTGATTTCTTAAAAAGTACTAATAAATTCAATTACAACATTGTGATACGACTGCTAAAAGAAGAGAGGCAACCTTAACCTGCTATCCAAGATAAATTTCTATAAGTGACATTTGAGAGCTATCCCTGATGATGTAACAGTCAGTCCGACAAGTTTTTTTTTTTTGTTTGTTTTTTTTTTTTAAATCAACGGTCTTTAAAAACATAACTGATGTTTTAATATAAACCAACATATGAACTATGTTTGGTGTTCATGCATATTCGACGACAAAAAGGGAGCAGCAGAGACTAAGAGTAAAACAAAGAAGCAACTCCTCACATCTAAAACATTTCTGCAGACCTTCTGTACGTCACCGGGGCAGCAGAGGCAACGCGTCAGTATCAGCATCAGATGACCCAATAATGTGTCAGACATTCCTGTGTTATGAACAGCTTCACATTTCCTCAGCCCCTGTTGACCCCGCTCTGTCTGTTGTGTGTTTGTTCACCAAGTGTTTGCGATTGTGTGGAGGTCTGAGGCCGAGCCAGCGCTACATGAGTAGGGAAATCTAGTTTCAATTTTCCTGCTGCAGCTGTTCAGGTGAACTTAAAAAGAACTGGCCTAAGATAGGGAATTAAACTGACGTGTCAGGGTGGGAGGCAAGATTTTTATTACCTCACTATGGAGGTCAACATTGCTGAACAGATACTGTTTGGTCCCGCTATGTATCTTCCAGTGGCCAGAAACTAATTATTTTAATTGTTGGTTTTCATGTGGATGGAGCCTTTGTGCAAGAAGGATGCCTTTTTGATTCAAAAGAAAAAAACAAAAAAACAAACAAACATGTGTTGACTACCCTTTAACAAAGTAACTGTGGCCAAATTTCATTCAGCACAATTATAAGTGCCTTTGGGTCACTGTAGTTTTTCCATAGATCAGACAGCATTATACCTAAAGTGTAGACTTCAATAGGTTTTCCATTTCAGAAATTCCAGGCTTAAATTTCTTTACTTTTTTCCTGCAGTTTTTCTAACATTGAGTATAAAACACTACTAGTTTAAAGCACTTCTTCTAATCTTAAACTTTATTTTGTTTGTAAATAATCTTAAAAGAGCTTTTTTAATCTTTTGCTTGGCATCCAAAGTTTATCCAGAACCACTTGTCCAGTTTAAAACCCTGGCTTAAGAGAGTCCTGAATAGAGACGCACCTGGCAGATGCTGATCTCCTTTAAAGTCCGACCTGTTGACTGAAATGTTGATTCTGATCCTTTAAGGATTATAACATTAAAGAGAATTAAAAAATGAGTAGGTACTTTAAAATGGATATAGTTTTAAACTGACAAAGTGAGAAATTACAAGATTTTCTTAATTTGTGCATCAAGATATATTTCTGTATCCTCTATGTGATCAAATAAGTGCATCAAAAAACATGGTCTTGTTTTAACCATTTCCTGAATAGCAGTAAAAAAAAAAAAAAAAAAAAAAAAAAAAAAAAGTCAAAATTAGCTCAAAATAGAGCTGCTCCCTATTTTTTATGTGGCAATGTATAGGGCGTTTTTAGAAATCCCATGTAAATTTGTTGAAAAATTTTCTTTAATTGTTCTTGTTTTATCTACTTCTGTTGCCTTGATATAGTTGATTTTGCCTTTAATTTTGTTGTTCTTTTGTATAAAGTGACAAAGATTAATGTTATCATAAAAAATGACAGATTAATGCAATCAACCAAGAAATCAATTAGGTGGGGAAAAAAGAAAAAAAAAAAAAAAAAAAAAAAGAAGCTCTGATGTGGCAAATCAAAGATAAACACCCTTCAAATATAAATAAACATAAAAATGACTTTTTGATGACTGAATAATGTTTAAAAGTGTGGAGACATTTTTTATCCTCAATTGTCTTTTTTTATACTTATCCAGAGACTGAAAATTATGAACGCAAATTCCACTTTAAAAAAAAAAAAAAAAAAAAAAAAAAAAGAAAAAAAGAAAGACTGACCAGGAACCGTGACAGTTCTGGTTACAGCGAAATATAAAGGAGTCCAATTTTGCGTTCCTAAACGTTGCTACAAAATTTCCACTTGTGTTGGTTTCCACTGTTGGCTGGTGTGACTTTTATGTACATATGCCTCTGCTAAGTGCGCAGCTTATCTTTGTCGGCATGTGTGCGTGTCCACCCTCTTACGACGTCAAAGCCACATCAGCATTGCAGGCAGGAATATCTTCCAGTTTCTTTCTTTAATGTTCCATGAAATCAAAGCCCCTTAATGGCAAAGGTGGCCCCCAAAGTCTAGAGGTGAAATTTTACAGATATTTTTTTTTTTTTAGTCCAGGGCGCAAGTGTTTCTCCTGCTGGCACTCAGTATTTACTATTCTGGTGCTTGCTTGTGACCAGATTCTGGGGAAGGTAGGGTTGCCACTCAGGGAGCTTGGGTTGCTGAGGCCAGGTGTCAACAGCCACATGACCACAGCAATGTGGAGACCTCACACGGTGAACTGCTAGCATGCATGCAGCAAGTCAAAGTACTGTAGTGCTTGAGAAAGGGATGTGCATGAACAAACACTGAACTGTGTGTTTTATGACAACCAAACAAACCGTCATGGAACAGTGGCAGCATGTCCTACACATACCAAGTTGGATGTACACGCTGCTGCAGCCTAATATCAATGACTACATAATTAACGTCACCACAAATAAAGTCTAAAGCCTTCCTGGAACTGAACTCTAAATAAAAACAACCTGTTTAACTAATGCTATCATGTTACCAATCATGATTTGGTGAGCTCATGCAGGGAAGAATGGTCCTTTTTTGCTGCAACATGCAGGAACTTTCCATGCAGGGTTTGTTGTTTATATTGTTAACTTAAAAACAATTATAGGACCAAGTTTAAATGTGAAATCTGAGTAAAAAAAAAAAAAAAAAAAAAAAAAAAAAAAAAAAAAATCTAAGGGAAGTATAGTAAAGACAATGCAACAGAGAACAGTGCCAAAAGTTGCAGAAAAGAGAAAATGACAAATACTGAACTCGGGCATAAATGCACGTCAATGCATATCATAATGGCCACTCAACAAAACAACAGCAATGCCTAGTGCTTCAATTTATGTTTATAAGCCTAAAATTTATATAGAAATTTAACCAGTGAGGTAAAAGAAGTTGGCAAAAAAATGTAGTCTGAGTGTAGTATCTTGAAAACCAAACAGAACGGCACTCTACCCAGAGATTTAAAAGTACCCTGTGGCAAATCTTGTCTACCTGCAGTTCACCACAGTGACAAATCACTCCTGGAGCTAAAAAAAAAAAAAAAAAAAAAAAAAAAAAAAAAAAAAAAAAAAAAAAAAAAAAAAATTTTAAATTGATAATTTCAGATGGACATAATTTCTACTCCAGTTCTGACAAGCATTGTTACTTTATGAGCAGAACCCAGAAATCTGTTTCCTACCCCAGTTTACAAACATTAAGTTCACCCACATTTCCTGCCTATATGATCTGTGTGGAAAACAAAAGTGCTCTCCCTGTTCTTTTCTGCGTCACAAAAACCAGCACCACATCCAGTCGACAAATTCTGATAAGAAAGGCCTTATTTGTCAAATAAATAAATAAAATTAAAAAAATTGTGTTTTCTTAACATAGTTCCATGGGGTACCACATTATATATATATATATATATATATATATATATATATATATATATATATATATATATATATATATATATATATATATATATATATATATATATGTGTGTGTGTGTGTGTGTGCATATCCATTTTAAATGGCGTGGCTTCAAAGGCTGTTTTATGTCAGTAAAGTGTGGCTTTTAATTACTCATATGTTTAAAAACAAACAAACAAAAAAAAAAAAAAAAAAAAAAAAAAAAAAAAAAACAATGTAGCAACAGATTGTTTTTATTTAAGTTTGATGTTTAACATGTTTGATTTTACTGGATCTAAAATATATTTGATCTTTAATGGGGGAAAATCATGTGGAAGATGTGATGTATGGAGTCTTTTATGGTGCATTATAACATAACTTTCATGCTTGTTTTTCCACCCTTGGTGCTCAGTGCAGCAGCCACTTGTCAATATTAACAGGTTTCATTGCCAAACCAAAATAACACCGATTCATCTGCATTAAATCCTGGCAACATATGATATGGACCTGAAACTGAGCGATTTAAGCTGAAAAAGAACAGCTCTGCCATTAAGACACTGAAAATTGTTTCCGGACTTTGCATGATTATGAGTTTTTTTAATATGCATTTGTTAAAAACAGACTGTAATAAGACAGTAATAGGAATCTGAAGAAAATAAAAGTCAAAATTAATTTCAGTGTCAAAGTGGGACAATGTGAGTTGCTGCCCTACCTGAACTCGTTGAGCCCATCGACCATTCGGCTGTAAGCCAGAGCTCTCTGACTGGCATCTGCTGACCGCCGACTTATTTTCATGGCCTTGAGACATAACACACACACACACTTTTATTATTGGCACTGAAGTTGTTAAACAGAGGCATTTAAAGGGAAATAGCCACAGGAACAAATGACAGAAAGTGGGACAGAATATAAGTTGAATGAATGTCATTTAGAATTAGTGTCAACAGCAGACACTAGTAAGTAAAAGCATGGATGTGAACCATATGTCATTTGACAACCTTGCTTAATAAAATGGTACACGTGAATGTTAAGAACACAAAGCAGCATGCAAGACATTTTCATAAATTTACCTGCTCAATGGCACCCTTTAATTTGTTCATGTGGCTTTCAAACAGCGGGAAGTGGGAGAAGAAGAAATCCTGGAAGCGGCTGCTCTCTTCAGGCTTCGGCGACAGCGTGAAGATGACTCCAATGGCAATTTTCTTCTTCCGCATCACCCCAAGGCTTTGCCCTCCACTTTCATCGGACATGTTGAAGCTCTCTTCCACTGACCTACAGAAGAGTAGAGTTCACAGAACAACAAGAATAAACGGATATGAAAAAAAAAAAAAGGTACAAATATCTGAAAATGCAAATCTAAAACCTGCTACTTTTGTTCATTAAGACTTCTCTTTCAAAAAAAACCTTAAACCTACTTTAAGATCCACAAAGTGAAGTGGATCTAATGTACAATATCAAGAAAATAAAACAAACTCAGGTTAAAGAGTTTAGATTTTCCAATTCTAACATGTTTTAGTGTTGCAGCTGGTAAACAAGATGCTTTGGTGGTGGCAAACTGGGAGCGCTTGGAAGATTAGCACACTCAAGAGACTGACAGCTGCGTTTACATTAACAGGCCAACACAGCATCCTGTCTAGTCACAGGACTGTGTGATTGTGAGCGATCATTAGCGCATAGCAGCAGTGTTTGTCATTTTCCCAGCTGCCTACTGGATTCAGAGGAAGTATTTGCACGATAAACTGTACAAAAGCCAGAGAGAGAGGCAGAGACACAGCAGTGTTTAGGAGAAAGGGTACTTTTCGCTGCTGAGGAAGCTGTTTGTCTCTTTAATATTTCTGGTGTATAATCATACATGTGGATTTGACTTCAAGGATGACCTTGTTACCAACAGAAATACTAATTTGGGTTTTACCATTTTGATAAGAAAATTTGATTACCATAAAAATTCTATACATTTCATTGTGGTCAATTCAAATGAGTAAAATATGAAAATAAGCTCTTCACTGTTGAGCAGACAAAGTCTTGTACTGGAACATAGACAACAGCAGTTTAGATTTAGGACTGTAGCAACGACAACAGCTATACTATAGTGCGAGGTATAATACAGAGATTTAAAACATGAATAAAAAAAAAAAAGTTCCAATGAATCAATATGCAAAAAAAACAAAAAAAACAAAAAAACAAACAAACAAAAAAAAAAAAAACAACTATGTGGTGGTACCTTTAAAAGACAAAATGTTCAAACTTACTTCCTACACATCCTCTAGACCCCTAGTCTTTTGTTACCTCAAATGAACAGAAATTCAGTGAGTAAAGTTTTTTTCATTACACCCCTCACTTTTGGAACAACGGTCCAGAACACCTGAGGGCAGCGGAGTGTTAATATTTTGTAGGAGCAAACTAAATGCATTTCTATTCAGTCAGACTTTTAGCTGAACTTTAATGTTGATTATTTATTAGGTATTCATTTCTATTTAATTTCTTATTTCCATTCTATTATTATTGTTATTAAAAAAGTTATATTAAAGAACTTTAAACAACCTTTATATTCTTAAATAAATGTATTTGTCATTAAGGATTACAAGGGTTTGGAATTTTTCGTACTTAATTTTATTTTGATATATACATATATTTAATGTATTTATGGCTTGATTTGACTGGCTGATTTTGAGTTTTAAATATTTTTTATATTTATTTCCGGTTTCTTCACTGTATAATTGCATTTCCTCAGTTCATCATTCTCTATAATTGTTTGACTTTTTATTTTTTAGATCATTTGTGTTTTATTCATTTTTTTTTTTTAAATTTAATTAATTTACAGTTTTCGTGTTTTATGCCCATCAGTCTCTTTACCAGTGGAGGAAACTTCATGTTGCATTCATAATGTATGAAAAGTGCTCTACAAATAAAGTTGGAGGCATTAAAATGGTTGCCTTGTGTTACTTAAACTGGAACAAAATTAAAATACGGATTTTAGGAAGGTTTATATTGCAGAACTAACATGATGGCTTGACATTTTTCAATAAAACTATTACATTTATCCCATTCATTTTGCCCCATTTTAAAGACACACAATATCAACACAGGTGTAAGATCTGAGGCAGGGATCTGACATGTGGCAAGTCCTGCATTAAGGGCTCTTTTTAAGATAACACAGCTGCATGTACGTGTCTCACCATCGAGGGAAGACGCCGTTCTCCAGGCTGGTGGTCTGACTGCGGAGCCATCTGCGCTGGTAACTGGACGCGCAGCTGCTGGTCAACGAGGAGCCAGGGGATGGGAAGGGAGTGATCAACAGGCTACTGAGAGAGGCTGTTGGGACACAAGGAGGGATGGAAAGAAGAGGGAAAAAAAAAAAAAAAAAAAAAGAGATTAATGGAAACAAATCAAGATGGCAGGAATGGAGTAGGAGATAAACAGAGGAGAACAGAATAGATAAAAAGGATGGTGGGTGACAAAAGTAAAAAGGACAAGTGTGAGTCAGACAGCAAGCATGTAGGGTTACTCATTCACAATGACACATCGTTCCTACACAGTTCTGGAGAAACTGAACTATTATAAAATGTTTCTGATGACACCCAAGGAAAAAAAAAAAAAAAAAAAAAAAGAAACAATTCAGTATGGTTCACAATCACTGAACAACTTTCATTACCATCATCATTATAATCTTTACCTTTATTATTAGCATTACCACCATTATTATTAACATTATCATCTTCATTTTTTTTTTTATTTGCACTTTTAATATTTAAAAAGAAAAAAAAAAATCCCTCATGAGTTCCAATTATATAGAAATCTGATGCTGCAGCAAAGAGGCTGTGCACCAAACTTGGCTTAATAACCAAGTGCAGCGTATACTGCTGATTATAGAGCGATTTACAACCCAGGGAGCAGACAGCAGTCAATCATAGATTGTGTGTGATCTTGTGTCAGTAAAATAACAGAGAAGCGACCTCATTAGATGGACAAATCGGGATCATACATTTTCTATCAGCAACATACATGTTGCAGTGTGGGGGGGGAGCTCTAGAAAATGAAGATGACAGAATGCAGCTTGATTTAGAAGATCATTTACTAGATGCTGGTTTTGAGAGCTGCTATATTTAATCAGATGCATGTGACTTATGTTTGAGCACAAGCCCTAATGCCAGCCATGCCAATTGGATGTTATGTTTGTGGAGAGGGAGGTGGGGGCAGAGGTACGTTTCCACAGGACAAAGTTTCCAAGTCCCTCCAGGGGTCTTTCTCCACAATGGATCTTTTTCCCCCCTTTGTTCGCTCTTGTATTAAAATAATTTTCAGAAAGAAATTCCTATGTGTTAATAATTTGTTTCACCCTGCATTTCTAACGCAACACATGCAAGCCGCTTCCATGAAGGCATGGTATACATGGGTTTTTGTGCACCATACGTAAAATTGCAACTGATATGCGACAGGTTCAAATTACTGCTTGCTTTCTAACTATTATTCTTGTGACCCTGATCGGAGAACTTAAAAGTGAGTCAACCGCATTGACACAGGAAGTGCTTGGGAAAAAAAAAAAAAAAAAACCCAAAACACTCATTTGCTGTGTAACACACACTCTAGGAAGTTCACACAAAGACAAAAACAGCTTAAAAATATATTTTTAACTCTATAATTGATCAGATAAGAAAAGGTGATCTAAACATAGAAGAGTTGTTCTTGGTTCCAGTCACTCTTTCATCCTTAGAATAAACTTTAAGCACCATTCAAGGCTCATCTGTACGGTTGAAGGCTGCTCAGACTGTAGGTCAATCCAGGCTTTTCTTGATAGTCTCATTAACCCACCTGACCTGGCGATGCCACTGTCCCTCTCGTCATGTGGCCCTCGGCCTGGCATGTCCATTGGGTGACTGTGGCCTGGAGCAAAGAAGGAGAAGAAGAGAAGGCGATAGGTTTGTTAAGATGAAAAAGTTGAAATAAGAGATTATAAAAAAATATATATATAAAAACATTCAGCTGTGATTAATAAATTGGAGACCTAAAATGCTGAAGACACTCTTACACCAACCCCCCCCCCAAAAAAAACCATCCCATGTTAAAGCTACAGCAAATCCTAACGCTACGACAAAAGGGCGGTTAAAGATGACTTTTCAGCAGTTGCTGCACTCTTAGGTTTTGCAACTCAATATGAGGAAGTGTCCCCAAAAAAAAAAATAAATAAAGCAAGAAACCACTACTGTTGTAATAGACTGATGGTCATCAGCTCTCACAATGTCACTATCAACGGAAACCGATATTATTTCTTAAAGACATTTTTCACAACAAAGCCAGTATTTCGAAATACCTTCTACCAAAACGTTGAGTGAATACATCAAAAGGAAAAACAAAACAAACAAACAAGCAAACAAACAAACAAAAAAAAACCCAACACAACACACATCAGTGATTCCTCTCACAGGACCGAGGTGTGAAACCACAAACGTGAATGAAAGAGCCACAGAGCATGCAGATGTGGGTAGAAAATGTTGATGGAGGAGAAGCCTCCCCACTTTACAACAGCAAGAACAGAAGGTCCCCCATCCCCACTGAAGGAGGAAGGAGGCTTTTAACCACTGATGCTGGAGGCAAATGAGCTAAAATGAAAGAACGTATTCTGTGTGTGTGAAATTTAATCCATCTTGCTGTACCACCTGCCGGATATCAGCTCAGCCTCAGATTCTTTTAGAAGTATGACAAAATTCTCAACACAATGAGGCAAAAAGGGAAAAAAATAGGTTCTATCCCCAAAGATGAATGATTTCATGCATCTAAAATTCAAAAAGGTACATAAATATTAATAGAACAGAGCGAAGTTGTGAAATTCTTCTGCAACAGTGTATGACTCAGAATAACGTTTCACTCTTATATTAAACTGTAGAACTTTGTCAGAGTAGTTGTGGTCATTGAAACTATGATGAGCTACATTTATTTGGGGAATGTTCAAACTTTTGAAAGTGAGGTTTTATGCTGAAAGGTTATAACCAGTTAGTATCTTCCTTGCAGCAGGTAACTTCCTTGGTATCTTTATTTAGCATAAATCCTGGTCAGATGATCGTTTTTGGTTTTCAAACCACTTTAGTTTTATTTCGGTTACTTTAGCTGAAAATGCTTTACATGTTTCACTTTCCATACGTGTGTCACACAGCTCATTAGTGGTGCACCATGAAATAACCATCCAATGGAAAATGAACAGCAGTTTGAAGATTTATAGCAAAACCTATTTGCATAAACCACTATGATGCTTTTAAGATTGAAGTTGTTTTACCAGACGCCTAGGGAGAAGTCTACTGCAGGTAAGATTAACTAGCCAAAATCTTTAAACAGAATCTCACTTCAAAAATCCATAACTATCCTTTCCTTTTCTAAATTTCTAACCTTGCATTTTTTTTACTCAGTGTTAGGAGAAAAACTGTCAATCTAAATTGTTTAGCACATAAAAGAAGACAAACTACCACTGCTAAAGAAACAATACACTGATAAAAACAAGTATGATTATGATTACGATATCTAATGCTATCTACAAAAGCTAATGTTTAGTCTGTGTCAGTCGCAGATTTCTCTCTGTGGCTACCTTTTGAAGGATCCATAAAGAAGGAAGGACTGCGTCTTGAAAAACTGCCTTGTGATTAACAACACAGATACTAGAAGGAATATCCTAGACTAAGCATGCTTTGGCATTTTTCACAAGCTTGTTAAAAAGTTTAAGGAAACACAGAGGAGATAAAATGCAACTGCCCAGTTCAAATAAAGTCTAAAAGCATTACAGATACAGTCAAAGCAAGTGGGTGAATAACAGAAGGAAGAGGAGGAAAAGAAACTGTAAAAGTGATGATTAATACTACAGTAACCAACACCCTTGAGCCCACCATGCATCTGAGGAGTCTGCAATGCACCTGGTCAGAAACTACAGGCTGATATTTTTTTTTACAGTGTCTGAGTAAGACTTCATGGCTGTCAGCAGAAAAACTTGTACTGGAAGCTGTAAAATATATTTGAAACCAAAGATTTCTTTTGGGCATCAATTTAACAATCAAATCAACCAGAGATTTTTAGAAGATGGAGTGTAAACATCAGGCACGACAGAAAACGATTTGATTTATTTCAGCCTAAATTATATGACCCAGGTTCTTTGCAGACGTGCCATATTAAAAGGCATGCTGTGACTACTTTTGTCACATCTATATGCAGGATTAACCACACATGCACGCTACACCGAAAGTCACGTCCTGAACAACCGCCACTACTCCAACTACAGCCTTTATGCAGACATGCAACTGGCACACGGCATTCGGGGCCAGTTTTGAGCGCCAACCTGAAAAGAAAGAGGCGCTCTTGATGAGGCGCAGCGGGCCCTGTTCAGAGAAGGCCCGTCGAGGGCTGCAGAGTTGAGAAAATCCTGGGCAGCACAAACAAACAAAAAAAAAAAAAAACATGGAAAAGAAATTAAAAAAAAAAGAAAAAAAAAAAAAAAAAAGAAAGAGGAAGAACAGACAAAAACATGAACCATGATTAGTGAATGGATAAGGAGGAAAGCCGGCAGTATCCAGTTGACCGACCGTCTCGTTAGTTAAGATTTTTAGACTGAAAATAAACAAATAATTGTCTGTTGGACAGCTGGAGAAAAGACAGGTGGTATCATTCGCAGAAAACACAGCTTTAAGTCATGATTTTATTCTTAATCAATCAAGGTTTAACACTGCACATTTAGTGTTTTCTGTGAGGATGAGAAAAAGGTAAATATACAAAAGGATAGGAGCTGCCAATATTTTTATGTTTCTTTAAAGAAATACTTTGATACTTAATTTCTCATAGGAGCATCTACAACCTAAACTTGTACAAGTTTCAACAGAAAGCTCAAAATTTCACAACCAGCAACGAGGACAGAGATCAAAGATTCAGGAAGGCACTAAAAGCATTTATGGTGTTTGATGAAGAGGCGACTCAACCGTTTCACTCAAAAATCGCGTGCCCTCTAAGGCTGACATGGTTTCTAACTGTTCACATGCTAAGTGGAAACGTAATAAGGAAGTGCTGGTAGAGGCTTTCTGGCACGATTTCATGTAAATTGGAACACTAAATGGTCTTAAAATGAGATCACACCTGCTCGAGACCAAATAAATCACATGACTTGAGTGAACTAACCAAAGGAAACATCACAGTGGCAGAACGCTTTAAAGGATTTCGTGTTTTACACAACTGAAATTATCTGTGTGCAGTCAAACATGAAACAAGTTCAGAAATGTGAATGTAAATCCATTAGTAGAAGCATATGTGGACTAAATAAAGTGCTGTAGCTCCATGTTACTATGGTTACCTATGCTCCCTAAAAGACTGTTGGGCCCCATGTGCTGATCTGGCCTCAAGGTGTTGCTTTCTGGTCCAATGAACTCCAGGCTGTCCTGTAACCTGTAGAAAGCCAGAAAAAAAAAAAAGAAATGTAACATGAAGTTATAATTTAATGCTTCATGCATTACTAAACTTCAACAAAGCATGTAAAATCTAAATACAAAGAGACTTTCCATTAAAGCTGACGGTTATTTGACAAGAGATGACACAACGAAGAAACACATCTGAATGTTTTTGTTTGCCAATGTGACTGCCATGGTAATCAAAGTGAGACAGGTGTGTGCTTACGTGTTTAGACTGCCGTACGCACTGCCTCCAGTCCTGGCGGTGAAGACCTTACTCAGCATGAGCTGAGGTGGCGATCTGATATGATGATAGCGCAGGGACAAAGATCATATACAAGTCACCTTGGTAATATGCACGTATGTCCATCAAAGTTATGCTTCATATGTCTTTTTTACCCCAACTGCATTTATTCTTCCATTAACTACTTGTTTAATCTCTAAAAGGTTAAGCTAGTCTTAAAAAAAAAAAAGAAAAGAAAAAAATAAAAATATACGTTTATCTAACAAATCTTTCATCTCCTGTTATAAATGAGCCAAAATAATTTTTATATCAAAAACACTCATTGGATCAAAACTCAAATGTAGAAATCGAGCATTTCCTTACCTGATCTGATGGATTTTGAGAGTTGAGCCTTTGTAGCTCATGGCTACAGAGCCAAACATCATCTCCCCCAACATTACTACATCAGAAGAACACCTCGAACCCTGAAAAGGAACGCTATCATTTAATACAGTCTCTCTTATAAACCTAAAAAAGGTTTAGAAAAACCATTTACAGCTTATGTTTATGGATTTAACTGCCCTGCTGTTTTCATGTCTCTTGCCCTGCTAATTGTTAATTTAAGATGCTGAAGACGGTTTAAAATGCCAAATATGTCATGATTTCGTCTTGGTTTTTAAATGATCATAAAACTGCTCTCACACATAAAGCATAATGTTGTAGATTTTGTCTTAATGTAAATAAGATAATGATGACAGGAAGGTTAAAAAAAAATAAAAATGTATTTATAATACTTTTTCTAAGACCTTCATATATTTTAGGAGAAATTGGAAATTGACAAAACTTGACAAAAAAAAAAAAAAAAAAAAAAAAAAAAAAAAAAAACTCTGAAGGGTGCATCTCTCATTTTTATGCAAGTCTGAGACTGAAACATTACTTGGAAACGGTGGCCCTGCTCCTTGGAGTCCCTTTCAGAAGTGCATGAAGAGGAGCTGTCCAGGGAACTGCTGCTGCCTCGTGTTGGACGGAGTTGGCAGCATTTCCCAAACACCTTCATCTGGGCATCGGCGCTCTGAGAGAGACAAACAATAACAAAAGAAATAATTTAACAAGCAGACTAGCGCTAGAGTAAGCTCATTTCACCTGAAGTTGTTCCAGAGAGTTTGTATTTTGAAACAAAAATACATCCTACAACTGTTATATTTCACTTCACAAAGAAAGGAAAACTTAATATGGCCACCACAATTACACTCAACCACTCAAGTTGTTAAACTATTATTAAAAAAAAAAAAAAAAAAAAAAAAAAATTATAATAATTATTTTGCCTCAAAATGAGAATGTAAAAATTACTTTTTTTGTGGAAAAAAATGGAAATGAATTCAAACTGTTGGTCAAAACCACAGAAACCTAATCTACAGGCACTTGGTAAACAGCTAACTAACAGCAATGTGAACCCAATCAGCCTGAGTCATGTGCTTTCCTAACTTGGCAGCCTATTCAGGAGGAATGCATTTGGGAGGGAGAGGGCGTGTGTGAGTTCAGACGTGTGTGTGTACATTTCAACTCAGCTCTAGTAGCTCAGCTGAAACCAGAGTTATATCCCTTATTAAAGACAGAAAGAAAGAGTGCAGAGAGGAAAAACAAACAGATGGTGGAGACGATAATAGTTGTTTCATCGACTGCAATCAACTTGAGTCCAAATAATTATGCAATCCCCCCCGCCCCCAATCACTTTCAAGATATTTTGCAGCACGCCAACACCTACGTGATAGTAAAGCTGTAATGACTCAGAGGGAGCTTGTGTTCGAATATGCACATGGGTGTGTGTGTGTGCTTGTCTGCTGCAGTGCAGTGTGAGGTGTATACAGAGTCCAGCAGCATGTGACTGGCAGTCATATGACTCTTTGAGAACTCGTGACTGAGCAGCGCTGCGATCACTCCCTGACTCTCTTCCTCCCCACCGTCCACCACTCCAGCTCCAGATCCTTCTTCAATTCCTGTTGGTTTACTTCCCTCTTAATGCACAACTATTCAATTGTCCTGCATATATATATATATATATATATATATATATATATATATAAAAAATAAAAAAAAAAATTCCCTTCTCACCCTCCACGGGTGGTCTTTCTCAACCTCTGAGCTCGGGTCCTCTACCAGAGGCCTGGGAGCTTGAGGGCTTATATATATATATATATATATATATATATATATATATATATATATATATATATATATATATATATATATATATTTATATTTATTTATTTATTTATTTATTTTTTTTTTTTTTTAAAAAGATGTCCTTCTGGGCATCATTTTTTTTGTTTGTTTTTTGATTGCATGTAAACCATCCCATGCATGCCCTCTCTTCATTACTTAACCGGCTGTTTCACCATTTCCCCATGTTTAGAGCTGCTGGTCTGGCCAAATCAAGCTTTCAAAAAAAAAAAAAAAAAAAAAAAAAAAAAAAAGCAGAGAAAATCATGTGATAAAACTTGAGTAGCTTGCAAACTGCAGAATACAACAAAACTATTAACAGCTTCTCAAGCACCACAAGAACTAACGTCAGAATAACTGACATGTTATGCTGCATTTCTAACTTTTTCAATGTGGTGTGCAGCACTGTTTTTAACTGAGCTGCCTGAGTAAATACAAGGGAATAATCTGAGTAAAACAAGTTAGCACCGATTTCGATTACTTCATGGCATGCTGTGAGCTGCAGAACATAAGCATGAAACTGGCTAGAGACATGATAAGGCGCGTAGTCTTGCAAGACATGGTGCAAAAATACAGATGGGATATGGAAGAGAATATGCAAACCACAGGGAAAGATGATAAGGTGGTGGCATCTAACAGAAAATGTTTGAAGTTACAGAGAAGTGAACATCGCAGGACACAAAGTACAGGAGAGAGTGATTTAGTTTCTCAAGGAGATGTAACAAGAGACAGTCAAGAGCACTTTAGAATGTTAACATGGATGAGAGGTAGAGAGCAATTTACATTTAAAAAAAAAAAAAAAAGAAAGAAAGAAAAACCAACAATCATAACAGAATAACCTGAAAAAGCAAACCATAGCTATTAGGCATCTAAATATATGAGCAAAAAAAACAAAAAAAAAAAACAAACAAACAAACAAACTAAGACCAATATTAGGATGGGGAAGAAACAATAAATGGTGAATGACACCCATGTCATGTGAGGATGAATGAAAGAATGCTGATTACACACAGGCTGTCACCTGACTGGATTATTGGAGATAAGAGCACCAGAACAAACCAGTCAGTGTCAGATGGCAAAACACTGCATCTTTACAAAAATACTGTACATATTATTCTAAATTTAAAAAAGAGCCAGGAGTTGTGACTGAATGTTGCCATTTGCACAAAAAAAAAAAGACAAGAAAGGGTCACAGGTATGCTTGTTCAAAGATGCACACTTGACACATAATAACCTACATATATGCAAAGAAATATTGCAACACTTGTAAACAAGCACACAAAAAGTCTGAAATGTTGATAAGATCTGCCTTGAAGGACATGCCCTCAACAACTGATCACAAGACTTGAAATGCTTTAAACAAGTCAGCAAAACACCAGCTCACTCTGCTGGTTTTTGTTATCTGATATCAAACGTGCAGTGAGTAACTGGTTGGCGACCAGAAACAGACGATTATCAGCTTAGCTGGCCCTGGTGAGTGACTGGCTGTTTAGAAACTAATAAAATCAGAGCTCTTTCCAAACCATGAATGCAGCACAACAAAGCACTACCCTGACAACACTCTGCAGAACTGATGCTGTTTCTGAGTGAAGAACACTTCATGTTAGTCATTTTCAGTATCAGTGAGAGTGAAAAGCAAGGAGGCATAAAGACCTATCTAAACGGAAACTGTATTAAGAGAGAACAACTCTGAGCAGATAACAGGATGGCAGACAGGACAAGCTAATCAGTTTGATCCTTTTTCGCTTTCAACCTCTGTCACAGAACATGTTTGATTTGAAGGGATAGAGCCTCAACCTAAGCCTGACATTTCCAACAGGCTGTCCAGAAATGCTAACTCCACTAATCGCTAATATAAATGCCAAGGGCAGTTTAAAATGTAAAATCTAAACTTTCAGCCTTTGATTTTAAATAACAGTAAAACCCTGTTTATAGGCACTAGTCACATCACCTCTGCTTCATACATAAATTGGTAATGTTTGATTAATGCAGGACAGTTAATAAAATATTCTGAATGCTCTAGCAGTAGAGCTATACTGGCCTAAAATCTAGTCTGCTCAGTCAAGCTTTACAATAAGATAGGAAATTGATCACATAAGTGTGATCAGTGTACTGTATAAAGTATTTAAATATAGCAAAAAAAAAAAAAAAAAAGAAAGCTCACTTAAAAAACAAAAAGCACCTTCACTACCTCATCTTACACTCAACCTAGCCAGATATACTCCCTGCCTGCGACTTTTAAAGTCCAAAGGAACATTTCACAGTAGCGCAGTGAAAGTTCCTGACAATCATGTTTTGTTTTGTTTTTTTCTCTCCTCTTGCTTTGGGTAAATTCTTTCTTTGTTCATCTCCTTGTTCTGTGTCAGTTCTGTAGGTTTTATAGGGTGAAAGTAACTCAAACCAATTTATGTTTTTAACTGCAAAAGAAGTACAGATAAAGATTTTAAACAGACTACCATGGTATGATTGCAATGACAAACTACCATCACTATAGAATACAAAACTTGGCCTCTGAAAGATGCTGGACAGAAACAAAGTAAACATGTGACTCACGGTAATTGGGGTTTCCTCTGTGCCCCTTTTCTTGGCATTGGAGTCAAAGAGGACATTTCTGCCGCGCCTCTCACAGTCCTGGTACACGATGAGTCTGATCTGACCGGGCTCCAGCTGGGGAAGAGGCCAGCTAAATGGAGGGATTGATGGACACAGGAAAGAGGGATCAAAAGGAAAAAGAACAATGGCAAAGGAAGATGAAGATTGGAAACAAGAGGATGGAGGGGGACAAAATGATAAAATAATTAGAAGTTATAAACCTAAAACCTTGTGCTGTAAGAAAAGTGAAACTATGTCTCGTAAAAGGAAAGCTGCATCACATTTTTAAAACATTGTTTTATGCGAAGGTTTGTATTCTTTCCGAGAAATGCAGGGTGTCGTTTTTTTTGCAGCGCCAGAAGAAGTGCGACAGTTTGGGCAAATGTAAACGATCAGAATAATTCATTTTTCTAGTGTCCATTATATCAAGGGATCATTTCGACAACCCTAATCACAACTGACATAGTCATCGCAATATTTACCAATATTATTGCAATCACAAGATTTTGTAATACTGTGCAGCCTGGCTCTGAGCACAAAGAAAAACATGGAAGGTAAATACCAGGCTAGTTCAGCTGCCTTCTGTTGAGACCCAACAGGTTTCATCCTCTGGATGACTGAGAGTCTGTACAGATGCTGAGCATGTGGGGAAATGTAAATATGGATTTCTTGTAAGCTGGTAATAAACACTATTTATTTAAGCTGCCATCTTTTGCACTGGGCATGGCAGACAGCAAAATCCATGCCACAGCTGCCAGACGCCCATCTCATACCTCAGCCTGCTGGGGGTGGGTATAAAGAGCACTAAAACCTGCCACAAAATCAACCACTGAACAGTCTTAGACATGCGTGCATGCTAAATCTAGATTTTTGTGCTCGCTTTGCTTTACACAGCATAGCATAATTAAACCGTGAGTCATTATTGCTTTCCTACAAGTCCATCTGATTATCTGAGTCATTAATTCTTCACTCAAGCCTCAAGGCAGTCATTTACAGCTGAAACTGCAGTGTGACTTCCAGTCATAGGATTGGATTCACTGACCAGCTGAGTGAAAGAAAACCTTGTGATACACTCAGATTTGCAAATGCAAGCAGATATCTTGTGAATAAAATCTTTATTTGAAAGGTTGCTGACATGATACTCCAACTTCCTCCTCCATATGTAAAAAAACAAATGGGGATAAAACATCAACTAACGTGCTTCCCGCACTTTTAAGTTATTTAGCTTGCCTTACCAATGCTAGCTATTGCTATTAACGGACAACGCAGCATTTACAGATTACGGTGGATATTTGTAGCCCTTCAGCGAACTCTGAAAGACCCCTTTGAACCTGAGAGATTTACTATGAGCTATAAAGATGACTGGTGATTGGTGTAAGCGATGACAGTCACTCATCTATCTTTTAGAGCAGACACAGAGCTGGACCTCAATATAGTTTATTAACTGGAAGTAGTGACTGTCTCCACACACACACAACTGTTCAAACTACAATGATTGATAAGGAAAGGTAGCAATGGAACGATTGTTTCTGCTGGACCGCCACACACACACACAAACAATTTCATGCTTACAAGCAGCCTCTCAGTTTTGGTTGAGGACCTTCAAAAAGGTCAGGGAAGACCTGTTGATGCAGGTTTGTATGAACATGGGAGTTGGTCTACGTGTATCATTCCCATACATCTGAACTCTGTTTACCAAACAATGGTATCCAAGTAGTGCACGCTATAAGAGGCTACGTGATCTAGTCATGAAGGCAACCAAAGGAGACACTAAGTTCTTTTTAAAGTGTAGGCATGGGTATGATATTATGAGAACAAAAAGGGAGTTTCACAGTATTTATATAAAAATGTGAAACAATATACAAACATGATTTAATTGCTTCCATTTAAAAACTGAAAAGCAAGAAATATTTCCACTGCTGCACTGATTTTTAGGCCATATTTGTTAGACCTTCCAATAAAGTCATTTGCTATATTGAGAAACATGTTATAACTGCTTTGCCTCAATATTTTTCAATCCATACAAAACTGAATAAAACTAAAATGTATATCAGCTATTTGCTGTAACTCAAAAACAAACAAACAAAAAAAAAGCATTTAAGCAATAAAAATTTGAGCAGCCTTTTATTCAGCCAGCTGATAGGCCGTGTGAACCCAAATACTTGGACCTTTTACTAATGCTGGATTTTATTATGATCCAAAAACAGCACAGCTTGTCGATTCAGTTTATTACTACGCAGTTCAAAGGTTACTCCTTTAGACACATGCTGTCAGACAACACATTTACCGAAGTCACAGGAAACAGGTATTTGCCACACACACCATGGATCTTCAATGCCTTAGTCCAAAAACATTAAGAGGCTACCAACTGCCTAAACAGACTTGAGATCCTCCAAAGGAGTCAGACACACTCGGCTGGTGGTGACTTCTTTGTGTGACTGTTGTTTTCTTGTCAGCTAGTTGTTGGACGTTAATGCTTGGCAATTTTGCAAAAAAAAAAAAAAAAAAAAAAAAAAAAAAAAAAGCCATCTTCAGTTTTCTCTTTTTGGCTTGTATCAGAGGGAAGGCCTGACCTCTCACCCACTCTGAGTGCTTATTGTGTGATGTAAACCCTGGCTAGCTTACATAATGGGCTCAAATTGCATTCTATGGGGCAGAGTCAATATAGCCCTCAGACTATAGTGTAAGATTACTCGGGGTGTTTAAGTCTACAATATACATGCTTGCAGCTGGGCTGCTGCTGCTGTTGAATGTTTTATTTATGAATCTGGCCTTTGTACAGGTTGTATGGGCTGACACTTTCAGGAAACAGCTTTTTTTTTAAAGAACAAAAAGACTGAGTATAATATGTTAAGTTGAACTTTGCTTTTATTTTGTTTTTTTTTTTTCTGTTTAAAAAAAAAAAAGATGCATACTAACCTTCACAATTCAAATGTAAAAATAAACCCCGCGTCAACTGTTTTAAATATCATGATTAGAATAATGTGCATGCTGTAACCGAACAAACAGATGAAATAACATTATTTTCCAGAAATGCATTGAAGTTGCTTGATGAGTTTATAGACCAAAAATGCCCAGAGAAGAAGAAGAAAAAAAAAAAAGATTTTCAGTGTTTGAGCTGTTGATTACTGATAAGAGCCAATCAAGGGCAAATTGACAAATTCAAATCTCTGCCTGACTGATTCATTCAGCTCCTGTGTCTGTTCTCTCAATCACCAACCCAAAAGCAAAATTTGATTCTTTGAATAAAAAATATCCACAGTAAAAGCCCATCATGCTTGTTTATTATTTCAATTGATACCCATGACTATGTCCTATTCTAATTGCATACAGAAACTGGATCACTCGACTACTAAGCTACGTTATAAAAAGGGACTCATAACAACAGCAAGCACGACCAACTATTTATCAAGATTAACCGAGGCTTTTCAAACGTCCCAATGTAAATGAAACTTTTAATCTAATATAACATCCGACAAAGGCAGAAACCTCTGATAGAAAGTCAGAAAAAGAGCAGAGGAAGAAGCATCCATCAGAGACCGTGTGACAGTCACAGAGCAGAGAGGGGAGTCATTCATAAAAGCAGCACATGACTTCATGACTGTTACATTCTTGTGCTTGTCTGACCTCAATTGTTTAAACCGGTTCTGACTCAAAGTTCCACAACGAGACAGGTATAAAAAGGTTTTGAATTCCCGGAGATACTACTTGATTAAAAAAGTCCCACCAACTACGTTAAATCATAAAATTCAAAGTTGAAAACAAAGCAGCACTCTGCCCTTCTGAAAGTTTTCATTGTCTTGCTTTAAAAAAAAAAAAAAAAAAAAAAAAAAAAAAAAAAAAAAAAAACTTATCAAGTATGGGTTTCGCTCCTCCCAAACATGTATATGCTAAAATCAAATGGCATGCTTTCCTACAATGCTCCTCATCCACCCAGATTGATAGCGTAAGGTTTGTTCATCATGCAGCTCCACCTGACCATAAAAACGTTCCACTTCAAACTGTTAATGCCAACCGATTGGATGACAGAGGCTGAAAATGCTCTGGCAAAAAGAATTAAAAATCTCTGTGTGCAAATCTAGCTCTGAAACCCTAACAAACATAACCATGCCCTTCTGTGATCCATGTACGCCAGGTTAAACATTACCCACTCCTACCTGAGCATCATTGCGGGTCTGCCGGTCTTTCCCCAGCCCTCTCCAACTCTTTATTTCTCTCGTCTTTCCTCTCTGCTTCTCCTCTGCCAGCCAAAGTGGGGTCTAAGAATAGCAGTGGACTAAATTCACACAACAACATGAGACTATCAGGTGATCACAGCAACACAGTGTGCTGGACAGCACAGAGGGAGCAACAGCAGCGAGCCTGGACTCCTGACAGCCAGAAAGCGCTGTGATAAGACAGTGACAGAGGGGATTTGTTTGTGTATTGTTTTCTAATCCGACTCTTTTTGTTCCTCGCTCGCTTGTATTTCCTCTTCCCCTTCTTTCTGTCTTCATCCAATAAATGTAAGTGTGCAATTGCTGCCTTTTGACGAAATGTTAATAAAGGGACATATAAAAGAACTTTAAGCAGCCCTGAGGGAAAAAAAAAACAAAAAAAAAAAAACATGTTCCACATGTTCATTTTAATTGTTTGCAAAAACTTAACTAAAAAGCTGTGTGATTCCCAGAGTTTACCTTTGACACATTGACAATGTATAACTGATGGTAAACCATTTTGCAATTCACCATCTTATTCTTAAGATCAAGCTTTTCAGGTATCTACTCAAACTGCAGACAGCTCCTTCCATTTCGCATGCAAATAAAAATAAAAAAATGTTTCTTAAAACATTCTTTCAAATTCCACATATGTAGTAAAAGGTCTCCATAACAAACCTCTATAATCCAGCTAATATGCATGTGCTGAAACTTCTTTAAAATATTGTCTAATGTGCAGACAGGAGTCAAGTGTCTTCCTTTGAATTAAGTGCTTTTCTTTATCTAAATCACAAGTCAACATCAAGTGACGAAATGCACCCAAATTCAGGTACATACAGGAATTGTAATGCTTTAATGCATCTCAGTATACATCAGGAAAAATATAGAAAACTGGAGAGTAATTTTAGGTGTATAAACAGGATCAATAAGAGTGGCAGTAGTGTTACAATCTAAACAATACCCTCCATTTGTTATAACAAAGCAGTCTAGTTTCCTAGACTGTTTTGAGTCTGACATCAGCCTATACTGACCTCAAAGAGCTCCAGCTCTCTCTCGATTGCCACTGGAACATCTGTGCATGTGTGTCTCAGTGACACACACACACACACACACACACACGGGGAGACAGTTACATAAACATCCTCACCGTCCAAGCTATGTGACGTTCTTCCGGTTGTGTGCTGCAAAGGACACTGTTGGGTCCAGCAGTGTTATTGTTGTAACATTTCTGAAGTAAACATTCGACCCGTCATAAAACAGGACTGGACAGAATTGATCAGATTACTACAGAATTTAAAAAACACACAACCACACAAATCACTCACGATTCTAGCTGTAAAAAAACAAACAAAAAAAAACCCCCTCAGCATTTAGGGTCTTTAAAATTTGATGCATGGACATGATATTTCATGTTTGTGTTTTCCAGAAAATACCAAAAAAATAAAGCATGTGTAGTATTTACAAATCCATTTGTCAGAGACTAAAAGAATTAAAAACCAAAGTCCCTGCCAGAGCATGTGTGATATCTCAACAATATTCTCACGGCCTAATTTCAACCATCTTGCTCTGACTCCACACTGATGTTGCATTTAGTTACCAACTGGGCCCCTTTGCTTTGGAAAACTGCCAGATGCATCATGTGTTTAACCTACATGTCGGCGTACAAGCAACACCCTTAAGCAGAATGCAGTCTATGACACTTCAATATGCATTCTGTGTGTAATACTCCTGTGTCAGACCTTCAGGAAGACATTGTTGACTTGAAGTGACCCACAGTACTGGACTGAAAGTCAGATCAAACTATTTTGTTGATCGGAGTTATATTCCAGTTATTTTTGTAAATACTGACATATCCAATTCCTCAAGTATGATTTTTCTCTAGAAAATCTTGCGCGGGTTTAAAGTTTAGATATTTTAATTCTAAACTTTAGTTTTTAGTTGTTGATGGAACAACTAAAAACAAACGTTTGGCTTCAAAGTACAGCTTCATAGACACTTCACAAACTCCCACAGCAACTTCCTTGTCTTTATCTTGAAAACAGACAGGAATGAGTACCAGCATGTTGAATACAATAAATGAGCTCTGCCATCCGGCAGTCATACGACACCGAGCAGTTGATGCTTAAAGTTACGACAGTCGGTTACTTTATGCTCGATATTTATTTGCCAGCTGATTTATATGCCTCTATACAATAGCTGACTTCATCTGGAACCTGGGTGATTCTCATTTTAAAATGCACCCATATCCAGAGTTTGTAAGAAAACTGCAATATAAATGTTATTTCAGTCAAACTAAGGATAAACTAGAGGGTTTTTTTAATAATAAATCTAGCAGCTAAATAAGATTAATAACCATGTCTTAAATTCAACCTTTAAGGTACTTCTTGCCCAGTGACTAAATATGTATTTAGCTTATTTCTCTGAAACAACTTCTGAATCAGCACCTTCTGGCAGAAAGGGAGTGATGGGGGGGGTTGATGGTAATGAGTGCCTCCTGACTGTGTCTCCAAAAGAATCACATCAAGGAGATGTGAACAAAAGAGGTGGAAGGCATGTCAAAATGCAACTGTCCCCAAATGTGTTAAACATTGGAAAATTAAGATTTTAGTCGCAAAAAAGCCATCTTAAAATTGTTTTAAGATAGGAAACATAATGCTTTGAATTTGCTGGAAGGAGAAAAAATAAAAATCAAGTGCTCCTCTTTCTTTCACTCATCCCGCAGCTGAAAGTAGGTTAATTAGCGAGTCTTTCATTTGACTTTCAGACAAGACGCCTCGCACTGGAGGATATCTGTGGACCCGCTGAGACACATCACTCTGTATGCTCCTTTACTTTTGAAAGGAATTTTTTTTTTTTTTTTTAAATTGTAAAAAAGAAAAACAAAAAACACTGAAACTTCTAACCAATGAATTTTTGTATTATGACAAAACATATAGAATGTATGTGCCCTCTCCGTGCAAAGTTTACTATCCTCTTCTTCCCTTACAATAAAGAATAAGCATCATTTCTAAAAAAGGGAAACCGTGCAGTTACAGTTAAAATTCTTATTTTGGGAATTGTGAAAGTGGCAACGGTTGCAATCTTTAAAATTTCTCACATTAGAAGAACCAGCTAAAAGTACAAGCTATGTACTCTGCAACCTACATAGGCATGGTTACACTTATTTTTGTTCCTACAAAAGAAGTTAATTTAGATCTGTTCAGATTATAAACATGCAACTGTATGTAGCCATGTGTGATTTGTGGCGTTTGATTTTCGCAAAATTATATCTTTATCGTGTCCCCTGCAGTTCTTAGAAGCTTGAGTATGGCCACTCAAAATAGTGTTGATAGGAACTCGATGACAGCCGCAGTCTTTATAGAACCTTGGCAGGCCTGTAACGTGAAGCCTGAACGTGCATGTGAATGCAACATCCTAATAGGCTGTAAATTTGCACATTAACAACAGATTCTGAGAAAACCACTGAAGGGACCCTTTTAAGTTGCATTAAAGACTTTTATATAGAGAAGTAAATAAGGTTAAAATGTTAAGTTCCAAAAACATAAACCCTGACTGCATGGTAAAATGAAACCAGGATTCATTTTATTATGTTTCTTAAATCTGTAGAAGGTAAAAGTCCATTTGTCACCAAGGTTTCCCACCACAATTTTTGAACACACAAAAACAGGTGGCTGTGCTGTGTAGGTGTGCTGCAACTTGAAAACCTGAGTATATCAACTTTCAGTGAGACCAGATTTCCAATTCAAATATGGAACTAAATGGTAAGAAACGCATGTGTCTGAATCCTTCGTTTTTCTGCAAAAAGCTGAGTGAAACGTCCACCTGACCGCATTTAGCTTGCATCAGTTTTCAAAAAGCTAAAGAAATCTTACATGCTGCTTCTTTTATAAAACTTTATACAGTTAGCCTATTGATAAATAGGGTGGCCCCTCGAGTCAGAAAGCTAGTACAGCACAATGGTTGAACAACTTTTAACGGCAGGTTGTTACATAAACCTAATTATTTGTTTTGAAAAGGAGACCCATAAAAGCACTCATCAAAATAACAATAAGTGTAAGAAATTACCAAAGAAGCAATGCTAATTTTAGTTGACAAAATTAAGACATGTTTAGTTGCTAATTGCAATATTCAACTTTATGTTTAACAGATGCAATCAGGCTTTTCCTGAGCAACACACCTTTACTGTTTCTTTGAGATCAGACCTGCCAATTCTGACTAAGTTGTTTTGGAATGATTTTTGATGGCAATAATAGATGAGAAAAAAAGTGCTGTATTTGGAGAGAGGCATACATTTTTAATTTATAAAAAAAAAAAAAAAAAAAAAAGGAAATATATAAGCAACCCCATTCATGCATCAAAAAGCATGTATTCCTAATCACAGTGCAATTTTATTTAACTTGGTTTTGATGGATTCAATGAATAGAAAAACCTCAACTAATTAAAATTTTTTGTTTGCCTGACAATTACTCATCAGACCCAAGACAAATGACCCGACTCCCATCTCTAGCTGATTGATTTGTGCATCTCTAGTCTGTCCCAAAGTTTTGAGATCATCTGCCCTATACTACCAACAAAGTTAACAGTTATAAAATAAATTGCGCTTTTACTTGAAAGCCCCTTTGCACGATTTCATCTAATTTTCAAAGACATGCCTTACTTGGATTCCTTCCTTGTTCCCAAAGTGTGGTGTCTTTTTACCTGCAGTCATCCATCTCTACATGTACTCTAGCTGCTTTAAGTCAAGTTTGCAATGGCTCAAGTCAACTTTATGTAGTTGTGCTCCTGCAAACCCGTCTTGAAGAACCTTGAGTACATGCAGAGAGAGAGAGATGACCTCAGGTAAAAAGACAGGACACTATGGAAGCAAAGAGGGATGTCATACAAGACTTGGATAAGTGCAAAGATTTTTAGAGACTTTGAGAGAAACAATAGGACTGTGACTCATTACTTCAAGCAGTGAGCATGACAAAAACTGAAAAAAAAGAAAAGAAAAAAAAAAAAAAGAAGAAAAAAAAAAAGACAATCACATCTTGTGAACAAGTCACATGAAAAGTATTATCAAAAGTGAAGGAAATGCTGAGGGTAGTTTTTCCTGTTGCCATTAGAGATTAATCAGACTGCACTGACAAAACGTTGATGAAATGAAGTGGTAATAAAAGGGTGTATGGCGAATACACAGCAGATCGCAGCAAATCCTTTTCAAGCCTTAAGCAGTTTTGATATTATTAAAATCTCTTATTCTTAAACAGGTCCAAATGACTCATCTTATTGTACTCAGCTTTGTGCCAGTGACTGAACATGCAGCCATGTGATCATTCCACAACCATGACAGCCATTGATTGATGAGGGCCTCACATGACACACAGAGTTATTAAACTATGCAGTGGAGGAAGGATACCATGACAATCAGCAACCTGAGACACTACTTCTCCTGAACCATCAAAAATAATAAAAAAAAAAAAAGACCTCTATAAATACGCCAGACCCAGCTGAAAGTTTGGCTACATAGCATGTATGTCATCCAATTCTAAATATGTGGGAAAACTTCGATTACCATATAGAATTAAATGCTATTCTGCATTAATTCTAATATAGTTGATTCTATGATGTTCATCAGTTATTAGGAAAACCCCCACAAAATTAAACAGGTACTCCAAGACAAGAAGTTAATTAATATACTGAAATTATCTTGTACTCTTAAGGTACTAAATATGACAAAAACTAATTTATAAGTGGGTGTATTTCACCAACGTCAAGAAGGAAGCTTTCCCACAGCCTACCAAAAATCAACCACTGTGAGTATGGGCAGAGCGGAGAGAGCTACTGGCTGAGAAGACCTGTGACTGGCTAAAGGGTAAGCCAAAGGCTCTTGGTGTAATGTGCAGTATGCCATCTCTGGTCAGGTGATGCAGCCAGGGAAAGAGGAGAGGCTTTTTAGGCTTACCTACGGGGGTCATCCAACCTGCTGCCCGCTGTGGTATTCTGGAAGCCACAGTGATGTGGTGTAACAGTGCTTTTGGTGGAGGAGACGTTATGCAGAGGGCAATGGGTTTGCAAAACAAAAAACATTATGGAATACCTTGGGTATTCCATAAGGGTATTAAATCAGAGTAGATTTTTATGACATATTAAAACTAAAATATCTAGATTTATTTACAATCCACCCAAAAGACAATGTACACGACTCAGAAAATGTCTTTATAGAAACGTCCCCATCTCTGTAGTCTACTTCTATGCACAGACACATTTGTCCAACCTTGATTTTTCACCAACTGTCACATCTTAAACCAACAACTCTCCATAAAATTCTTCTTACAACATCCATTGCGTCATTTTTATCTGTACTCCAACTAATCTTCTGATTCACCAGTTTTATCACTTTAAGAAGAACCCCTATTTTTGTCCAACTATTAAAGTGTCCTCTCCAACCATCTCATGTCACAGATTTCCCCCCTCCAGAGTCGTTTCATGCTTGATGAATGGAGAGCCTATGCCAGAGGTATGGAGAGCACAGCTGACCACCGAGTTAACAGAAACGCCTGCTGACTGTCTGTTTGTTCTAGGACTGATGCCAGGCACCCAACCCCCTTTAGCCCACACACA
Source organism: Anableps anableps (assembly GCA_014839685.1). Classification (NCBI taxonomy): domain Eukaryota; kingdom Metazoa; phylum Chordata; class Actinopteri; order Cyprinodontiformes; family Anablepidae; genus Anableps; species Anableps anableps. Next base: position 24,965,838 of record CM026078.1, on the reverse strand, counting down.
GCATTCATCCTGTCGGTGCAGACTATGGCACCTTTACGGATGCGGAACGTGCTCTGGCACAGACATGGGCCAAAGTGCAAGCAGCACCACACAGAGGTAAGCTTTGCGGTCTGCTAGTAATTATATCCACCAACAGACACATGGTGGGAGCAGTATCTTTCACTCACCAGGTATTTACAACTAAAAAGAGCACTTTCCCCTTAGTGGCATGCCTGACCCTGAATAAGAATGTGCACAAGAACATACCAATGTGCATAGAGCTAGCAAATCAACTCAGGGAGTATCAAGTGTCATGCTAACCAGCTCTATGATGCATCGCTCAGTGCAGTTCTGTATAACCTTTTGGGTATTTACAATATCCAAAAACAATAATTTCACCATCTGCATCTTTTCTTTGCAAAGTTTTCAACTGAGATTCCTCCCCTGCTTACAACTGTGGAAGTAAACGAAAAACAAAATTATAGAGAAATGAACAGCTACAAGCAGATCCGACACTGAATTTTTTTATGATCATGATGTGTAAATTTAAAGTGTTTGAGACAAAGGTTTTGTGAAAAAAAAAAACAAACAAAAAGAATGAATGATTTTTTTTTTTTTTTTTTTTTAAATGGAAACAAACAGGCATAGACAAGTGAAAAATTCTGATCATATGACAATCTTGATTAAATATGCAACCGTTTCATGCCATTATGAAAGCAACAAAAATACAATGCAAATGCTTTTATTTAAAAAAGAAACAATTATTCCTACTTCAACTAATATATTGATTATTAAGGCAATTCTCCGTTTGACAAATAGATTTATTCAAGGACAGATCAAACTTGGCTAAATTATTATTGCACAGAATATTATATCTGTTCTATAAGCAAGAGAAAAAGTGTAGTAGCCTTCTTTCAGCCAGCTGACCAGAAGTGCACACCAACATGTGGTGAAAGGAGGTGATTTACTACCCTAGTATCTCAGTAAACAGATTTTACACTGTAGGATAGCTAGGAAGTATTAAAAAATGTGAAATAAACTTACTGAATTGAAATTGTAATGGTTTAAATAAGAGAATTTTTATGTATATAGGAGAAGCTTCTTTAATTCAGGTGGTGTCGTGCATCAACACATTAAATCATCAAAATGTTTTCAAATGAATATCTAAATGTATATTTGTGTATTATCTCCAGCAGTCATAAAGAAGAAAACCTTTTCAAAATTCCATCACTAGGGGGTATCTGATGAAAGCTGTTTTGAATTGCAGTTGTCTTGTAAATTTAAAAGATTGCAACTTTAATATCTTAAGAGTTTACAAATGTCTTGTTCTGCCACTCTTAAACACTTCACCAATTCTGATATAAACCAAAGTTTACCTGAATAAATACAAAATGCAGTTTCCAAATTATAATTTCCTTTATGAAAAGAAAAAGTACCCCCTAAAGCTAACAAAACCTTGTTCTACCCTTGGAGGCAACAACTGCTATCAAGCATTTGCGACAGCTGGCAATGAGTACTTTCCATCACTCTGGAGGAAGTGTTTAAATTTACTGCTGCATCGCAATCCGTATTTAAGATCGGAGTTTTACAACACCACTCCAACTACAGCAGATCATCCAGGTCCTGAAGCAGCAAATCAGCCACAGACCATCACACCACAATACAATCAGTGTGATTTTTGGGGCGGATTGTGCCTCAGAACTCTCCCGTGGATGCAATTTTGCCCCAGCCCCTTTCTTATTTTTGAAATATTAACATTGGATCTTATATTAATGTCAGTAATTTTGGTAAGATGATCAAGGGAAGGTTCATCATTATTTCATGTTTTCTGCATTTGTAATTGGTGGCTTTGGTTCTCTCCCTACCGCGAGCCTTAAATACATCAACGGCTTAGTTTCCCATCTGTTCCTGAATTTTTTTAGATTTGGGCATGATGTGAGACTATTTAGATCTTTTAGTATACTTCAAGTTGTCAGACAGATTCTACACAAGTTGTTTTATAATTCTTCAGGTCTGGCAGCAATCAGGCATGTGTATGGTCAAACTCAGCTTTAAAAAAAAAAAAAAAAAAAAAGATGCTTAATCAGTAAATTTTTGATTTAATAAGAGGGCAATTACTTTCTCACACAGGTTGCATAGGTTCTCCATCTTTGTATATCAAACATTTAAGTGTGACAAAAAAGTGAAAACACTAGAAAACGTAAGAGCACAAACACCACCTTATCCACGTACTATATATCAGATAAAAGTAGCTTGTATTGACAGAACCAAGTTTAAAACTAGGTGCGTATTGTTACGCAGGACCAGAATAATGCAGACATATGGCTGCACAACTCAGAAATTAAACAATATAAACAGCCCGTAAGTGATGATCAGAACATTGTTTTACCATCATACATTAACGTTGTAAACGCTGTGGCGATAGATGCATGACCTGGGATTGATCTAAAGTTGATCTAAAATTGATCTAAAACAGAATCAATCACATGCTCTTCACCGCTACACCACAGCACACGGTGTCCTCCGCTGACTGACCGCACTGTCAGGGAGAACAAAACCAAGAGAAGCCACTGGCACTTTGTTCCATAAAAACTAAACTTAAGCAGCGGGTGAAACGTAAATGCATGATTCTTCATAACAACTATGAACCCCTAAAAGCTGTAACCAAAAACAATGGGGGGTGGGGGGTGTTGGAGGGGGTGAATCAGTCATTAAGGAAACACGATGAGAAACAAAGGACGCTGCTTATGGAACTTCTAACACAATAAGCTGCTAAAACCAACCTTAAAATGCGTAGTATTTATTGTTAACTTCTGATAAACAACAGACGAGCAGGAATGGTCCTGTGAATGAGCAAAAAAGTGGTTGCTAAGGGATGAAGAAACCATCACAGCGCGTGCAGCAGCAGGCTCGCTCTGCGCTAGCATTAGCATGTTAGCTAACAGTACCAGCAGGCACAACACGTCTCTCACGTCTTCGTGGAGTTTGCCTAACTGAACTTAAAGTAACAAAATTATGCAGACCGATTGCGTACCTTCTACTCTTAATATAAAACACGTATCTCCCGAAAAGCGTTACACACCAACACAACAAATCAATAATAACAATTTTTTTAAAAAAAACGTTAGCGTAGCCAGCGTTACACACAAACATTGACACACACAAAGAAATAGGTACCTGAAAGCTGGGTCCTCCTTGCTACATCTCGGTGGCGGCGATAGCGCATTTCTTTTGTTAAAAAGTTTCTGAAGGAGGGTCGGAGGCATTTTGTACCAAAAATAAATTCGGTACACGTTTTCTTTTGTTTTCACATCCAGGAGAGAATATCGTTCCTTGTAACTGTCTCCATGAGTGTCACAGTCATATGACAGGCATTAGTCACAGGAGCTGCTTGGTAACCTGCTACTTTCGTTTTGATTGGCCGGGCGCGTACGCGGCTATTGAGACAGAATTACGCGATTGGCTGGTATTTTTGGTGATGTAACCACGTGGTAATTGTGTTCGCACTGTTGATGTTTTGTCGGGAATCGTGTCGGCGTGAAATGTATTTTCAGAAATCATTTAAATTCGGCTTTTGACCAGCTGGCAGCACACTGGTAGTCATCCAATAAATATGCGTACAATTATATATGATTTATAGTAAGCAAATAAACATGTATAAAAATTATAAGCAATCAAATACACTTATTTTCACAATGTCCTGCAAAAATCTTTATTTATTCAAGATGTTTTCAGACTCCTACATCAGCAAAATGTTTAAGCTGACACTTATACGGACATATATAATGAAAATCTAACATACGTATTGCACATTTCATTTTTATATTTATTTTTTCTTCTTGAAATTAAACTAAACCCATGGAAAAGACAAAGCAGCAAAGTATACATATACATACAGACACACACAGCAAAAAAACACAAATGCAAACATATGATTATTTTTCTTTTTGCACAAAAAGTTACTGGTACATGGATCAAAAGGGTTAAGTATATACATGCGCTATCTAGTGGACATTTTTGGTAAGCACATTTTAATTATATTTTAGCAAAATGGAAAAATCAGAGCATCAGTTAAGCTTTTGAATCAGCAAACGTAATACAATTAGAGTGTATTAAAGCTGCACATTTTTTGAGACACTGTTCATATTAACTACCACAAACACAAGGAAAAACATATAAAGTGCTTCATACCTGATATAGAGTGAAAGTATAACAGGGTGAGATAAAAGTAAAGAAAAACATTTAAAGACAGTTCAACTCTTATTAGGATCATGTTCAAGTACAAAGATAAATTTGAGACTGCTGTGTTTCGATTAGCTATTCTCTTTAAATATTACACTGTGAAGCTGATTAAATGTCTACATACTTAGTTTTGACCATCTTCCATCCATCAAACTCCTTGTCCTTCACAGCTTATTTTACCATATATTCTCATTTAAGCAACTCATACTGAACTGTAGGTTAATTCGAGGAGTTTTGCATGCCTGATTTCAAAGGAAAGAAAACAGCACTTCCAAGTTTGACAGATCTTTCCTTCATTTCTTGAAAAAAGGCTTCTCCTTCGCTGGAATTCACAAAATGAAAGAACATTGCTTTTTCTGAACATGTTTTCACAGGCCTTTTTAGCATCACAGCAAGAGGTAACCTTTCATCTTTAAAGCTGATCACACTTGTTCTGGATGTCATGGGATGAGGGGTTTTTTTCTGGGGAGGGCTTGAGGAATTGCTGATTTTGCTGCTCATTGTAGAGGATGTGATTTCTTTGACTTTTTGAATCTCAGTTGTAACAGGGCTTTTGAACCACACCTTCTTTCTATAGAGAATGGGCTTCCTCTCGGAGAGCTAGAGAGGGTTATATTTGAACATTACTATGAATCTTATTAATTTTAAATGACTGGAAAAAATATTTAAAAATTTAGAACTTACTTTGGGAGGGGTGTTCCTCTTAAAGGCTTGATCTGCACATTTTTAAAAATAAAGAAAATTAAATAATGTACTTTTAGAAAAAAAAAAACTATGTCTGGTTAAATTTGGCATGTTACCAGAGTTATTGTCTGTTTTACCTCCATCTTCAGGATTTTTGTGGTAGCTTAATAGAAACAAAGATTAAATAAGTGTTGATCATCCACATCACCACAGGTTACTTAAAGTGTTCATGAGACTTTTCTAAAGAGTTGCACCAAAGAAAGGAAAAAAAAGAAAAAAAAAAGGGAAAACACATTACATTGTAATTGGACAATAATTGGCTAAGTCTGAATGGCAGATAAAATAAAAAATAAAAAATAAAAATAAAAATCAGAGGGTTTAAAATAATCACTAAGTGCATTAAAACTAACAACCCCATAGTCTATAAATTAACACCAGAATGTATTTTGATGCATTTTTTTAGTTAAGTAAAATTTTGCTAAAAGTTGGGGATATGCTTTTAAAGCACTAACTGGAATAATATTCTACTCCAGCCATTTCCTGTTGAATTCAAAATGACTATCTCCACATCAGATAAACAAAAGTAATGTTGATTCTTAAAGAAAACCATTAATCAGTATTGGCCAGGTAAAGACGAATTATTAATCTCTAGTTAGGAAGTTTTCTTAAAATAAAACACTTACCTGAGCTCACACTTTTGTTCGGCGAGATTCGTAGAAACATCTGCAAAAGCGAAGGTAGCTGTAAATCAGTTTGCTTGTTTCCATGTGTGCAATCAAATAACCTCAGATTCATTTCTGTTTTCACAAATGTGACTATAACGTTTTGTACTGTTTGAAAAGTGTCAATACTTGTGTTTCAAGAATCACCTATGATGGTAGAAAGGTTGGGTGGATGATGCATGTGAATATTCTCCGCATGGCTGTCTTCCAACAAGGTGGAATTTTTCACCTGAAGATGGTGACCCAGCAACTCATCCTTATTGGGAAAAGTCATTATGTCCACTATTTTGACAAGACAAACCCAGAAATATTTATTAGGATAACATTGTTTCATCATGTTGGATACCTTACCTTGTAAAAGTATTTAACTGTACTGAACTTTTCCACAGTGTGTCTTTCTTACAACTAAAAACTTCAACCTATTTGATTGGGATTTTATGTTATAGATCAGCATTAAGCAGCACACAACTGTGAAGTGAAAGAAAAAGGGTACATGGTTTTCAATTTTTTTTACGAATAAAAATCTGAAAAGTTTGGCATACATCTGCATTCACTCCCCTGAGTCAGTACTTTGTAGAACCTCCTTTCACTTCAGTTACCACTGGAAGTTGCGTGGAGTAACTACCCACTTTGTGCTCATATAAAAAATAAAATAGCTGAAGTTCAGGTACATTTGATGGAAAGCATCTTTGAACAGCAGTTTAGGCCTTTCTACAGATTCCCTTCTGAATTTAGTACTGGACTTTGACTGGGCTAGTCTACCACAAGTTGTTCATTTGAATTAAACAATTCCATTGTAGCTGTACGTTTAGGGTTATTGCCCTGCTGGAAAGACAACTTACACCCCACTCTCAAGTCTTTTGAATCTAAAGTATCTCTAATAGGTTTTCTTCCAGATTTGACCTGTATTTAGCGCCATACAGCCCCATGGAGGGGGCAGCATGTTGCAAAAGTTATATTTTGTTATCTAAAAAGAGTACCATCTTCCCCTACGTGAGGAAAGAAAGTATCAGTTTAAGTGGACGTCTGTATCTTGATGTGTTTGCAGCTGTTCCATACACTTCCCATTTTTACATGATGGATGTTCAGTAAGATGTTTAAAACTTTACATATTGTTTTAAAATCCAAGCTCTCCACAAAGTTCTCCACAACCTTATCCAAAATCTGTCTGGATCTGTTTGTTCATTTATCTGCTTTATCAAACCCATGAGGCTTGCAGATAACCAGCTGTATTAACTCAGAGATTAAATTTAGTCTGTTTACTAATTGGGTGACTTCTGAAGACATCTTAATTGTTTTGGAATATTTTTGGGGGTAAAAGAGAAAAGGGTGTTGAATAAAAACACATTACACACTTTTCAGAGTATTCTTTTGTAAAAAAAAAAAAAATAAATAAAATGAAAAAAAATTAAAAAAATAAAGTGAAAACAATGGATCATTTTCTTTCCACATCCCAATCATGGCATACTTTCTGTTGGTTTGTATCAGAAAATACACTGAGGTTTGGTTTGCAACGTGACTAAAGTGCTAAAATGTTCATGGTGTACTTTTCCAAACCACTGAATACAACCATGGATACATGAACATACTACTCATTTCTTTTCTGAAGATCTCTGGAGAGGTTGAGCTGCTAGGGGTCGTTGAGGCAGAGGAGAAAGTGTGATCATCGTCATCATCATCCTCTGAGTTTAAAGTTGAGTCTGCTTCCACGATACAAGACGTCCCACTCTCTGGAGTACCTGAACATTTTAAGACCTCTGGAATGAGTGTGACCTGAACATTTGGGTAAACTTCTCCTGACAATTTTTGGTGGCCAGCAGCTTTAACAACTGGTGTAGCACATGAATCAGGTTGCCTTCTTCTGTTGTCAGTAAACCCAGAGCTGCTTAAGCATGGCACAGGAGCGCTCCCCTGGGAATGCAAAAGTAAAGAGAAATAAACTTGAGAGACACGGGCCATTTCACTCGTGCCACACATTTTAAAATAGTCAATTAGACATTAAAATTGGATCATCAAAACTAATTTGAAGTTTAGGTTTAAAAACAATTGTGTTTCTTATTCATGAATGAAGGGAAAATGTATCATTTTTACAAGTTGGACTTACCCTTAGGAGGCTTACTGGTTTAGATTCATTTATTTCTTCTTCCTCTGGTAATGGGTCATAGTGTTTGCTGGCCAGAAGTCTATTACATCCTGAAAGTTTAGGAGTGGGAGAGTCATATAGAACTGACTTTAATTACCACACTCTGCCTACACTAAAGGCAACTTTATGTTTGATTTTAAGCACTCTGGATTAATTTTTGATCAGCTCTAGCACAAAAAAAAAAAAAAAAAAAAAAAAAAAAAAAATAATATTTAGAATGGTCAAACCTTGATTAGAAATTTTTTAACTAATTTGTTAACTAACAGCATAAAATGGCATAATAATACAAGTAAACCCTCTCGAAGATCAATAGACTAATTTCTAAAGAATATTTAACACTGGAAGACAATATCCAAAATAAATAAACAAACAAATAAGATGGATTATTAAGTCTCTGTAAACAAACGTGCCCTTTAAAATATATTAATCATTAGGCTCAAACAGGGAAAACAGGCAAAAGGTACTTCCAGTTTGGACTTTTGTGGGGAAAAAAGTGTTAACTTACTGTGTACTGGTGTCACGTGTTTGCAGAATTTTTTTTTTTTGAAAGGCTGAGTTTTCAATGAGATTTAAGGGCAGCATCTCTTTCGTGATTAAGCAAACTGTTTTAGCATGCACTATTTTGCACGGCCCTTTTCGTATTTTGTTTGTCGATTAAAACCCTCAGTGATTGTGGGCCGTCAATAAGACGGAAACAGACTATTGGGTGTAGTTAAGTTAGTTTGTTTTGTTTTAATGTTTTTGGTTTGTTTGTTTTGTTCCCCCGTCAAGCTGGGAAAACTGCAAGGGACCATTACATTTTAGGTGCCGATACATGTTGTACTGCCGTGTTTAGCTTCCTACTGTTTTACAGCATAGCGGCTCGCACAGGTTCAGTGCTTCACCACGGTCGTTCGGTTCGGATTCAAAGTGCTCCAGGACTGCAGCTGTCACATTCGGCTTTTAAACCAGCGTTTCTCTGGCTTGCTCCTCCTCACGGGGCTTTCATGCTACACTCTGTGCTACAAGACCATAAGCCTGGCAGGTAACTGAGGCGAAAGTTCGCTCCTCCTGGGCTGGACACACGAGAGGCGACGACGCTAATTCTCATTGCTGTCACGGAGGAAAATACGTTTTCGAACACTATCGCGTTATAACGTGATCAATATATTGTACAAACATAAAAATATATTGTATAAACGTAATACTTATATTGTACAAACGTTGTAAGTATATTGTATAAACGTGATAATTTCGTCCAGAAGGTGGCGGTAGTGTGCTTTTAGTGCATAATGAAGGCTGGGACAATGGCTAACGGGAGTTGGTCAGGTTTTACTTTATGCTTGGTCTAAGACATGGAGAGACTGATGCTGCTGCGCACTGTGGATGAAATCATGGTTAGTATACGCACTCTAGGAAGGATACTAAACAAAATGGGACTGCGCAAAATCAGTCCGATCCTTTAGATGTAGTGGCCTTCCTAATTGACCAGCTGGAGAGTCAATTAGGAAGGCCACCATCTTAGACGTGGCATTTCACCGTCTTAGACGTGTTCAACATGGATATGTTGTGACTCAGAGTACAATAAGACATTGGTTAAAATTTATTGACCCCTGTGGTGTGGAAGGAAGGCAAAAGAGGCGACTGATGCGACGCGTTTACGTAAATCCCGGACCTAATGCCCTTCGATGTGGTTTCCGCAGGAATACCAACAAAGGGCTATTTTACTAGCCATTCATTTCTCACCACATGCATCCCAAACTAAGCTGATAAGCCAAGTTCTTCCTACAGTTGAGTGTCGTCAATGCAGCCAAAACAAAACAAAAAAAACATATCGCCACCATCTGAAAGAAATTACCACGTTTATGCATTATCAAGTTTAAACAATATACTTATCACGTTTATACAATATAAGTATCGCGTTTGTCAAATGTAATCAGGTTATAACGCGAAAATTTATTTTCCTGTGACAGCAATACGCTTCCGCGAAATTCATGCATGTAAAATTTCAAGCTCGTACACGCAGACATGCGCACACGGGCTGGTGACGCAACACAAGAAAGTTGAAAATTGCTCAACTTTTGTCGCAGTCGTCGCGTCCCGTACGTCGGATGGCGGAAAACTGACGCTTTTCGCTGTCGTTCGTTGCACACCCATTACTAAGGAAACGAGAGAGGAGGAATAACTCGATTTATCGGGGTGAAGCTTTTTGTTATCTAGTCTCTTTGATAGAAAGAGAAAGACGACGAAAACAAACATGCACGCATCTGGAAATTATCGCTTAGTCTGGTCTAAATTGGACTGGTTTGTCTTAAGGCCTGTCCATGGTCCACCAGAACAGAGAAATTTGTTCTCTCTGCCAGAACAAATCAACAATATTCTGCTCTTGCAGGCCATGTTTGGGTGTTCTTGTTGGTTCTTCTTGACAGATCATCAGGGCAAAAATCTTTTTTCTTGCAGTGTCCGACAATTATTCTATATAAATGCTGCATTGGAAGAGACTTAGAGCAGTTCTACAGGCACAATTAAGAATAATGAAATCGGATCTGGATTCTTCTACACTGATTACATATAAGCAAATTGTGATTTGTAAAACTTTTAATTATTAGAGTTTTAAAAAAAAGTTATCTCGGTGTATTCTTATCATCTGGGCCACCTTAATTTAAGTGGAGTTCAAAAACCATTATACTATTGTCAAATTTGATCTAAATTATTCTGTGAATTCAAATTAAAGTTTCTTTAAAACACAATTCACGATCTGTGAAATTTAACTCTGTGTGAACATATAAAAAAGGCCATGTTCAGGTTTTTGTTCCTATTTTTGGTCTTGAAATAGTAAATCCTATGCAATCCACATCAAGTCAGGACAAAATATCTAGATCTGATATTTCTTATAGAATAAGAGTCAAGTGTTACTAGTCTAACATTATGTTTTGGTTAGAATTTTGTTTGACTGGTTCTAACTAGAGGCCTAGAAGAGAAATGAATTACATAAAATAGGGTCTTAGAATATCACAGATTATAGTTATTGAATATTAATTCAGTATAGAGATAATCCAGACTCAATTTAGCTAGTCAAAGTTTTGAAATTGTGAAGATGGACATAACAGGTGGTCAAGATACTAAAACAAAACAAACAAAAAGGCATTTTTTGTTGTTTTGTTTTTAAATCCTTTAGACTAAAAAAAAAAAAAAAAAAAAAAAAAAAACCCCTCCAAACAACATGGACTAATTCAGTCTGCGTTTAGACATACTATTAGGTTTCGATCATAAATTGGATGTCTTGATTCCCTAAAAGCAGTAAGTTAGCGCTTTATTCAAGTACAAATTTATAAACTACATAAGTAGTGTTGAGTGTTAACAGATAGCTAATATCATCCGTTGTTTTTATGTCCGTTTCTTACTCTCTCGCCTCTTTGTCGCTGTCCTTACGGGTGTATCTCGTTTGTAAGGAATCCCACTGTCACGACGAACTCTGATATGGCGCTTGTATTGATCCATTTCTTTTTAATCCTAATCTCAGACTTCACTCCAAATTTTGAGGTAACGTTTTTAAACTAATCACCGCCCGCTACAGAAACAGGTTTTGTCAACCGCCTCTAACCCAAGTCTGGGCGTTGCCCAGCAACCATGCACACCTGTCGAGTCATTAGCTACTGTTGATGTATTTTTCTGTTCGTGGTTTCGTTGGATTTATTCTCCGTTTTAAAAGTCTTAAAAATTGACCTCGAGATCTCGGGAGCAGAATTAAACTAGCGTCCTGTTCTGTCAAAACAATTCGTAATTTTCAGTAACATTTTTCAGTTTTAAAAAACAAACCGAAAATTCACAGTAACAATGCCGGGGTCGGGTCGGGCGGTCTCCTTCCCCTTAATGAACAGTTGCTGATCCATTAATGTAACTTGAAATGTGGGAGAATATGTTTAGTCGCGCACAATAGTTCATGCATATTGTGGATGTTTTTAGAATGTATCGGAGGGATGTATTAAGATATAAAATTCAGTTCAATTGAAAATACTTTATTAATCCCAGAGGGAAATTAAATTTCTTTGTAACTCATTATACAAGTTTCTTCAAAAAGTTAGATGCTGATGGCTGTGGGCAGGAAGGATCTCCTGCGGCGGTCTGTGTTATGGTGGATCTGAAGATGACTGAAGACACACTATTGTTGTATAACAGTCTCAAGGAGGATGTTCAGGGTTGTCCACGATTTTCATTTTGTGAAGAATCCTTCTTTGCACCATAATCTTCAGTGGTTCCATCATTCATATGCAGACACCCAAAGTGTCAAAGGACCAATGAAAAGGTGATGATAGGGCTTGTCATCACCTGTTTTGGAGCTATGGGACATGGGCAACTTGTAGTCATTGAGTTTAACCTTTATATATATATATATATCAAAATATTCTAGAGTAAAATGTGAGGCCATCTGTCCAACAGCTAAAACTTGGCTGAAATTGAGTCATGATCAAAAGAATGACTCTAAAACTCTGTAAAAGTTGGCTGAAAAGAAAAAGAAAAGATCGAGGAGTTACAGTGGACCAGTAAAAGTTTGGCTCAACCAACTGAATGATGTGGAGGATCCTTAGATGAGCTGTGCAACTCTCAGTAAAACGAGGTGATGAAAAGTGGGTCAAAATTCCTCCAGAAGGATGTTAGAGACGCTAACGTCAGAATGACTAATTGAAGCTACCGCAGCTAAAGGTGATCCTGGAAGCCATTGATTTTCACAGGTGTATTTGTTTTTCATGTCTGCACAGTTTAGGAGGCAAGGACCATTGTGGGATTCTTGCAATATGATGACGTTGAGTAAAAGTGAGATGGTGTTAAATCAGTGTTTCCAGAAATAAGTAAAACCAAAACATATAACATAATCCCATTGCTTATATTTGAAGCAGAAAAGCAACAATTAATCCCACCTCTACTAAAACCTAAATTTTATATACACATCTGTAAACAAATTAGAGAATAAACCTGTTAAATTTAGTAGTTTTTTTTTAAGTGCATGTTTAGAGTAGACCAACCTGATCTTAGCTGGTTAATCGGTGATGGGTGATGCTCCTTTAGTACCGTGATTGTTTGTGTTTTTTAAGACAGGACATTTTTCAAGATAGCCAAATGTGTCATTCTTGTGCATGAGGGGAAAAAAAAGTGTTTTCTTCAGACAGCTTACCAGCAAAGCACACCAAACAAGGTGTGGGGCAGCAATCCATTATTGCATGTTCCCTATCAAACTCCAAGTCACCCAGGCATTTTCTCTGTGATCTTCTCAAAAGGACCTTAATAGGCAGGAATGGCATGATTGTTTTTGAAATCATACATTTCGAAACTGTTGATATACCTTGCAGTTGGTAACTTGGAGATTGTTCTTGGATTATTTTTTCCCCCAGTTGAATCATTGACAGACAAAAGGCTAACCTTTCATATGCCAGAGAGCAAAAAGAAACAAGACTCGTTTAAAATCATTCCAGAATATCTTTAATTTCACTGCCCTACTCCTGTTCCCCCACCCTCCCTCATTCCTTTTGCAGCAATGAATCATTACAAGGATATGGTGCTGATTCCATTGTACATCAGAATACATAAATAAATAAAGTACAATTTTTCCTACTACACGCAAAAAAGAGAGAAGAACAAAAAAACAAAATCATTCAAACGGTTGATTTTTAATAAATATGCTTACATCTACCTGTCCTCATTTATGTACATCCACATTGTTTAATTGCTTTGGGACGGTAATCAACTTCAAAAGCATATGCATTACTACTATTTGTTAACCGTTCAAACAAAACAAATGTACCCTATGTTTAAAAGTTGCTGTTTGTTCTATTAACCCTCCATTGCTTTGACCAGAGTTTAACTGGTCAGTAATTTAACGGCGGTTGTGGGCAGCAGAATACAGTCTCATGTTGAAACTGTTTTTGAAAGCCAAATGGTCTCAGCATTGCATGGCAAACTGCATGCTTTGCCCTAATCCCTGGTTTTGCATTCATTCATTCATTCATTTTTTTTTGTTTTGTTTTTACCAGAACTATTCTTTGTGCAGAAAATAATGGAAAATAAAGCAGCAATTGCATCAGCTGAGATGACGGTTTCATCTGGGCCAGTTCTTTACATTGAAAAAAGTGCGTGCATGCTGAATGTCTGGCCACAGTTGCGTAGTGATGACTCTCCCTGCAATGAATGAGTTAAAAACAGGGTTTAAATTGGAGAAATGCCCCGCATAAAAACAGCAGAGATTCGAAAGAAGAATTGTGGATTTACATTTGTCAGTCTACGCTGTGAGAGTTTTTGATTGAATTACAGTCTTGTTTCCCACTTTTAGACATTTCTTGCAGCTACTCTACACACAATTACATCAAACTTGTGGTCATACACTTGTTGGTCTGGCTGATTTGAGCTGATGGGGAGGGGAGGAGAGTGACAGGAAATGGAGATGATCAGGTCAATGTTGTGTTTTTTTTTTTCCAGCTTCTTGAATCCTAGCTGTGTTGGCAAGTATTAATATGCCTAATTTAAAGCCAATATAACAAAAGACAGCATGAAACATATGCAACATATGCAACAATACACACTGTCATAAATATTTCTTTTGCATTTACTGTTTCATTCTGATTAAAAATGTAAAGGAAAGCACTGCTTTGTATATACAGCTCTATGCTTCCCTCTGCTGGGCAATACAGTGTTAAACACCGACTTGCTTCTTTTGTTTTAATTGGTTTTTAACGTGGCAAATTCATGCCACAAGGGAAACTACTACTAATTATCCGGAACAAAAGTTAGATAACAATTGCTTAAGCATATAGTCAAATTCATTTATACAGTAAATGCGTAAATAGAAGAAATAAATATGACAATGTGCACATTTTTTCCACTTTATTTAGGTTGTTCTGAACAGCCATTTTAAATCTTCCACATTTGGGATAGTTTTCGTTTTCTCTCCCAAAGCATGTTCTGGCTCATGAGATGCAGTATTGTCCCACTGCAGGTCAAAACAGATCTTTGTGTCAGGATGCTCAAAGGAAAATGAGGTCACGGTGGCCTTCACATGGAGATGCTGCTGTAGAGGTCGTCGATCTTCTTCTTGAAGAATTCCTTCAGCTCGGGCCGTTTGGCCTTTAGCGTCGGGGTCAGGAGGCCGTTCTCGATGGAGAACATCTCATTGTGGATGTAGATGTTCTTCACCTTTAAAAGGAAAACAGAGAAGAAAAATGGAGACAGGGACCAGTTTGAAATGATTGTGAAGGCTTTTTTTCACCATCAACAAGCTTCTGGGACAATTCTGAAAGGATTTTTGACCACTCCTCTTAGGAGAATTGAAGGAATTTATTTCAATTGGTTGGTTTACGTGAAACAACCGAGATTTTAATGTTAGTCCACATATTCTCAATAGACGCAAGGATGGAGGTTTGGGAAGGCTCCTCCAAAACATTTTTTCAAAACCAGTGTGATGAGTCTTTCCTCTGCTGGCACAAAACTGAGTCTAAGTTTAAACCCTCCAACACTTTTTTTCTTTAGAAAAATAAAATTTGTTAGAATGTTCAGAAATAACTATGGCAAAACCACGGCACAAGTCTGCTGTGAACTGGAAGCTGATTGGAATACCAGTGTCACGGTTCACACTGGACCCAGTTTGACATTAACATGGTCAGAGAGTGGAGTCCAAGAAAAAAGCCCCAGTTCCAATATCAGCACCTTCATGCTCACATTAAATTTGCAGCTTCCAGTCTGGACAAGTTCAGTACCTTCCACAGAAAAGGCTAATGGTCAGATGAGATGGAGATTCTATGACGTATTTGGCCACAATGACAAAAAGTATGTTTGACGTAATGAAGGTGGGGCTTTTTAAATCTAAGAACACAGTACTAACTGTCAAGCATGGTAGTGGTAGAATGATGCTGTGGAATAGTTTTGCTACCAATAACCTTGTTTTTGATACGGACCTTGGGCAACGTTGAAAAGGAATGCGAACAAGAATGCGATAAAAAAAAATAAATAAATAAATTGTCTGTCATTTGCACCTTGAACAATTTTTGTTACTTTAATGCATGTGCAATTCATTTTTATTCCATTTTATCATATTTATATATTTCTTAAATATCCATGTCCAGCCTTGTTTGAGTATTTTAGTATGTTACGCACCTGGCTTTGTAGTGCATTTTCTATCTTATACCTTCACTTAATTTACCAGTCAATCGAGAGTTGGTACCCCCTGCCCGCTGCTGAGAAAAGGGAGACTATTTTATGTTCGTTGTGCGAGACTGAATTGCATTTTATCGCACTCCAGATTTAAGATGATCTTATACATTTTGATTGGTTGGGGAAGACAGAAGTAAGGGCTTGCCCAGGCCACCATTCATGCAAGAAGCACCACTGTTTGTTACAGTGGTAATTCTTTTCCACAGAATTCCAAATTCTTCAACTTCACCTTAGATCAACAGCCAGATGGTTGAAATTTGGACAGAAGTGTTCTAATGGGACAATGACCCCAAACACACATCATAACCAGTTTTGATGATTAACACTGAAATGGATAAAGAAGACTGATAGTAAGCTACTTAAACTGCCATGGTCTCAACCCTGCTATGTGCTATGTCAGAAAACAACCAATTTAAATCAACTCTAAACATCCAGCCAGAATTATGTCAATCTTGTTTATGGTTGTTGATGGCTGAGGTTCAGCCTACTGAAAGACATTTAACCAAATATTAGTTTGTATGTATATTGAGGCAGTATGTAAATTAATCAGTTTCAAACAAATTGGACCAAAATTAACAACATAAATGCCCATGATGATTGTATATAAACCTCTGACAGCAACTGTATATAATCTATATCATTACCATGTTACGTTGTTCTCAGGGAACTCGATGAAAGTTGTACACCAATAAATACCTTACTCAGAGACAATCTAAAGACTGTAGCAGAAAATGCAGCTCACAAAAGAGCTACTTGAATTCTATCTTACTGCTTTAAGGCTGGTACTTCATAACTGTGGCTTGTAAGCATCATACTTCTTCCTCCAAATTTAAAAATGTCCAATAGGGCTAAAATCGTTAATTGTAGCTTCATCCAACCCTAGGACATATCACCAAAAACTAAGGTGCTTTTCCCTAACTGGACTTGCAAACAATAATCTTGCTTTTTGCTTCTTGAGTGAGAGGCAGAGAAGAATCATTGCAGGTTTCAAAGAATTTTGGAGTTCATTACCAGATCTTGGGTTAAAAGTTCCTGGTAATATACGTAGAAATGTGATTTGTGCCTTACCTGCTCAAACGATAGGAGGCCATTAGCTTTGCCAAGACGCACCAAATCTTCAAGGATGGCCTTCTTTAATTCCTGTTAACAGACAAGATATATGTATTAGTATTCAATTTAAATTAGCTTCAGAATCTTTTAGCATGAGTGTTTACAAAAACTTTACCTACCGTGTTTTTACAAAGGTCCTTGTAAGTGCCCAGAATGCCTTTCTTCTTGGCCCACTCAGGCATCACTTCAGGGTCAGGAACCACAATTCCCACCAAACAGGACTGGAAAAAGCAGTCACAACATTAATCCAAGAGGGAAAAAAACATAGTCAAAGGAATCTATAGGAGAAGCTATAAAATACATTCCATTTGCAGAGATCTAAAATTTGAGCAAGTTACTACATAGATAGATTTCCGTCACTCTGAAGTACTCTGTGCTTTAGTATGATAAAGTCCTACCTGCAGACTATCCCCATGAACGTAGAGCTGTGCCACCGGTTCACTCCTGATGTAGATGTTCTCAATCTTCTCAGGGGAGATGTACTCACCCTGCGCCAGCTTAAAGATGTGCTTTTTCCTGTCAATGATCTTCAGCGTGCCGTTCTGCAGCAGGTGATGGGTTAAACAAAATTAGATAAAGAAAAGCAATCACTAGACAAAAAAAATCTCATGTAATCACAGCAGCTTTTAGAACATCTCATTATGATACAGTTGCATGTAGTCTGGTATAAGCTTTATGTACGCACAGATAACCATTTGCCGATATCTCCGGTGTGAAGCCAACCGTCTGCGTCGAGCGTTTCGGCCGTTCTCTCTGGGTCTTTGAGGTAGCCCTTAAACACGTTTGGTCCCTTCACGCAGACCTGGATGAAAAATTTGAAACACAGGAAAGGACTGAGTTCAGATATAAAACTTATAGAAATAAACTCTTATGCAAAAATAGATTAATGTTAAAAGAGAAGAAAGTCACTAACCCGGACGACGTTGAGAGTAATTTAAATTTAACCTTACATACAATTCAAATAAGCAGTTTGCTTTTCTGGCTAAAAATAAATAACCTTGCTTACCTCGCCCTCTCCTTTAGATGCAAAGTAGTTCTTCTCAGGAACATCCACCAGTTTAATGAGGTTACATGGCAGCGGAGCTCCAACATGACCTATAAATCAGGTGAATAAAACAATCTTAGGTCTACTTTATAACAGCTTTAACAAGCTATTTTTGCATCCACTTTCACCGAGTTTGAACTGTTTCCTGTAAATGACAATAAATCATTTTATTATGAAAAAGAGATATCTATTTGAAAACTTGACAGCAGGGGGCGATGTTGTACTGCCTTTATTATTGGTTTGTGCAGCGGTTGCTCTTCATGTTGCTGTTTAAAACATGTTGAGGCACAGATGTTTGTAAAAGCTGTTAAAAGCCCTTTCACCACATGACTGTAAAAATCTTAAATCAAATTTTGCTTTAAAGGAACTAGACGTTCTTGTATTCGACATAAATTGGCCAACATATGGCAAACTTTTTTTTTTTTTTTTTACTTATTTTGAAAACATTGATGCTAATAATATTGCTTAATTATTCTTATTACTGATTTGTATTTTTTTTTTTTTTTTTTTTGACTGGCTGGATTATAGTTGTGTTGTTGTGGAGGGGTGGGATTTGGGGAAAAATTGGAAGGGAAAAAAAAAAGACTGTTTAATAATACTGTTGTGATTGTTGTGGAATACAGTATTTGCTCCATTAAAAAAAAAAACAAAAAAACGACGTATATCGGCTGAGGAGACTATCTTTAACTGTATGCGTAGGCAACCAGTTGCAGCAACAAGAAACAGTTGATTTCAGTCTTACATGGAAAACTACGAAATTTTGCACATAAAATCTATAAATTTGATGAAGGATGAAGTTTTTTTCCAGGTCCATATCATGTACAGATACTGTGCATCTGCTGTGGGTCATTTTCTAAGTCTTGCCAGTCACAAGACTTACATCGTTTCCATGTATTTCAGCGACACTGAACTTCTAAAAAGAATTTTATACTTCCATTTGGGAATTTGAAGAAACAGAAAACTGGATAATTCAATACACCTTCTTCAGATTAGAATTATTTCCATTAAAATGTCTTATATGCAGGGTCGCATGGGGGCTGGGGAGGACAATGTATAAATGGATGAATGTGTAACTATATGTAGAACGCAATCTCAAATTAATGAAAGAAATGTGTACCTTGGTTGTATTTAGACAGTTGTACATGAAACTCCAAAGCAGTTATTTGGAATATAATAACAAAGCAAGGTCCTTTATGTACAACAATAGAGCACAACAGAGGCAATCATACCTGGTGCTGATATTTTGCACCTGCTGGTAGATGCTGGTAGGAAATCACCTAGGCAAGCAGGCCTAACAGCTCTTTCATCGCCATTTGATTCATAAGGCCTCTCCCCTTTTCCTTCTTTAGGAAAACAAATATAGACTGCGTCGCTTTTGTACACACGCTCACTCTTATTCTTTTTTTCCATCCATAAATCTCTTGGAGAGAATAAATCACTTGGAGAAGTGGAGATACAGCTAGAGTGTCTGAGCTGATACATCATCGTGCCACCCATGCAACACACACAGTCCCAGAGTGGAGATTCAGGGGCATAGCTAAAGCAGTTCACACAGAACAGCAACAGATTTCCTTCAAGAGGTGTACAACCACAACGACCTTAATCAGGCCCCTTTTCAAGCGAGGAAATTGATTATTCGCCAAAGTCACAACTCACTGTCATCACTTTTTGACCTCTGATTGGAAACTTGAATCGAGTAAACAAGTTTAATGGTTTGAGCAAAGATTAGGATCTGTCTGTGTTTTCAAGGCCTTTGGCGCAAACACAAATGCTCACCTGAGGTCCAGTCTCCGGGTGTGGTGTAGGTACAGCCAGCTGTGCACTCTGTTTGTCCATATGCTTCATATACCTACAAAGAAACATGGGAAATGCAAAGAAAAGGGAAGTGTGAACAGTCTTCCTATTGTTGTACAGTTTTGATGAGTTGTGAAGATTAGGTTCACATGAACTGTGTCTGTGGATGATCTATATTGTCATAGTAAACTGCTTGGGTCAGTATGTGCTGCAGAAGCTGATTGAGGACTTTTTCTTGGTCAAAATTTGGCCCCTAATCTCTGCAATATTGACTACTTTTTGCACCACTATGTCCTCAGATAATCTTGAAATATACCTGACTTGTTAAGTAAATGTTAAATATGTATGACATGTTTGTGAAGGTGTGTCTTACCTGGCAACCTAGAGCTGCTCTGAGAAAACTCAGGACAGTGGGTGAGGTAGGAGCTGCTCCAGTTATAATCATCCTTAGCCTTCCTCCCAGGCTGGCCTGTAGCAAGATGAAAGAGTCTCAGGAATCTCAGGAATCTTAGCGTTGTTTGTAAAGTAGATTTTAGGCAGAAATTTAAGATAACTACAAAACAACATCGGCTGAAGCGCTTTCATTCAATTGCATCTCCTTTTTTTTAAATATTCAATGTCAAAGGCACAATTTTCAGATTCAAAGTCGGTTGAAAGAACTTCAGTACTCTCCATACTTAGTACCACTACTGATACAAATGTTCAAAAAGCCTTAACAATAAATAGATCTTTTTGCAGCAGGATTATCTGATGCTAAGATTAGGGAACTTATTACTTACAAGTAGCCATTTCTGGATGATTAACACATATCTTCCTTATTTGAATGGGATATTCTCATGTCTTTTCCATTTTTAAGAGTGTCAGCATGTTAACCTCAGACCTGGTCAGAACCTTTTTCAAACTCTAACAGATTTTTTTCAAGGATTGCCCTGTATTTAGCTCCATCTACATTTGCATCAACTCTGACCAGCTTCTACTGTCTCTATTAAAGAGAAGTATCCCCACAGCATGATGCTGCCACTACCATGTTTTGTAGTAGTGATGGAAAACTTAAAGTCCTGAATAATTGATTAGAACTTTATCAACAGTCTGGTTAACTTTAGAAAGTAAAGTATACATTAAAAGTTTTCAGTTATATTTATTTCATAGGAATTGTTAAAGATCACTAACTGAGGCACTATTGACTGAGTTAATGTACACAGAAGAGGGGCACTTTAAACATTTTCCATTTTGAAATGATATTAATGGGATAAAAAACTAATTTGTTTTACATTTTCTGAAACCAACTTTACCAGACAATGACAGGGGCATCAAAAAAATGTGGAGGGCACTGTAAAATTTTGTTCTAGATGGCACTCTGAAATTGAAACAATTTCAGGGAAGTGTTTCAGGCCAAGATTTGTGGGTTGAAGACCTATAAAGAACCTTTTTTTAATTTTAGTTTCATTCTTACTCACTCTTTGGACAAGGTTAGCCACAGGGTGGGATTGAGACAATACTTCTGCATTGTGCTTAGGGGAATCAAACAGTTTTTACCTGAATCTTACTGAAGAAGATTTTGTCCCAGATGCTGTCACTGCGAATGATACCTCTGCTGACCTCAGCCCCTTTTCTCTTGGCAGCGAAGTTGAGCAACCAGCGCTTCAGCGGAGTGTTTGCCTGGCTAAAAATCTGAAAACAAAAGACATATTTTTAGTTGTGTGTAGCCCGATTGTTTGTCTTTCCACTTGTTGAAACAGGACTAATAGAGTTACCAAAGACAGATTCAAGTATTACATTAAGTTTTTTTTTTTTATCCTTCTTGGTGTACATGTAGGTTTTTTAACTATTTATATTTGAACCAACTCACTAGACTTGACTGATAAACCAAGGCAGCAGAATCATTTTTATTTTTTTCAAAAAAGATTTGCATAGAACTGTGTAAGCTTGCTTGTTTGCCCAACGCTTTAAATAAAATTTTTCTGTCTGTTCACCTCACCTTGTCGTACATGCGGTTGAGCAGCCGAGGCACCACGGGGAAAATGGTTGGCCGCAGGGCCTTCATATCATCCGGCAGGAGCCGGATGTCTCCCTGATAGAACCCGATCCGACCTCCATGGCAGTAGACCACATTCTGCAGGGGTAGACAAAACAAACACAGTTACCCTAAAGATCAGATATCTCTAAACTAAAACCTGTCATAGTAAGGAAACGTTTCAATATGCAACAATAAAAATATTTTCACAGTATTACAGAAATAAAGATCAAATGAATGGAACTAAATGCAATGTGTTGTAGAAGTATTCACACCCTTGGAATTCAATATATTTTATTCAGATTGAGTTAGACTGCCCATCCTCTTCATGAGACTGCTTTACCACAACAGTGTCTTCTGTTGGAGGCGTCGCTGTACAGCAGATCCTTCCTACCCACAGCCATCAGTATCTACAACAACTCTTTAAAGAACCTTGGATAATATGAGTTACAACAACATTTAATTTTCCTTTCAGATTAATAAAGTATTTTTGAACTGGACTGAATACACATAGATAAAGTAGTAAATAGGCAGGAGGGGACATTTAAAAAGAGCAATACATTATCAAGTTTATTTTTGTAAATAAAAATCTGGAAATCTGACCAGTTTCACTGTCCCTGCTGAAGAAAAGCATCCCCACAACCTGATGGTGCCACCACCATGTTTTACAGTGGGAATTGTGTGTTTTCCATGTCCTCCATGTGGCTCATGGCACAGTTTGTCCCATCTGAACTGTGGATTTTTGTAGCTCCTCCAAAAATATCAAGAGCATCAAGATGGTTTCTCTGATTACATTATTCTTGGATGGCCTGTTAGTTTAGTTGGAAGACTGTCTTAGTAGGTTTGTAGTTGTTTGTAGTTCCATTCTCTGATGATGTGTTGAACAGTTCTCTGTTAGATGTTCAAGGCTTGAGACACTGTTTTAGAACCTAACCCTACTTCTTTACAACTTTCTCCCTGATGTGTCTGCTGTGTTCCTTGGTCTTCATGATGCTGTTTGTTAGCAAATGTTCTCTAACAAACATCTGAGCCCTTCTCTGAGCATATTATGATAAGATTAACATGCACAGAAGTGGACTCTATTTACTAGTTAGGTAATTTCTGAAGACAGTTGGCTGCACTAGATTTCATTTAGCAGTACAAGCCTTAAGAGGGCTGAATCCATGTGAAACTTTATAAATTTAGTAAAAATTTTGAAAAACGTATCTTTTTCCTTCCACTTCAAAATGATTTGCTTCTTTGTGTTGGTTATTTCACAGAAAATAACACCAAAATACTGTACCTTATGTCTTGTGTTTGCAATGTGAGCACATTAAGAAAACCAAAAAGAACCTCATTACTTCTGACAAACCGACTTGGACATTCACACGGATGCAAGTTTATGCTAATGCCATCGTAGTCGTTGTAAATGTCATGGCTTTGATTACCACACTCACAAGTTTCAGGGCATTTTGTCAAAAGAGGAACCTTAACATGCTGTTTCAGTTGTGTTATCACTTTGTGTGTAAAGGACTCTGCTCTCTTATTGTAATTATTATTGTAAATCAAAGTCACGGTGAGGAATTCCTGTACACTTGGAATTTTTATGAATAGGCTTTACTGAAAATCAAGTGCAGGGGCCCCCAACCCCAGTTCTCTGGGCTCACTGTACTGCATGTTTTGGATGCACCGCTACCCTCCTTTAAATCAGGAGTGTTTAAACCACACGGGACCAGGGTTGGGACCCATTAAAAGTAGATGAAACAAATTCATTATTTCAATAGGCTGCCTTGATTGAGTGAAGGTAGCAGTGCAACTATATATTAAGTATCTATTAGAAGGCAAAGCCCAGTAGAGTGGAATCTAAAAAAAAAAAAAAAAAAAGCCCAAGGTCACCAAGCTTTCCACCCTGTCACAACAGCCACTCCAGTTTGGGCCTGTCCCAGAGCCAGGTCACCCCAAAGACACAAGTACACTGCTCCAAGAATCCCCGGCACAGAGAAGGGAAAACCCTGCCCTCAATACCCCTCAACATGCCGGGCAGGCCCAAGCCTGCCAAGGCAATCTGGCATCAGATAGACAGAGCGAGGGGCCTGTGCAATCCCACCAGAGCGAGACAGCCCAAGAAAGTTCAGGAAGAAGGGGTCTGAATCACACAACACTGACCAATACAATTGAATTTCTAAAGTGCAGGGTCCCTGTCTCACTTGATTATCCCATTGCCTTTTAGCATTTAATTCAGCCAACCCAAATAATTAGTCAACAACATGAATGCAATGCTACAAATAAATATTAAATGTAATTTAAAGGTATTATTTATATAAGTAGGAATTTCCAAAAGCTACAATAAATATTTCTCTTTTTGAAAATTGATAAACCCCTTTATTTTGTTGAACATGAAATACATACGTTTTTTTGCAACAACTCAACAATACTGTATTGTGTTGCATAACTTCTCAAGCCTCTTTAAAATAGTGTGAGAAACAAGCTCTGAAAGGCAGTAACTCAAATTAGCAGCACAGGAAGTCAGTCAGCAGAGGTAGAGCACCTTTCAAACTGCTCCTTTTCATTTTCAACTTCATGCACTCAAAACAAAACCCCGAACACATAATTATAGACTTATTTGCAATTCTTCTGGATTTCATTAACAATTTAAACTTTGGTTTCTGTCAAATAACAAAAACCTCATAGCTTTCATCCGGCTTTCCAAGATGTCTGAGGGCAAAGAACTATGCAGTGATGCATGTTTGTGCGACATTGCTGAACTTGCTTTTATTGTGTGACCCGAAACACAGATCTCTGGGGAAGTTAGGTGGTTTCCTGTGTCTGGGTCTCACGCCTCTGACAACACTCCTGTGCAGCGTGCAAACAAACCTCAGCCAGATGCTGCACAAATTGACACAATCATAAATAACATATACACACACATACACACCCCATTATATTTCTAATAAAAATGGCATCTCAGATTAACACAGGATTAAAAAAAACCTCCCTTAAGATCCAAACAAAAATAAAAATGGCTAATAGGAAATGTAAAACAACATGGTTTAAAGCTATCAATGTAACTGGTTTATCTCTGGGTGTGTAGCAGGTTACTGATAAATGATGCAATACGGTCTAAATGTCTAGAAATGTGGACTGGCAAACAGTCTCAGATGTCACTTACACCCTGCTTGTCACTTGTTGAGGTCTGTCTGTTTGCCGTCAGCAGACATGTCAATGTCTCAGATTAAATGTCAAACCGAAACAGCAATAAGAGATAATTTCTGCCTCACTGGAACAGGTTGACTTACTGTATGTAATCAGGTCAGCTTTTCAAAACAACCCTGCTAAACCAGGTACTTTTTACTAACTGTTAATAATGAGGGATTACGGGTGACGACAGCTAAACAAAACAGCAAAATGTGCACAGTACATGATGTGGGTTATTCTTTTAAGGTATTATTGTAAGATCCTGTTAGAGAGCTCGAGCTCCAATCACATTCACACCTCAGAAAATGAATAGATTTTGATTCAGATCCAGATACCCTTAAATTAAATCCACTTCAACCCCACAAAAATCTGAAAATTAATATTAATTTAAATTCAGTATAAATGAAAACAGTTCTGTAAAGACCCCAGAGGTTTGTTGGGAAACATTTCCAAACACCATAATGAAGACAAGAACACAGCAGACTGGCTAGGAATAAACTTGTGGATAAGTGTTAAGCAGGGTTAGTTTGTAAAACAAGCTTGTACAAGCTTTAGATATCCCACAGAGTTCTGTTTAATTCACCATCCAAAAATGTAAATAGGATGGTACAACTGCAAATCTACCAAGGCATCTAAACCCCAGAATCCACATATCAGGTGGAAAAATCTGTTGAAAACTAGCAGTCATGCACTCCTTAAAGCTTTCCTTCATTAAAAATTAGCAAGAAGAAAGCCACAAGATGTCCCATTTGTAGTTTATCACAAAGTCTGTAGGGAAGACACCAAATACATGGAAGAAGATGCTTTGACTCATATGCTTTAGAGACTGAAGTTGAACTTTTTGGCTTACATGCAAAATCTAGTTATGTCAGGATAGAGTTAAATGCAAGGCAATACAAGAACAAAACCTGTTAGGAAGCTGCAGAAAACATAAGACTGGGATGGTGACTGGGGTGGGTTTGTGGACAAAATATGGTCCAGTTAATTATGGCAAAACTGGAAGACTGAGTAAACAGATGTAAGATTCATCAAGTTCTGTCAAAATTTTGACTCTAATCAATTATTTTATAGGCATTTACCATTCTTCTAAAGCTTTGAAGTGTACTAAAGAAAAATTGCATCAACTGTTTACTTTTTTGATGGCTTATGTATGACCAATCTCCAACAAGTGAACAATGGATGGAAAGCATTGGACAATTTCCCCCTTTTTCCAGGCCACAATAGTTCAGCAAAATCAATGAATTAAAGCTGAAAACTATTTGGTTCTTTCAGTGGCCTAGCAGCAGTGTTTGCTGTTGGGCTGTTGTGTATCCATCGCCCATGGCCATTTGTCCTCGCAGGGTTGCAGGGGAGCTGATGCCTACCTGCAGCAGTCACTGGGTGCAAGACAAGGTACATCCTGTACAGGTCACCAGTCCATCACAGGGCAACACAGAGACACACAGGAGAAACAACCATGCACACACACTCACAGCTAAGGGCATTTTAGAGAGACCAACCTAACAGTCATGTTTTTTGGACTGTGGGAGAACATGAGCCTCTCCAGTGTAATGGTGTGTGTGTGTGTGTGTGTGTGTGTGTGTGTGTGTGTAGTGGTGGGGGAGTCTTTGATACACTGTAAGGACCATTTTCCTAACACACACTACGTTGTGGGAACCGAAAGCCTGGACCCCATGAGGAGAAGTGCTGTTTTTAGGTTAGAGGTTAGGTTTAGAACTAAGGTGTGAATTGAGTTAAGGTTAGGTTTAGGGTTAGGTAAGTACTGATGATGGTTCGGGGTGGTTTAGGGTAAGGGTCAGAGTTCGGCTGCAGAAATTAATGGAAGTCAATGGAAAGTCCCTGCAAACATGGAGAAACATAGCATGTATGCTCATCTGTAGACAACAAAATGATGTAACCTGACTTCCAGTGGGTATAAACCACAGGTGTGGCATTTATTGTGAAAGCTGGAAAGTGAAACTTGAGGAGGACGAAAGGAAAAAGGAGTGTCAAGCTTCTTAGTCCTACCTCCAGATGCAGTTAACACCCAGTTTCCATAAAAAAAATTTTCCTACACCCACACTAACATCCTGAAACTCCTACACACAACCAATTCTCACAGAACAGGACCCGAGGGTCAGCCCATTTACCTCAATTAGTCTCTCAAACATGTGAGCCAGTGGCAGGAAGGAGATGAGGCAATCGTCTTGGTTTGGAAAAATGACTTTCTGCAGGATACATAAGGAAGGAAGCAGTTAGATGATCTTAACATGATACCAAACAGTATCAAGTACTGACTGACATCAAAACAAAGAGGAAAGAGAAAAACTCACATCTGTGACTTTAAGAAATCCTGCAAAATCTGCCACTACGTTTCCATGGGTGAGCATAACTCCCTTGGGATTTCCTGAGCAAGAAGACACAAAGTAAATGACAAACCAGAGAACATTAAGCTATTCAAAGAAATTCAGTGGCATTTTATCCATATTTCATACCAGAAAGCACTTTACAGTAAACTTCTCTTTTCTTAGAGAAGCTCACCATAACTCATTTGAGTACATTCATTTGTATTTTTCTTGCCATCATTTCCTCTTCATTCCCATGTTTTTATTCATGTTCCTTCTTTAAAGGTGTTAAATAAAATAATAAATAGCACTGCTTACTGAACCGAAGCTGCTTTGTTTACATTTAACAGTACAAGTGGTCATAACTACAAATGCACAGTCTGTCAAAAATTACATTTTACTTATTTACCAAACTGAAACTGTATTTCCTTGCTTTGTACAGATGGGCCACAGCATATTAGGATGGGAATAATAAAATAATATTAATTTAAAAAAAATTATGCAGTGTAGGGGTATTCATTAGGTTTTGACAATTTACAGCTACAGCCATACTCATTGTCAGGGTGATGTGCAGTGTTAGGCCTCCTCCATACTAAGCGTTCTGTATGTAGCCCAAGAAGTTATATTTGATGTGACTTGATATGAACCTACATGACTTATGGGAAATGACATGTGCTTTTATGCTACTTCTCAGATCAACGCCAGTCTGTAAGTTGAGGTGGATGCCCAAGTCTCATGGTTGGTTTGTGGCTGTGCTGATTGAGATGCACAAAGCATGTGATATTATTAAATAACCTAAACCTACTTTAAACAGCTTCACAACTTCCTGACCTTTCTGGTGTGTTCATTGCTCTTCTTGATGGGGATTTTTATTTAGGTATATCAGATTAAAGGAGCTTGAAAACAAACACATGCCACACTTTTAAGATTTTATACAGAAATGTGAAAACCATGTATTATCTTCTTTCCACTTCACATTTAAGCACTACTTTGTGTTGGTTTATGACATACAACCTCTTTAAACACATTCAAATTTGTTTTGACGCCGTCGGGAAACATAGACCAGTGGACCTGGTATTCAGCAGAATACTTTGAAAAATAATTTTAACATTAAAACTCCCAGCTACATACTAACTTTGTTCATGGTATTTTTACTGACCCTAAATTGCTCATGATTCTGTAATTCCACAGTTCATCCCCTGACACACATTCCAGAAAGCACAGAGTTTAAATAAATGGTTCCCCTTTCCTAAAGCTGTGCTCTGCAGCTGTAAGCACTTGTATCATCTTGCAAAGAAGAGAACCGATGTTGCAACACAGATAGAAAGCATTTTCAAGAAACGCTGGATGATGTCTGGAAAACAAAACTTAAGGCTTCGGCACCTGCAGTTTTCTGTTATTGCCGGCAGGTGGCGATGTTACAACAGAGGAGGTTTGCATGGTCAAAGTCTGTTGTAAACTGATACCAGTGGGTCCTTAAATGACCTCTTTGTTGGTTTGAGTGGTAGGCGCTGCTGCAGGCCGAGACCTCCCTAAAAAGGAACAGCGCTTTTTTTTTCCTCACATGAACTTCCCGCCGTTTGACATGATAAAACATGTAGGCGGGTGAATCCATGTTTTATTGAAAAAGGGAGGGCAAATTATGCTGTCACTATTATATCATTCTGCAGCTGTGAACAAGCTGGATTTACAGTAAATGCCTGTCTCACATTTACCATGTAAAGCAAGGGATTCTCTCCCCTAACGCTCTTTAGCTGAGTTTATTTCTCTTTAAATCATATTATTTTATCATTATTTCAGAGTTCTGTTACTGGGACTTCTGTTTAGTAAAGGCACAAAAAAAAAAATGGCAATATTTGAGTCATTGTTCCGGTTTCTCAAGCCTCCCAAAGACACAGGAAACCCCCACCTAAGATACTCGATATGAGCAATGCAAACTTAATTTAACAGACACTCCATAAATGTTACATGAACTCCATGTGATCAAGCAAATAAGCGCTTTTCAGTTCCACCATTCACACCGCCTGCTATTTAGCTAAGTTGGTGACATGCACTTTTCAACAAGTGGCAATGTGTGAACATGTAGAAAACAAAGGGCAGCTGGTGTGTGTCTCAGGCAACTTCCTCCTATCTGTCCGATGCGACACAAGCAATAAGCGCCCCACTTTACATACATATTCCCTGGTCTTTTTATTGGAAATTTTAATATTTCTGTGCTGACTCATGAAAACACAATGCTTTACATCTAGTCATGTTGCAACCTCAAAACCTTATGTATTTTATTGGGATTTTACATGATAGACTAACACAAAGTATGGCCAAATTGTGAAGTAGAAGGTGAAGGTATACATCAAAGAATATTTTGTGTGCTAGAATGGCTCAGTTAAAGTCCAGATCTAAATCCAACTGAGAATCTGGGTCGGGGCTTGAAAATTCATATTCACAGACATTTTCCATCCTATCTGACTGACTTTGTGCTAAAAAGAAAAAAATAGTTATTATACTATGTAGTTAAACTTTTAAAAATGTGCAAATAACAACAAAAGCACCTCAAAAGAAAGCAATATAAGTGATCCAGACTTGATTGGGGTCAATAAGGTGTTTCTAATAAAACTCACCCAAGTCTAATTTTTTAAGGACAAAAATTTGTCAACACTTTTTGGATATCTTTCTCGTTTCTGCAACTTCTTTTATTTTTCAAGTGAATGTGAAAACTGTCAGCATGTTGATGTGCAAAGAAGTTTAGAGGCCGAACACTTTTAGGCATGCAGAAGCACAAATATAGCATATCCTTGATGGCTTTAAAAAGGCTTTTGAGGTCAAATGCAACATTTTAAACCACGGTAGATCTTTACATTTACCCTTTTAACACATGAAATGAAATGAAATGAAATAATGAAATGAAAATGGGGGCCAATCCATATAGCTAACTATGATGCCACCCCTTAACTAAATATGCTGAACTAAAAGCTGGATTTTTCTCAAATTTTTAGTGGGAAATTATGCTCCTGGAATAATTTTTTTTAGGAAGTTTTCATATATAATCATCAGGGGTGACAATAAATTTGGCGGCACTTATTAATTTACACTGTTAAAAATCGCTAAAATGACATAAATACAAAATACTCCCAGGATAGCAAACAATTTGCAGCATTTCCTGTATCCTACCAAACAAATAGGAACACACTGCACTTAATATTACCTGTTGTTCCACTGGTGAAACATACAATGGACAGGTCATCTGGGGCTGGTGGCTGTTGAGACAACCCCCCCCCCCAAAAAATGGCATCTTTCAGAAAATATGCAACTTATCAGGAGTTAGACCTTTAAAACCTGCATCTTCCTCAGCTGCACCAAAACAATGCAAGAAGTAAGAAATACTGAGCTGCGTTGATCACTGGATATTTCCTATTTTTTTTGTACATTATGGTATCAGAAGTGCATTCAGTCTACATGTTCAAGATTTATAAAATTCATTGAAGTACATCCAGGATATAGTTGATGTTTCTCTTCTTTTTGTCTCTTATTTTAAAACAGGCAGCAAAAAACTGTAGTGGCACAGCTGGTCGATGCTCAGTATTAACCTGTCAATGTTCACTGTTTAGCCTGTCAACACAGTCTGCTTGTGCAGGTGTAAACGTTGTCAAAATGTACTTGTGCAACAACTTTCAATAAGTATTATCTATAGGAGAGCATAAAGGACAACGTAAAAAAAATATATACAACAGGCTAAAAATTAGACTGATTTCATGTCTTTTTTTCTACTGATCCAAGAATCCTTCACATTCAAGAAAACCAACATGTATACAAATCTCGCTGACAAGGGTTAAGTTTTGCAGCTCTTGGAAGTTGTACTTACGATAGGTTTTCTGTAGTACTCTCTACCCAGAGCCTGTTAGAAAGAAAACATTTTTAAATAGTTACACAAAATTGTGACATTTGACATGCATAAAGTACCACTGATTATGTAAAAAATATTGCTTTGGATTAGTTTCGCACAACAAATTCCTCTGATGGTTACACATCAGTTTTCAAAGTCAGGGAAAGTATTCTGCAGCTTGGATATACCTTTTTGTCTTCTTTCAGTAGGTAAAAGCCAAACATTTGTTGGTAAACTGTCAGCAAACATGTAGTTCTCTACATTTGTGTAAGCATTTATTATGTATTTATTATGTGTAAAAAGGCTGATTGTTACCTAAACATGGTTTTCTAGATTTGAGAGATTCAGTGTTCTGTTTCAGCTGAACTGAGCTCTGAACATCTATTTTTAAAGTCAGGTTTTGCTTAGAACAACACTACAAAATGATCTGAGTCAAACTTTATGTAAATGTACTGACTACATCCAGTCTGACCTGTCTGCTGTATCTGAACTAATGGATCGTTTTAACTCTTAGGAATGAACACAGCTGACAGATTCCTGTAAATATGCAACCATAGCAACACATCTATTTACTCGGGTCAGTCTTGAAAGCGTAAAAGCCCTGCATTCATCGGATTCTGTAATGCAAGGAAGGGTGCTGATAAACACCTCAAAGCATAAGCTTATCCTGTTTACTCATGTCTAACAGGAGGAAATCTTAACATCTGATTGTTATGACTGTCTTTCTTGGCATGTATCTTTGTCTTTGTATCTTTGGGATTTTTTTAAAGACTTTTGACTGTAACTCAGCTATAAAAAGGTATGATCTAGCTACAGGCATTATTTCAGGAAGGCATCCAAAGGCTGTGTTTACACAGCCTTTGGATGCCCACAATGTTCCACGACAGACTAAAAACATCAGGGTATCAGGATGGCTTCTTAAAACTACATATGCTCTAACACTTTACCTTTAATCTTGCAGGTTACAACAGTGTTCTACGTGATAATACTGGCTGTTTTGTATCAAATTAAACACTATTAAACACTGTTTTCAGTGACCTCTTCAGATACACATTTTACCATGATTTATTCGTTAGTAGTGGATAATATAACAAGGGCGTTTTGGATTTAACAGTTAAATTTAATGGCAATCAATCAGTTTCATTAGCGGAATTGTTATCTGGGGATAAATTCTCTCGACAGGGCTTTTTGCATCCTTGCATAATGGGGTTTGTAGTTTTGCCACAGGATAATAAAACTCAAACTCCTCAGCCAGAAAGTATAAACCAAGGAATAAACAAAAAGCTACCAGCCCAGTTTTAAAACAAATTAATAAATAAGAAACAGAAGAAGAATGAATGAATGAGTGTACAAATTTAAGATAAAGCTAAATTTATTTTAAGACCTAGTATGTAAAATTTGAGCACATTTAAGACTTTTTAAGGCCTAATATTAGGATAATTTAATTTAGGCCCTTGAGATAGGCTATTTCTTATGTCTTAATAGACTCATACTTTAAAAATTCTTAAGTATTATTGAAAGTAATTTGATGAATAACTGAGAAAAGCAATCACAGACATGTTCAAATCTCACATATAATTTAGTTTAATTTAACTGAATCTTCATTTTATGTATATTGATTGTTGTTCTGATCCCAGTTTGGGTCAGTTCAAAATGAAGCTAAAATGGATAAGTTTGCTTGAGTTGCAGTAAACATCATCCAATCGCCACAGGATGTTAATTTTTTAAGAAGGGTAAATCAAACAACTTTGATTGACAGGATGTTTGAAATGTCCATCTCCCTGTAAGCACCAAAAAAAAAAATGCCATTTTTAGGCGCTTACATTTTTTTATTCCATTGTAAATCCTTTTATAAATTTTCAAGATTCTTCCTGTATGTCATACCTCAACTTCCTGAAAGGCCTGCACATGGACACCACAGCCTTTGCCACGCTCTTCGAGCTCAGAGCCAAAAGCGTCCATCAGAATGATTCTTTGTAGCTTTGGTGTCTCCTTCCGCTCCACATTGGCCAAAAGAACCTGAGCTTTTTCGACTTTGTCGCAGATTACCGTGGAGATGTCAGCTGAAATGAAACAAGCACACAAGTGCAAACAAACCCTTGTGAGAATTTTAACAAAATGAGAAACAAAAAAGGAACAAATACATGTAGAATTGGTTGGAAATTGGTTAGAAGTGTTATCTTAGAAAGTTTTAGCATTGTAGCTCAAGGCTTATGTTTTTAAATTTGCGCAACATCAGAAATCTTTTTTTTTAACTAAGGATCACCAACCTCATTGCTTCTACCTTTGTTTACAATTTCTAATTCAAACACCTGGATTCACGTCAAGACAACAATGGACTTACTTGCAGTACATTTATTATCATTTGCAAGGTGATACAGATGCCCTCAGTCATCGATGAGGTAATTTTAACTGCTGAAAGCTACTACTTGATTCAGGACCTGTTATTGGTATGAACGTTTTAAAAAATTACAGATTAAAAACCAAAAAGATTTTCCTTCATAAAGTTCCTACACTTTAAAATCCTTTGTAATAAGTTACTTAAGAAATTGCTGAGGGGACGGGAATTATTTTCCAGCTATATGGAACATAAAGTAATAACATTCTGCTCCTCCCCCATCTGTTACTTTGCACTGCCGGTCAGCCGACTGAAAGAAAATTACGACACTTAGCTCCATTAGCCAAATACACGGACAGTCTTGGCATAGAAACTAAGGATGTAACAGCAGCAAAGACGTATAATACGCTACACAACAAGTACAAGAACTTGCAAACTACAGGTGAATTTAAGTGACGATTCATTTATTATGCATTGTTGACCTGTTAGCATAGAGCTGCATAATATAGCCAATTGCAATTATTCCAAAATTAATATGTGCAATTTCGCAATTGAAAAAGACTGCTTGTTAGGTAGGATATAAAATTTCAAAAGTCAGACAATAATACCATGCATGTCAATATATTTCAGCAGTTTGTGGCCTCATCTGATAAATATCTAAAGTGAATTAGATGTAAAAACTCTGAATTGTGGGGATGTTGTATCATAGTAAAAAAAAGACAAGTGACAGGAATATGGCGGTAATTGCATTGATATTACAATAGGATTCCTGCGATATGACCCTGACTATCGAGCAGCCCTATGTCAGCATGATAAATACATTTTTGGAGAGTTTTCTAGATATTCTTTCTTCCATTTAAAGGTGTCAGGCTCACAAACATTTCACAAAAAATTAAAGGCTAATTGCAGCTGTAGAGATATGATATCCTGGTCTGTGATACCACTGAGTTTTTATGTGGTCTGTTTTCATTGAACATACAGTTGACGTAAAGAAAAATTGGCTACTGTAGATAAAATCTGGTCTTTACTAAGTCTAACCTCAAGATTAAAAAAAAGCACACCTAATGCATCACACCATTTTATGTATTAAACAAAGATTAAGTCAAATTGGAAGGCTGTGAAAAACAAGGAACCCTAAATATGAACAAAATACATAAAACCCAAGACAGTCATGAGGGTGTCCCTCTTTTAACTAATAATAAATATTACCAGAGACATAAGTCAATTTTGTGTTGGAAAAAAAAAAAGTGGGAATTTTTGCTACATCATAGCAGATTTTATCTCATCGAATGAGCTAGTTATTTGGTTGTTTGTGATTTGAAGGTTATCACCTGGTAGATTTTATGTGTAATGGGTTGCAATTGTATGTAAATGTTATTAAAATGGGGTTCCTGAGTACTGGTGCCCAGGAGCGCATTGAGTTTCAGAGTCCTGGAGTTCGGTGTGAATCCTTTCTTTGGTTTCAGTCGGAACCTATTTTGATTCCCATTATATTACTTCATTTAACAGCTAAGAGCAGAATTTGATAACTGCCTGAAACGTGTGTGCTCTTACCCGTGTTAATGATGAACCGTATAGCATCTGCACCAAGCGTGTCGTAGAGGGGAACCACAACCATGGAGTAGGTGTAACAAGCCAACTCTGAGATGATCCACTGAAATCATACCGAGCAAAATTCATACCTAAACTCAAACGTCTGATGAGACTAAATGAGACAAATTGAGGAAGACGCATCACAAAAAACAAAAGTTTACAAAGATGCAGTCACCTCAGGTCTGTTTTGTGCAAACACTCCAATGAACTGATCAGGATTGGGTTTGCAACCCTGGTGCAAAAGGCCTGAACCCAGATGCTCTGCCCGGGCAGTAACCTGTAAAGTGAAGGAATAATATCTTCTTAGACAAAGGAGAGAAACAAAGTAAATGCTTGGCTAATCTTCAAAGGAGAGAGAACACACTGATGAACTGCATCAAAATTTCATGTTTGAAATGGTACTACCAGGTTCATTATGGTAAAGTTGTTGTTTTAAATGATTCTACTGAAATTATTTTCTTAATCGAAGAAACACATTGGGAAGTCTATTTGTTACATAAAATAATAGACTGCCCTATAAGTCACTATAATTCTGAAACATGGGAAAAAAAGGCTTATAATGCTGTGAAAGCAAATTTAGATCACATGTGTCACTTTTCAAGGTAATTTTGCAATCTATTTTCCATCTTGGATTAATTGCATATTGTTTCCATTACAGAGCATCTTCTTTCAAAATGTGAGTGTTGGCAGGTCTGGATTTGTTTTGCTGCTCTGGGAATTTCAGGGAAGGAAAATGTACTCCCACTCATCATAGTCCTGTGAAACATGATGTCACAAATGAATGCTGGGGGTGGCGTAATTCTCATGTTGTTAACTGTAGATTTCTGCCTTCCTTTTCTATATAAAATTTCCCTCTAGTCATCGTCATGTCCATTTCACAAAACATTAAAGAATCTCCTGAGACTGCTTTATGGGATGTTGAAAGTTTTATGCTGTGCTATGACCTACAGAACAAATCATGTCTACAGGTTTTATGGAATGTTGGTTACGAACAGCAAATTGGAAAAAAAAAAAAAAAAAAAAAAAAAAAAAATAGACAAGAAGCTGATTTCCAGAAGTGATAACAATGAAATTTGAGGAAACTTCAGTGATCTTACATGAACTTGTCTTAATATATGTCCCACATTTTACAAAGGCAAAACAAATATCAACCACAGGTAAAAAAAAAAAAAAAAAAAAAAGAATCAAAAGACTATTTAAACCAAACTGAATTCCTGTAATAAACTTTTTATCCATCTTTCCAACAGCACTGATTGATTCTTATCTAACACTTTAGTAAAAGACAAAGGTCATGTTGACATTTTTTTTATACATCAGACAAATATCCTGCTTAATAACAGCTGTAAGCTGGTACCACTAAAACTGGACAATGGATTTTCTATATTCAATGTTATTCAAAGGATATGTTTGTTTTATTTTATGCAATCAGACTTGACATTTAAGTCTTAAAGCTTCAGGATAAAATGACAAACAGTACCCTCAACAATTAATGACAGGACTGATAAAAATGTGTAAAAACTAGGGCTGTCAATGTTAACGCGTTAATGCGATTAATCTAGAAAGTTCAATGCAGTAATATTACATAATGCAGATTAATCGCATGACCTATTCTGACCTAAAAGTCTCTCTCCTGTGGAGGGTTAGTTAGTTCAAAGAGAGGTCTTGTACTACATTCAACAATGCAGAGTCGTAAACGCGAGTGAAAAGACGAGTGAGGAGAGTCACACTGGTGTGCGCAGTGGCAAATTTCAAAAAACATTTTTAAAAACCCACTTACCGCATACAGAGCCTATATATGGAGAGCCATTTCTTTCAAAATTAAATAAATAAATGCTGCTATTAATACATTATCTATAATTATTCCATGAAATAAATAAATGTTCCCATGAAATAAAACAAAATTCATTTTGAAAAAAGTAATTTTTTACATTTGTTTATTTTTCATTTATTTCAAGATTTATTTATTTAATTGGTTATTTATTTCATAATGGCATTTTATTGTGACACTTATTTTGTACAGCTATTACGTATTTCATGGACATTTATTTTTTTTAACTTTGTTTTTATTTCTTTTATGCAAATGAGAGCGTGGAGTTTTCACTGTGGAGTGGGGCTGCTGCTGGTCAGAGTGAAGCGAGCAGAGAGACCCCGAATGTCAGTGAATCAGCATGAGGGTGCAACGTGCGAGCTATAAGGGCTTGAACTGACGTCCCAGGACAATGAAACAGGTGGAATATATTTGGAGTACCAAGGGAACTTGTCTCTGTTTAATCAAAAGCTCTTCACAAACCGCTCAAATCAACACAACCTAGAAAAAAAAAATGCTACAATTAGAAGCACTCCTAACAGTTTCTATAAAATATGCTCCATGATGTCCTTTTACTCTGAAGTAAAAATCTGTTGTTACATTGAGAAACATTTCTCTTAACAACTCTTCAAAATAGGAAAAACAGGACAACATGCCATTCAGGTAAGTTAAATGTGTGTTGATCTTCTTAGGTCAAGAAATGGCTACAAGAAAACCTAAACATGTCTGTATTTGGACTCCGAGTACAGTTAAAAGGTTTAATTGTTAATCAGAATCTGCTACTGCAATAAATGCAGAAATTATATTAAGGGTTTTTAAACATCTCTCACAGGGTTACCAATAAATATGGAGGAAGCTGCATGGCACCTTTTCAAACCTTTTGTTTTGCATATTTCAGCACAAAAATGGAAAGGAAAATGTATATTGGCAGATTCTGCTTCCTCAGACTGAAGCCAGACAGCTGCATATGTAATATATTTTTTAACAGAACTAAAATATCTTATGTAGGTGAAGTCTGCAGCAGCTGAAGCAAAGCCTAGATCTGAGCTACTGCCAGAACTCTCCTCTCACCACGAGCATCAAGACTGAGAATTCATAGCAACAGTTCTAGTGTAAAATCAGTGAAACCAGGTACTGATCTGACAACGTTTGCGTCACTGGCAGCTGACTTTGCTTTGTCACCTCTAAAACATGCTTGATGAGTGTGCCCCCAAAGTAAGCATCTCTGTGACCATACCTGAAAGTCACACCAAACCTGCCGAGGCTACAAATGACTTTCACAACTACCTGAAAGAAATCAAAATCATAGTCTTGCCAGTTTATAGCCCATTAGACAGAATTAAAATATTTTCAATGACGTAATACCTTTAGGGTTGGGTGATAAAGCAATTTTTTTTAAAATTTTATTTATTTATTTTTTATTTTCAT
Organism: Anableps anableps; assembly: GCA_014839685.1. Taxonomy (NCBI): domain Eukaryota; kingdom Metazoa; phylum Chordata; class Actinopteri; order Cyprinodontiformes; family Anablepidae; genus Anableps; species Anableps anableps. The sequence continues at coordinate 24,927,383 of CM026078.1, read as the reverse complement.
TTTTGTAAAACCGAGATTTTTTGGGCTTCCATATGTATCTGTCGTTTCCATAGACAGAAGGACCTGGCCCCTCAATCAGACGAAGTCTTTCGGCAAATCCGTTGATACTGGCAGAGAACCATTTTTCCTGTGACTATAAAGGAACCCCTGTTTATTCCCTGCTTTTATGTTCCCATTCAGGATATTATTTCTGTTCCTATCTGCCTGTGTGTAAATCTTCTTTATGGTTTCAGGTTGATTATTGGCTTTTCCATCATAAAGCACATTTGTTTGGGCATTTATGGTTGTTGTTTTAGATCCTTTACCAGTCTAGCACCGTGGGGTCCACATTTGGGAATCACCCGAACAGGAGATAAGCAATGCAGGCTTGTGAAATATGTATTGTCTTCACACTGCAACTGTTAACTGTAGGACCTAACCTCTTTGTAGGACATCCATTTGTAGGGCTGGTTTGGGAGTCGAGAGCCCAGGCAGGGTCCATCGCCTGTGGAATAAACAGGAAAAGAAAAATGAAACGTTCTTTTTATCCCACTAATTAAGTAATTCTTATGTTTTATTTTCTGTTTATTTTTCATTCTTAAAATGCGTTTAGACATTGTTAATCACAGGACATTTTAGATTCACATTTTAATCAAACCTGTCGCTTTTTGTATTAGCCTGACCTTTTAGTTGACTATTTGGAGTGCACATATTTAGTTAACTTTATTTGTCAGTCTGCTGTACCTTGTTTAGTGGGTAAAATTCAATACATTAATGTCTTTTTGTTTTTGAGTTATCAGTTACTTTGGAGTTGCAGCTGCAATCCCACTAAGAAAGAAATCCCAAGGGTATCAGTTCTCCTTAAATAGCATAACCACCTAAGCAGATCATACCACTCTCTGATTGTCAGCGGGAGGGGAAATTTGGTGTTATATTTGCTCAGTTTTTCTTCTTTAAGTTTGTCAGTTCAGTTTTTGCTGGTTGGTATTAACCCCTTCATGTCAGCAGTGGTCTGATTATCCACTCTTTAGGTTTCCCTCATGTCTTGTTTGTGAGGTCAGTTTGTGTTTGAGTTCCTTGTGTTGCTACATGAGATGACGTCTGTAATGTTGACCTCTGTTTTGGGCCCAACTTATCAGTTTTTAAACATTATTTGACCTTTTGTTAAATTAAGAATTCTTTTTGAAACCTTCCAGACCTCCCTGGCTGGTCTGTGCATGCAGTCCCTGATATCCACCTTTAAATGTTGTTCAAACTACACATTTCCAGGTGCTGAAAATTTCTGGGCTACACAAGACTTTAAAAAGGCAAATGAAAAGAAAATAACTTTAACGTAAACTACTATAATATTTTGATTTTCTTTGCACTGCCTATTTTTGTTACACTTACTGTATATTTGCCAGATATGCTTGATATGGTCCTGCTCTGACAAGTAGCATGAAAAGTCATTAAATCCACTTACTCATGTGATATTTACTGGTTATAACCTCTTAAGAAACCATTTCAAATAAATCTTAGCAATCTCTTTCAGGAGATTGGGAAAAAAGAGGTCATAACAACCTGAAGAGTTTGCAGATTTCTATCTAAAACATTCAAATTGAACTCATGTGTTCTTTGTTCTAATACTTATTTTGACATACTTGAAACAAGGAGCAAAAAGTTCATTAAAACACAATTTTTAATGAATAAATGTTTTTCTTGTGCCTGTAAAAAGGTACTCTGACACATTTTTTTCACCATTCAAATTTCTGACTCACGCTGCCCAGGAGCTGGAGGCATTGAAGCACTGCTGAGCAGAAACATTTTTACATTGTGAGTAAGCCGTTTATACAAAAAACCACAGCTGAGCTCAGTATTAGTCTCTAGCAGCAAAGAACCGACTGAGGGTTTTAAAGTAAGTTATCATTGTCTGCATGTGCTATGGTTATAAAACACCTGGATATGTGGATGTCTATATATTCTATATCTGTTATTGTCTTTAACATTCCATATGTGATAATTTTATATCTTTTACAAAAAAAAAAAAAAATGTAACCAAATATTTCTATATGTGATACTGCTGAGTTATTATATAATATTGTAATTATATTACTGCCTACAATACCTATGAGTTTGATTTTAATTAAGAGAATGAACTACCTTTTATAAACCTGTTTCAAGGACAGCATTACATTACATTATATATATATATATATATATATTTATTTGAATTAATAAGTATTTTAATATCATCTTGCTAAAGCTCTCTCTCTCTCTCTCATAAGAAAAACAAAATTTTAGCAAGATGATATTAAAATACTTATTAATTCAAAGATGTTAAGCATCTAACTGAATATTGTTTACATGAAATTAATTATATAAATCGCTTGTTAAATAGTTAATCCATTTTATTTATTTTCAGTTCATATGTTTTATTTTCCCTCAACTTTCACCAAAAGATATCATCTCAATTAGCTTTATGGCATCCAAAGAGACTGAGAAACATAAATGCTCTGCTTTATGCATAACTGAATGAATTGCTACCATGAAAGGTTTCCACATAGACAAGAAGCTATGATAAACTGAAGAGTGTTCTTGGAGTTACATCACACCCACCAGATATATGGAGGCCTCTCTGAAAGACCTCATACATGGTTCTGGCGTCATCGTGGTAATGAGTTAGCAACCTGGACGGGTCGCCCATCATTGATCGTCGACCTCCACCTTCATGCTGACAAAAACAGAAGCACAAAAATACATTAGACTCACGTCTAAGTTTCTCTAAGCTTAGGTCCTGGCTGAGTAAGAGCAGAAAGATTTTTCTTACTTTGCATTACACCCAGGGTGTGCAGTCACACTGCTATCATATTCTTGTTATTAGTTTAGGGAGTTCGTTCTCATGAAAATGAAGAAAATGGGTAAAGAAATGTTCTCTTTAAATGACTCATTAGGACTGGTTAGACTACAGAGAATGGGAGGTTATGAAACTTCCAACAATATTGAACTGAACTTCTGCAATGTAGCTTGGGCCTGCCTTTGCGATGTCATGTCTGTCTGTTATACAATGGTGATTCTTCTTACACCTTTTAAGGTTAACAAAAGAAACTAGAAATTGCTTTGAAGCCACAGGTGAGGTTGACCGTTTTTGTTGTCAGGGTGAAACTCTGTCAGTCTGTGGCGTATATGTGTTAGAGCATATGTTGGGGTGGAGATGTTGGTTTTGGTGAACCGAAAGTGGGTGGAATTATTTCATCAGAGTTCACAATATAAAATAAGTCTGCCCAGGTATGTGGGTTTGCAGAGATAGGTAATCCATCCATCTATTGTCTACACCAATTAACCAAGGAGTCCTGTTTTTGGACTGCGGTAGAAAGCCGGAGCACCTGGAGAGAACCTAGGCATGCACGGGGAGAACATGCAAACTCCATGCAGAAAGACCACAGCCCAGAACTCGAACCCAGGACCTTCTTGCTGCAAGGCAGTGGTGGTACCAACTGTGGCACCGTGCAGCACAGCATAAGTGATGTCATTACTAATTCTAATGTGATAACACTGAAACATTACTGTTATGAAAAACAGATGTAGGGAAACCAGGAAATGTTTAAACATTTCTTTCTTATTTCATTGCAGGACTTGCAAAAGCCCATTTCCCTCATATTATGTTAATGTATGTTCTGGAGCTCTTGCTCATGCATGTGTTATATAAAGGTTGTATCTCTCTGAAAAATGACTGTTTATTAATGTTCCACATAAGAGGATCTCTCACCGGCACTTCCTCAGACTGGTGAAGGAGACTACAGGGAGGCTTGATGGGTCGAGGCCTGGTGGCCAACCAGTACGCCAACACAGCTGTCAGGGCACCAATGCCCACCAAGGTGGAGGTCGGCAGGGAGCGAAAGAACTGGCCAAGCTCATCCATCTCTGGTATCCTCAGGCCACTCATCATTTCCTGGGCCTGCATCTTCTCCATTAGTGTGGAACTCAATTCTGCAGATGGATCAGAGATATTAAACATCAAAGCTTGTCATACAAAAGTGATTGCTTTTGCAAATCATATTGCATCATTTTGCTCATTTTTGCTTGTGCAGCAGATAACCCAAACATGCAGCTTCTACACAGGAATGTATATTTCTTTAAAGACATGAAAAGAAGAAGTAGAAGCAGACAAGGAATTTAAACACACAAAAACCACTGACACCTGATTGTGGACTGCTGGCATAAGCACAAATAAATCATGTGAAAAAAGTGGCAAAATGTCCCAAATGGCAAAAATATATTTCTTCGAACGTCCATATCTACAATAAAAGACTACTAAAAATATAATATGCATGAGTTGATTCCTGAAGCAGCCCTGTTATTTTCAATTATCTGGATGGTAAATTCCACAAAACGCAGACCTCAATATTTCACATTTGTTTTTTGTTTTTTTAAGTTAGGTTCACAATCAAGTCACAAATGATTTTCATTCATTTTTAAATTAATACAGTTTATTATGTCGCATCAGCTGACAGCAAATATCATCTCAAGGTGCTTTACATAACAAACAGATCTAATTTACATACAGAAATATATAATGAAATAAATCTAAAACAAGGCAGTGAAGTGGAGTTTATTGCAACAATTCTTAACATGTTTTCTTTGTAAGTGAATCCTGCTGATAAATTTGGTGCAATCCCTGCACCTGAACGAGAATGTGGCGAAAACAGGTGGTTCATTGCATCAAGTCATTCATTTTGCAGCAACCCCTCATGTTGAGCAAGCATGTGGCAAAAGTAAAAAGAAGCAAATGTTTAATAAGCTCACAAGGTTCAAACAACAGCGAAGTAAACAGACTGAGTTTGATGTTTTAAGCTGTCAGTACTAATCAAAAATGGTCATGAAACAAATATTATCAGATAAAGGTGGAGTTATTAAATACTGAAAGCAGTTTTTTGGTGAAAAAGCAATCGAAATCAGTCTGACCAAATGTTAAAAAAAAAAAAAAAAAAAAAAAAGGAATTCCTCTCTAAATCTGTGCCACCCTTGGCCAAAACGAATACCATTAATCACTTTAAATAAATCAATCTTTCATATTACTGCAAAGAAAAATTGGCTCTCTCTTCTTTACAGTATTGTTTTAATTTAGCAGCCGTGGAGGACTTTTAAGCGTTGACTGCCTGCTTGGGCCCAGGCCACAGCATCTTTATTGGATTTCATTCTACATTTTGACAAGGCCACTCCAAAACTTTATTTTTTTTTTTTTCCCCAGCCATGTTCCCAATTACTTGATTCCATATTAATAAAATATTTACTTTATTTAGACAATCCACTCAATATTATCATAAGAAGGAAAATGTAAGAATTTTAAATGCCTAAAATATGTAAATTCCAACGTATCTACAGATTGTTCTTAAGACTTGAAAGCACAAAAAAATCCATTTGAAAGCACCGAAAACTTAATCTTGACCAGGAAGTGGTAAAGATAGTTCTTTACCAGTTTGACTTACACACACACACACACACACACACACACACACACACACACACACACACACACAAACGTTTTACAGACATTCATTTAAATTGACCCACTATAACCGGTCTTTTGTGACTAAATCTAAGCTCACAGTTCCTACCGGGTTTCATGTATGTCAACTGTTAAACTAGGGGTCTTCCCACAGATTTCTAATTTGACTGTACAGAACAGCTTGTGTGTATTGTAGGAATATCTACTGTTAGATCACGGCACATAGCATTATTATTGTTCAGTTTCCTTCACATAAACATGCACACACACAAACACTGCAACATGCATAATTTAGTCAAGGGGGAATCAGTTTCTTGGGATGACTAAATCGTTGCCTTCCATCCCCTGGAAATGAGTCAGCGATAGTATCACCTGATCACACACACACACATTACTGAGGAAATATTACAGCCAATCAGAGTCACTTCCTTTTTCATTCCTACACACACAGAAGGGAACACCCAATCACTAACCCTCATGCACAGTTTTGCGGATAAATTAAAATATCCAAGCCTGTGCAAATACTGACTTCCTCTTTCACTTATTAGGCAAAAGGCTATTTTTTTTAAAACTTGTTTTTTTAAATATAGGGGAAGCTGAACCATGTGAATTTGCCCTAGAATAACAGCAGGAAGCCAGATTAAGGATTTCATGATAATAATAATAATAATTTTGATGGCACTTTAAAAGTTTGAGATCCTTTTGATAAAATTAGGCTGAACAGATCCAAAGCCTTAACACCTGTCTTGAAATCTTTCCTTTTTTGAACAAAGAAACAAAATTCTGCTGTCTATTGCGTGTTGATTATTGTAAATATTTAGAAACACCACTTCTATAATTTATCCCAAGTAGGTCTTACAAATGAAATCTGGCATTTCTTTTTACAGAAAGCAGCTGGGAGATTGTGTGCTAGTGAAAACATAGTGTGTCACAAATCTGAGACTAACATATTTTTTTTTAAATAAGGAAGGATACTAACATGGAGCACCATCTATATCACCTTCTATACCTTCACCTTCTATATCACCTTCTATCTATAGCACCTTCTATATCACCATGTGCACAGTACGTGTTACCGGACTAACATTATGTTGCATGGCACTGCAATTACTCATCGTGTTTTCTGCTTTAATCTCTTCAGGTGTTCAGCTGCAGATTCCTCCAATTTAATTTACCAAACACAAACTGGGCATTCATCCGTTTAATTCAGTTGAGCCTCTGTTGTGACAGAAAACACAATGATGATGATGATGGAAAGCCCTCTAATGTATCTGAAAACAGAGCTATGATCATACACACTGTTTACCAAAATAGGACTGGTGGACAGATATTCCTTCTATATTGGTCGTCAATTTTTATATTTACGCAGATAAGTTAAAAGAAAAAAAAAAAATGGAATTAAAAGCTCATTAAGAGTCAGGAATGTTAAGCACATCTTTTTCAAGTTCTTTCCCCTTCTTAACTACACAAATTTCACAAAGTTTGCTGACATATTTAAGTATACACGAGAAGCTATGTACCAGAGTTTATTCTGGTTAAACAATGGACTGTTTTGCTAAATATACAATGCGTCCCAGTGTTTACAGCTGGAGTTTGTTCCATAAAATATCACAAGAAGCCATAATCTGGCACACTTTCAAGTGTTTGGAATAGAGAGTAAACTGAAACATCTAAGATGAGTATATTGTATTGCAATCTAAAATGTATAAACATTGCTTAGTATTCAAGCCCCTTTAATAAAATACCAACTATGCTACAAAGCAAAATTGAGCAAGTAGCGTCAGTTCAGTGAGTTCGCTACAAAAAGGTAGCATAGCTGAAAGGAGGGGGAAAAAATACATCAAAAATACATAAGCTAATCATTTAAAATTTTGTTTTTAGACACTTCTGAAACTAAATATCATGCAGTATAAAGTGTTACAAATTCAAACAACTATAAAATGTAAATAGTTTTAGGTAGATAATGTCTTAAATATCGACAAAAATATACCAAGTAGATGATGCTCAATGCAGGTAGCTGAAGTATCATATAAAGAATATTAGGAATATTCATATTTAGGATAAAATTGCAGCTTTTCATTTACTAGAACATTGCTTTAACGTTTTTAACACTAACATTCTCTTTTTCTTTATAGAATAATTGCTGAGAATGAATGTGTTGGCTTGCATAAAGACGAAACTGAGCTAAATAGTTTGCCTTGAAGCTGCAGCACACTTTGCACCACTCCCGACCTAAAACAACCAATTAGACCCAGGAGGAGGACCTTAGCGCTGTCAGTCAACTTCATTTACTCCCTGCTAAATGTAGCAATGGCGGAGAAACAACTTACCGTTACAGGAAAACCGTTTGTCCGTCGTCATGGTGGTCATGCTAGCTAGCCTCAGTATTCACAACAGTCTCTGCTAGCTGGAGCGCAGCAGAGAGCAGGAGGGGGGATGAGCAGCGCCACTCAGACGGTGATTGACAGCGCTAAGACCGGCCTACTGGCTCTGATTAAATGTTTCAAGAAAGCACTGGGAGAAGGCAGAGGAGCTCGATTTTTTTCACAGATTATCTGTCTCAAACCATTCTGTCACGACATAGTGACAGTTTCAACAAATATGTAGAAAAAAAAAAAAAAAAAAAAATTATATATATATATATATATATATATATATATATATATATATATATATATATATATATATAATAAAAGTTACATACTGCAGCTTTAATCTCTTAGACGTAATTAAAGATCATTTCTAATCCCCCAATTCTCACATTTTATCAAAGGAATCCTTCTATGTTGATAATGAAAGTAATGGAATGACTAAGGGTTACCTTTCATTGTTCATAGGAAAATGCTTTTACTTACTCTAGGAGTTAACAGGTGTTAGCATAGCAAAAAATGTATTGCCAAAATTGGCACTAAATGCAGAAATAAATAAATGGCTTGATAAACTAATTAACGTGCCAAATATTGTATCCAAAAAATAAAAAATAAGAACTTTCCCAACTTTTTTTATTAGACAGTGAAACATAAATTAATATTTGTTTATCATTTTCAACAGTATTAATTTAACATTATCACTATTATTTAATTTCTCATTTTATTTCTAATCTTATTGTTTTATCAATTAGTTTCCTTTTTTATTTTGTTATGTTTTTTCTAATTTTTTAATATTCTGTGTTTATTTAATACATGTTTTTTATTTATTGTCACATTTTATTTAATTATTTATTTTTTCTAATTTTTTCCATATTCTGTCTTAATTTAGTCATTTTTACATTACTGTCACTTTCTTTTTTTTTTTCTTTTTTTTTTTATCATTCATTGATTTATCTTCTGTAATATTTAATCTTTGCATTTCCTCCCCTCCTTTTTTCTCCTTTGAGGGGGTGGAGGGGTGGGGGTTGAGACTGCAGAGTCAGCTTGTCTCTTATTGGCCAACATCAACATCCAAGCAATGTATCCGGAGACTGACTGCAAGACACATTTGTACATTCGCAAAACCTACTTTCCTCTAACTCTTCGATTCTATTGGTGGCCTCTCTCATCAGCTCCGACACAGACCACATTGCTGATGTCTGCTTTGCAAACTTTGAGAACCAGTCGTCCTAGCTTCTGTGACCATAAGTGGGAAACAAAGCATCCATTACTACTACAGTAATTAGATCATAGTTACTGTCAAATTGTTATAGTTTTAGGGAAACGTCTTTTTTCCCCACTTTGTATGTGAATGTGTGTCAACTTATCTTGGCGAAAGCAATAATCAGAGCAAAGCAACCAACCTATTATGTGAATAAAATTCACATGTAACCCATTTATCCCCACCCTGGCTTATTATTTATTTATTTATGGATTTTTTTTTTTTTTAATTTTTAACAGGAACAGTCATCTTAATTGGCAAACACTTTTAAGCTTATCTTAGCAAAAAAAAAAAAAAAAAAAAAAAAAAACCTTGGGTAGGTCTGTCTTGCAAAGCTTGCAAGATTTAGATTGTTTATTTGAGTTAAACAAGGGTTGAACATTGGGCTGGTGTGTCCGAAAAGGGAAGCTAATGAAGAGAAACGGACCTGCTCTAAATATAGACAGACTATAACCCACTGACACCACTGTGCAGATAGCTGGAAAAAATAGTGCGGGTGGTTACAAAAGCATCCTTGTGCACACATACAGACACATACAAATACTTCATCTCAAACTGGACACAGTGGAGAGGAGTGGATCGTTATCCACAAGATAACAATACATTCAAAAAAAGTTAAGGCAAAATGTTAGGCTTAATCAAATTTACATTAATTAAATGTGTGATAAGATGAGTTTTTTTTAGGTGTTCTTTTAGCTCAATGTAACAAATGAAAGAAATGCTTTGCAAGAATTTTAAAGCCTTTCGGTTTCATGCGCATTATTTGGCTTTGACTAATTATGACCTTGACCACAGTTTTATGTCCATCTCTCTACTTATAGTTAATTGGGATCAGTGTAGACCATGAACATAAAGAGAAACAGGTAAATATCCCAGCTGTTTTTCCACTTCATCTGTGAATTGTTGTAATGTTATACCATATATTATATTTAGTAAGGAAACCAAAGCAATGTTTGATAATTTAGGAGGAGTGTCTTCTCTGGAAAATACCTTCTTAAAGTATGGATGTTCTTTGTAACTTGGTAGCTCTTATACTGTAACTATTTATGCATGCATAAGTGTCAGACATCCTCTTGTCGAATTAGGAAATCTGACTGATACAGATATACTTAGATTTATTTGTACAGAACAAACAGTCTACATCTGCTGATCGTTTTTTTGGACATCCAATACCTTTACCTGTCTAAAAAAAAAACCACAAAATCTGATATGCAGCCCACAAGTGTTGACATAAATCTACAAATAATCCAGTACAGACATGCCAATACACCCCATATGCCTGCCTTGAAATAGCCTGACAGCAGCAGGAGACACACAGCCAAACCAGACATCTAATTAGCCTTCAAGAAGGATAGAAACATTTAATTGGCCCTCGTTATTTCTGCTTTCCCTCCATTGTTTTATAAACTTCACTGTTGACTGTGGATACATATAAGCTGAACTGCGGTAAGAAGGGAAAAGAACCCTTTTAATATCATTCTTAAACATCAGCCATGGGCCTAATAACTTTTTTACATGGAAAAGTGGCACATCTTCGTACTGTTGCTAAGAGTTGTATAATGATTAGAATAATTTAATCTATAACATTTATTTATTGGTATCTGGATCCTGATACATACAGTTGAAGATAAAAGAATGGAAGAAAGACTAGTTCTGCTCTTATAGCAACACTGAGAGTCTAACAGGCTAATAGAAGGTAAATTGGTCAAGAATCACATTGACTTGCATCTCATTAAAAGAACTTTAAGCTGTAGGAACAGTATGCTGGAAGTTCTAAGCTCTTTTGAAACTTAAACTTTTTTAAAAAGATTTTCTGGCACTCATGGCTTTTATTCACAGTATATTAGGAACTCAGCCAAGAGATGGGAGGAAGACATACAGTAAAGGTCCTGAGATTGAGAATCAAACCTCAAATGGCTCCATCAAGGACCAACAGTCTCTGTTCATGGTGCCCCTGCTCTTACACCACAGGACACATCACCTCAAAACCGTAATTTTTAAAAACCTGTTTGTAACTTGATATCGGTAACTCTCTCAAGTTTAAAAAAAAAAAAAAAAAAAAAAAAAAAGATTCTTTTTACTAAATTCCCCTGGAAGACTAGCCTGGGTATTGCCTTACTATGCAATTCCACTCAATTCTCATCTCCCTTCAGTGCTCTGTCTGGCCCGAATTTCAGCTGGGGCAGTCAGCAAACAGAAGAAGAAAGTTGTGAATAATGTCTTTGATTTTCTGCGCTGTTTTAGAATTGTAGTCTGCTTGTAGTTTGGCAATGGCAGCAGAGGAAGTGAACAAAGCCATTCAGTCCATGTTGACCATGCTTCCAAACATTGAATTGACATTAACAGCCATCTTATTCGGCTCAACACTTCTCTCTTCTTGCAGTGGGGGATGGTTGTTTCCAGCACAGGCAATTTACGGTAAGCTTCATAGCATCTAACTGCCGCCTTACATACGTCATGGCCAAATGTTAGCGATTGGGTAAAATTTAAAACTTTGACAGAGTCCGTGCCTCCAGCAAGCAATTGTTTCTCAATAGCTTAGACAACTGAATTTAGAGATATCTTTCTTTTGAAAGGGGTTTTTACTATCATAAGACGTACGTGTTAAACGTCGTGAGGACCCAAATGCAGGTAACGCAATGGATAAGGGTGGATGAGATAAGCAAAAATCTTTGACCATAAACAAAGTAATAATACAACAAAGGCAGGAAATCTGGAAACAAAATTAAAGACATTACAATCAGATCATGTCAAAAATTGGAGTTAACATGGAAGAACACACAATGCAAGAAATGAGCTTGGACGATTGAACATCTCAGCTGGGAAAACTAAATCCTGTAAGAATCAGAGAGTAAAACCCATGAAGAAATACAGGCAGTGATACAAATCATGAAAAGAAAAAGAAAAAAATTTAACAACAGGACAAACACAACAATCTCTAAAAGAGAAACAGAGCAACAGGAAGAGACAAGATAACAAAAATTTTTATCTACCATCCTGAAAGTACAGAATGCCTTTAATTGGGAGAGGTAATTAATTTGAATAAACAAAGCAGTTTCTCCATACATCAAAAAGCCCTTTTTGTCCCATAGTAACCTCAAAAAGGCATCCCAGGGACGCATACGCATCCAAATAAACACATCCACACGCAGGGTTTGAAATCTGTCCCTGCTGCCCTCTACAAGGACTGTTGCTTCAGCTGGAGGGACAACGTAACAGCAGGCCTGCAGAATCCCCATCAGTGACATAAATGACCTCCATAAGGATGAGAAATTTTTAAGACCTTGCTTTTTTTTTTGGCAATTTTTGAAAAGCTATGTTCCGTATATGCTGCACTTAGCTGAAATACCTGCTTCTACAGTTTTGCACAAGCTTTCATTGTGACCCTATGAAGAACTTTACAGCTTACTAGGACCTTTTCAGCCTTAGACTGGGCACACCGCATCTATGTGGAGAGGTGCTCTATTCATAAACTAAGTAAACTAAAACATGAATAGTTCCCTTTATTTAAAGCCCCTTCTCTTCCTGAACTCATATTGCCATGTGGCTGAAAAGCTACTTTCTTCATTGACTTTGGCTATTAAGAGTCAGTGAGACATGAAGAGGCAAGCTGTCACTGCTGTTGGACAGAAATGAGCTTAGAATGAATGTACACACTCTTCACAAATAGTGATACTAAATTAACCTAAGAGAAATGAAAGACTGATAAGAGTATCCTTACATAACAGTGATGCGTTGATTACAGCAAAACTTCAAAAAAACCCAAGTACACAGAGTAATCTGACTGAAGTTGTGCTTAATCAAATTTAACAGGAAGACCAATACACTCAAACACCTGCATGTCAAATTACTCCAACGCTTGTTCTTACTATTGTAAAGCTGTCTAATTCACAGCTTAGCTTTGCTGGCAGCTGTGTTTTTCATCAACTTTTCTGGTTTGTGACATAATAGGTCAGATTGAAATAGCCCAATACCAGCAAACTGAAAGGGAATATATAAGCACCTATTCTAACACAGATGGTCATGCTTCTTTCAATGCTTTAGATGTGATTCTAGCTTGTATCATGGAAGAATGAAGGCAGTCTAAATGGCCTAGCCAAGCCAGGAGCGGTGCATGTAAATGTACTGTCAGGGAGAGGAAAGAGGAGCGAGTTAGCACCTGGGCCATCCATGTCTAAACCAATGTGTGGTACAGTCTTCACTTATTAAAGAAGTGGTAAAAAAAAAAAAAAAAATGCAACAAAATCTTAGATATGATATGATAAGATTACATGGTTTTCAAAGTCTTTTTACCACCCCACCCACCAAAAAAAAAAAAATTCCCAAAAACTGTGGCATGCATTTCTATTTAGTCTCCTTTACCCTAATACCATTTGATTAAATTTAGTCCACTGCCTTCAGAGTCCCCAAATTTGTGGTTGGAGTGTACCTGTGTGTACAATATCGCAGTATAAATACAGCTCTTCTGTGAAGACCTCTGAGGTTTGCTAGGGAACAAAAAGCATCATGAAGACCAAGGAACACATCAGACAGGTCTGGGATAAAAGCTGTGGAGAAATCTCGAGTAGGTATAAGTTATAAAAAGTATATCAAGGTTGGAACTTCTTACAGAACACTGTTAAATGCGTCATCTGAAAATGGAAGGAGTGCACTGGACAACTTCTCATGATGACGTGGGAGGAGCTGAAGCAAGCCATAGCTCAGGTGGGAGATTATGTCAAGAGGACAAGTATTACTTTTACTCTTTACAAATCTGGGTTTGATAGAAGATTAGCCAGAAGAAAGCCATAAGAAGTCCTGCTTGCAGTTTTCCACAAGCCATGTGGAGGACACAGCAAACATGTGGAGGAAAGTGCTCTGGTCAAATGAAACCAAAATTTAAGTTTCTGACCTTCATGCAAAGTTCTCTGTGAGGCAGACAACTGACATGGCACATCCCCCTGAACACACCTTCCCCACATAAAATAATGGTGGTGGCAGGATCATGCTGTGCAGATTCTTTTCTTCAACAGGGACAAGGAAGCTGGTCAGTGCTGACTGAAAGACAGAAATAACTCAAACCTCAAACCCAGCAGAAAAACAAAGAATAATGTTGTATGATAGAATATGCATTCAATTTTTGCTGCATACGAAAACTTCTTTGCGGAGACATATTACACCCACACACATGCATAGACAAATGGCAAGATAAGCAGATAAACAAATCTTTTTTTTGCTACAGATGGAATTTAAATTAGTCAAAACTGGAAAAAGTAAATAAAATGGAATAAGGTAGTAGACTCCTTGCATTGTTCAGTCTTGCTCAATATGAAACATTTAAATACAGAAAATAACTCAGGAAGTTATCCAAGTTTGGTTTCATGACTGAATTAATTTCTTAAGCAAAAACAAGCCAGAGTTAAGACATAAACATCCCGAAACATGAAGCTAACTAACAACAATATAAGGTTCTAATTAAATGGACTACAAAAGTGGAAAATAATTGCTGTTGACAAACTTTAAAATTGAATGTTAAATCTATTACCATCAGTATAGCAAGAAGCCATATTTATTTGATAAAACATGATTAACATTTAGTGTGGATGTCATGAGGAAGATATTACCATTTCCAGTTAGGTGGAAGATATGTTGTGCAATTGCATGAAAACTCTGACAGATGTGGACTGTTAGACACAGTTCTAAGGGAGCTGCATCATATCTATGGTGAAACGTTTAGCACCCATGCTGTGCACAAACAGCTGAGAAAACAAAAATAAACATTTGACCTTTTCATTCATACATGTGGCCATAGGAATGGACTTAAATAGTGGAAAACACAGCTGCTAAAATGCAGCCAAATATCAGAACTAAGCTATAAAAATTAACAAGTTCAACCACAGTATTTGATTTTGGATACAAAACGGTAATTGGACACCTGAATATAATGGATTTGTGATGGGGTTTCTATTCAAAGAGGACGGACACCTATTCTGCAAACCATCATGACTCTGAATGCCTCTCATGCTGTGCTATGAATTGTTATGACATATAAAGCGTTGCTGGAGAATGGTCTACAACCAGTACGCCTGAAATTGATGCTAAAAATAATTAATTCAGCTATCTTTGCATCCACTCACTTTGTTGCCATATTCTCTCTCTTAGGTTGAATTGACGTTGCCAAAATTAAAAGCACAATGACTATATCAGAAGTTTCATGACGGTTCAGCGTTGGTGAAAGGGTCAGACACACTTCCTGTGCCCCCTCAGGGTTAGAGGCAAGAGAAGTCAACTTCTCGTCCTTAAGTCCCGCCCCATCGCCTCATCCGAGGGCCATCACCAATGATTACAGTCCAGTGTGGGGAGATTACAGCCTATTAGCACAAAGGCAGATGACCAGTAGTAACCTCACTGGCGCACTCGATTTATACATTATTTATCTAAAAAAAAAAACTACTGTCTCAGCTTTCTCTTGATTTACAGTTTTACTTGAACTATTGTGACGCATCAGTCTTTTTTATGCTCAGTACCTGCTCATCACCATTTTGTATTGTTGCAACACTGATGTCAGCTTGTTCTTGTCTTCCTCTCTGAGGGTCAGTGACATAGACACTGTAACATCCTAATACACAAAAAAAGTACATCTCCTGATTTTGTGATGCAGCACAGCTGGTAACCGCCATCATCACTTGTGCAATAAAATAAAAAAAAGACAAACAGAAAATGAATTATTAGGGACTAAAATAAGCAGCAGGCATTGATAAATAAGGATGCAAGTGGAAGTGTAAAGGGTGACAAGCAAAGTAGAGCTCTATAAGCTTTAACTGCAGTGCAATAAAGAAGCTGTGGTCTGAGCAGCAGCACTTACAGAGGTGTCCAGGAGCCGGTGAGGTGTAATGTGTGCCTGGTAGGTGTGTGTGTGTGTGTGTGTGTGTGTGTGAGTGCATAAAGGTCTGTGGTGTCTCAAGGGGCATCTGGCCGATATCGCATCACGCTCTGCAGACTGGTGATTACCTACCAATTTGCACCAGCTAGATTAAGCTGAGGCAAGCAAGAGGAGGGCAGAGAAGGAGCGCTTCGGATCAGCTTGGGCCTCGGTGGCTTCCGTATCACACCACTCTGAGCTCAACAGACGCTGCACGCTCTTGCCACACCCCTCCCTCCCTCCTGCCTCCCTCCCTTCACCACTCTCTCCATCTCTGACACTGAATACACAGGCTCACCTTCTCCTTCACTACATGAAAATGATACACAGCCACCCGCTAGGTCGCCAATAGAAACAAGGAACAAGCATGCTTGTGCAGGCACATCCATGCAAATAAAACCCACCTGTCTAAACTATAGCTCACACAATCAAACAAAGCGCAGAGACTGACATCAATTGAAGTGGTGCTCTTTTTGATTTGACTGTCAAATCAGAACAGAAGACATCTTTGACATTTTAAATCTAGAGGTTCCCATGTAAACGGAGCACATTTCTAATTTAGATCACAAACAATTATATCCAAGGAGAAAAGAACACCCTGTTGTGTTATAGTGTTTTTATACCTTCACTTTTAGACCAACAAGCACTTTAGGCTGAGCTGGTGCCCATTGTTCCATACAAGGAGAAAGAAAGAGTGGCCACAGAATGCTGAAACAGCAATAAGGCTCTCAGACGGAGAGCTGCCGTATGGCCCTGAGAGCATCCTGTCTGACCACTGATTACAAGTTGATGCAAGTGATTGATTACAAGTGATAACAGAGTTTTAAATTCCTCTCTAGAGAGCTAGATGTAAAGAAATTTGCTTGGCATTTCTCACAAATAGAGTAAGTAGACATTACAAGATATTTTGCAACCAAAATGCCATGCATAGTGTCTTCACTTTATAGACTAATCAAACCATTTCCTCCTTGGAATTCCCATTCTGTTTAAGCATGCATCCAAAAGAAGTTATAAAGTTTCTTATGCTGAATTAAAAACAAGAAGATATTGTGCTGGAGCACAATTACTAGTTGCTTCCTGCCTTATGAGCGGGGTGAAGCTACCTTTACTACTTTAATGAAATATTGAGTAAGGAAAAGACTTGGATTACATGCTGCGCAGGGCTACACTAGATGAAGATTACATTAAATTATTTAAACTGAGGAGCAGCAGGGTGTTGGGATGAGAAGGTAGGTGAAAGATGTCATGAGAACCTCTCTCCGAGGCCCCCTACCCTGCCAATGCTGTAGGACCCATATAGACTTTGCTCAGTCTAGATGGACACAAAGTGGGCTTGGACTCACAGTGGGCCTCTTGTATTAGGCTCATATGTGTTAACTCCAAACCACCTCTAGCAGGAAAATACATTTGCTAGTCTGAAACAATATAAAAGGAATCAATTTTCAAAAATGTAACTTACCCAATTTTATTGACATTTTATTTTATAAAAATGATACGTCAAAATTTATTTATAACATTCACTATCCAAATACATTTACTGGGATTCCAACATTCAAACCCTTCTTCTTCTTACGATTGCTGACCAGTTTTTAGCCTTTTTCAACTGACACTTTTGACAGTTTATTTTTTGATGAGTCCCAAGTCCTTGAGGTTGGAACGCCTCCTGGCCATCACCCCAATCGTTAGCTCCTGCCACACATTCTCTACTAGATTAATTTCTGGACTCTTGCTGGGCCACTATAAAAAAGTATATATTTCTTCCAGTCCAAAGAAACATGTCAGTGAAATCAAAACATTACTTTGAATCTAAATTTGGGGTATAAATAATAATGATCTTCACTGCACTATAAAAAAAAAATCTACAGATAAGCCCGATGCAATGCAGTGCTAATCTTAGCTCCTACTCTGACATAGGTCTTGGGTTGCATTTCAGGCTAAGGCCACTGATTTCCCATCGACCCAAACACCAATTGGAATAAAGAACCTTGCTTTATCATTGGTTTTATTCTTTAGCCTTCAACATATGTCTGCTATGAAGCATATAAGATTTGGAAATGTTTGCAGGTTGTTGGAAGACTTTGTACGAAGTATAAATATTAGAAATATTTCCACAGTCTGTTACAATTGGTTATGCCAACAGAACTAATTGGAGTAATCCAACAAACTAATAAAAACAATTAAAAACAGCTAAAAAATAAGTCACAATCATATGTTTTGGACTTTTTTCCCCAGTGAAATAGTACACACCTAGTTCAATGAACTGTTTTGGGAGTACTCGCTCCCACACACACCTTGTGTGTGGGAGCACACACAAGGTCTTGTGTGTGCTTGCTTATGCTTGCTTATGCTTGCTTAACACACCTTGCTTATGAAAATTAATGACCATTCATAGCAGAAAAGCTTGTTAAATTCCACTGTTATCAACTATTTTGCTGTAAAGTAAAACTCTTCAAACCATTTTACCAACATTTATTTCAACAATACAGCTACAGAGTTGAAAGCAGATGTTTTTTAACCCAGGTATTCAGATTTAGCAGCTGCACAGCTAAGGTAAAAATATAGACATGGAAAAATATATTTTGAAGTTCATTATGAAATTACTAATCTTGTAAATGTAAATAAAATGGAAGGTATGGGCTTATGTGGAATATTCACTGTTGCTTCGGAATTAGATCAAACTCCAAAAATCCTGGCTTGGGTCAATGGACATCATTAGAAATGCGTTAGGGGTGTCCACATATAATTTTTAACCTCTATGAATACCTATAGTACTATAAATATAGTATTAATTGTTGAGATACTTTTCCTACAGTAAATTCAGAGCAGATTTTCACTTTCCATGAAGAAGCAACACAGGATCTAAATAAATGTTAATAAAATTATTATGCAGGCTTTTTTATTAGAATTATGTAGGTTGTTTCACCTGCATTCCACTATAGGTGGGTTAGCATAGGACCTTGCTGAAAGTTGTATGATCTTTTAATGTTGAACCTCAGCATGTTCTGCAGAAGCAAATTAATAAACCAATGATTTAAATCCAGTGAGCTCAAGCATCTAAAACATGCAGAATGGTTTGGGGACCAAGAAGGTCTTGCTGTATGCTGCACAAGTAACAATAAATTAAGTAATACACCTTCTTAGGTTTGATATTCTTCTTTATGTGCATTGCAGCTTTCCCTGTGACCTTGAGGATATTGCCCTCTTGTCTTTGAACCCTGGTGACTTCCCTGATTGGAGCATTTCTAAACATCACCCTGGCAATCCTGCAGTTTCTTCAGTTACACCTATTAAAATGCCATTTTTATTGACATTAATTCTTTACATTGAGATAGATAGATAGATAGATAGATAGATAGATAGATAGATAGATAGATAGATAGATAATTGTCCCCATAGGAGAAATTTGTCTTGGACATCATGCGTAAACAAAACTGCTAACATAATTAAATAAACTACAAACAATGAAAACAAATGCTGAACACTAACACCACCATGAAATCTAAAAGTAGTATGATGGATAAAAGAAATCTCATCAGGCATATTAGAGCTCTCCCACATCTTAGCTTCAATGCACCTTGTAATAAATGCTTCTGTAGCCTCTAAACTGGGGCGGAGGTTGGCGTGAGGCTGCATATGTAGAAGCACGCCTTTCTCGCCAGCTTTGCCGGTAGGCCGCAGGACTTCAGCACCACCTCGCTCCTGGACAGCTCCCTCCAATCAGTGGCGCTCTTCTGCAGCGCGTCATCCTTCCTCATCCTCCTCATCCTCGCCCTCCCTCCATCATCGGAGCATGCATGGCGGAGGACATCTCAGACAAAATGCTGACTTTCACCCCCGTCTTATATGTAAAAAAGCGCACTGACACCTATTGCTGTAAATAGAGGAAACTGTGGTTGGCCGTTGTTAATGCTTCCTCGTTTCGGATGAGGCACACTGCGGCAAATGATTCAAAAAGATATGAGATGTGAGCTATCGATGGTGGGGAGGTTTGAAAATGACGTGTGTCCGGTTTCCACGCACAATGTCACACGACCTTATAGCAGCTGGCAGGCCATAAAAGCACACGTTTATCCCATTTCGCTCATAATATGAGCGATAATTTAACATCTGCGGCGGTTAACTTGTTTTGTCTTATTAAATTAAAGCGAGAATGTCCGCGTTTTCTTTTCAGGCACATGGCTACATGTCCAACCCATGCACCGCTACCTGATTAAAGGTAGCCAATCTGACCGAAGCCGTATTTCTCGGATTATAAAGCAGGTTTTTAGATATAAATTTGGTTACTATGAGATGTTAAGGTTTGCATCGATGCTGCTTCAGGAGGGCTACACGTGCTGCCTGAGCATAATTTTAAAAATACATAATGGCGTTATTAGAGCGCAGGCAACACGCCAGCAGCAAAAAAAGGTGTCGGGTTTTCACGTATCAAAGCAGCTCTGGTAAAAACAGAGGCATCTCAGCCTTTGTAAAACAAAAAAGCCGGAATTCCGGCAATGAATGGCACACAATGAGGCTCTCACAATGAGAAAGAGAAGCAGGTGCATCGCCCGGCTACCGGCTAAAGATAATAAAAATGAACGTAAAAAAAAAAGACAAGAGGTGCGTGAAACTCACCTAATATAATCCAAAGTGACCCAGAGACCAGGACGAATGCGAGCATGTCTCTCTCATGGAGTCAGGTGTCCCGATGCGGGTCGGGAGCGGCTCAGAACTGCAGCATCGACTGCAGCAAGTCGCCGACAATCTGGGAGATTAAGGAGGGACGGTGAGGAGAGGGGGGAGGGGGTAGGGTGATTGAAAGGGGGGAGGCGGGGGGCAATATATGTGAGATTGACAATTGAAGAAGGGAAGGGGTCACTCTGGGCAGGGGGTGTCTCAGCGTGCAGAATTTCCCTTAAAATAAGCTACACGTGTAGGCTGAGAAAGAAGCACGCAGCCTTCCTGTGAAGCATCCTCCCTTCAGCGGGTTGTCCACCTTCACCTGGTTGGACGTTGCGCAGAGGCAAACACGCTCGCTGACATTAAAAGGTTTATTCTCTATGATGTCAATTAATCATTAACCACAAATGAAAACGTGACCCCATACTGGTTACCCTACCATGCTTAGTTCATAGCATAGTCCTGGACTAGCCCATGTAAAGGGAATGCATCTTATTGCATCTGGGTGTTTTTTGTTTGTTTGTTTGTTTGTTTGCTAAATTGATTGATTTATTCAAAGGGGATGCGCTGGTACATCACGCCATCTCTGCAGCTCAGCACGCTGTGACACAGAGTAACTTTACATCAGAGTCACATGGTTCAGTAAGACACGCCCATTGAACTAAAGTAACCTTGAGAAAGGCTGACACAGAGACACAGAGGGTGGGTTAAACACAGATGGAGGGGAGAAAATAAGAATTACATAAAATAAAACTGCACGACTACATAATATACACTGACCAATGGTTGCTGATGCAGCTCATCAGGCGTTTTCTGTCTAATTTTATCCAGATGTCATCTCTCAGTGGGTGACATTTTCTTTTATCTTATTCTTCTGCTAACTCACCTTATTAAATGGGTCACCTGTTCTTTTTCATCCATAGGCAGGAAAAAAAACTCAAAGTACATTGAAAAGAGAGAGAGAGAGAGAGAGAGAGAGAGAGAGAGAGAGAGAGAGAGAGAGAGAGAGAGAGAGAGAGTGAGAGAGAGAGAGAGAGAGAGAGAGCTAAGCTGTTCATTCATGCACCATGAGAGGAAAACAGTCAAAGCAGATACACAGAGCAGCCAATCAAGTCACAGGCAATACTCTATTCTTTTTTTTTTTTTTTTTTTTTTAAATTATAATTTATTTTATTTATTTTTGCACTGGGATCAAAGTGCAGACCTCACTGGGCTGAATGTTTCATTTAAAAAAAATCCTGTTCACTATACTGAACATAACATACAGGGATTTTGAAATTATTCATTGGTAACATGCAGTCTTAGGGAAAAAACTAGGAAACTCTAAGTTAAGTTAAGTTTATTTGTATAGCACATTTCAGCAGCGAGGAAGTTCAAAGTGATTAACATCATAAAAACATTAATCAAGTATATAGCAAAGTCATCAAAATCATCAGAAACATCAAAATCATCAAGCAAATACACATGAACATCATCAAAATCATCTGGAAAATATCAATTCATCAAAATCATAGGGATCGTCAAGCAAATATCTTGAAGCAGATATAGTTAAAAAATACTGATCAATAATCCACTTACTTTATTTAACTGATTTACACTCTAACTTCCCAAATTTAGGCACATTCAACATAATCATCTCCACCTTTTTCTCTCATTGTTTTATATATTGAGGAGTCTGACAGAGGAGGCACCCCTGAGGCCTTTGATGTTCCGGAACCCATTTCACCTTACAGAGGCATGTCTGCCTGCTGGCTTTCTCCTTTAAGGTGTAGAAATCACTAAAACCACCTGCAGAACCCTCACTTTGTTCTGCTAATTTAACTTCTCTGTACTCCTTACAGGGTGACTGGCCCTCAACTGATGTCTTCCCTCCACCAACTCTGTAATTTAATTCATTATTAGGAGATGATGGTTAATGTGTAATAAAATATTTTATTTAGAGCAGCATCTCACCCGGATTTGTTTGCAGATTTATGATCCAGACTACTAATCAAAGGCAACTCTAAACAGGTGGGTTTTCAGCCTTGATTTAAAGGAATTTAATGTTTTGGCTGTTTTGCAGTTTTCTGGGAATTTTTTCCAGATTAGTGGTGCATAAAAACCCCATTGAAATTCATGTCTAATATTTAGATTCATTTACAGGGAAACAACAAAAGCTGTTTTATTAATTAACCATATGTATATCAGAAAAGATGTGCATTCTAGCCGAGGAATTAGGACAAACTGACCCCCTTTTATTGAAATAAGTCTCTGGCAAACAAGAAAACTGGTCAGTGTTGACTGGAAGATGGCTGGAGCTAAATATTGGTCAATATACAAAAAAATCTAGTTGGAGCTGCAAATGACTTTAGGCTGGGTCAGAGGTTTATTTTCCAGCAGAGGAACTTTTAACACACACCCAGAACACAATAAAATGGTTTAATTCAAAGCATATTCTTTTGTTAAAATAAGCCAAACAGAGACCAAACCTACAGAGCTGTGAGAAAGCTGTGTCTTAGCTATTTTTTTTTTCACTTTTATGTTTCACAAATGACGTTTAATATCAGACAAAGATAACCTATAGTAAATACAAAAAGCAGTTTTCAAATGTTGATTCAGTTATCAAAGGGAAAAACTCAAAGCTTAAAATCAACCTGGTCTAAATTGAGAAATTTCCACTTAAACCTTAGAGCTTGTTGTGCCAACAGTCTCAGAGCATTTGTAGTAACTGTTAATCAGTGTTTTACATCACTGTGGATGAATTCTGGTCCAATCTTCTTTGCAGAACTGCTTAACCAATCCACAATGGAGGGTTTTTTTTTTTTTTTTTTTTTTTTTTTTTTTTTTTTTTTTTTTTTTTTTTTTTTTTTTAGCAATGTAGTGTCTGTTTAAGGTCAGGCCACAGCATGTTGATCAGATTTAAGTCCAGACTTTAAGTAGGCCACTGAAAAACTTTTCTTTTTTTTTTAAGGCAATCAGAGGTGGACTTGCTACTGTGGTTTATTGTGCTGCTGCATAACCGAAGTGAGGCTGAGCTTAGTGTCGTTATCTAATAGTCAATGTCAGGTTTATTTATACAGCACTTTACAAACAAGTTGCACCAAAGCACTGAACAGCAAAAACAAAAATAATTGACAGAAGTTAAAAAGAAAAAATAACACAGCAGACATAAATAAAATCATTAGTTAAAAATAAAGATAATGTAAAAATGTAAATAGCTAAGCTTTATTTAATTCAAAGCTGAAGAGAGGTAAGTCTTTATAAGCACCTTAAAAGTCTCAAGATTATGAGCAGCTCTTATATGGATCAGTAGATTATGCCACCATTTTGGGGTTGCAGCTGAGAAGGCATGATCACTTCTACTTTTCTGATTGGAACTTGGAACATCTAAAATCAGCTGGTTATTTGACCTTAGTGTTCTTGTGGAGGCATGGCATTTTATGAGATCCTTTAAATATGATGAGGTGAGACCATCAAGACCCTTAAAAACCAGTGGCAAAATTTTAAAATCAATCCTGTAACAAACAGGAAGCCAGTGGAGTGAAGCCAGAAATGGAGTTATATGTTCCTCTTTTCTAGTTTCTGTTAACAGATGATTAGTAGCATTTTGTACAAGCTGCAAGCAGTGAAGGGATGACTGATCTAAACTGACATAAAGGGAATGACAATAATCTATGTGAGTTGAAGTAAAAACCTGAAAAAAATCTTTCAAAAATCCTTAGGAAGAAAATAAAGTTTTACTTTAGCTGACAAAAGTTCATCTTCACAACTAACCTGATACACTTTGTGAATATAAAGCAGCTGTTAAAGAATATGCCAAAACTTCTGCAGAACAGCGACTATATGTCAGAAACAGCTCAAGAAAAATCTGATCTCCCAAATATCACAACCTCCATTTTATTTTTGTTAAGGTGGAAGAGGTTTGAGCTTATCCAGGCCTTTATATCAGCAAGTGAGTCCAATAATGGCTTCGAAGAGTGTTAGTTTTTCAGTGAATTAATGGATAGCTTTGAATACCATCAGCAATGCAGTGGAAAGAGATGATATAGTTCCACAAAATAGACCCTAGAGTCAACACATATAAGGAAAACAAGACTGGTCCTACAATGGATCCTAGAGAAACTCAACAAGTAAGAGGTGCTGTGGCTGAGGAATAATGATCTGCTGAGAAGCTTCTATTTAACTTGAACCACTGTAGAGCGGTTCCTTTAATGCCCACACAATGCCCAAGCCTTGATAAAGCCAAGGATCTACAGTGCTGAACTTAAATTTAAAAGCATCAGAAAAAAAGGGGCTCCTGAATAAACAGTTATAATAAGGTCATTAAAAACCACTAAGAGAGCAGTCTCACTGCTGTGATACTTGTAATGCCAGATGTAAACTGTTCATAAACACAGTTGTCTTCTAAAAAGAGTTTTCAGCTGGATGAGAACCTTGGAAAGAAAATGCAGTGACTTGACAGGACAGAGTTCGAAATGTTTCTTCATGATAAGTGGCTACACAACAGCATGTTTTCCTTAAAGGCAGCTGGGAGAGAGCCTGAATTGAGGGAAGTGTTTGTCCATAACAAAATAAGTAGGCCTCAATTAATATTACACTCACACCTATGACAAGTTTAGGTAAACTCATGGCAGGAAATATATACAGCACATACTCTCAAACTGTGTTCCATAACCAATCAGTTTGTTTTAATAGCTGCTCTACATAAAAAGGCAGAGAAAAAGTAAGGAAAGTGGGGGGGTTTTCCCTCATCAAAGTTCCTGGGAACAAAAGACTTTCTGGAAAGCATGATGTTCAATTAGAATGAATAAAAAAGGCTTTGCGTTTCCCATTACAAAATTAAAAACTTCTAAAAAATATAATATGTTGTATTCTGTGTTAAAAAAAAAAGCCTCCCTAATTTTACAACAGCTTCAGGTAAAAACTTGCAAATTGTTGAATAATAAAAGCAAGTGGTGTAAAGAAAACACTTCTACAGCACTGAAGCTGTGAACACATCACTGAATTCACAAAGAACAACTAAAGCCTTCATATTAACATGTCCTCAAGATAACAGAACATTTTTAAAAAATACCTGAAAGCAGCAGTTTTTCATAGACGGTCTGAGAATCCTATAAAAACAGACATTTTTATTGTCTGAATGGATCAAACTTCTGAAAAGAAGAATGGAAAAAACTCTTCTTTCAGAGTTCCTCTTTGTTAAAAACATTTCCAAGCTTTCGCTATAGACTACATTCCATCATTTTGATCCTAAACTTCCAAATTATAAAATGCATTCTTGCTTTCAATATGAGAAGCATTCCAGTGGAAATAGCATTTTTACTTAACTCACAACATATTTTTTTTTTTTTTTTTTTTTTTTTTTTTTTTAGCTTTAGTGACATTTCCAAATCAGTTATAATGATGACAGGCATTTTAGACCTCTAAATAAGAGATCAGAGTCTGAAATAAGGAGCCATTTCATTTACTGTCAGTTGTTTTGGTCCTTTTTAAACTAAAAGCACTCATCCAAAAGAAAAAGATAAAGTTTTCATCTCTTCCTGAGATGGAGCAATTTGTTTTGGATTTCATCATATTATATAAACTGCTGACTCATGACATGTGTAAAGCATGATTACTGATGCTTCAAAAGCATATTTCTGGCTAAGTTAATGTTTGCAAAAAAGTTTTCCTTATAAAACGTTCTGGGATATCTCCTGTATGTTCCTGGTTTCAAAAACATTTTATAGAAACAGTGAGGGAATTATCTACTAAAGACAAGAAAATAGGAAATCACTATGTTTGCAGAGGGAATGACATGACATATCTGTCTTTAGTTATGTAATTTGTCGCCCCTAATTAGTTTTATCAACATGAAAGATAAAATCATCATCCAGAGCATATCACTTTGAGCTGATGACCCTCTCCATATAGTACTCTCATGCTTTATTACCTTCTATTTAACCATTAACCACATTTTTTTTCAGCTGGAGTGCCAGCTGAAAGACATACCAATGCCCCAATTAAATTAAATTACATTTAATATGTGTAAAGGGATATAAAAAGTGGTGCACCTCAGTGTGACATTTTCTGAATGGATATTTTAGAGGCTATTTACAGCCCATCATATTAATATCTAACATGTGACCTGAGCAGGAAGTTTACAGAGAGCAAACCACAGTCCAGAACTGCAGCTGTGGATGCCAAACGGTGAAAGTACAAAATTTATCAACTGAAAGTAAGACAAATGAGACAACTCCAGATTTCTTTTTTTCACACTTCCTATTTATTATTGAGTATTCTTCTCATTTCAACTTAGAAGCAATCATTTCCGGGTTTCATTTCTGGGTGGGAACCTTAAACATGCAGGGTAATGTTAATGAATCATACACCAAAATTCTAATTAGAAAATCAAACAAAACAAACAAAAAACACAAGAATCTTACATTTTAGAAGCAAAAAACAATGTGCTACAAAAAAGTTACCGTACTTTTTTTGTTTAAACTTGCAAAAACAGACTTATATTGTTTCAGCTCTCAAAAACAAAACACTAAGTGGCCTGATGAGGGTGCTAAACTTTAAGAAACGTTTCTGTGAAACACCAGCTCACTTCTCGTTGGAGAAGCCAAGGAAAATAATTTATTTTTCCCTTTTCATTTCCTTTCACAGCTCACTCTGTCTCTAACCCAGTTACTCTCTCTTATTCTCTGTATCTATGATCCATGGTTAGAAAGTGAATGTTGTTATTTATTTAGATGTCAAGATGACATCTAGATGACATCCAAATTTAGATTTAGAAAATATTGAATAAACTCTTAATGAATGAGAAAATGGAATTTTCTCTCAAAAGAAAAGAAATGTGGCTTGAAACACCAACCATTTTTTCAAATAGGTTTATCCTGCCAAGTTAAAACTCTGTTACACTCTATAGAGATTCTTAATGTGAACTGAAAGGTCATCATTTGACATGACTGTGTTGCTATCCAGTAACAGGAAGGACATCACAGAACAGGCTTCATGTCTGATTGCCAAACAATCTTTGGAGGTGGTATGCAGTCTTAAAACGGGATTACTTGAATTGGTTCACAACAAATGCTGCTACAAAATATCACAGAGCTATGCTAAAATTAAAGTGTTTCTTCTGGTAATCCCTGCTTCCAATCTCCCACCTGTACAATGTGCTGTAATTGTGTGACTGACGCATGAGGGCTTTGGCCTGATCCAGTGTCACTGAGCTGTCAAAGCAGATGGTCCAGCATGGATAGAGGTTGGATGTTCAAACAGCTTGCCTTGTGCCATAGCTTCAAATTATGTTTTATCCCTTCAGAGCGTCGTTTCACAAAACCAGGATAGCGGATTAAGCCGTGATTTTCCGGATATCCTGGCTGAATTAAGCCTGAACTCAGTTCCACAAAAGTAGTAGCAGATAAATTTCTATGGTGATTTATCCTGTGGCTATCCTGCAGCTAGCCTGCTTCAGACAAGGCTAACTGCTAACGAGGCTTAGTTAATCCTGGTGCCTTATCTGTTCAGTCAGCGGTCATACTCATCAGAAACCAAAGTGTTTTGTCAGTGATTCAGTTTTTTTTTTTTATCTATCTATCTGTTTTGGTCTTTTTTATCACCCTGCATTGAAATCTGAGCTGCTTTATCTCTTATACTGGATTTCTCAATCCTGCTCCTGGCTTTATCCGTTTCACGAAGGCCAAACCAGGCTTAGAAGGTGCAGCTACATCAAGCCGGGCTTAAAGTTTTGTGAAACAGCCCACTGGTGACCTAAATGTTCAGATTAACTGGCACTGCATGCAGAGCCTTCTGTGAATTTTGCTGCAAACTGTGAATAAGGTAGAACCATACTGAGAAATAATGGTTAGAAACTCAGAATTGATGAGCAAATAAGTAGTTAATCTAAAGGTAATACGATTTTAAACAAGATGTAATAATAATAATAATAATAATAATAATAATAATAATAATAGTAAAATGTCCAAACCTTTCATACTTTCACACATACACAAGTATGCATTCTCCCTGAACCTTTCCACATGTCGTGATACAATAACAGCTACAAATCCTTTGAGGTATATCCCTACCTGCATTTTAGTCATTCTACTTTGCAAAATAGTTCAAGCTCAGTCAGACTGTATGGAGACTGTCTTTAAATTTTTAGTCTAGACTCAGGTCTGGACCTTTCTAGACTATTCTTGTATCTCTGGCTATAGTCTTGGTGTCACTGTCTTATGTGAAGGTGAAAATCACTCCCAATTTTGGGTCTTTTGCAGTCTCTAACAGGTCATCTTCTAGGATTGACCTGTTCAACTCTGCATAATCCCATCAACTCTGACCAGCCTCCCTGTTCCTGCTGAAGAACAGCATGCTCGCAGGATGATACTGCCAACAAGTGGATGTCCATGCATAGGTTTGCAGATGATTTCCACTCACAGATAATGGATTGAAACATTTGTTAATCCTGATGCGTTTTCTTCACTGATGCTCTCTAACAACCTCTAACAACCTTCACAGACCAGCTAAAGAAACTAAGAAGAAACTAAAAGCGGACATGGGTTACAGCAGCTGCAGCGAATTCCTATAATTCACCTATTTCTCTCCACTCAGATGCCTGACATCTTAGAGTTCCAACCGATGGACAGGAACTCGGGAAGATCCTACCCCCTGCAGGGTATTTGATTTTCCTGCCTTCATCGGGAAATCCCACACATTTGATTGCTGGTGAAAAACTCCGCATGAAAACTCCCTCCCTTCCCTACCAGGCGGCGCGCTCGCAGTGGAGACACGCAGCCGCGGTACAAGCGCGCGGGCACGAGCCACACCGCTCGGGAAGCCCCACAGTGAGGACAGCAGGGGGGAGATGTGACAAGGCATTTATGGGGCTTCCCAAATGTTTCAACCGTGCACTCATAATTTTAAATAGCAAGCCTTTCGTTAATACACACACACACACACACACACACACACACACACACACACACACACACACACACCTAAGACTTGGTAATAAGGGTAGCATACTAAAAAACAACACTTTGATAATTAAGAGTTACGAGCGTTCTTTGACGCTCTTGTATTTTTTCTTCTTTTCTTTTCTTTCTTTCTTCTTCTTCTACTATTTTTTAGCTTGTTTTTTTCTTTGTTACTAACCGTTTCATGAGCGCATGACGTATTTTTTGGCACAGATATAATAAGGTACAGATGAAACTGTATGTGAAGACCGCTTCCTCCTCTCCTTTCTGCAAACTCGTTTCGTGTAAGAAAGCTTGTACCAGTCTGCTCCTAGCGGCTGAAAAAAATACTACATCATTTCTTGTAAACGCTCCACTTCTCAACAGCTCCCGCTGTTTATACTAAAGGGCTGGTCTGTAATCATGTGCACGTTTGTCATGCCAGTGTGTGGAACCGTATTCAACAGACTGACTCATAAAAAAAATGCAAAGGATCAATTGTTTGACTTCATTTAATGATCTCCCTTATTATTAATAATAACATAAATATTTAAAAACAAGTGTAGAGTAAAGCGCAACAAAAATTCAGTGTATGTACCATCTATATAATATCAACAACACTATTACAACATTGAACTGTTGTCATTTACTATTTTAAAAACATTGCAATTTTAAATAAATGTGCATGATACTAAAAATCCAGCAGACATATAAAACTCTGCAAAGTCCCCTGTACTACTTTGCATGCTCGATTACAAAACGACATCCAGGTCAGGTCATTTAGTTTTATGCTACGGACTACGTGCAGCAGGCTACTGTAATCAGCCCTTGTTGTTAATAACTTCCCTCTTGCATTCAACAACGTGACTTCTCGGAAACAGCTCCACCGCTGAACAAGAGCCTCCCAAGCGCATGCGCAGTCCACTGTAAAAAAATGTCTAAATAGTTCAAGTAAAGGTATTATTTTCATCCGGTTATTGGATTTTAAAATGGATTTTTTTTTGCATCATATACATAAATACATGCATAGTAATGAAGTGTTCGCAAGTGAGTTTTAAAAAAATGCCTCTCTGCTGATTAAACATTTATTTTAAAATTGTTTATTCCTACTATTCCCAAATTACGACGTTATGCTAGCAGCATTTTGGGGAAAAACTGGCATACAAGACCTGGATGAGCATGCTTTGGGACAAAACTAAAAAAATCCGATATAAAGAAACGATAAATTCCTCAAATGCTTTATGAAAGACTGACATCGAAGTCAAAACAAGAGGTGCATCGCTTTTCCGTATGGGTGTTTCTTACAGTGTGCCCCTCCCTCTGCGGTGGGGAATACCAACTTCAGCTTTATATAAGGCATAATCACCGCGCCATTCAACTCAGTTCAAGAAGTCTATCCAGAAGGATAACTAAGGAACGAGAAGGAGCTAATCTACAGCAAACTCGGACTATTCGCACTGCTGATTTTTAAGCATCTTCCCTCGGATTGTAAAAACAGCAAACACTGTAAGTGGCTCCGGAGGTTTATATTGAATCACTTTTGTAAAATTAATATGAAGGATTTACGCATGTATAGCATTTTTTTAAAATCAAGTTTTAAATTTTTAAAAAAATATATATATACTAGTTAGAACAAACGTTTTTCAAGCTCTGTGCATTTTTCGCTCACAGTGAATTGAATGCGGCTCTAATTTATGGACAGGATATCGCGCATTGTGCGCCTCCAGCAGCGCACGAGGAGTTGAACTTTTTTCTCTGTTTTTCAATAAAATTAGTGAATTTGGAGAATAATCATTTCAGATGAGGTGCTTGGTTTTTTTTTTTTTTTTTTTTTTGGTCCAAATACCGTTAACTCCTACGTGTAAACGCCCCCACACCTCCCCTCGCTGCGCGCTCTGTAACCCCCGGATGAACTTTTCCTCACCTTTTTTAGTGCGGCCAACAGGCAGCTATAAATCTAAGATGAGGCGGATGTGTGGGGTTCAGTTGCTCTCACCACTGTGTGTCAAACTCTAATTCTTTATCTAACCACTGTCTTGTTTTTCTTGTGTTGCTGCGTATTTTAGGCGCAAACATGCCTGTGTCCAGAATGAGAATGAGGCCTTGGCTGGAGAAGATGATCGATTCAAACACCATCAGCGGTCTGGCTTGGGTGGATGAGGTAAGAATCTTAGAATGCATCGAATCAATAGCTAGTTGTGACGGGGGAAATATGGTAAAAATATCTATATAGCAAAAATACAAATTTTTAAAATTTATGTTGCAGGAGAAGACAATGTTCTCTATTCCCTGGAAGCACGCTGCTCGACATGGTTGGGAGCTTGACAAAGACGCCTGTCTGTTCAAAGAATGGGCCATCCATACAGGTGAGCAAACAAACAAAAAATACACCTCAGCTGTACTGGTAAAAAAAACGGATATTTAACCATCATGCTTACATGCTTTCTACAGGTAAATATACCACAGGGCAGGCTTGCGATCCCAAAACTTGGAAAGCCAACTTCCGATGTGCAATGAACTCCCTGCCTGACATTGAGGAGGTGAAAGACAAGAGCATCAACAAAGGCCACCAAGCAATGCGAGTCTTTAGAATGCTGCCTGCTCTTCCAAAATGTAGAGGTGAGAAACATTACTCGGCATACTTCAAGAGTTTCACTGTAGATTTTTTTTCTTCTGTCATGATATCAAAAGATTGAGCTGTTAAGTGATTAAAATGTTTCTCTTTTCTCTGCACAGACAAAAGAAGCAAGTCAAGGGATACCACGTCAAGGAGGAAGGTAAATATTGTCAATGACTGCAGCTATAGTGGCACTTCTTTCCATCTAGTTAGTTTTATTCAAATGATGTCACTCTCATGCAGACTTAGATAAGGCTATGTAAATACAATCACAAAGCATGTATTTTCTTTTGCTTTGTTCTGGAAAAGAAATTCACTGCATTGGTCACTTTTGTCTCCACAGAGACAAGCAGTTAAGGAAGAGATGGAGTCGGACTACAGCGAAACTCAGTCTCCCGCAAACATGTGTCCACCTGAGGAATTTATGTCCACTCAGGAAAACACAGTAGACAGCACAGTAAACATGGAGTGCGGAGGTGAGTGAGAAACTTTGCAAAGCATTTATGGAAAACTCTGAAATATGCAAACAATAAATGTTTTAAATGTGAGTTGCTCGAAACAACAAGGTGAATTAATACTGTTTCCTTGTTGCAGGTTTTGTATCTCCAGCTGAAGTTCCAGAATTGTCCCTCTCAGTTGAGATTGAGACAGATCCTGTGCAGCACAGTTTTTCCCACAGATTTGAGGTTTCCCCTGAACACACCCATGGTAAGACAGCAAGACAAATTTTCCTCACTG
Organism: Anableps anableps; assembly: GCA_014839685.1. Classification (NCBI taxonomy): domain Eukaryota; kingdom Metazoa; phylum Chordata; class Actinopteri; order Cyprinodontiformes; family Anablepidae; genus Anableps; species Anableps anableps. The sequence continues at coordinate 24,894,456 of CM026078.1, read as the reverse complement.
GAAAAAGAACAAAGAAATTTACAAGAAAATTAGATAGAATATTATCATTTATATATTTATGGTATTTTCTTTTTCTCTCCCCGCTTCTTTGCTGTGCTCTTCCAGAATACGACATTTCACAAGACATCATTGAGGTAAGCATGGCCATCAGCTCTTACTTTTAACTGCATGCATTTTTTCATTGGTAGGAATACCCATGCTTGTCTTCTTCTGCCTGTTTGGCTTTATTAATGATAAAACAATAAAGCTAATTGCTAAAAAAAAGTACTTGATGTGAGAAATCTCCAGTTGATTAAAGTATAGTTTGTACTCAGTCTGGTGTTGCTCTTACAGATTTGCAAGGTACTGGAGAAAGAATCACAGTGGATGACCAGTTTAGACTGCAGGGAATTCCTTCACAATGAAGCATGCACCAGTCCCGAGAGTGTGTGGAGTGAATCTTCCTCAGGTAAATACTCCTAACCGATGAGGAAATTTACTCTTCAGCAGTTTTAAGACTTTAAAAGTAGAAGTAGATTGTATATTTGCAGTTTGGGAGTTTTAGTCCAACACTTGTTAGATTTTGCATGTAGCCATGGACGACTTTAGCAGCCAGACAAGTGCTAATGAAAAATTGGCTCCAACTTTGCAAATGCATACCTGTTGTCATCTTCACTCATACCAGAATGTTCTGTTTGATTTGCAGTCGAAGAATTAGACGACGGTCCAAAGTACATAACACTGGGCACAGACTTCCAAAACCCCATGTATGAATTCTGGAACAACTTTTCCTCGATTTGAGATCGCCATGACTGGACAGGAGGACACTTTAAAATTTTGGACTGTTTTTAAAGCTCTTCCTGTTTACAAGCTTCATCCCACTACCCTTCTTCCATCCCCTATCAGAGTCAACCCCCCCCCCCACATTAAGCTATAACGTCACCTCCTCTGTCATGTGTGCTGTTAAATGGTAACAGTTCAGAGACAGTTACCCTCATCTCTCCCATCCACTGATGTGAAGATATGAAGAACACTTCTGTGTTACAGGAGCACAGATGCTGCGCATTTATGGTTTTGGCTGGTTCAAAGCAGTTTTGATGACCATTGTGTTTTGATTTTTTATTGTACAGATTTTGTTAAAACTGGGCATTACATCATGATCCACAAATGTCAGTAATTTGGAGGTACACCTACCTCAAATGCAAAAAAAAAAAAACAACAAAAAAAAAAACCCCACACAAACAAAAAACTACATCCTGCTATAAACATTTGTAAAGTAGTTAGATTTGTGCCATGTATTTTATTATGTACATTTTTTCCTCCGTTAGACTTGTAAGTGAACTTATGTTATTGGGGTAAATTAATTCTTACATCTCAACTCTTGACTAGTCTATCAACTTCACGTGAAAGCACTTAATGTGTGTTTGAGGAATTTGTAAAAAGTGTATATATTTGTGGTTTTTTTTTACAAAATAAAAAAGATTTTAAAATATGAATGACTACTGACTTTTTATATATAGAAACACATTTCAGCTGCCTCACACATAACATTCCCTGTAGTTTTACCAGTCTACAAAGGTTTTAAACTACCTTGGTTTACATTGGATGCTATGCTGATGATGAACTGCTGTGATATCATAGAACATAATGTAGAATGGCATGCAAAATAACATTTCTAACATTTGTTTAAGTAATCCTCTAATATTAATGGTTAATATTAATATTAATGGTAGCTTCAATGATCTGTAAAAATATATTATGTTGATTCAAGATACACAATATGCAGACAATTGTTATATTGTCAAACAGTGTAGAAATCTTGAACTACATTCAAAATGACAGTTTTGCTATTTGTTACCAAGTACATAACAAGAAGGACTGTATTGGCCATTAATGTCACTGTTAAGTGGCTCATTATTAACTAATATGTGGTAAAAACAAACAGTTCCTCCATCAATTTTCTCTTCCTTATCTGGGGTTCCCCTGTAAACCCCAGGGCTTTTGAAGAAATATTGCTGTTGCATAATAAACTAGCCTGACTGTCGGCTATATTTGATGAACTGTTAATTTACTTGTCAGCATTGCTTCTCAGCCGCTCTATTTACGATCCCTAAATGCCTGAAAAGTGGGAAACTGGTTTTCTGTTCCTTGAGCCAAGATGTGAAGCCTTATTGTTTGTACCTTATGACAAATACAGGAAAGCATTCTATTCAAGTATTAATATGTTTGAGGTTTTGGATTGCTGTCTGGGTAAACACAGTTTACTTCAAATCATGTGACTTCATTGCAGCCTTTGACTGAGGCCAGAGGAGGGGAAACAGGGCATTTCTTGTAAACTGTCTGATTAAAGGTAGAGTCATTGACTCATTGACTGATTTTTATGCCAGGACCAAAACTAAAAGTTTATCAGCAATTTTTGTAATTGTAAACCCAAATGTAACCATACCAGGATATTCTTAGACTATCTAAAAATGTTTAAAAAACACAATATGCTAAAAGTCATAACACAAGGACAATATTATATCTTTAAGGATATGAAGACATGCAAATGCAAATAAGTACATTATGCATACAGCATATTTATAGATGTTTTCCACTTACAAAAGCAGCACTGTCACAAACAACAGTGGTACTGTCTTCATTCATACATTTGGTTTGTACACATTTTGCTGTTGTGTTTAATAGCCAGTGCCGTCTGCCTGATGTTTTCAAATTTTGCACTTCAAAATTATCATACGGTTACAAACTATCAGGGATCTGAGCTTTTGTCATCTATTATATTTTAGGGTCAACTTGGTTTCAAGTTCTATAGCTTTTATTCCTGTGCTTTTTATTTCCTGATTTGTCTCAGACTGTATTTTTCTGTTCTATCTGCACACCAAGTGCTAATTTTCACAGCTGTCCTCCAGTATCAATGACCTACTAACCATGCATATACATATATACATAGTTTCAACATATCATTTGTCCTTTGCCACTGCTGTGACTTTAATGTATCTGGTCACATTAGGCTTTTGATTGGCTCAACAGCAACATCTCCAGAATCAGCAGTAAGTACTAGTGATGCTATCAATAAAGATTCCTCCATGCACACAGTAGAGCCCTGGTTCCACTGAAAAAAAGGTGCCTATCATGGATCTGTACTGCAATCCTTAGCTAAGACCTGAAGCCATGATTGACCTGTATAGCAGTTGATTACACTGAGAGTCTGAAAGTAAGCAGATAGAAAGAATGGCGTTGCAATGATTCCTGTTCTTACGCAAGTCACTTATGATCTAAAGGGAAGATACCCTCTTTTTAAAATCCTCGAGGTAAGAAAAGTGCAATCTTGGAAGAAAGAAAGAAAGAAAGAAATTTAATTTTAAGTTTAATTTGAGGATTTATTTAAACTGAAAGGTTAGCAAGAAATATAATGTATCCAAAAATGCATCCAATCAATAGATAAAAAAATATATCAGCAAAAACATTTATATTGCAATGATGTTTGCTATTTAATTCTTCAGCAGCTCTACACTAAAGGATAAAGCAAAAAAAAACAAAACAAACAAACAAAAAAACTAAAGGACTGCCATCTGAAATACGAGCTAAAATCTAAGTTAAATTAATTATCAGGAGTGCCAAACTATAACAAACAACTTGGTCTGAGAAGAAGATCATCGAGCCTAACCTTCCCTCCATCCAGGACTTGTACAGGTCTAGGATCAGAAAAAGGGCAGCTAACATCTTTTCAGACTCCACACATCCTGAACACAAACTGTCTATACTTTGATCTTCAGATCAGCGCTATCTCTCTGATGAACACCATGAACCCCTTGCAGCCTGAGCAGTCAGCTGCTGTAATGTGAAACAAAACAAGTGCATTTTCACCATCACAACCTGCATTTTTTTTATTTATATAAAAAGGCAGTACATATATATACATCTGCATACCGTTCCTTTTATTCTTTATTTCCTCTAAAGTTTATTTACACTTAATGTAAATATATATATGTATGCTGTGAGTACTTGGAAACTGAAGTCAAATTCCTTGTTGGTGCACAAACAATCTTGGCCAATAAAGCTAATCCTGAATCTCTATTTGGAGCCTCGTAAACGTTGAAGCCTTGAGTACAATATTTTATATTATACATACATTCATTGCAATTACACCTTTTCAGATTCAATCTGGGTAGAGTTCTAGATTAAATTATGCATGTAGTAAACCATGTTCAAATATGGATTTTTAATATGGACTGAATATGAAAAAAGTGTAATGTTTTATTATTAGGTATGAATAAAAAGACTAGCCATTTAATATAGAAGCAATGAAATATGACAGTTTCTATGTGTGAATACTAAAGTGTTATTACACTTAAGAAAGACTTGTCAGTAAAGTGGATTTTACACTGCTGTTAATTTTACACTTTGACTTTAGGACATATTTATTGTCAGTGAGTTTGGATGATGCTTTTGATTTCATACAGTCATGTGAAAAAATTAAGACACCCTATAAAACCGTGTTTTTCCAAAATATATGGATGTTTCATTTCAATTTAAACAACAGTGTAAAATTCAGCTAATCAATCTATTAAACATTAGGAAAAACTCTTTTAAAAGATTTTGTTCCCCCCAAAACTGCAACAAAAAATGCTATTTGTTGTGAGGAATAAATTAGAACATCCACCATGTTTATTACCTGATAAAACGTTTAAAATCACACACAGGTGTGTCACATCTTGTACATGTGATGAGAACATTGCTGCTCAGCACTTTGAATCAGAATCATATTTATCATTGTAATATGTACAACAAAATTAAAATGTCACTTAATCAGTAGATTAAAAAAAGCTAAAGAAAAAAGGCACATAAAAACAGATACACACATGCATACATACAAGCATTTTTGCACTGATTTTAAAATGTCATTTATTGGCAGCGTTAAAAACTGTTCTTAAGTCCATTTGTTTTTGCTTTTTAAATTCTGATCCATTTCCCTGATAGTTCAAAGAGAGGGTGTCCAGGGTGAGAAGTGTCCTTTATAATGTGTTTTGCTTTCTTGAGGTACTAGGAACTGTGTAACTCCTCCAGTGAGGGGAGAGGGCGGCCAACTTTCTTCTGTGCAGTTTTATTAACTATATGAAATGCTGTCCTCTGGGTCATTGTGGAGCTGCTGCACCACACCCATATGCAGTCTGTCAGGTGCTCTCAATACAGCAACAATAAAAGGACACCAGCACACTCTGTGAGAGGATTTTCCTCAGAAAGTACAGTAGGCTGTACTTTGAGGAAAGCAGTGTTGAGGTGTTCTCAAGATGAACTTGCAGGAAGCGGAGGTCTTCCACCTTCTTCACACGGAAGAATATCCATTTCATCTGGAGGATGTCCCATTTAAACCTGGCATTTATACTTGTACTGCTGCAGTACGACTAATAAAATAACCAAAACAAAAAAAATACATACAGTATATGCATGTAATCCTTTAAAAGTCTCAACTGAAAGTGAGAAGTGTCGCTAACTTTCCTCAGACTGATGTCAGAGACTGGTAGATGACTACAAGAAGCAATTCACCCAAAAGGACTAACATTATATAGGAGGATAAGGTTATTTAACTTGTTCAGTTTAATTCATTTCAGTTTTTATGTCATCTGAAAGCACTTTAATAGACAAACAGAACCAGTTTATTTATAGAAATGTATAATCAAACAATACAATCAAAAACACCTCAGTTAAAACAGCATATTTTTGTTTATATCTTTGGGTCAAGGTTAATTTCTGCTATGTAAGTGCAATTAAATTACTTTCTTTTCCAGAGAAAAATTAATAGGATTAGTTATTTTGACTTGTGTAAAATGAAAATAATAATGAAAAAAAAAAATAAAATTAAATGAGAAATCTCTACAGCACTGTACAAATGCAGGCCATTTACCATTTTTAGTTACTATTATTCATCTTTCAGCACGGTGACTGGTGGCTTCAACCAGTCAGCTTCCTAGAAACATACAAACTCATTCCCAGCTCAGTCACAGTAACCATGCAGCCTGTTTTTACATATACTGCATTTGAATTATCTTACCGACATGAGAAGTTTTACTATTTTATTAATAGAATGACGTACAACATTTAATGAACTATACAATTTTTAAATTTTAGTTGTTTATTCTAATTTTTACATTGATTCTTTAGTATGGATGGATACATAGTATAGTTCATTGGCAGTTCATTGGCAATAGCTGTAGTGTGTGACACTACAGCTATTGCCATCTAATAATATAATCATAATTAATAATCTAGAATATACATTCAGATAAGACTCAAAAGTACCTTTTGAATTTTTTTTTAACAGGTATTAAACATATTTTTCATTGAGCTCATATTTGTGTATTGAAATGTTTTATTGGTCTATAATTTAATTTTATAATCTCAAGTTTCATGTTTTCATTAGCTGTATGTGGAAAATCATTAAAAGAAATAAAGGCTTAAAAACCTCTATGTGAAATTAATCTAATGTTTCACTTAGTTAATTGAGTTACTGAAATAAATGGACTTTTCAAAAATATCGCTATTGTTGTGAGTCTTTATTTTTCAAACTGTAGAGTATGAAATTAAAACTTATTTTAAAAGCTGAAATTAAAATGAAAACATCATTAGTATAACATTTCCAGCAGTAATTCTGGTTTTTGGCAAAGTATGTGTTTAAATATCATTTATTTAGTCTATACCAAAAATGAAAAAGGAGACATGAAGTACATCTTATACATTTTATTGAATAACACAGAGTGCAACTTTATTTTAAATGTATTGCTGGAACAGCTTGATTGTCACAGTCTTTCAGAAATTTAATAAGATAATATTTCACTTAGATGCTGATTAGCTGCTATAATAACCCTATTGTGTAAGAAATAAATGACCATATGTGACGTAGGTCACACTTTGAAGTTTGAACTATAATAAAAGTCAAAACCTTTTTATTCGTAGTAAAGTAAAAGGGGAATCAATACATCAATCATTAACCAATTAAATAAGATCAACAAGTTTGAAGCTTGTGTGTGATGCTTGACGTGAAACAATTTATAACTGCTCCAATGAGGGTGAAGTCCTTTATTAAAACACCAGGTCAACGGCACTTACATAAGACATACAGACCATGGAGGGTAAAATTACAGTCCTACTGATAGACCAACATAAAGTAAAAGTGCATAATTTTGAACTGAAAGGAAAGTTTTGTTTTACAAATAATCTGAAAAGTGTGCCTGACATTTGTCCTTAGGTCTATTTATTCAAATACCCCTCGATAAAATCCAGTGCAGCTAGTTGGCTTCAGAAGTTTCTTACTTAGTAAATAGACTCCAGCTGGGTGTATTTTAATCTTAGTATAAATTCTGCTGTTCTGTGAAGGCACTGGAGGTTTGCTGGAGATTAGTAAACAAACAGCCTTATGAAGACCAATGAACACAACAAGCATAAAGAAGTGAAGGCATTTAAAGTAAGCTATAAAATGTATATTCTAAGCTTTGAATACCTCACAGCACTGTTCAGTCTATTATATTAAAACAAACAACAGAAAAAGTTTTGATAACTTACCAAGACATGGCTAACTACTTAAACTGACAGGCTGGGAAAAGAGAGTATTAAGCACCTAAGGGGCCCACGGTAATTCTGGAAAAGCTGCAGCGATTCAGAGCCAGGTGGGAGAATCAGTTCACCCTGAACACACCATCACTGGGGTGAAACATGGTGTTGGCAGCATTATGCTGTGGGGATACTTTTCTGAAAGAGAACATGTTAAAAGCTACAAGACCTGAACTTGGAGAGAGGTTCATGTTCTAACAGAACCTGAAACATACAGCCAGAACAACAGTGGAATGGCTTAGATCAGGATGGCCAAGTCCAGTTTCTAAAAGTTCCTGTCTGGTATGTTTTAGGTGTGTCCCTGCTCCAACACAGCTCAATTACCTGTTCAGTATATCCTCAAGTTCTGCTGAGGCCTTGTAAAGAAACATTCATTCGATTCAGCTGTGTTGAAGGAGAGGAACAGCCAAAGCATGTAGGACACAAAAGAAATGTAGCTAGCCACACCTGGTGGAGAACAAAACAAGGTATTGGAATTTCCCAGACTTAAATCAAATTGGAAATCTGTGGCAATACATGAAAACTGCTGTTCACAGATGCTCTCTGTTAAATCTGACTGAGCTTGAGTTTTTTTCCAAACAAGGATGGGCAAAGTTTTCAGTCACTACATGTGCAAAATAATGTGGTATTTTGTGTTGGTCTATCACAATAAATGAATTGTAGTTTGCGTAATAAGACAAAATGTGAAAAAGCTTAAAAAAGGTATGAATTATTTGGCAAGACACTGTATCCATGTAATATCAAACAAAAATCCTAAATGAATAACAAGAACCACAGAAAAACCATGTGAAACTTTCTATATGTCTAAAAGGTCTGTTATTTTTGCTGATTACACATTAAGGCAGGCATACATGATGCCCACAGTCTGTCTCTGTCTCCTCTTCTTCCTTTTTTCTCTGCAGACATAGATGTGGGAAGTACTCGGCAATCTGATCATTTGCAGACTGGTATCCTTTCAAAAGAGAAGAAAAAAAAAAGTCATAATTAAAGATGCGCATTTCATTCCATGCACCAAAGCCTACCTAGCTACCCGTGACCCTTGGATATTTCAAATACATTTCACAAGAAAAGCATCACTACAGTGTTGCAAACAATCTGTCATGTAAAAAACAGGACCCTTTATCTGACAAAAACAAAGAAATAAAAAATTGGATGAGAATTCCAAAGGAAAAAAAATGATTGTTTATAATATATTTGGTTAATCAAGAGAAATCAAATTGAAGTTTTCATTAATGTGAGTTTAATCTAAAAATTGTTTTTAGTTTGTTGCATGCATCAACTGAACCATGTACATCAAACAGAAGCAAATATTGACATCAGATATATCATAGCATAACTTCCGTAGTCTCATAACAAGCAGATTATAGAAGTAAATAAAGAGCTAATCACCTTACCGCAAAACAAACAAACAAGCAAACAAACAAACAAGAATATCTATTGCTTTTGCAACAAATAGTTTCTTTGCTTGGTTTTATTAACAGGTTTTGTTTAGCAATACGTGTTTCACATGGAAAGTTTTTGGTATTGGGTCTTTGGTTCACAGAGCACTGGAGAGAGAATTTGGGTTTTTAAACAACATAGTTCTAAGGAAAATGTATCACTAGTCAGTATCTTACCTATAGCAGACAGAAGTCAGACTGATTAAGATACAAGAGATTTTCATATGGCTCTTCAAAATCAAGTTGGGAGTCAGATTCAGGCCTTTTCCAGATTACCTTTTAGTCATCTAAGAAAACCGAAAAATTCTCCAACCTATCCCTGAATACCATCACCTCCAAGATAGATACTGATCACTGATAACCATCTCAAAGAGCCAAACTTAATAAAGATTCAAAACACAATATAATAGAAAAACAACTGTTACTCCACTGCAGTTTAAAAGTGAAAAGATCCCACCAAAATTGCATGGAGTGTCTAAGGTTGTGTAATTAGTAGTACATGACTTCCTGATTTCCTGAGGTATAAATATGTGCCACAGAGACCCATACCTCACAACCACTCCTCAAAACTGGAAAGAGAAGAGAACATGGATTTTAAGTATTGCAGAAATGTATTGATCCTGATGAGTCAGGAAATGCCAACAAGAAAATAACTACTTGTGGTATTTTGAAAATCATGCAGCAGATGCTACCTACATGGAAACCAGTTGTTTATGAGGCATACAAGGAAAAGGCCTTTTTGTCCTACCATCTCAAATGCAGAAGTGTAAAGTTTGCTAAATGCTACTGGACGATAAACAAGAATTGTGCGTGATGGGAGTAAGATTGAGGTAAAATAAACACTTCAGGTGGGTTTAGTGTAAAACAAAGGCTGAAACCATTTTTAAGCACAGAATACACACTGGTGGAGGATTTATGATGATGTTTGTCTTCCAAATGCCCTGTGGACCTTGTAAGAGATAATGACAACATTAATGCTTTGATTTAAGAGTGAACTTTACATTAAAATGTGGTTTCCTCCAAAACCAAACAAACAAAAAACCAAGAAAGTCACTGGGTCTCTTGGTGATCCAAGGTTTTTACAATAATCCACACAGAAATGGCTACTGAAGCACAAAATAGCCTTATTTCATATGCCTGAGGGGTGAGTTGAAGAGGAGAGATTATAAGTGCAATATAAAATGTGCGCAATAAAAATGTTCAAAAATCCCTCGCTCTGTATGCTCCAACCTTGTGAAATGTTATTTATTCATTTAAATTCTGCAAAACAACAGGGACTTAATGCGCTTTTTAGAAAGAAAAATGAGCTTTCATATCATTAATAAATCAGTGAAGTAGGATGTATATTTTTAAATAGTTTGTCTTGTCTCCGTTTTCTTTTGTCGTTTGTGTAGTGTGCATCTGTCATAGTAACAGTCTGTCAGAGGGAGGTGGGAAAGGGAACGATTGAAGCCCTTAAGAGGTGTTGCAACTGCCAGTGCTCATTTTCCTATCAACAAGTTGATGTTATATCACCATTTTAGAGGCAGAGAACAGCAGTTAATTTAGTGGAGATTGTTAGACTCTGGCAGTTATATTCTACCATGTAATCTAGATGCTTCCAGCATCCAGCTTCCAGTATTCTCTCCTTATGAGTTATAAATTCATAAACATGTGAAGTTACTTTTGGAGCGCAATATTGATTATTAAAACAGTTTATATATGTTTGACAAATTATCAATTGAATGCTATGAGTGCCATAAAAAAAGAATAAAACAAGTCTGCATCAGAATAAAGTATTTGAGCAATTTAAGATCAATATAGACATCTACAGATATGGATATACATCTACTGATACATCTATGCATACATCCATACATACTCACAAAAAGTTAGGGATATTTGGCTTTTGTGTGAAAATTTCAAGATGAACCCAAGATGCACTATGACCATTACAGGTGAACTTAATGGGACCTTCTCTAAACTTCTGAATGCAAATGTTCAATGTTTCACTTCTTTTTGCAGAACTTGCTGTTCTCTAAAAAGTAACCTAACGGCAAAATTCACTACAGGTGTTTGATTCATCAATCGACCAAAAAAATCTCCTGGTTCAATCAGAACTGGTACTTAAACAGTCATCCTAATCATGTCGTTCACAATTTCACATCATGAAATCAAGACCACAACCAACAACTGATCAACAGTACCTCGCTATTGTGAGGCTTCAAACAGGATGTTTTCAGATGGAAGTGGCCACTGAACTTAGTGTCATTTGCAGATTGCAGAAGAGATACAAAGAGACTAGAAGAATCACAGAAAGACTTAGAAGTGTTGGCCACATCCTACACTGATGAGTGCTTCATTGTGAACAGTGCCCTGAGGAACCAGATGATGAATGCCACTCAGCTCCACATTTAAGGGAGGTAAGAGGCACTCAAGAATCACATCAAAATGTTTACAGCAACATGGTCTGCATGCTAGACGACCTGTAAGGGTACCTGACAACACCACCAGGCACAGGCGTCATGGTCTTGCAAGGGTCAGGGAGGATTTATGCTGGACAAGGAAGCAGTGGGCCTCAGTGCTGTTCTCTGATGAAAGTCGATTCAAGCTGAGCAGAAATAATGTCCGCTAACAATGTTGGAGATGTCAAGGAGAACGCTTTGCATGAGTCACTGTTGTCACCAGATGAGCCTTTGGTGGTGGTGTTCCAGTGTGGACAGGTGTGTCTAGTCAACGCTGGACTGCTCTACACTGAATGGTACAGTGACAAGCCCATACTACCTGAACAACATCATTAATCCAGTCATTGTGCCCCTGCATGAACACTACACACCTAATTTAATCTTCAGGGACAACAACGCTCCAGCTCATTGAAATTGCGTCATTACAGAATGAATGATGGAGCAATACCCCGAATGGAGTGCCCTGTACCTTCTCCGGGCCTGAGTCCCATAGAAAACCTATGGGATCAGGTGAGATGCTATGTAGAGACTTGTAAATCTGTACTTCAGAATCTCAATAACCTGATGCCACCCTTCAAGAAGAGTGGGATGGCATGCCTCAACAGATAATAAGTCAAGTTGGGAACAGCACGATATGTCGTTGTCAAGCTGTAATTGATGCTCAAATGCCCTACTTTCATGATATATTATTGTAGTGTAACTAACTTTTTATGTTTTCCATAAATTTCTCCAGAAAGCCAAACATCCCTAACTTTTTGTGAGTACTGTCTATATATTTTCAGATGATCTTCAATTATACCGGGTCACTAAATGGGAGAAGGGTTATCATTAGAAGCTCATCTATGCCTTAAGAAAATTTGTCCACATCTTATTGTAAAAAGAGAAACCACACTAAAGATTTAACTGCTTTGATGCAGTTAAAAAGGTGTATCAAATTTTAACAGGTTAATGTATAGTTCCTGCACTTTACCATTTTTTTTTTTTTTTTTTCACAAATATGTGAAGTCACACTTGCTAAATACCCACCCCAGTTAGAAGCATAGGAATGAGCACTACAAGAAAGGCTGCAAATCTTTTGTGAAAAAAAAAAAAAAAAAAATCTTTACCCTGTAGAAACCACAAAGAAGAGACTGGATATGAAAGGGGGTTTTGTGTGAGTGTGTGTGTGTGTGTGTGTGTGTGTGTGTGTGTGTGTGTGTGTGTGTGTGTGTGTGTGTGTGTGTGTGTGTGTGTGGGTATGTGTTATTTCCCCTTAAGCTTCAGAAATGCACAATAAATCCATTAACCAACAAAGTAAAATTAACATGGGTTGGTATTTCCCTAGGTTTTTCACTCTTGTGACACTGAAACTATCAGTATTACCCATTACTTAGTATTTAGGTTACAGGGATAGTTCAGATTTTTGGAAGCTGAGCTCAGTTGGGATGTTATGAGCAGTAAAAATCTTATCAGCAGTTGGTAACTCTTTTAGCATTTTCATATTGAACATATTTGTTTTCTTGCCAACAGCTATGCAGAATGAAGGAAGACTAAAGAGAACCTCCACATTTTTTACCATGGGTAAAATCAGTCCACACACTCAACTCATTAGTTATGTTATACTGTTTTACAGTTAAATATGTAATTCAGTATTATAAGTTACCCATTTCATCTTTAAAACTCAACAATACTATGGAGCATGCACATCATACATCAGTGTAGTTTTTAAAATAAGGCCTGTAATTATGTTTCTCTTTGTTTTCGTTACCTGGTTTTGGCAGCTGGCCTGGTCATCCCCATGAAAAGTTTCTATCAACTGGGTTTTGAGTGTTAACCACTTCCTGTTTGGACCAAAACTTTATTGCAAGCTCAGCAGGACCCACCAACAATGTGCTTACCCTTATGTAATTTTTTCTTAGTTTTGCAAATTAAGTTCAGTGAACTTTTGTTGAACTTTTGTTTGCTTAGTTAAGTTTTCACTAAGTCACCTTTTTGAGTCAGGTTATATTTAGGAGGCCTCCTATGGTTCTACCAGTAGGATTTCATAATTTTTAAGCTTTTTTGAGGGAAATAAAAATCCACTTCAAAACATTTTCCCTGTGTCCTCTATGCCCTCACTACTTGGTCCAGAACATTCAGATTGGAGTCATTTTAACATGGCAGAAATACAGAGCTACTGACTGCAGATAAGATATTGACAACTTGCAAACTTTTAAAAGAACCAGAGATTTAAAAAAAAAAAAACAAAACAAAACAAAAAAAACCCTGAAACATGATTTTATAATTGGCCTGCCTCATTTAATATAAAGGCACTTTTACATGTTTATGTGTGCAAAAATATAAAAAAAAGTAGTGAGCTATACTTATTTTTAGTTGGGTTTTAGTTTTATTAAAACTGTTACATTTTCAATTAATGTACAATAGTACTTTCTTTGTATTGATAGTTTAAAATCAGCATAGGTAAGTCAGAGCGTTACCAAATCAGTGATCTGAAATTGACAAAAAAAAAAAAAAAAAAAAAAAAAAAAAAAAAAAAAAAAAAAAGTCTGATTGGCGCATCTCTCATTTAATCTACACACAATTCAAGTCATACACATCCAGTTTTAACAATTTATAGCAAAAATAATAATTTAAAAAAAACAAACAAAAAAAACAAAACAAACAAAAAAAAAAACAAAAAAAAAAAATCTCTTTTTTCCCCTGAGGAGGCCCAAAATGTGCTTGGAAATTTTTCCTAAGATACTAATTTCAAAACCATCCCAAAAATGTCCTGCAAACACCCTACAAATTTCCCTCAACATGTTATGTCTCCATGACAACAAGCCTGTGCAAGGTTTTGAAGTGTGTTGAAATGAACAACACAAACAGAAAAAAAAATATTTTTAACCACTATGCCAGATCCAGCTAAGATCAAATATATCACCATCATCCACTTGCTCATATTAAGCCAGAGCTTCCAAAAACAAAAACTTTAGATTCACTTGAAGGCTTTAGAGCTCACCTGACAAATCTGCAGGTCCCTACAACCTCACAAAACTATATTTTCTAGCATGGTTTGAACGTCTCTGGAAAGGTAATCACATATAAAACACCTTATGACAAAGTAAATTTAAAAAGTTATTTGTCCATATGTACTAATGCAGTCAACCCAACTGAGTAACATAAACCAGTTGGTGTCTACTTCTGCAGATATCATATTGGAAAAGCTTAATCAATTTGTGTTCAGGCATGGTCCTACTATAACAGACCTCCCTCAAGCATCTTCTGTCTTTGCTATGTTGTAGTAATGTCAATAAATGCAATAATGTTTAAAGGAAATTTAGTTATAGACCACAATTTACAGACAAGAACTTCTGTTTTTGTTTGTTGTCGTTTGAGGCAGTAGCAGAAATCCCCCCCCACCAATAATAGCAAACACAAATACATTTTTACTGCCCATTTCCAATTATCATTAAATATTAAGCACATTTGTCTGCAAAGTTAATCATAGTAGTGTCACCCTGAAAGCTTTGACAACGCAAGATTGCAGCAGTTCATTTGTATAATGAGGGGAAGTGCTAACATGAACACGATGGCAAACTCAAACCCTGTTTTTGATTTTTCTGACCAAAACCAGATAATCATGTATTTCATATAACTGACTCAATCCACTGTCAAGTAATTAAAACATTGTAAACCAAATGTGAAAAACATAGGCTTAGATTATGTTTCAGACTTACACTTGAAACCAGATATTTACATATACCAAACAAAAGGACACATACACATTTTTTTCCTCATTGTCTGAAGGTAAATCAGACCAAAAGTTTGTTTTAGGTGAGTTAGAAATGATTTTGGTAATTCCATTTGCTAATGCCAGAAACCGTGGTGAGACCTTTTTCAGAGATTTTTTGTAACTTTCTTCAAATTCAGAAGTTTACATAAATTTGGTGAGTATCAGGGATAATGATCTTTTAAACTGTATGATTTGGGTCAGACCTTTCAGCTTATGTCAGTACAGGACACGTTCACTGTGGATAATGACCTGGTCTTGCCAGCTTCAGCCAGCATCTTCACAAGGTCTTTGGCTTTTGTTCTGGGGTCAAGCTGCATATTTTGGACCAAAATACTTTCATCTCTAGGAGACAGAACCAGTCCTCTTCCTGAGCGGTATGACATTTGGACATTCCCATCTTGTCTATACTTGTATATAACTATTTGAACGTGGCACCTTCAAGCATCTGGAAATTGTTCCCAATGATGAATCAGACTTGTGCAGATCCACAATTCTCTTCCTGATACCTTAGCTCATTTCTTTTGACTTTCCAAACATATCAAACAAAATAAAACTGTGTTCCAGGTGTGACCTTAAAATACATCCATAGGTGAGCCTCCAATTAGCTCAAATGCATCAGTTAGAGGTTTGTGGAAGGAAACCCTAAAGTTTGACCCAGGTCATACAGTTTAAAAGACAATTATCCTTGTTAATCACCAAATGTAAGTAAACTTCTGAATTTGAAGTTACAAAAAAAAAATCTCTGAAATATGTTCTTGCCACATCTTCTGGTATTTAGCAAATAGATATAATTTTTTAACTAACCTAAAACAAGAAAAGTTTGGTCTGATATAAAGTCAGACGGTAAGAAAAAAAAAATGTGTGAATGTCCTTTTTGGTGTATGTAAATATCTGAATTCAACTGTAGATACTCTGCATGAGGATGCATGGCTTAAAGTAACTGGGATTCCACTTTGGTGTACCTCTTAGCATGATCCCTTTTAGACTTCACTGGTTAAAAAGAACCCTAACAGTTTTACTTGGGCAGCATCAGTATGTAATAATATATTAGTTTCATTAAATAAAATATTTTATCAGTCTCAAGTGTTTACATTTTTGGTCCCTCTAAAGGGTTAATTCTGTTTTTCAGGGTGCCTGCATTGTCTACTCCATGAGAAATATATATATTATAAAAATAATCTTATTCTCAGAATCACAACACTACAGTTGTGAATTTAAAGACTATATTGGATCTAGTCACCAAAAGAATCAACTAATATCTTTAATCCCCCTAATATAATGAATGATTATCTAAAAAGACATAAGCAAACATGAAACTTTACTACGTAGTTGGAGTTTTCAAAGAGCTGGAAAGTGAACATTCAGATTTTTATTAGCTGATAAAAGATGACTTAACTTTTGGGAAACTTTGAAATACCAGAGGAAGGCCTTCACAATCTGAACTGTGGGCTTTTGTCTTCAGTGGACATTGTTTTATGCATCAGTCCCCAAGTTCAGTGTTCCATACGCAACGTCATCTCTTTTCAGCAACTTTATGCTGCCTTGTTTTCACTTTCTATCGCACTTTTTAAAAATATTTCTTAACCTTGGACGCAGATATTAGTATGTGACTATCATCAACTACAAGACCAAACATAACTGAAAAAGGACCTTTTGTAACCCTCATGATATATGCCTTTTAAAGGTTTGGAGCCTTTGTTGAGAAAATGCCATGCTTTCTTCAACCAGGGTAGGCCCAGTACAATCTAGATCATCAGTTTTTTTTACATGGCATAATTAACAAAGTTTAAATCAATTAAATTACATGACAGGGATGGATAAAGATATTTACAAGCTTTTTTACTTTCATTCTGAAACATAAATTCAACTTCAGTCACAAAACAGAAGATTGTTTAAATAGCCATACACCAAAAATGAGGTGTGCATTATTTTGTATTAATTAAATAGTTATAAAGTTGTACATTTTGCCTATTCTTGTTTCTAGATGGGCTTATCAATTTATCAGGGTTACAATTGTGATTGGTCAGATTTCCATTTATATAAAAAACTTAATTGTTCAAGACAGGAATTTATTATTCAAGCCATCATAATGGTTATGGTTTCTTTATTAATATGGACAAGATTGAGACAACATTTTACTTTTTTTCCCTTAAATTGAATGATATAAAAGAGGGATTCTTCCAGGTCACTAAAATTGTCTAAAGTTTTTAAATCACACATTTTGCATTTCCATGAGAGTTTTGTATATTTTACGTCCTTTCTGGTTTAAATATCTGTTTTTTTTTTTCTTTTTCTTTTTTTTTTAAATCAAAATTTGAATCCTAGTTTATTTTGTGGAATCCTGGCTAGACAGTGCTAATGAAAGCACAACATAAAAGGGGAAAAAAAAAAAAAAAAAAACCCAACAAAATACCAACCAACCAACCAACCAAACAAACAAACAAACTGTGCATACTCGAGGAAATTAGGTAAACAAAAACAGAGCAACAGCAATACATGATTTTACCTTTTGTTCAATCAACAGGTTTAAGTTCCACATTGATGGGTGTAAAAAACACAACAAAGATACAGCCTTGTTATGTGGGAATCTTTGTCAGGGTCAAAACAAGGCTGCCCATTACTTGAGGGTGCAAACCATAAACAATAAGTGAGGAATAATGTGCTGTTTATGGCACATTAACTGTTTATATCAGCAATACCAGTCAGTATGGTTTTGTTTCCAAGCATGTCTCTTGCCTTCATCTGTTTACAAAGCTCACAAAATGTTGTGGGTTAAACAGAAATGGATTTGACTTTTTCAGAGTTTTGAATAAAAACAAGAAAAAGAGCATTCTAACTTTTAATTTTTAAAAATATTAAATTTCATGTGTGCTGTAGGTTTTTATTATATTCAGTGTGTGCCAGGTTGTTAGCTGTTGCATCTCAGTATAGACAGAGAAGTATTAGTTACTACTTTTTCTGTCACAACTGTTAGTTTTTTGGCCTTGCACAGTTTTGTTTAATGTATTTTGGCTTTAACCTAGAGTATGTGATGAAGCATGTTATACAAGTAAAATAAATGAAAGTCAACAAACTTTGGGACCTTTGTCTTCTTGAATCAAACCATGAAGGGCATTTTGTGGTACTCAATAGTCAGGAATTACATATAATAAAACGTGCTTACTTTAAATAACTGCAGTTCCTCTATATTGTTGGTTGTTTCTGCTCTTCCAGTTTGGGAACTTCTTTTTACTGTATATGATGCATGTCCATTTATCATCTGTCAACATCTTTAAAAAACGTACCTAACCTTGTTTAACTTGGCACGACAAACTCATACAGGAAGCTTGAACTCCTCTCGAAGGAGCATAAGAACATAATCCCCAGGAGTCTGTATTTTCAAATGTTTTTTTTTGTGCACATTATTTTGACTCAGAGAAATTGAATTACCAATTTCCAAGTTAGACTAAACAACAACAACAACAACAAAAAAAACACAACAAAAGCTCAACGTTTTTCTAACTTCAGAAGAAGTAGTAATAGGTTACAATATGTCATCTACTTAGTGCAGATACTGTGTCAGTGTAATACACACAGAATTAAGCAATGGGATGAAATGATAAAACCTTGATATCACAGTGTTGACCTAGATTTAAACTGTACTAATGCTGCTGAAAAGAATAAAATAATAAATCTATTTTTGCTTCCAATTTTTCTGCATTTAAAGTGTCAGGTAATTAAAAAAAATATATACCTTTAAAAAGAAAGTTTATACTTTTTAAAAAAAAATCTAAACTCTATAGCTAAAAATTCTTCAGAAGAACTTAAAGTCATGTAAGGGACAATAGAAATAACAGATGCCCTTGTCTTTAGATTAAAGCATTGGATGAGCGGCATAACACACCCACATGTAAACATTTTTCCTTAACGTCCCATGACTGCTGTGTGAGTAATACAGGTGTATTATAAAACAATATCAAGGGATTTTTTTTTTTTTTTTATTATTTTTTTTTTTTTTTATTCCTTGAACACAAATGCATTCCTTCACAATGATTATACCTCAGTCACATGAGGAGTATTTTATTGAGGGGTTGGAGAAACAACTTTTCGGAGCTTAGTCACTTGGAGCAGTCTCTTGAACTAAAGCCGAGTTTATCCTAAAGTAGGGTAGCAGAGAACAGTGTTTCTATTGTAAATCCATGTGAAGCAACTTATTTTTATATTATTTACAATAATTCTTTAAAGTAGGCCTAATTCTTCAAATTTTCTAAAATACATTTTGACTGAGCAACTACATTAATATCCTTCTAGGATTAAGAACATATTCTAAATATGAATAATGGCGTAAAATGTATAAATATGATATGAACAAAAAATAATGACAAAGGTAAATACATTTATAGAAAATGTGGACTGCATGTAATGTATCAATTCCCTTTTGAAAAGTAATTAGCTGAATTTTATTACTGAAAAACCATACCATAATGGAGCAAAGGTGAGAAAAAGCTATTTTCCAGTTTGAAGATGCTAGAAACATAAAATATTCAGTAGCTTCAGCAGGTTACAACCTACCCTCTTCTTGAAGAAGTATAAAACAAAGCTGAACTCCTCCTGTAAATGGAGGCAAATGTGTGGAAATTCTACACAAATCTGACAGGCAAAGTTCAGTGTAATATTAGATGTTGGTGAGTAAGAGCCTAAGCTTTATTGCACCTAACATCAAGTCTATCTTTGTTAAACTATACAGATTAAAACACAATTCTGATGAATCTTTGAGGACTATACATACTCAAAAGATACACCACTAAAATTTTATGTTGTCATGGTGAGACCCTTATTTGTTAACCATTTCAAAATTTATTGCAAAAAAACCCCCCAAACAAACAAACAAAACTTTGCTTGGTGTTAAGTATTTGATTAAAATGCAATTGATAGTGACTAATGAAATACAATGCCTCTAATTAATTACTTTCCCCAGGTGATGGATTGACTATGAATTATCTGAGGTCTATGTTTGCTATGAATCCAATGCAGAAAGAAATGAACAGTTTTAAAGTATTTGTTCATTTATCACAGCAACATTAATCAGTATTACCACAGGTTTCCTAATCTTTGTAGCCCAAAACAATCACAATATTTTCTTGACAAAAACAAACTGATAACAATGCCTTAAAAAAAAAAAAAAAAGACATAATACACCAGATCTATCAGGTAGTATGCGGGGCTCATTGTTTAAGCATTTTTACAAGATGGAAGAGAGATTACAAGCAGCATTGTAGAATTGATTTGCATTTTTGTTTGTATTTAAACAAAATTGCACTCTAAATCAGACTGCTTATGGATGTGGAATATATATATATTTATTTTCAACTCACATTCTTGTAATCGATAACATCCCACAATGGTTAAGGTAACTGTGTGTCTAGTTTGTGGAAATCTTTGAAAATAAACCCCTACACTAATAAATGTTAATTTTAATTAGTTCTGCCAGTTTGTATTATATCCTTGCTTGGAAACTGGATTGTTGTTTGGTAATTATTCTGTGATAATCATCATAAAATCATTAAATATAGAAAATATTGTGATTGTTTTGTGCATCCCTACTGATAGTTTTGCATTTATTCTGTAAATTCTTTTGCACTTTGAAAATATTTAGATGAATTTGCTGTCTGAATTGCATACAGGTCTTAATATAAACTCTTATGATTTACTGCTGAATGAATATATCAGTGACATTCTCCTGGAGCACTTTCAGAGCACTGTTATTGCTCTGTAATTCATTTTAGCTAAATGATTAAAAAAAATGTTTTATATATATATATATATATATATATATATATATATATATATATATATATATATATATATATATATATATATATATATATTTAAAAAAAAACAGTGTAAGATCCTTGCCAATACATGCAGAAAATAGCGCAAAACAACACAAAATGCAAGTCCTCAAAGCCAGTATTTGTCAATGATCATACACTCTGTATGAATTGTAATTCAAGAATAATGTTGAATCCTTGTAGTGATTCTTTGGCAATCCAATGAGCTATTTAGCCATCCAATGTCTCCTGTAAAAGCTGAGTTCATTGACATATTCGAGAACTGATAGTTGTATTTAAAATTTTACCACAAATAAATCGAGATCATGTGTCTGAGTGACTGTCAAGAACAAAAGCTCAAGGTACCACTTATGTTGCTGCCCACATAAATGTAAAAACACAAATTACAACTGTGAGCTGAATGAGGATGTCCTGAACTGGTGATGCTCTGGTTAAACAATTCATTCTTTACACTGTTTGCAGAGCTGTTTGCATCTCAGAAAAAAACCCAATCCATCCATGTTTTATGTAGCAGTTAACTAAGCATAAAACTAGCACATGGTAGATAAACAAGATCAAATGTAGCTATAACCTTCATGTTCATAAATGAACAAATACGCATTAGTTTGCAAACTAAAATCTAATTTACAGATTATTCCCCTAGTATTTATCAGACTGTGGAGTTAAAAATAAACCAGCCGAGCATGTTTATAACTCTTGTAAAAGATTGAATAATAAACCTACGCAAACATGGGTGTAGTCTACTTTGGTCTGTGCCACAAATACATCAAGAGAACGTTTGGATTAACTGGTAGAACTCCAGGTGAGT
The DNA here is from genome assembly GCA_014839685.1 of Anableps anableps. NCBI lineage: Eukaryota > Metazoa > Chordata > Actinopteri > Cyprinodontiformes > Anablepidae > Anableps > Anableps anableps. The sequence goes on along the minus strand of CM026078.1, from coordinate 24,872,593 downwards.
AGATGAGCCAAACAAACAAACAAACAAAGACGTATGACAGGTCGAGTTTCAGGTTTGAAATGTCAGCTTGTGATTTAATATGGTTCTTCAGCTGTAATGAATGTTACTTAGCACATACCACACTTTGAGGCTCACTAAAGATATGTATGGGTGGTGGCAGACAGTTGTGGGATCTGCTACCTTGGCAACACAGAGGCGGTTATGAGTGCTGTTTTACTGTGGAGGGTAATTAAAGTGTCAGTGCTGAGGAATCCAAGGACGTATTCGATATGTTCATAGTTCAGTTCGTTACCGCTTTGAGCAAAGTGATCAACAGTTTACCAGTAGGCCTTGGGGGAAATTTAAAATGGCAGAACAAAAATTAAACACTGGACAGTTTAACCTGCTGTAATAATAATAATAATAATTATTATTATTATTATTATTATTATTATTATTATTATTATTATTATTATTATATAATAACAATTACTACTTTGTATGCAACTTTTTAATGGAAAGCACAAACAAGTGGAGGGAAACGAGACATAATTTTCATGAATAAAAATCTGTAGAGTGTGGTGTACATTTATGTTTAGCCTACCTAAGCCAGATTTTTGTAGAACCACCTTACGCTGCAATTACAGCTGGTGTTGTGGGGTAGGTACCAGCGTTGAACATCTAAAGACAAATTTGCCCATTCCTCTTTGCAAAAAAGCCCCTGCTTAGTCAGTATTTTTTAACTTCGATATATTCTCAGTTGCATTTTGAGCTGGACTTTTAGATATTCCAACACATCTGAACGTTGTTAATTTTCCTGCTGGAAGGTGAAACCTCCACCTTAGTCTTCTGTATCCTAACAGGTTTTCAACAGGATCGGACTGTACTTATCATCATCAGCCATCTTCCCCTTAGCTGACAAGCTGAAGAAATGTATCCACACAGCATGATGCTGCCATCACTATTTTCCACAATAGGAATGGTGTTTTCAGGGCTATATGCAGTGTTATTTTTCAGTCACAAAGCCTTTCATGTCGGTCAGAAAGCTCAGTTTTGTTCTCATCTGAGCAGAGAAACTTTTTCCACATTTGTTGTTTCCATTAAACTTATGACACCTTTCATTCAACAATGACTTTTTTTAAAAAAATCACTGTTCTATAAAGGTCAGATTTGCAGAGAGCATGATGAAGTTGTATTTCCAACAGATACCCCTATTTGAGCAATGGATCTCTGCAGTTCCTTTAGAGTTACAAAGCTCCCCATGGCTGCTTCTTACATTAATACACCCCTTGTCCTGCCTGACAGTTTAAGTGGACGGTCCATTCTTGGTAGGTTGGTAGCTGTGCCATACTTCTAGATTCACAAGATGGATTGAACCCTAACCCTGCTTTAAACCCCTCCGCAACTTAATTACTGACCTGTCTGGTGTGTATTTCGGTCCTCATGGTGCTGTTTGGTCAGCAATTAGAAGAAAACTTTAATTGCTGCAATGTAAATAAAGATCTTTACAGTGAATATTGTGAAGGCTATAAGCCGCCCTTTTAAATATTCAGTATCATGAGATTTTTTTAACATAAGATCTCCTCAAATCCCTTTTAGAAGTAGTTTTTGTCGTAAGTATGAAGGTGCCATGAGTAGGGTTGCTTCAAGTATGAAAGAAAAAAAAAAAAAAAAAAAATAAAGAAAGCAAACTTTTGTCTAGCAACAACAACAGATAATTACGCTACAGCTGAAAATACCTACTTTTAAGCAGCTAAAGTTCCTCATTTTAACGTTAACCACAGGGTTGAAATCACTTCAAGCTTCCACTCAGCTGTGGAAGCTTGAAGGTGTCATTGGTAATCTTGGGTGAAAGGTTGTCCAGTGTCATAAACTTTCTAATATTTAGTACAATTATTCATAGGTTTTATTGCAGACCTAAAAATTTTATGAGGCAGACTTGGCTTAGAAAATAGAAAAATAAAAGGCCTTTACAAAGAGGCTATTTTGACACAAAGAGCTACAGAGCAACTGTTTTAACACCTCTAACCACACTAAACATGCAAGTGAATTCTGCTTTGTAGTTACTGCACAAAATCAAGAGTTTTGTGCAGGTGCCTTAAAAGTGAACACCCAAGACAATACTGTGATTGTGCAACTTTTTCTTGTAAAATAAACATTGCAGAAAAGATGACTGAGGGGAGCACGAGACAACACCTAGTTGTTTTGGCAAGTGGTGGCTAGAGCTAAAAACGGTTTATTTTTTTCAACAAAGTATGGAAGTCTCATGGTGATACAAGCTTTCGATGAATCAGGTTCATTTGCTGTTGAGAGATAGCAAGTCTTGTGCCAGAAACTGTACAAGTTCTGACTCAACTGATTATGACTTGGGGGTCCAAACAAACCACCAAAACATTTAATTGTCAGTCACGTTATGTTCAAGTTTCGTAGTGACTCATAGTAAAACTCATGTATGTATCCCTGCAGCAATTATAACCACACATCCTGAAAATACAAGTAGTTACACCAGGAGTTATTACATGGACAAAAATAGATCCAGATCGCTTTGAACTAAAACATATAAATGTTGGGAAACTGCTGAACTTCTGGATGCTTTTTTCCCCCTATAGGTGTGACTATTACATATGGTGGAAAGAATAATTTGGAAAAACCACAGCCTCACATTTGCTGAAGTTTTTTGGCTCTAGGCTGGTTTGGCAGAAGTTGTAACTTTCATTCCAAGATAGCTGAAAACAATAGCAGGAAACAGAACGGAGCAGCTGGGCAACTGGATACCTTATCTCTGTAATTCAGGCAATGAAAGTTGCACCCACTTCTAAAAAAGAAGAAAAATCAAACATTTCAATTTAAAGAAATTAACATTTAGGTATAGAAAGTTTTTTGACAATGTTTAACTGACCTAATTTCTTTCTGGCATGTATGTGACGAAGCTGTAACGGTCGGGCTTGGGTCAGCTTCAGCAAATACAGCTCTGGAAACTCAAATCTTACTTTGGATGTCTGTTTAGCCAAAGGAACCAAACTAACTAGCACACAATGCAACAGGAGGCCTGCTGCCGTGTCTCAAATAAGCAGCACTTCCAACTGCCAAGTAGGACGAATGACATACACCATACCTCCACACCCACACATGGCAAAGCACTCTGCGAATCTCAGACCACTGAACTTCCTAAACCTGATGGCATCAGATATCACTGATGCAATCCCAACAATATTCTCCCTCATTATTCACTGGACCAAGAACATATTGCTTTTGTCAAATCATTTTAGGACCCTCCCACATGTTCTTGCAGCAAAAGCAAGTGGAACTGTTCATCGCCCAGGAAGGGGTATTTTGACTACATATAAGTCTGCACCTTATCTAAAAACTAACATACCTGTTTAAAAATATTCAAGTGTGATTCTTTACAGCATTTAAAAAAAAAAAAAAAAAAAAAAAAAAAGTACACAATCGCCATCACAGTTAAGATATAAAGAATTCTCACTTTAAAAAAGGACATTTATTTTGGATTCTATGGTTTATTTAATCTCATTTTTTACCCCATGGTTTTTGTGGTTCATTTTTCTCAAAATTTTCCCAATCCTGCTGCATCTTTCTTCCTTTATTTAATTTTGAATAATTAAAATTCCAACAAAACAAACAGGGAAAAAAAACATGACCAAAATGTTCTGTAAAAACAAAAACAAAAAGCTGTTTGAAAGGGAGCAGGAAGACGCAATGGCTTATCCAGCCCTGCCCCTGAGTTTACATACAATTTCTTAATCAAAATGGCAACTCAACATATACTCTACTCTACATATGTATATGCATGTAAATCTATGCATATATACACTTATATACCTACAGATATTTTCTCTAATATCACTCAACTATTGGAGATTTACATACATACACAGATTAATATAAAATTGAGATAAAATAACTTTACATAATTTTGTCTCATTTCATTCATTTTTATGCCCATCATTTATGTACTCCTTATGTCTTTTCTTGAACTGTGTGATCTTTTTACTTCACTTGATTCCTGCATCGAGATGGTTCCACAAACTGATACGTGCATGCTTTTAAGACAGCTCCAAACACGTGGTTGCTTCAAATTGCATTTTCCTGTCAGGCTGTACATTCCCTCTCTATTCTTAAAATATATTTTGATTATTATTTGAAAGCATATTGTTTCTTGCTTGCAGTTTTAAATGGTACCGAATCCATAAATTTCACAAGTTAAGATTGAAAAAAAGAGTGTGTTCATGATGTCTGACATTATGTATTATCCTTATTGCTCTTTTTTGCATTGAGCAGGGTTTTGTGAAGAACTTTTGTATGTGTTGCTCCAGACTTCAATGCCATAATCTAAATATAGCACCAACAGTGTGAAGTAAAGAGTGTGCAAAGTTTTGTTGTTAAGGATGTACCTTGTTTTCCCAAAATTCCTTGTGGTTTTAATGATCTCATAATACAAGTGTTTAATAAGGGGTTTCCAACAGAGCTTGTGGTCCAAAATTACAGAGAAACTTATTTTCAAGCACTCCATTAATTAATTAATGCGTTATTAATTTCCAGTTTTGCATTTGTATAAATTTCTCATTTTACAAACATAAATTTGATATTGGATAAATTAAAGGATATTTTTCATCAAACTAATATTTAAGTTATTCTATTTCTTTTCTGATAACCGCTAAGACTAGAAAGGTGAAGAATGAGACAAATAAGTTACGCAACACCCACAGACAAATATGACGCATTTTAACCTTGTGGGAAAAACTACCCCACCTGCCTTTAATAAACTGGCTATAGGACCCTGTGAGTCCTTTTCTATTTTAATTCCTTGTTTACTTGAAGCTTAAAATGTATCTAATCTATAGATAATGTGGAAAAACTTAACACCAACGGCGACAAAAAGCTTTCATGAAACATCTCACTTCGTAGACGGTCTTTGCACAGGGGGGTGTTCGCTGAGGTGAAAGGCTATCGTTAGCCTGCATGTTTTCTGTTTTTATATGCCTTTTTGGTGATTCAGTTCATAATGTGTTCTTGTTGTGGTTCCAATTATTTATGAGTGGACAAAACTTACAGAAAGTCACGTGTTAGGTGTTCTGATTTGTAATAAAGTGCCCAAATTACCGTAGATATTGATCAAAAATGGAATATATGCATTAGTGTTGCAAATTTCTGCAAAGTCCCTTGTAATGTATTGTTTTTGTGTTACTGAACAACAAACTATGTATATAGCTGTATAACAGTTTCTGCAATTAAATAGAAATACAAAATGAAAACATAATTGATAATCATCATCACTGTTATAACAGTATGCTTTGAAGAATAAATTAGTAGCCCAATGGTAGAGACATTGTATTGGTATCATGTGTATTCCCAATTGGAGCTGTTTACAAGATGGCTGTTCAACAAAAAGATAGACATGAAAAAGAAAAATGTCTGCACATTTGAAAATATTTTAATTCAGCATTAAATTCAGCATTAGAGTTGGGAAGGCTGTGAAACTTTTTTTCTAGGAATCCATTTGAGAAGAGCTGCAGAAAACCTGAAGACATCAGTCACCATGCAACATTTAGGGAAAACAAGGACACATTGACAGTTTCATCCAAATGGACAATTGTGTGTGGCAGACATCGTCACTGTTGACTACACTGACATCAGTGTTACTTTTTAAACATGTTGGATAGGTAGACCAAGGGGTTGATGGGGTGTAAATAAATGAGCAATGAAGAACCCCCACACATACACACACACACACACACACACACAAATAAATAAGGGTGACAGATGTTTGTCGGTGGTTGCAACAGCACACCGACTCATGATTTTTATCCAAATAAACCACAGTTCTTTATAACAATGTACCTAAGGTGTAAGGTGGAATCCAAAGCCTTTATAAGAAATGTCTCAGGAGTTGGGAAGCCCAGCTTTCACAACCACTTCCACAATTTAAAGCATTTTGCCCTTTACAGTATCTGGTTTCTATGAAACTGGACTAACCATGGCACATGCAAGGTCATCAAAAACAAAATTACCACAATCAAGTTTGGTTTTCAATGCAATGGCTAAGCATGAACATAGGAACATTATATGAAAAGGTGGATTACATGAAAAGGTGTGTCTGTTCAATGTGTTGAAAGGAAATTATGCTGCATGCACCTAAAGAATTTGACATGTTGCCAAAGTCTATGCCAACAATAACTGACACAAAACTGCACTAGGGCGGAAAACAACTAATAGAAAATCTGCATCTTGAACTTCTCTTTCAAACAAATCCTGAATTAGAGTACACATCACCTCCTCCTCCCAAACCCATGTGGGAAACTTGCTTGCACATAACAAGACACTCCAAAATGACCACAGTTTCTGCTGCAAACCTCTGTGAAGGACATGAGAAAAAACAAACAGGCCAATCAGTGGGAAACATGCTGCTTTTAGGAATATTTTGTCATCTCTTTGTGCTTCGACCTTACAGTTACAAAGAACAAGTAGAGCCCTTCCAATGTATGACAACACCCTTTCATGGTTGAACGACTAAGAATGGTACCCTGATGTTCTCCTGATATTTTACACAGAACAATCTTGGGGGAAAAAAAAAAAAAAAAAAAAAAAAAAAAAATAGACAAGAGTGCACGCCCGCAACTTCTGTCCAGAACTAACAACTCTGTTCTAGATAGAACAAGAGCAGCAACATGAACATTCTGGTTCAAGTTCAGGGATCAGGGTTTGCTGTAGTTTAAAATGCTTGTGGGGTGTGTGAAGAAGAAAGACTGGGTGTGCAAGTGCATATCAAAGATAAAGAGAGCATTAACATTAGTCTGCTGACTTACTGGAAACACAAGAGTTGACTGCAATTATTCAAAACAACAAGAGATGCTGTAACGTTACAGTGAACCACATCCTGCATCATCTCATCTGCGTTTCCTCCAAACTAAATCTAGGTTTTGGCTAAAAATGAAGTTTCTTTCATATCCAGCTCAATGAATAATTTAGTTAGGTAGGTAATCTGTGAAGATAACAGCACTGTTACATTTACCTCTTTCAGCATTAAATTTTATTTTGCTTATGTTATTTACTGGAACTGCCACACAATTACAAAAAAATTAAAGAAGACAAATTAAATATGGGTGTTAATACTTTGTGCTTTTATGTCACAACATTATCCATGGGTAAAAATAGTTACAGCTACTAAATAAAAAATTTGCATCGACCAACCTGCAAGCTAAAGCCACACATTCTGTGAAACAGTTTTGTACCATTTTATAGATGGTTATAATTCAACAAGACTTGTTGAATTGAATGCATGCAACTGTATGACTTTCCTTTAAATGCTAAATTTTATCTTAGCATATTATCAGATAAATATATGCATTTTGTACAGATATTTGTCTCAACAATTCTGGATATTATGTGCATTAAACTTTGTTTCAATTGTAGCATAATTTAGTTTTGCCGCAAAACACACCCATGTGAACATATCTTAGCCCATCCATGACAACATAAGCCAGTCTCAAACCTTGCTGCTACTTGTTCTGAGGCTCACTTGTGCTTCCAGTTCAGAATTTATAATTTTATTTTTTTTGTTTATGCTATAGTGTAGTGACAACAGCCTCATACCAGTGCTGTTGTATGTTATAATGTGACCCACAAAATCTCAAAGTTATAATATATAGATGGAGATCATTTATACGTCCTATTTAATCATTCTCACATCAACAAATTGCAGCAGTAAAGTGACAAACATCAAACAATATATGACCAAAAGAACGTAAGAATCAAACCCTCAAACTCTGTCAACATGCAAGTAGTCTTTGAAATTTCTGCTATGGCTCTGACCAACATTGTTACTGTGATGTGCACAGGTGTGTGCCAGCACCATCTTCTCCATAAACAACTGAGTTGTTATAAGGGGTGAGGGGGTGTCTTGAGATTGTGTAAAATGAGCATCAGCATGGGCAATAGGCAGGGATGGCTCAAAGTTATATGGGGCCTTAGTCGGAATATGTTTAGAGGCCCCTCATCCTGTTAAGAACATCACCACCACCACCAGTATTTCAAAGCAGATTTGGTGGAATCTGGGAGAGGGGGCCAAGTTTAATTGGCTAAGCTTAAAACCAATCCCTGGTAATTGGTCATTATTTGCTGCAATATATTTGTGAACAAACCAAGTTCAGACACAAAGGTTAGACTCATTGCATTAGAGTGTAGCTATGGTAAGAACAATCAAACAATGAAGATTATTCTTTGTATTTTTACAGAGTAAAACTTGTCAAAACTTTAAAAACTTAAATTTAGATGTTAACCAACTTATTTTTTTTTTTTTATTTTTTTATTTATTTTTTTTTTTTATGTGCATCTGTGCTGAAACCATTATATCAAATTTAATAGTACTCTCATTCTCAATAAACAAATGTTAAAATTCTAGATCTATTGTCCAAGCATTTAATGGGGGGACCCTGAAGGCCTGGGGCCCTAAGCAGCCGTTTAGTTCACCTATGCCTTAGGCCGGCTATAGGTCCCTAACAAGTGAAGTGATATCTGACGTTTGGACGAACGGAGCGTGTGAGCAGTTTCATCTTGATAAACCCAGAAGCATCTGATTACGTTGCAGAGAAGTAATAAGATATGGAGTGAAAGGGAGCAGGAAGACAGGAATGTGACCCACCAAGGTTGACTGAGTTCCTGCTATTACTTTTGAGGTTATACATTTAACTGTGCAACCTTGAAATCCACCTGTACCCCACCACCAGTATGGAACATTAGATGCAAACCCGATCCATGGAGAGCAAAGGGTTGGAGACCTCTAGTTTGAAATATAGAAGCAGCTTCTTTTCAGAGAAACCAAGGTCTAAAAGGTTTTTTCTATAGAAAAACAAAAAACAAAAAAACCCCGTCCCTTTTCGGTGAGTCACTGGTTCGAGCCCCCACCCAATCCATTTCTGTCACTGTGTCCTTGGGCAAGACAACTACCCACCTTGCCTGCTGGTGGTGGCCAGAAGGGCCGATGGCACCAGTATAGCGCCTCGCTTCTGTCAGACTGCCCCAGGGTAGCTGTGGCTACTACAGTCCAGTAGCTTGCCATTATCAGTTTGTCAATGTGCGCGTGAAGGAGAATGACTGATTTCATTGTGAAGTGCCTTTGAGTGTCTTAATAAAGTGCTACATAAGTCTGATGTCACTAACTTAGCTTTGATAAACAATGACAAGGTTTGACTGTTGTAACTGTATTCTTTATATTGCATTTTTTTTTTTTTTTGCCAGTTACCAGTGGTAATACATGGAGTGGGTAAAATGTGATCCTGCGTTGTGTTTTGAGAACTCATAACTGATATTATCAGATATCTATGATTCCCATGTCATTGTTTTCTTGACGAACATGGGCAACCTGTTTGTGTGACTGAGCATGCTGATGAGGGATAATACAGTGCATGCTGGAGGTTGCAGAGAGATATGTAAAAGGGGAAAGAGATAGATAAGGTGAGACAATAAATGAGATGGCTGTCTGTAAAGGCAGAATGAAATGTCTGAATGCCTTGAGGGGACAAAGATGCAATCAGTAGCAAAGAGGCTTTACTTATGACATTTTCTTCCATTGTCTTCTTGCTTGCTTGTTTCTTACATTATTAATCATAGGTCATTCAGCCTGTAACATCTGGCAGGGGGACAAAGAATGGAAATCAGCCTAGGCTGTAATTGGGTGCATTTATATCCGTTGTTCAAAATGTTCATTAGACAAGGCCAACTGTAGCTCAGAAGAGAGTCATCTTGCAATCGAAAGGTTTTAGGTTCGATTCCAGCTGCCTTCCTGGGCAAGTCACTTAACCCCAACTTGTCTACTAATCTGTGCATCAATATAGAAATGTGTGCATGTTTGTAAATGTGTGGGTGAATGTGAGTCTGGTGCAAAGTGTTGTGAGTGGTCACAAGGACTGGAAAAGTGCTATATAAGTTCAATCCATTTACAATGTCCCTCTTAAGGAAATAGAATGTGTATCATACTTTTTTTTTTTTTGTCTGTGTGCAAGCAATTAGGAAGGCTCATTTAACAGAAAGACCTGAACTTTGTTCTTTTGTTTCGAGGATTATAAAACTCCCATGCATAAAGAAGGGTGGATACGATATGGGTCATAGAATGCCTATAGACAAAATGTAGGTCAAACCAGGCTATTATGTAATAAGGCAACTTCAAGTACAAGTGATCCATAAAGGTAAATAAAAGCATGCAGGCTCCCCTGGATTAATCATGAATGAGGTACTTCTCTTGGAATGAGAAATTTAAAATAACAGTGTATTAAATGAGTAATATTGTAACTCAAACAGATAATCCCATTTTTATGAATGTCTCCTCCTTCAAGGATTGCCCTTGGATAAAAACAACAGCATGTCAGTTTCAAAGTGTTTCAAACTGCTTTTAGTGCAACTCACAGGTGATTTTTTTTTTTTCTCATCAAGCTTTCTACCACCTTGGTGCTACATGAGCATGTTATTGTCAACAATGCAGTGTGTCATCACACTGGAGGTACAATTTCAATGTTGTGTGGACCAGTTGAAAAATGTGCATTCAAAGAAGTTCTCTGGAAATGATCTGTCACATTTATAACCACGTGATCCTTTACTTTCAACAGACCACATAAAGAAAACACAACACAAATTAGAGTCAATAATTGGTGAATCTTACAATAACTGACCTGCATTCTTGAGTCTGTTTAATATAGATACTGTTGGTGGAAATTAGCACATGGTTAATTCATATCATCTTGCCAAGGTTATCTGATGACCATGATATGGCCAAAGGGACTGCAAACAGCACTCAAAATGGTTGGTCTCTCCCCTAAACTGTGGTCTGTGTCTCACCTAACAGTGTTGACACTGTCCTTGTCCTCTAAGACAGGAAACATTAACCCTCACTCCCCACTCTGCCCCTGAACACTTCTTTCCACATTGTTAATGTTCAAAGTATGTCATGTATTGCAGCCAGGCTCCAGCAACTCCTTCCATTTCCAGGAAATACAGTGGCATAATTTCCATAATTCGTCCATTTATATCCAAAAATAATAGTGGTTCTTATTGGTTGTGGCAGGCCAAGATAAAGTATATAAATGTTAAGAGGAAGCAAATGAAATATGGTTTTAACATTTTTTTTTTTTGTTTTTTACTTTTAATAAAATAAAAAAAAAAAAAAAAAAAAATTCTGAACATAAAAAGACAAAAAGTGGGTCGTGCATTTTTGTTCAGCACCTTTGAGTCAGTACTTTGGAGAATCACTTTTAACAGCAAATATTAGAAAAAGTATTTTGGAGTATGTCTATACCAGCTATGCACTTCATACATTTTTGCAAACTGATCTCTGCATTATGCTAAAACAGATTTAAAGGAGACTGTTTGTGAGCAGCATTTTGCCACACATTGTTAAGAATTATGTCTGGATTGTAACACATGAATAAAACCATACCAATGAAGCTCAGGCCGTATGTTTAGTGTCGTTGCCTGGTTGGAAAACAAACTTTCACCCTAGTCTCAAGCCTTTTGGAACTTCCAATAATCCCCCCAATTTCCTCTTTCTTTGGCATCATCTATTTTCACACCAACTCTGACCAGCTCCTCTGTTCCTGCAAATAAAAAGCATCTCTACGGGATAATGCTACAAACACCATGTATTACAGTGGACATAGTGTGTTCATGATAATGTTCTGCATTTTCTGCTAGTAAAAAAGGTAACTTTTGTTCTCATCTGACCAGAGCACCTATTTCCACATTTGCTGTGTCCTTTACATGAACTGTGACAAACTTTAAGCAAGAGTTCTCATAATTTTATTTCAACAATGGCTTTCTTCTTGCCACTTTAGTAGTATAATGGCATGCACTACTAATAGTTGTCATGTCAACACATTCTCCAAACTGAGTTGTCAATTCAGGTGAGTGTTCATGTACCTTTTCAGTTATGACATATTCATTGTTTTATAACCTAACCTTGCTCTAAACTTCTCCACAGCTTAATCTCTGTCCTGTCTGGTGTATTTCTTGATCTTCATGATGCTGTTTGTTAACTATTTTTCCTATTGCCTCGTTTCCACTAAGAATAGCGGACGGCACAGGTTGGTAGGGTACACTATTTTTTCCCTGTTTCTATTGTCAAAACGGCCATACAACTGAGCCACACCACACCATTACAGGACCCAATTCAAGTGTAGGTCAATGGTACAGTACAGTTAGGGTAGAGCTACTGGCATCACACAACACACTCCATTGACTGGGAGGCAGGAAAAAGTCACTGCGAGGGTCAAGGACAAGACGTACTAGTGAGTCACTTTTGTTGTCTCACTAGTATGATACAAAGTTAGGCATTTGAGTTAAACTCCACCTGCCCAGTGAGAGTCCAACTGGGGGTGCAAATGCTCTCCTGAACATGCTGAACCATAACAAAAAAGTGTACCAAACAGAACTGACCTGTGCTGTACAGATACCAAACGAGGTATCACAAACCTTTGAGAGCTTCATTGAACAGCCGTATTAGTGCTTACAAGTGGACAATAGACTAAATGGTTGCACTGAATTTTATTTAGCCATACTAAGTTAAAGGGGGCAGAATATACATGAACACCAAAGCAACACCACACCTGAGGGCTGGTGTTGTGAATAAACTTTAATGATAAACTCTTTGAGCATCACATCAGCTGCAGATGCTGTTCTACAAGGTATTGTAATAAATTCCTCTCCATCTAAGTCACAAGTTGCAGTTTGATAACACATATTTTTTACAAAAAAAAAAAAAAATTACCTTCAGAAAAAGTAAAAATGGCCCATGTGCGTGGGAGTCTATGAGACGAAATGCCCCATTTACATGAAATCACCCTTCAGTGACAGTGTGTTTGTTCTGATAGTGCCATCTGCAGAAGGTGTGGCCACAGGTGAGGTGGATTGAGGTCATTGCAACAACAGCAGGAAGTAAGCACAGTGCTGGAGGGCTAAATATACGGGCTGCCACAGTTCTAAAAACATGAACGCTGTCGCAAGTTAAGGCTAAAAGGTACAAACTTGGAACAACTGCAACAAACTGTTTGTTTAAATTATTAGTCATTAATGCATACAAATATTGAAAATATTCAAGTCAAAAGACAGACGTTTCTTTGGTTTCTGCAAGGTATGATACCATTTTTAAGATTTCATGAGATCAACAAAAATCCAATATAATCAGCTGACTAAATATTCCCCTTTTATGTTAACACTGCAGGATGATCCTGCAGTCACATGATGCTTTACCCAAAAGCATTTCACTCTAAGTAAAATTAAGCTTGAAACTTAAGCTGACAGATCAACTCATCTTGTACACACACATATTGTTGTTAAGACATGTAAGAGTAAAACTAAGTAAACACCCGAAGCAATTCTCTCAAAAAAAAAAAAAAAAAAAAAAAAAAAAAAAAAAAGACTGCTGACTCTGAAAAGTCTCATTGTCTGTGCAGGACTGTCAGCCACAACCTGAACTGCTCCTATCTGAAGGCTCGATTTCCTTTAAATCACGTGACTTGAAAGAAGAAGCTCATGCAGTATTATTTTGCAACCAAAAGGTGGTGCTGCTGTTGCCATTCGAATCCTAAGCCATTTCTAAGAAATGCCTCTGGAGTTTGGATTCCAGTTCTTACAATCACCTCCATAAAGTAGGATGTTTTCTTTGATGTACCTGCTGTCTATGAAAATAGGAAGAGGATGGTAGGTTTACCTTAAATGGCATGTGCAAATGTAGCTTCTTCAAAATCTTGGATTTCTGACAAACCCTGTCTTGCATCATAATTAATAAGGACTCTAAAGTAAAACTATGACACCATAAAGTTGAAATATAGATAGCTAGCAAATTACAAAGATGAAAACAGTCTTTTACGACTGCACCTGATTTACTGGATTATGCATAACCTTAAACCTATACATTTTAGCATATTTAACCTTTTGGGATGAGAAAACAACATGCTACGAGCTGGGAGGCTTCTATAATCCTAATCCATCAATAAAACTGTGCCATTTTCTTACTGGTATCTACATAAAACAGACATTTTGTTAATGCAAATAAATGCTATGCAATTTCTTGTCCCTGTAAAACTCAGAAATGTTAGTCAGCATTAAAATGGATCAGGCAAAACTGGTCATCATGGTAGCCCATCTTGTCCAAGCTCTTCCAGGGGAATCTTCCCTGTCTAACAGACAGTAATTTGTTTTTGACAAGTTTAAAATGCACTCTTGAGGTGTGCCTTGGAGATAATGGATAATGAATACCAGCAGACACACACAAAAAACAAAACACAAAAATGAGCTGCAAAGCAATTTAAACAAAAAATTTGGTTTTTGGTTTATGCATTGATCTGATATGTAATTACTTTAAAGCACAATGGCAATGTCTATTTTTTTCTGTTTTTTTTCCCCCTTATTTATGGAGGTATCTGTGGCAGCCTATTATCTACCCTCCGCCTCACCATCTCGAGATGTCATCCACTCACTGACGATGACTGATAAAGGAAGTATTCAGCTGCAAAACAGATTCTGTGGAAGCCAGACACAGCCATACCTCAGCTTCATGAGTTCACTTACTGTGACACAAACACAACATTTATGGCCTTTGGAGGATAAGGGTTTGAAGTCTTGAGTTTATTTTTGCTCATGAGCTTCTCCAAAGTTGGTGTTTGAGTAGGTGGTGATTTAAGGTTTGTCACCTTTCGTGTTAACATTTCTAGAATGCACTTATATAAAAATGAAGTTAGGCTTGTTGGGCTTAAAGTAGTCTCAGATTTATGTTACATTTCCTGTTCTGACTGTATGCCTCTCAGTTAACCTACTTTGCTCTGCAGGTTCTCTATCATAAACAAAAGTTATATATTAGTGGTTTGTTTTGTTTGTATTTCCAAACAATAAAATAAGAAAATGGCTAGAACAAAACCTGTCTGCCATTAACTCTATAAACTGTATTACTGTATTTTTCTCACGACATGCCCATGAAGCAATTGTTGGTGATTTTACGTAATTTGGTGCCATCTAGTGATCAACTTTATTTTTCCCTTTCTCAAGATCCTATTATTTCTTTCATTTGGCATTTGTCTAGTTCAGCAACTTAGTGTTGGAAAGCATGCACAGTAAATGCTGCAAAAGATAAACGTAACCCTAAATTGAATTGGTGTAAAATATCATCACTGTGCTTTGAATTTCTCCCTTGGAGTCTTGACTTGCTTTACCATTTATTTTTGTTGAAGTAGACATGACCTGGGTTTCAAAATATCCACTGCTTCTTGCAGAATAATGGATTTTAACTTTGCTTAAATGATATAGAATTATTAACACCATCATGTGTCACTTTATGACTTTATTACTGCTGTTGGTAAACTTGGATGAGGACACATCTGGTAAATTGTAAATTTTCCCTTCGTGAATCTGTAAAGTCTTATCTCACAAGAGATAAAATTGTTTATGACAACAGTTACTGGTTGCCAACTTGTTATATTTTGAGTTGTATTATGTTTTTAGAATTGGAAAAGTCATTTGAAATTTAATAGTTAAACTATATATTTCTATGAGCCACAAACATAGAAAGAAACACATTTTCTTTATTTCTAAAAATGTAACACAGGCAAAGTGGTTACTTGTCAAAATGAAGGCAAGGTTTGCAGACGTCATCATTGTTTAAATGTATTTTAATGCAATAAGTCTTTTTCTGTCTTCAATGACAGTAATACCTTTTGGCTAACTGCACGAAATCTTAAAAATTTTAGCTGCAAATAATAAAGTATAGGAAACCATTACATTTATTCAATTACTACCTTTACTACTTTGTCCATAAACTTGTCACTGATTTTACACCTGTTTACATGGTAGTCTACAGAGAAACAACATTGTTTTATTTTAATATTTTCCTGCAAAAGTAGCTTACTTTCAATATACCCATTGGATTAAATTGGCTATAAGTTCCAATAAACAATAGCAGTTAAACTTGCACTGAAACATGTCCATTATACCAGGGGTCCCCAACCCTAGTTCTCAAGATCTTCTCCTGCAACTTTTAGATGCATTTCTGGTCCAACACAGCTGAATCAAATGACTGTATTATCTCTTCAGCATGCCGTCAGGTTTGGCAGAGACCTGGTAACAAACCATTTATTTGATCTTAAAGTGACTTTTGTGTCAATATTGGAAAAACTATATAGCATAACAAAACATGTCTAAGTCACTCAAACCTATAATCAGGGGATGGTTCTGGAGCCTCAGTAAGGGAGAACATTCCAGTATACACATTCAAAAAGTTAAAAGATATCTCATCTTCAAGAGCATTTGCATCCGTCAGAGTAGAGCTGCACAATATAGCAGACATTAAGATGAACTTTCTCAGCTCTTAGAGCTCAAGATCAGAATCTGAAGGAGAGCAGTGAGGACTTTGATGATGGAATATCACAAAGAAGCTGTGATCAAAATCACCATAGCAATATTCAAAACACTATCACACTGTCAAGTTTCTTTTTTTGTTTTACTTATGCAGCCCTAAATCAGCAATATTTTTTTAATAGGCATTGACAGGCACTGTATGGTATTGAGTGTTAACATGATACAGCTGCAGCAACTGGTTCTGTCTGTAATGAAGGTGAAGACAGGGCAGCTGATATCACACTCTGATTAAATTAGAAGACCAGAGTGGTTGCTTTAAACAGATGTTGTGCTTGAAACCTACTCTATACTATCCCTTTGCATCAGAAGGACTTCACAGCTGCAAATGAGATGGACAGCAGATCACCCAATACTGGAATCACAAAGAACTTTAAACAGAGGTACAGGTGCACCCTTCAAGTCAGAGATCTTATTATTGACTATAAAGAGTTTGCTCAGAAATTGCAATAGATAGGTGTGAGGGTTTCTGGACTCAGTGACACAGGACACAGGTCAAGAAGGGCAGCTAGGATGACTGAGGTAAGGTTATTTTCTCATACTAAGCTCATTCCAGACTGCTTAGGACAGCTGGAAAAAAGCAGCATCCAGAGCTGAACGCTACTATGATTCATGTGTCATGCTGACAGCATAACATTTTGAAACTATTCATGAGTGGGGTTGAGTCCAAGGTAGTGGGCTCACTTACAATTTATCTGCTATAAATAGAAATTGAAATAAAAATAAAAAAAATAATCCAAGAGCAACGATCCAGGAGCACATTGGTCAAAAGTCTTTTTTCTTGCAGGACGGATGTCACATGGGAAAGATGAACACTTAGTCACTCAGGGATCAAGACATTAAGATTTTAAGTCTGCTGCCAGGAAACTCCCCCGATCTCAATCCTTTTAGGAACCCTTTAACAGTCTGCTTGAGTTTGATGTAGTTCTCAACAAAAGCCTTCGTAATTAATGGAGTGTCAGTTATGAAATTTCAGTATACCATTGAAACATCCAACCTAAAACATTTAAAGGAGTAGTTAGGGGGTTGTACAACTTTGTTGGTCCTCATTTAATATTCAAAATTTCTTTGTAGAATAGTTGCTATGCAGTGTCTTGTACAGTTGCATTAGGTTTGCATTGTGCAAGTTTATTGGGACAAAAGGGAGACAAAAACCAAGAACACGTGTGATCATAGTGTAAAATTAAATTGAAAAGATTAATTTCAGTAATTCATAGTGTTTCATTACAGCTTCAATCCAAGCCGCTGTAATATATATGCCTTTATTTATTGCTTATGCCAGCTCACAGAAATTCATGTCACCAATGAAGTAGAGTTTGGCGCCATCAAGCGGTCATTTCTGATACAACATTATGCTTACAAAATAAGCCTTTCCTTATATGGACAACTAAAACTTATTCATTTAAAAATTGTACAGGATGAGTAATATGTACATGTTTAAGTTGTTAAGTATTAAACTAATGCTATGACTTTTATTCTCCGTCTTCAGAGCGATCTCACAAAATGCAACCAGTGAACAAAACGATAAACAAAAAACAAGGGTTTGGGTGGGTAAAACACTGATATATCGCTATGGGTTGCTGTTATTCAATTGTCTATGACATTTCCCCCTGCTGTGAATTTAAAAACAACAGTTATACATTTAAAAAGATGTCTCTTTATCATATATCAGAAATACAAAGTCTCATATGTTGGACAAGGACCTACAAATAATCATGCTAATGCTGATGTGGTTCTTTATGAAAAATGGGTAGGATGCGATTTAGAAAACAAAACACGTCGGACTACGGCTATGAAGATCAAGATGGTTTACGGATGACAGAAGAATGGCCTTCAGACAAAAAAAATGAAAAGAGTAAAACAAGCCAAATTCGACACAGAAGCATCTATGCCATTGCAATTATACCAAAAGCTACATTTATACATAAAAGGAGATGGCATTGTATATTATGAAATACTATCAAGTACTGTCTTGGGAAAAAAAAAAAAATAAAAAAAAAATAAAATATCATGGCTGCTGAGAAAAAAAAAACTGCCAGCATCATCATTACATCGTCGAAGAGCAGCTGTGGCCAAAGAAATTCTACAATAAACATAACACTTACCTTAACTCCAACATATTCTTCGGTTATAGTGAATTAAAATCCATCCAAGTCACAGAGGTTCGGTGAAATGAACAAAGAACCGGACCGTTGACTAAACCAGTTGGTTTCACTTTTACTTTGGCCCTACAATGTAATCTGCAGTTGCTTTAAATTTCCAGCAGCTGTGTCGTATCCGCAGCTCAAGTAGATCCAATCTAATTATAGGCTATCACAACGAAAAGCCAACGCCTATAGATTATTTGTGATGGTTTTAAAAGGGGAAAAAAAAAAATCTACAAAGATAGTATTTTAAAAAGACCCTTCGAAAGCAGATGTTAGACATCGTATTATAAAGCTGAAATGAAAGTGAAATGACAACGGTTTTTCCACGGTAACAGGTGACGGCTTCCGCTGAAATACCCTGTGAATGTCACACCAAAGAGGCCTGCGATGTTCTTGACAGTTGAGCATTTTCCTATGTGTTAACAGGGGGAGGGGGGGGGGAAACACATTTAAATGTGTTTTATGAACTTCTTTCTCAGCTAAATCTAAAGAGGAAATGTATTTTTTAAAAATATTTGCGGGACAAAGCTGTGACTCAAAAGATAAACAACCGTTCTTTGATAAAGGCCAGATGTGGTGAATGAACAACTAGTTGTTGCTGTCATAGAGTCTACCAACTTAGCTGTTGATATTTGAAAAAAAAAAAAAAAAAAAAAAGATTCAGTTGTTTTCTTAGATGTTTACAGTTTGGGATGATGTTTTATAACCTAACCATGTTTTAAACTTATAATCTATTTACTAATTAGATAACTTCTGAGGGCCATTGGTTTCACAGGATTTCATGTAGGGGCATCAAAGTAAGGAGGGTGAGTACAAATGCATGCCATAATTTTCAGATTTTTATTTGTAAGACAATTTGAAGACCATTTGCATCATTTTACTGCTACTTTCAAATTAAGTGCTACTTCTTGTTGGTCTATTCATAAAATCCTTACAAAATAATAATAACAATTATCAGAAAAAATAATAGCTCCTGAAAGTTTAAATCAGTTATTTTCAGTCAGTCTTTAAGACAAGCCCAAGAAATACATGAAATCCTTCAGAGGTAGCAGATTTACTATTCCTCAAACCATAACATTTACCCCACTACATATGTGTGTTCTCTTCATTTTCTGCTTCCTTTTGCTTTTTTCCACAATTCCTGTTTGAACAAAGGCAAAAAAAAAAACAAAACAAAACAAAACAAACAAAAAAAAACCATCATGAAAAACAATGCTGCACCTATGCCTATTGATAGAGTTCAGGTTTCTTTTTAAGTGTTATTTAATGTAAACACATGGCCACAGAAAAAGCCAATCAATGATGATTGAACAGGATGAAGACCTTTTACCAAAAACAAATGTAACTCTTTAAATAACTGTGAACAAAGTTATGTCTGAACTTACCCATATATCTGTTGCATGTCTGATAGGGTCTCTGGCAGAGCTTTCCCATGGGTTTCTGGCAGTATGAAGCAGAAGCCAGAACCAGAAATGGCTGTAACACCCATCGCTATGTATGGAAGGGCCCTGAAGTACAGCCCTATGAGAAACATGGCTTTTAATTTAAATGACTCATCCATAATCAAGTATTTATTGAGAGAAATATTAAGTACTTTCTAAACCAAACAATATGCTTATTTGTTGAATCTACAATAACAGGATAAAGAATAAAACATTACAGTAATTCTCACTCATGTTAAAGGAAAAAAAATAGGAATAAGGTGTTTTTATCTTATCTGTCACAAATGTATGTTCTACAATTACCCAGATAAATGATAAAGGGGGAGATGATGGTACCAATCCGTGCAGCTGTGGAACAACATCCCATGGCTGTATTCCTGATTACAGTCGGGAAGAGCTCTGCTGTAAAGGCATACAAAACACAGAAGGCTGATGTGATGCCAAATTTTCCTACCATCTCGAGTAGCACAGCCACACTCGGTAAATCTGGGGAGATAAAATCAAGATAAAAGAGAAATCAGGAAAGATTAGCTATACACTAAAAGGAGCCACACAACAATTCTCAGTGACCTGGAGTCCATTTTTAAATAATCTCAGGACACTTCCTATACCCCTTTATGAGAGAAGCAATAAGGAAGAGTAGTATTTTTTTTTATTTTAAATTCTTTCTTTCTTTCATTTTATTATTTTTATTTATTATTAGTATTTATTTCTATTTTTTCATATGTGTGTGTTTTTCCATTTTGTTCTTATACATTGACATATTAACATTGTCAGATCACTACTATGACATGTATTCAAAACTTTAAGCTGATATGTTTTGATCGTCAAATTGAATATACGCTGAATGATGAGGGGAGTGTGGGTTTTGTGGGAATTACACGCTTTTGCAAATAATGTTCCAAGATGGTTGTTTTCCCCTAATATGTATGTAACAATTAAAGTTATAAAGTATATAACATAAAATAAACCTAAAAAAGGAGAAAAATTAAGAAAAACTGAACAAAATTCACAATCAACTGATGTGGTCTATTTTATCATTCCAGTTTCAAAACAGACTGCCCTGCAAACTGAAACCACCCTTGATGTGGTCACTTTGACAAAAATAAGTTAGCTCGATAAATTTTGACTAAGAAAAACTGTAGGGAGGTAGTCATGGAATGTGTAAGAAAGTTCAGTCGTTTCATTACAGATTAGTTGATGATCATGATTGGCTTTGTGTTCAGGCACTTTTAGATACAGAAGCTGGATCTAAAAGTGTGGCATTTAATGTTAATTATGATTTTCTGCTTATAGCTACTGAAAACATGACATTTAACATTTAGATTATATTAAACCAATAATAATAATAAAATTGAATAGCAAAATGTGGCCTTAATGAAAGTATGTTTAATATCTGCTTAAAGATAATTTTTAAATGGGAGTTTTATTGTGACAAATGATCTTCACATATTCGAATTAATCCAATATGACTGTATATAGTGATGCTTTCATTAGAAATCTTTCATCAATCAACAGACTTTTGTAGAAGCTCTGCTGCTTAGGACTCCCAGCCCAGCAGGGGGCCCTCAAAAGCGCTCAACTTCCCAAACAGAACAGGCATTCCCACAATTTCAATTTGTAGTTAAATTTAATAAAAAAAATAGTCTACACTTAAACTGGAAGGTTTCTGAATATCACATATTTTTTATTAATTAAAATCATTTAGGATCCCAATTCTAGATTTATTTAGAATTTAAAAGGAATAGAAGAGTAGAAATGATATACAATCTTCATAATTTCACATCTATACGAGCATAATTTAATGCTGGTAGTTGAGTAATTTCCACTGTTAATGCTTATGTTTGAATCATATTTCATATGAACTGTAACTACAAATAAATCTAAAATATTTTATTGTTTCTTGTGGTTGCTTGTAAGCACAGTAAATTAAACTCGGCTCCTACCTCTCAACTTTACCTATATATGCGAGTCTGTATTGAAAAACTTTACAAAAATTGGGGTTAATATAAATAGAAACTATAAAACCAGATGTGTGAAAAAGCCAACATAATTATTCTGGCAGTGTCTTGGTGACTCGCTGGTGAAGGGCCAACATTGAGTCAGCTCTGTGTGAATCTTACCTATCGGAATAAGGTTAACACAAATAATCATAATGCCTCCAAGTAAGAGTGTGGAAGACTGGCAGATGCGTCTGGAGGAGTAGCGGAGCAGCAGCAGGACAATGGTGTATGCTGGAACCTCTGTGGCAGCAGACAGGAAGCAGTTCAGGTAAGGGTCACCTTGTAGGTTTGAAGTGTTGAGGATTAAAGCATAGTAGTTCATGGCGACGATCATCCTGCCAAATAATTCAGCACAAATCTTCAGTACAGCTGGACTTGAAAGCACCAAATCCAATCATAATGGCTCGCGACTTCCTATGAAAATGTCAACGCATTCATTGGAATAATTCTACTGTACACATACCACAGACTTGAACAAAGCAATGCTGTAGTGAAAATATTGCAGCTTTTTAGAAGGATCAAAATGTTGAATTTCTTGTCTTGCATCATCAAAAATTTTTCAACCTTTCAACAGAAAAAAAACAAAAAAAGGTCAAAGATAAAACATGAGTCTCTCATGAAAAAAAAAAAAGTTGCATGAACTGTTGCAACTAAAAAGAAAACATGAAATCAAATTCATTTATTTAAATACCAAAAAACATGCATACACTTACAAAGATCTTGAGCTCTTTGAGATGACATATAACAGTGTTGGTGTTAAAACTTTATTAAAGTATATTAAAGCATTGCTTTTCAAACTTACCTCTGACTGTGTAAAAATGGCTTCTGGAACCTCCACTTTATTCAGCTTTGCTGCATCTTTAAGAATGGCTTCAGCTTCGGCCACTCTCCCTTGAGACAGCAGCCATCGAGGAGACTCTGGGATAAACCTGACCATATAGAGAAATAAAAAGTCCATATAAAAACATTATAACATTATAACAGTAATCAGACACACACACACACACACACACACACACTCATTAATTACAATTTCAAATGTGTGCTATTTAATGGCAGTAGTACATCTTACTGCAGTGACTTACCTGCTGGGTCATTTGTTTCTGTGGCGAAAACATGTTCAAAAATACATCTCCTAAATGTCTGGAAGTGAGATCATGTGGAATTGCTGGAATTGCTGTGGAATTGCTGCAGTATCTTAACCACATTAAACAGTGCTCAGAGTTGTCTCTGTTTGGAGAAACAAATTAAACTTTTGACTGGAGAGTTAGGCTGACAGTTGGGCAGACTGAAGATTGTTTCAGTGCAAGTTTCTGCCATCTTTCAACACTTTCAAAAAAATTTAGACTGCTATATGAGAAGGCTAGTTTGTAAACTTGAACACCACAGTGACTTATTTCGCTTAGTTATTTACGAGAAGTCCGGTCACTTACAATAAAAATTGGGTTCATTCAGTGTTCTGTTTGAAACATATGATGTAAATCAAAATGTGTTAAACTTAACCAGGCAAACAAACTGTGGGATGCAAAAAGATCTTCATTGTAAAATTCAAATGTTTAAACTACTTTAAAGCCTAGCCAACTCAGTTTAGCTCTATAACTTCATTTACATATTCTAAACAAACAAGTGAGCATTTTTAAAAGACACAAGCAGTGACTAACCTCTTTAAGTTCTTTTGGTCTTTTTGTTAAATTGCTGTGCTTCTTATCTTGTCAGGCATGTTTGAGTAAAGAAAAAGCAGTGTTACGTGGGTCAAAATATGAGAAAATGAAGATCATTTTGTGAAACATCAAGTCATCTCTTGAAGTATGTCAGTCGCTTTTAAGATGCCACCATACTGTAAGTATTGGGATGTGGGGTAGTGTTTTATTGCATCAGAATCAGGTACATTACTTTTGCTGGGATGTCAGCATCTTTTTTCACTTAATTTTTGACACATATAAAGATCATCTGACTATCAGAGGGTGAAAGTTTGGTGTTTCATATACAGTGCCCCTAAGTCATCAAATAAAGATTAGTTCTCGAAACTGAGGGTGTTCAAACTGCTTTCCATTGCAGATAAGATACTGACTACTCTACCTCACGGAACCCCACTTTGAAAAATTTGAGATAGGTTTTTAAAATTCTGCTAATGTTTACCAGTCTTTACGAACAAAATGACAGGTCCCAGCAGTTACAGTATAGGTAAGTAATATGCAGTTTCTCTATTAAACCTGGCCAGTTATTTACGTTTTGGTAGTGACAAAGAAAAACTGTTATGACAAACATTTCCACAAAGATGGAGCACATGACCTGAAACAATTATGAAAAAAAAAAAAAATAGATATTTTAAATCAACAAGAAAAAGTAGAGCTAGCATACTCTGTACAATTATTCTTACCACCACAAAGGGATGTAGATCAGGCCAGAGGCAGCCATGGGAATCAGCAGCATCCGCCATTCACGGAGAAAGAAGGCTACCGCAGGCATTGCCATGTATCCCAAAGCTGAGCTCATAAATACTCCAAGTGAGCTGAAAACCACTCTGGTTTTAGGGTTTAGAACTTCAACTCCTGTTGGTGCAAGCAATATGTCTATGAAGAATTGACAAAACTTAACTATGTTACCTTCTGACCAAATAGGAAGTTTACCCAATTAGGCCTCACTTAGAAGGTCAGATGAGATTAAAAAAAAAACATGTGATAACTACACATAAAAAAACCAGATATTATTTACTTAAAAAATGCATACCCAAAACAAATGCAATGACATAGTTGGAGTATCCCCCTGCACCAACAATAAAGAAAATTAGGAGAAAGGTCTCCCAGCTTGGAGAGAAGATCTGTGCTGTTAGCCCCACAGTTTGAATGGCCATCATGACAAAAAGGATGGGCTTCCTTCCAAATCTGTAGAAGAAATGAACTTGATTCGACTGTCTTTATGCCTAACTAAAAAAATTAAGCCAATTGGGAAAAAAAATCAACATAAAAATGTGCAGTACATACCTGTCAGACAGTTGGCCTGCGAACAGAACTCCTAGCAGAACTCCGATGTAATGAATGGAGGTAGTCAATGGGTTTTTGTATTGATTCTCACATACCAAGTTCCACTGCAAAATCAGACGCATCTTCTTAAACATTTAGCAGCAATTTGTAACAGGCATGATGATTTCTTGGAAAAATACAATGTATTTCATCTACATGCAACCTGGAATACTGAGATTTTTAGCGGGCAGAACCAATTATCATAGGAGTTACGGAAGGGAAAGTGTCCTAATATGTTTGTAAAATTGCTGATTTGAAACTTATTTAGCTTCTGCCAACAGGAAGAGACACAAGGGACCACAACTGTAAGGGTTAAAACAATACAAATTAAACATCTCAAGAACATATATCCTTCAGGCCCCAAGCCTTGCCTAAACATAAAAAGCACTGAAGGATACTCACATGATGTGATTTATTTTTGTAGTCACATGGGTTTCCAAAAACCTCTGTGAGTTGCTCCTGACATTTGTGATACTCACAAGTGCAAATTCTTGAAATTATATGCAGGTGCTAAATGCATGCCACACTGAGTGTGCGTATTTTTCAGATTATGATAGGAGAGGCAGTAGATGCTTAGCATTGTCAAAAATAGCTTTAAATCTGCAGTGTGTAACTTTTATAAAAATATTATTCTACATATTTGTTGAAACTGTCAGTATGTCGTGACAGAATGGTATGAGACAGATAATCTGTGAAAAAATCGAGCTCTTCTGCCTTCTCTCAGTGCTCCCAGTGCTATCTAGAAACCATCAATCAGAGCCAGGAGACAAGTCTTAGTGCTGTCCATCACCGGGCTTGTGAGAAGCTGTTCATCCCCTCCTCTTACTCCCCTCTTGCTCTCTGTTACGCTGCAGTTTGCAGAGGCTAGGCTAGTTAGCATGGCCACAGATGACAATGGATAAACAGTTTCCCTGGAACAGTAAGTTATTTCTCCACCATTAACACGTTTAGCAGCAAACAGATGAGGTTGAGTGACAGCACTAAGACACTCCTCCTGGCTCTGATTGGTTGGTTTTGGTCGGGAGCAGTGCATTTCTTCAGACGGCAAAAGAGGCTCAGGGAGGAGGTGGAAGAGATCGATCTTTTCACAGATTGTCTGTCTCATAACATACTGTCACAACATGGTGACAGTTTTAACAAATATGTAAAAAGCATAGTTTTGTAAAAGTTGCATACTGCAGCATTAAATCTGTGCTGATAAAGTTAACCACACTTAAATGTGTGCATTTAAGGGACACACAGTCACTGTTGTGCATACTTGTGTAAATTACAGCCAGAGCCAACACCTTCAAATCCTCAAAGAGCTGTTTGCATTACACAGATTGTGTAGCGGCCTTGATACAAAGTAGCACATTTTATGGATTTATATTTTATGATCAGATAATAAAACTAGAAACCACAATCTTTTTCCAACATCATAGCTGTAGCTCTGCTTGAAATAAAGATAAGATCTTTGCACACCTCTGTAACAATAGTAGACTGGTAAACTTCTTTGCTGTATGTCCATCCATCCAGACATGTCTCCCAGGGAATTTCACTCACGTTCACATCCACATGTGGGATAATGTTCTTTTGAGAGTAGTTCCTGACCATTTCCAGGTTAAGCCTCCAGCAAGAGCTGTGCTTTGTGACGCCATTGACTGTTTCCAGTGGGATTGTTACATTTTTCCAAATCTTGCTGATGTTATTGTTCTCAGGGATGCGGCATTCATGAGGTGGGGTGTCACCTACAAAGACGATGTAGATACCAACAAATCCATTTGGAATTATGCTGATGGCAAGCGCTAAAAAAATCCTCATTTGAAAGGGTCCCCAGGATCCAAGGAAAGAGGTGATGGTGTCATAGTCCCTGACTTTCTGACCATCCATTTTCTTGCATGAAAATCCTAACAAATTGCACAAAAACACAAGCAGATGTTTTGTACATACAGCTGTCGTCTTCTTGAGATTTTGATGTAAATCTGCAGTCAAATTTAAATGGCAACGTTAATTATTTTTGCAGGTGCCATGCAATCACATTCATAGCCATTGCAATTTTCAGCAGTAATATTGGGATTGCATATTTTCCTAACATTGTGCAGCCATAATTTTAAATATATCATTCAAAACAATGACATTTTTAACTTATAACTACTGGCAAGATTTTTAAAAATAAAATCAATAAAACTCTTTTTTTTTTTTAGATATATTTATTGAACCTTTCAACAGTTATCTACAACACAGTCAAAACAACAAACAACCTTAAAACAAAAACATTTGGCCCATAAACATGCTCAAGAGCCCAAATCAGGTGTTAGCTGCATAAACATATAAAAAATAGAAAGAAATAAAAAGAGTACTGCACTCAGTATCAGTACTGAACTGTACAAGACTGTATACATTGATAATATTATAATACAAAAGTTCTTATAAGGATTGTAGAAATATTCAGTCCAATGTATTACAAAAAGGGTTCCTATGTTTTGGCAAAAACATCATCTTTGTTGTTCAACCAACATGTCAGATAATCAAAAGAGACATAGTGCAGAAAAACCTTCTGCCATTGTATCTTGGAGGGAATTTTTTCAATTATCCAGTTAAGGAGGAGACACTTTCTTGCACAGAAAGTTAACATTCTGTATATAAATATCCCCTTTTATATTTACCAGTAATAGCTGGGTCAGTTATTCCTAGTAAAAAAAGATTATTGTTTAATTTAATAGTGAGAATTTTGTTCATTTCCCCACCAAAGATCTGCCAAGATTACTTTAACACAAGACCAGAAGCAATGTGTAAGAATACCTGTCTCTTGTGAGCTCTGTGGAGAATCATAAGCTGAGTCGCTTTGACTCTGTTTCAAACGCTTGAAGTTTTTACATATCTTTTACAGTCAAGTTTCCTTTCCCACAAATCATTCAAATGAGTAGTTTTCCCTGCGATAAAATTCATTTTAAATATAGTTTGTTCACTGTATAAAATCGGCGTCAGTTTTTGTTGCAATCCCACATTTCATTAACATAAAAGCTACTCTTCCTAAAAACAAGCTTACACATGCCTTTGATGACATCACATAAGGCAGATGAGTTTTTTTTAATGTGTCCTTTTGTATATATATATCTGTATCTTAGAACACTGCATAGATTTCACGAAAAATTAAGTAAGAATAAAACACACAAAGTGGTTTCTGTAGAAGACCAGAGCTGACTGGAATGAGCAAATTTTATCATCAAAGATATTCAGTCAAGCTGCTTTGAATGCCATCTGATCTGGTTAATGATTGGAATATGATTTTAGTCCCAGTGATATTTCTTCAGCAGATCTGCTGCATTACCTGCTGCTTCTGCTGTGGTTTATTGTCTAACCGCATTCTTATAATGAGCCCAATCCTACCAGGTGGCCCCACCATGCTGTCACCTGCAGTACAGCCATGGCAATTATTCCATTCAGCACCAGAGAGAAGAAAAAGATCCCTTCTCTTGGCCGTCAGAAAGGCAGTCAGAAAGAGAGAAGTTGTTCTTTTAAGGTAAAGGAGTATGAGTTCAGACTACCTTCCACTTTACTGGTAAATCACATGTGTTTAGGTGATAGACATTTACTTATTTTACAAGTGACTTACACATTTAAGGTTAAACAATCCTATTTCCATACTTCATTACTCAGTTTCGTCTTCATTGTTAGTGAGTAATTGTTCTTTTTCCCATGGAATGATTTCATG
Organism: Anableps anableps; assembly: GCA_014839685.1. Classification (NCBI taxonomy): domain Eukaryota; kingdom Metazoa; phylum Chordata; class Actinopteri; order Cyprinodontiformes; family Anablepidae; genus Anableps; species Anableps anableps. The sequence continues at coordinate 24,843,895 of CM026078.1, read as the reverse complement.
ATCTTAGATCTTATTCAACAGCAGTTTTCTGTAAAGAGGAACTGGGAGCTCAAAACTGATTTTACTTGCATTTAGCAGAAGTCTAGTAAGTTTGCAAGCCTTTTAAATAAAAATAATAAATGAAACTGCACTTTAGGTTGTCATGGTGGCAAAAAAGTTGCTAGTTGGGGATGGTAGTGTTGAAATGTCTCCCCATAAGCATATCCCTGGGTCCAAATTATACTTGGCTCAGATATAACCACCCAAAATAACTTTAGTGCATGCATATGTGCATGAATGTGAGCTGCTGCAGTCAGTCATATTACCAAGCTAATGCACAGCAGGGATGCTGGCTTCAGATCAACTCTTCAGAGCAACCAAAGGTGCAGTGTTAAACAGGCTCTATAAAAGTGATGCAAAAAGCAGACCTTTTCCTGGATTATTTTTCACTGTTAGATCATTTACTGCAGGTAGGTAGGAAATAGGTTTAGCTGCTTCAACCCACCTCTTTTTTTTTTAATTCAAGAAATGAGCATGTAGCATGTTTATTAGGTTGAAAGGGCTGGATTGGGCAAACCTCGTGTGGTAACAAGGAAAAACTGTAACTCACCAAGTTTGAGTTGCAGTGGGGCAGTGTCCTCCAGATAATGTTTTAGTAGAGGTTCTGTAGCATAGAATAATCCTCAGGTTGGAAAAACAACTGATATGAGTATGGCAAGTTGTTGGCTCAGTCTGGAATCATCAACACCGGGGAAGAGTTAATGCTCTTGGTTTAGTGCTACCACAATCTTAGGGTGTTCAAAGCTAAATTTACACATGTCCTTTCCCCACAATAACCAGACCTAATGGAATGTAAACCATCTGTACACTTCATGTCATCTGTAGTCATAAAGTGCCCTCTACACTCTGGGTAAAGATGAACTCAGTCTAAAAATATTAAATGAATCCGAATTTTGATTTGTCGTGAGTACATTTACTGATTACTTTTAAAATTGATCAAAACTGTCTGGAAACGTTTTATTAGTAATCCATGACTTCCTTTTTCTGTGAGGCATAATTGAAATGAGACTCAGAGATCCATTTCTGAATGTCACAGTTTAAAATGGGAAAGACAAGAGAGCATAGCATTGAGCTAAAAGGCTGCAGGTCTTTGAAGTTCAGGAAATGACTTAAGTAGCTACTCAATTAAACTTGCCCATATATGCTGTCAGAACAACATGTAGAAACAAGGCTGGAGGAGGATCGTAGACCCTTAACCAGTTTTACTCAATCTGCCATATTTAAATGAACAATCTTTAGTTAATTTATCTTGACAGCTAAAACAATTATTCTTTGATATTATTTTAAATATATTCAGTTAATAATGGGTTATTGTTCATTTCTGTCTTCAGATTCCTGTGTTCAGAGGAGATGGAAGGCAGTTAAAGCAAAGTGTAAGTCTTTAAAGCATGCAAAGAAGGAAACAAAAACAATATATTGCTAGTTTGAATTAAAGAAGAACAGACTTGTTATCATTTATCATACTAGGCTACGTGTACAAGGTTTTTTTTTAACTTCACTTAAAAAATAAATTGAATTATTTTTCAGACCATCCATTTATTACTGTTGAGAAATAGACCTAGATGCTGTAATGTTTTCCTTGCAGTTTTTAACTCTCTCCTTTGATTACTGAAGCATAAAAAAGCATAAAAATGTGAAATATGAAACATCATTTGTCACAGAACAAACAACTTAACAAAGAAGTTTGTGCTTTTCTTCAGGTAACAAGGTCTAGGATGTTGTAAGGACACAGTATGATTGCACAGTTTGACAGGCTTTAAATAATTTTTATATCTCAGAAGTCAGTATATAAAAAAATTCAGATAACCAATGCTACATAATTCAACACAAACCTCCTCTTTCAACTTTCATAATGATGTTGCACATTAAAAAATATATAAGAAGAAGTGCATTTACATCAACAGAAACACTAACAGAGACTAGAATTAACTATAACTTGGTTTGGGAAATGAACTCTTTCTCCACAGTTTCAGCTTCCTTTTCTCTTCTTCTCCTGTTTGAATGGAAACAGTAAGAGACAATTAGATAACAAAAGCTTTCTTTTGCATTGAAATCATTAACTTGTGGAAAATGAAATACAAAATACGCAGTTTAATAAATTTGGTCCTATACTTACTGACTATATTTAAAGTAGCTTTCATCAGAGACAATTAAACAGTTTTGGACTTACCTGTAGATCTGCTGCATTTGAGGTATTGTCTCTGGCAATGTTCTCCCATACGTCTCTGGGAGCATGAAGCAGATAATCCCCCCACAAATAGCTAAGACACCCATCACAATGTATGGGAGTGCCTTGTAGTATTTCCCTGCAAATTAAGAAAGGCAAACATGGTTTGAGAGAGCAAAGAAAAATTTTAGTAAAAATATTATGCCAGCAGTTTTTTTTATATATATAATTCTTCTTACATGTAGCCTAAATCAGGGCAACAGCTCAAATTCCTTTGTGATAACTGCAATCCATTTTTCTTTATATTATTACTGTGTCAAAAGTTATTAATATTTCATAAAAGGTCAGAATCTATCATAAATAACACGTTCTAAGTTCAACTGTTCCAGTTATTTATAAAATAATATTTGAAATAAATAATAGACTATTTGAATGAAGCATGTTGAAGTTCATAGTAATTACGACAGACCTCCACTGGGTGGGGCAGTTTGATCTACGTTTTTAGGTCAATTCTTTCTTTGGGAACCATTTTTTATCTGAATGTAAATTGAATTTCCTTCTTCTGAGTTTATAAAAGTATTAAGATTAAAATATGGTGTTTGGATTTGTAATGAAGAATATAGGAACTTTTTGGCTTCAGACATTTATCAACATTTCTTTCAAGCATTTAACTTGTAACCATTTGCTCACAAAAAGTCGACAGCTGAAAGGAAATCGAATTTAAAAAAAAAAGATCTTTTTTTTTTTTTTTTGGGGGGGGGGTGTTTTGTTGTTAGTAATGTTCCTGTTTTGTAGCATACATCATTAAAACTTATATTCTGTATAAAGGAGATTAATGCAAACTGTGTTTATAGTCTATTCAGTGACATTTGTTTGATTTGATCAATGTGACCTGTACTGCTTTAGCTAAAAACACAAATTCAGATCACAGAAACTTCAAACTAATAGATTCTTATTTTTTTTTCTCTTTTGTTTTGACACAGTTCCTTGAAACAGTATTGATTTGTCATATAAGAACCACAAACTTCAGTCTTTTTATTAGGACATTATAAAACATATTATAGGACATATATTAGACCAATGCAAAGTAGGACGTAGTATAAAGTAAAAAAGAATTTTTTTAATAATAAAAAAAAAAATCTAAAAAGTTTGATGTGCATATAAACTGTAAGTACTTTTGCAAACTGTATGCAACAGTTATACATTAGTTTTTAACATCTGTGGCCTTGTCTCTATTTTATTTAATATACCATAGACAATATTGTCTAATAATATGTATTTACAGTGCAAAAAAAGAGTGATCTTTAGAACTACACACACACACACACACACACACACAGATTGGTGCATTGCATTTTTAAACATTTTCCAAAAAATGGGAATTTGCCACAGTAGTTTGTATTTGATTTTGATTGAATGATTGTTTTCTACAACATAAAAATAAAGTACATTTACCTAGATAAATGATGAAAGGAGAGATGATGGTGGCAATACGGGCGGCCATGGAGCAGCAACCCATTGCTGTATTTCTGATAACAGTGGGGAAGAGCTCTGACGTGACAGAATATACTACACAGAACGCTGCAGTCACTCCAAACTTTCCTAACATCTCAAGAAGCACACCCACTGTGGGTAAATCTAGAGTATCAAAGAAGAAAAAAATTGTTTCACATTTAATGTTTGTTACAAACATGAAGTGTTTTAAAAATTCTCTTTAAAAAAAAAACCCAGAATGGTAGATTAGCCACGGAAAAATGCACTGATGAACTTGTTATAGTTCTGTTGACATTCAATATTTTTCAAGTATTTTTCCCTTTCTCCTGGTTGAGCGAGGTTGTAACATCAAGTTTTGTTAATTAACAGTATACCAAAGAAGCTTTGAGCATTACCTATGGGTATGAGCCGGACACAGAGGATCATGACGCCGCCAAGGAAAAGAGAGGAGGACTGACACAGGTGTCTGGAGCAGAATTGCAGCAGCAACAAGGCAATTAAATATGCTGGAACTTCTGTCACGGCAGACAGGAAACAGTTTAGGTAGGGGTCTCCGTGAAGATTTGAAGTGTTCAGGAGCAAAGCATAGTAGCTAATGGTGATGATCATCCTGCAAATACATTCACAAAACTCCCTTTAGTGGAAGGTTACAAGAACAGAAGCCGAGATCCAAAGCTAGACAGTTATTTGGTACAACTGCACAAATGCTATATTGGACACTAAAACTTAAGCACTGTCATGAATGAAGGTGTCATAATGTAAAGGTTTATGTTATGTAAGGAAGTGATTACATACCACAAACTGGCACATAGCAATGTAATAGTTGCTATATTGCAGTTTTTCAGGATGACCAATGGATTAGTTTTCTCATTGCTTTTAGACAAAGCATCTTCAATCTGTATAAAATAAAAGAAAATGGTCATTGCAACCAACATTGATTCCAAAAAAATAAATTAATGAAAATTTATTATTATTATTATTATTATTATTAAAAGAAAAAGTGGTTATGAATATGTTGTTTAGTTTTACTTGATGCAAAACTGATAAAAGGTTTGGTGTTATTTTTTTGTATCAATAATGATGTGGTTTGTGATAAACTTACTTCAGCAGGGCTAAAAATCTCCTCAGGGACTTCTACTTTATTTATTTTTGCAGCATTTCTAAGAATGATTTCAGCATCTTTCACTCTCCCCTGAGACAGCAGCCAGCGAGGAGACTCTGAGAGCAACCTGAACGAACAAACATCCTCTGCTGATGAGTTAAAGTTATGTGGAAGACAACAGTTTATGAAGTTGTTGTAAAAGTTCTCATTTGCATTGTTGGACATTGTGGTGTCCCACAGGGGTTAACATTGGGCCCATTTTTAAAAATTTTGTATTATCATTAATGAGAAGTGCCGAAACTATTGAAGATGGATTTTTTTGCAACTGACATTAACATATTTCTTTCTGTGGACAGTATTAAAATGGTAAAAAGATATGCCACAGGAAATGCAAACATTTAAAATTTGGTTTGACTGAAAATAAACTAGAAAACTAAATTAATGCTATTCATGAAACAGAAATTTTAAACCAGCTGTAACAAATTCTAAGAGGCCGCAGAAGACAATAACTTGAACTGCGGATGTCACATTTATGATGTGCATACTAAATTATCAAAGTAGTTTTGAATATGCCTGATTTACCGGACAATGATTCACTCCATATTCTCTATTACTAATTAGTTCTACCATATTTTCCACAATGCATTGAGGTCGAGACTGCTAATTATAAAACATACTCAAACCAACTGTTTATCCTCCAAAAACAGCAAAATATGCATCATGCATAAGGCCGGATCTGTGGATCACACCAACTTGCTGTGGTAACATTCAAGATAGTTTTTATTTTTATGATTTGATTAACTTTTATGCAATTCAAATATTGCAAAAAGCTAGAAATAAAACATTAGCATCCAACATTTAAAGAATATTCTGTGAAAATGAGGGGTCATATAGTCTGAGGAGCATAAATGAAAGCTAAATGGCAGAGTGAAGAATGCAGAGGATCACAGGACAATACGATTGTGTTTAAAAAGAACAAAGTAGAATAAAGCATTATACAAATAAAATATTATCTCAATGTGATCAATAACTTTTGATGTGCATGTCTACATTTTTACCATAGTTGACTAATCTTACCACCACAGAGGGATATAGATAAGTCCAGATGCAGCCATTGCAACCAGCAGCATTCTCCAGTCACGGATGAAGTAGGCCACAGCAGGCATTAGCATGTAACCTACAGCTGATCCCATAAAAACTCCAAGGGAACAGAAGACAACCCGAGTTTTGGGACTGAGAATTTCAGATCCTGTAGGTTTCATAAGGAGAACTCAATTGTCAAAACAGTACATGCTAAATTGCATCTCTTAGGTCCTATGCAAGGTCTTTGCAAACACATTTTAGTTGACCCTTAATTCACTGTAAATATTTTTTGTCCTGTCTTGAATATTAGAGGAAAGTGTGGTTAAAGGCATGGGTACACAATTCTTTTATCATGGTTTATTTTATGCAGAAATGTTCCTAATATCAAGCAGTATTAAGTGCTGATTTGGATTTCTTAAACAACATACCCAGAACAAATGCTATTGTGTAGTTGGAGTACCCTCCAGCACCCACAAAACAAAAAATGAAGGTGAAGATCTCCCAGCTGGGTGAAAAGATCTGTGCTGTTGTTGCTATAGTTTGAAGAGCCATCATGATAAAAAGAAGTGGTTTTCTTCCAAACCTGTGAAAGACAAATTGTTTGGTCAGCCAGATAGTGTTTTATTTACCCTTGAAGGGAAAATTAGATTGTTTGCTTAAAAAGAAATCCTCAACATAAGGTACATACCTGTCAGACATCTGGCCTGATACCATAGTTCCCACTAACACCCCAACATAATGAATAGAGGTGGTCAGTGGAGTTTTATAAGCATCATCACATACCAAGTCCCACTGTGAAAACATATATTTTGTAACAAAATCCTGTATTAGTATGATAATAGTTGTGCTTTTGATGTATAAAAAGTGAAAGTGTCATTACTTGTGTATGATTTTTAAAATTTGATTGAATAATCATATATATAGAATCATGTTGATGATTTGATTTGATTTAATGCTTTGTACAAGAGTCTTTGTTAGTGATGACAGCTTCTAGATAACTCCTATTTGAAGAAACTGGTCACACGTATCACTCAGGTGTGATTCTGGTCCATTCTTCCACACAAACAGTCTTCAAATTCTGAAGTTTTCACAGGCCCCTTCTTTGAACTCTGAAACCAATTGAGAGTTTCCTTGGCTGTGTGTCTAAATGGTTGTTTTGCTAAAATATTCACTATTATTTCATTTTCCATTATCTGGGCAGCTGTCAGCAGAGTTTTATCAAGAATGCTTTGGTACATTTCTCCTTTCATCCTTCCATCTCCACACTTCACTGTTGGTTTAGTGTTTTGGGGATGATAAGCAGTGTCTCTTGACCTCCAAACCCAATGTATAGCATTCCAAGTGTTCAGTTTTTCCTCATCCGACCAGACTGTATTCTCCCAGTATTTCACTGGCTTGTTTAAATCTTGTTCAGCAAACTAAACACTGTTCAACTTGCTTTTTCTGCATTCATGAAGTGGTGATTAATGATTAATATGGTGAGCATGGATACAGGCCACGATGGTTGAGTGAATTCATTATTTCTCTTTGAAATAATTTTTCTAAGTCTAGGTCTTTCTGAAGATCTCCACAAGTAGGCACTGATTCCTGGAAAACTCTTTTGATATGTCTTTTCACTGCTCTGTCTGAAATCTTGCTGGAGGCACCTGGTCGGGGCCAGATTATGGTGTCATGATGTTCTTTCCACTTCATGATAATGGTCCTAACAGAGCTCAGTGAAAAGTTTCAGTAATTTAACTAATGTCATCGAGTCAAGTTTCAAGCCAAGTTTATTTGTATAGCATATTTCAGCAGCAAGGCAGTTCAAAGTGTTTCACATCATAAAAACATCAATCAAGTATACAGCAAAATAATCAAAAATCATCAAGCAAATATCAATGCATCTAAATCATGAGGATTATCAAGCAAATATTATCAAGCAAATATAATTTGAGCATATTGATCAATGTTCCACTTACTATTAATAGTTTAGGTGTTTAGAGCTACTAAGTCAGCTCTAAACAGGTAGGTGTTTAGCCCTGATTTAAAGGAATCCAGTGTTTCAGCTGTTTTGCAGTTTTCTGGGAGTTTGTTCCAGATTTGTGGTGCATAAAAACTGAAAGCTGCTTCTCCATGTTTGGTTCTGGTTCTGGGGATGCAGAGAAGGCTTAAACCAGAAGACCTGAGTGGTCTGGAAGGTTGATACAATGACATCAGTATGTTCTGCAATAATAAGGTTGTGAAGGTCTTTAAAAGCTCATTGGCTTTCACTGTCATAAGATATTCTCATGTGATTCCTTGGTAATGAGCACCTTTTTATGGGCCATTGGATAAGACGGAACCAGCTGAAATTTATTTGCGCTATATGGCTGGATCAGATTTTAATTACAGATAAATTTCAGCTGGTGTCTTGACTTTCCATAGCATTGTGCTTCTCCCTTTCTTCACATGTTCAAACATTTTCCATGTTTCATTCTGTTTTAATAACACAATTTAAGGACATCTGTGTGGACTGGGTGGGTTGTTACTGCAGAGAATTTCAAGCTAAATTCATCTTTAGAAATACATTTACTTAGCATTGGCTTAAACTTTGCAATATGTGTGCAAGAAGTTATTTCTGTTAAGCATTGTGTGTCAGTCTAAGAAAAGGACAATACTCATTAGCCATTTAAGCTTCATTAGATCATTTAAAAAGCTTTGCTTTTTGCTGGGTTATGTGAAACACCTCAACCCTTACTAACCAGATCATACAGAATAAAAGCATAAAGTAAGAAGACTGCAACATCAAGTCATTTGCTGAACATTTAAGAATAAAATAGGCTTACATCTGTAACAATGGTTGACTGGTAGATTTTCTTGCTGTATGTCCATCCATCCAGACATTTTTCCCTTGGGATTTCACTCACGTTCACATCCACATTTGGGATAATGTTCTTTTGAGAATAGTTCCTGACTATTTCCAAATCAAGCCTCCAGCAAGAGCTCCTTTTTGTGATGCCATCAACTGTTTCCAATGGGATTGTCAAATTTTTCCACACCTTGCTGATGTTGTTGTTCTCGGGAATGTAGCATTCATGAGGTGGAGTGTCACCTACAAAAACTATGTAGATTCCAGTAAATCCGTTTGGTAGGATGCTGATGGCCAACGCCAAAAAAATTCTCATCTGAAAGTGTCCCCAGGATCCAAGGAAAGAGGTGATACTGTCATAGTCCCTGATTTTTCGGTTGTCATTTTCCTGGTCAAATTCCTTCATTTTTAAGAAAAAAAGAGGAAGGCAAGCTAATCGTTTATAAGTTCTACTATGCACAACACAGTTTTCTATGCAGCTATGTGTTACACAAACAAGTGCTTTGAACTTTAAAGCTGAGCTCACGTTTTAAGTTGCCTCCATCGAAAAGAGGGAGGTTACATAACGCTCCATAAAACTGGATTATCTCTGATTCATCTTAGGTCTAATTATGATTAAAAATATTGCAAAGTCTTTATTTAGACAAATAGTTTGCTTAACTTATGTAATGGAATCTATAACAATAAAGAAAAATGCTAAGAAAGGAGTGGATCCTTTAAAGAAAAGTAAATCATTCTCAAGTAAAAGTAAAACAGAAATGAAACCTGTCACTGCAGTTTCCATAGTTAGTTGTGTTTTCTGTTGCAACAACACAGTTAAACAATAACGAGATTAAGACTTTTTGCATAAAGGCTTTGTAGTGGTTGTTCATAAACTGGTATAAAGACCAAAGTCTAAAGCATAGTAAGTCATACAGAATTTGCTTCAGTACTTCTAATAGTAACAAAAAACTATAATACAAATCACAGATGATTGTTGAAACTCTCCAGTTTATGAACACCTTTACATATTTAAAATAAAAGAGTTGTCTTTGTCTTATATTATGCATGGTATTCATCCAGTAATCACCTGAGTTTGACCGTGTGCACAAAATGAATCTGATGTCCCCTGTTTGACTTGATGAGGCACAGATTTACAGTGAACAATATTCTATCCTATGTCGTGGTATGGCTTTGAAAAATAGGTTAAGTTGTAAGAATAATTTTGTGAACATTAGTGGAGCAAAGTCCAGATCATTTATTGTGATGAAATAATAATCCACACAGCAGTTGTGTTCTAGGAATACCTGAAACTCTGCTGTGGAATGAATGGAGAGCAAGGCAACGTGCTAAACTGATTCTAGCACGTGAAAGCTCATATTATTTCTAATGTCTAAATCGGATTCTTTAAACTTTATTTTTCTTTATTCAACTTTACTGTAATGTGACACCAGCGTGCACCCACAAAACAATATATACACATAGGAGGCTTCGATGCGATATTCATGCTATTACCTTTGGGGCCATTTTGAGTTACCATGGCAACATAAACCACAAATTTTGCTGTACATGCATCCTTTTTTCTGTCATTGGGTATGAAAACTTATCAAGTTTTAAAAAAGGTGTCAGTCATTGATGTAGCAGAGTGCAGAGAGGATATGGAATCCTGTCCATGCACTCATAATGAATTTTGAGTCTGAAACTTCTTGTAAAATTGATAGCTAAATTTAAGTCATCTTGTCTTCTATAACAAAGAGGAAACAAAACGTCATAGTGTGGCAGGCATCAGACCTCGCTGTGACAGTTTTAAAGCACCCATATTTCTTTTTACTGTATATTGGTTTTTAAAAAAAAGTTCATTAGTGAATTTAGCTGGCAGTTTGCCACCACAAGATGAAGTTAGGTTAATTATTTCTACGCTTCTTAGTTTAGTTATATTTCTCATACATACTTGAACATGCAGATGTTCCCAATAATATTAGATCATAATGAATTTCTCTAAATTATCAAACAATAGAACTTGGAGGACTAAAGAAACATTTTTTATAAAGTTGTCCAGATTTTGGATTGAGAAGATTTAGATGTACAATTTTGTAATAACAGCTATTACTGTGAGACAGAAAAAGTTGACCAATGACACACAGGGTGCAAGAGGATACAAAAAAATTTATTCACTTATTATTTTGTAACATTTCTTGAAAATCTTCTAAATTCATAAACATCAGCTAAGCCAAAATAACACCACAATATTTGGTTTTGTTAATGTTTTTTTTGAATCCCCAGTGGGCATTTTGCAGGATATAGATTTCACATTAGTTCTGTTGAGAGACAAGGGAAGAAAGAATTCCTTCCTTACTATGATAAAAAAAAAAAAAAAAAAAAAAAAAAAAAAAAAATCTAAAGGCTGAGTGTTTGCATTTCAGATTTTTCTTCTTGTGGAACTGGTCGTTTGCGTGATGCTCCATTTTGAAAATATTTCTTCTTTTCAGACCCACCACAGAACCTGCAATGTATTTTAAGATTATCAACAGTTGTCATCTTCTCAATGAGCATTTGACATAGTTGAAGCCATACATTTTCACACAATATAAAAAGACACACAACCATTCTTTTTCACTTCCCGACATTAACCTGAAGACTAAACGTTTCCTGTTTTAGGTCAATCAGGATTAACAAAATTACTTCTATATGCTAATTACAAGAATATCAAGAGATCATTTCTTTAAAAACAATTCATAAAATTCAGAAGTTTACATGCATTTCCTTAGTATTTTGCAGAATTGCCTTTTAAATCGTATAAGTTGGGTCAAACATGTAGATATCCTTCACCAAGCTCCTCATTATAGTTTCCTAGAATTTTGGCCCTTTCTTCCTGAAAGAACTAGTGTAACGAAACCGGGTTTATAGGTTGCCTTGCTCTGCTTGCACAATTTCTATGGGACTGAGATCAGGAACTCTCCAAAAAATAGGCTTTGTTGTTCTAGTAACACTTTGCATTTGGCAGTATGCTGAGTGTCATTGTTCATTTATGTCCAAGGTTTGAGTTCCTGGCTGATGTCTTGAGATGTTGCTTACAAGGCTCCCCATTTTTCCTTCAAATGCAAAAATGGTTATTGCCAAAAGCTTCAATTTTAGTTCCAGTAGCCCACAGAACATGTCTGCAAAGGTTGTTGTTTTTGTCCTTGTGTTGATTTGCAAATTGAAATCTAACTTTTTTTGTGTTGTTTTTGGAGTAAGTCTGCATGTACTGTACATATTCTCCCCATGCATTTGTGGGTTCTCTCCGGGTACTCTGGCTTCCTCCCACAGTCCCAAAACATGACTGTTAATTAATTACTCTAAATTGTCCTTAGGCACGAGAGTGTGTGTGCATGGCTGTTTGTCCTGTGTCTCTGTATTGCCCTCGCCTCTCGCCCAATGACCACTGGATATAGGCACCAGCCCCCAATCAACCCTGCAAGGAGAAGCAGGCAGATAGGACGGATAGATTTTCAATTTAAGTTAAAACATATTTTTAGAAAACCACTTTTTTCCTCTTCTGTCACATTCATTGTTTTCTTCAACTTCACATTGTGTTTTTATTGATGAAATGTGTCTTCATATATTCATAATTTTTTTGTATTATGTGTAACAGAAAGTCCTATTTTGAGGAAAACATTTTTAAAAAAGTATCCTAAGTATGAACTGGTTGCAGTTCGTGTTCAAACTCCACTCAGTGAATGAATGAATATTAAATACATACCCCCGGCATTCTTGCATCTGCTCTACTGTTTCTGGGAGATCTTTGTTGAAGGTCTCCGGAAGGAAGAAGTTAACCACAGAAGAGGCAATGGTGAGACTTCCCATTAAAATGTAAGGCAGAACCTTATTATATGTACCTATCAATAATAAGAAGTAAATGTTACACATTACAATACAGCCTAATTGACTCTAAATGTGCATTGCACTTGAAATATTTTTTGCAGATACTTCTTGCTTTGTTATATCTGTGCAAACAATGGCTCTGTGACCAAAAGAGGTAAAAGGTACCTAAATAGATGACGTAAGGAGCTGTGATACTGCCAATACGAGCAGCTGAGGAGCACATTCCCATACCAACATTCCTAAGTACAGTGGGGTAGATCTCAGCAGTGTAGATGTAAACAATGGTGAAGGCCATGGTGAAGCCAAACTTCCCAGTCATTTCCAGTGCCAACGCAACATAATGGAGGGCTAAAGAGGAATGAGAGAGAAAAACAGTTTGATCTATGATTATACAGATCGTGTAACAACACAGACAGTGACAAAATGAGGCCTTAAATCAACAGATCCAAAATAACTAGCTGTTGATATGCTACTGCAGGACATTGCAAGGCATTAGGTGTTAAAGAAGGACTAAATAGGACTATTGAGGAGCAAGTGCTGATAACTGACAGGTTGGGGGAAGCACAGGTGAGACAAACTCCTTTAATCTATTTTGGAGAAAACTTCTGTGTTTTATGGTTCAAAGGACCAGCACCGATAGCAAAGTGAGAGCTATTAGCATTTTTTTTAATATGTCCTGTCCGGCAGTCTGGCACTGAGAATTGAGTGCCAGACTGCTGGACAGGAGCCTTATATATATATATATATATATATATATATATATATATATATATATATATATATATATATATACATATATATATATATATATATATATATATATATATATATATATATATATATATATGTATATGTTGTACATCTCTAAGCATTCAATGATAAGCAGGGTGCAAGATGCTGGCAGGGAAAGCGTACATGGAACGTCATAACCAAGTGGCGGGCATAGTGTACAGAAACATCTGTGCAGGATATGGACTGGAAGCCCCGAGATCAAAGTGGGGCACACCCCCAAAGGTGGTGGAGAATGACCGAGCTAAGATCCTGTGGGACTTCCAGATCCAGACAGACAAAATGGTAATGGTGAACCAACCGGACATCGTGGTGGTGGATAAACAACAGAGGAAAGCCGTTGTGGTGGATGTAGCAATACCAAGCGATTGCAACATCAGGAAAAAGGAACACGAGAAACTGGAGAAATACCAGGGCCTCAGAGAGGAACTGGAGAAGGCCTGGAAGGTGAAGACCACAGTGGTGCCTGTGGTCATCGGGGCCCTCGGGGCAGTCACCCCCAAACTGGAGCAGTGGCTAAAACAGATCCCAGGAACAACATCAGACATCTCAGTCCAGAAATGCACAGTTCTTGGCACAGCCAAGATACTACGCAGAACCCTCAAGCTCCCAGGCCTCTGGTAGAGGACCCGAGCTCAGAGGTTGAGAAAGACCACCCGTGGATGGTGAGAAGGGAATTTTTATTATTTTTTTTATATATAAAGTGTATGTTTGTATGTGTATATATTTATGTGTGTTTGCTGTATATGGCGTCACCATATATTAAATATGGAGACGGCAAAGAAACGGAGAAAAATGGAGAAAAGGTTTAAAGGGAAAGATTGAGATAGCAGTAAAGGAGATAAAGAAGCAGAGAGAATTTAAGCCAAAACCCAAGAAGTCTGAATTTATACCTGCAGAGAGAGAAAAAGCCAAACAAAACCAAGAAACAATAGCAACAAGCAACATATGTGTGTGGTTTTGAGTGTGCTTGTGCATATAAGGTTTCTCCATAAGAATGTTCAATAGCAGACCTCAGGACCTGAGGAAGACATGACAACTCCAGAGAGAGGAGCAGAGGAGAGAACTCCTCCCCAGCAGCCATAAATCAGTACAGTTGTTTCTACAGTGTATAGCTTGATGCTTTGATCCAGTTCACTCAACGTCAGAAAAAAACAATGCAAATACTGGTTGACTTTTAAGTTTCGGTTTTGGTAATATAAATAATATATCGATTTTGTTTTACGTTTTAAATCTATATTTAAAAGTTTAGAGACTAAATGTGTTACTTTACTGCTACTTTTACTTAAACTGAAATCACCTTACACATGGAGTGTGTGCTGCTTACAAAGTCCACATGGTTCTAGTCCTCTGGTGAACTCTGAGTTGCACAGTCAGCAGCTCAGATACCAGTTTGAACACTGACGTACAATGTCTGAGTATTTTACCTGACAAAGCTTTTTGTCTTGCACATGTGCATAACCAGCACAACTTTATAGCTCTCTGCCTTAAAAACAATCAGTTCGGACAGGTATAATAAGTTAAACATTGCCCAGTTTACAACTCAACTCTCATGAGGACACCAGCGTCCTTTGACTAACATGTATGCGTTTTGAGAGTGACAGTTAAGGAGTTAAACATGACTTAATAGTCTGAAGTATATGATTACTGAAAGTAAGTCATTTTAAAATATGTTCCGCATCAGATATTTTAGAGAATATATAATTTTATTTAACAGCAAATTAATATTTTTCTTTTAAAATTAAGATGATAGATGATACTCAACCAATTTATGAGGATTTCTCTTTTCATCGATCAAACAATATATGCAGAATGCTTTTTCTTTTTGTAACACTTTTTAAACTTTAAAGTTTTTCTCAGTCGCTTTGGTCCATTTGTCAGAACAGAATAGAAATTCTCAAAACTACTTGTTCAATCTTCAAATCATTGTGTCACATCAAAGAGGAATTTCTGATTCCTTTAAGCAAATTGCAAATGCTTTTGTACGTCATGCAAGTGATTATGTACGATTCTCTGCTTTTTCCTACATTTGCAATTGCTTTTGTATTGTTGATCAAAATTAATTATATGGGTCTCTGTTGAAGACTTAACCTCCACAACATTTAACCATAAGTTCATCGTATAAGTCCTTACATGCAAAATGCTTGAACAGGTTGTCATAATATGTCAGGCATATTTCTATATATTTCCATTTGACTTTTTTCTAAATCTGTCCTGAACTGATAAATTGCTCTCAAGTGAATCCTGGGTTTCCACAGCGTAGGTAAATGTGTGAAGGATAAGATCAACCGATGATCAACCAGTTTTCTGATATAGCTCAAAGGTGCCATGAACAATCAACTGGCAAGAATGTAATATATATAGCTGGAACACAACACAATATTGCATTTCTGACAATGGAAGGACAAGGGTCAACATCCAAAGAGAAGAAGAGGAAGAGGAAAAGGAGTGAGACTGTGGTTGAGGAGTTAGGAGGCAAAACAGAAGAGGCAGAAGAGGCCAAGGACAGATGCCAGTTTTCATCACTCCAACATCATCAGGCAATGGTCTGTGGCCCTCAACATTATGCTGATGGAGTTCCCCTCACTTTACTCCTCATTCCTAAAAGATTCTTTCCACGCTGCATCGCCAGAGATTACATTCATTGTGATGTGGATGACAGTTTGTGGCCCAACAGACATGAACATGAAGAGATATAGGAAGACTGCACTGTAATTCTTGCAGCACTGTATGTACATTTTTCTTTAAGGAGATTGTCTGATGTTTCCATTTCTACTTTTTTTTTGTGCTCTCCAATGCTGTATTTTCCTTCCTGTATCATAATGACATCTGTCAAATTACAGTAAAAGCATAAATTTGAATCTTGTCCAGTCTCTTGCCACTGATCTTCCACAATTGCACCTTACAATACTTGTCATCAAAACTTTAATTATAGTTAACAACAGAGCATTCCTTCAGATTATACTACTATGTTGATAAGACGACTAATTTGACTGCCTTATCCATTCACACTGAAACAAGCACTTGTCATTCTGAGGAACTAATATGTTCATTGACAAAGACATTTAATTTAGAGAGATGAACTAAGGATTTTGAGAAAGAGATTAGATTTTGTCCATGGTGTTTTGCTGTTTGTACGAATTGTTTTGAGAAATGCACTTACTGTTTTACAAACCTCGAAAATGATTCGAGAATTGCACCAAAGCAACTGAGAAAAACTATAACATCACTGAGAAATTTTTTCTCAGCGTGGAGATGGAAAGTATATGACGACTTCATTGTAATTCTTACAGCCCTGCATATAAAGTTTTTCTTAAGGATTTTGTCTTATGTTCCTATTGCTGCTTTAATTTTTTGAGCATTTTTGTACCTTAATGAGCACATGAAAAAGCTTAAAACTATGTCAAATAATTTTTGAACATTTTCCCAAATGCAAAATTCACCACACAGCTGTAGTGTTCCTGTTAGTAGCCTGTTCTGTACAGTCTGATATAATCAGAATAAAAGGAGTCTTACTATCAGGGATAAACTGGATGAGCAGAAGAACGCCTCCTCCAATAACGAGGAATGTTGATAGGATTACTCTTCGTGGACATTTCCTCAGCAGACAAGTAGAAACAATATAGGCAGGTACTTCAGTGATAGCTGATAAAAAACAATTCAAAAAAGGGTTGCCACTCAAGTTGGAAGTGTTCAAGGATAAGCCAAAATACCCAATGTTTATTGCCATCCTGAAAAGACAAAGAGTGTTAGAATGAAGGTCATATCCAAATGTTTACTGTCAACGTCATTACAAGGGACAGAGAGTTATGTTTATGCATCGTTTTCTCTTTTTGTATGAGAATGCTGTCTGCTCATTTATCCATATATGAATAATCTATGCTGCATCATATTTCTCATTCCCACTGAATTAAACGTTTGAAAAAGCTGAATTAAGAACTTTAATTCTCACCACAATAGGAGACACATCAGTGTGATGCATCTGAGTTTACTGGACTTCAGAACATCGAGCATGGTGTATTTCTTCCCAGGAGGAATTTCCTCAACCTAAAGTAAAGGTTAGATTTTGGATACATAAGCAATAAAACATATCAAGTTTATCATCCAAGGTTTTGTTTGTTCAACAGCAAACATGAAATAGTTTTAGTTATAAGATAGTACCCACAAAAAAAAAAAGTTATCAACGAACACTACAACTGCATACTTTTATGTATTTTATTGCAATTTTATGCAATAATAAAAATAAAGTAGTGCATACCTGTGAAACAGAAGGAAAATGATTTAGGGTTTTTTGAAATGAATGTGGAAACTGGTGTGCATTTCAGGCCACCCTAAACCACTACTATGTAGAGACAGAAAGTTTGATGAATTTCCATTGTTCTTTGCAAAAATTGCTCAGCCAGGGTGGATGTAGAATATCTGTAAACATAAATTTCCAGGTCCTGATACAGATTTTCATTTAGATTTAGGTCTTGAATTTGACTTGGCCATTTTCACACATAATTGTTCTTTGATCTAAACCCTTCCATTGAAGCTGTGACTTTTTTAGTGTCTTTTTCCTGCAAGAATGGTAAACCCTCATTTTTTTCTCAATGCGTTTATAGCCTTTTTGTTTATTTCCAGGATTTTACCTATATTTATCTTCAATCCCTCTTCCTATAAAGTTGGACCTGCGTGAGAAAAACAGTCCTACACAATGATTCTACCTCCTCCAAGATTCACTGTAAGGATTCAAGGTGATGTACAGAGATATTTTCCAACCACACACCTTTTTGGATGAATGTCAAAAGTAAAATTTCTGTCTCACCTGACCAGACCATTCTGGTGTGACCATTTTGCTGTGTCCTCTACATGATTTAAGAAAAATTGCAAATGATCTTCTTATAGTTGATATAATTAAAATCTTCAAATACAGATATGTTCTTACATAACCCAGTCTTCTACAACTCTATCCCTGAGCAGCATGGTGGATCAATTTGTCTTTCAGAATGCTGTTTATTCTCTAAGAAACGTTTAAGGCCTCCACACCCCACAGCTTTATTTATACTGAGATGAATTTACTGGTGGACTCTATGTACCAGTTTGGTGACTTCAAAATTAATTGGGCTGTACTGAATTTCATTTAGGGGTACTAAAGGAGAAGGAACTGAATACATACAGTTTGCAAAGCAAACTTAATGTTTACTTTGAAAAAAACATTTTCAACTTAGCAATCATGCATTACTTTGTAATGGCCTATCACATAAAAAATAAATTAAAATACATCATTGTGGCTATAACGTGACAAAGTGTCAAAACAGCCAAGGGGTTTAAACACTTTTGTAAGACACTGCATAAATTTAATTTAGGAATTTGAAATACATACATTTTTTATTATATTTTACCTCCACCTAAATATCCAGCAATGTTATTTAAATAATTCCTGAAACTGGACTTGGAGGAGTTTTTAAAAAACGTTTAAATTAATTAAAATGCGTTTTAGAGCTGAAGCAGAGAGCTAGGGTGGACAGTCGTTGAACCATTTCTTAATTTAGATGAGCAGACAACAATACATTTAAACAATAAAGGAAACAAGTGTGACTAAGTAGAACAAACAGTCTACTCAGTTCCATTAATTCAGTCAGGCTTATCACTCATTCGGTGATGAGTATTTTAAGTGCAATTTTTAGTTACATTTACTTCTGTGTTTAAAGCTTTTAAATCATCTCTTCCTGTGAGATTTTTTGTAAGAGCTGCACAGCGGCTGTTGGAGTAATACACCACCCCCTTAAGACCCTAGCAAGCAGGTATAGACTCAAGAAAGAAGATGTGATTAAAACACTTGATGATAGCATAGTTTTCTTAACATCTCTAAAGAAAAAGATTAAGAAGGGCTGAACTGATTGAAATAAATAGCAATATTGACACATGAATCTCACCTGAGATTCCTTAAAGATTACTGACGGTGCCTGCACTTTGTTTTTCCTTGCAGCATCTCTCACAATGACCTCTGCCTCCCTCATTCTTCCTTGAGTAATCAGCCACCGAGGCGACTCTGGGATGAACCTGAACAAACAATTTAAAGTGTTCATTACATTTTGAGCCTCCTCTTTGACATCAATGAGTCCTATGACAAACATACCACCACAAAGGGATGTAAACCACAGAGGTTGCTGACAGAACTGCTAGCAGAGTTCTCCAGTCTCTGATACCATATGCAATCCAAGGAAGAGTCATGTAGCCGATGCAGTAAAAAAGGAAAGCGCCGAGAGTTGTAAATAGAACTCGCATGGTTTTACTCAGCAACTCTGTACCTATCAGAGAAGAAACAAAAAACATAAAATGTACTTATAAACAAGCTTAAAAGTCATACCTGCCCTTTTCTTCTTAGTACTGCTGTTTAGTTTTAATTAAGCCTTCTGTATATTGGTTGTTATCAGATCATTTCTTCAAGTTAGTATGTACATACCCAGTACGAATGCAGAGATATAGATGGATATCTGAGAGGCTCCAACAAAGAGGAACATGACACAGAAAATTCTCCAAGATTGAGAGAATGACTGAAGCAGAACAGAGAGAGACTGGGCCCCAAGAGACATGAAAACAACTTTCTTCCTCCCAAATCTGAAGAAAAAAAAAATCTAATTATTTATAGGTGAATCTCAAAACATTTTAATTTGATAAAAAACATCAGTTCAAACAGTGAAATGTGTGTTACATAGTATCGTTATACACAGATTGATGTTTTTCAAGATTTTATTTCTTCTATTTTGATGATTATGACTTACAAGTACTGAAAATCTAAAATTTGGTTTCTCTGACAATTTGAGTATCACATGTATAATACTACAATTGATAACACAGAAATGTTATGTTCTGACCATGTTATGACCTACATAATGGGGAAAACTGTTGACAGTTGTCCAGCAGACAGTTTTCAAAAGGAGTGCAGGCACCAAAAGGTAATTTCTCATAGAGAGCTGTATGCAAGCATATTAATGGACAGTTCGGAGGAAGGAAAAAGTGTGGTTGAACAAGTTACTGGAGTAACAGCAGACTTGACAGGACTGAAAAATTTGAACCAGATTAACAAGGCGTGGACTGCAGTTGGCATCAGTGCTTCAGCAGCCTCCACACTGACATTTCCAGGATATTGCCTATAACTGTCACAATCCTTTTTTTTTTTTTAAAGACACCATCAACCAAAGAGGCTATCAGAAGCATCCTGCCCGGGGAAGGGAGAAAAAGGACTTAACTGTTGCTCAGTGGTCCGAAGTCTGATGTTTAGATGTAAATCAATCTTTCACTTAATTTAAAAAAAAAAATCATGGTCTCAGAGTCTGGAGGAAGAGTTGAGAGGCACAGAATCTAAGTTGCTTGAGGTCCAGTGTGAAGTTTCTACAGTCACCTATGCTTTCGGGAGCCATCTGCTGGTGTTGATCCACTGTGTTTCATCAAATCCAAAAAGAACAGTGAATAGTGCTTGTGTTTTTAATAGTTACTATGATGTCAACACTTGGACTCAGTAACTCTTAAACTATCTGGAGTACCAAATTATTAACCAGCTATTGACTGCTTATTTAATCGTTTATAATCTTTAATCTTTTGTACTTGCAGTTACAATGATGTGTATTGCTGACCTCTTGCCCAGATCCCCCTTGTAAAGAGACCTTGTTCTCAAAGGGACTTTACATGAATAAATAAGTGTTGAATAAAAATAAAAACTTGCCTGACCTAAATCTCATAAAGAAACAACAGGCTCTGTAGTTTTGACAAGGATAAGATGAGGGGCACCAGACCTGACCCGAAGACTGTTTTTAAAGCAATCTGGGCTTCCTCAACAACCTCAGGAGAACCACAGGCTGATCCCTAATGCAGTAATTCATAAAAAAAAAAAAAAAGGAGTCCCCACCAAGACCTGAGTTAATTTACAGTGCATGGGTATACTTTTCACTTGGCTGACATTTCTTAATTAAAAATCCTTTTTACTGGTCTTATGAAATATTCAAATTGTCTGAGAAACAGCTCTGGGTTTTCATTGGCTGTAATAATCATCAAAACTAACTGAAATAGACCCTTGAAATATATCACTATGTGCATAATGATAATTCAGAATAAGTTTCCCTTTTTAAATTCAGTTACTGAAATAAATGAAAATGTCTACTTTATAGAGAGGCAGCATATTCATAAAATATTAATTTCTTATGGACATAACGCAAAACTTTCATATTTTATCTTCCAAAGTGAAAGAAAAATACTTACATATCAAACTGTGTAGAAAATAATAGATTTGAGCAGGACATAGGACACCAATCCAAATTATAGCATGTTAGATCACATGACTAAATATGTATTTACTACAACAGAAGATGGCGCTGTTGTCTTCGTCAGCAGTGGACCAGAAACCTTCAGTAGTATGGTTTCATCAAAACTTCATTTTCTTAAAGCACCAGCAATTAATGCATTTTCTATGCCAGAATTGCTCAGAAAAAATTATACACCTGTGCTACACAGAGAATTATGCAATGCATAAACAGAAAAACATAGAATTAACAGTTGTTATGAAGATTTATTGAATTAGAATAAAATACCTGTCAGAGAGTTGTCCTGAGATTAGGGACCCAAAAAGGTATCCTACAAAGAGGGTTGAAGATGCAAATGGAACTTTCCATTGGTTGTCACAAACAAGGTTCCACTGTAAAGGGACAAAAAATTGGAACCGTAATAAAAAGCAACAGAGAATAGCAGAACTTAAAGTTAAAAGACAAAACAAATGCACCTCAATACTGACCTCAGTGACTATTGTGGACTGGTAGACGTCTTTGCTGTAGCTCCATCCATCTAAACATCCTTCTTGTGGCAGATTAGTGAGATTAACATCTCTTGCAGGTATATAACCCTTGTCAGAAAGATTTTTAACCACAGCCAGATTATATCTGCTGCACTGGCTCTGAACTTCCTCACCACCCACTGTTGTGAAGGGAATGATGGCGTTTCTCCAGTCCTCTGTCAAGTTAACGTCTGGAATAAGACAACTGTGTTTTGGAGCTGCTCCTGCAAAGATGATGTAAAGTCCATTGAATCCAGTTGATATAAAAACTGTGTTCAAGAGGAAGAAAGTGACCCAAAAGTAAGGACCGATTTGTCCAAGAAATGCAGTCTCCTCATCATAGTCTCCCATTTTTACCTCCCTAAATAAAAGAACCTCCCTTCCTCCTTTCGAGAGTGAAATGTGGTGTCCCTCTTCAAGTCTTCAGCTCAGTGCCAGAGTTATAGGGTTGAGCTCTCTGTGGGGTAGAATGGACTGGGTCCCTTGGTGGGCTGGAGTCAGAATCGAAAAATTTCCATTTCCAAGTCCTGTAAGAGTATTAAACCAGCTGTGTAGACTACAAATTCTGATCCCAAATTGAAAACCTCTTAAAGGCTAGTTGACCCACTAAGACCCTTCACTAAGTGATTTGATTTGCTGGAAATAAAATAATCTAAAGCTCCAGAGTATCCATTCTACTGCACATACTCAGCTGCCCACACTACCATGAAAAAGTTCCTGCTGTGGTATTTTCTCTAAATAGCATTCCTCACTTTTAAATACTTCCAAGAAGCCCACATGACTGTACTCTAAATGTTGCTAAGTAGCTTTAATACTCCAGGTGGACTGTGTCAAAACAGACTGTTGAGGTAAACCTGCCTTGATGGAAAGTTCTGAAACTGTCTCAATCTTGGATGTTTGCTTTACTATCTTAAAGATAAGCCACTAACCCACATGGCTCCTGCGAAACTACACATATTTTACAGACCAGCATTTGCGGAATGGCACATAAATGTGTTGCCTCAGGATGTGTACTAATGTTTTCATAACTGTATTTTTGAAGAATAAAAAAATATTGACCAAATGTTTGCATAGTTCTTTACTTCTGCACTTAAAGACTGTGACTCTAGAGGGAGACATTAAATTCTGGGTCTTGTGCAGCAGTCACTGCTGATGTATTACATAATCAGTTTTAACTAAATAAAGCTCTTCTGTGTTGGTGGTTTATTTGCAAAATTAGAGAAAAGATGTTTCCAATGAAGTCATTTTTTTGCTGTTTCCTGTTCAAGATGTCCAACAGCAAGTTCTTTTTCTTGTTTTGTGAAAAGATCACCTAATGTCCTCAACAATAATTCAATCAACTTTACAGAGAAACAACATCTGTGCACTCCACTGGAGGAGCAGACTGATAACTGCACTGCTTCATGGACTTTGTTATTCTAGACACAAACATTGAGAAAGGACCAAGAGTTCAGACATAAATGCTATACCTGACCTGATTTAAGAAAACTTTTAATGCATCAACATGATTTTCAGGACTTTCCACCTCATACCCTCAAAAAATTCTTGACATTTCAGTGGACCCATCAATCTCCACACTATTATATCCATTTTGACATTGTTAATTAGTCTAATCAGTGCATTGATTAATAATAATAATTGGATCCAGCTGCAGCGAACCATCAATTAATCATAACACTTCCACCTCCATACATCACAGGTAGTATGAAGTTCCTATCCTGTAATGCTGTATTAGGTTAATGACAAATGTTTAGTTTGTTTTGGTATCCAAATAATTAAAGTTTGCACCCATCTGTCCAAATAAAATTATACCAGCACTCTTGGGCTTTGTCCAAATAATCTCTGGTAAACTTAAACCTGGCCTTCATGTCTTTTGTGGCAAGCCAAGGTTTCCCTCTTGCATACTTTCCATGGAAGATAAACATCTGCAGTCTTTATTCTGATTGTAGAGGCATTAACTTCCATATCAACAGTTGCAATAGTCTGGTGTAGGTCCTATAATGACATTTTAAGAATTTGTGATCTGTTTTCAGGGTGAACTTGCTTGGACAGCCGGATCTGGGCACGTTTGCAATTGTGTTTGATGTTCTCCCATATGTAAACTATTTTCCATACAGCAGAATGGCTGATTATAAACATCTTGTTCAATCTCACCAAAGTGTTCACATTCACTTCAACAGTCAGAAGCACACCAAGCTAAATGCCTGAGATTTAAGCAGGGAAAACATCCTTCAGAATGTTGAGTAATGATTTTCTCCTGATGTGGGGAGTATATAATTAAACATGGGGTTTTCCCTAACCCAGTTACTGCATTTCATTGAAAGTTTTAAAATGTTTTAAAAGTTTCTTAGATTTGTTATGTGAATTTCTCAGTATTGGTAGTGTATTGTTTTTGATATTAAATATCCATTTGTCTAAATATATATGTATAAAAAACAAAGCCAAAAACACCCCAACAAAAAATGATTCCAATAGGGTGCCCTAATTTGTTTTTGATCTGAATGCATATACACAGGCTGAATGGCACTGATGTAAGGAAATGTGTTAAAAAGATGCCTTGTGCATTCTGAACCAATCTAACCATAATTTGTGCCAAATAAATCCTGACATTGTCATCAAATGCTAAATAACTCATTAAACAACTGCCTAACATGTTTGATTAGATTACGGGTTGAAAAGCTGCTCCCTGCATCAGTTAGGATTAAACATCTTGTTGCCAACTCACAATACTTTTCCAGTGGGAGGAACCCCAGTTTTTGGTTATCTTTTTATTCCCCACTGGGAACTATAGTATTTGTGTTTTTAAAAATATTCTCATGCTAAAATAATTTATGACACTGACGAAGTGTGTGATGAAAAACATCAGTTTCTGCTGAGCTCATTTTTGATGTGTTAACAGATGAAGTCTGTAGCAGTCTGTGTAATCATTAACATGTGGTTTAACACCAGATGTTACTTGTCTGATACAAAGGATCATAGTGCACCGTAAGAAACACAAATGACTCTGACTGCCTACACGGGACATAATATATGAATGCATGGATTCAGTCAGACCATACATTAAGGGTCATGTTTTGTACTGGATTATTTAGGGCTTAGTTTAGCTTTAGCTTCCTGCAGGTCTTCTCCATCAGATTCAAGTTGAGACAATGGCCGAGCCACTCCAGAATGTTAACATTACATTCAGTTAGAGAAAAATTTTAAAATTAAGCACTTACTTTAAATCTCAATCTGAAAATAATTTTAGGATTAACTGTATATGCTTGAGTGTGTTTTGTTGGACTTGATAAAAAATTAAAAAACTGGCTTCAGCATATGTTTCCTGTGACTTGAGTCTGCAGCACCTCCTTGTGGATACCACACCCTTGTCTTGGTAGCATGTGTTGTTCACATAGGATCACCACCGTTGAGGAAGGAAATTGATGTCAGGTGTTGTTTGAGTGAGGTTGTAGATGGGAGTTGGAACTTGTGCATAATGAGCCTACATGCAGAAAATTTACCATGAAGAACGTCACCTTACAGACTGGACAAAAAGATAAGCTTGTGTGTTAGGTCCAGAAATATATCTACTCAATATTACCTACAAAGTCACACTGGCTCTGGAACCACATTTGGGAGATTCCTCCTGAGTTACATATGTTCAGAGGTATCAGGTTGGTATTTGAATCCTCACAAACACTACAGGCTAAGAACATCTGTGTTGAGCCTCAGGTTAAGGGAGTCACTTCTTGAGCTGCAGAAGGTGAAGTTATGACTTGTGTTTGCATTGTACTGCACAGTTTAAATTACCAGCTGTTTCTAGAATCTCTCAAAGATTTAATGATTTCTTGTAAGACATTATGTTGTGGGATTCTATTCTCCTAAGAGACTTTAACGTCCTTTTGGACAAGAACGGAGCTGCTGGGATGATTGTGTTTAGGAAGAAAGATTTTTATTATTTAACATCACCTCCAAGCTTAACTCATTCAAATGTTTCCTAACGCAGCTGGTGAGTATGACACAGCTGATACAGCTGCAGTTTTTAATGGTAGTGAATACTTAACCTGGATTATTGGAGGGTTTTGGGGAGACTATGGATAAGCAGTTTAAGTTGGCCTCAGGGATGTTAGGGTGACTTCTCAGCCATCTTACAACTGAGAAGTAGGGCCTGTTTCAGCCTGTGTTTGACAGGTAGCAACTCTAAAGCTATATAGTTTAAAACCAAATAGAAGCATATTTTCCCTCAGGGTTGGTGATGGGTCTTTCCCTCTGATTGATGTATTTGGGGTTATTTGTTTCTTGTATCTTCAAGTGAGACTGGAGAGAAGGATCAATGTTTTTCTTCAGTCAATAATGGTACTCCACAAGTCTGGGGTGGTGAAGCATAAGATAAGAATAAATATAAGCTTTTGTTTGACAAGTCTGTCTATATTGCGGCAGTCATCTATTAATCAGATTAGGGTGAAACAAACAAGAGGGTAAAATGTGTTTTCTTCAGAATTGTATCTGGGGTTAATCTTAGAGATAAGTTGAGGAGAAATTTAGCTTGGGGTGGAGAGCTCTGTTGAGTTTGCTATGCTCCACTTCAATGACCCAGTTGGCTCATAATTTGAATTAATGCAGAATTTGGGTAACATGTAGTTTTTACTTATTTTGACATAAACGTTTATTCTTCATACTTATTTTATATGAGTATGATTTATGCTCGTTATAAAGGGGGTATTTATTACCCAGGTCTGTTTTTCAGGAAACTTATAGGTTCAATAATACTTTGCCTCTTTTGTTAACTACCTTGAGGTTACTGTTTTCATTTGTGTAATGATTATAAGTGCAAGCTGTTAAAATGTCAGTTTGCTGTTGTTATGTGTTGCATGTCAAAGTTTGTATTGGAAAGGAGCAATAAACCTCTGGGAGTCATCTGGTTCCTTCCCTTTTTCAAAACCAGCGCATGCTATAAGACATTTATTGACAAGCTTAGTGGACTGTTTCACTGTCTTTTCAGATAAAGCAATAAAAAGCAATAAAAAGAAATGTCTTCGTCTCGATCTGAGACAGTTGGACAGCTTGTATTCATCCACAGAAAGGTTTATTCATTCTAATACTATAACATAAGTCAAACTGGTAAAGCGCAACAGTGTTTTAAAATGTTAATGTTAATTAACTCTTTCACCAACTGAATGAGTAGGCCTTAAAGGTCTAATTCTGTTGACTTAGCAGGACAGTATATTCCTTTGTCCTGGTAGCCATTTAAAAAATTCACAGTTGAACCTATGCATCTGGCCAAATCTGTTGCTTGAAAGTATTTACAAACAATTTGTCACATTGGTCTCAGAAATGATAGAAGGGTCCAGTGTGCTTCCTTTTTCCACTATAAAGTTGGCAATGTTGCTAAAAACTGGGTCTCTTCAGATCAGATTGAGTTATTCCAATCCAGGTAATATATCAATGTAATTGTTGCAGAACTCACAATTATTAAGTCCATTGGGTGACTCTTTCTCCAACCTAACTACCTACAGCTTCTTTTTAAATTTAAAAATTAATTATCCCCCTCAAAAAAAAAAAAAAAAAAAAAAAAAAAAAAAAAAAAAAAATTTAGTTTCCTAGAAAATCATATGGAATGAAATAAAAATATTAAAAAAAAAACAATATAATATAATGAATGGCTGAACTTTCTTGCCTGAAGTCTGTGACACCTCTTCTGTATATTTGTGAGGTCAGTTAATTATTGCACATTTTATAGTTATGGATTGTGGTTTGGCCTACATAGAAGGACAGGTTTCTTCAGAATGAAGAAACAAAAAAAAAAATCACACTCCTGAAACCTAAGAGGAGGGTGGGATCGATTTCAGCTGAAACCCAACAGCTTCAGAAAAAACAGTTCATTCATTCCTGTTTCCGAACTAATCATGCTGCCGGAGCCTTCCGCCGCCGACAAAGCGACAGATTACGAAGCGGCGACCTCGTTCCTCGGAGAATGGGGACGTTTCCAGCAGCGGGTGTTTTTCCTCCTCTGCCTGAGCGTCGTCCCAAATGGACTCACCACCTTCTCTATCGTATTTCTGGCCGACACGCCGGCCCACCGCTGCGTGCTGCCCGCGCACCTGAACCTCAGCGCTGCGTGGAGGAACAGCAGCATCCCGCTGGAGGAGGACGTGGAGCGCAGCGGCATTTTGGTTCCCAGCCAGTGCTCTCGATACAAGTTGGAGCATTTGTTGAATTACTCGGACAGAGGTTTGCTACCTGGAGTGGACGTTAATCTGTCTAATGTGCCCAAAGAAGGCTGCCTGGACGGATGGGAGTTTGACCACAGCGTGTACACTTCTACTATTGTATCCGAGGTGGGTTTAACTCCAAACGCATTGGATGCTGCTGCTACTGATATGCCAGTGAAAATCAGAATGTAGTGGAAGCCTATTAAATTATTTAATCATATAATGAGGTTACAGCTACAATATGGAAATCCCATTGATATCCCTTTGTATAGATACACGATGCTGTATTTTTTTTTTATTTTTTTCTTTACCGCTATTGATAATCGTGCTTAAAAAAAGCTACCTAATTTTGGGTTTTTGGATTTTGATTTTTAAATGTGTGTTTTACTATCTGTTCACTATTTACCTTTGCCTGATCTCATCTGTTCTGCATGTTCCCACAATTTTTTTTCTTTTTTTTTTCTTATGCAGTGGAACCTAGTTTGTGATGAAAGTTGGAAGACCCCTCTGACATCATCTATCCTTTTCTGTGGTGTTCTCACTGGCTCCATAGTTTCTGGACATCTCTCTGACAGGTTGTGGACCTGCTATTAGTAGTTTTAGACACAGAAGGCTTCATGAACTTTATCTTTGTACCCTACAGAGGTTCTCCATGAATCCAGAAGAGATGGGTTACATGGTGATGCACTCACAGACACACACATACAAAAAGTTGGAAGCAGCCAGTGTTCCCTTGATCAGTTTTGGTCAGTGATTGGCAGGTCAAATACTCTTATTTAAATGCATGAAATCCTACAATGCCTATTTTTTTGGTCTAAAAATACATTGACCTGCCTCATAGACTTTGCTGTACTTTTTGAGTTTCTGTTACCTGTCTTAAAATACCTGCAACTTATTTTTTTCTCTTTTATGTCTTATAATCCTTCGGAAAAAAAATATGGAATTAGTCAGAACTGGATCTGACAGATTAGATTTCAAGGAAAACCATAAATGATCATCATTCAGGCGAAGCCGATCACCACATGAGTAGGTTTAACCTTTGTCTAAAATAATCATTTTATATAAGTTTACTCAACACTGAAGACAATGTCTTCTGTCTGAGTTTGACAAGACAAGATGTCATGCTGTTAATCAATCACTAGAGCTTTCAACAATGAAATACTCAGGTCAAAGCTTAGCTCAGCATGACTCTAACATAGCTGATTTGAGTACAAGTGGTCAGGTTTTCAGAACAATGTGGAAACACAGACAGACAGAGACAGAGTTAAGCAGACCTGTGGAAGTGCTTATCTGGTCATGGAAACATCAAAGTAAATCAAATAAGAGGTCACCAAGAGAAGAGCGGAGCTCCACAAGTCTGGGTCATACTTTGGTACATTTTCCAGATGCCTGAAGTTGCAAAGTGTTTCCTTAAAAAAAAAAAAAAAAAAAAAAAAAAAAAAAAAAAAAAAAAATGCAAATACAAACAGCATGGCCAGCCATCGTTCCATTTAGGAAAAAAATGGAGTCTGTGTCCCAGACATGAATGTGCTTTGGTGTCAAAGATAAATCCCCGAACAAAAGCAAAGGACATTGTGAAGATGCTGGCTGAATCTGGTAAGAGTAATATGGGGCGATGGTGGTGGGAGTTCGTCCAGTAATCAACGGGTTTGAGACAGGACCTGTTGTCTGATTAAATTCAAATTAAACCTGTGTGGGTGTTTTGCTTCATACCATAGACTGCATCATGAGTTCAACACATCTTAGCTGAAAAGGTATGCGTGAGCAAAGCAGTGTACAGAGTGCTGCAGTTATGCTAGTTCTGTCTGGGAGAATGACCAAAATCCAATTTTATTATAACTATTATAAGAGGCTTGGGCCAGAACACCCAAAACTTTCGGCCCAAGTCATACAGTTTAAAAGTCAATTTTACTAAGGATATTTCTGTAAACTTTGTTATTTTAGAGGGCCTTCAGCTTCCCTAAAATAGACTGTTTCCCTGATCTCTTCCCAAAAGAAGAACATATGTTTATGCAGCTGCCTCACATTTGACTTTTATCTTAAGCTAGTTTCTATGTTTATAGATTAAAGTTGGTAAGAATTTGAGAGCCTATTTATCTATACACTAAATGTATTTCTACATTTAAAAAAGGAGGAAATCCCCAGTAACAATGCTTAAATGAATGACAGTCGCTAAACTATAATACACTGTCTTAACTGTAGCTTTTTGTTATTTCCCTACTTTGTACAAATTGTTTACATTCCAAATTCTTTATGCTTGATGTAAATTTCAGGTTTGGGAGGAAAATTTTGATGTTTACCACCATAGCCCTGCAGGCAGTCTCCACATTCATTCAAGTTTTCTCTCCAAACTGGATTGTTTTCTGTGTTTTGTATTTCATTGTGGGGATGGGACAAGTTTCCAATTATCTGGTTGCATTTGTTTTAGGTAAATCAGCTCATATCTTTTCAAATTATTCATTATGATGCAAACCCAGTGTAACATGACCTTAATCTATGTTTGATAACCTTGCTTTAAGGAATGGAGGTATTAGGCCCTCATGTCCGAACAATTTTCTCCACGGCTGGGGTGAGTCTCTTCTTTGGTGTGGGCTATATGCTTCTGCCGCTGCTCGCGTTCTTCATCAGTAACTGGAGGATGCTGCTCCTTGTCCTGATGTTACCAAGCTGCCTGTGTATGCCTCTCTTGTGGTAGGTAGGTGTATGTTGACATGTCCGTGTACTTTTCTTCCAAAGCTGAAGTTAAATAATTTACTTTTCATGCTTTCATGTTTTTCTGTATTCCTGCTTTCCTGGGGAATTCTTGACAGTTGTAGTCAAATGAAAGTCAGCAAATCAAGCCCATCTGAAATTGCTACACATTATTTTTGTTAGATTTTTAAGGGGCTTTACAATATTTCATGCCCAGAAAATTTTTGGCACACTCCTAATGTTTACAGACATTATCCTGCTGATATATGAATCCCTACTACAGTCTCAAGTGTTTTGCCTCCTCTACCAGGTTTACTTCCATGATTAATCTGTGTGTAGTTTCATCCATCTTTCAATGAACTCTGACCAGCTTCTCTATCCTTTAAGTAAAAGCTTCCCAGCAGCATGATGCTGCTTCCATCATGTTTTAAGGTGGGGATGATATGTTCAAGATGATGTGGAGTGCTAGTTTTCTGCCACACAGCATTTTGCATGTGGGCCAAAACGTTTTGTTTTGGTATCATCTGACCAACGCAACTTCTTTCATGTTTCCTGTTTCCCTTACATGGTTTGTGGCCAATTACCAGTGGGGCTTCTTTTGACTTTATTTCCACATTTTTACAAATACCACATTTTTGGAGGGTTTGACTAATAATTGTTCTGTCTCTGCAGCTCAGTATAAGTGAACAACTTTGTCTTGACATGTTTGTAGTTGCACTATACTCTGTTTTCAGATGATTGATGGAATAACATTCCATGACCTGTTCAAAGCTTGAGATACTATGGGTAAAATAAGTACTGAAAAACAACGTTTTCAGCTGGTCAGCCATTTGTGTACAACTTGTTCAGATTTCTTTATATGTGTAGAGTACTTGGGTTGTTGAGATCTGGTTTGAATTTCAATTGAAACAATGGAAATGTATTTGCTGAGAAAATGTTGGTGTGTGTAATGCTTATTTTATAAGCTGTATGGTTTTATATGCTCACCCTGCTTTAAACTTCTTCACTACTTTCTCCCTGACCTGTCTACTGTGTTTCTTGGTCTTCATGATGCTGTTTGTTCACTAATCTTCTAAAGCAAACCTCTGAGGACTTCACAGAACAGATGAATTTATACTGAGAGTAAAATTGCTCACAGAGGGGGTATATTGGCCGCATTGGACTTTATGGGTATCAAAGGAACTTAGGTTAAATAAAAATGCACCACACTTTAAATTTTTATTAGTAAATGGTTTTGGCTTGAGGTTGTAACATGACAAAATGTAAAAAGAAATTCAAGGGGTCGGAACACTCTTGCAAGGCACTATAAAAGTAAGTATTAACAGGCTGTTTTACTATATTGTCTTTGTACTGTAAAGTGATTTTACTTGTTGGATTAAGAAAGCAAACAATCTGATGCGGTAGGTTTGTTTTACAGTCTCATTTCTAAAAAGTAATTCCATGTGAGGGTAGACTGGTTACGAAAACAGTATTCTATTAAAAAAACCCACCACATTATTTAAGACAGATAGACATTTGGATTTAAACCACAAGTTTCAAAATAACATACACCTCACTAACAAATTATTTTCTCAAGAAATTAATAATTTTTGGGGTGCAAACCCTCCCTCCCCCTGCAGCATATAAGATGAAGTGAACCTGTAGAATGCCTAGGCAAGAAAGACATTCAACACTTTATTAATATCTTACTGCAGCAAAGAGTTGTTATAATGTTTACACTCTCAGAAGCGGAAACAACCTGAAATATATCTACCAATATCAGTTCTTACATGCAAATCCATGCTTACATTTATGAATTGTTTTTAGTAGATCTGAGTCTTTAGCTGATCCTGCATCTTGCAAATTGGGTTTGGAAGGTTAAACTGCACAAGTAGAATAGAATAGAAATATCCTTTATTGTCCCACAATGGGAAAATTTCTGTGCAGCTTTTTCTAAGCTGTACAAGTAGAACAGTGAAACTGAATATCTTACTGAGTTGGGTGCGATGGAAAAAACAAATTATGATCTGAGCACAGAAATTTGTTTCTGAATTGTTTTAGTGCACTAATGATCGCATAACAACCCAGTGAGAGAATTTGTTGTAGCTAACTTAAATACTCATGGTAAAACATAGGTACAACCACTTTTAACTAAAACAGTGCTTTAAGTGGGAAAAAACAAGCGCTGGTACTCTCCTTAATGTCATGCAAATATTGGACAAAAACATGGGTGATATTTTTATATGGATCTGTATCGATCTATATGCATGAACCAATTACAGCCAAATTTTGCCTGTAGGACAGATTTCTTTGTCATATAAGATCAACTTTATTAATCACAGCAGAGAAATTGGCACTTTAAAACAGCTCACATGAAGTTTAATTAAATGAATATAATAACAGACTATTTAAAATAAAATTATTATTGTTATCATTTGTTATACTGTGATTACTCATTCTTGACTCAGCATTGGCTGATTTAAGCAATGCTCTATTTAGAAAGCTGAATCCTTTTCTTGCCAATCTACTTTTACCATCATTAACAACTAACACCTTTACAACACTATTTAAGGAGTGCTGTAGTGGAGATGTTTGTGAATTTGTAATTTTTCCAGATTGCTTTAGATCCCCTATTGCTTCTTTAAAATATTTTTTTTTCACATCTTTTCTGTTGCTTCTCTCTGTTGACATTATGTAATGAGGCAGGTTCGTCCCAGAGTCTCCTCGATGGTTGCTCTCTCAGGGAAGAATAGAAGAAGCAGAGGCCATAATCAGAAATGCAGCAAAAATAAACAACATTGAGCCTCCACCGGTCATCTTTAGTCCTTTACAGGTGAGAACATCCTGAATGATTTACTCAATTAAAACAGTTACCACAGTTACCACCTGTAGCCTATGTATTTTGTAAGGGCAAATATGTCTTTCTTTTTGAGAATTCCTTGCATTCAAATAATTGTTGACAGTTTTGGTTAAACTGCAAAGAAACAGCATTTTTTTTTTTTTTTTTTTTTTTTTTTTTTTTTTTTTTTTTAGCAATAAGTGATGTATTAGAGTATAATGAATTATACTACTTTGGTTAAAAGCTGAATAAGGTTTTCTTTCTAAGAAACAGATGGTGAATAAGCAACCTCAGTGCACTAGGAAGATTTGTGCAAAAACAAAAATAAACAGTGCTAAAATAGAAAGTAAGTGGTGGTCACTTTGTAACATTGCATTGTGTGGGAGGGAAGTTACTATTATCATTCAGTTATTGAACTTTGAAAGCAATGCTCAAGTCAAAGTCAACTGAACTGCTTTGAAAATCAAAATTTACCTAAGAAGATAGTGTACTCATGCTATGATAATTTATTTTTGATATTATTTGTGCTGCATTTTTGGGAAAGTCAACAATGTGACTATCTGCAGAATTCAGATTTTGATCTAAAATAAACATGTTTAAAGTATTAAGCCCCAAGACATGATGTTGCAGGAAAATAAGATGCTGGCTTCATTTCCCTATGCATTCGAAACTATAGCATACAATTCACACATCACAAAAGCTTCCTTTGGACTTATGTCACATGAGAGTTGTCACAGCAAATGAGTGCGACATCATGGCAAAAGAAACCCTGCCTTGATGCACTGTTAATGTCACAGCGTTGATCCCAATACACATAAAGTATTTAGACCAGGAACGCATCAAAAGTGACAGTGTAAAGGCGTGACAAGAACTTATATTGCACAAAATCCCCTTCACTTCCTCGTGTACAGACAAAACTTCATAAATAGCAAACCATGCAATGGCATCTTTAAAGTTTCTGTGGATTCTGTGGAGGGTTTATTAGCAGTTAGTGTTTTACTTAGAATGTATAGCTTTTTGGACATATTTGGCAAGCTAATGACTCGTCAGTCTAGTGTCAGTTCCAAAGAAGTCTCTTTGTTAATTTGAAACACTTTTCAATAGAAACAGTATTTTCGAAATATTTATACCTCCGTTGCTTCAACATTGGATATTTTTGTTATGTTACATCTCTTATGGCCAAGCCGTCGTTGCTCCACTGTCAATGGCAAGTGCTTCTACATCAATCACATATTGCAAGATAGAATTTGTGAGACATAACCCGACTGAAAAACTACCTGATGAAAAAAAACTGCAGTTGCTTCCTTTTTTTTTAAACTTTTTTTTTTATTTTTTTTTTTTATTTTATTTTTTTTTTATTTTGGTTGGTTGGTGGTATGAGAGGGTGAAGAAGAATAAACCTTTCACTGTTTACTACTCAGATTAAACTTTACAGAATTTCTATTTTTCACTATGCCTCTGGCATTTATCTAAAAGTAACATTGAAATTTTTGATCACAGTCCATGTTAATTTCCAACAGTTAGGTAATTCGTTCAGATTCTCTCTTAGAAAACAAGTTAAAAATTAACAGAAACAGTATTAAAAGTAAGGCTTATAGGAAATTAAGAAAACAGTTAATTAAATGTCTTAAGACAGAGAGCTAAGTGTTGCTTGTAATAATGAATGCACGTCAAGACACTAATCTCGTCAGTTTATTATGATTAGTTGTGATCTGTGTATCAGCCATAAAGGAAGGTGATTGTTTTTAATTAACTGTACAAAAAATGCTTCTCTCTTTGCACAAGAGGCTCCTTCATTCAGCTGGTGTCCATATCATGTGACAGAACCTGCGAACTTTATTCCAGAAACAAAACCGTCTCAAATCACAACCTTTACTCTGTGCAGACACAAGTTCTATGATTCCTTATATATAAACAACAGCTCCTCTGCTGTGATAGAAAGTCGCGCTTGTACATGTAACTAACTAAATGTGTTTCCGTCTTTTATATGTCACAGATAATTTAGATTCTTCCATGAATGCATGCAAAAATACAAACAGCTGAAACCAGAAATTTACATACACTGAATAAAAAGACACATACACATTTTTCTTCTCACTGTCTGAAGTTAAATCAGACCAAACTTCTCTCGTTTTAGGTTAGTTGGAATTACCAAAATTATTTCTATTTGCTAAATTCCAGAAAACTTAGCAAGAACATTTTTTTTAGAAATTTTTTGTGACTTTCTTCAAAATCAGATGTTTACATACGTTTGGTCAGTATCATTGATAATTGTCTTTTAAACTGTATGACTTGGACCAAACCTTTTGGGTTTCTCTCCACAAGCTTCTCACAATAGTTTGCTGGAGTTCTGGCCCATTCCTCCAGACAGAACTGGCTTAAC
Organism: Anableps anableps; assembly: GCA_014839685.1. Classification (NCBI taxonomy): domain Eukaryota; kingdom Metazoa; phylum Chordata; class Actinopteri; order Cyprinodontiformes; family Anablepidae; genus Anableps; species Anableps anableps. The sequence continues at coordinate 24,807,659 of CM026078.1, read as the reverse complement.
TCAATCAGGTTTGTAGGCCCCCTCACTTGCACACGCCTTTTCAGATCTATTCACAACCTCTCCATAGGATTGCGATCAGGGCTTTGGGATGAGTACGGCAAGACATTGACTTTGTTGTCTTTAAGCCACTTTGGAACCACTTTGGCTGTAAGCTTAGGGTCACTGTCCACTTGGAAGACCAATCTGTGCCCAAGCTTTAACTTCTTGTCTGATGTCTTTAGATGTTGCTGCAATATGTCTTCCTAATGTTCTTTCCTCATGATGCTATCTATTTTATGAAGTGCACCAGTTCCTCCTGCAATGAAACAGTCCCGTAACATAATGCTACCACCCATATACTTCACAGTTAGGATGGTACAAGCCTCCCAATTTTTCCACCAAATGTAACACTGGTCATTATAGCCAAACAGTTCCACTGTAGTTTCATCAGACCACATGTCATGTCTCCAATGATGAAGGTCTTTGTCCCTGTGTGCATTTGGAAACTGCAATCTGGCATTTTATGTTTCTTTTGAAGAAAAGTCTTCTTCCTTGCTGAAAGGTTTTTCACCCCATGTCAGCACAGGACATGTTTCACTGTGGATAATGACCTGATCTTACCAGCTTCAGGAACATCTTCACAAGCTCTTTGGCTTTTGTTCTGGGATCAGTCTGCACATTTTGGAACAAAATACTTTAATCTCTGGGGCACAGAACCTGTCTCTTTCTTGAGCAGGTTGATGGTTGGACATTCCTATCATGTCTATACTTGCATATAACTGTTTGAACAGATGAATGCTGCACGTTCAATTTTCTGGAAATTGTTCCCAAGGATGAACAAGACTGGTGCAGCTCCACAGTTCTCTTTCTAATATTTTTTGGCTGATTTCTGTTGACTTTCCAATCGTGTCAAACAATAAAGCAGCGTGTTCCAGATGTAGCCTTAAAATACATCCACTGGTATGCCTCCAATTAATTCAAATATGTCATTTAACCTATCAGAGGAGAGTGGAAGGAAGTCCAAAAGGTATAACCCTCATGCAGACAATTATCCCTCATACTGACCTGATACTGACCAAACATATGTAAACTTTTGATTTCGAAGAAAGTTACAAAAAAATTCTCAAAAAATGTTCTAAGTTTTCTGGCATTTAGAAAATAAAAATACTTTTAGTAATTCTAACTATGCTAAAACAAGAGAAGTTTGGTCTGATTTAACTTCAGACAGTGAGAAAAATGTTTTTTTTTTTATTCAGTGTATGTAAACTTCTGGTTTCAACTATATATATTTCCATTTTCTTAATCATCCAGTGGGTTTTTTGAGGGTTCTTGTGCATCTTCTGACCAGTCATAAAATTATTTTGCATTTTAATTGTTTTATGACAGAAATAGGACGAAGAGACTGAACTAAATTAACACATTTTAACCTTCTCAGTTTGGGTTTGTACGTTGCGTTGCAAAAATATTAATTCCACATGAAACTTTTACATCTCCTTGTCACATGTTACATTTTAACCACAGGATTCAGTGTGTTTTATTGTGATTTTATGTATTAGATCCAAACAAAGTGGGGCATAATTGTAAAGAATAAGAAAAAATAAATCTTGTCAGGAACACACAAGTAGGTGGAAGAAGGCAATCTGGTCAAATTAGACCAAAATTGAACTTTTTAGTTAATCTGAAAAGCACTATGTGTAAAAATAACCTGAAAAACATCTATTCCCACTGGAATCATGGTAGTGGTAGCATCACGCTTTTCTTTAACTGGTCAGATTTCATGAGTAGGTAGATGGACCCAAATGGCCGACAATCTTTCGCCCCAAAGAAACTGGGTTAGAGGTTTCTCTTTCAGGAGGACAATGGGCTGACACAGCCAGGGCAACAATAGAAAAGGATAGATTACAGCATTATTAAGTGCCAGAATGGCCTAGTCAAAGCCCAGATTAAATTCCAACGGAGAATCACTGGCAAGACTTGCAAAATGCTTTTCACAGACTATTGAAACTGACTGAGTTTTTTTTTTTTTAAAGAGATTTTTTAAGGGCTAAGGTTTAAGTCTCTAAATGTACAAAGCTGGTAAAAATGTCCATAACTTCACTCAGCAAGCGGTAGGGAACTCAAAAACCTCCCTTTCATTGGAATACCTCTTCATTGATGTCTCAGCTTGTTAATTAGATGTCTGTTGTTGTTCTTCATGCTCTGCTTCTTCACAGAATGGAGTTAAAACCCAGGAGAGGAGGGCCTACAACATCTGTGACCTGCTTCGTTCTCCAAACATCCGCTGGATCTCGATCACGCTGTGGGTGATCTGGTGAGTCCAGTCCGTCCCAGTGGGCCTCCACATTCCACACATCAACTACAGTTAGACATACATAAGCACACACTTATTTTAGGCACACTTTTGCACATGCAGTACACACACAGTCCTAGCGTGTCACCTTTTGTTCATGTGTCATCTAAATTACATTTCAGATCCTTTCTAGGAACATCAAGGGCATTGTCAAGTGCTGTGCAGCAACAGCTATGATCAAAATCAGGCTTTATGTAATTGCACAGTATGGATACACTGTGTGTGCTAAGTGGAAAAACAGGCGCAGTTAGATTTTTGCTTGTTTTGAATTTGACAAAATACAAAAACAGTTTAAGGAGAATCTGCTAATCACTGGAAATAGTAGGGTTTAAGATGCCCCAAAACATTTTGAAAACAAAAGTGAAAAGAAAAATCTTACAACCACTTAATTTATTTGGTACCACTCCAGGCATAAAAATGAATAAAATATTTCAGTGGGTGAGTTTTTTTTTTTGATGTAGAAAATTAAAAAAGCTATTGTGGAACCATTTTAACAGTGGTTTAAAATGAAACTTCATGTCGTCAACAAATATTAAAAAACCCAATGAGTAGAATTAATATTCTGAGTAACACCTGATAAATTAAATGATGAAAAATAACTTTATAGTTTATTTGTGCTTCAAATTTATGCCCACAGGAACACCATCACCATCGCCTACTTTGCCCTTTCCCTGAACACAGTGAACCTACATGGGAACGCCTACTTGAACTGTTTCCTGTCTGCCCTGGTGGAGATGCCAGCCTACATTCTGTCCTGGGTTATGTTTCGTTGGTGTTCCAGACGAATGAGTGTTTTCTCATCCCTCTCCTCTGTGGGGTTGTTTCTGCTCATCATACAGCTTGTACCAGCACGTATGACGTCACTCTTTGCAGAATTATATGATACATTTTGTCTTATAAACGCTGACCAAATTCATGTTTTATTGACTGCAGACTTGGTTTTTCTAACCATAATGTTTGAGATGCTGGGGAAGTTTGCTGTGTCGATTGCCTTTGCTGTTGTGTATGCCTACACAGCAGAGCTGTACCCAACTGTGCTGAGAAACACAGCTGTTGGCGTTTGCTCCATGGCCTCCAGGATAGGCAGCATTATTGCTCCATTTTTCATTTATTTAAGTAAGTCTGTCATCTTCTTCTGCTTTAAGTTAATGAGTTATGTACTGTTATATGTATCAATATGACAAAGCAACATATAGTCAATAGAAGTGATCGCCTTTTCAGTTTCTATGATTTTCTCCTGAACTCCCTTTTTGTTTTAGCTGAGGTTTCTTATTTTAAACGTCCTGCCAGTTTTTATGAATATTTTGTGGTGTCAAGATGTCAGAATCCTTAGAATAAATATGTTTTATTGCTGTAACATTATCTCACAATATTTATTTTATCCAGCCTTTAGTTTAGGAATATTTTATTCAGTGGGGCAAAAGGGAGGAAAAAACCCCTTCTTCAAATTTTTTTTTTTTTTTTTTTACAAAATCATCAGAGCAACACTTTGAAGAAACTGTTGGTGGTATCAAACATAAATGTAACAAACATTTCAAAATTTTTTTCAAACTGATCACTGTGTCATTAAAATTTTAAGTTGTGATCTTCAACTTTGTTTCCCTGGGGCATAAATACGATGTAGCACAGAGGCTATTTCTTTAAGCCCTACTTCAAAATAGGCAACAAACCCAAAAAACATACCATTCAAGTAAACAAAATGTGTGGTGATGTTCATGAGTTAGGAAATGGACACAAGGGAAAAAATAAATGCTTGAACTTTCCCATATCTACAGTCAGAAGAATAGCTAGATTTTTTTTTTTTTTTTTTTTTTTTTTGAACAATTGGAATTGTGACAAACAAGGCTGGATGAGGATCCAAGTGTATCTCATCACCACGGACAGTAAGCAGGATGGTAAGGAAGGTAAAACTAAATCTCCAAAACTCATTGTAATAGACCTGCAGCAAGAAGTTCTCAGGCTTGAATTCTGGCCTGGGGTCTATCTGCATAGAGTTTGCATGTTCTTCCTGTGTATGCTTGGGTTCTTCAGGGGTACTCAGGCTTCTTCCCACAGTCCAAAAACAAGCATGTTAGGGTCATTTTGGTCTCTAAAATGCCTTTAGGGGTACTGAGTGTGTGCGAATGGTTGTTTGTCCTGTGTGTCTCTTTGTACTCCCATTATGGACTGGTGATCTATGCAGGTTGTATCCCTCCTCTTTGGAGATGGCTACCAGTTTTATGCCTTACTCCACACTTTGTGGCAATACAAGGCTGTGCAGGTATAGATAATGGATGGAGATGTACAAGAGGTGCCAATAACTGAGGACTTTGAATATTTTTACCTTTTTATCTGTTAGCTATGTAACACCACCTGCTGTCCTTTAAAATTCCCTGTCACACTTGTTTTAATCTGCTTGTCTTTGTAAACAGGGACGAAACCATGCATTACAACTTAGAACAGCCCTTGCCAGAAATGCACTGAACAACCAGTCACTTGGAGACAAAAGTTCCCTGTAATCCACTAAAGTCTTACTTTGAATATTAATCTGTCTTTTGTTTCTAGCATCTGTGCAGTCTATTGATAGTAGACAAGGTTGTTTTTCACCATCTTTTCTCTTTCATTTGATGTTACGACACAGGAACCTATTCCATCTCCCTGCCTTACATCCTAATGGGAAGCCTCACAACTGTGGCGGGGTTGCTGAGTCTCCTGCTCCCTGAGAGCTTTGGAATGCCGCTGCCAGATACGATCAGTCACATGCAACAGTTCCCCGGGTAAGACTAAGCCTTCTAGGCCTGTGTCTAAATGACAAACATCATTGTCATATTCATCTCAAATGTTTTGCTAGCTGGATCTTAGAATAGTATTACAAAGTTTTTTAATCTATATTTTATTTTAGAAAAAGGAAAATACATTAAAACTGGCTACATTTAGCTTTGAAGATGCACGGGATAGCTTTTGTTCTTTGAAGTTCTCTTTCATTCTTTCTTTAAATGTGCCATGTTTTTGAATTGTTAACCCGAATTGTGAGTTTGAACACCGAGATCTCTTTGCCCTTTGATTGTGTTACAGGGCTTGCTTAACATAAAATGGGTTTCAGTTGTTCTATAAGTTTCTTGTATTCTAAGGCAAATCGCATTGCTCTTAACCATATACAATCATCAACCTCAGACACACCATGGCCAGTTGTTGGAGCTCTTCCTAGAAAACCATACCAACCACAACCTAACTTTGGTACAAGGAATTATCAAGCTAACAACCCACAGCCAAAGTCTTAATTGAAATTTTGTAAATGTTTTCTTGCTGTACAAGAAGTTTTTAAAATTAATTTTATTAATGTAAATATAAATTGAACATAACATATAAGCTGGCAACATGACAGGTGAGAACATAATCAGTGTATAATAATTAACACATGCTGTATAGAAATAAACTTTTCACATTCTATGATATTCAATTGAACTAAACCTTTTCTGTGTTAGGTTAGCTAGGATAATCACATTTGTTTTAATTTGATAAATGCCAAAACACTGAGTGCGAAATATTGAGTGCAATATATGTAAGATTTTTTGTTATTATTGTTTACTTAAATTTCAGAAATTTACCTACACTAATATTACTATGCCTTTAAACATTTTGGGGAAAGCGCAGGTCATGGAGTCAAGCCTTCAAAGGCTTCTCATGTGTTAATTGGCAACATTTGCTTAATTAGATGCACATGTACTGAGGCTGGTTAAAAATAATCTTTGTTCACAGTGAAACAAGTCATGTATAAACATAGGCTAAGTGGATACTCAGAAATGAAGAGGCCACTACTCCAAAAGCAACATGAAGTCAGACTACAGATTGTAAATGCACACAGGGATAAAGTCTGGTGAAAAAAATTTTTAGTGTTTGGCCCCAATGACCATTATTCCATTTGGAGGAAAAGGGGTTTTGCTGCAGCGAGATCCACTGAGTTGCACAAATGTAACTTCAAAATTCTTCAGCTCATCCTTAGTCAGACCAATGAGACATATGCAGTATAGCCATTCTGTTGAGTTTATGTGAACTTCTAAGCAAAACATGAATTCTCTATTTGTTTTTTCAAAAGACTTTGCTTCTTGGCTTTTTGGTGCTAGCCAACATTGGTTCAAAGGGAAATATAAGGGAGAGTTCAGCTTTCTATAAAGCTCAACAGCTTTGCATTTCTTTGTTTCTCCAGATGTTGTCGGAAGACACCTTACATCCTTACACACACTAAAGAGGAGGAAAACGCTGTGGAAGTAAGGTCTCTGGTCAAAAGGAGCATTTCCTCAAATCTGACTTCAAACAAATGAGCAGCCATGAAGTCTATGTGTGCATATATGAGAAATCCATCTGATCTGGGAAACCATACAGAAAAAAAATATTGTGTGTGAAATCATTTGTCCAGCATTTCCATGAAACTTATCTTTTTTTTTCTCTACTACACTATCAACATACTGTATGAATACCAGTACTGTTCGCTGTTGTGCATTGCTATTCTGTTCTCCATTTATGATTTCTGCCATAGTTTATTGCACTGATAACCTGAAAATTGAATGTAAAGTTTTTCAAATACAGGTTACATTTTTACCTAAAATATGTGTTTCACGTATTATATTGTGAAATTGTCTGAGCTCCATTTCTTGTCAATGTTTTATCTACTTCAGTTCTGATTTAATAATATAGAGTGACCCATATAAACCTGTACCTTTTTAGCAGTTCTCTAATAAATCATGCATTTGTACAATTATAATACAAGAACAGTTTTGCTGCACTTCCAAAAGTTACTCTCTTTGACTGACTTGTAATGACATCCATTATTTTTGATGTTAGATCGATCTAGAATGTGCTATAAAGGCATGTCGTGTCTTGTATGTACTGATGACAAAAGCATTATGACCATTGACAGGAAAATAAATTATACTGGTAAGCTCTTCATCATGGTACCTGCACGTGGGTGGGATTCTTTAAGGAAACAAGTAATCATTTTGGCTTCAAGTTTATGTGGCAAGATGTGCAAATGTGAGGATTTGACAAGGGTCAAATTGTGACGACTAGATGACCAGGTCAGTGTAATTGTTGTAGGGTTTCAAAAGTAGTCGAAGGAAGGAACAATAAGGAACCAGTGACAAGGTGAATGCACGTTGAGAGCGAAGGCTGGCCCGTGTGGTCCGATCCAATAAACGAACAACTGTGGCTCGAATTACTAAATTCTGTCTGTCTGTCTATCTTTTGACTTTCTTTAAAATTACTCCAAATAGTAAATGGTAAATTTTACCAAAATTACTTAAAGGTATAAAAACCCTTACAGCTTTTAAAATAGTTCAACTTGAACAAAGGGCCCAGTCACCATTGTCCGTCTGTCTGGATTTTCAACTGGCTTTATAGCAGAGCATTATTTTAAGAATGAACGGCTTCTATTTAAACTACCACCAGAGGGCAGTGTAGTTAAGCGCATGAACGTGGAATGAGTGATTAAAAAAGAAGATTTTGTGTCAGTAACATAATCTGTGGTAAAGCATAACGGTGTTCTCATAGATGAATAAAGGATTTGTACAGTGCCAGTTAACAAATTCATAGGATGGCCAGAACAATTTTATTATTACAATATTTAATCAAGTATGAGTCAAAAACATAATAGGCTAATTCAGCTTTGGTTTTAAATTTACTCTCTAAAGGGTCTAATTTATTGAAGGACAGATTGCCAAATATAAAGGCCTTTTGTGATCTTAATTAGTCAACAATAACATGAAGGTCCAATGAATTTCTGACTTCACCCTTAAGATAAAAGCGCGACCTCACCTCATAATTAAATACGAGTGAGATCATGATATTCCTTTATGAGTAAAGTGAGTTTGCACCACGAGAAACAGTTATTCATAGTTCTGGTACCAAAGAAACCCACTGGGCATCGCATAATGATTGAAAAAAAGCTCAAGGCAAAGCATAATGCAGACACATCCTGAATTTGAGGACAAAATACTATTATTTGATTTTTTTAAATGGTAATTTTTTGGAAAACAAAACAAAGAATCCAAAATTTCTCATGTGGTTCTGTTCTAAATGTAGTTTTTCCACTCAATTCCTATGTGCATATCCTAGTTACAACTCTTTAAATTGTAGTTTAAGGTATGCATATGTGCTGGGGAGTTACATTTTTCCAGAAGGATAGACTCAAATATAGAGTTAGAATTAGAGGTTAGGTTTTGATGTAGTTAATAAATAAGATAAACATTAGCATTACAAACAAGTTTTACTGTTACCTCATCAGTCTTGTTTTGTACAAGAGGATTCAAAACGTTTCCTGTTAATACCACCAGGGGATAGTAAAACCACAAGGACAGAAATTTGCCATTTTCAGCCAATTTATTGCTCTTTGTGGTATGTAACCATCCCCCTCATATGATGTGGATACATGCTGGCCTTTAACTCAAGCGTCAGGAAAATTAAGAAGGAAGACAGACTATAAGTAAAGAGAGAGACAAATAAAGTGTATATATCTGTTTAACTACAAACTACACAGTCATATTTAGTGAATTAGAACATGTGTTCTGATGAGACTTGTCAGATTAAAAGTACTTTTTGAAAACAACATCCTAAAAGCAGGTATTAAACATACTTTTCATTAAGCCCACATTTCTGTATTAATTTTTTTTCTTGATCTTATATAATCTAATTTTAAATGTCATGTTTTTATTAGCTGCAAGTAGAAATTCATCATATATAACAGAAATGAAGGCTTCCAAACAGTCATCTCTGTGTAATTAGTCTATATAATGTGATTCACTGAGTGATGAAGTTCCTGAAATAAATGGACTTTTCAATAATATTCTAATTTATTGAATGGGTCTGTATGACAGACTTTTTGGGGGTTAAATTACAGGAATTTGCAAAAGCAAAAAACAACAACAAACCTTTACTTCTGACCTATTTTAGTAACCTTAACAGAGTATTCCTCCCAGACTCAACCCTGTGTACTATATCCGCTGTTCACGGACACATCATGGGTTCTGTTATCGTAGAATGACTCCTTGGTCTCTTTGTTTAGGCTCAGATTTGAACCTAACCAAAAGACACTTTGCTGACTGCTGATGCACTTTTTCTCCTCTTTTTACAAAGGAAATAAACCCTTAATTAAACTGGATTTCTATCCAAGCCATACAGTTGAAAACATACGGGATGCAGGAATGGCCCCTTCAGTGACTGGAGGTTGTACCATCAAACTTCATGACGATGACTGAGGTCTTTTAAGTCTGAGTCCTGGAGTACTGGTAATTATGGTGAATGTTATTTTTTTCTTAAAATAATTATTATGACAGTAGAACATCTGACCTTCAACCCACTGACTGGTTGCTGAATTTGTTCATAGCCCACTAAAAAAGGAGCAACAGTGGATTTCTGGCAGTAACTGTGTTCCCACTCTGACAATTTGTCTGCATTTTGTATTAGTATTTCAAAAATAAAAGTGACTGTTGATCTATGTTTTGATTTCATTTCAAGATATTCTGAAGCATGTGTTCCCTTTTACTGACTGGACTTAATTCCCTCCCTCTCCATGATGCCCTGATGTCAGTGTGGTTTTTTGTCCTGAGTTACATGTTTACACTTGTTACAAATCTTACAGAAAGGAAACAGAGATAAATGAAAATAGAACAGAGAAGAGAAAGAGCAGGTAGAAATGGTGCCGAGTTAAATGACTGTATTTCCAAACCTTATGGTTCTCAGAGTGCATGGGTAGATTCATGGGCAGCATGATCTAACTTCACCTATAAATACAGTAGCAAAAACATTAAGAAAAGTGGTAAGTAGCAACCTCATGTAACTGGGTCTGTATTAATATTTGTATAATTACACAAAATGTGTTTCTTTAATGCATTTGTCTGTTCATACCTGACTGTTCCTGTTTTTCCCTGTGTCTTTACCATTGAGGATTTGGTCCTCCAGTCCGTCTTCACTTTCTTCTTCTTTTGTCCATTGTCCTCCAGGACCATTATAAATATCAAGTTGTCCATTTCTTCTTCTCTTTTCTTGTTTGTTCCGCTGGGAAGAGGCAAATTTTATAATCCACTGCAATCCTCTTATTTGTATTGTTCAAATATTTATTTGTCCTTCCTGTATTAATAATAGGTCTCTGAATAGTTCCATTTGAGTCGTTGTTACACCATTATGTTTTGTTATGACCACAATGTGCAATGTATGCTAACAGAACTATTGTTTTATATGGACTAGGCTGGAGATCTGAGGCACATGCTAAGTGCTAATGTTAATTTTTCCTATTGTCAGGCTGAATAAATGGAGACTGCCTCTGAATGCAGTCCTGGTGTCTCATGGGTTGTCTGATCACCACACAAAACCACATATAATGCAGACGACCACTGATCACACTAGGCACACATGTTCTTCTTTTAGGTTTAGGTCTGCTTAGGTCTGTTCAGACAAAAATTAGAATTTTGCAGGGAAATCCCAGGTAAATGTTACAACTTTGGTGACCAAAATTTAACTGCCCACGAGTGGCGTTTCTGGGGATATATAGTGCCCGGGCAAGGCACCCCAAATTTTTCAAGTTTCCTGATCCAGTTTTCTAGTTTCCTGCTAAAAAGGGGAGCTGTTATGCCCGAGGGTGCTCAAAAATGAATGGAAGTTTCCACTTACTCCCAAAGGATGAGAGAATCAGAGAAGAGTGGCTGAAGTTCATTTATGGGGAAGTACCACCTAATTATAACCTCAATTTGAGACTGTTCGGCACATTTTACTGAAGAGTTTCCCAAACATGGTTGTAGCCAATCAGAGTGAAGTCAACTAGGTAGAGCCACATATCATTACCGTACCCGACCCTTTTACCGAGGAGGGAAATCTGGCCTGCCAGAACAACTCCCTACAAAAATGAAATTCTTATTTATTAAATGAAATTCTTTGGAGAATTGATATCTGCAGCAATATCAACTACATGAAATAGTTTATAGAGTGATGTCACCACCCTTTTAAGGGAGAAAAAAAAAAATCAAACCCTACATGGCTCTGTGATTGCCCCCTAAACCTAATAACTGGTTAGGCCTCCCTTAGCAGCAGCAACTGCAATCAAGTGTTTGCAATATCTTGCACTGAGTCTTTTCCAGCTGTGGAGGAATTTTGGCCACTCATCTTTGAAGAATTGTTGTAATTCGGCCACACTGGAGGATTTTCGAGCATGAACAACCTTTTTAGGGTCATGTCACAGCATCTCAATAGGATTTAGGTTAGAACTTTGACGAGGCCACTCCAAAGTCTTCATTTTGTTCTTCTTTAGCCATTCAGAGGTGGACTTGCTGGTGTGTTTTGGATCATTGTCCTGCTGCAGAACCCAAATTTGCTTCAACTTGAGGTTCTGTCAACAGAATGGATTCTCAAAAGTTTTGAGAATCATCAAGAAGGGTTCTGGAAAAATTGAGACAACCCTTAATGTTCATTTTGATCAGCAGTGGTTTTCGTCTTGGAACTCTGCCATGCGGGCCATTTTTGGCCAGTCTCCCTCTTATGGTGGAAGCATAACATGTGTCCTTAACTGAGGCAAACAAGAACTGCAGTCCCTTGGATGTTGTTGTGGGGTTTTTTTCTTGGATGAGTCATCGCTGTGCTCTTGGGGTAATTTTGGCCAGTCGGCCACTCCTGGGAAGGTTCACCACTGTTCCGTGTTTTTCCATTTGTGGATAATAACTCTCACTGTGGTTCACTGCAGTCCCAAAGCGTTAGAAATGGCTTTGTAACCCTTTCCAGACTGATAGATTTCAATTACTTTCGTTCTCATTTTTTCCTGAATTTCTTTGGATTTCTGCATGATGTCCAGCTTTTGAGGATCTTTTGGTGGCTCTATTTCAGTGATGTCTTGATTGAGAACAGCTGTGACAGTAATCAAGCCTGGGTGTGACTAGAGCTGGTAAACTCAGGTGTGATAAATCACAGTTAAATTATGTTTTAACAAGGGGGGGTCAATCAGTTTTTCACACAGGGTCATGTAGGTTTGGATTTTTTTTTCTCCCTTATTAATAAACATGTTCATTTAACATTCATTTTGTGTTTTGTCTTTGACTATTATTTAAACTGGTTTGATGTTCTGAAACATTTAAGTGTGACAAACATGCAAAAAAGGAAATCAGGAAGGGAGCAAACATTTTTTTCACACCACTGTATTGGCTATCAGACGCTTTTTCTGTTATTTTAATTGTAAAATTTGAAATTATAATTTAAGTTCCAGCCCTAAAGAAAAACAGATTGTTGCTACTTCAAGCATAGTTGTTTTCGGAAAAAGAAAACAAACAAACAATACCCCAAATCTTGTCACAAAGGGTTGTGGGTTGGGCAGATTTGCGGCAGGAACTAATCCACAACTTCAGAATTGCGCAACCGCTCTTTCATTCGAGGATTATAACTCAGACCAACCATGTCCGATGTAACTTCTGACTCCAATAAAGTCACTGATTATGAGAATGCAACCTCCTTCCTCGGAGAATGGGGACGTTTCCAGCAGCGGGTGTTTTTCCTCCTCTGCCTGAGCTTCATCCCTAATGGACTCACCGCGCTGGCCGTGGTGTTTCTCGCCGACACGCCGGCCCACCGCTGCGTGCTGCCCGCGCACCTGAACCTCAGCGCTGCGTGGAGGAACAGCAGCATCCCGCTGGAGGAGGACGTGGAGCGCAGCGGCGTTTTGGTTCCCAGCCAGTGCTCTCGATACAAGTTGGAGCATTTGTTGAATTACTCGGACAGAGGTTTGCTACCTGGAGTGGACGTTAATCTGTCTAATGTGCCCAAAGAAGGCTGCCTGGACGGATGGGAGTTTGACCACAGCGTGTACACTTCTACTATTGTATCCGAGGTTTGTGGATTTGTAGGATGTCGTGTGCGTTTTTGTCCAGGGATCTTCAGGAAGATACCTAACTTTTGTTTATAAAGATGCCCCGTTTGGGGTTGGTGGCACAACAAAGCCAAAAGCCATAATACAGTTTTGGAAGTTTTGTTATATTTAATAATTAAATTATTATAATTTACCATGCATAGGAATGGGTGTGTGGGATGGGCACTCAAAAGTCGCATTCCATAAAAGATACAAAATGACCAAACATGCATAAAAGAAACTACAAATGCACATTTCCGCTGGAGACTGGAATCAGCTGATTGATCAAATATTAAAAAAAGTTTTTTTTTTTTTTTTTTTAAATCCACCCCCCCCCCCCATTAAAACCAGGAGCTCCCAACATTTTTGGTCCATAAATGCACTTTAAGGTGTCATGAAATTTAGATAAAGGTTGCCAATACCTCAGTTAAGGAACCTTCAGGACATTTTTATCCATTCACTGCTTTTCAAAGACAAAAAACAAAAAACAAACAAACAAAAAAAATTTTGGCTTGGGGATTGATCTGGTGGTGCCACTGTCTCTCTCTCTCTCTCTCTTTAAAAAAAAAAAAAAAAAAAAAAAAAAAAAAAAAAAAAATCATTGACCTGCTACCTGAATTTAACTTCTTTTTGTTGTTTATTTTTTGACAGTGGAACCTGGTGTGTGATGAAAGCTGGAAAAAGCCATTCACTTCTTCTTTGTTTTTCGGTGGCATTCTTGCAGGCTCCTTCATTTCAGGACAGCTCTCTGACAGGTTGCAGACTAAATATGTTGTTGTTTACAGTATGGACTGAATCATTTCATTTTAGTTTAATTAAGGAATGCAACTTCCTTCAAATCTAAGAAATATTTAACAGCGAAAGACATTGGCTTTAGAAAAGGCCTGTTTAATCTGTATATATCAATGTTTAGGTAAACTTCATGGAAGTCAAAGTCTATAAAATGATTACTTGAATGTGCCAATATTTAAATAAAATACTATGTGTTAGATAAATAATTAAAGCTAATCAATAAATCTATACATTTTACTAACAAAAAAGTGTTAGACTATAATTATTTTAAGGTTACAGCATTTCATAATCAGTGGGGCTAGAACTGCTTCACACAAAATAAATTATCTGAATTGGACTCATGGTACAGGTTAACCAAGGAAATGTTAGGATCCATTTAATGATCCACACTGACAAATAAAATTATATAATGGTTTCCCCCACATTAGTTAAAAAAAAAAAAAAAAAAAAAAAAAAAGTACAGAAAAAATATGTATTATTTTAAATAGTGTTATTTCAGATTTTAATCAGTGATTCTTACATTTATGGCTTTAACAGATGCTGAAATATTTCTGCATGATACATTTGATAAATTAATTAATTAATTTCCTGTTTTGGCACTATACAAAGCCTAGCTCAACATGTGAATGCTATAGATAAGAAAATATCAGGTGTTACCATTTTAGTGCTGAATTCAGGTATATTGGGATATCAGAAATTTACACTACACATTAACAGCAGATATTACTGAAGGTCTGTCAGTGCAAAAAGAATAAAAGTAGCAATATTGGTGGAGGATTGAGTGGTTTTGTTTTAGCTCCTTCATGGTACAACAATGCAAGATCTTACAGAATGTTACTATTTGCTCAACATGTTTACTGACTGCTCTGTGTTTTGTCTTAATTTCAGATTTGGGAGGAAAAGGGTGATGTTTGCCACCATAGCACTACATGTAGTCACAACACTGATTCAAGTTTTCTCTTCAACCTGGTTCATGTTTGTCGTCTTGTATTTTCTACTTGGAGTAGAACAAATTTCTAATTACCTGGTTACATTTGTTCTAGGTATGTCCAACATATACCTCACCATATACAAATAAATTTAACATAAAGTAATACATTTTTGTATTCAGGAGCAGAAATTTTAGGTCCACGGGTCCGAACATTTTTTTCCACTGCTGGAGTGTGTCTGTTTTTTGCTGTGGGCTATATGCTGCTACCCCTGCTCGCATTCTTTGTAAGAGACTGGAGGCTGCTTCAAGTTGGCTTCATATTGACAGACTTCCTTTGTTTGCCTCTCTTCTGGTAGGTAAGAGTGTTTAAGTGTATTTTTTTTTTGGGACTTTTCCCTTCATTTAATTTTTTTTTTTTTTTTTTTTTTTTTTTTTTTTTTTTCAGATTTTTTTCTGGTCTTGCATGTTGTTTTGCAGCCCATAAATCAATCAATGAGAGGTCCTTTTTAAAATGCATTTTCTAAATTACCTTTGGGGATTTCACTCCAATCCAGTTCTACTCCTGGTAGGGTGCAGGTGGTTGTTTCACAAAAGTTTTCTGCTTCAACCTCTGAAGAACAGGCAATTAAAAACCAGACCACCAACTTTTTCTATATATATGTTAAAGCAAAGATCTGTAGTAATGCCAAGGAGAGAAACAACCAAAATGCACGTTGGAGTAAGGGATAGAAAGATGGATTTTTGATTAATTTATGGTAATGATGTCACATACAGTCAAAAATAAGTCTAAATGTGAAGCTCTCTGTTTTCTGGTCAAACTATGTTCTTGGTCATTAGGGTTAGGTCATAATCCTACATTAAAGCCCAAAATTATTCATACCACTGTCAGATTTAGATTTTTAATTATCTTTCTTCAGCCATTATGCTTGATTCCAATTAGAAATAAGACAGGCATCTGTCAAAACAATGTAAGAGAAGTATCAATAAAAAACAAAACATAAAATGACATGTCAATTTACATGGCATAAAAGCAGAATTGAACATGTCAAAGTTTTTTTCAGTTTACATATTTCTAAAGGGCCTTTTGACATAAAATACACACCAGATTCCAGTAGCAAACAAAATACTTTACTGTACTGTTTATTTATTTACACAGAGACAATGTACAACATTTCATTACCCTTATAAAAGGAGAAATGCATTGTACCAGGTTATAACAAAAAAAGTGAATTTCCACTTGCAGTCCCTGGACAGGTTGATGTAATCAAATATAATTAAACAGTTCATGAATTAGTAAAAAAGCCAGTTTAGTACTTAATTATATACATTTCTGTTAAGTCATTAGTAAAAAACCAAAACATTGTCTATACATACAAAGAAATAGAACATAATAAGTCCATAAATAAAGTTACGGGTAAAAAATTGGAATGGCATATGAAAAAAGTATTTACAGAAAGGTATTAAATGTTTTGTGGAAAAGCATTTTTTGGTAGTGACAATTTCTCTGTATGGAGAAACTAATCACATATATTGCGCGGGTGACATTTTGACCCCATTCTTCGTTACAGTCTTCAAACTTGAACATTCTTGGGGGCTGCTCCATGTACTCTGTTCTTCAGTTCTTTACATAGATTTGCAATTGGATACAAGTCAGGTGACTGACTGGGTCATTCCATCAGTTGTAACTTCTTTATCTGAAACAGTGTCCTTGCTGTTTGATACTATTGTCTTGGAACTATTATCTTATCAAGAATATCCAGAAAAGTACAATAATCCTTTCAGTTATCTGAAATCTGGAAGCTCTAAATGCTATAAAAAAGCCAACACCACAACTTTCCCAAGTGCAAACTTCACTTTTGTGGTAGTGTTTTTGCATTGATGTGCAGAGGATTCTTGCAAACATGGTATGTGCAATCACATTTAGAGGACTCAGTTTAACCTCGTTGAACCAGACTATTCTCCCAGAATTTTAAAGGCTTGTCCAAAACTTCTTCTGCATACTTTTAGCAAGTTTAAACCTGCCTTTTCTTTAATAGTGGAATCTGGTACAGTGAGCGAGCATAGAAGTAACTGCCGTTGAGTGCATAGCTTAATGAATTCATGGGAAAAGCTGCCAATTATTTCCAAGTCTTTCTGAAACTCTCTGCAAGTGCTCTCTGGCTCTTGATTGTTCTTTTGACATTCCTGTTGTAAATCCAACAAGACGCAAATGGCTGTTTTTATGATGAAATTATGTCCTTACCAGTTCCAAAATATGGCTCTAATGGCACTTACTGGAACAATAACAGCAGTAAGATTTGTTTTGTGAAAGTATCTTTGCTTTTACCAATCGTACCACACTGTGCAGTACTTTGATAATGAGAAACCTTTTTGGCAATCAGTTGATATTAAACCAGCTGATATTGATTCATACACATTGTTATGGTTTGAGGTAACTGCCTGACCACATGCAGAAGCACTCCCAGGACACGGATGAAAAGTTAAAGATGTTATTACAAAGAAAATAATGAATATTGTTCTGGAAATGGTTCAGATCTGACTTTGGGTAATGGGAACTGCAGGAACTAGGTAAGATAAGGTGGTGAGATGGAGAGGTGGAAGATTAAATGGAGGGAGATTTGCAGAAGTTACTTGATGAGGTCTGGGAGAGAGATGCAATCAAAGGATGAATTACTGAGCCAGAGGGTAGTTGAGGTTGTAGTGACTTGGATACTGGGAACATGGCGGAGGGTGGGCCAGGTTCGATAGAGAGTGGGTGAAACGAGGAGGAAGAGTCCAGAAGCTGTCAGCCAAAGGTATGTTACCAGGTTCTTCACAGGAAGCTTGTATATGACTTGGGAACACCAGAGAGACACACTGGAGCAGAATCCAGAGGAGCATCGGGAAACCCGGAAGAAAAGTTTCTGAGAATCATCAACTGAATCAGGGGGGCCTGAAGTTACCATGAATGGGCAACACTCAGGCATCAAAGCACTGACAGTAGGCTCCTTCTGTGGTCCTCACTGATGAGGCTTGATCAGATGCAGGTGCAAGCAATCAGCGGGGACACCCCTGCCAACCGTGCTCCACAACTTCCTCTGGAGGATGATCTGAGGACCTGCAAAAAGTGAAGAAATTCCCAGACCCCAACACATACAGACATTAGTGATTCCTACATATTGACAAATTTCAGCTGGTTTCTTGGCTTTCTATGCATTTTTGCACATCCTTTTCTCCATTTGTTAAATACTTAATCCCTGGCCATTCCATTTCATTAATTTATGGACATTTTTTTGGCATTTTCATATGGACTGCTTGTGTTGTTACCAACATCTGGTGTGAATTTCCTGTCAATACAAATATTATGAATATATTAATTGAGAAAAGTTTTAATACTTATTTTACCTGTTGTGAATACCTTTTATTAATAATCAAAGGGAAAAATCCTTATGAACATTACTAACCAGCTTTTTACCCTTTCTAATAACGTGCATCATCTGCCATGGTCCATCAGCGATCAAAGTCATAGAGGTGGTGGGTATGACTCAAGCATGGATAGGCTGCAGCAGCATTACTGATACGTTTTAGCTTTTGACAGATTATAAGCATAATAGGCAGGAATGTTATACATTTTGGATGTCTGACAAACCATCCACTAACATTTTTGTTTAGTTTGTTCTTGTCAACAAAAACCCACAGATGGCTCGTCATGTTTTAGTAATCAAAGAGCCATGTTATTTTCATCATCTTGTTATCATTATGAAAAAAGGTGTGTCAGTGAAATAATTTTGTTATTGTCATTGTTAACGAAAACAACACTGGGTTAGAGACCCCTTTTACAGGATAACGGGTGGCGGGTCTCCCAAAAGAACTTACAAGCATCATGACTCCACCTTAGATAAGCAGATAAAATGAAGAAATTAATGAATTTCATGTAAGGCAATGTTTTTTTTTTTTTGTTGTTTTTTTTTTTTATAAAGAAACTGATCCTTCTTTTACACACTGAGCAAATAATCAATTTTTCCCCATTGAATAACAGCATTGATATAAATCTGAAGTGTGGCAACCAGTAACTTATGAGATTTTAGAATAAGAGTTCATTGTCTGTTGATTGCATAAATGTGACTTGCTGTACAAACTCTATCAGATTCACAAATGATAGCCAGTGGCACCAGAATGGGAGGACCATTGCCCCCCCCCACCCCTGACACACACACTTTACTGCCCTGCCCAATCATCATCTGGTCCCACCAGATATTCATGCAGCCTGCACCTTACCGTTACTGATGTGTATCTCTCCAGAGAGAGAGGCACAAACAAAACCTTTTATGTATAGACAAGTAACTACATGCACATCCCAAAGGCAGTTGCTGGTTGCAACAGCACTGCACGCAAATTGCAGGTCGCTATGTGGAGAAAATGGAGGCAGAGGAAGACAAATGACCTTCTCTGTTCATGTGGATATCTTTGAAACAACAAAAGAAAAAAATAATCAGGTCTTGTAGCAAACTGTCAAAGTCACTGTTTCAATTTCTGCGCTTGACTTTTTTGTTGTCTGTAGTCTTAAAAAATCCTGTCATTCTATTTTTATGAGTCAATTTTTAAACTGATGACATACTGAATTATATTTAATTTATATTCGGTTTAAATATTATTCAACACGAACAAGCTGAACAGAGAATCCACATTGTGCCATTACACATCAAGCAGATGAATATTAGTAACTTTTTCTCCACAGTGAGAAAAACCACTGATTTCTGTGGCCTGAATGCAGTCTCACAACTTTCTCCTGGTCCACATGGACCTGGATTGCGTAATGAACTCAGTGCAAGTTTCTGTTTTGATAGCAATACCTCTCATAAGGGTGTGTAAATATGGCTGTGCCAAAAATAAGCAGGAAGACAGATGAAATATAATCTTATGGTGATAATAGCTTTATATCATTGCTAATGTCTTCAGTTCTCTCTCTTTGAGGCAGGTTCATCCCAGAGTCTCCTCGGTGGTTGATTTCTCAGGGTAGAATAGAGGAAGCTGAAATAATAATCCGCAACGCAGCCAAGATAAACGAAACTGAACCTCCAGATATCATCTTTAGACTTCTAAAGGTGAGAGCATGTGTTGATAGTCACCTCTCTCTCTCTCTCTCTCTCCATTCCCCAAATTGTAGCTGAAGTGAAAGGTCATAAAGCATTTTGTCTCGGTAGAGCTGAAAACAGATGAATACTTCTGATGCATGTAAGCACTACTTTGTGTTTGTCTATAACATAAAATCCCTGTTAAAAAAAAACACATTGTAGGCTGTGGTTGTAAAGTGACAAAATTCGAAAAACCGTTGAAAACAATGTTATCGTTTGAAATACAGCTGTTGTAATGCAACACGTTTCCATTTTTTTTCAAATGCTTACAGGGAAACCCACTGGAGCATTTCACTTCTGCTATTTTTTAAAATTTAAAGCAAAACAATGCTCTTTAAAAGTAGTGACTTATTTTACAACTGTGAAATTCTGTCTTTAGAAAATACTTTTTCTACCCTGCCTCAGTATTGTGACTAAATCTTGAAAATGACATTGTTGCAAAATGATAACTTCCTCTGTGCAGACACATGTCCGTCATTTCTTTCATTATGAAAATACTGCAAGACCTTCACCAGGGATACAAAGTTTGATAGAAGTTAAAATTCATGCATATTCCCAGTATTTTTTTGTTCTTAAGACTTCTCAAATGCAAAAACAAGATGTTGTCAAATTTCATTTCTTGTTCTTGCTGTGTGGGAGGAACTGCAGGCATGTAATAAAAGGCAATGACTGCAGGTGAGCAATAAGTGGAGGTAGTTAGTTTTCCAAGCCATCAAATCAATCATTCTAATGACTTTGCATCCAGGTAGTCAGTGCTACTTGTTAAATATTTGTTGTTCCTGGTGCTCTGCTTTCTTACAGAATGGAGGCAAGAATGAAGAGACGAAGGCCCACAACATCTGTGACCTTCTTCGTTCTCCAAACATCCGATGGCTCTCTGTCATGCTGTGGCTGGTCTGGTTAGTCTGAAATTTTCTCAGCTGATGTTTTTCATAGCAACTATACACACAGAGCTTTTAAACTTGGGACAGACAAGAATGAAAAGTATATTCAGAAACTTGCATGCACAGAACCGGTTTGTCTCTGTTCACACCTCATGTACACCTTAACCTGTTACACACTGATTGAGTTGATGCCTGTAGCCAAGATAAAAATCCAATTTTGAATAACAACATGCTTGTACTTTTTCCAATTCTGGAAAAAGACCACTGTTTTTTGTTTTGGTTTATGAAAGTGATAAACAGACTCAAAGTCATGTGTTTGTCTTTCACATAAATATCACACCATTGTACTGGACAGAACAAAAGTGTTAACAAGTCAAATCAAGTTTATTTTTATAGCACATTTCAGCAGCAAGGCAGTTCAAAGTGCTTTACATCATAAAAACAAAGTTTTCTGGGAGTTTGTTCCAGATTTATGGTGCATAAGATCTGAATGCTGCTTCTCCATGTTTGGTTCTTGTAGACTAGAACCACAAGACCTGAGTGGTCTGGAAAGTTGATACAACAACAGATCTTTAATGTATTGTGATGCTAAGCCATTCAGTGATTTATGAACAAACAGAAGTATTTTAAAGTCTGTTCTATTTTTGCAGAATCGTACAATTACCTTGCACGAAATATTTGATTGACGCGTTCTGCTGCTGAACCATTTCCAGACTCAGCATGTCAGACCAAATGAGAAAAGTGGTTGGACCTGTTTGTATCTGCAAAACTCAGTTACCTCAAACAAGTTAAAGTCCTCAAATGCATTCTTCCCTAATAAATGTAAGGTTTTAACAATGAAATCTGAATTATAAGACGGAACTATTTCGACTCTTTCTCCATAGACAAAAATCACAAGACCCTCCAAATAGGCCTCAACTTTGACATCAATTCATAACTTCACCGTTCTTAAAAACAAACTGGAAGCTCACATTGCTGTGGTGTAGTTCTTGCTAGTGACAAAGTTAACCTAATAATTTTGGTTCATGAGCATTGCTATTCTTCAGCCAAATTGGATGGCATGATCTCTAACCTGTCTCCACCTGGTCTTCATCACTTTTCCCTATTCATTTGGCTCACTGATTACCTCTCCTTATTCTCAGCCGTCATACTTGTTAAACAGACTTTACACAGATATACCCTAAGGTGGGAGAAACAGACGTATTTCATTAATACTTTATTTTGTATTTAATAAACTAAATACTTTGTCATTTATACTTCAAATCCATCTCCACAGGAACACCCTCACCATTCCCTACTACGTTCTTTCCCTGAACACAGCGAACCTTCATGGAAATCCCTTCCTCAACTGTTTCCTGTCTGCTGTGGTAGAGATACCAGCCTACAGTTTGTCGTGGATTATGTTTCGCTGGTGTTCGAGACGGCTCAGCCTTTTCTCAATGTTTTTTGCAGGAGGATTCTTTATTTTCACCACACAGCTCATACCAGCACGTATGGCATCACAGCTTGTAAAACTATGTATTAAACCTGTTGCATCAGAATTTCATATCTAATCTTGATCAGTTTTATATTTCATTCCCTGCAGATTTAGTTGTTCTATCCATAACATTTGAGATGCTGGGGAAATTTTCAGTGTCGACTGTGTTTTCCATTACGTATGCTTACACAGCAGAGCTGTACCCAACAGTGCTGAGGAACACAGCTGTTGGGGCTTGCTCTACAGCCTCCAGAATTGGAAGCATTATTGCTCCATACTTCATTTACTTACGTAAGTGCTATCATATTCCTAGAATTCTGTAGAAATTCAGACAAAATTACTAATCATTGAGTTAAGATGCCTTGTAAAAGTACCTATAAACCTTGTTTTTTTTTCACACGATAATTTTATGTGATAGAGAAGCGCAAAATAGCACAACTGCAGTGGAAGGACAAAGGGCATGTAGCTTCAGCAGGGAGAGATAGAAATTTGATTTCAGACTCAAGGTTCACCCAAAAAACAAGATAACAAACAAAAAGATTGGATCACTAAAGCTTTTAACACACTACACAACTTTCACAGTCTTCACAGATTTTCAAGACTTGGAGTCACGCTGGTTTCAGCGGATTTTGGTAATACAGCTGAAAGACCAGGGATAACGCACTTAAGTTGTCCTGCTGAGAGATCATAGACCAGTAGTCCCCAACCCTGGTTGTCAGGCCCCCCTGTCCTACATGTTTTAGTTGTGTCTGTTCCAGCACACCTGATTCAAATGATTGCATTACTTCCTCTGCAGCCATCAAGTGCTGCTGAAGCCTGTTAGTCACACAGTTAATTAAGTCAGGTATGTGGCAGCAAAGAAACACCTAAATCATGCAGGCCAGCGGGGCTTGAGGGCCAGGGTTGGGAACCACTGTCATAGACTACAAGATCTGTCAAACCAATAAAAGCAAATTTAACATGCCAAACTGTGAAGGGTGACATTCTGAAGGGTAAACAAACAGACCAGGAGGCAGAGGTAGCAGAAGATACTATCAAAATTTCATGCAGTATATTTCTGTTCTTCTCCACCATAAATAAAAGATCTGCTATTTAAAATACTTTCTCCCACAGATATATTTCTTAAATCAAATTTTGTTTTGGATGGTATTGACTGTTTTGGCCCTGTGATGGAGTGGCGACCTGTGCAATATATACTCCGTCACAGTGGATTTTGTTACAAGTTTCAATGCTGGCTCTGTTCTAAAAATTGTATTATTTCTATTGGTACCAACAATAATTTAATGTTAACAATGGATTACTAAATGTCCATTTAATAATTTCCCCCGATGTTTTGCCTTCTTTGCAACCTGGTCGAAAAATCATACATTTAGTTTTTCTTTTTTTTTAAAGGACCCTGCCAAAAATGAAAGCATACCTGAAATTACCCACTTTACATTTATTGAGATAGGCTGTTTTTTAATTTGTTTTGAGCAGCTCTATGCCTTACTGCTGACTATAGACAATGTTGTTTCCCATCTTCTCTCATTTGATGTCACACCACAGGAACCTATTCTGTCTCCCTGCCTTACATCCTTGTGGGAAGTCTCACAGTTTTGACTGCACTGCTGAGCCTCCTTCTCCCTGAGAGCTTTGGGATGCCTCTGCCAGACACCATCAGTCAAATGCAAAGCTTTCCTGGGTAAAAGAAAAACACCTGCTTCACCTCAATTAGACTGACAGACATTGATGTTGCATTCATTTAGATGTTTTTAGGGCTTTATTAAAAACAAAAAACAAAGAAACAACAAAAAAACAAAGCTGTATTTTTTTTTTTTTTCACTCAACAATTTGATTTAATACATCAGCAAAAAACACACCCTCGCTTTTTAAAATTTCTTTTTTATCGGTCTATAAAAACATCACATTTAAATTGTTGACTGGGTACTATGTTTATGCATGTGCACAAACACTTTAGGTGTTGGATGGTTTTACAGAACAATTCAGAAATCATGCTAAAGAGAAAACTGCTTCTACTTCTTGAACCAGTGTTTTCAGTTTGTCTTGCATCTAACTTGAAACATTCTTAAACATACACTCATCCACCCCTCAGGAAATTTGTTTAGCATCAAAACATTCCACTTTCAGTGCGGTACACTAATGCAAAAGCGCTGTAAGTCCACAATAAAAATCTTAAATAAGCTTGGAAGATTATCGTTAAATTTATAAGATAATTTGGAGTTTATTATTTTTTTATTTAAATGTATGTGATTTTTTTTTTTTTTTTGCAGGCTGAAAATACACACAGCCATAATGACACTTTTCTTACTGGCTGCTGGTTGTTTAAAATACATTTTAAAAATATATGAGAAGAAGGCAAATCATTCAGCTACAAGCATTCAAACTACTTACAACCTGCCACTAGATATGGTTGTTGTAGCATTGGGCTCGGCCGTTATGGAGTCGGCAGTGGAGGTAGAGAATTGAGTGGAAGTAAAATGGAAAAGCAACAAGGATGACCGCAGTCTTGAGAGACTCCAAAGCCAATCTTCAAAGTCACACTGTCCACCATTTTATGGCATTTTAAGTGCAGCTGACAAGTTTTCTGGAAATGTTGATTTAATTTTTTAGCAAGACTTTGCACCTATTGTTATATAAATGGTTAATATCAGTGTTGTTACTTTTATGAGTCAGTAACCTGACTGAATAAACATGTATTTATTTTTTTTCTTCCAGATGTTGTCAGAAAAGACCTTATGTCCTTACCAACAGTAAAGAAGAGGAAAATGCTGCAAAAGAAAATTCTCTGTGCAGGCAGAGCACCCCGCACAACTAACAAGCTTATGGGTGGCTGTAAATTCTCAAAGATCTCAAAGATTAAGATTATTAGTATCTTTCTGATCATTCTACTATAGCTGTTCTTCCTCTGTGCAGTTGTTCTGTTTCCAGTATTGCACTGGGCACTTTCTGTTGTGAAAAAAAGACTCTTTTGTTTTCTGTTCTGTAAATATTTCTTCAATCAACAATGAATTTGTAAATCCTCACTACACTTTTTTTCATATTCTATTTTGTTGTAATTTGTGCTTTTGTGGAAGATAAACACATAAACAGCAATAAACTATTAAGGAAGGTGGAATGTACAATGTAATTTGGAAGAAATTTGCTCCGTAGATGCTAAAGAAACAGAATTTTAAACTGAACTAGTGAAACACAACATGACAGATTGTCACAGTAGACTGTCTGGTATTACAACTGGTTCTGAGGTTTCAGTTCTTTTCAGGCAGGGACACTTCATCCTGTGGTAAAGAGAAAAAACACAAATAAGCATGAGCACAAGATAGCTGGCTTATATATAAAAACCTCATAGTAACCTGTTGCAGTGTGATCTTAGTTCATGCATTTTTCTGTGAAAAATTGCTGACTACAGACAACATGGTTAGAGGGGGAGTAGCGTGCTCATAGTTGCCTACATCAGACTTTACTCAAAGCTGCAGTATGTAATTTTCATGAAAAATGTTTTTTTTTACATATTTCTTAAAATTATCATTATATTGTGACAGTACAATATAAGGCAGATAATCTGTTAAAAAAAAAAAAAAAAAAAATCAAGCTCCTCTGCCTTCTCACAGTGCTCCCAGTACTAACTGCAGAAATACACCACTCAGTCAGAAACAACCAATCAGAGCCAGGAGGAGGGTCTTAGCGCTGTCAATCACCCTCATGAACGCACCAGAACACTCTCCCCCTTGCTGTCTGCTATGCTACAGCTGGTTCACAACATAGCCTGCTATGAATGCTATTGCTAATTAACATGACCACCAATGAACAGCTTTCCTGGAACGTTAATTTGTTTCTCCGCCATTAGCACATTTAGTGGTGCGTACACGAGATTGACTAAAAGTATTTGGCTCATGATTGACATTACATTTGTAGGAAAAAAGGGGATGCTTCCAACTCTGAGGGCACCATCCAAGCTGTGAAGCATGTGGGGACAATAATATGTGTTTTGCTGCAGGAGGGACAGATTAATTTCTCAAAACAGATAGATCATTAAGTATAAGGTAACTGTTAAAACCAGGAAATGTGCTACATACACCCATTAGGTTAGTTTCCATCCACAGTACCATCTCAAGACATCAGTCAGGAAGATGGAACAATGGGTCTTCCAAATGGACATTTACCCTAATCATACCACCAAACTACAAAGTGGTTTTTAGGACAACACAGTCATTTTGCAGTGGGTCTCACAAAGTCCTGATCTCAGTCTCATAGAAGTTTGTGGGAGGAGCTTTAAAGGTGTATGTGATCTATAAACCTGACTCTGTAGAACCAATTCTGTTTAGAGAAATGGGCCAAAATTCCAGCAAACTATTGTGAGAAGCTTCTGGAAGTAAACCTAAGTCATGCAGTTTAAAGGTAGTTCTACTGAATAAAGCAATGTCAACTTTGAATCTACAGAAATAAAAAAGCTGACTTTGTGTTCTGTATTATTTTTGTTTAAAATTTAACATTTCAATTGTTCTAAAAAAAAAAAAAAAAATCATATTTTAACAGGTGGGTGTCAGCAAAATAACATACAAACCTGATGGAGTTACATGAGTTCTTTCAGGACTTATTTGAATGATACCAAGTTGTTATACACCTTATTTAAACTAATCTTTTAGATTAGTTTAAATAAGGTGAATCCTGACTATAGTACAAATAATACCTTTGTCTTTCATGCATTTGTTGAATGGTTTCAGGGAGTGGTTGCTTAAAACTCTCTGGAAGCAAAAGAGCAGCAAAGGCAGTTGCAACACCCAGAGCCCCAATTGTAATATAAGGCAAGTATCTGAGGTATGCACCTGAAAAGGATAGGAGAGTTTCAAGAGAGAGAGGAAGGCGCATTAATAGAGCCTCTCAATTCAGGTATTTGTAGAGGTACAAAATCTCATTTGCTTACCAAGACTTAACAGAAAAGGACTGATACAACTTCCTGTTCTTGAAACTGTCGTGGTTGTCCCTATTGCTGTGTTTCTGAGGGATGTTGGGAAAAGCTCTGTGGTGTAGGCGAACATCAGGGAGGCTCCAGTGGTGAAAGCATACTTACCCACCATCTCCAGTGCAAGAGACAAACCAAACAGATCTAAAACATGTGAATGTTTTTAAGTCTATGGAACAAAACACGTTAGACTGAGATTCACTTGACTCTGTTGTCATAATGTTTCTCATAACTCGACTGAAGAGGTAAATTAAGTCTTTTTGCTAACCTTCTGGGACAAGTTGTATCATGAACAGTGGAACAGATCCAAGGATCAATGTACCAGTGACCGAAAATCGTCTTGGGAGGTATCTCAGTGCAATCCAGCTTGATATGTATGCAGGGACCTCCACGAGTGCGGCAATGAAACAGCTGATGTAAGGGTCAGTATGAAGCTGAGCTGTATTAAAGGACAAACTATAGTAGGCAGTAGTCATGGTAAATCTGTGAAAAACCAAAGAATTAAGTACAGTTCTGTTCAGTTGATTATAAATGGTATATAAAATAAAATTATAAAAAGCTTACAACAGATTTAATCCTGAGGAACTTCCCTGCTCAAACATAACTATTAATATAGAATTATTCAATTATTATTCAATAATT
Organism: Anableps anableps; assembly: GCA_014839685.1. Classification (NCBI taxonomy): domain Eukaryota; kingdom Metazoa; phylum Chordata; class Actinopteri; order Cyprinodontiformes; family Anablepidae; genus Anableps; species Anableps anableps. The sequence goes on along the minus strand of CM026078.1, from coordinate 24,779,675 downwards.
AAAAATCAAAACTAACATGGAGTTTAATGACGCATAATTGGCTACAGACATATTCAGTAAATGAGAATGTGTTCAGATGAGGCTGATTTGTCAAATTAAAGGTACCTTCTGAAAATAACAACCTTTAAGCAGGTGTTAAATATACTTTTCATTGAGCTTTTTATTCTGTATTAAAAATGTTTTTTTTTTATTAGTAAAAATAGAGTTTGTGGTTCTGCTCTCACTACGTGCTCATCCAGTAGGAGTGAATGCTGCAAATCAATGACTCACTGCAATCTGCTGGGTTTCCTTAGATAGAAAACTCTTTAAACTAATTTGAATAATGAACTGACCTTGATGCACTGTTTGATAACTAGGTTCAATTGAAATGTATGTGTGATTGCAATGAAATGACTTTTGTTTTGTAAAGTGGCTCAAGATGTACATTTGCTGTGAATTGGTGATACATAGATAAACTGAATTGAATTGAGTTGAACTGAATTGACAGAGTTTGGAGATTGGTCTGCAATGGTTTAAATAGCTAGGGTCACCTACTTTTAGAAGAGGAGTAACAAATGCAGATTTCCAATCTAAGGGGATTTTATTTAAAGTCAAGGTAAGTTAAAAAATATGACAAAGTGGTATTGCTGCACAGCTATATAATGTGTTTCACTTAATGAATTGAATTACTGAAATAAATGAATCTTTCAAAAAAAAAAAAAAAATCTAATTTCTTCTGTATGACTTTAGGTTATGGTTTACAAAAACTGAAACAGCACTAATTAGTTAATTAAGTGTCAATTCAGTTTATTTATATAATGCCAGTTCACAATAAACATTGTCTCAACACACTTCACAAAAAAGGCTCAATTCAATCCAATCATGCAGACAGATTCCAAGTCAATTACATACATTAAAATTTGGTTCAAGTGACACTGGTTGTATCAATGCTGCCAAGTTTAGTTTATTTTTCGAATTTGTAAAAAAGTTTATCCAAAGAAACCCAGTCAATTGCATCGAGTCACTGACTTGCAGCAATATTTTCTATATTTCTTAATATTTTTACATGACATATTTACCAAATTGTTCACATAAGTTTTTTTAATTCAAACATAGTGGTAAAGACAAAATATCTCTAAAGGACCCCCAACAATACTAGTATTTCATATTTCTCATAGGCCAATTTACTACAACGTAAAAGGTGTTTACTCACGACACCAAGCAGAGGATGAGTGTTGTGATTCTGATGCTGCTGTGTCTTATAAGGTCCAACATACTGCTTTGTCCCTTATCAGCTTTTATCTCTTTAACCTGCATACACAAAATGTCATGAATAATCTATTTAAGTCATGGCACAGATTTCCAATATAGCATTGGGAAACACTTTCAGCTTGTGATAGTGTTTACGCGTAAATTAAATTTAATCACAATTTAACAATTTCTTTAAGCTTTGCAATGGCTGAAATACATAACTGGTTCCTCTTAAACTGTCAACAATATTTGGTATTAACTGTCAATGAAATTAGACAAACATCTTAATATTATTCCAGCACTTTGTCAGCATATGTTGTTATACTTTTGCAATGACCCTCTGTGGTAGATTCCTTGACTCCCTTAAAAGATGTACTTTAAACAATTTCAGACTTCAAAAAGTGGTAAAGAAAAAAGATCGGGTGATGGTCATTTTGCCATTTCACACTTTGGTAGTTTTGCGCCACATTGGCATCCATTCAAACCTGACAGGGTGACATTTTGTGCAATCAACGATTTAGAGTACATTTCTATATTTTCTCTTAGGCTAAAGTAAAGAAATCAATTTGTGCTATTTAAGCACATAATTTTAACTAGAAGTAGGTCACTTAGAATGATTTCTTTTTAATCAGGAGTCATAATCTGTCAAGAGTTGACCAAAAGAAGCAGTGGTCACAACCACAATGGAAACAGGGCGTGATGCAGTGTCTTTAGACAATAATCTAAGATTAGATTAGATAAAATCATATGTGACATTTGAGCTTTTTATGATTATTTGTCTTGATAATTCATGCAAAATACCATAGGAACAAAATGGGGGTGTAAAAGAGAAAAAACTCCAACTTTTTTATTCAAATTTTAAATAAGAAAACAAATTATTGCATTTTTATCAAGATTGCTCTTTTATGAATCTATCTAAGGCCTTCTAATCCACTCAAAAAATTAAGCATTGCTTTTTCTACTCATGGTTCATCTCCAATCAAAGTTCGCAAGTTTTGTCTGTTCTTGTGCTGACAGACACAAAGCATCATGGTTTAATGGCTGGATTCACTTTTCAGTGACTGTACCATGGCTTGGAAATCTTCAAAATAATTGATGTTTATGTTTATAACATGTTAAGTCAGACACTGCATTATAAAGACAAAGGCATTTAATTTATAGTAAATCTGTCTTTAAAGAGACATATTGATCTATCTGTATTTACAGAGAAGCCCAAAATTATACCTCTAGCATTTTTTAAATTAATCTCTTAATTTTAACATTATGGCAAGCCAAGTCAAATTTACTTATATAGCACATTTCAGCAGCAAGGCAGTTCAAAGTGCTTTACATAATAAAAATATCAAGCATCTAGCAAATATACATCGAAATCATCAAAATCATCGAGCAAATACACTTAATATCATCAAAACATCTGCATTCGGCTTTGAAGGGGTTCGCTCATAAAATATTTATTTCTGAATCTGTCTGACATTTTTGTGTTTTGTGTGGTGTTTCAGGTTTGATGGTGGATAGAAAGGATTTCTGATTTAAACCACATAGGCTATGTTTATAGAATTTGATGGTTAACTTACGCTGTAAGTTTCAAAGATGACCCTTGGAGCTTGAACTTTGTTCCATTGAGCAGCTTTTCTTATTATAGCCTCCGCTTCCTCAACTCTGCCTTGAGAGAGTAGCCAGCGAGGGGATTCTGGAATAAGCCTGTTCAAATTTAAACAATCCACATCCAGGATTAGACAGCATAATTTACTTAAAATGCAATTTAGTATTAACAAGCAACATGTTATGAATACAATTTTTAATGGTTTTCTTGTAACCTACCACCAAAGGGGAATGTAGGTCAGACCAGGAATAGAGAGAGCCATGAGGAGAGATTTCCAGTCCCTCAAAAAGTAAGCAGTGACCGGTAGCAGTATGTATCCAACAGCAAAGCCTAAGCATGTGCCCATAGATGAATAAAGGATACGTACGTTACCAGTTAAAACCTCAGCACCTACAAACCACAAAGAAGAAAATTTGAACAGAAATCTGGGTTAGGACAATGTGTATGTGCCATCTCTTGGATGATGAACACTAGTTTTCTGCAGGGTAATGTTATTTTGAACATGACTTAATATTTGCAGGACTGTTTATGTAATAAAATCGTATTCTGTACCAAGCACAAAAGCTGCCACAAAGTTGGATATTTGCCCCAGCCCATTGAAGAAGAGGAGAATGACAAACACAGTCCATGAGGTAGAGAAGACTTGAGCAAAGGTAAATATTGTTTGTGCAGCCATAGTTGCGAATAGAATAGGTTTCCTTCCATACCTAGAGAGAAAGATGGAAAAAGATAAACTATTTCATTTTAGGTCTTAATCCAATTTTCTTTTACCTTTAGGACTTTAAGGCATCCATAGATTTGCTGTCAAAGTATCCAGTTACAGTATTTATCAAACAAAACCACACTGAAACATAAAGTGCATTGCACAAATACAGAAACTGAATAATTCTATATGTGCCTGATTTTACTGTATTAAAATCACTATTGCGTTGGAGTGTATGTAATAGGATTTGAATCCAACTGAAAGATTTGATTGTAATGAAATGAATTGGACTGATTTGTTCTGAATTGAGATTTTGTATAAATCCAATCAGGATTTTCCACTAAGAACATTAATTGTTGACCTTTAATCACAGGGACAGATTTCAGCATAGTTTATTGGTATTTTATGTGATAGACCAACACAGAACAGTGTTTAATTGTAAAGTGGGCAGTGTTTATGTTGAGACGGTTTTCAAATTCATTTTTATAAACAGAAATATTTGTCCATTTTTCTTTGGAAAATTGCTCAGCTCAGTCAGACTGCATTGTGAACATCAATTTTAAGTCTTTGTCAGAGAATGTCAAACAGATTTAGGTCTGGACTTTGACGAGGCCCTTCTAACACATAAATATGCTTTTCTCTACACCATTCAAAGACTGCTTTGACTCTATATTTAGTGTTTTTTGTCTTCTGATAGAATACCCTCCAGCCCATTCTTTTGCAGCATCGAAGTTGTTTTTGCCCTTCATTTAGCTCCATCTCCATGTCAACTTTCCTGTCCTTTCTGAAGAAAAACATCCCAACATAATTATGCTGCTGCCACCATGCTTCATAGTGGAGATCGTGCATATGGGCTGAAGTGCTAATTTTCCATCACACATAGCTTTTTGGCCAAAACGTTAAATTTAGGTCTCATCTGACCAGAGTACCTTCTTCTACACTGTACTACACTTGACCTGTCTGCTATGTTCTTTAGCTCAGTAGGGGTAGGAGTTTGTCCTGTAACTAGTGGGTTGCTGGTTCGAACCCCTGTGTCATCATCTGTCTCAGTTGTGTTCTTGGGTAAGGACACAACAACGCAATCGTAAGACACTTCACCCACCTTGCCTGCTGATAGTGGTCAGAGGAAGAAATTATTGACTTAAAACAAGCCCCTATATAGTGCTGAAAAGTTACTTGTAAGTTAGTTTTGTCTTATTTCAAGTGTACTACAATATTTGCTATAGAAACTCAAAAATACTTGTAAGATTTTGTGTTTTTGCAGTGTGACTACAGTGTAGCAGCTTACCATCATCAGTGTGGGAACGGGTGAATGACTGACTGTATTGTCAAGTGCTTTTGGGTTTTGGTCATCTGGACTTGCTAAAGCACTATGCAATTACAGACCATTTACCATGTTTTCTTCAAGAACATCTGAGGCCTTCACCAAAACAGTTGCATTATACACTGGTGGACTGTATTTATGATTTAGGCAACCTCTGAAGGCAGGTGGTTGCATCGGATTTTCTTTAAGTACAATAATATAGATACAGATTCATCCCACACTTTTTAGATTCTATATGAAATACTATGTATGCACAATTTTGTACTAGTCTGACCACATGATTCCAAGAAAACACACTGAAGTAAGTTTTTATGGGTTTAACGTGACAAAATGTGAGGATGTATGAATACTTTTACAAGGTACTGTAAACAAACAGACTGAACTGTATTAGGTGTCAGAATCCAAACTTCTCAAAAGAGGTTAACACAGGTTTTCTTTTTCAGTATATTTCACAAACAAGCACTGCACTGGATTGTCAAAATTACTTTTAAGTCAAAAACAAGTGATGTTACTGGGATCTGATGTTTCCATTACCTGTCTGACAGCTGTCCCGAGAAGAAGGATCCAAAAAGAACCCCAACAAAGAAAACTGTAGAGGTAAATGGCTGCTTCCACTTGTCACTGCACACCAAGTCAAACTGAAAAAATGTCATTTATTTAAATCTTTTTGTCAATATTGAACAAACAATATAATCTTTGGTCAGTGGCAGATCAAGAAAATTTTACATGGGGGGCAAAGGAGTGGCAAGAGGTCTCAGCAGGGTGGTAATGCTGGACCTCTTCTGTGAAGTATGTGAAGATCCCCCTTATGTAAATCGAGAGAACAAAATATCCACAAAAACACTTATTTATTTATTAAACTATTTATTGTATCACTGTCTCTTCTAAGAAATCAAATATATTTTTAAGGATTAATGTCCTCTGTCTCATCTGCCAAAATAAGGTTAAATGCTTACTTTCTCTTATCTCCTTGAAAATGCCCGCCCTCCCCATTTCAGCGAAACATCCCAGAACCTCATTTTATTGCCTTTGCTGGTGTTTTTAGCATTCCTGGGACTTCAGGCACCAGGTTTCCTCATAAGATCTAAAATTTCATGAAATTTAACTTGTTTTGTGAGGTTTCTGTGTCATCATGATCTTGTTGAGAAATGTGGCTGTCAAAAGCAACATTTCAGCCAGAACTTTAAGGTAATTCTGCTTTTTAATAACTTGTTTTTTGTTTTGTTTTTTTTTATTAAAACCTCCCTTCTTCCTGAGTACAGATGTATTTTTCATAGCCATACTTTTGCACTTACTCTATGCTGTCATGGCATTCATATGTCATCTGCAGAGTTGGGTAGTAACTAATTACATTTACTCATTTACTTGAGTAACATTTTGAAAAGAAAAATGTACTTTTAGGAGCAGTTTTATTACACTTTTTAAATTTTTCTTGAGTCATGTTATTATGAAGTATTGCTACTCTTAGTTGAATTAAATTTCTGCCTACTCTACCCACTGTTAGTAACTTCACTGAATGAAAACCAAACATGTTTTAAGCCAAAAGGCTCCAGATACAGACACACACACACACACACACACAATGAGACTTCTTTTTTATGCGCAAGCTTTGCTGTTTTAATGGTATTTTCTATCTTATCTCTATCTTACCATTAGTGAAACTTCAACCGCTGAAACAGCAAGCCTTGAACATATTTTTATTATATTTAATCTATTCATAAACTGTTCTTGTGTTTATTTCAAGCAAACTACCTAAATACTACATTTGCTAATGCCCTTACAAATCACACACAAATAATTTATTGTTGGCAAGAGATTAATGGATTATTAATTATTAAGCCAACCATCTATCACCTTCAGAAGACATTTCATTCATCCCGCATGTAATTGGACTTTAACTTTGTTTGTTAAACCATCACCTGGTGAAACTGGTTTCACCTGGAGAAAGTTGGCGGTGCAGTTGCTCCACTCTGCTGGGCTGCAGACTGCTTAATAAATGTGCCTGTGACACACCTGAGTGCGCGGCCATGGAGCGGGAGGCAGATGGTGTTTGGGTCTGGGCTGTTACTGAGTTTTTCAGGGATGTAAGGTTATTTTACATATTAGCTGTATATTTTTGGTGGATTAATATTTAATTTCATGGCTATAAGAGGTTGCTGGACAAACATGCGATTTGTTTTTATAAGTATGATTTTAAGGACATAAAATCTGGGGGGCAGAGTGCAAATCCCCCCTACCGTTTAGATCTGCCCCTGTCTCTGATCATTAAAGTTTCACATATATTTTTTCCCATTTCATTGGCTTTATTAGAGGTGGTCATATTTGCACAGGATATTCAAGTTTATTTCCTCAGCTGAAACTTGCTGCTCCCTTCTGAGGTTCTCGCGAAGCAATAAAAGCACACACAGGTCTACAAACACTCGCAAGCTAAAGCAACAGTGGAAGACTTGTGTTTTATATCTTGGAACTTATTTAAGAAATCCCAAGACCTTAAACATTATTATTGTTGTTGTTTTTTTTATGTGACAAACATTCTACGTAAAGAGGAGAGTACTGCTTAAAACCACAAATTAAGGTATAAATGAAACCTAAGCTTTTAGAATATGAAGCCTAGGTGTAAATTCAACCTGGGAGACTCTTTCCAGCCTCACCTGCATCATTCAATCGTCATGTGATGCACCTCAGCTGCAGCCCATCAGCTTCAGACCACACCTCCTCGGAGCCAATCATCGTGAAAGTCTCTGCTTATAAAGCTCACCATCCATGGCTCTATCTGCTCCTCTGTTGAGCTATAAGCAAGCTGGCGCGCAACTTCATGTAACCAGAATTTGATCCTCGCGAATCCCAGTCCTCCCACTCCTCAATCTGCTCGCAGTAGCCACTTCACGACAGCACAAACAGATCCTCCTTCTCCTCTTCTGCTGCTTAGATCCACGGGAGTCTCTCTCAGCTCCGGGAACTGTCCATCTCAATTTGCTCACCTTTGGCCCTTTCTGCCTCGGGGATTTCTCGCCATTTCCTCTTCACTTTTCTCCGGCCACGATCGGTGGCAAACTAATTTGAAAATTCCTCGCTCCTCCCGCCAGCTCGTCACCGAGGTTGTATGTCCTCCGCCCAGGCTCTTGCTCTGTTTCGCCTCGGCCTCCCTCTGCTCTGTCTCATAGCTTCCTCCTGGCTGCAGTTATCTAGTGCCTTTCTTGGATTCCGGGGCCGCTGCCCCTCTTCAATCCACCATTGCCCCCTTTGACATCCTGCCATGTAAACCCCTAACAAGCTTTTCAGCATTTCTTGCTAACATTTGTCAGCTAGCTCGGACTCGGCACCCTCTTTTGAAGGAAGACATCCCTAATCCTAAACTGCCCATCCATGTTCATTGCAATTCACAGTGCATTCGTTTTCTGCCGGAGTTCAAGCGCCAAAAACTTTATTCATTCATGTCAGTAAAACCTTCTAATTCAGAAGTCTCTCCAGATTGAAATGTGTTTTTGAGACTGTAACCTTAAGTGCTCATAATGGTGTGTGTGTGTGTTTGTTTGTTTTTTCTAATGGTCTATGGTGGATCATAATCTACAACTGAAGGCAATGTCTTACTGAAAACATTTATACTAATGTTTTCCACTCATGAAGGGCAGTATTTCTTATTAAAGGGAGTGCCTTCTCTTAATACTGTGAAACAAAAGTTTCTTTAAGATCAGTACTGATGTTTTTCCTCCTTGTGTAAGCAAACATCTGATTTGTCCACCAGTCAAACTGCTGCATTTGATTATGAAAAACAACTTGCGTCTGAGTTATAAGATGTAGCCAGTTGTCCTTTTAATTCTAAAGAAGGAAGTAAGGTTAAAGTTTCCTTTTTAAATCGTTATAAGCAGTGCCTGCCTGCTGGCTTTCTTTTCAGTGAAACAAAAATGACAGTGCCTTGTATGAAGTTTAACCAAATTCTAAGATCTTGTAAGGAAGTCCAAATTACCTCCCATTTTGTCTGGACTTGTAAAATTGCTTGTTTATGCAATCGCTACTCAAGCTCACCTTCAGCTTATAGGAAGATGCTGAAATTGAATGATGGGACCTTTTCATGAATACCGAAATCAAAGATTATGCTTGTGTGGAAACAGATTGTCAATTTCAAGCTGAGAGACCTAAGCATTTCTAACATGCCCACTTGCCATGTTACAGAACACAGCATGAGAAAAAAAAAAGCATAGGATTGTTGGATAAATTCTTCCTCAGAACAGGAAACAGACAAGTTTGTAAGACAAAAAAAACAGGCAAAACACTTACATTAAATTTGAAATTGGCACTCACCTCTGTCACAATAGTGGACAGGTAAATGTCTTTGCTGTAGTTCCAGCCATCCACACAACCCTCCTGCTCCAGGTCAGTAAGGTTGATGTCTCTGCCAGGAATATATCCTTGAACAGAGAGATTTTGAACTATGTCCAATCTGTATCTGCTGCATTTGCTTAGTTCCTCTTTTCCATTGAGCACCTTGAAGACCAAACAAGATGACTCATGTTAGTGTCAGTGATTTGCTTTATATCTTCAAAGACGTGAAGGAATGTCTGACGTGTTGTAATTATTCAGAGGTCCAGAGAAATGCCACAGGAGAAATTACTTACTTAAAAACTGAAATAGAACTGTAGAAGAAACTTACAAACACAAATGATAAACCACCTGATGTCTAAACTGTCCTATGTATCTTTGGGCAAAAACAAAGTAAAACACTCAAACCATGTTTCTGGTAAAAACTTCACAATGCTGCACTCAACCAAAACTATTGTTTGAGTGCAGTCTCAGTTTTTCTTTACAGTTTTATTTAATTGTGCGTGGTGAACAAGTGCTGTGCAAAAATCCATCCCCCTCTTTCTATTGAAAACTGCTTTTTGTATCTACTCAGGTTAATTTTGTTTGTATTAAAATGTTTTATCTAAAACATTAGTTTGACAAGAATGCAAAACCACAAGAAATGTGTAAAAGTGCCAAGAAATTTGACGGCAACTGTACAATTTTCATTATTCAAAGGAACAGGCTGACTCAACATTGGTAAAGGTTACCTTAAAAGAAGACATATTAGAACAAAAACTTGAATAGGTAAACGATTAAACGATTAAATACTGTAAACTACAAGGAACCCTGATGAGGTGACTTACTGTTATTGGTATAATGGCTTTCCTCCACTCTCCTGTGAGATTGAGGTCTGGTACAAAGCAGTGGTGATCTGGTACATCAGTCAGAAAAACAAGATTGAAAGCACCAAATCCATTGGGGATAATGCTCGCACAGAGCAAGAAAAAGACAATCTTTTGAAAACATCCCCAATGATCCAAAAAAGCCACCATCTCTGCATAATCTTTCATTGTTGATTCTCTTCCTGATGGGTATACCGGTCTATTTACTGTCTTCGACCCAAAGTTTGAAGTCTGTCATCAAGTACCAGATGAAGAAAAACGCGCAGGATATGAAAATCCTTGTTATTTATTACCGCTTGCGAGACAAGACATGCCGGTTATAGCAACATTTAGATGAAAGGAGTGCTAACTGCTTTTGAAAAGAAGGATTTTATCTTTGTCCCTATACTGAAAAAAAGAAAGCTCATTCTGATCTAGGCAATGAAATAGCTGATGTAAGGGTCAACATGGAGCTGAGCTGTATTAAAGGACAAACTATGGTGAGCAGTAGTCATGGTAAATCTGTGAAAAACCAAAGAATTAAGTACAGTTCTATTCAGTTGATTTTAAAGGGCATCAGCTTACAACGGATTTAACCCTGAGGAACTTCCCTCCTCAAACATGCCAAATTAATGTGATCTATAAACCTGACTGTAGAACCAATTCTATTTAGAGAAATGGGGCAAAATTCCACCAAACTATTGTGAGAAGCTTCTGGAAGTAAACCTAAGTCATGCAGTTTAAAGGTAGTTCTACTGAATAAGACAATGTCAACTTTGAATCTACAGAAATAAAAAAGCTGACTTTGTGTTTTGTATTATTTTTGTTTAAAATTCAACATTTCGATAAAATATTGTTCTAAAAAAATCATATTTTAACAGGTGGGTGTCAGCAAAATAACTTACAAACCTGATGAAGTTACATGAGTTCTTTCAGGACTTGTTATTTGAATGATACCAAGTTGTTATTAAATCTTTTAGATTAGTTTAAATAAGGTGAAACCTGACTATAGTACAAATAATACACTGTAAGAAAAAATTCCGTTAAAAAAACAGAAAATGTCCTGGTAATTTTCTGCCAGGACATTTTCTGGTTTTTTATGGTTGATTGTATGAACATTTCTGTCAACTCTAAAACTAATTTTTCCTGTAATTTAACAGTTTTTCATGTTAAATTTACTCACATTTCTGTTAATCCAAAACAGAAATTTTCCGTATTTTTTTTTTACAGTAAATCTCCTATATATTCGCAAACATTTCTGTTATTTAAACACTTATACATTTCCAAATATTTTTTTCATCCAGACCATTCAAGTCTATATTATATATAGATATAAATATATATTAATTGCTGTAATTAACTGTAAGATATACTGTATTACATATTAAATAAACTTAACCTGATTTCAAAACAAAACTAAACTTCAGATTCAAAAGCATTTTATTTATAGACCTCAGAACATTGTTTCAGTGTAAATATAACAGCTCATGCAGACGGATAAAAAAATGAAACCATGCCATAAACAATTAGCAAATTTTATTTTGCAATTTAAGTCCTTTTTTAATACCATATTGTCACATCATCTAAGGTCACATCAGTAAGGTGGCTGAAAGACCAATTTACAACAGCAGGATGTTAAAAGTTTACTGTTCCCAGTTTGAACCGATGTTCTAGCAAACAGCTGTTAATACATAGAACCTAATAAAACCTTACAGCTTGTGACGTCAGTCAAGAGTGTATTTTCAGTTCAGTTTATTTATATAGTGCCAATTCATAACAAATGTCTCGAGGCACTTTACAAAAAAAGTCATTTCAATTCAATCATACATACATTCCAAGTAGTAGTAAGTATTACAGCTGTATTTTTCTTGAGAAAATTAAAACACATGCTGAAACAGCATTTCTCATCAGTCCCAGTTTGGGAAGAATCTTCCCAACTCTATAAGAAAGTTTTTCTTTTTCTTCTTTCTCCATGTTCTATGACTGATATCATGGTTAATAGGTACCAACTATTGATGAGCAATTGCCACAACATCACTTCAAAATGATCATATCTCTGTAACTGTTTAAACATTACTATACAACCACACCTCAAAATTGCCAGAATATCAGAATTATTCCTGACCAAATAATCCAAAATATCAAGAAAACAGTACTGACCTTTGTATGAATTCCAGAGTGAGGGAGATGTCCTTTGGATACTTTATGTTCAAAACATAAAACATGAAGAAGGTGTTAGGGCTGTAATGGGGGAGTTGATGTGGTCATTCACAATCACTTGATCAACAGCAACTTTAAAAAGCTGTTCACCTAAAGAAACAAATAATAATAAACACAAAAGTTCAAGACCCACCACAGAAGACTATTATGTGTCCGCTTCAGACTTTGCCAATTCCCAAATATGTTCTAAATATGGAGTTACATACTAATTACTTAGAGAAACTATTTTTTACAAATATCAGTTTCTTTTTTTTTTCTCTGTCCTAAATGTATTCAAATTCGGTATATTCTGTTCCAACCATGTGGATGATATTGCATCATAATGTATATTAGCAAACTATAAAAAATTATTAGAAAGGCGCAGATAAAAAAAAACTTTATGTGCATGTTATTCTAGAAAACACTATATATTTAGGTTTTAATAGGTTGAGTAAAAACAAACAAAAATTTACTCACCCATTTTAAGGATGCATGGGGTGCTTGGCAGGTCAAGTTCAGGAGTGTCTGGATGCAGATGTTGAGGAGAGAAAACAAAATATAAATAAAAAGAAAGAGAAATTTAAACACCAAAACATGTAAATCTTCCAATAATGGAACTAAATCAACAGAAAATGTTGACAACAGATATAAAATGGTACTTTTTATTGTGCAAATTTACCTCATTTTGAGGAAATAGTTGACCAGGATTCTCCTTTAAGAATTTTGCGATTCCACAAATCAGTTCTACAGCCCCTTGAATGACCAACCCTCTGGATCCAAGGAAGTCCCTGATTGTCTTTTCCTTTTTTGACAACTCCTCTGCCATTCTGGTTTGTACTGGAAAGCTAAAAAGGGTGCATATGTGATCAAACAGGTGGATTGCTTCAAAGAGAAAAGGCCAGTCTTCTAGTAACTTGATCCAGCACGAGATAAAAAAAAAAAAAAAAAAAAAAAAAAAAAAAAAAAAAGAGGGGAGCGGAGCTGGGATTAGGAGTCTGGACACGGAAGCTATTTTACCGAAGTTCAATAACCACCTGCATCTATGTTAACAACCGGGCCATCAAATCATGTTTATCAAATAAGACAACCACAGCCTGACATTTTTAAAAAGCACAATTGCCACTAGCAGCATGACGCTAAGAACGGTTAACTTTCACGCGCCCATTATTTATGATTTGACTTGATTAAAAAAAAAAAAAAAAAAAAAAAAAAAAAAAAAACAGAAAGAAAGAAAAACACTGAAATAACAGTCATGCGGAAAGCAAGATCAAGGGTCTCACAGCAGACGTTAACTGTCATACATACCGGTATTTTGGGAGCTATATGGGAAATATTCTTTTTAAGATTGTCGAATAAATCTAACTATATCACTTATATATACACTTATATATAACTATACATAAGTGTAACTCGTCATGAGATAACGACACAAGTGGCCGGTACTTAGAGTTCGGAAAAAAAAAAAAAAAACAGCAAACAACTGCGTCATACTTTTATAATCCACAAGCAAACACAGCATTTTAAATGTATATGTAAAGACTTTTTGAGTAAAACAAACAAACAAAAAAACCCGTTAAAATAAGAACGCAAAGCAGTTTACTTGAATAGGCGCGAGACTCCCAAAGTCAAACAACGTCAACTAACCACTACTATTTCAAATCATTTTACTCAGAAAAAATATTCGGATTGATTTTACATTACCCCAGAGGTGCCAAAAAGGTTATTCCAACTTTTAAATCAAACCCAAGTCCAAACGATAGACTTTCCACTGTCCGGGTAGCTATTGAGCTAGTAAATGTAGTCTGTACAACCAGTTTTCGCGCTTCGCAACGGTTCTCGTTCCCATAATGCAATGCGTAAAGTAGAAAATACAGGGAAAGCGCCTGTTACAAATCTTAACGGAAAATTCCTTCACATTTCTATGGTACATTTACCCGTTTTTTTTTTTTTTTGTTTTTTTTTTTTTTTTTACGGATCTTTTTTACAGTGTACCTTTGTTGCATTTGTTGAATGGTTTCAGGGAGTGGTTGCTTAAAACTTTCTGGAAGCAAAAGAGCAGCAAAGGCAATAGCAACACCCAGAGCCCCAACTGTAATATAAGGCAAGTATCTGAGGTATGCACCTGAAAACGTTTGGATAGTTTCATGAGAGAGAAGAATGAGCATTAATAGAGCCTCTCAATTCAGGTATTTGTCGAAGTACAAAATCTCATTTGCTTACCAAGACTTAACAGAAAAGGACTGATACAACTTCCTGTTCTTGAAACTGTGTCTACTGAAGAGGTAAATTAAGTCTTTTTGCTAACCTTCTGGGACAAGTTGTATCATGAACAGTGGAACAGATCCAAGGATCATTGTACCAGTGACCTAAAATTGTCTTGTTAGGTATCTCAGTGCAATCAAGTTTGATATGTATGCAGGGACCTCCACTACTGTGGCAATGAAACAGCTGATGTAAGGGTCAGTATGAAGCTGAGCAACAACATTATTGAAATGGGTCTATATTATTACAAAACTAACTTCACAATCGTTATATGCGTTTGTATCAACTCAAACATTTTTACCAACATGTTAAAGTTTTCAACTTGAAAAGTCAACCAATCTCAATAAAATAAGGACTCAACAAAATGTTATGTTCACAAAACTGTTTATGACCTGTCAAATCTTTTCACGCTAATGCTGACTCGACAAGAAAAAAAAAAATCAAGAAGAAAGTAAATATAGGCTCAACTCATTCCATCATCCTCATTAACTAATCTCAAAGAGGATACAGACACTTAAATGTTATATCAATGCTAGTATAACAAGTCATTGAAATTATTACTGCTTAAGTTAAAGATTTGTAGTAAGCCTCCAGACCCAGCACTCAAGTCTGAGAAAAGTTGATTCTTAGATTGCCTTCATTCCTTGGATTATGTGTAAGATTGCTTAAAACAAAGCAAACAAAAAAC
Source organism: Anableps anableps (assembly GCA_014839685.1). NCBI lineage: Eukaryota > Metazoa > Chordata > Actinopteri > Cyprinodontiformes > Anablepidae > Anableps > Anableps anableps. The sequence continues at coordinate 24,764,501 of CM026078.1, read as the reverse complement.
AATGACATACCCTGAAACTAAGCATTATGTTACACTGGTGGTCTACTTCCAACAGCCCAGACTTGTCCTCATCTTAAACTTGTCTTTAGCTCTGAAAAAGTGTTTAATAAAAACAGATTGTGACCTTGACATAGTTCAAGCAACTGGAGGAGGAATTTGAACCAGGATTTCGCCTTCAGAGATAGTTTATATGTAAAGATACAAAGAAATGGTGAATAAGAATGTGAACCTTAGTTTTCCATTGTACCACGCAGTCATTCATTACTAATTTAGTTAATCAACACTACACACTAGCACCTCCCTTTCGCTTTTCCAACATATTTTAATCTTTTTTCTGACCATACAAAATTTGCATGGTCTGAAGCAGAGGCACTAATTCTTCATAAACTCCAGCTATGTTAAAGATAGCATCTCTACAAACCGCTCTGTTTTTCTAGAAATTAGAGAATGGATCAGTTTTGTTTACAGTTAATCTCTACAAAATGTCTCTGATGCCATTTACAGCATATGCATGGTTTGCTTAGGTTTCACTTGGAAAGGATTTAACTCTACTGCTCTTGAGGTCCAGACCATGGAGACTCAGTCAAGACTACAGCGAGTGAAAAAAATTGCATTTACTCTCCTGAAAATCCCCCTCCTCTTTCTGCTTCTCTACATCTTTGTTTGTTCACTTGACATGTTGAGCTCTGCCTTTCAACTTGCAGGAGGTAAGCACATAGTTTCATTTACTGAAGGAATAGTAGGACACTTAAATTTTAATTTTTTAAAATTTTCTTCCATTTACCCATTTACAGGCAGGGTAGCTGGGGAAATCTTCCAGGAAAATGTTATTCTGTCAAACCCAGTGGCTGGGTTGGTGGTGGGGATTCTGGTGACAGTGCTGATCCAGAGCTCCTCCACTTCAACCTCCATCATAGTCAGCCTTGTATCCTCTGGTTGTGAGTAAGAATATTAGTATTGGTAAATAGGCACCACATCTCAGCATTAGAATGTTTGGCACTTTACACCATACTTTTTTTTTTTTTTTTTTTTTTTTTTTTTTTTAGTGCTGAATGTACAGTCAGCCATTCCCATTGTCATGGGCTCCAACATCGGAACATCAATCACCAACACCATTGTTGCTTTAATGCAGGCTGGCGACAGGGAGAAGTTTGAACGGTATAGTATGGTTTCAATGGCATAACAGAACTACCGTTGGCACACCTTGGAGGACAATCAAATGTAACAATAAAGGACTACCGGAGAGATTTAAAAGCAGTTATTGAGTGAAGAAAGGGAGGTTTAAGAAAAATTAAATTTTACCGCTCCATTAGAGCCATTACCGTTCCTGGCAGCTGACACCACAGAACACAGTTTGATCACCATGTAAGCCAGCCAACTACAGAACTTTTGTTTGGACAATGTATGCACCTCTGCAATAGAATCAATGCAACTGTGACTCAAAATCTCAGTTGCTATTAAAAAAATGTCACATTAATCAATGCAGATGATTTGAAAATTAAAGTGAATGTCGTGATTTCCGTTGCTCTCTGATTAATTTTGCAAACAATAATATCACCACTTGGTGGCACTAATAGAGCATCGAAATGTTACTTCCAGGTGGTCAGTTGATATATATATATATATATATATATATATATATATATATATATATATATATATATATATATATATATATATATATTAAGAAATGCAAAACGAGGCATAAATGTCACGGAAATGTAGCACACCCGGTCATGATCCAGCTGAATGCTGAATTCTATACCATTCATCTCAGTATACACAAAATATTCAGTGCAGAAGTGCATCAGCAATGACACACACACTTCAAAGACATATAAGGAGTTAATATTCCAGAAATTCCCCTTTATTTCTTAACATTAAGACCCCCAAACCCAGTGCTTAAAAGTGCTAGCATGAATGGCAAGAATATACGATACATAGCTACATGGCAGTGTAACAATGAAACTGCTACTTACTCTCTCGATGTGCAAATATATTAGCTTTGTCCAAGGGATTCTTTTCAAACAATTTAAGTTTCGTAAATAGATGCCTTCCCCGGGTCCAAAAAACAATTATCATCTCAGACCCTATTCTATTGTCCTGTCTTGATAACTCATTTAATCTCTTCCAGGTTTGTAATGATAAACCCTAGATTATGAAAGATCATCTTCTCTATTTGTTTCTCATTTCCACAGTTTAAAATGGGGCAAAACGCTAGATAGATACAAGATACTAGATAGATGCTATCCTTGTTGCAGGTGTCTGCTTATTGCTGTGTTCTGTCTGTCCTCCACACTAGTGGGCAGGAAGTTAGCTGACGTCCCATGGAAACCACTGAATAGCTATATCAGGTCCTATATCAGTGATGCCCCATTCCAGTCCTCAAGGCCCAGCGTCCTGCATGTTTCATATTAGTCCCTTCTCCAACTTGTTGTTCTGTTTTTTTTTTTGGTCAAATTTTGACAATATTCTTATTTGCAGGGCATTTTCTGGAGCAACAGTTCATGACTGCTTTAACTGGTTGTCTGTACTGGTGCTTCTTCCACTTGAAGTTATAAGTGGAGCGTTGAGACATCTGTCACAGGCTGCAGTCAACGCACTTCAGCTCAGTCGCGCAGATGATGCACCTGAACTTCTGAAAGTTCTCACTGTGCCTCTGACAAAACTGATAATCCAGGTACTGAGAAAGCCACATTCTTTCCAAGAAAGGCAACTGACATGATTAATCCCTTCTTTTATTTCTACATAATCCTGCTGCTCTGCAAGTCTTGACAACAAAATGGTGCTTGCTCATTCTCACAAACAGAAAATAGAGTAGAAAAAAGTTCCCTTTGAAAACAACATTCATGAAAGAGATTTAGCATTTTACTAGAGAGGAAGGCTTACCTTTTAAACTGGTTCTGCATAATCATTCAACAGCAGTGTGACTTTGGAAGTAGCTTCAGAGGTGTGTGTTGTGTACTGCCGCAGATACTTGTTCAGCCAATGGAGACATAATGTCCATTTGACTGCTCCAGACTGAGCAGGAGAAGGCTGGTCAGAGTGGTCACTGAGCTCTTCAACAAGCTCCATACTGCTCTTTAAATCACAGGGCCTCATAATTTTCTCCCTGTTTTTCTTATCTTACTCACTTTATCACTACATAAGGTTAGGTCTAATGTTGGTTTAAGCCCAAAAAAAATCCCATATTTGCAGATAAAAACATTATCTGCCTGTTATTTAGAAAGTTTCACCTCTTTTGTACTATTCTCTGCTCTGGATGAACAGAGTGCAACACTATGGTGATCTTTTCAGTTTAGCTCATCAGTGTCGTTATTTGCCGCAACAAATGCAAAAAGGCTTGTTTTTTTTTTTTTTGTTGTTGTTTTTTTTCTTTTGGTGTGAAACTCCCCCACCATTGGAAAAATACAGAGGGATCCCTATGTAGATAACAGATCATTATGCGCTGCATTCACTTGCAACAGGATATCTGACATTTACTCATTTAACCAGTAGTTCAGATGGCATAGGGGTTTACATACTGCAATTACGTGCATACAATTTTCAACATGTTTTTTAATTAATCAGAATTAATGAATTCTCAATCCTTAGAGTCCCAGCCCTAACTAAAACACTGTTTTATGTTATTTAGTTGGATAAATCAGTCCTTACAGCTGTGGCCAAAGGGGACCAAATTCAGAGGAACAAGAGTCTGGTGAAGCATTGGTGTAAATTTTCTATTATGAAGGTAGACGGACACCTTTCTGACCTTCTGTCTTGTTTGGTAAAATTTTTAACAATGAATTACTTGCTTGATCCATAAATATGATAATATTGTTTTACTTTGTATACTTTTTTGTTGTTTATATCCTGTGTGAGAACTGAACTTTGCAGATCAGACAGATAATATTGTCCCATCATTTCTTTCCACCTGTCTGCCTAACCCCAACCCTTTTATTGTTAACAGGAAAATGAAACATTGTGGGCAGCCCAGAACCTTTCAGAAAAAACATATAAATGTATGTATACAGATGTATGAGTTTCAGTGTTTTCATAAGTTTTCAGAAAATGTGCGTGATCCCTCCCTTATAGCCGTTTTAAATGTGATAGGATGAACCTGCACTACAAAAGAGAATGATTAGAGGTTTTCTTTTTTTACTTTCCAAGGATTTCTTAGAAAATAGTTCAAAGTCTTATAATTCTGTACAGTTTTAATCAAATCACATCTCTCCCTCTCTCTGCACAGGTAAGCATCTGTTTGTGGACTCCTCTATGTCAGACTTGGCCATAGGTCTCATTCTCCTGGCCTGCTCCGTGTTAGTCCTCTGCAGCTCCCTCTTATTGTTGGTTAAACTGCTAAACTCCCTACTAAGCGGCCAAGTGGAAAATGTTATCAACAAAATCATTAACACAGGTAACTTAACTAAACCACCACCCTGTTTTATCCGAATCAAGGAGTGATTACACAAAAAATATTCAAATTGCTTTGTGAAAAAAGTTCTGAAACCTCAACAAATTGTTTAAACATAATAATGCAGGCCAACATTTCTGCTATGTGAAATTTCTTCTCTCACTCTGTGCTGTCTTGTTCTTCAGATTTTTCCTTCCCTTTTACCTGGGTGGCAGGTTATCTGGCTATATTAGTTGGAGCTGGCATGACATTTTTGGTTCAGAGTAGTTCTGTCTTCACATCTGCCATCACACCACTCATAGGTAAAAAAAAACATAAAAATATTTTAAAACTCCTTCTTTACACCCAAGTTATTCACAACCATGATTCAAAACATATCACTAAAAATGAAAATTTTCACAAGTGGCAGCAATATTTATACTCCTATCCATAACTTTTATTTACATAGCTAGAGTTGGTTTCATTTCAATTTTAATTCATTGCCTTACAAAAGTATTAATGCCACTCAAACACTTTCATACTTAGTCACATAAAAACCACGAATTTGATATTTTTTTGTGATACACCAATAAAAAGGTAGTGCATGATTGACAAATAAATGTATCATAGCCAGGCAATGGATTAAGTCATTCATCCAACAATTATAGTTTCACAGATCGCTTCCAATTCTGCTGGTCAAAATCAGGAATAAAGCAAACTGCACTAGATATTACTGCTAGTGTTATGGCAATCAAAAAGAAAGCATAGTTTTCACAGCTGCATAAAACCTAAACTGTTTATTCTGGTTTTGTTTTAGTCTCTAAAAAAAACCCCTTTTTATCATACTCATCCATCAACATACACAATAATTCTTCAATGGTGACAAACCAGCAATCACCTTGTGGCATGTTATGTGATTATATTTTAAAGATTTTCTGAAATACAGAATTAAATATTGTGTTGTGGATTGACAGGGATTGGTGTGATCAAAATTGAAAGGGCCTACCCTTTGACCCTGGGATCCAACGTTGGAACCACTATCACAGCTCTATTAGCAGCCCTGGCTAGTCCTGGAGATAAGTTAGCTGCTGCCACACAGGTAAGAAAGGTTCTCTGTTTTTGTCTCTATTCATGCAGTTTGCATCCTTTTAGCCAGTATTTTCACTTTTTAATAGGAGTATAAAGACATCACAATATTAAGGCATTACAATATTTCTCATCTATTTTGGAAAAATAGGAAATCTATTTTGCAAAGCATCTATCCAGTTGCAGTCAGAATGACTTTATTTGGCAAAATTAGCATTATTCTCACCATATCACTTTAAAATGCCTTGTGTCTAACTGAAAGTTATATGGTTCCGATTTTGTATGCATTGTGGAGCAATATTGCAGCATCCATCTTATACTTATAACTAATGATGCTTTGCATGGAAAATCTATGCAACCTCAAGACCAGCACTGTTATATGTAAGTAAACAACTTTTGCATTGCAAATATGGAAAAGAAATGTGACAAAATCAACCTGTACCCCTTAAAAGGAATACTAGTAATATCAGTTCTTTTTAAAGAATAGGAGAGTGACATAAAGAATTGACCTCTGATTATTTACATATCTTGGATTATTCAGAAACTCAACTATGGTTAGTGGTTGAAAATCAGTAACAAGTATAAATGCTCCATGTTGCACAGTTGAATTCTGTATATCAGAACTATGTCAGTCTGCATCCTAACCTTTAAATATTATATTCCACATCATGTTTTTTTTTCTTCTTTTTTTTTTTTTTTTTTTTTTTTTTAGGTCGCCTTATGCCACTTTTTCTTTAACCTCCTTGGGATCCTCCTTTGGTATCCCATACCAGCCACCCGTTTACCCATACGAATGGCCTGTGCACTCGGCAAGATCATTGCCAGGTATATTCTTAAATATTTCTGATTTTATTGAAAACAAGCCAAATATCAACAATTGGAAATGTATTATGAAAGAACTGCGGTTACAAATCATAGAAAGAAATGCTAACAAATTAAACATTCGCAGGTACCGCTGGTTTGCTGTCCTGTACCTCCTTTTCTGTTTCTTGCTGTTCCCATTACTGGTGTTTGCTCTTTCCATGGCTGGCTGGAAGGTGATGACTGGATTTGGCATTCCAGTCATTATACTGATTATATCTGTAACAACAATAAACCTCCTCCAAACATGGAGGCCTGATTTTTTGCCCCAAAGACTACAGAACTGGGACTTCCTTCCTGTTTGGCTCACTTCGTTGCAGCCAATGGATGACCTTATTACCAGGGCGACTCTTTGGTGTAGACAAACCAGAGGTAGATATCCCCTTAATAATGCCTGACACAATTTTGTCTTCCAGATATTTTGGCACATTTTGCTGTCTGTTTCTGAAAATTCTTATGTTATTCTAGGCTGGTGTTTAAAGAGAAATGAGAAACCAGGTAAAACAACGGAGGACTCTCCTGTAAGAGGAGAAGGGAAGGAGAATGTGGAGTCCCCAGAGATTGATGTAAGCCAGATAAATCCAGGAAAACTACACAATTGTAGCAGCTGTGAATTGGAACACAACGAGGAAAGCAAAAAAACAACTCAACAAGGAGTTTGACTTTAGAAAACAATATGCCTAACTCTGAGAAACACACAGGCTTTAACAACTGGTGCGTTAAACTTCAAAGCACTCACTTGTTGTGCTTTTTTTAAGATCAACAAATCTAGAACTACATTGTATAAAGGTCTGCATGCACAGGATGCCTTAGAAGCATGTTTTTACTCAGGACACTTGTTGGTTTTAATGTAAAACCCCTTTGCTCATACAAGACTGTAACAAAAGTAGAACCCTTTTTCTCAAGATAAGCTTGGCATAGCTCAATTTAGGCATGGGAAAAAAAAAAAAATTTACATTCTGAAAGGAAGATCAGAATGCGAGCTTTCTCATTTATATTTCAGACATCTGACAGAAGAACATTTTGTTAGGGCTTTTTTATTTATTTATTTTTTTTTATTTTATTTTATTTTTTTTATTTAACTAACAAGCAATTGTGGTAGGGTATTAAAAAATGGCAATAATTGTACAACAGAAACATCTGGTGTTTATTTTGTAGTTTAGATGCTTTGTCATTGTGAGTAAATAAAAACCCAGAGTCAAATGTTAGAATACTTAACAGTGTGGTTTGTTGCGTGATTGAAATGCAAACTTGTCTCTTGACACACAGCAACAAACAGACACTATAGCTGAAATGACTGAAAGTACCTGTGGTTTTTTTTAACCGTCGCTTTCTTGCTTGGTTTAAATTTGTTTTACTTAGTGGGCTGTGAGAACATTCAGAGATGCTGTAAGTAAGATATACAGGAAACAAGAAACCTGGTAAAGTAAATCATTTAAAAGTAGCTGATCTGTCTGCACATATGTTGGAAACAATCATTAAGAATTCTACATTAATAAGATTGCAAACTTTGCATCACATTAAAAACCCTTAACATTAAAATTGTGTTGCAAATAATATAGAAACATCTGGTGTTTTAATTTTTTTTTTTCATGTTTGGCCAGCAGCATCAAAGTCAGTGACAAGCTGAATAAATTGCTATAGAAGTCTGTCTCTGCTTCTGTCTGCTCTGGACCTCCTAGAGCTACTAGTGAAAAGACAAACATGCTTGAAAAGTTAAAAAGCATCTTCTGATCCTCAATAAAATATGCTAATTGAGCAACTGTCTCCTCAGCTTGATGCATCTGCAGCTGTGCAAAAGTCTTTCCTGCCCACTAACAGTCATTATTTCACTTTTCTCACACATAGGATATTGGGCTGTAATCTATGTTAACCAATATCTTAATTGAGTCTTACTTTTACAAGGAGCATCAAAACACGTTATATGATGTATATCGGTGAGTTACTCTAGAATATATAAACTGGCCCCTTTGTTAGGCACATCCAGCCATTCCTTGGTTGGATCCCCGTTAGCCTTAAAAACTCTCCTTATTTTTCTTGGCATACATGCTGCCAAGGGTTGAAAATGTTACATTGATATGATGGCATTATCATCAACAATACTAAAAAAGACTGTGGTGTCTAAGCAATGATGAAGGGGTTTAAAGTATATCAAAAAACATGCATACCATGACACCCACTACCAGCCTGAACTGGCTGGAGTGATCCATGTTTTCATTATGGTTTTACCAAATTTTGATCCTATCATCTGAATGTTGCAGCTGAAATCAAGTGTCACGAGACCATACAATGTTTTTTATTTGTCAATTTGTTACTGTCAAAGTATGGTGAGCCTTGTTACCTTGGTTTCCTGTTTTTAGCTAACGGCACCATGTGTGGTTTTCTGCAGCTTAGCTCTGGACTTTATGCTCAGTTTAGATTTCAAGTGTTCCTGACTTTGTCTGAATGCCTAAGTGTGTAGAGTTGCTATCATATGATTGGTTTGTACATCTCTTCTATAAAAACAATGTTTTATATTATGTTTTTCCCTGCTACCATGTTTCATGTTAAGCTGTTATACAGCCCTGAAGAGGTTTTTCCTCCCTTAAATAGTAATGAAACATTTTTTTCTTTTTACAAGAGTAGTGGGTCCATTTCTTTCTCAGGGTATGAAATATTAACTTCCACCTCTGCATTTCAGTCATCTTGTGCAACCTTTGAGATGAAACATCTACAAAGCATCAAATGGAAACTCACCTCTCTGAATAAAGTGTGAATGTTTTCCACCACCTTTGATCAGGCATTTTTTTTGTAGGCTTTCTATGTTCTGCATGTCCTCATGCATGGGTGGGCTCCTCTCACAGTCCAAAAACACGAATGAAAGTCCAAATTACGATTTTTAATTGCCCTTCGCAAAAACATACAAACTCATTCAATAAATTTGAATAATCTTGAAAAGTTCCTTTTATTTCATTTCAGTGTATAGATTATTTAAATACACACTGGAGTTTTTAAGACATTAGAATATTACACCAGACCAATAAAAAACATGTTTAATACAGATACGTGGGCCTAATGGAAAGTATGTTTAATACCTGCTTAAAAGTTATTTTCAAAAAGTGATTTTTAGTATGACAAATGAGCGTCATCAGAATGTATATTCTACTTTACTGAATGTGACTATATCTGCATAGGTGCTGTGTCTTGCAGCTCTTTTTTCCAAGAGAAAAACAATATTTCAACATGTCCATAATGACAAGTCTCCCTTTATACCCTCACAATCTTCTACAAAACAACCAAAGGGTGACAGTAGCTCCACTGGTCAGCTCACACTGACCCCTCTTTGTTTCTTCTTGTCAACTTGGGTGTGTGACTATAACCGTTCAAAGACCTAATAGAAGGATGGCAACTTCAACCCCTCAGGAAGTTAAGGTTATATTCACACAGCAGGCAGATACGACCCAAAGCCGATATTTTTGCCCATATCCGACATTTTCATGGCAGTTTAAACAGCCCAATTCTGATCTTTTCACAAAAAAAAAAAAAAAAAAAAAAAAAATCAGATTTGTGCCACTTCCATTTCAACCTGGCAAGACTCACACGGAGAGAGAAAGCAGCAATTAGAGTTTTATTTGACTTAAAAGAAGAGTTGTTTGGCACTTGGCTTTGACCCCAGTGGAAGACGTGCATGCTGAGAACTGCCATGAGCTTGAATGAACAGCTCGGGTCGAGCATTAGGGTCTTCTTCCACCTGGGGCCCGGACACTGGTGGTGGAGTGGAGACCGGAAAGGAGGGGAGCCTGGAAGGATGAGGATGATGGGGAGGAGGCGGGTCGAAGCACGGCTGGGAAGCAGGTGGATCCAGATGTATTTGGCTTGGACAACAGGATGGATTATTTACATGTGAAACTATGTAAACCTACAAGTGACAGACTTGTGTTTTATTTTTAACTGTCTCCATATCAACAGCCCTGAATTCAGCGATACATACTTGTTTCCAAATAGCTAAAATTGTACTCTCCAGTCAAAAAGCAACCTGATGCAAAACCCAATATGCTGATGGCATGGTGCATATCTGTGCTAAAATCCCAACACAGTTACATGGCTTCAGATTCCCCAATTTAACAGAGCTGCACTTGGAGACCCTGGATGCTAGCTGGTGGAGAATCTTTATTGGTCAAAACTCTACTTGATTCTTTTTGGGAAAGTCTATTTGCTGCTTGGGCTTCAGGAGATGTGGCTGTCCTATATCTGAAAGAAGACAAATCGATATTATTGTAATCTTCTTGACATGAGAAATGCAATGAATGGATGCACAATGATAACTAACAGATGGATTACAAGGGTTATTTTGTCATTTTTCATTTGTACCAAAAAAAGAGAGCCAATTTTTAAACTGTTTTGTCTAATGTGGTCATTTTATGATTATTCCGTAAAACATGTGAGCCTTTGCTCTGCAGAAGTTAAATGCCGTCACCTTTTTGCTTTGTGCTCCAAGTTTTTCTTAAAATAAATATACTGTTTAACATAATATAAAACTAAAGAAAGTTTTAGCTTTACGTATTAAAGTCCTCCTCTGACTACAGCCAAAAAGAAAGCTACATGGTAACTTGAAGTTTTTTGTGACGTTACACCCAACAGCATACAGTGTAACTGCTTCCTTGATTCAGATTACTCAAGTGCACAAAGGGGAGAAGAACATAAAACCAACCACCTGTCTGCAGTAAATTCAATTGCCCGTCTCAAGCAGAAAAGTCAGCATCACACCATTGTGAGGTTGGTAGTATTTTTTTTTTTTTTTTATTATTATTATTATTTTTTTTTTATCAGAATCAATGTAAATTAAACAAGGACATATTACAGCATTTGAGTGGATTTCCCTAAACTTAATTTTGTTAAATTTTTTAAAATCATTCATCAAATTGCCTATTTTTCATTCTCAAATTGCAGAAGCCTATTTTTCTTTAAGAACATTTATTATCTTTCATCTCATAGCACCCTTAGCCTCTAATTCAGATTTTACTCTCATATTTAGAGAATTCCTTCAGAATGACAATATATGATGACTTGTAAATACCTATGTGTTTATTACAGGAACAATGATAACAGTCTTCATGATTTTTGTAGCTTTTGCTGCAACCGCCCTGACAAAAGGTATTCTGCAGTTCTTAATGTTATTGTGAAAATAGGGTCTGGAAATTGTTTTTAGTCAAAATACATCTTGGATAAAGGTTCAAAACTTTGAACAGTATATATTCACATGGAATCGTGCTTCAATTTTTTTCTCTAATTTAACATTTGTATATAGATATATTCAACAAATTAGAGTTAATTTATTTCAGTAACTCATTTCGCTAAGTAAAACACATTTTTCATTACACACAAGGGTTTTCTGGGATTTATTTCTGTTGATTATGATAATTTTTAACTTACATCTAATGAGATGTATGATTAGAATAATGAATAAAGAGACATTTTAAATGGGGGCTTAATAAGAAGTATGTTTAATATCTGCCAAAACAGTTATTTTTAAATGGTACTTTTAATCCAACCAATGATCTTCATCGGAACACATATTCTAATTTATTAAATATGACTGTATTTGACTTAAATTTACATGAGACATTTCTTGCATTTTTTAAAAATATTTATTTTAGATTTGGTTTTTCGTTGTTTCTTACAGGATCTATCGAGTGCAAATTTTCTAACTCCATAGGAACTCAGCAGTGTTATGGGGCAGTGGGGCAACAACTTATTTTTCTCCATTCAAAAGCAAAACTGAGTGAGATTAGATTGACAAAGGATGACAGATACAGAATTTTAATGATAGATAAGAATGGGACAGTGATCCTCAATGACGACTATGTCAGTCAGTTTGAACAAATCCAACCTGGAACATTCAGACTGGGTCATGCCATGAAGAAACATTCTGGAGAATACCGCCTGGATGAATACAAAACCGATGGACAAAAAATGAGAACAGTCTGGGTCCACCTAAAAATACAAGGTAGGTTAATTCTGGTAGAAAAAAGGTTAATCTGAAAGATATTCTATATTTACATCTTGTTCAGTGGGCTAATAATAATGATGTACATTCGCAATTTGCTGAACAAAAAATGCTTTTTATGCATTTTAACACAAAATATTTAATTCTTCAGTTGATTTCAGATTTTTTAAAAATTAATTTCAATTGTAAATATATGTGACACTTATTTCAATATTGCAAAGTTTAACAAAACTTTAGTTTTTACCTGTATTTAAGACACCCTTTGAAACTTGAACCATAGTCACAACACAGACTGAAATACCAAAATAAAACTTGGAATAATACTAACAAACTGGAACTCAAGAAATAATATGTACTACCCCAAATACATAAAGTTTTCAATCTGAAAACTGTAATATACAGTATATCTAATCAATGGAATTTAATATTGTTGTTATACAAGATTCTATATTTCAATGTTACATAGTTTGAAAAAATTTGAGATTTTTTTTTTTCAATTTTTAAAGAATTATTTATTTGGTTGTTGTTCATACTTTATAACCTTATGTCCCATTTCCAGACCCAGTGTCAAAGTCAGCAGTATCCCAAAGTTGTTTTTCACCCGAACAGAAGACAGTCACATGTTCTTCTTACGGCGATAATGTGGAGTTCATTCTGAGTTTAGATGGTCACTCACTGTTACAAAGCAGCGACCATGGGAAGTCCATCAGCAATTGCAAGGGTGAAAAATCTAATGTCTCAAATGTTTGTGTCAACATACATGGGCAGCTCATAGGAAGCCTCATGTGCCAAGTCTGGAACAATGTCAGTCGTGAGGATTTGGTAATTGACTTAACAGCGTGCAAAGGTAAGGCAAAAGATGTTGCTTCCCATGTTAAGAATTAATTAACATCTTTCAGATCTGTTGAAGGCATTTCATATTGTATCACTACACTGAATGATTGTTCCAGATATAAGCCTCAGGTTTCATGAGTGTTTTTTTTGTTGTTGTTGTTGTTGTATTTTCAGAGATTTTGTGCTGTCTCTTGTCACACAAAAACACAAAACTGTACATAGGATAAAATATAGGCAAAAAAATGCAAAAACAAACAAACAAAAAAAAACAACCTAATAGCTTCTTTAAAACTTTCAAACTGGCATAATTACATTTACCACTGATCTATAACTATTTTCCTCATTTTATCCAGGTTCTGAGAGTGTTACTCTACTTATAGTAGCTGTTTCCACAGCCGCTCTTTCTGTGCTTTTGGGTTTCATTGTAATTAAACTTTGTAAAAAAAGACTAACAATGCCACCAAATGAAGGTAAATAAAATATTTTAAGATTATTTTTAATTATGTGAAATTTGCTGATCCAAATAACCTTAAACATGCAATTGTTATAAAATATCATTTTTATGTTTTACTTGTTTCCAGGTAATGAAGAGGGGAAAATCATCTATGCAGATGTAAAAGTGAAAAAACATACAAGAAGAACTAAGCAAGACATCTAAAGCAATGCAAAATGACAATTGCTTAGAACAATATAAATGTCTTTTCAGTAGAATCTGTATGAAATGTTGCCATGAGTTCAGAACATATTTTACTTTGGAGTCTTTAGAAAGTAAGTATTTGGGTATTGTTTTTGCCTGTGTTCTAATTAGCTTATACATATTTTTTATTTTAATAATTTATGTATTTTCTGTTTTTCATTTGATTATTTTAACTATAGAGCACTGTAAAGCTCTTTTTTGACTTATGTGTATTTCTTTGTTTGAAATAAACCAATTTTTCTTCCTCTTCTTTTTTTCTTGAAAAAAAAAAATTAAAATGAGGTCATAGAAATGCAAATAATATTCTAGAGTTATTTAAAGTAAAGGTCAAGATATTGGTTTTTAGGCATTGAGAATTTTTGAGTCTGTTTTTCTTTCTCTTTGACCAGAGACAGACAAATGCTAAATTTCCAGATGCTGAAAGCATCTGTCCTTGCTTGTACCAACACTTTACAATTTTTGCACATCAAAGACAAAGTCTTCTGTCATGAGCTTTTTTCAGTGGTCTATTGTCATTTAGTGTGATAGGCTCTCTGGCGGTGGAATTGGCTTTCTCATGACCAAAGACGACCTACAACAGACACTAAGCTGTGTCTGAAAGTTTCAGTAAAAATGATGCAGTGTCTGATGTTGCAACAGACAATAGCTGAAAATAGCTCCCTTTGTTTTGGTTACAGCTATCTCCTTTTCTCCTACTCTCCAACTTTTTAGAGTTCCATTCTAATATTATGAGCATTAACACTTGCAGGTTGATCTCAATTCATTATTGGAGGATATTGTTGGATTTGTCTGACTCAGTTCTGCTGCAGCGAGAAGTACTACAATCCGTTCAAAGACCATAAGGAGTAGTGGTACTGAGGTGCTACAGCATCTGCTTGTGGATGACAAATGACAGACATGTTGAAAATATGCAAACAAAGATCACAAAAAGGATTACAAAATGCCTGCAAGAAAAAAATATGTTTTATAGAAACTTTAAAGACCACAGAAGCCGAATATAAATATAAAAACTACAAAAACAAATTAATCAGTATTTTAAGAATATGTAAAAAGGAAGATTAAATAATATTAATAAAATATTAAATGAAAAATAAACACGGTATTAAAGAAATTTGGAATATCTTTAATGGTGTTATAAAAATAGCACAGATAAGATTGAGCATCCAAAATATTTCCTCAGTGAGGGAACTGAAAATTATGATAATAGTCAAATTGTTAGTAGCTTCAATCAATTTTTTTGTAAATCTCGAAGCTGAGTTATCCAAAGATACCTCAGAATTACAAAGCACAGCTCAGAATCTGGACGGAAGGTTTATGTTTCTCCATCCTGTGACAGAAAAGAATTACTTGATGTTGTTAAAGAATGCAAAAACATAAGGTCCACTGACTTACATGGAATTGACATGAAATTAGTGAAGCAGGTAGTTGAAGGGATTTCACCACCGTTAACTTATACAAATAATTTGTCTTTCAACACTGGTGTATTTCCAGATATGATTAAAATAGTTAGGTAATTCAGTAATACAAAAGAGGGAAAAAAAAAACATCATTTCACTAATTACAGATTGGCTTCTTTGCTGCCACAACTTTCAAAAATATTAGAGAAGTTGTTTAATAAGTGCCTGGAATCATTCATGGAAAAGTATAAATTGATTAGTGAAAAACAATATGGATTCAGATTGCAATGATCAACAACATTAGCCATACTGGAATCCATCCATCCATCTATTATACATCACACTTATCCTTGCAGAGTCGCAAGGGGGGCTGGTGCCTATCTCCAGTGGTCATTGGCCGAGAGGCAGGGTACACCCTGGACAGGTCACCAGTCTATTGCAGGGCAACACAGAGACAGATAGGATAAACAACCATGCACGCACACACTCACACCTAAGGAGAATTTAGAGAGACCAATTAACCTAACAGACATGTTTTTGGAATGTGGGAGGAAGCCGGAGTACCCAAAGAGAACCGGGTACTCCAGGAGGGAGAACATGCAAACTCCTTGCAGAAAGACCCCAGGCTGGATTTGAACCCAGGCAACAGTACTTCTAACTGTGCCACTGTGCAGTCCATACTGGAATCTGTAGAAGAAATTACATCTGCAGTCAATAATAAGAAGCTTGTTGGAGTAGTATTTCGAGAAATAAAACAGTCATTTGATACAATAAATCATGATTTACTAATAAATAAACTGAAAAGATATGGGATTAGAGGGACTATGTTAACCCAGGTCGAAAGCTACTTGGAAAACCAAAAACAATATGTACAGATGGAAATGCTGTCTCTGAATGTTTGGACATTGTTTGTGGGGTTCCTCAGGGTTCAGTGTTGGGGCCTAAATTATTCATTAGATACATAAATGACCTATGGTATAGAACCACCAATATAAAAACTGTATTATCTGCAGATGACACAAATGTCTTTTTTGTTCGAGATGATCTGGAGCAGTTGCTTAGCAATGTAACTACAACTATGGAACTGAAATTATGGTTTGATGAGAATAAGTTGCCCTTAAATCGGACCAAAACAAAAATAATGCTATTTGGGAATAATAGATCTAATGAAGAAATCAAAATAAAGATACACGGAGTAAACACTGAAACAGTAAATGATTATAGATTTTTTGGGGTCATGGTTGATGATAAAATAACATGGAAACCTCAAATTAGATATATACAAAGTAAATTGTCAAAAAGTCTATTTATATTAAGTAAAGCCAAACCTGGAGGAAACAGATCTCCACATTCTTTACTGTTCGCTAGTCTTACTTCATTTGAGTTATTGTGCTGTTATAGGGCAAAAACTTCAACCTTTACCAAACAAACGCCTTTCAACACTTCATCAGACTCTTTTCCACTAAATCGGATGACCAAGTGTTATACTTTCAATGTATCTAAGACAGTCACTTCATGTTACTTGTGAAGGAGCTAAGATTTGTGTTAAAATACCAATGGGCAAATAACACAGTTCATGTTGTACATTTTTACTTGACCTTTTACAGTTTGGGAAACATTAAGAGATGTCAAAATACATAAAGCATCACAACCCAGAATCTGGTCTAGAAACCAATGAATTTAATTCAAGAAGCAATTTACAAGTGCTTTGTTTGATTTAGAACCAAAAAAACAAAACAAAAGAAAAACAAAAAAATATGATCAACATAGCACTTTTCTTGACATCTTTCCCAAATTTGCATATGTTCTTCATTTTATTTGCCACACACTGTAGCTTATATCCACTGAGATGTTCAAATTTTCATTGTAATATGGAGCTTGATAAATAAATGACATTTTATAACCACTAAGGATAAACTAAATAAAGTCCTGCTTGACTCCATAGCATCATAACTTCAAAGAGAAAGTTTATTGTGTGTTGGAGTTACTCCAACCACATAGTTAAAATCCATAAAAAGCATATTTAGAGCTGTGGACAAAAACATTTGCCATTAGTGCTTAATTACTTACAAAGTAATGTATCAGTGTCATGAAAATGTGAACCTAACAGGATACAAAGACAAACATATAGTGACTTAGATTTTTTTTTGCTGAAGTATTTCCTCAGTTCTGTTTATATAAGAGAGAAAGAGAAGTGATGCACCTCCCTGCTGTTAGTGGAACATTCACCAGTTGGTAAGATACAAAAGCGGTCTTCCATTGCAGGTGAGCACACAATAATATTTTAACATTGTTTATTTAAATTGAGCTTATTTAAATAAATTTAAAATAGTCTTATTTTAATGTGTTTTCCATTAGATTTTTTATAAGTATCCTTGCAGTTTGTTTTAAAGACTTTTAGCCATTCAAGTTAAAGCCTGAAAGAATTTTTGTGTTGCTGTTCATGTACAGAAACAAAGAAGAGCAACCTAAACTGTAGAATGCTGCCGTTGTTGACAAAACTGCAATACGTCTCATAATGGTGGTAGACATCTGATTTTCTAAAAACTTGTAAAACAAATTTTGCTCGAAATAAGAATATTTTTACATAAAACTCTTGCATTCATGTCTGATTCCTGAATATATAGCTTTAAAACTAGATTTTATAATACACTTACATTTGAACTTTTTAATACTTTATCCCTAATCTCCAAATTTTCATTTATTTGGTCTTAATTACCTCTCTTTTTTTCATCTATGCATTTTAATACAAAAAAAATCTACTGAATTTACAGTGGTGAAATAAATCCAAAAATGTTACAGACAGTTCATAAGTATGTCAACACTATTTTATATAGCATTAAAAAGTGTAAGTACAAAATTTTATTAAAACAGATAGTAATAAAATGTATTTGATGGGTGTGACATAATACCAACAGGATGAAACTATGATCAAAAATGTACAATCAATAATGTGAGGCAAAAACTCTAATTAAAATATAATTCACAGATGACACGTGTAGCATGTACAGTGAAGCTCAAAGTTATTCATATCCCAGAAATGTTTTATTTTCACAACGGTTTTCTTTTGACTGGAAATAATATCAATAAGTCTGATAAATCTGATAAAAACAAATTTGATAAAAACAAATTTGGAGGGAACTAAAGATTAGAGAGATTCAATTTAATTTAGTCCATTTATAAAATGCCAATTCACATCAAATATCTCAATGCACTTTGGTCAATGCAACAATGGTCAATGATTTGCATTGTGTTGTTCACTTTGCACCAATCCCTCATACTGAGCATACATCTAGTGGAAAACAACTCTTTTAGAGGAAGAAACCTCCAGCAGAACCTGGCTTAATGCCAACGGCTTTCTGCCATGACCTCTCTTGAGAAGAGAGAGCATACACACACACACACACACACACACACACACACACACACACACACACACACACACACACACACACACAACCCCCCCGCCCCCCCCAAAAGCACTTATCTAACAGTACTTTACTATGTTGAAGAAAATGTAATGTTAATGTTGTTTATATCTCCTTTAGTGGCTTTATCTGGGAGAGAAACACAACTAAGCAGATAAATTCTGAGCCAGTTTTCAAGTGCTATGTGCTGTGTTTCAAGGATGAAACACAGCACATAGAGTTAGACACAGGTATGTCTAAGAGAGAGACAGGGTTGAAGACTGAAAGACAGAAACAAGAGTGTCATCTATAGAGGGAGGACATTAGGCTGTTGGCAGCAGTAGCTCAGCTGATGCCCCCCCTCAAGGAAGGCATCACAGCTAAACAGAGTGCCTTTGTAGCTTCAAAAAGAGAGAAAACGGAGAGAGAGCATCAAGTTAAAATGTGTTAATTGTTAAATTAATAAATTGTTGAATTGCCAATAAGTCTTGTTTCTTCAAACCTCAAGTGCATAATTCAGTTGGCGAAGCCAAAAAAAGTTGTTTGTCAACTGCAGAGAGGATTTGACAAGTTTTTCAAGCATGCAAGCCACATATTCATTCCCAATCAGGAATGTTTAGGAAATTTAAAATGACTTGTCTTGTTATGTTGAACCTCTACAGTGATGGAGCATCACAAGAGTCTTGCTTGTGCAGCTCAACAATCCTATCATGTTCAAATTGAAAGGATCTGGGATCTGGTGGTTAACAGACCAGATTTCGACATAAAATCCATATGTAAATCTTATTTTGACACAAGTCAATCTATTCAAAGCTGTGGTTTAAACCTATATATTTAATCTATGTTTAGACCAAGAAACACTATCTAGTATAAAAGTGGTCTAAGCTTAGAATTAAAAATTTTTAGTCTAAATCAAAAAAATTTGTAAGGTTGATTGACGAAAAAAGTTGTATGACAATAAAGTCATAATACAAGAATAAAATCATAATATTATGAGAATGATTCATAATAGTACGAGAATAAAGTTGTAATATTACCAGAATAAAGTAATATGGGAATAAAATCGTAATATTACTAGAATAACGTCGTAATATTAGGAGAATGAAGTAGTAATTTTATGAGAACTTCTACATGAAAAATTTTTAAAAATTAAAATGAGGAATATTGAGCATCTTATGAAGTTATTCTTTTGTATAGGTTTTAAAAATAAGAAAATACTTAATCTTTTAACATATCAGCATCAAATTATTACTTTGAAATGAAACAAGTCTTTGAAATGATTGTGCAAAAAAGCTGTGTCTATTTCAAAGAAAGAACCACACGCACTTGCCAAGTTGGTTACGTTTATCCTGATAACTCTGTTGAAGCTTTTTTCTCATTAAAACATTTTTTTTCTTTTAATTTTACGTCTTTCTTCTGGTAATATTGTGTCTTTATTCTGCTAACATTATGACTTTATTTTCATATTGTTATGGCTCTATTCTGGTAATATTATAACTTTATTCTCATAGTTTAAAAGAAAAATTCTTATAATCTGGCCCTAATGCTCCATCGTAGTTGTGAATTGGTTCTTTTTAAACAAGCTGAATTTTACTTGTATTGCAAAACTATGTCATCCACCTGTTAATATTAACCTCAAAAAGCAATATCAGCCCAATTTTCTGTTGTGTTTGGAAGTTTAGAACCTCCTGCTGTTTTTTATGCAAGCATAAAAACATTTTTAAAATGTACTGGGATATTCTAAAACATATTAATTATTACATTGTGATAAAATTGCATGCTTGGCAACTTGTGACTTGTTGAAAAGTCAAACTTCAAAGTTTAGGACTTGGACATGTCAAGGGACCTACATGTTGACTTGGATTTGAGTGATTTGAGTCAAGATTTGAGTGAAAAGACTCGAGACTTACTTGTGACTTGCAGAACAATCATTTGGTCCCACCTCATGGTACCACGTCTGGGGTCAAGTAATTGTTTCGCAACAACAGTTGATCTTGTTACTTGACTTTTTAGGAGGAACAGTGCAGGTCAGATTCTTCTGAACTTTTTTTATTGCTGTTGTTTTCATTGATTTCTCCAATACAATGCTTTGGTGCAACTAATTTGTGTTATTAAATTGTAATAAAAGAACATCAACAATATTACATGATATACTATACTCAATTCATTTGTTGAAATATATCTGCATGAAACAGGTATATATAAATCTGTATATCATATTCTGATAAAAAGGCTGCTCAAAGCTTTTGTTCATGACCAGTTTTATCATTGCAGATAATGATGCTGATATACATAGTAATCACAGTCCTGGGAACATCAGCTTTGGCAAAAGGTGCACTTAATATTTTCTGCAATTATTCAATTTTCAATTAATTTAAACAGGTTTCACTATGAATTTAATGTATTCTAAAAAAAAAAAAAAAAAAAAAAAAAAAAAGAATGAATGTAAAGATATATTATTTCAAATTATTTTCTGTGCTTGTTTGCTTTTTTCATATTGTTCTCTTGTCAGAGCCAAAGGTATGCAACTTAACAAACCAAGCTGGAGATCAGCACTGTTTTGGAGCACTTGGAGAGTCACTGCTGTTTTACTTTCCCATCAGCACAGAAGAGATGACAATTTTGAAAAGAAATGAGGCCACAGTTTTCAAGTTTGTCAATAATACATTTCGGAATTGAATTACTGAATACAGAAATAACTTTCAATACTTCAAAAATGGGACATTTAAGGTTTACAAGACAACAAAG
Organism: Anableps anableps; assembly: GCA_014839685.1. Lineage (NCBI taxonomy): Eukaryota > Metazoa > Chordata > Actinopteri > Cyprinodontiformes > Anablepidae > Anableps > Anableps anableps. Next base: position 24,743,113 of record CM026078.1, on the reverse strand, counting down.
AATATCTCAGGAGTTTATTGGCTGGAAGTATATTCACTGAGCAGTGGTAGACACCTGAGGGAAAATAGACTCATTCTACACATTCATGGTAAGAAAAACATATCTATTTGCATGTATGTCACATTTTGTTGTTGTACTCAGGTGCTGTTATATTTAAATTAATATTTTGTCGTCAACTTCATGTAAAAAATTATAGCTGTTGGTAGAACTTCAATGTATTTAGAAATAATACTTTGCTACTAGCATTAAAACATGTTAATATAAACAAGCTAACATAGGAGCTGAATGGTGGTAATGGCAATGTAAATGTGACTTTATGCTTGTCTTTTAGCTCCTGTATCACAACTTGTCGTGTCTCAGACCTGTTTGTCACCTCAAAAAATGTCAGTTAACTGCTCAGCAAAGGGGGATGACATGGAGTTCACTTTGTTGTTAGATAACAACCTATTAATACGGGCCAAAGTTGAGAGTGGGAAAAATGAAAGTGTTATTATCACCTTATATGCTCAGTTGGAAGGAAACCTCTTGTGTGATGTTCGAAACAACGTCAGCAGTAAACAGACAGCTATCCACCTAAGAAGCTGTACAGGTAGTTCATTTCCTCTTTTTCTTTTTTAAAATTCTTTTTTTTTACAAAGTTCTATTATTCTTTGTCTCAGCAGTGCTGTTTGCTGAATGCATTTGTCTGGGATATGATTTTGACAAATTATCATCTTAATGTTTTTTAGACACAAATGCTGTCACTGTGGCTGTGACAACAAGTGTGATCTGTGTTCTGCTGCTTCTTTTGGCCTTGTTGCTTGGTTTCAAATGCTTCAATAAGAAAATAAGCACTGCACGTTTTAGAGAAGGTAAGTGATCAAATTATTGTAAGTATGCATGTACAGTGACGTGAAAAAATGTTTGCCCCTTCCTGATTTTCTATTTTTTTATGCATATTTGTCACACTTAAGTGTTTCAAAACATTACACCAATTTAATTAGTCAAAGACAAAATGGAGTTTTAAAATGAAGGTGTTTATTATTAATGATAAACACCTTCTTTTAAAAACTGCATTTTGTGTTTACTTGTGTTGTCTTTGACTGTAGGTTTGATGCTCTGAAACATTTTTTTTTTACACCACTATGTGTGATTTTATGTGAGTGTGTTTGATACATTGATATGTGACTAAATTTACTTCTTTCAGCCAGTGCGGAAGTTGTGTACTCTGATGTTCGAGTGACTCGGGCTGCCTGCAAGCTAGATGGTTAGAATGTCAACCACAATGAGTAAAAGTCAGTGTACCATACGTTGTTTGAATGTTGGACAGTTAAAACTTATTGCATTTCCTTCCTCACTTTATTTGCTTGTCTACATAAAATATATGCAAGAAGCATGCAAGCATATGACCTGTTGTAGGACTCTTCTGTTGCATACTATAGCCCATGTTTCACCAGATGAGAAACACCTGGAAAACCTCTAGCACTTTGACTTTTATTATGCCACAAGATAAAACCCCTACAATGTTTTCTCAGTTGGCAGAGTTCTGTATTCACATCTCTTTTCCTTCACAATCATTCACTTTGTCCACTTATTTCAGCTAATTAATCTAAATTTTTCTTGTTCTAGTTGCATAATACACAACAATGAATATAAGCTAATGACCACTGATAAAACATGGGCTTCTTTAACACTTCAGCAGTCCCATAGGATAATTATCTCCATACTATGTAGCACTAATGCAGTAAATCATGCAAAAAAAGCCTCAGCTAAGTGCATACAGTACAGTGTATGAATATTTGCTTATATTTTATTGGTCTTTTGTAAGATAGAAATTTTGTAAGAAACATAATTTTGGGATTTATTAGTTGTAAGTCATGATCATAAATGATAAAACAAATAAATGATTGAAATATATTGCTCTCTGTGTAATAAATCTGCATGACTTTCACTTTCAGAACCAGAATCAAACGTGGAGAAGCAGCATTCAGTTTTTATGCACCACAAATCTGGAACAAACTCCTAGAAAACTGCAAAACAGCTGAAACACTGAGTTCCTTTAAAATCTAGGCTAAAACCTACCTGTTTAGCGCTGCCTTTGGATTAGTAATAAATGGAGCATCGATAAATATTTTTGAATTATATTTGCTTGATTATACTTGCTTGATGATCTTTCTCAATGATTTTGATGTATACTTGATTGATGTTTTTTTTTGGATGTAAAGCACTTTGAACTGCCTTGCTGCTTAAATGTGCTATACAAATAAACTTGACTTGGCTTGAATTACTGAAATAAATTGTCGTTTATGTGATATTCCAATTTATGAGATGTATCTGTATATTGATTCTTAGCTAAAAATAAACATCAGTTAGTGTATTGTTGGTGCATTAAAGCTTTTGTAATCCTGTTCTGAAATTTTGAGACAGAGGTTTTTGGGGTTTTTTCCCCACATGTACTATCTTGGCATTGCCAGCACACCAAATAGAGAAGCTGGCTGCCAACATGTGCCAACATATGCCCTACATAAAGGATGTCTTAAGAGGGAACCCTAATTGCATGATTTGCATTATGAAATTAAGACTGCATCAAGCATCAAAGTAGACAGGCCACATTGCAATAATAGTATTTTGTGTTTATCTGACCTCCAACCATTTGGATTATTTGTATAGCTGGAAGAAAGAATGGAGGGAGGGGACATTATCATCCCCACCAGGTGAGCTATCCCCCAAGAGGAAGGGATTCCAACCAGAACCCAGCTTAGTCCCCAGAGCCCTCAACCGGTCCAAGAAACATAAACATCATCCCACCAAAGGCACTTTGAGAAAGAATTCAAAAGCATATAAAATTATAAAATGCTAAGCTATTTTTGTTTTGCACACATTTTATATACCATATATATTAAAGGTTTAGAAAAGGGGTTTTATATTTCTCTTCAGTTGTAAATGCGTATCTGAAGTTATCAGTTCTCAGACTCTACCTATGCTAACAATAAAAAGTGACTTCTTCTGCAGCATAACAAAGCTATAGTGCACCAGTAAAAGCCTCTGTTCTTCTGAACACTGAAAATAAACAGACTGGTGTGATACATTAGCAGGAAGTGCAAATACAGAGAATGGAAAAACTAGTGGTTTTAACAAGTATCAAAATAGCTTTAACGGTCTGAGGTTGAAGAACGAAGACCATCTTATTTAGAAGAAATGAAATCTAAATGAATATTAAACTGTTAATACTGATAGAAATACATCATAAAAGCAAATTCTTAAAGTTTTCTTATGATGTGACACACATCATTGATTGCATAAATGCATGTTAATTTTTAATACAATTTTATTTAAGGAGTGCAAAGTGAGATTATTCATACTTGACTAAGATTCTAAAAAAAAGTGAATAATCTGATAATGTTACTATACTACCATAATGAGGTGTTAAAAGAATACAGTTCTAAATGGGGTCTCATTAATAAGAAGGATGATTTTAGTTTCTTTGTTGCGTTTCTAAAATATCAATTATAAATAGGGAACCTGCTTTAAAGAGCAATCAATATTACTTCTGGCCCATAATAACCTATTTTAATGTTAACTCTGTGTTAATCCATGAACATAAAACTTTGTTTAACGCTATCATGTTCATGTTTTATGTATTACTGAAGGTCAATGTCAATTTTTACATCTAATGAGACACTGGTTTTCAGTATTTTACCTGGCTTGGTGAATCTTTCTGGAAAGCTGTAGTCACTGGGATGTTTTCCTAAATGAAATAGAGTCTAAGTGTTGACTGTTTTTATGTATAGTGGGGCACTGTGATTGTCTGTCACTAACACCCCATGATAGAAATCAACAAATTTTGATGTTAATGTAATTCTCAAACACAAAAGTTCACAAAATGCACAGTATTTTGACAGATATTACACTCTTGGTACTGGCATCTGTCCAATTCGACCTTAATATCAACGAAAAAGACATAACCACCCAGTCATCTTTCATTGAATGGTTTCTCAGTTCTATCCAGGCCACATATAAAAAGGTTCCGCTACACCTCCCTGCAGTCAGTGGAAAACGAACCAGCCTATTCAGAGACAACGATCTTCCATCACATGTAAGTGTGGAAAAGTTTATTTCTATAGATTTATACTTTCTATCATAAAACTACAGGTAATATAATCCTTAAAGCCTGACCACATACTATCTCATTGAGGGCATTACATTTATTTTCCCAAGTGTAATATACTTTTTTTTTTTTTATAAGTAGCTTGGTTGAAGTATCAATTAAGATACTTACTAAGATTACTCAGACTATGCACATGCAGTTGAATGAAATTATTTTCCCATCACACCAAACTAGACTTAAATATTGTATTTTTTGATTGTTTAATTGACAGATTTCTTTAGGTTTTATTTTGGAGGCAGTATTTTACAGCACTGAATTGAATGCTATAGAGTTAGAGTTTCTTTCCTAATTTATCCAGCCTATATATTTTTCTTTAAACATATTTAAAAATGGCATGGTTTTAATTATGTTAAATATAATTATTTTTTATAATGACAGTCACATTTACAATAGAATTATTTAATCCATGTCAAGACTTTCATGTTTTGCATTTAAAAATTCAAAGATGATATATTTAATTTGAATGCTCTTAATATTCAGGCACAGTCTAGTTGTAGAGTATAGTAGTGAGGGGCAGTATGAGATCTTTGGTCAAGCACAAAAGTCATGCCACTGAGTATTTAAACGGGGAGCATTAAAAACAGGATTAGTATCATGAAACTTGAGTGCATACAGGACACATTACCATTATTGCATTGTTTCATGTATGCATGCATAATAAAATTGCATATTAATATGCATGTATGCACCAATTACCACTATGTGAAACAAATATATAAATAGAAATATATGAATAAATATATAAGAAGGAATATATGCTCTAAGACAACACCAGAAACATCTCAAAATATTGTCTTAAGAAAACATGGAGAAAGCACAGAGAGAGGGATAAATGAGACATATAGCTGAAAGTAAAATAAAAAGTAGTCATCCTAGAAATTACGTAGTCTTTTTAGCGAATACTTAAGTACCTGCTTTTTCGGCTCCAGTGGCCTGTATTTGCGAGTAATGCGACAGGAAGGGAGCAATGGACATGCAGCAAAGGTACCGGGGACGGGACTCGAGCGCTAGACAGCCGCCTCGAGGTCTGTAGCCTCCATATGCGTGGCACCCGCTCTAACCACGGAACCTGTTTGATATCAACATTAGATTTCATCTGTACGAAATGTGATCAGACGGAAGAAAATATAAAGCTTGACGCAAATTGTGGTTTTTAAAAGAATAAAATAAAAAATGATTGAAATAAATAACTAAATATTAAACAGTGCAAAATAACAAATTCAGGTGGAAAAAAACCCATTTCCAAATCAAATGCTTTCAACATCAAAATTTTTTTGAAGACCCATTTCCTATCTGTTACCGAATTTTCTTTTTTTAATCTCGACTTTAAAAGTCATATGCAAGCAAAAATAAAATAAAATAAAATAAAAAACTGTAGAATAAAATACTTTATGGTTTTGTTTCTTTTCCTCATAGAACATTTTTTTTCTAAATGGGAGCAGATTAAAAAAAAAAATGACACTAGAACAATAAAACCTGTGTAAGAACAAGAGGTCTCATTTCAACTTAAACTGTGTCTCTGTCTGTTTGACTTCTGGTTAAAAGCGTGTTTGTTCTTCATTCAGTGAAATTACTCTCAGTGGGTAAAGTATCCAGAAATTTCACTCAAGAGTAACAATACTTCATAATAATATTACTCGAGCAAAAAGTACATTGCTGTAAAACTACTCCTAAAAGTAATTTTTTTTCCCTAAAAAGTTATTTAAAGGTGGATTATGTTGCAAAATCGACTGGTTGGAGCTTTATATCATGTTATAATATCGTTCTCTCATCAAAAACATAACTGGAATGTTGCTTTGACTGATTCATTCATGATTCAAATTCTTGAATCTCCTGCAGCAGCTGTTTGGGGTGCTGAAACACTTGCTCATACAGTGCACCACCTATTTACCCAAAGTTCTGTCTTGGTGCTTGAGTCCTCAGCTGAGCTTCCAGCCCACAAAGCACTCCTCCCCAGTGCCTCCCCCCCACACAGCTCCTCCAGACTAGCTGCAGCAGCAATTAGCAAACACCTGGTGGAGCTGCAGATCTGCTGAGCTCACCCTACGAACTACTTCTCAGTCCAGTACTCCTAAGAACTGCTGTAAATGGCATAATGGAGAAACACTGTTGTAATGAGGTGCTGAAGGAAGAGTGTCGGAAAGAGAAGAACCTCCTTAGAGAGACAGAGGCCAATTTGGCAACAGACTTGAAGTCAGCTTTCTTTAAGGTTATTTTTGATATATACAGCAATTTCATAACAACTGAAGGTAACATAGTCACTTGATTGTGCTATAAAATGGCACTATGTGTCTGGAAAGTACATAATACCCCCCACCCCCTTAAGAAAAAGTAACAGCAAATTTCACTAAGTACTATCCACCTCTGCATAAGAGTAGCATTACTTCAAAATAACATTGCTAGAGTAGTGGATAACTAAAGTACTAAAAGTAAAATTTATGGTGCAATAAAACTACTTCTTGAAGTATTTTCTTTTTCAAAAAGTTACACAAGTAAATGCAACTGAGTCAATATATAACTAGTTGTCTAAAACATTGGTGACCTAATGGAATTACTTCCTGTACTTAATCAGTTGAAGAGCCAGATAACTCTTTGTCGCTCAGTTTTGTTTTGACTGTGAATATTAATATGTTTAAAGGGAAAAAAAAGCTTTCTGCAGATGCTAGCTGCAATGTTAATAACATGGGGAAAGAAAACTGCTCTTGTGTTTCTTCAAAAGAAAGCTGAGGAAACAAATTTAGCTGTGCTACAGATGTCCAAGCATGATGTTTTAAACTAAATTTTGATATTAAATAGACAACCTAAGGGTCTGAGGTCACATAACTGGTAGCGTATCAATCTGACATTTTGTTTTCATTTTAAATTGTGTAAATCCTTAGGAAAGGACCTGCGTCCACCCATTGAATGCATCAAAAGCATTAAAGGTTGATTTGCCTATTTTCTAATTTCATTTGATTTTCTAACGATGTCACTCAGTGATGCAGTGTTTTGGAGGTGCAAATACATTCATTTAACCCAAATGTGACTGAACCTATCAAGCATCCTAAGATAAGATTGTATTAATTTTAGCATAGGCTATGCAATAGCTTAACTCATGTAAACTTTTGAATTTGAAAAAAAAAAAAAGTTTTAAAAACATCTTTTAAAAAACTATCTCTGTTTTGGCAATTCGGAAATAAAACTATTTTTTCTACTTCTAACCAAACTAATATGGTAAGAAATTAATATGGTTTAATTTCAGGGGTTATTTGTAATTTTATACAATGTATTCAATAACAAAAAGGCTACATTTTTGTCCATAACATTTTGATCATAACTTATTTTTTTCCACAGACAATGACTTTCATCTACATGATAATGTCAGTTCTGGTTTCAAGAGCCTTGGCAACAGGTAGATTTTATACAGTTGATAAAGTTTAAAGTTATTCAAATCAGATATTTTACAATATTGTTAAATCCAAGTTTTTAAATTAAGTATATTGTGGGGGAACTTTTTTTTTTTTTTTTTTTTTCTTAACTGATGTTACTGATATTACTTGTCATTTATGAAAATTTAACAAGTGTCTTTTTTTTTTTTTTTTAAAGTATTACAATTTAATTGCTATTTTAATGGATCTTTTTGGATTGTAATTAAATAGTGAAACTTAAGGCACTGGGATCTTCTGTCCTTTTGATTTGCTTGTTTTTATTGTGTCTTTTTTAGGAACAATGGGATGCAATTTAACTCAAAATGATACAGACCAGCAATGTTATGGAGCACTTGGAGCACCTCTGATTTTTCACTTTCCTGTTAATCTAAAAGTGTCTTTGAAAAGAAATGAAAAAATATTTTTTAGGTTTGTAACCAACACATTAAACACACAAGTTCTCATACTAATACTGTAACAAACACCCCACTCAGTACATTTTTCAGAATGTTAAATGTTTACGTTTGTTCTGAATTGCATCTGAGACATTTGCATGGTCCTCCTCTGATTGCTGTTTGTTGTCTCCCAGATACCCCCCCACCCCCCCTTTTTTAGGTAAAGTTTGTGAATATTTTAGATAGTGTAATGATCTAATTATCTTTTCCTGATTTTGCCCTCATTGTCCAGTCTGAGTGTGATGCTGTTGTGTGTATTGTGTAATGTACCTTTGATTGGAGAACAATATTTTGTCTTTTAGTGTACTAAATGTAAATGGCTGAGATGATAATAAATCTCCACTTGACTTGATGTTTTAACAGACGCCCTGAGCCCAATGAAAGCAGAAGATTCTTCAGAAAGAATGACTCTGGAGTTTATGAGGTGGAAGTACATAATGCTAATGGGACAAATATCAAGACGATCAAGCTCAGTCTACAGATTTTAGGTAGGACCAGATTTAAAAAGTTCTTCGTTTGAAATTTATATTTAAATGCTACATGACTGCATTTTGTAAAAATAATTGTGTTTTACAATTTAACCAAGACACAGAACTTAAAATGATGTGGGGAAGAGAACTGTTTCCAAAATTAGGCACAGAAAACAAAGAAAGTTAACCATCCTATCTGGTTTTGCATATGTGTAAATGTGACTGTGTTCGTCTTTCAGCTCCAGTGTCACAACCTGCCTTATTTCAGGCATGTTTGTCACCAGAACAGAGAACAGTCAACTGCTCAGCACAGGGAGAAGACACAGAGTTCTCTTTTTCTTTAGATAACAAGATTATACCTCACAGTGCAAAGAATCAAAGTGCAACCATCAGCTTGGATGGTCAGTTGGCAGGAAACCTGCAGTGTAATGTTCAGAACAAGGTCAGCAGTAAACAGACCATCATCCACCTTACAAGGTGTGAAGGTAATGCTTTTTATTCTTATTTTTTTTTTGTTTTATTTCTTTCTATTTTGTTTCTTACATTTCCCTTAATTCTTTATGCAAGTTGTGATCTTTCGCAAAATAAAATGCTCTACATAATTTGTGCTTTGCATTTACAAATAAAACAGTTGTCATGGTACATAAATATCTCACATGACTTGATGTCTATTTTTTCCTAGGGGGACATTTTCTATCTGTGACTGTCCTAGCAAGTGTGACCGTTTCACTTCTTCTTTTGATTATGTTTCTCTGTATCAAACTGTTCAAACTGAAAAGAAGAAGCGCCACAAGTATCAGAGAAGGTAAGAAAAATATTTCAGTGAACTTCTTTTTTCATGCTGAAGAACGCTAATCTTAAGATAAATAGTTTGTTATAAACATGTTATGCTGAAAAATCTTACAATATGGACTGACATGTTCTTTAATTAACATTAACATTTTAAAGCAACAAAATTGTCCTTCATTACTATTTTGTCTCTATTTTGGCTTCTTTTAGGTGATGCTGAGGATGAAATTGTATACTCAGATGTAAAAGTGATCCGGTCCGCCCAAAAGACAGATGGTTAGGGTGCTGCTTACCACAGAGAAGAATCAATGTCATCTGTGAAACTTTTCATTCCAAGTGTAAACATGACAGCTATATATTAACAGAGATACAAAGAAATGAAACCAAGACTTGTGTATACATCAATCAAATAATCAGTAAATAAACATTTGTGCTGTATCAGAATATGTGTTTTAAACCATTTTAAGTTAGAAAACAAAGTGGTATCAGATTTGGGTGGGATGTGAAACTAAATTAGGTATTGTAAAACTTTAAGTTAATAAAATTCACAAAAATAAGTTTAATCTATGGATGTATGAAAATACTTTCTTTGTGAGTAGAGTCTACCTACAACAATAATGCAACTGAGTGCTACTGGAGAAAAAAAAAAAAATGAAGGAAGTATTTTTTGTTTTTCTATTTAAAGCTTAAAGACGAAATGACAAGAAAAAAGTTTAAATTATGGGCAAAAATTTTAAAAAGATGAGATAAAAAGTGGAAGAAGTAGATCAACAATAAAGTTAAAATGACACTGGTTCAAAGACCTGCAACAGCTATGCCTTGTGTAAACAAGTTAGAAACAATTTTTTAGAATAAGATTTAATGAAGAATTTTTTTTTTATTTATTTATTTTTTTTAATCAGATAAACATCCTGTGGATACACACCTGCTGGGCCCTATGGGATGCATAGCAATTCAATTTGATACAAACAGAACTGTTTCATCTTTTCTTCAAGATATTTCTACTTTATTGTCAACATCACAAAACAGAATTTTGACTGTTTCCCCTCAACATTTTGACTTAATTCTTAAAATCTAATTTTGTTTTTATTGTTTATATTTTTATTTTATTCTGTATTGGAAAAAAAAACCCAAAACAAAAATAAAAACAATTAACCATTTTTGTCTCTCAAAGTGATAATACTCCTTCCTATACGACTTACCAGACAATACCTCCCAATTTCCAGCCTATGAGTTAGTATGTTATAATCAACTGTACCAAATGCAGCACCGAGACAGACAGAAGTTGTAGATCCATCATCATGGTGTACACAATTGAAAATGTTTACCAATGCATTCTCAGTGCTCTGGTGTGATCTAAAGGCTGACTGGAAAGTACTGGTGCAGCGCTTCATTTAATACCAGAAACTACAGAGCCATCTGCAACAGAAATGAGTGCAAGGAGATACAAAAGATAAGCATATAGTTGCTCAGAGGTTTTTACGTGAATTGCTCCTTTTGTTTGGTCAACAGCACAGACAAGAAGATCTGATAAACCACTCCTCTGTCTCTGGAAAATTTAGAGGTGTTGAAACTCAGAGCAGATCTTACACTGAAGGTGAATGCAGACATTTTTTCTATGTCGTAAATAGACATCGCACAGATAATTTCAGTCAAATCGTGCTTTTTCAATCTGTGGCCGATGATATTTCATATACATTGTCAAAAATATGGCATGCAACCTTTTTATTTGTATTTATTTTACAGAGGAAACTGAAGGTCAGTGTGAGAATAAAAAATATAAATATAGGATAGCAATAATAATAATAATAATAATAATAATAATAATAACAATAATAATAATCCTGTTATGATTCACGTTCTGTCCTGCCCATGCTGTAATTAGTTTTCATTCAACTCACCTGTGTCACCTGATTGCTGATCTGTGCCACCTGGGCCCTGCTCTACTTAACTCCTCTCAGCCCCTGCCTCCCTGCCAGATTATCGACAGCCACGAGCCAGTAGAAATCCAGCGTTTCATGCCTTGCCTTCTTGTGTTTCTTCGACCCATTTCCGTCCACAGATCTTCCCCTCCTGCCAAGCCCGTTACGGATTCCTTTGGTTCTGGATTTCTGGACCCTGACTCAAGCTCCGCTTCACGACCACCGGGTATTGCCTGACCCTCAAGTTAAGTTTGCTCTCTCTGCCTCTCCGTGTATAACCTCTGCCTGGTTATCGTCTAGCCCCTGGTGCTGCGTTGGATTCCCTTGTGGAGACCTTCATTGATTCTTCCTGAGCTGCTACCAGTTCCTGATACTAAATAAACTTGTTTTTCCTTTACGTACTCCTGTATGTGGTTGAATTTCCGGGTCCTCCCAGTGAGTCCTTACAAATCCAGCATAAAATAACTCAAGATCTATTTTAACCAAGTTTTGTAAAATGCTTACTGGATATTTAGTGTTACAATAAATATTGCATTGGTAATATTCAAATGTTTGCAAAATTTTAAAATTACAACAGGTGAGCAGGTGCTGATACATTTTAGTGCTTTTCTAAGACTTTCTCTTATTTTGACAATTCCAAAAGTTAGAAAGTACATAATTATTTTTGGTTAAAATAGATATATTCCAACATTTTGACATGTCACCCACACAAATACTAATGTTTGCTTTGTCAACATCCGCTTTTAAAGTTGGACTCTGATAAATTTTATTACACTACACTATGATTCATTTTCATAACACAATCTTATTTGCCATTGCCTATTTGGATTCAAAGAGTCTCAGTAATTTGACCACTTCCTTGACAATCTGATCAGTTAAGTAGGACAGAGAGTGAAACTTTTTAAGTAGGTGGGTTTGCCTTTGTTAAACCCACTCACCCTGTGCATGATTTGGTTTTAGTACTTGTGACCCACATTGCTTTCATGTTATCTCAGAGCTACATATATCAATTTTTATCTTGCACAGAATCTACAGTTGAAAGAGGGTTGCTGGAGATGATAGATCAATACAATGAGCATCTTATATTTTACTTTTATGTTTAGTAAGCAACATACAAAAAATGTAGATCGCATTTGGCAGCAGTGCAAGTGTGGAAGCTTTGATCTGTTAACACTGGAATTTGAATACAAAACAGGATTTGTTTTTTGTGCACAAGCAGCACACATCACATGGCCACTGCAAAGCCACACAAGGCTTTTTAGGATAACAGTTGTTACAATGTGTTACTGTGGACATAATAGCTTAGCTGGTGATCTTTTTTTACTCCAGAGCCTTGGTGCTGGAATTCATTACAACAAAAATGTACCACAGAAAGCACTCAGCATCTTTATTGCTGTACTGAAGTGTTCTTGAAAAATAAAAACAACTTTTGACCCTTTATCATACAAACAATCTTAAGAGAGATATCATCCATTTCTTGTGTTGCTCTTAAAAATACATTTAGAACAGTGTTTCAGCGTTCACAGTTCGGCACCCTGCTGTTGTCTGTTTCAGTCTCACAAAATGGACAGAGATCCCTCAAAGATATATTCAGCATATTTATTTAAGGTATAAGTTAATCTTCAAGACATATATTCAGAATCATGTTGTTCTCTGGAGAAAAATTTAAATATTCGCCCATCATAGTTTTAGGACAAAAAACAGACTGCCTTTATTTACACTCCAAATCATGGAGCCAAGTTTAGAAAATGTGAGTATTTTAGTCCTGGGAACAACAACTCAAATAAAAAAGGTATACTGTATCGGGTAAGGTTTACTTTTAAAATACCAGCTACATCTCAAGCAGGTAGCATGTTTAAGTCTATCTTACTTTGTAACCTGCAGGATATCACACCATCAACTTTAGCTCTAGATATGACAATGGATAAGCCAAAAAAAAAAAAAAAGAACTGTAAAAGACATTGGTGCTTCATAAAAATCAAAGGTTACAGTTGAAACCTGAACTGATCTATCTCCAGCACCTACTGCACAGTGCCTTCCAAGAGTGGAGAAAAATCAAAGTGTTACCATCAGCTTACATGGTCGGCTGATTGGCTGTCTGATGTGTAACGCTCAGAACAGGGTCAGCAGCAAACAAACGGTCCTCCACCTTACAAGCTGTAAAGGTAATGTTTTCTACAGTTACACTTTGCATCTTTCTTAGTACCATTTCTAGCTGGAAAATTAATGTCTGTTATGTGGCTTGCAAAACCCTAAAAATGACAGAAAACATACATCTAACAATGTTTATATGTTTTAGGTGCCATTTTTATAACTGTGTCTGTCATGGGAGCCGTGATCTTTCCCTTTCTTTTTCGGTTGTGTGTCTTGGTATCAAATACTTAAATAAGTAAAGGAAGTGTTACATAGATTATACTCTATCATATATACTATGTTACATAGATTATCCTTTTGTATTTAAATTGACATTTTTTCTTTGTTCAGTGGATTCTGCAGGCAGTGTTTGCTCAGATGTTAAAATGACTCAGACCCTATGTCTCAGATTGAGATGCTCACAGTGTTGGAGAGGTTGTCCACAACACATTGCTAGATTGCTCACTAGGTGGTTTCCTGTTGCATCGTGTGCTCTTCCTTTCTCAGAAAAAGGTTTATCTTTGTTGTCTAAGAACAAAGATAAACTTTCATGTCTCTGTAAAACAAAACATTATACAGGTTTTTCTTTGCCAGTTGTGTCGTTCAGTCAAAACAATGCATTTTATTCTATAAAGAGGGGTTTGATAGTTGTCTTTATAAATCTGTGGTCTTTTAAACTTTTGGACAAACTAAAGATTTATAATGTCAACGGAGAGGAGCATTTCAATAGCTTATTTCAGTAATTTAATTCATCTTATTATGCCTTGATTATGTCTTCCAACTAATAAAAACCCAAAATTGAGTTTCTCCCAAAAAATTCTATTACATAAGATTGATACAAAATATTTTTTAAATGCAGACTTTGACAGTTGTCCATAAGACAACCATTGACTCATTCCACAAATTGAAGGTCATTCCAACAAAAGCTGTTTGCTTTTTAGGTGTTGTATCAGTACATGGAAAGTTGAGAGGAAGGAAAAACTGCAGTAAAATAATCTGCTTGAGCAACAGGAATAACCACAGCCTTGAGAGGATTGTGAGCAAAGTCTTTGCAAGAATATTGGTGAAATCAGTATTTTTAGGAGTCACTACATACAAAAGTATCCAGGACATGGGCTGCAACTGTTGCAGTCCTTGTGTTAAGGCAATCATGGCAAGAGAAAATGTAAGAAGAGTTTTGCCCTAAGGAGAAAAAGAAATAGATTGTTGCTCCAAAGTCTTTGTCATGTTTTTGTGTTGAACCGAATGCATATATGATGACGCCATGAGCATAGTAAATAATGTTAATATTGGGGTCTCAAGAGAAAGAACAGACCAATGACAGCAGGCTGAGAAATCAGCAAAAGGATCTGACGATAGAGCAGCTGAACCAAGGAGTATTTATACTGGGGAGTTTGATAACTGAATTTTATACAAGTGACTAAATGAAGCCACTGGAGAAAAATACTGAATAAACCAGAGAAAATCACAAAAAATAACCCTCAAAAACACCAGAATGACAAAACTAAACTCAAAGTCTAACAAATCACAACAGTCTTCTTTTCAAATTATTGCAAATTTTGTATTTAATTTGGAAATCAAGGTCCCAAGGTCTAAAAGATTAGCAGACAGGTACAGAATCCATGTTCCTTGAAGTTCAATGTCTAGTTTCCACAGTCAGTGATGATACGGGGAGTCATGCCATCTGCTGGTAGTGGTCCGCTGTGTTTTATCAAGACCAAAGTCAGAGCAGCCACCTAAAGGGAAATTATGTTGATGTAGTAGATGTTTCTTTCTGTTTGCAGGGTTTATGGAGATGCTGATTTAATTTTCTTGCATGATTGAGCTGGTTCAGTGTAATATATATATATATATATATATATATATATATATATATATATATATATATATATATATATATATATATATATATATATATATATATATATATATTTATTTATTATCTATCTCTTAACTATTATTACTATTCTGGTTTGTTGAGATCCACCTGTTCAAAACCTCTGTGTTTTCATGTATCATATTAAATTAATCATATAAAGGACCCCAGTTTGTAAGTTTTGCACAGACTAAAAAAAATATTTCACCTTTTTTTGTTTGTTTGTTTTTTGTTTTTTTGTTTTGACATTTGTGCTTAAGTTGCAAAATGCGGTCTGTGGTGACAAGGCCAACAGTAGATGGCAGTGGTGACTCTTTAGGAGCTGCCTGACAGTTATTTTGTACTCCTATTTACATTCGCTCCCATTCACTTTGTAAAGAGCAGTGGCTGGGAAGTTGACAGTGATCATTTATTGTTTCTTTTTTTTGGTAATATTTTCTCTTTGAAATTAAGATAAAGTCTCCTGCAAATGCCCATTTTAAGACAGAACCACCCAAGCATGTTTTTTTTCTACAGAAAAAGTGATACAGAATCTGTTGGGAAGTTAAGCTCCAAACTGGTTATAGATATGTTGTTTGAAGATTTTTTTGGAAACAAGACAAGAGGTTAAACTGTATCTTAGCTTTAACAAATCCTGCTCATTTATATAAAGACTGGTAAATGTTTAAATATCAACTACCAACACAAAAAAAATCCATAAAACAGACAACTGTTTCCATAGGCGTAATTAGGAAGTAATTAACAACATTTCTTCAGTCCATTTTCATTGTCCTTTCAGAGAATAAAATGTTGGAACATGCATTAATTAAAACTAGAATACCACCTCACCACATTTATTTAATAACATTTCCTCTGACCTTTAGAGATAAATACTATGTCTGTTATTCTTTCAGCTCAGAGCATAACTGTGGAAGATGGACTGTGGTGGTTTAATATGCAAGGACTGTAAACTCACCCACACACATCCATGGAACAAGACCTCATCCTCACATCATTAATTACCCCACACAAAAAACTCCACTGCAAGCCACATCCTTCTTCCTCTCTGGAGAGGCCCTGCTTTATTGATGTCAGGGCCGGAGTCTCTTTCAGTTTAAATTGTGCATCATATTTTACACCATGCTTGTCCCCTTACTTTCCCTTCTTTACAAAATAGTAGCTTTACATCCTATTCATCAGATCATTTCAGCATTTTTTGCAAATAATGTAAAATTTAAAGTTCTTTAAAAAAACCAAAGTTAAAAAAAAAAAAAAAAGACCCTGAGGATAATCGTTTATTCACACCTCTTTTATGAATCTGGCAGTGGTTGTCTTTCCAAGGGGGAATTCCCATGATTACTACAATCCTCAGTCAATCATCTTTCCATATGCACCAAAGTGCTACATGTGCCAGCATTCACTCAAGGCCACAATATTTGAAGCTGACTTTACACTGAAGTCATGAGGAATAGCACTTACAGGTTTTAAACTTTCTCTCCTTGCCACTCTCATTCTCTCTCCCTGCTGTGTTTTTTATAGGGTGACTGCAGAGAAAAGAAGAAGGGCTTCCCTCTTATGCATAATGTCCCAGCTTTGAAAACATGTGGCCTGGGAGTAATTGGGTTACAACTGCAGCAGTCCAGTGAGCTGGCCTTGATTTGGAGAATGACTCCATTTACTTTTGTCTGACAGTCTGCTGCTCCCACAGCTGCAGCTTTTATCCTCCTTTTAGGCTAAGACTTTCTCTGAATATAAGTGGAAGAAGGCCAGGTGAGATAGTGGAACACAGTCTTATTTTAAAACAAATACCCACATTCAGCAAATATGGTGACAGAATGGAAAAGGCCATTTTTTTTATAAAACAGTATCTTGTAAATGGCACATTGTGATTTAATGTAGTGTCTGGTGGTTCCAGTTAATTTGGAAATCATGTGAGGTGTATCATTAATAGATTTAAATATTTAAAGTTGAGCAATCCTCATTCTAAATAAAAAAAAAACAAAAAAACAAAAAAACTCAACTAATTCTGTGACTCTTGTTCAGAAGTTTGGAAGCGGCATTAGGGTCAATACATTTCAGGCTCTTTGATTAATAGTAATTTCACCTTATGTAATTTAAATAAATAAAACACATACAGTAGGATTAAAAATCAAGTACATCTTGTAAATTATGTGTTTCACTTATGATGCTCCCGAGTTTTGTACATTTTGTGTTTATTGGCATGAAGGATCTGAAACATACAGTATTTTTCTGTACAGAGTAAACTACTTTTTCCAGTTAGTGTCTCTCTTTTTAACTTTTTTTTTTTTTTTTTTTTTTTTTTTTAAATTAAATGATCACCTATGGCTAAAGTCCAGTGCTATATGTATCCTAAGGGTGTCCCCAAGTGGTTAAACGTTAGTGGTTAAGTGGTCAACATTAGGAGTGAAAATCCTTTAAATAGGTCAGACTGCCCTCCTGTTGGAGCCACTCCAAGCATTTGACATTCAAACTTGAGTGAATCTTTAGCAGTGCAAACAGAATGTCATCAGAAAATAAAATGTGATTAACTATGTTGTTGTCATGGGTATATATGATGTAACAAAGTTACAATCCTCATTTCAGTGACATTTTCAGCATCCCCTTTCATAAAACCAGTGTCTTTGTACATCATTAAAAGGCAACACAAATACATTAGTATAATGTTTTACTGTCGTATAAGGATGAATCATGTAACAACGTGGCTTTAATTTTTATTTGTCTCTTAAAGCAACTGGGATTATAAAACATGTTCATGCAACACAAGCTCTTCTAACCAGTATCAAAACATTCTTAAACTCAGTAATAGAAAGCAGGACTAGTATTAGGAGTATTGGATTTAAGTGTCTTGTTTAGATTGAATAATTCTGTTGTTATGTTGGGCTCTTAAAAGGTATTGCTGTACTCAGTATCCTGGAGGAGACAAGAGTTAACTCAGTTTGACATAAGATATTCTGACTGGAAAGTTAAGCTAAAACCAAGTTCAAGTTGACCTTAAAGCAGGTACCTGCCATCCAAAAATAACAAAAAAGGTTCCTGCAGTTTATTTGAAGATTAGGCTTTCATAAGCCTTTAAGTACCTTCATTTTCATAGCAGATAGTGATTTACGTAAAGGTCTATGATTATTGTTGTTTAGCTGTCTAGTAGCAACAGTTCCTGTGAAACATATTATAAAAATAGACAAAAACAGACCATGTTAGGCTGAAAAGCAGTGCTGAGTAAAAAAAAAATATATATTGCTGGCTTAAACCATTCATTTGTTAATTTGTTTTTACATTATATTTTTTTCAGTATCCTGCAGATTGAAAGAGGGGTGTAATTTTTTTTCAAACTTTTTTTTATATTGTTGTCTCAAAGCGATGAACCACAGTATAGTTGTTCTCAAAAGTAAACACACACACACACACACACACACACACACACACACACACACACACACACACACACGTTAAAATACCATGTTTTTCTGATGTAAAACAATAAGATAGTGATAAATTATTTCAAAACTTTTTTCACCATTAATCTGTTATAGTTTAGAAAAGATTGCATCTTTTATACTTTGCCTCCATAAATGTCCTTCATGTGAGGGAGTGCAATATTTCCTCACAGCTGCTGAGAACAATGGGTGATGTACCAGTTAACCTTCCTTCCAAGTCAATTTTTCAAAGATGACGTTTTATCTTGTGGTCTTCCTTGCTGTTTTTTTGTCTCTATGGTAACATTTCAACACACCCTACCAACTGATCATCCCTGTCCACATTTATGACATCAGAGGTCAAGCTGTGGCAAGAGCACCAGATACCACAGCTTCGTTCTGCACGTCTCGCAACAATGAGCACTTCACGTGCCAAGGTTGATGCAGAGAGTTTCCCTCTGGCATCCATCTTCCTAACCGGAAATGTTTCTACTAATTAAAACAAGCCAAGCCCCTTCCAGTCTTCCTCTTGTTTCCCTTTTGCAGCACGGAAGCTGTTTTATCGGCCTCAGCTGGATATAAAATTAAAGAGCATTTCAGGTCAGTGAGCACAGTTTTCAGTGAGACATTACAATTTTGCTCACAATAGTATATAAATGTTTCAGGATGTTTTCCTTACAGTTAAATTTACAGCTAAGAATCTCTGATAAATAAACAATTTAGTATACAATCATAAAACATAAAAATAAAGAGGGATTTGGAAGGGCTGCTATATTTTTTATAAAACTGCTTTTTTATTGAGGCAGGTATACTGACTTCTTATGCATGACGCTTTCTGTAAAAATGTACCATTTAAAAAAAGCTTTAAAAATGCCTAAAGGTACCCCATGGATAAAATGAAAAATGTATTCTTATGTGTCTTTATTTTTCATGGCAATTCAAGTTAAAAAAAAAAAAAAAAAAAAAAAAAAAAAAAAGCTAATAGAAGGAAAAAAAAAAAAAAAAAAAATCACTGTCAAAAAAACAAAACAACAAACAACAAATATAAAAGCTATATAAAATAATTAGCCTGGTAAAAATCAGGCCCTTGTTTTACGCTTTGCTTCGACGATGGGTCTGAACCCTTGGCTATTGAGAAACGATTGCTTGCTGGAGGTGTTTTACATTTTACCCATTACCCAGACTAGACAACTGAAACGTATGTTAAAAACTGTACAGTAACAAGCACAGTGTAGCTGATTTGTCTTACATTCATTTAAATCTATCTCAAAAATAAACAATATAAATGGACTAAAACCAAGAACACAACAACAGGTTTTTTGGGATTTCACAGTTACATTTTTGTTTTACTGCCTCACAGTATATGCTGATCTTCAATAAAAATGCACGTACTTAAAATTGACTAAAGTGGTGATTTGGATGATGCTGATCACTTAAAGTTGCAGTATGAAATGTTTATGAAAAATATGTTTATATATATGCTAAAATTATCATTATGTCGTGACAGTATAAGACAGATAATCTGTGGAAAAAAAAAAAAAAAAAAAAAAAAAAAGCTCCTTTGCCTTCTCCCAGTGCTCCCAGTACTAACTGCAGAAATACACCACTCAGTCAGAAACAACCAATCAGAGCCAGAAGGAGGGTCTTAGTGTTGTCAATCAACTTCATGTCTGCACAGTTCACACACTCCCTCTTGCTCTGTGATAAGTTAGAGCTGGTCCACCACAACATAGCCTGCTATGAATGCTAAGGCTAGTTAGCATGGCCACCAGTGACGGCAGATAAATGTTTTTCTTGGAACAGTATGTTTTTTTTCTCTGCCATTAGCACATTTAGCGGTGTGCACACAAGGGTGATTGTGTGCACACAATCAATACCTTCCTTCTGGCTCTAATTGGTTGTTTTAGGTTGGGAGCGTTGTTACATGCTGCAGCTTTAAATCTTTGCAGCAATATAAAATTTCCAATAGTACAAGCCCTACCTGAGACTTTCATTCTAATTCTAGCATGTTAACTTATTACTGTATAATAGTGGAAACAACAATACTTAATTTGGAATGTAGAATCATTTTTGGGATATCTGAAGTATTTTTACTGCCCATTATGTGCTTCGGCTTGCTGTTCTGCATAGTTGGCCTTAATTGCAACAAAATGTGGAATTGACATTTGAGCTACAACTATACTCCAAGTCTCCACAATCAAAGTATTATTTGTGGGTTTTAGTAAATGCTAAACTGTTAGAAAATGAAAACCTAGTAGGAGGTGTGTAATTACTTTCTGTTGAAATTAATTCTCTTTTGAAAATTTGTTTTTAAGAGAGTTGTTGACTCAAAGCCAATGTTTTGGATTTGGATCCAAGTGCACAAAAGAGTAGGCCAGTCTTGTAATTTTGATTATTTAATTTTAAGAGAAATTGATAAAACTTAGGAGGAATCATGAAGGAGACACTAAACCATGGGTAACCATGACAACAGAAGGTCTTTTCAAGGTACGATTTGTATGTGTACCACCTACATACTAATCGCTACTCTGCTTTGATGCACAGCAGTTTAACTTCAACTCACATTAGTTCAAATATCCCCATATACACCATCTTCTAACTAGTATGACTTGAAAAGTACAGACAAGACTACAGCAAGTATTTCTGTTCTTATTTTTAAGGCCATCAATCAGCAGGAGCATGGCTTAAACCATCTGGACTGCAGATCCTGCTTTGATTCATCAACTTTTACAGCCAGAATTCACTCATGTCTAAAAGTGAAAACCTGTAAGACTTTGATATCAGTGCTTTAATGTGCCTGTATAAAAATGTTATGACGTTAGTTGCCCATTTTCAAACATCTTTAGCTTTTGCAGTATTATGCCCTTTTGAAAATGAAGTTTGATTTAAAATACTTTGTCAATTCAAAGCATGTGCAGGACACAGTGGAATGAAACTCGTGTTTCTCTCTATTTACTATATCTTAAGGAACAGTAACAGACATAAAATATTAAAATGTAAAGTTATAAAAAAGGTACACGAATAAATAAATTGCTCAAATTTACATTGGCAAGTATAACATAATACCAGAAATCAATATTTATGGTTTCATCCCCCCAAATTATGATTGTTAACCCTCTCAGTACCTCTGAACAAAGAATATAATTTATACTGTGTCAATTAATTGCTTCTTTTAAGAACTAAAACTCTCCAAAAACTAGCTTCATGTATGTCTGCATTTCCTCATCTGGGAGCTCTACCATAGGGGCTGAGCATGAAGTATTGCCCTGCAGCCAGCGACTGGACACAATACTCTTAGTAGTTTCTGGCTCAAAAATTAGGATCAACAAGGAACCCATGGATTGGTATAGGCGTGATGAGATTGTAGCCTTGACATGAGGCCATGATAGCCACTCTATCTTGAAATTTAATATTGACAATCGCTATTCCCTCTGCTGCAACTGGGCCCCGTATTTTTCTTGACTGCGCAGGTTATCCTTTGAAACAACATAACTTTAAACTTCTACTAATGATAAATAAAATCTCATTGGCTGAGTAGCTCATTTACTGATGCCTTAAGGCAACTTGAATTGCACCTCAGTGGGCTTTGGATAGCCACGCAGAACCTGGGACAAGTTTGGAAACAAACATTTCCTATAACCTCTAACACAATAATCAAACGTGAAAAGCGGATTAAATATAACAGTGATTTGTTCCACTTTTTTATGTGAGACACAATCTGGCCTGTGGTTCTGTGAGCTTCATGTTTAGCTCCAAGTAGGTTAGCAGAGTTTCCCAGCTGCAAGTCTAAATTTGATTTGCTGAACTGGAAAGCCAACAGAAAATTTGGACTCTTGAATGCACATAAATCAAATTGAAAGTTGTAAATTTAAGTCATAAGACTAAATATGAAAATGAGCTCATGGTTTTGGGTGAAGTGATGTAGCTCTGTGGCTTCATGCAGACTATTTCCCACAAGTCTCTGAGTGCATTCAACATTATGTCATCTTAAAACAACTACAATTATACAATCCATGAAATTTACATGCAGATTGATTGCTGTAAACTGTATGGGAGTGACCCTCTTTTCTCTTTTTCATTTATTGAAATATTCACATTCAGGCACAAACAAAGGCAGACTGATTATGACGAGTCTCAGGGGTTTTTGACTCTTTTTGTTAGTAAGGCTCCAGAGAAGCTGAAAATCATGCCTGTTTGATTTAAACCAGGAATAAAATCATCTGCAAGACTCATAAAAAGTGAAAAATACATTTTAAATAGAGCAGAACAACAGCCAACATTTCACATTAATCAAACTAGCTGCCTGCCAGGTCAAACATTAAGGTGTGCATCAGCCTGTGTTGTAATGGTAATTTAAAAATTAATTGACTGTACAATCCTAGTAAGCTCTGCAAAATTACTGTGTTCAGGTAAGATAATATCAGCTTTAATGATGCAGTTAATGCACTGAAATGATGAAAAGGGGTTAGGGTTAGGGTTGTGTGTTGAATTCTTGCCATGCTGATCTCACATCTCAGTACTCTGTTTTTGTTTGGTTTCACCTCATTTCATTATAACTGATGTGTTCTGAGAATGTTCAATTTTGGATTGATGTCACTAACAGCTCTGAGTTGGCTGCATCCTCAGCTAAGTCAGTTAACATTTTGCCCCATTCATCTTTTGCCTCCTCTGTCCAGCATTTGGGTCTATCAGCCAGTATTTCTTGAGACTTTTACACTGAAATTCATGCCATTACAGAATGGATTTAATAAATAGGTTTGTAAAAATGTCACATAGGTATCATGAGTTAACTTTAAAATCTTGCCTAATGTTCATTTTGCTTAAACCTTTAATTGGCAAATATTTAAAAATTAAGATATAAGAAAGCCATAGCTCTTCTCTAATCTAACCCTCAACCACATGCACATCAGACTTAAGAGCCTCAGACTTTAAGGGCATCCTTCACACCTTATACGTTAAGGTGTGAAGGATGCCTTGCTTTAAGACATTCACACCACCAGATACAGAGCTGGCATATGTACAGTAATTTTATTTATTTTGTACAGGGGAATCATCTTCTAGAAATTCTTGTGTTCAGTGAGAAAAAAAAAAAAGAAAACATGTAAAAATTGTTTTTTAAAAAAAAGCCATTTTCATCTGGCATTTATTAGTCTCTGGCAATTTGCATCCACAAATTGGGTAGGGAGCCCAAAGCTGATTCTAGCCCATTGTGCTGAATCCTCTTGAATCCAGCCTTGTGCACACCAAATGGACCTAATTTGTTAAGAATTTATTGAGCCTTTTATGCATCTTTTAGGCCTTAGCTGTATCTTAGTAAAACAGGAATGTCCTAAATTCAGGCTATCTGCAGGGACAGGCACATTGAAAAGTGTAAAAAAAAAAAAAAAAAAGCACTGCACTGGCAGAATAAACACAAAAAGACCAACAATTCACAGAGAAACAACCATGCAACATGCTTGAAACCACAACAGGTGAGCAAGACAGCAGAAAGGAGAGTCAGACAGGCAACATGTTGGTCTATATGTACACTTGGAGGGAGATAATGCCTAACCTGATACAGGTGTGATCATTTCAACTGCTGTGTGACAGGAAACGACAAGAGGTGAACTGTGCAGGAAGCAAAAGAATGCATAGAAAATATACTCTATGAACCAAAATTCAGAACAGAGGTGGAGAGACATTATCTGGCAGTGTTGGAGAGTTGCACATGAAAGCAAAATGAATGAAATGATCAGTATCAGTTGTAGGATGAATATATGTTTACCTGGCCTGGCATGTTTACATGGTCTAAATGTCTGTCACTTCCTATTATGCTTTTTATAACTCTGGTCGTCACACACAATTTTTGAAACTGAGCCAAGGCTTAAACAAACAGTCTTCAATAGCAACGCACTGACTGAGCAGGAGGTTGTTATAGATTGCAGCTGGAGATCAATACTATAGGACCAAGAGTGTGGAAAACCTGGCTCGCTCTCTATCTCTCACTGATAAGACTATGTGTCTCATTTAAAACCTCCCAGTCTATCTGTGTCAGAGATGAGAGGCAGAAAAAGGGACAGAATGAAAAACAGCCAGCACTTATTTCCTATTGGGTTTGTGATTCCACTCCGTTTTTGGATTGGAATTTTTCTATTGAATAGGTTACTGTTGAAATTTCCAAGGACCTAATGTAAGGGTTATATGAAGACAAAAGAAAAACGCGTTGGTCAAACAACATATATATCAAGAAATTATTACATTTTAGATTATTTCTCATTGCTGATACAAGGAAATGGTTCTCTGAAGTCACTGTTAATGAAGACATAACTGTAAATTCATTTTCATGTTAACTCACGTTATCCAGAGCCAGGCATTGCTGAGAGCACTAAAACATGAGCCATCTGTTTGGTTTTCACATTCTTTCTCTTTTTGTTTAAACAGACATGAGAGGGCAGAGATGTGTTGCATATGTCTAAATTCTAGCACATAATGTAATCAGGTCAACCTGTTAACTTGAAGCAGGTCACTCTGGCTATTTATATACTTTAAGGTAAATCAAATCCATGGATATTCCTGACAAATAAATATATATTCTCAATATCTTTAGCAAATGTCTACTGAACAAATACAGTCTGCAATACCAAATTCATCTTCTCCCAGATTTGTTTTAGAAATCTCGTCCAATGTTTGTTCATTTTCAGTAGTGCAAAATCTGTTAAATAAACCTAAAGACAAGTCGTCAGGACAGTTTTCAAACACGTCATTTTTATAGGTTTCCCATTTTTGTTTCTTTTCAGGCTGATAGTTCAGCATAAATAAATTCAGTTCAAAAAAGGGTCAGATGTGAACATGGAGAAATAATTCTGTCACAGTTGCACAGTAAGCATTCTGATACATTTAGCCACGCGGCATAAAAACAATGATGGTGTCTACAGAATAGATTCTGAGTCGTTTGTTGACCAATGACCTGTAAGCCTTCAAATTCATGATCAGAGCTGGAAAGGTTTTTTAGATAAGAGTAGAAAATTTTTTCAGGAACAAGAAATAAAATCCAATAAGGATTTACTTGTCGCAAATAACATTACACCACTGTATGATTGTAATCATGATTGTTTTAGGGTACTATGTGAAAAAAATTCTCATTTAGTTGAGAAATCCATTTTTTTTTGCAGCACAAAATAGCAAATTGATCAGCCACAACATTTGACAAAATGTCAAGTATTGTTTAGCTGATACTGTCTCTGCAGCTGTGAGTCATCAGGGCATGTACACTGAGTGCCCTGCAGTGTGTCTGCCACCACAGTGTTGGGCTGTAGATAATTTAGGCCCTGCTGGTTGTGGGTGTAGAATCAAATAAGAGCTTAGTTTGAACATTATCCCTTCAAAGGGCCAAGTAGACCATGAAAAGTGTTGAAAGGAGCCGCAAAGACACAAAGATGTATGCAAGACTCTTTGGAAGCAAACCGAAGGCCTGGTATTCTGTCAAAAGGATGCACTTACAAATTAGCTGTAAAGGACCAAAAAAACGTTCAGCATTTTCATTAAGAGACAAATCTATAGCTGTTTCCACAAGTATTCACAGTTTTTCATTTGAGTACATGTATTTAGTGGGGAAAAACACATCCCACATTAAAAAATAAATTCTTTCAATATCTGCTCTGCCGTTCACCCTCTGTATGATTTGTCTTTGCCTGATACTACTTAGACTTCTTCGAGATGATTTCACAAGGGTGGAGCAAGGAGATATTTGACCATTCCTTTTTCATAATCTCTTAGGTTCGTCAATAGTCCTGGGTCTTTTTTAATGCATTCTCTTATTCAGCTCACCCCTCAGGTATTCTTTATGTTTCAGGTCTAGGAACTGAGATGGCAAGGAATGAAGGTTGATTTTATATTTGATGAAATACTCCTGTGTTGATATGGCGACATTGTATCATTGTACAGAGATACCCATTGAAGACTCATTGAGAGGGCAACAGATTTTTGTTCAAGTTTTATTTGAGGGCTCCAAAGGCCTGTGGAAGAGAAACAGGCCCACAGCATCACAGATTCTCTACCATATTAAATGGTGGATACGGGGCTTTTCTCACATGTTCATCCTTTCTTTCATGCCAGACCAACCTAGACTTTTTAATATTTAAACCTCAATTTTAGTCTTCCAAACACTCATTCGGCATGTACATGGAGACTAGCAGTTGCTTTGGAGAAACTGTTGACTCCAAGATGCCTCTCTTTGCTATACTTCTCTAATGTTGGTCATCCAGTCCCCATGAGAGCTCATCCTTACTATGCAGGGACAAACATAGAAACTTGTTCTGCCTTACTTGTCACAGGCCCATTGTTTTCAACTTTTGAAGTATTCCTGTGACTTCAGATATGGGCACGTTTAGGTAAGTAACAGTATTTTCTTGTACATATTTCCAGATTCACAAAGGCAAACACACATCTACCTTACTTCAAAAGTATCTAAGAGATATGCATCTCTCTCTTAGGTCATATTTACATCCCATGTTCTGTTACATGTGTTTTAGAAACACAGGGGTGCAGATGAGTGCGGCACCAGTGATTTTGTTCTATCAAGAAGAAAAATCATTCTGCTGTGACAAATGTTTTGTAGAAATGTCCAGAATCCACTCTAAAGAAAGTTATTTGTAATTGGATATACATTGTTTTGCTTTTACACATTGTTATGTGTCAACTCTTTGGTCAAAGGAGTCAATGTTTTACTTTTTTACAACAGTGAGGAAACCACTAAGCTATTTATTACAGATAAACAGGCTGACCAGTATTGCACAAAGCGTTATTTGAGACAAACACACAAATAAAACCATCCTTCATCGAACACACTGGTAAATAACATGAACAGTGACTTCAACAAAATTAAACAGCTTGTATAAATCCATCAATACAATAATACGAGTCCCTTGAATATGAAAATTGATGGGTACTGTAAAGCTAAACATGTAAATCCAGAGGTCTGGATCAATACAGCCTGACAAGGAACCTGTGAATTCAAGTTTTGTGTGGAACTTTTAAGATCTTTTTATGACAGAATGTATTTTAAATCTGAGAAGGGTTAGAAACCTGTATGTGCAATCTTTTCGACCCAGACTACATAAATTTATCATGGTAGCTTATTGGGACCTCATGGAGCTTCAAACCTGGAATGAATATGATGCTCTATAAAGACTCTCATTTCATGTTATTATTTAACACCCACAAGTAAAATGTAAACCCACTTAGAAATGATAAGAAAGATGCATAGAAGATGCATAAGGTAAACAAAATACCAAATTTTGTCCGGTATAAGCATTTTTTTATTTCATTTATGTATTTGGAACATTTTGAAAATGTAGAAAAGGATTAGACATAAAAGAAAACAACATAGCTGACCTATTAAGTTGATCCAGAAAGGTCAAAGGAAAGAATCTGACCCCAGCTAAAAGAGCACAGCATGATGGAAACTGCACAAGTTGTGAGTGAGTGATGCTACATCCTGCAAAGACATGTTTCTTAGCAACCAAAAAGTGTTTATCTTCAAGTGGACTCAATGTTTACAGATGTCAGAGAAGCTGCGGGGTCTTTTTGTGTGCCAAGTGCTTACACACAAAATTTTTGACTGATTTTGTAAATGACTTTGAGTAAGTTTGGGAGCACAGAACATTTTACCCTGGTTAGTGCCTCAACTTTCTGCAGCCCTGCAACCAATCAAGGTGAGGAAACAATGAATTTCTGGGTGGGATAAAAGGCAACGCAAAGCATGAGCTCAATTTTACTTGCCATATCTATCTCATTTCTGCTCGATTCGAGAAATCCCTTAAATAGATCCTGTCTGACAATGTGAAGTAGGGCAAAAGATTTTAGAAAGCAACATATCATTCCCTGATTTAAAGATATTCAAGAATAGATAAAACATGAGGTTACTGACATCTGTCAGTCTAGAAAGAGTTACAAAGCTATTTCTAAGGCTTTGGGCCTCCAGAGAACAATAAGAGCCTTTATCCAAATAAAACATAGAAAAGTGGTGAACCTTACCAGGAGTGGCTGGTAAGGTTCAAAAATTACTCTAGGGGTACATCACTGACGAAGGTGTCTCAAATAAAAAAAGGGGGCTTTTGGAGTAGCTATGGCATAATCCTAACACACCAATCATGTTCTACAACCATCAAAAAAGTATGGGGCGAAATTCCTCCACAATGATGGAGAAAACTCATTTCCAGTTAGCGCAAATACCTGATGGCAGCATAGCTACTGCCAGGAATTATACAACCAGTTTGTAGGCTTAGGGGAAATTACTTTTTTACATAAAGCCAGATTGTTCTTTTTGTTTGCTTTTTTTTCCCTTAACAAAGGAAATGATCATTTGAAAGCTGTTTTTTGTATTTCCTCATTTACTTTGACATTAAATTTATTTTATGATCTGAAACATTCAAGTGTGAAAAAAAGCAAAAACAGAAAACAAAACTTGGCATAATGGCACCTAAACTGCCATATTCAAGGGGCAATAACCTTACCTTTTTTACTATTTATGTCCATTTCTGCTTTTCTTAATCCCTACACATTTAAAAAAAAGAAAGAAAAAAAGCAGCACTTAAAAGATTCCACATTTTTTTCTCATGGAGTCTCTGCGGTTAATCCGTTGTTCAACGCTGAAAGACTGAAAGTCTCGTGATAAAATTAAACAGGCAGATTATCACAGGTCTGCTGTTTCAAATCTGTTTTTCCCCCCTTAGAAGCAACTGGCATCAGATCATCCTCAAGAATTATGGTACCTGCAAAAAGCAGGGAAATCATTGCTTTTGCAACAAATCATAATGTAGATTGAAAGAAAAAAAGATTTGTGTGAAAGTTTGTGTACCTGTTTCTAAAAGAAAAGAGAGGCTAGTAAATAGTGTTCTGAAGATGGTCATAGCTAGGCACAAAACAATCCTGGAGGAAAATCTGTTTGAGGCTGCAAAAGACATTGACATTGGGGTAGAGGTTCACATTCCAGCTGGCCTGTGATCCTAAACATACAACCAGTGACAATAAACCAGTTTAGACCAAAGCATATATCTTTGACAGAGGGGCCCAGTGGATGTCCAGACCTAAATCTTGTTAAGAATGCGTGACAAGACTTGAACATCACTGTTCACAGAAGCTATCCACCAATCTTATTGAGGGTGAGACATTTTTCAAAAAGGAAGATGCAAAAAATCTGTAACACTGAAAGGTGGTTTTACAAAGTATTGATTTAGGGGGACTGAGTACACACTTTTCACATATTTGTAACACTTACATGTATTATTTACTTTCACTTCACAACTATGCACAACTTTCCGATGGTTTATCACATAAAATGTGAGATCAAATGTGAGATCAAATGTTATTACTTTTGGAAAGCACTATATTTTAGTGGGAACACTGCATGTTTGTGAACATTTTGTTAAACAGGCCTGTGTGTGCAAGCTCAAACATTTTAATGCCTGAAAAAAATCAACAGTTTCCCAAACACAGCAACACACTGATTCAAGATTTCACAACCAGGGTGTAAAACCAAGATAAATTGAAGGGAAATTGTTTTGGGAAATGTTTGTGGTGGAAAACCCTTTAGTTAGGTCCAGAAAGAAATGTGAACGATCAAGTCATGGAATCGCAGCTTTCATTTTATTTAAAACCAAGAAAAAAGAATAAATGACAACAAAAACAAAACAAAAAATGGAAAAAAATGTGTTGGCAAAACAATAAGTTAAACACAAGAGGAAAAAAAATGCTTTAAAGAAAATGTATAAAGTTACATGAAATGCAAATGGTTACACTAAAGCAATCCCAATGAAACAAAAAATAAAATGTACAAGATCAAACAAAAAATATGATGGAGTTAAAATTTTAACATAATTTAAACAAATTAGAGACAAAGAAGCTTAAAACAAAGGAGTAACTACTGCAAAATTCACTCTTTCAGATTTTAAAAATTGTTTTGTTAGACATTTTTCTAAAATTAAAAATAACATCACTCTTCTCCACCCAGTTCACTTCCCTATTCACAATAAGATAAGACTGATGGTCACAAATTGACACTGTTTTTTCTTCTTCCACGAAAGGAAGTCACACATCATCTCATTTCTTCTCTATCAACCCCTCCTGACACGTTCCCCTGACTCCGGAGAGGAAATGTAGAAATATATTTTATTCCTTTATGACCTTGGCTCTAATCTGACTCATGAATTCTTGGTAAAAAAAAAAAAAAAAAAAAAAAAAAAAAGGGGGGGGACAAAAACGATGCATATTTCCAATTTCTGTCTTTTTTTTCTCTTCCAAGGAGATGTTGTGGTTCCAAGAAAAAATAAAGATGTAGGTATTACTCCCACATGTAGGGGATGGAGTCCCAATTTATGAGTTTTTAAATTTTATTTGAAGCAGTTTTCCATGGCTTTGTCTCTGCTCTCAAATGCACAAAGTCATATTTAAAAACTGAGACGTTACTTGTGTCAGCCCGAGGAGGCATTAAAAACACCCAGGGAGCTCTTGTTTTCATGAACAAGAATGGTTCAGAGCGATAGCTGAAATTCCTCTCCCAGTCAGGTGCAAAAGTAAGAAAACATCCTTGGAAAAACATCTTTACTCTGCTCCAAATGGCCTGATTCCAAGGATTAGGACAAACAGTTCAGTTATTGTAAAACTCAGATTTCCTGTCATTTTCATGTCACATGTTGAAGGTTTCTGGAAAATAATTTTAAGTTGTTTATTAACAAGTTTAAAACTGGTTATCTTATGTGGGGTTAGTTATTTAGAAAATACAGCACCCTCGACAGTCTTTGGCAACTTTGGCAAATATGTTTAAAAACTTTAAAATAAATTCATTTTTTACTATTTTGACAAGTGAGAAACATACCTCAAAATAAATGGAACTGACGATGTTGTGAGTACTTTACTTAATAATCCATGCTGTCCTGATTCCTTAGGGTATAAAAGCTAGGTAAGACAGGGTTCCATTTTCCTTTGGCACTCTTCAAAATGGGAAAGAAATACGACACGTGGTGATGCTCATAAGTCAGGGAAGGATACAAAAATTGCTTGTTGTTTGAAGTAATATTTACATCAACATGGGCGTATAGGGTGCTGACCAAAAAAGTTGCCCCTGCTCCAAAATCGACACATTCAAGCTCGAGTGAAATTTGCAACTGCCTGTATGTAAAGGCCAAATGTCTTCTGAAGAAAAGCTTTATGATCAGGCAAGACAAAGATATTATCTTTGGAAAATTGGTGGAATAAGGAATGATGTAAGACTAACTCCTAACTCTTCAACTTCACCTCACATCGGCAGTTAGAAACTTAGACACAATGTGGGTTCCAACAGGACAATGATCCAAATCACTAATCAAAACTGACAGATATTAAGCTTTAGGGAAGCCATAACCCAAACTTTTCTGCGGTCTATGCTTTAAAGATGGGTTTAGGTTTAGGAGTGGGGTTAGGAAACCAACAACTTTCAATGAGCTTTACCCACATGCCAAGAAGAGGGGTCAAACATTCAACCAGATTATTACCAGAACCTCAATCATAGCAATAAATCATATAGTAAAAGTACAACTTATTAAGATCATCTTTGTTTATCCAGTTCTTGTCCTGATTCCCCCCAAAAAACCAAATCCACTGCAACAACAAAAGCCAAAAATGACAGTGAAATTCATAGACAGAATTTGAGGTTGTAAACCTGTAGTAAAAGATGTCCTAATTTTAAGGTTTTCAAACATTTTTACCAGAGGTCAAAATAACTGTGCAAGGCAGTGTAGTTCTTTCTGCATATAGATACATTTTTTTTACAAGATACATTGCTTGAAATCTACTCTCCAAGCTTCTGAACAACATTACTGACATACCATGAGAGAGCTGTGGCAACATTAGCTAATAAGAGAAAAATAGCCTTATTTAGAACAGTAAAAAGTCTGAAAAGTGAACCGCCAGTAAATTAGCAATAGCATGAATACAATATTTATCTATAGCACTATTAAATGACATTTTAACCCTTCAACCAAAAGTTAAACCACAGATCACTGTAAATTACATGGATTTGCAAAGTGCAGATTGATGTTACAAAAGCAGAAAACAGAAGTAGTTCCTAAATCAGTTTTAGTTTTCATCTCATTTTACAATGTGCACTTGTGAGTTTTCTAAATGACATTAAATATTAGGCTACTGTCTGTGATCTGATAGCAAATATGAACAGTTCTCTGAATATGGAGCGTAAGTGATTTTCTTATGTTAGGTTAAAGCACAATTCGATGAACGATGAATAATGGCGCTTTTCAAATGAATGGTTTTTGGAACTTTATCAGTTCCAGGCCTCAACTCGTCAACATATTTTAATATGCTCAATATGCACAGCATTTATCAAACCTGTCAGTGTGAGAGTACTGATCTGGGATCATTAAAATTTCACACCACACTTCCCACCAAGAAAGGCAAAACTAATCCAACATCAGCAGTCCTACTCGACAGAGCCTGATCAGTGCTGGCAAGGATCCTCAGTAGCCTCATTCTACTATATTTTGGTTTTCCATTTCTGTTACAAATAAAAGCCAGTCTCTTCATGTTAGACCAGCTCCACCTTGGAGTTGGGGTACACAGCAACGACATCGTAGCCCTCAGGTGGCTGAACGCGAGCCTTGGCGTGGGTCTCGCAATACAGACTGTCCTCGATAAAGAAGTAGCCTCTCTGCTTTAGGTTGATCCCACAGTCATCACAGATGAAGCAGTCTGGATGGTAGAGTTTGTCTCTCGCCTTTACAATGGTGCCACTGTGCAAAAGTCAAAGGAAACACAAGGAGTTAGCATTTTCTTTTCATTCTAGAAATGCTACACATAGTGGCTGTGAGATCCTTTCCCTTTCATCAAAGACATATACAACATGCCAACTCATTTCTATAGCACATACTTAATTACAGCACCAAGTCTGACATAGTGTACAGTATTTGAAACCTGCATTATGAAGATAAATGCTTCAAATTACATGTTTTAAAAGTAAATACAACAGATCTCAAAAGTGTACAGACAGACTCCTGTTGTTAGGTGTTTGTGGTATAAAAAGTAACTGATAATAGAAGAAATTTAAAGAAAAAATTAGAAAGGTGCAATGATCTTGTTGCCCAAGTGAGCACACCATTAAACTAAAACTTGTGATTCATTTTCTGCATTCAGTCTTGCAAAGTTCACACCTACCATCAGTTATATTGAATCTGAATAACCTGCAATAAAGCCTAGGAGGAATGAATGCTGCAAGTCAATGACTTGATGCAATCTGCTGGGTTTCCTTAGACAGAAAACTTTTCAAACTAATTTGAATTATAAACTGAATTTAATGCACTGTTTGATAATTAGGATCAACTGGAATGTGTGTGACTGAATTGAAATGACTTTTTTGTAAAGTGCCTTGAGACAACATTTATTGTGGAATGGTGCTATATAAACTGAATTGAATTGAATAAAGTTCAGCTGTTTTAGTTGGATTTTCCCAACTTTTCCACATTTGCATCCTTTGTCTGAGGCTGTACTTTACAAAGAAGATTTAACATATCTGAAGAATTTTATCTTACAAAGGTATCAGTCAAGAAAAGGGTACAAAACATTTCACAGCATTATTCATACCATGACACACTGAAGATGGCCATTGGTAACTGGAGAAAATGTGGAGCAGCAGTAATATTACTAAATCTGAACCTTGATCTAACATTATTAAAAGGCAAGGCAGAAACATTAAAGGATCTGTGGGAATTTCCAACAAGGACTGGTTTTGTTCCACATGTTACAACAATCTTTTGTATCTCTAAGCTAAGCAGAATGACTACAAGACAAGAAAAACAGCCAAACTTGGCAAAATCTACCAAAATCTTATTGAAGTATTTGTTATGACTCTTGGAAACAATTTCAAAAGGTATGTTTGGGGCCAAAACAACACTGAGAATACCCAAAAGAATACCATGCCTACTGTCAAACACAATGGTGCCAGCATCACGCTTTCATGCTACTTTTCCTTTTGATGGAAGTAGACTTTTCATTAAGGTGGATAAAATTGAGAACAGTCTCAAATATCTGTCTCTGTTTTTACCCAAAACCTTCAGGTCTCTGCTAAAAAGCTGAAGATGAAGAAGGACTTCATTTTTCAGCATCACTATGAGTCAGTCCAAGCATGCATCAAAATGCAAATGAGACTAAGTTCATGAGAGGGAAAATTGGGTTTTGGAATGGACTTGTCAAACCAAATTTGACAGAGAATCTGGGGACTAATCTAAAGACTCAAGATGTACTATGCTGACAGAATTATACTAAACAAAACTGAATGTTGAAATGAAATCAAAAGAAGCTTCAAGAAAGTATTCATTTAAAGGTGTGCACACTTATGTAACCAAGTTCATTTAACTTTTTACATTTTTTTAAACATATGTGCTTGTTTTTTGGTTGAATTGTACAGGATTCAAATGTCCCGTCAAATGTAGAAACAGTTTCAAAATAATTTAACATGGTTCATTTTTGTCAGGGGTGTGTACGCTTTCGAGAGCCTCTGTGTCTATGGGTGTGTGCTTATGTTTTGATAACTTTGTATTTAAGCTCAAAATAAATTAATTTTAGGTTTTAACCACCTTGAGCCACATTGTGTTACAGCTACACCTTTATTTATTTTTTTTTTATTTCAGTTCTAGAATATTACAGGGTTGCACTTTTGAAATACATGCATAATTGGAGAGTGCTGTACTTCATGTGCAAACAAAAAAGCGTTTGAGTTCTTCAGGGAAATGACCTCACCGGGACTAAGCATTAACACTTTAAAAGGTAATACGTTATGATGAATGGTCTTTTGGTGACACAGTTGTTTATTTAACGAATATCTATGTAAATCAGCCATTATCTTCTTTTACAGCCACTTGTAACCCTTTGCATATTTGGATATATATCTTATCACATGTATAGGGGAAGTTATCAAAGGGCACATTATAAGTGTGCTTATAAGCAGAAGTAACATTGCTGTCATGCCTGAAAATTGGCTGCTGTGTTCCATTTGCCTTGAAAGTCACAGCTTGGATCTCGGGATTACATTAAACCCAACTTGACCAGGCTTCAGCTGCAAGTTAAAAAACAGAGGAATTTGCTAATTGTTGTGTTCAACAAAGAGACTAACTCCTATTAGGCAAACAAGCTATTAACCATGGGGTTCAGTGCATTTTATGCATTTAATCTCTAATGGAACTTGTTTAAAAGAGATACAACAGGAGATCCAACTTTAGAGCTCAAATGAAATGTAGCAAAACAGATTCTGGTGGCAAGCTATTAACAAGAACATTGGAGTGACCAAATTGTTTATGTACAGTTCGAAGTAAAACTTTTGTCACACTATTTATTGACAGAGATATTACAGAGATCTTGTGCTGCTGCGCAAGGACAGAGCTTTGTGTTTAAATGCACAGAACGATACAAGGATAAATTAAAAAAATCCTGTGGCATGAGCATATAAAATGCACAAAGGTGCCACTTAAATTATAAATATATGTAACTGCTATGTGAAACTGCAGTAATGACCCAATACTAATGTTAACAACCGTCATTCCAACTTATGCAGACACTCTGTCTGCACTCATGAAGATTCATTTACCTTGACCATGACATGCCAAATACTTGACAATTCTACAGTATGTAAGCCCTCCAGCCTATGTTCTGATTAATTTAGCTAATACATATTTGACTACTTGGGGCAGTCATAAACTATATACAAGCGTAACTCAATAAATTAGAATATTTGAATTTCAGTAATTCAGTTAAAAATGGGAAAGTCATGTGTATTTTGGTTCATAGGCATATATTTTAAGAGTTTGTTTCTGTAAAATTTGTTATTGCTTACAACTAATGAAAATCCAAAATTCAGTTTTTCAGAACATTTTTATTTACATAAACCCAATACAATAAAATGACTTTAATACAGAAAGGCTGTGGGGATGCCCCTCTGAGCCATGGGGAAGAGTGCAGACTTGAAAGTCATTAATATCCTTCATGAAGACATTGAATCACAATTGCTCAAGAATTTAGCTGTTCACTGATTGCTATATCCAACTCTATAAATGAAAAGTTGTGCAGAAGGAAAAACTGTGGTTCAAAGTTTAATACTTTACCATGGTATTATAATCTATTGAGATTCATCCTTATAGAACATTAAATGTTTGGAAAGAAAAGATGGTGAGGCAATCAATAGGTAAGTGAAAAGGATTGAAACTCATGGTGCTGTCACACCAAAAACCTGATTCTGTCCTTGAACAGGAGCACACTGCAATACACAAAATGTGACGAAATCATATGCAACCAACCCACTTTATAAATGTAATAAGACCTAATGTTTCGCAAAATGCACTTAATTCTCTTATTTTTATATGCAGATAAAACATGTATTCAAAAATGCCAAGAGGAGAAACGATGTGACAACAGCTTAAGATTTTATTTTCTGGACTGCACCATAGTGACCATTAAATCAGAATCCTGCTTCTTTTTCTAACCACAATTAAACCACACATGGTTGGTTGTATAAACCCTTGTCACAAAGCTCCATACATGGTCCAAAAAGGTGTAAAATCCTCATAGGTCATAACAGGCTTTTCCTGCCTACAAACCCCCACAATATTTTCTTGTCAATGTAAGCTTATGAGATCATCGCCTACCTGTGACAGCATTTATAGGGGGGAGAGGTTACCAGTGCTGGTGGTTACTTTGACAAACAGGCTGTGTTTATGTGCGGAGGCCTATGTATGTACATGTAACCATGCAGCTATGTGATATTGGGTGCATGGGAAAGGGTGTGGAGTGTGGCTTTTATTAATCATTGAAATAAGCTTCCTGAGAAATGATGGAATGATGGCTTGTTGTTGCAGGTCGAACGGCGTGAGCTAACTTCTCTGATTCCAGCCAGAATAAAACCTTGACTCACCTAGCGTAGTTTGGGTCTTAAAACTTTATGACCACAGGCGGCGTGACAAAATAGGCAGGAGATATATGATTTCCAGATGCAGCTTAAGCGTTTCAACAGTCAGACGCTTATATCTAAACCATGATATTCATTACAGATTTTTCTCCTGTTGAGTTTTTAAATAGGTTGAGTTGGAAAAAGTATTAATAACATATAACACCATTTTTTGCCCCATTTCTTGTACTATTTTATGTAAAATACTTACACAATGCCATTACAGCAGCGTGTGCACTGGGGTAGCTTCTGCAGACCAGACATGGGACTGGGAATTGGGCTACCCAGCTTTGGTATCGGAGACCTGACCGGAGACCTTAAGCTTCTCATTCTTTCTGTTGGTGACAAACCTGTTGGCAACATAACAGTAAACAATAAATGTAACTTTGCACTGACTCAAAATATTCAGAGGTAAGACATCTTACAAGCAACCCACTCATATTTCACACATGCAACATTTTTCCAAGTAAATGGCATCAACACTTTTTCTGTTGGTCTCTGGTAAATATTTACCTTACACACATGTTGAGTTTGCTTTACTTAATGTGATGTGCTGGTTAATAAATTTCTGATTCTGTTTATTTTATCATTTAGGTGAATGGTGCTCACACCTTCATTAAAATGTGTCTCTGTGCATGTTTGAACTGTAGGGAAATATCCTTTAGCTTCTCCAAAAGATCTGAAAATTGTGACTATTAGTTCTGTATAAAGCTGGGAAATTAGAATTATTTCTCATACTGTCAGGTAATAAATAACCTTTGACTATGAGTTAATTGCTATAAGAAAATCAGGGTACAGGTTTCTTTATAACACGTTGCTACAAATAATGTGTAACTTGGCAAGATGTAAAAAAAAAAAAAAAAAAAAAAAAAAAAATGTCCCTTTGTATTTGACTGCATTTACAGCAACATAAACTTGGAAACAAATAAGGTATAAGAGATTAAGGTTTCATATATCATTGCTTTGGTACAATAATCATTGTATTACAGTCTTTACAAGATATGTGATAAATGCATTAAACTAAAACATGGTTCTATTATGCAACGGCATTACATTTACATGTTTTTTTGGGGGTTTTTTTTTGTGAAACCCCTAATTTGTACTTATATGCTACTGATTGCATTGAACAATATTAGCCACACTAAGACCATCTTGTGGAGTTTAATGTTGGAAATATATACTGAACATCAGAAAGATGTTAACTGTCGAAAATTACAATTTAAAGATGATTTTATCGATTTGCTTTAAGATAATATTCTTTTGTTCTTCTTGGAGCTTAGAATAATCCCTTATAATAATTGCTTAACATTAGAACACTGAATCCTTGATATTTTTTGAGATATTGTTGCAGAATGACAAACATATCAAGCAACCCTTCAAATAAGAACCTTTGATGATATTTTTATCTCCTAATGTGAAAGGAAGCCCAAAAAGATGTATGGGAGCTTTTAGAAAGCGTGACAAGAGTCCATATTTAAGAGTTGTTTGATTTTGTGAAGGTTTACTGAAAGTGTATCTTTCAGGCATA
Organism: Anableps anableps; assembly: GCA_014839685.1. Lineage (NCBI taxonomy): Eukaryota > Metazoa > Chordata > Actinopteri > Cyprinodontiformes > Anablepidae > Anableps > Anableps anableps. Next base: position 24,704,015 of record CM026078.1, on the reverse strand, counting down.
AAAATACAAGTTAGATCCTAAGAATACATCAAAGTTTTTGATTTAAACAAACTACATGAAACTCATTGACGTAAGATTAACCTGGATTGTTAAACAATAAAGCCGTATAATTTTTTTCTAAAAATTTAAGGCCACTGTACAAAGTTTTTTTTTTTTTTTTTTTTTTTTTTTACTTTTTGGCAAGTCGAAACATGAGACCAGAATGACATCCTGTTGTACACTATGAGGGCCACTGCAAGCTTAGGCACAGCACTGAGCTCGTTTTCACAACAGAATAAAAGGAAAGTGTTGAAATGTAAATCCTTGTTCTTCGCTTTTTTCTTCAACTTACATCACTGTCTTGAATTTCCCTTTTCTTCCTCTCACTATGCTCTGTCCTCTCCATGACTTTCCTGTGAACTCGATTCAGGTTTCTACAGTTGCATTTCCTGGTAAGAATTCATCAGTCAACTTGGTAAAGCTGAATGATAAAGGAAAAATATCCTATGCCGCATAATCCACAAATTAATGATCATGCCATTGTGCTACAATGACATAAGTTGTGATTACATTTATCTTACTGGCAAAAGCGGTCGGAGTCAGCTTCTTCACATTTTTGTTAACTTCAAATCCAAATTTTCTTACTTTCTGTTTAAGTGATTATGCATAAGTGATAGGGGCTGATAACCATGGTGGTGGCAGGCACGGGTTCCCACAGATGTCATGTTTTAAGAAGAGCTGTCAGCTTAGATCATCAAGTGTTTAGTTATGCCTGCTTATTGGGTATGAAAGTGGCATGCTTTATGCTTGATGTCTGAGCAACTCTGGTTGTTTAAAGTGCAGTCAGGCATATCAGAGGAGCTCATACCCAAACGGAAGTAAGACCTCTCTTCACTGATGATGTGCCAGTAGAGGGTATTCATTCCCACAGGGCCAGTATGATGAATGTTAACCACAGTTTAATTACCCTACATCTGGAAATGGGCTCAAAGCACCTTTTATCCCTCAGTAACAGCAGACATGTGACTAAACTACGATGCATTAACAACTGACATTAACCATTATATGTGGCTTTAATATCTCTACTACGTAATGATGAACTGCAATGGAAAAAATGAATGTGCTGCACAACTCTAGTATGACTTTCTACTAATTAGGATGACTAAGAAATGGTTTTCCAACCACACTCAAGTGCAGAAAGCACAATGAGTGAGGACTTGTTTACTCTTGCTTGAGTTGTAAATTTTCAGATGGTGGAACCACATACAGTAGTTTAATTCAAGTCCGTTGCCTAATAGAGAATGATGTATCTTACATACTTTACTTGCAACACATCTCACTTTCTATAACTCTTAAATCACATGGTGTCTATTTTACCATAGTTTAGTAATATCAACCAAATATAGGACTTCTTACATCCATAGGGCCCATCCAAATTTAGCCTAAACAAAGATGTTGGAAGTAAGGCCTAACAAGGCCAATTAAATAGTCCCAGCAACCTTTCAACCACATTCAGACAACAATAGATGTGTTTATGAATACATCTTTTCACTTCATATGGCCCTTTTTAGTTAAAACTGGTTAAAGAAGTTTTCTTCCCCCTTATTTTACAGCTTATTTACAAGTACATAAATCGTGACTAGCTATACACAGCTTGCTACCTCACAGCCTTCTCTCTTGCAAGGATTTCTCTTAAGGCAATTTTCTGGTTAGAAGAAATACATTGGAAGCTAGCATTTGGTATTTTCTTGTTTTTGGTGTCATTCTGTAGCTATATTGAAATCAGACCCCTTAAAACCTGAGGTATGTACCAAACTGTAAGTTAGGTGCTATCAAATTTTACGCAATAAAAATGAGATTAATTTAATCAAAAATATATCTCTTAAAATATAACAGAAGAAGATATTAATAATCAATTAACAAATTGATTATTATCAATTATCAAATTAGCAAGTTTCCAATGGTACTTTGTCAAATTAATATCTTCAAGTCTTTGAGGTTGGAAGGGCTCCTTGGCATCATCTTTAGCTCTCTGCACATAATCTATCAGAGCGAAGTCAGGACTTTGCCACTCCAAAACGTTACTTCCAGACAGAAGACACATGTCGGTGAAATTAAAAGATTCATTAAAATCTGAATATGCCAGGTGTGTGAATAACCTTGGGTTTAAATATATACTATTAATAGTTTCAGTGTCATATTAGTCTAAACTTAGAGTAATGGCTTTTCTCCTAAGTGTCTATCAAACATAGATAAGTTACTGCATTACTGCAATAGCAATGTGCATTTGTGAAAAACTTTAATAAAATATGCAGAAACAATTTAGTCCACATGTAATATACTAATTTCTGGAAAAAGACAATTTTACTGCAACAAAACTCCTTTGTGTGACATATTGAAAAAACTGGTGAGTCCTCCTCTTTTCATTTTATTGTTTCATGATTTATATTGTTGCTAGTTTCTTCTGGCGCAAAAACAATGTTAAGCTGTTTTCTTACAGTAAAAATCAAGTACTGCCTCTAACAACCCCACTTACAGACAGAATATTTATTATAACAGCCTCTCAACAACATTTTTTTTTTTTTTTTTTTTTTTTTTTTTAAAATATGTCAGAGCCTGTGGAATTTTGGGTTAACTGACACTCTTGTTTACTTTAACTTTAAAAGCCCCTCAAAGACAACATGACCTCTGCAGGAGCTTGCGCCTTGAGATGGTGAACTAAAGAGATTTAAAAGGCCAATAATAAAGCATGCATTTTTTTATGCTTAAATGAGTGTCACATGTCAATGTCTTTATCAGGGGGGACCATTTAAAAACAACAACAAAGACATGTGCAATATCTGTGGCTAGATTTCAGATTTGCACAGAGATTAAAAGACACAGAAGCCAACAAACAGATATGGAGCTCTTAAAAGGGTCTCTGTGTAAACTTGAAGCATATTACTGTTTCAACAAGGGCTTTAAGTGTCAATCAACCCTTTAGTCCCCAAGATGAAAGACAACTGACAGCAGACAAGAGAGATGACTTTTAATCTCGAAAGTCCATCAGTGGTGTTAGATTCAGCTGTCATTAGCATTTGCCTCTTTCTTCGGCTCTTCTTTTTGTACTTCACAAAGTGTTATGAGAGGTGATAAATTAAAGAAAATGTGTGGTTTGGCTTTGCTGCAGGCCTCACTGCAGGAGCACTTTGCTTTGTTTCTGGTGCTTTGAATTAACCTGTCAGCTCTCACTTCAAAGGTATAACTTGAAAAGTTGTGACAGTATCTAATGCAGAAAAAAACAACTGAGATTGCTTCACACTGCACCTGTGACAAACAGACTTAACAAAAAAAAAAAAAAATGTTATGCAGTCTCTGTGATATTTAGAAAAATGTGAACAAATGTATTCTCCAAAAGTATATAAGATCAGTGCAAGTAAAGCATGTTTGTAATGTATACATTTTTAATAATTTTTAAGTCATGATCCTCATCATCCCTATTTCTGTTTCTTAAGTACTTTCTTGTGTTCAGTTATAGTTCCACTGATCCGTGTTTGTTTCCCTGTGTCAGTAACCAGTCCCTTCCTGCTTGTAAATTGAACATCCTCAGGTTTTCGCTTATTGTCAGATCCTTCTGTTGCTATTACCTACGGTCTTGTAGGTTCTTTGACAATGAAGGTCGTCTTTTTTATCAGTAAACCTTCACTCCAACGTTGTTGCCTGCCTCCTGCTTATGTTTGGGTCAGTTTCATCAACAAGATATGACAGTTGATCAGAATGTGGAGGAACCAGTAACTAGTAATCCATGATGTCCTGTTTGCCTAGTATTTTGAAACAATATGAGAAAGGGTGCTATTTTCCTTACCATTCTTCAGAATGGGAAAGACAAGTGACGTGTGCTGATCTTTATGTCAAATATGCAATCTGTACGATGAAAGTTTACGTCTCCATTATATTGTTTGTTCATTTTACATACATACACAAATGCTTGTGTGCATTTTTATTAGCAAAAGAAATTATCTTGAGTTGTAAGCTGCATATTCAACAAGTGCATTTTTGATGTAAAATATTTATCCTTCAAAAAAATCATCAGTGGAAGTATTGGAATCAAGTCCAAAATCAAAAATAGTCAGAGATGAAAGGGTAAAGTTTGGGGTATGATTCAGTTTCTCATCTTTGAAATGAAACCAAAAGTTTTATTGTAATGTGTTCAAGTTGAAAATATACAAAAATGACATTTATTTAGCAACTGAAGTGTTGCTTGAAGCAGCTGAATGTTGTAAAACCTCACAAAGGTTAAAGAAAATAATTTTCTCAAGGATCTATTTGTGTTAGACTTTCAGAGAAAAACATTAATGAATAGTGCTTTTTGTTATTTGAGTATAAACACAACAAGCTACTGTCTTATAATTACCTCCCCCACTCCCTAAACTTTTGTCTAGCTTCGGTGGTAAACATGAACCGTGAAAAGAAGGTTTTAGTTCCAGGGATTAACCTTCTTCTGCTGCTGTCAGCATCACATGACTCCTCCTTAACTGCAGGAATGCCAAGTAGTCTAACAGGAAAGCTGTATTCCCCACTTTCATTGTCTTCTATGAAGTTGTTTTTGCAGTAAATTTCTTTACCAAAACTTGCCTCCCCAGGATTCTCATCTATGCAACAGCTATTTTAAAGCACTCCATCTTTCTCTTTCCTTTTGTCTTTGGTTTTCTTTCGGTTCCTCTCTCTCTGCCTCTCTACCCCTTCCTATCTGTTTTTTAACTTGGTTGTCTGTGTTTTTCTATAAAAGGAAAACTATGCCACTAAGATAGAAACGCTTCAAAGAGTCAGAGAGAGATTGCCTGAGTTAGAATCACAAGCCACATCTGCAAAAGCAGGAACTATTTATTCCCAAATGTCTTGTGTTTATGTGTACTGTTTAGAAGAAACGCATTGATGTATGTGAGCCTCACTGAATGCTTATTTCATGCCTGCTTTGAATTAAACATAACTGTATTGTGATAACTGATGGGATTGTTGTGCTGAATTTTTTTTTTTGCATGCATCTTTTTAAATGTACAACCGTAAGACTTTCTGTTTGTCAATCTAAACCATTTTCTGACATTATTATGGAGACGGTAAATTACTGAAAAGCACTTCAATGGAGCATAATTGTATTCCTCAACCTATAGTCCTCTATTACTAACATAAGACTTTCTAAATCTCTGTTTATACTGACCTTTTTGTAAAGGTTTAGCCACTGCCATTTGTTGTCCTAATATCAGACACAAACACGAGTTTTTACCTCCATCCTCAGCATCCAGGATCTCCTGCAGGTATTTGAAAGAGCCCGACTGTTTGGGTGCAGAGACAGGCTCTTCATAGTCCTGAAGCATCTTGTAGACATCTGACTCGGGGTCGAAACCGTTACGGCTCACTGGGGACTGTGGAGGAGGCTCTGGACTAAAAACCACATAAGAGGATGATGATTAGGAGAATGACATATCTTTAGAAATGAGTGAAGAAGAATAAATTTCGACAGCATCCTGTTTTACACATTTTTTCCACAGCTAAATGCTGATTATGCAGCATTTAGCAGTAAAAATTAACAAAACACAACTAATAAATAAATAAACAAATAAACAGCATCTCCTTAAAAGAAGATCTTCTACTTAAATTGTAGATCCTGCATTGGTTGTCTTGACATACTGCAGTTTCCTCCAATTGTCACCCTATGTCAGATGATGTAGACGCCACTCACTGAACAAATGTTTCTTGCATTTATTTTGTAAATGGCAATTATGGTTAAATGGTTAAATAAATGACTGTACAAAGAGAAATAACATGTTACCAATGTATTAGTGGAAAAGTGGAATTTTTTTTTGGGAGGGGGGGGTGATCATGCCTCCCATCAAAATGGATGCACCAAAACCAGAGGTGTTTCGTTTACACTCAAGATGTGATTCCTTATACATTAAGTCTGGGATTATCAACAGCTCCATGCCATGCCTGTGCTTGCTCATTCATCCACCAGATTACTCCCAAACCTTACCAGCCAGATTGAAAGCTTCAAGGTTTAGGAAGATAATGGGCTGGGCTGCTGACAGATGTGTGCAAACCAGACAGACTTAACAGCCTGTTTGTCTCCAGACTCCTATTCAGGAGCATGAGTATGTTTATACGATAGAAAAAAAACTCAGCAACATTAGAAGTGAAGCTGAGTGATAGAGAAAAATGACAGTCATAAGCTAAGTTGGAGAAGGAGAGTGACAGAAGTCAATGGACACCATCAAAATTGTTTTAAATATTGTGTTTTCCATTGGGTTCAGGGTTGAGACCTGGATAGAATTAACAGCCTGGTTGCTGAGTTCTCTGGGAGATCTTCAGAGGATGTTCACCAGCTGAGAAAAGACGCACGCTTATGGGCCGCTGGAGCAATAAGCAAATGGCTTTTCCAGGCTATCAGGGGCTATCCACGCAGGTGTGTTGAAGGACATCCAAAATTTGCCTGTGTTAGGATCCACACGTACCTACATCTGCCATGTATGACATGCTGCAGCTCTGCTTTTAAATAAAATCATACCTTGAGCAGTTTTAACAACAGAAACCTTGATGGATTTCAGAGGCAATCACTGGAGACGTGCTCCTATTTCCTTGTGTGGTTTTCTCACAGCCGAGGTGTGCAATGAGGCTGATCTGGGAAATCTCACAGAGAGATATTCTGAAAGCCAACAAGCCTTAACAGCTTGCACGGATATGGTTCACTGTTCTCCACTCGTACAGGTTACAGCAGGAAAACTACATGGGTCTCTTTGTTCTTTTTTTAATCTGGGTTTTATATGGAACAAACACATTAAATGACGGCTTATTTCTTGATAGCTCTGCAGAAAAGCAGAAAAGAAAAACTAAAACAGCAAAAATGAGGTGCAAATTAGAAGAGGCTGAAACACAAAAACACAAGGTGCCTCACACAACTAATCCACTTGAGCTATTAATCCTGTAAATAGTGGTTTATTGTTTGTACAAATGTTATTTTAATACTACTTTTACTGTCTCACCTGTGTGTGGCACTGAGGCCGAGACCCCCCATCTTGCCTGGCAGGGATCTGTCCCCATTGCTGCCATTGTGAGCATAAAGCCCTGCTGGATTGTTGTACTGAGCATGCCCAGTTCCATTCCCATATCCATAGCTGTGGCCGTTGTTAGGTCTGGTGTGTCCATTATTCAGGTGAGTGGGCTGAGGAGCAAGAGGAGACTGCGGTTCAGAGGTGTGCGAAGGTTTACGACCATAACTGCCAGAACCGCTGGTGATGGGACGGAAATTCTGTAAAGAGAGAAAAATAACAGGAAGAAAAGGAATGTCAAAAGGGATGTCTGTAATATTTTAAATGTAAAATGCATTAAGGCCATACATAAGTAGAGAAAAAGTGGAAATGTTGTTTGGAGATCTTTCGAGAAAAGTATTTTGAAAATGTTTACACAGAAAGTTGAAAGGTTCCAATTTGGAAAGGAATTACTACATATCTTACCATACATATGCTGATGACATACAGTTTTATTTTCTGTGTAACCACATAACCACAGTCTCTTATACTCACTGACTGTCCATAATATCAGTGAGTGGATTGGACAGAATTTCCCCCAGCTTAATGCAGAGTACACAGAAGTCAGTGTTGTTAGTTGCATTGTTAGAAATAAGCACTCAGATAGACTTGAAGAAAACCACGCAGCATGTAAAGTGTTGTTTAGACTCAGACTGTACATCAAACTAAAGTCAACCACAACATATGCCTTCAACCATCTCAAAAACATTGCCAGACTAAAGGGTATCCAGTAAAAACAGGACACAGAAAAACTGGTGCATGTTGTTATCTTCAGTAAGACAGATTTTTGTAATGGTCAGCTATGGTTCATCCACATGCTATCATGTGGAAAATATCCCACCTATCCTGACGCACTGTCTTGGACACAAGCACATTTCAGACTTGCTTGACAGATATGAACCATTTAGACTTCTCAGGTCATCAGGGACTTGTAAAGTCAGAGTTTCCAACACCAAACCTAAACAAGGGGAGTCAGAGTTTATTTTTATGCACTTTCGCTCTGGCACCAACACCCTAAAAACCTGAGATGTCCAAAAACTGTTGGCTCCTTTAGATTAACACTGAAAACATAACTGTTTACTGCAACTGTCCAATTAGGGTCAAATATTTGTTTATTCGTTTATTTTTATTATATTTTGGATATTTTTTTGTTCAATCAGAATTTTAATGCTACATTTTAGTTAATACGTCAATATTTTTAAAGACTTTTAAATATATTTCTTGTTTTAATGAAACTTTTACCATATCTGTTTCTTTGTTTTCTTGTATTAAGCACATTAAAATACCTTGTGTATGAATAATGCTACACAAAATAAACTTGCCTTGCCGAGACACCTACATAACTCTGCTGTATACTTAGAGTTTTTGCTGGGGTCAACGCCCTCTTCATGCATTTGCACAAACGCAATGGTGATATCATCGAGCTGCTCGGTGTTTACTGCAGCTATCAGTGCACTTAAGAGATAATGCTCGCTTTGCAGCCGGGCTTGGATGTCTCACAGACAGAATTTTCCAGATAAAGTTTTACTGCAACGCTCGCACTTATGTCACCACTTCTGATAGCATTTCAGGGCTTTGAATTTCAAAGATAGCCAGCACCTTTTGACCGACTAAACAGCACTGCGCGTTATCATAGCTTCAGAGTTTTAAAACATTTTAGCTGAGATGGAGAAACTTGTTTACAAGTTCAGCCATGCATCTGCATGGAAGACAGACTTCAGTAATTCTGAGCTAGTGGAATAAGAGAGTGAGAGTGTGTGTGTGTGTGTGTGTGTGTGTGTGTGTTCGAGCTGTGTGTTTTAGGCTACTTTAAAGTGTCTTAGCCACCGGTGTTGGAGGTTCACTGCCTCTGCAGCCAGAACCACTGTTATTTCAACAGATGGATCTCCTGGATGTCCTCCTGTTGTCAGCCTTTCCCTGGACCACACACATACACGGGTCTTTAGTAATCATGCAATCAAAGCTTTTCAAAGTGCAGTTGGAGTCCCTCTACAGCAGCAAGCCAATGTCCTTAGCGTTGAAATTCACCATCATTGCCCAACCCTATGCTATTAAAGAAAATGGCTTCAAGAAATGTAAACCACAAACACTCCTTAAATTTCAACAAAACAGACAAATTTCACATAAAAACAACCTTTGAATAAAATGTTAGTGAAAAGTTAGCATTCAGAGCTACAGCAGCAGCAGCAACGTTTTTCCCATGTTTTCATATTCCAACCACAACTATCATGTATTTTATTGAGATTTTACCCAAGGTAGTGTATGAGTGTGAAGTGGAAGTAACATTTTACATGTTATTATTATTATTATTATTATTTTTAATGTTTAAGAACACTTGAAAGTTGCGTGAAAATTGTGAATTTGTATTTAGTTATTGAGTCAATACATTGTGGAAACCATTACAACTGCAAGTCCTTTGGCATGTGTCTCGAACAGCTTTGTACATCTGGAGACTGACGTTTTTGCCCATTCTTCTTCGCAATGTAGTTCAAGCTGAGTCAGAATGGATGGAGAACATCTGCAAAGAGTACACTGTAGGCCTTACTAAAAATTCTAAATTGAATTTAGGTGTGGACTTTGACCTAGGTCATTCCATCCCACAAAAATTGCACTGTAATTAACTCCACCCATCTTCGAATCAACTCTGACCAGCTTCCCTGATCCTGCTGAAGAAAAGCATTCCTACAACATGATGCCGGCATTACCATGTTACCCAGAGTGGCTGGTGCATGCATAATGAAGCAGTCTTATGTTTACTCTGGACAAAGTGTTTTGGATGTAGAGTTAAAGGGTTTATTTTGGTCTCATTTGACCAAAGCACTTTCCTTCTAATGTCTCCTGTGTGAGTTGTTGCAAGCTGCAACAAGCCTTCTCATGGCTTTGTTTCAACAATGACTTTCTTCTTGCCTTTTTTCCACAAAGGCCAGAGTGGAGTTCATGACTTATACTAATCCCATCAACACCCGGATTGTTGTATTGCACATGCCACCTGAGTTGTGGATCTCCGCAGCAATCAGTTTAGGTGAGCCACTCACTTTCCATTTTAGGATAATGGGTTGAAAAGTGCTCTGTGAGATGTTTAAAGCAGGGGATATTGCTTTATAAACTCCACAATTTGACCTGTCTGGTGTGTTTCTTGGTCTTCATGATGTTATTTGCTCACTATTGGTCTCTAGCAAACATCTAACCCTTTACAGAACATCTCGATATATATATTATATATAAATTATATATATAATATATATGAATTATAAATGGAATTACAGACAGGGCGCCTTTAGTCACTAATTAGGGTGACTTCTGAAGCCAGTTGGTTGCACTGAATAGCATTTTTTGTATCAGAGTAAAGGATGGTGAATACACAGTTTTTGAATGTGCATTTGTGGAAAAAAAAAAAAAAGAAAAAAACTGTACACTTCACAATTGTATGCTACTTTGTGTTGCAGTAGCACATACAATTCCAATAAAACACAGTTCATTTTGTGGTTTTAAATTAACAAAATACAAAAAGGCTAAGAAGTATTTTGTCATTTTAAGAGGCAGTTTAAAAACCAAAAAGAAACACAAAGTTCTCTGCGGCTCACATGTCACCCCCCAGCACCACACACTAAGTAATGATTATCACAATAGAACTAAACAGGTCAAACTAGATCCTACTTGTTTTCTTTAGCTTCTTATTCTCACATTGCTGACCTTATGAGAACTACGTGAAACGAATTTCCATGTTTTTGTGAGCTTGTTAGTTTGCTAGAATTATTTTATTTTTTTTACGAGATGAGTGTGAAGATTCTTTGAACAAATTAAATTCTAAAATGAAAAGATCTATCTAATATGATGTTCTTTTTTTCATCAAATATCTACTTTGTGCCAAACCCTTTTTTTCCCAGTTCTTCCTTTCTTGCTCTAACAAAACATTTTCAAAATGATCAGCTTTAAGATCCTTGTTGCTGACTGCTGTCCTCTTGTGAACTTTTTCTTCATCCCCTTAAATCTTTCTAGATCTTTCAATTTCCTGAGAATATATCCATAACTGGGGTGGAATTTCTTCAAAAACAAATAGCTGTCCTTACATGTCTTTTCTTAGTCTTCATTATTCATTTCTCATACTTAAACAAGGTTAAATCTTCAGATAACAGTCAGAAGAATAACTGATACAATCAGGCAAGCTTAGTCATGCCTGTGCTGTTAGATGGGAGCAAAACCCATGAGAATGGATTTTGCTACACGTTCCAGTTGAAACTTAAAAGACATTTGATTTATGATACTGATCTACGCAAACATGAATGGAGAATGACAGGTAATCCTTTGTTAACATATATAATGATGTGTTTAAAAGAAAGATAAAAGATAAAAAACTATTTTTGTTTTATAGACTTAGAGGGAAGTGACCAAGAGGAACTAAGCAACGTTTGCTTGCTCAGCCCATGGTTGTAATTTTGCTAAAGATTAGATGCTTTTATCCTTAGAATAAAATGAATAAAGGTGGAGGATGTGCTCTGATCTTTCAGCTATGGTTTTCACAGCAATCTTCTCCTGCAGAAATACAGTCCATGCTGAAATTACCCATTTTAAAGCAGACCTGACTGAAATGGAGTGACTCCATATGTTTTGACTGAACCCAGCCAAGCCCAACTTTTCATCCATTCCTTTTGACTTTTCATTCTTACAGTGCTCTTTCCACTCTTGCTGTGCATGCCAGTTCCACAGATATTTTCTTTAGACGGATAGTAGATTTATAAGGCAGCACATCTGGTGCAAACCTTATAAAAATGCCAGTGTGGTTACATTCAGAAATTGTAAGTGCCGTTGAGCTGTAGGAACGGAACAGCAGCTTGCAGATTTTAAGTTACCTACACTGCAAACTTATCTTCCTCCTTTAAGTCACATTTTTTATTTCAAAAGTGTAGAGGAGATGTTAAATTTGGCTTTTGTCTAAAAATAAAATCTTATCTTTTATTGCTCTTACAATACAGTAAAATGTCTTGCAACCTGCTTTTTAAAAAGAAAAACAGACTGAACGGCACTATTTACAAGGCCCAGCATTGTCCAATGCTCATAAATCCAGGAATCCACATGATTCCACTGGTATGCTTTTCAGCAGTAACCAAGCATGGCTAATGTTTCAGGAAGAGTGGCAGTGTATTGGAGTGTGTACACATAGAAAGGACCAGGAAGAGTGATAGTAAGAGAGAAAAGTATGTGTTTACTTTTGACTGTACTGACACACTTTGAAATGTGTTACTGAGGTCATTTTAAGCCACAATATACTAAGGCTGTCCACTCAATAATCTGAGAAAAAGTTAATGTGGTTAATGGGAGGCTTTAGTAGATAACCATGTCTAAATTCACAACTACAATTGGGCCAAAACGTGGCAGACAGACTCCAGGAGAAAGGGGGATTTAGGAATGGAGGACAGACATTGGGGGTTGAAAGGTAGAGGAGCTTAAATGAAAGCATATGTTTGTCTTTAACTGAAGTCTGAGACTTAAGCCCACTTGCTTCACCAGACACACATACAAGTTCATGACAATGCAGAAACATGCACCCACTTCCTTTCTTTGCTGCCTCCTGCATGGTTTAATTCATTCAAAATTAAGCTTTTCAGGTAGCGTTCTGCACCACTAACCAAACACAAACCAAGGCTTTACGGTTCCCTGGGCCTTCCCCCCCCTCCCCTTACCCTACTGCTGGGGGGAGGGGGAAGGGCTGATAAGGCCTCAGAGCAACATTGTGCTGAGAGTGCTGTAGAAGACTTAGTGTGACAATATGAAATGTTTTACAAAAATGAAATAGTAAAGCAAAATATCATTCAAATGATATATATTTACTTATGTCTTTAGCAACAGTTTCACTGAACATACAATAGTGGGAATAAAGAAAGTGAACCCTTGTTTCCTCCATACAACTTGAAAGGGAAATCAGCAGCCAGGTGCTGTTGACCAATATGCTAGATTAACTAATTGAAAAGTCAGTGTATAGCACCTCTATAAAAGCAGGAGTTTTGACAGTTTGCTGGTCTGTAACATACAGCTGCGCTTAAATACAACATCAAGTCAAAACAGCCACAATGACCTTAGAAAAGCAAATGTTGCTGTCAATTAATCTAAGAAGGGTTAAAGCCTTTTACACTAAGAAATATTTTTCACGTGTTAATCTGCACAGTGGCACAGTTGGTAGCACTGTTGCTTTTGCTGGGTTTGAATCTTGGCCTGGGGTATTTCTGCATGTTTGCATGTTCTCCCTGTGCATGTGTGGGTTCAAGTCTTCAAGGTCTACCAGGTTTACAGCAACATAATTTAGGGTTGACTTTGCAACTCCAAATTCAACACTCCAATCTTCTTTGGACATAGTAGTGTGTGTTTGTTTGTCCATAGTAGTGTGTCAGATGTCGTTTTTATTTTACTGATTGCACATTATAGGAGAGGTCCTCCTGATTTAATTGTACGATCTCACTGCACATTGACAATAAAGTCATTTACTCAGGACAGATGAGACCAAAGCAGAGATATATGCCTACAATGCACAGCAAAAAGTCTGGCAAAAATACAAGCACAGCAAATAAAAAAGGTCACAGAAGCACGAAACATAAGCAGATATACTTTAAACTTGTGGTGGAACCTTAATAAATAAATATTTCTGAGAGAAGAAAAAATGCTGATATAATAGTTGTAAAGTTTGTTACTATGTTGTTGCCTGGACACACTAAGTAGTTACTGTGGTTGTTGAAAGACCAGTAATTAATTGTAACTGATTCAACTTCTGTCTGATTACAGTTTAAAACCATATGCAATGTTTTTATTTTTCACTAAAGTAGCATTAAATCAAAGCTGCACCAGAATCAATCAGAGTTAAATACTCTCAGGTGGGTTTGCTATTAGAAAATGGAACAGAAGAAACAGGATCAAAACGAGTCCAAAATGGAAACCTTTCAGTCTGTACACACATGAAAAGGAAAGAAACCTAAATCAAATGCATCTAAATGAATTCAGACAGGTGAAGCCTCTTTACCCACAAGCAAGAAAGTTTTTAATGACTTCATCTACTTCACAGTGTGCCGACAGCTATGCAGCTGAAAATGATGTAGGCATTTCAGGGGATTAGTGGCTAGTTAGTGAACACAAACACACAAATATAAAAATGAAAAGTGGAGTTGCAGGTGTGATGTCAAAAGAGTATTTTGTGAATTATTGAAGCATTTGATACAACAAACAAGTTTGTTAAAGTCAAAAGACCATTTTACATCCCATTAAATAATTGGACATCACATCTTTAATGAAACTGCTACTTTAACAGCAAATACTTCAAAACAACTGCATTGTTCCACTGATAAAACAAATGTGTTTTATGTGCACACTTTTGTTTTAAAAGTATAATTCAGTTCCAGACAGAGTAGGAATTATGGCCTGCAAGTCATGCAAAGAGTTTATCTGTCAGCTCCTATTAATGTTAGCTTGGAGAATTTGCTTTAAGCTGCCAACGCTTGAGCTGAGACTGGAAGCTTCAAGTGACGTGTGATCCAGACCTCTCGGCTTCCTCATTGTGAGGCCCCATTCTTTCCACAGGACCATAGTTCTTGACCACAACAGCTAACAGTATAATGATAGGTTAGATGCAATGAATGACACTGAGGAACTGTGAGCCAAAAGAACTGCTGTTTGACTTAAACACTGACGGCAGGAATTTCCCACTTACTTGAAGCTGCCACTTTATAACTTCAGTGAAGACACTTTAAAATGAGTAACTGATACAGTTAGATGACCATACTGCTGCATGAAAATTTTCCAAGAGTAAAGCTGACAACCACGTTAAAACCATTTATAAGGTGATATGCATTTTTCGCTATGTTTTTTTTTCCTTTTAAACAGATTCCCATTATTAACAGATTCTGATTTTTACCTGACAGTGCATTCAGAACTGCCATTTTATCAGCTGGTTATTTAGTTGAGTAATCTGCTTGGGCAGCTAGCCTACAGTCTGCTGCTTAACAAATATGTAGCTTTTAGCTTGCCAACAGTAAATATGTGTTACCTTAATAAGAGTACTAGATGGTGCTTCTTTAATTACTATACCATGATTATTGGTGGAAACACCTCCAAACAGCCACATTTGTCTTTCCTCTAACTGTGGAAAAATTGTAGGAACCTCGCGTCAGTCAGATGATGAGCAATATGCAGCAACTGGTGAGGGAGGAACAGTGGTGAATTTTTCAATGTCCATACAGAGGTAGAAAAGCCCAGCTCTTCATCTGAAATCTCCTTAAGAAGACTTTAAACATGAGCATAAGAATCATAACCAAAAAAAAAAAAGAAAGATCCTAGAGATCTGTCATCTGCTGGGAACTTAAGAGTGGATTTACTACTGATCTGTATCATACAGAACCAGTTGAGGAGGTTTGGGAATCTGATCAGGATGCGCTGTGGAGGTTTTTTTTTAGGAAAATCCTACAAGATGGGGACCCAGATCTCACTGGAGGAACTGCATATGCCTCCTGAACTGGGAACACCTTGGGATCCCCTGAAAAGGGCTGGAAGAGTGTCGCTCAAGAGACTCTGGCTTTCCCTACTAGATCGATTTTACTCAGTGCTTGATCTTGGCTAATTGTACAATGAGTGGATGGATGAATGGACTGACTGAATGACTATCTTGTTAAGAAACTAATTTATTAGAATAGAGTAAAGAGCCCATATTATGCTGATTTACAACTCATTATTAGGATTATTAGGAGTTTACTACAACAGGTTTGCCCTAATCCTTATCTTACAGAAACACAATATTTTCATAGTATAAAATGTTGCAGGACCTTGGACGAACTCCAGTGTGATTTCATCAATATTTTTTTCCCAAAAAGCCAAGTGTCCTCTGTTAAACATGGAGTGAATAAAATACTGTTTTTCAAAATGACCATTTGATGGCAAACATGTAATCTGAATTTATGTTGATGCAGAGAAGTAAAGGCAGGAAAAGGGACAAAAATCAGCTATTTAAAAAGCAGTGGGAAAGAAGAACTTTTTTTTATTGTACAACAAACATTGTAAACAACATTATTATTCAAAAGGGAAAAACCCAACAAAACAAAATAAAATACTTAAAACCTGGCTGTCAAACCCACACAAGCAATTTATGATGGTCTTGCTATGACACCTTATCATTACCTCACCCCTATCACCTGTCTTTATCACGATCATTTCTATTTTAGGAAGTTACATATGAGATCCGGTCACTCTTCCCAAAATATGAAAACAGTTTCTTGGAAAAAAAAAACAAAAAACATCATATGGTCATACTGTTTTATATAAGTAGTCATACTTTTGCTTGGTTGGTAGCCAAAAACAGCATTTCTTTTAAAACTTTTATGAGAATCTCTGGGGCTTCCAAGGTGAAAGGAAACACCTCACAGCTTCCATGTGTCACTTCCTGCTAAGTAGCAAATTCCCTTAAGTCAGACTGGAATTTCCCAGTGTTTGGAAATATGAAAGGGAACATTTTAAACAAAGAATACCCAGAAAGATGTCATCTGGGACTCTTTCTCTAAGAATAAACGCTCCGTTATCGGATGTTGTCAGCTGACAAAATGCAGTTGCCTTAGCATAAAGCCAGATCTTTACAAGTGAATCATGAATCCAAGTTTTAAACAGCAGACATTTCTTAAAGTTTTCGAAAACTAAATTTTGAGCTGTATTGCCATGCTCACCAGTTAATCTTTGTTCACCATCTCCACACTGGCTCACCAGTGCAAAAAATCAGAGCCAAACATATCACATGGCACAACATTTGAGTCAGCCTGTGCGAGCAAGGTCATGATATGTACATCATTTCCACTGAGACTTAGGAACAATCAGCATTGTGATGTGTTCAAGCTGTAAATACAGACGGAAACAAAGAGAGAGCTCTGGTCTTTTAAGTGACCCCGGGGAGTGGATGCTTCCTCTGTTCATGCTCAGAAGAATCCACCTGAGTGTGACACTAGAGTGGCCATGACTTAGAGGTTTCCAGCTGCTCAGATTCACTTTATTACATGAGAAGCCAGAGAGCATTTTTAGAGTTTGTTGAAAAAGAAAGGAAGGACTGGATAAGATGTTACAGAGATACAGAGAAAGGAAATGGGGAGAGTCAGAAAGAAGGGAGGATTTGCAACTCTCATGTTACCACCAGGCAAAGCACTTCTGTCATGCTTGTCTGTGTTTGTATAAACTGATGCTGATGGTCTGCCTCACTTTGGTCTGGTATTTGCTTTAGCTTTTGCATGTTAAGCCAGGACCTAAGATTGTACTCACTTTGCATCAGAAAGGCATAAGGGCAGCTGTTTTTTGCAGAAAATGGTTAACATTTTCTGCAAAATGTTAACCATTTTGCAGAAAATGTTAAAATGATAAAAATGGATTCATTTTTATCATATCTCTGAACAAGATATGATAAAAATGAACAAGGACTGCACGGCATTTTGAATATATTTTCATGGGAGATATCAGTGTGCACATCAAATATCTCAAAGACTTTTCGATATGTAATATCTGCTGCTCATAACTTCACACTTTGCATAGAAATAATATGTTAGGTCTACTGGATGGAGTCTCACTGCAGTAGATACTCATACTTGATACATGTCACAGTGTCCAAGATGAAAAAGGTCACACTGAGTGTTGCAAGAAAAGATTGATGAGAAAAGGGGAGTGAGCAAAATAAACTGTACTGTATTTTTACAGCAGTTGTCTCCAACCCTAGTCCTCAGGGCCCACTGTCCTGCATGTTTTAGATGTGAAGTCTGTTAATAATCATTCAGGTGTGCAGCAGCAGGGAAACATAAAACATACAGGACACAGGGCCTGAGGGTAAGAGTTGGGGACTTATGGTTTACAGTATTTATTCATCCTGCATTAATAATGGTAAACTTAGCAATGTCTGCAAAATGATTTTCATACCATTTTTCCACTCTCAGCTTTGTGAAAGAATTATTACATCCTATGTTCGTGTTTTTAAAAACATGAACGATTGCAGACACTATTGTGCACTATTTCACAGCTGCATTACGAATTTAAGATGCACTGAGAAAATAGCAGCTGTCAAGAAATGTCACCGGCCTAATACAGCATGGCCAGTGTAAATGACTGATTTTAACCTTGACTGGGCTGATTCACAGTCACACCACACCAAACAGTTTGCTCTAAAAACAACAATCTTTGGTGTGGAAGTTGTTATTGACAGAAGAGGGCTCAAAGTTAGTCGTTTTCAAAAACAGTGAGATGTCCTCAAAAGAAGCACAAGACGTAAGAAGCTCCTCTTCTAAAAAGAAAACCCTAAAGGAAAAAGGATTGAAAGTGCAGCAGACAACAGGAAGATTAAACATATTACAACAATATTGCTTGTTTATTTTTCTTTTTGAGTTTTTGACCTTTGTCTGTGATGGAGCATGGTTGATTTGGAGATGTTGGCAGCACTTTGGAATCTAAGAATAAAGGAAGAGTCTACATTCCTGGGGGAATGCAGACAGAATCAGTTGTTTACAGTTATGAATGCTAACTGTGCTAATTGCTTATATAAGACTAAATATCAAGCTCTTCATTGTGCTGTCTCTTTCTTAAAATAATAATTAAAAAAAGAATTTATAACCCTCTGAAAATTTCATATAGCAATAAAATTTTAGTTCTTATGTCCATCTGTACTGCCACAGTAAGTAGTAATAAAAAGTCAAAGCAAATTTTTCGTTCTTTTTAATAAGAACCACCAATCAAAGAAAACTAAGCACAACTTTTAAGGAAGTCAGTTGCTTTTATCTTCTGGTTTAGCCCCCAAATACTAAGCGTATCACAACACGGCAGTCTCAGCCGATTCATAAACAGATTACTTCAGAGGAAAACTCCCCTGGAAAGCTGCCAGAATCACTTTTGAGAAATCATCTGATGTAAATAAGAAGTAACTCTTAAAAATGATACTAAAAGTAAAACTGAACATTTTTCAACAAAGAACAATTGCACTAATCTTCTGTGTGCTTTTGCTACAAATGCAGGTCAGGCTTGATTCTACCACAACACAATCCTTGACAACTGAACATCTCTGACACACACAATACTCTCATTGTCTGTTTTCGTCCTACAAGCTCCTCACTCACAACATATGTGCGCACATGCTTACACCCAACACACATATCTCATTCTCTATATGCTCAGAAACGAGTAGGCGTGCCAGAAATTGGTGGGAAAAAAATTGGAAAAAAATCATCTGGTGTAGTTCATCATGCCGTGAATATCGTTTTGGCAGCTGATCATTTGGAGAACAATTGAGACACTATTTCAACACCGTTCCAGCGAACAGTGGGACCCATTCTCTCATTTATAACCGAGTTAATGACAGTGTACATGCAGCTTGTGGCTCGGGTTTTGCGCCTGTTTCCATAGATTCTGTTTGCTGTCAAAACAAACTGGAACCACTCAGCCACCAAGTTGTAAAGGTCACAGTTATGGCTCAGGACATGCCTTACCTTCTCTTGTGGAAGATGTAAAGTGCTGTAAAAGTCACTATCACTGACAGCTGATTTTAATGCAGAACTCAAGCTTAGCTTAACTAGATTTAGGATTTGATGTGTAATAAAAATCAGACACCTTCTCTTTTATGGTACCATTTACTTAGCTACATTATTTAAAAGTCTTTCCTCATGAATTCTTTCCATTCAAATGGGGGTAGTGTGTCATGTTAATAGTCTCGTACTAATGCCTGATCATAGTGAAACTGAGACAGATGAATTGTTATTGCTTCCAAGTTTATGCAAATTCCAATCTGAGAAAACACCCTCAGGCTTGATATTTGGGAAATCCAGAGAAGATGGTAGTTACCTGTGCTTCAGGCTCCGTGTAAGGACTTATCTTGCCATCTTCGCTGACTGTGGGTGACCACACTCTCTCTCCAGATCCCGATCTGTAAGACAATCCCCACAAAAGATGGTGTTAAATAAATCTTCTGCCAATGTACACCCTACTGCTGAAGCATGTTAAAATTTCTGCTGAGGTGGATGGATTTTTAATTTTTTTGCTGACAATATTCCTTCTGTATTGTAATTTTTTCCCCAAGTGTGACTTACTGAGAACTAACAAAGAAAAAGTGAAAGTAGACACTGTTCCTTTTCATTCCTTTAGCATTACTGAGCCAGGAAAACAACCTTCACCAACGCATAGTGTAATTGTTATGGGTAAAGAAAACATTATGTGGTTTTAAACATTTTTTTTTACAAATATTTGAAAAGTACAAGTGATTGTATTCAGTCCCCTTTATTCTGATACCCATTAATAAAATCCAGTGCAACAAATTGCATTCAGAAAATCCAGTTGCTAAGTAGAGTCAATCTGTGTGACTCTATTTACTCTTGAAAAGAGTATTGCACAAATACAGACCTACTAAGATATGACTGTGCACCTGAACTGACAGGTCTGAAGGAGAGCATTAATCAGAGAAGCAGCCAAGAGGCCCATTGTAGCTCTGGAGGAGTTGCAAAGATCCACAGATATTTCAAAAGGACAACCAGTAGTCATGGACTTCACAAATCTGGCCTTCATGAAAGTGTGGCAGGAATAAACCCATTGTTGAAAGACAGTCATAAGACACTGCTAAAACACAATGAAGTTTGTGGTTGTTACATTACAAAATGTGAAAAAGTACAGGTGGTATCATTGCAAGGAACTTGTGTGTGTAACATCACTTTTACATTTGGCAGGTTTTTACCATTGTAAATGGATTAATTTACTTTTCATCATCCCCCCAGACACATAGTGACATAGTAATGTAACACCAAATGCTTTTTTGAGAGTTATAGTTTGGGTCACAGCCAGTTTTCACTACTATTGCACAGAAATAGAGATAACTGAATTACTCCTATCTAAGATTGGTCTTCTGTTTGTATTAATAAAAATTAACTCCAGCTGAATACACTTACAAAAAAGTGCATAACTTACTGAATGATAGCTAATGTAAAGTACATTATTTATTGCACTTCTGCTACTTATACATAAGCAGGTGGTCACATAATTCACCTCTTCCTTTCGAAAACATACAGAGGAATGCTACAGTGAAACCAAAAATGTGTCACCTTTTCTAGATAAAACATAGTAATTCACTTAAAGCTCTCTTGCAGCTCTATTTCACTGTCAAGTTACATGTATATGTCACAGAAAAGATTAAAGGAGAATTCTTTGGTTCATCTGAATTTGTGTTCCCATAGAGTAGAATGTAAAGAAGGGAATGCATGCAGCTTCCTTAAGGGCAACACCGGGACAATATGCTAAAGAACAGCATGTGTGCGACTGTGCATACATTTTTCTCCATCCTCCATTCACCCTTGCTTCTATCATCAGACACAAAAAGGCAATTAAAGGTGAGTGTGTGCATGCAGTTGCTGACCCCCACAGAGGGGTGAAGCAATGCTGAAATAGATGAGGTCACTGGGCTTCAAGCTGGCACAGCACTGGTTAGGCTGAGGCAATGCTTCAGATATGAGTCACGGAGGTGTTGCTATCAAGGACGCTCTTATGAGGCGCCGAGTGTCTGCTGGATGACCAACAGTTATGGAAGTGCGTAGGAAGAACGCTCCCGCCCTTGCACTAAGACCTCCATGATTCAGAAGCAGAAAGCCTTCATTTTTTTCTCAGTTTGTTTGGTTGCAGTGGTTACCACACAAGCAGCCTATTGAAAGATATGAAAGTTCAAATTCAAGCCTGCTGGCTGGACTGACATTTTTAAAGTGTCAAACAAAAACAGGCTAATGTGGAAAGTATCACAGAATGACCAGTTTGGACCTTGCACTGTTGAGTTAATTAAACCAGGCATTACTCTGAAGAAGCTTTCCGTTTATGTGCTTGAACTTTTCAAAATAAAAAGTCCACTTGATGCACAGCTGGACTTGCTCAATTATAGAGCTACCCTCATTTCTTGAAGTATAGAATAACAAACAAAACTTGGTTCCTTTTCTAAATGTGAACACAATTTATGCAGTACAATTGCAAGTGTATTTAATTACAAACAATGAAATGTACAAATAAAAGGTATTTGTATTTAGACTCTCTATGTCAATACTTTGTACAACCACCTTTTGCTCCAATTTTAACTCCATGTCTCTACCAATTTGCACACGTAGAGACTGAAACTTTTGCGTATTCTGCCAGTCAAAATGGATGAAAAGACTAAACAGAAATTTTAAAGCTTGCCACAGATTCTCAATTATATTTAGGTCTGGACAAGGTCACTCTAAAACATGAATATGCTTTGATCTCAACCGCCCACTGTAACTCTGGTTGTATGTTGTGGGTCATTGTCCTGAAGGAACTTCTGTCCCAGTCTTAAGACTTTTGCAGCTGTCCATTCTGTGTGATGTGTAGTGTTGGTTTTCCACCACATAGTGTTTTGCATGTTGGCAAAAAAAAAATTATTTTCGTCTCATCTGACCAGAACATTTTTTCCTCCATGTTTGCTGTGTAACCTACATAGCATGTGGCAAACTGCAATTAGGAATTCTAATAGCTATCTTTTTGCCCCTCTTTCCAAAGGGCCAGATTTTTGGAGTGCACAACGAATAGTATTCCAGCTGTATTTAAACTTAAGTTAAATTACACATACTCTAGGTGAAGTATTTACATCAGAGTAAAAGGGGGGCAAATGTACATAAACTTCCTACTTTTCACATTTTATTTGTAAAAAACAAACTGTCCATGCCACAGTTACACACTCCTTTGTATCTTTTACTTAAAATTCTGATAAAATACATTGAGGTTTGTGGTTGTAATATGGAAAAAGTAAAAAAATTCAGGATGTATGGATACTTTTGTGTTTTTGTCTTTTTGCCCCAAACAAACTTCAATTTAATTTATCAAACTTCAACAAAAGCATGATTTAATGAGGACATGAGGATATACAACAGATGATGATTCATAAGATTGTAGAGGATGATATGTTTTCAATTAAAATGTAATTCCACATTGAGTGGGCTTATCTACTTAAATATTTGTTCACAGCAAATGTTTGTTTTTGATTCCTCCCACCAGCTCTTGTTCGGTCAAGTCACAAAATGAAACGGAAGCAAGCACATTTTGGAAATCCAAAATCTAAAGAGATTTTCGTTCAAAAGTTAGCCATGAAGAACGTTCTGCGACTTGGCTCACAAATAAAATTAGATTAAAAAATAGAAAGAATAAATAAAACAGAAAAAAGGGTAATAATAAAAAAAAGGTTTTGGTCATAATATTTTCCCCTCTCTTGAGTTGAAGCTGGCCTCAGAGCTGTGTATGCATTTACTTTGGCTGCCCTGAATCTAACATTTGAGGAAGAGGATGAATATAAAACAGGCAGCTGATAACCAGCTGCAGTCAAATAAAGACGTTGATGATCAATGAACATTTTAAACTTCAATCATCCCTGATCAAAAGCATTTAAGAAAAGCTCCTTTTTGGCTCAATTGGAAACAAATAGAGCTGCTATTTTTTCAATTGAAAAAAATTTCAGTGTTCTCTCCCCTGGGTGTAATATATGCCAGCTACCTTTAAAAGAGCCTTTTCAGGCATTAATTAACAGAAATGTGGTTGTGGGTGAAGACGAGACCAAATGATCCAATGATTCTGCAACACAGCTTCTTAAACACCATAAAGGTTGCAATCATAACCACATAAAAGAAACACTGGGAGAAGAGTGAGAGGACAAATGAGATGAAGGGAAGCAAAGGCAGTAAAGCTGGCAATGAGCAGATATGTGAGTAAGCTAGTTTCTTTGGAGGTTTCTTTTTGTTGTGCCCCAGCAGGAGTCCTTTGCTCCTTTGGTCCCATGCAGTTCTCATGCTTAATTCCTCAGCTGTGACTCACAGGTCACACAGTCGGGGTGAGATAGAAAAGGCAAATCCTTCACCAAAGGGGACTCTAACTCCATCTCTGTTTGCTATGATTCTTTCCAAATCCTTAGACCCTTCTCATGCTTTAGTTTCACTCTGGAGATAATGATGAGACTTATTTTTAATATGTAGTAATACTTAACATGTTTTCATCACCTAAAACCTTCTGACCCTGGATTTTCTTCCCCACTCCCACATGTTTAACCTCATACTTATGTAACCTAAGTATTAAGGCAGTAGAAAGCCCTCCTGATTATACAACATTCCAAAATTACTCTTACCCTTTTAACCCATTAGATTGCAACCACAAATTTTAATTTATTTTATTAAGATTGTACAAGACCAACACACAGTAGTGCATAAGAGGAATGAACAGGATACAGGGTTTTTATTTTTTGTTTACAAATAAAAATCTTGAATTTAGCCCTATTTACTCTAATTAAAACCCAGTGTAACCAATTGCCTCAAGAGATCCACTAATTAGTAAATAGAGTTCCCCTATGTGTAATTTAATCTCAGAATAAAGACATCTGTTTTGTGGCTATGTTTGGTGGAAAACTAGCATCTTACATCACCATAAACACAACATCCCAACTATAGGAACAGTAACATGATGTGGGGATATAAAATACATTGAGGTATATGGTTACACTGTGAAAATGTTTAAAGAGTATGGACACTCAATGCACTGTAAGACTGAGAAGCAGCAGAAAAAGCCTTTAAGCGAACCAGTTCACCTATTTGCGACTTGAGGTAATTTGTAATACTTTACCAGGAGGTTTATAGCCACGAAAATAGCCAAAACAAAGATGAATGGCATATTTTTAAACTTTAATTATCTTTGACTGGAATCATCTGCTCCCAATAAAAAGGAAGTGACTAGAATTTCATTTGTGTTGCCCCATTTCTTCTGTGTTAAACGGTTCCACTGAAACCTTGTGATGATTCTGAATATCGTAGACTTCGGTTTGGAAAGCAACTCTTTAGTGCTCTTTTGTAAATGGAAGTTTTTATAGTTCTGAAGACCAAAAACTAAATTTCCTTTTACCAGCTGTGCAGAAGCCAAACCCCACTGATTGCAATGCTGAAAATAATGCATGTTCAGGAAAGTGGCTTTGTGTCATTTGGTGTAAACTGATGTTTAAACCTCTAAACCACCAAATAGAATTTTAATGAGAACAGAAAATTGTTCATGTTTCACAAAAACTTCTTAGATGACATGAACAAGACACAGTGTCACACACAGTGCGGGCATAATGACTCATTTTTCATTGCATTTAACTCGCCACACACGATTGTTTCCGCAGAGATTGACCAGTGGTGGAAACATGCACCCCAACCACCATCATCTGTCTCTCATGCTCTTTAGCCAAAAAGCTATCTTCAACAAGCTCTGGCAGAAAGAGAGGGACTGCACTGAGGTGAAGGTGCCACAGAGGAAATAGGAAATAGGAAAAAAAAAGATGAAGAGAAGATAGAAAAGAAGTCAGTCGGATGGGATTTGGGTTTGGAGAAGAAAACAGCAGTGGGGCACGTGCAGGTCATGGACAAAGGGGTTGTGAAGGAAAGATGGAAGGAGAAATGAGAATGGAAAAGCGAGAAGAGACTTTCTTCCACAGCTGGTTCATATGTGTAAATGTCTGAGAACATCCAGACTGCATGTCTGTCCACATCCTCCAATGCCACAATGAAATTAGACACATCACGTGTGAAGGGGGAACCTTCCATTTTTCCTTTGCAAAAAGACAAGGCGGATTTAAAGATCAAGGCCATGAAGTAACAGAAAGAGTGACAGGCATGCATCAGGGGGAAAGTATGATGAAAAATGGAAAGATATGGCTCATTGTTGATGTCGGAATACTGTTTTGGTTTTCTTCTCTGTTTCCATTCTTTCAATCAAAATTTCCTTCGATTTTTCTTTTCCCTATCTATCTAGTTTCTAAACAGAACCAAACTAATGACATGTTAAGAAACGACGTCATCGTCAACTGAAGAAAGACTGGATACTTTTGGAGACTCAACACTGATTTTTTACAGATAAAGTTAATGTTTAGAGTAATTTTTGCACAATCTCTACATCGGGCACAGAGAATTTTGACCAGGGATAATGAGGTTAGGATTTCTTCAGGGCTGATAAGATACATCCATCCTTGAGATTTTTGAGAAGAATTAAAAATAACAGTTTTTTTGTTTGTTTTCACAAGTAATGTCATGGTTTTATAAATTACAACTTGCAATTTCAGTATTGAATTCTATAAACTAGTTCTTTTTATTTCATAATATGCCTTAAATATGCAATGCCAATAATAAGTATTTGCCACCTTTCAGTTTACAGTTTTTTTTTATTGTCACTTCTTTTTTTCCTAGGAGTAGTCAGTCTCTCAAAATAAAAGTGTGACAACTCATGCAGGAAGTCACAAAAGAACCCAGAAAAATAAATACAGATCAATGTTCATGAATCAACAATAAAAAAGACACTGGGCAAAAATTCAGTCGATGGAAAAGTTCCAAGACCAAAATGACTGCTGACCAAAAGGAACAAAAAGACTGGTCTCACATTTGTCAAACAACATCCTGATTATCCCGAAGACCTTTGGGGAAATATTCTGTGGGCTGATGTGACAAAAGGTGTGCAGAATAAAGAAATGGAAAAGTAAAATTTTAACCCAACCCCAGTCTAGCATGTAATTAACACCGTTAAAGTATTTTAAAATAAATTAACTGAACAATTAACAGGACAAATAGCAACTGAAAATAAAACTTGACACAGCTATTACCTTTTTTTTTTTTTTTTTTATCATGGACCAAAGTACTTCTTATACATTCGCATGAGAATGGGCTACACAATTTACCATGAGTGCAAGACAAATACCACACAGACTTTGATGGCACTTAAACTTCCTGTGTGTTCTGAAATGTTTTGGAAAACTTAAAAAATGTCCATCGAATAAAAGTAGACAAAGCAGATAATCGTGGGATTTTATTTTTGAAAGAGTACTAAAAAACTAAATTAATAACTATAACTGCCATTACTTAGCTTTCCTAAGTTTCCTGAAGCATTTAAGCCGAAACCTCATGATGCTGAACACCCTTAAAAAAGCTCCGTCAAAGACATTAAAAAATGTGGGTTAAGAAAGTTAAACATGTGAACCCATTACAAAGAAACATTCTTAAGTTACTCAAGACCTCAAGTTCAAATGCACCCAGTGTACTGTAATTTTGGTTCCCAGCAGACGTGTAGAATCATATATTTTGTCGATGAGCTGCTGCACAAAATTACAGGTCTCCTATTTCTTGTGACTCTTTGGAGTATTTCATGACATGGTCTTTTAATAAGGGCTGAGAACTGCTGTCCTCTAAATATTATTTTCTAGTGAGTCAGCATGTGCTTTTAGTCACTTCCAGTTTATTTGGCTCTGGAATCAATGGCTGCAGTTAGATACTCCCCCACTTACTTCTGTGTGGGGCTCACGGTTGAGGACTATTTCAAATAATCTCAGTCCCAAATGTCACATCTGTAGAATGGATAGCACACTCATTTTTTTCTTTATTTTACCACACAAAGATGATCAAGATATTGTCAGCATAAACAACACCTCCAAGCCTCAGCAGCCAGAGGGCGTGTGCTCATGTGATTGCTTTTTCACAACAGGGGTCTACTGAGAGCTCGTGGCAGGAGAAAACATGGGGAGAAAACATGGTGCCGGAATTTGACGTTTACTGGTGAAGTAATTAAGTGTCTGCTACTATTATGAGTCCTGGATGTGAAGGTATTTAAAACTGACATCCTGTTGTACCTACATTTGAAACTTCAATTCCAAAAGCAGTAGGGATGTCTTCAGCTCTTTAAAAGTGTTTATCTGAAACCATTTTGGGTTCTCTGCACCAGAAAACTCCAAATGTTTATGGTCCCTGTAAGAATATAGCAGCTGGTAAAACACCTACACTGCTCCAATCTGACCAGGTTAATTCTACACTGAACAGATTCTTTAAAACAGAGAATGCGATTTATGAAACTTTTACTCTATTTTTGAAAAAACTGGAAAAAAAATATTTTCAATGCTGTTTTGGCATTGGGACCACCCTATAGTTGGACAAGCATAAAACCAAATGAAAACTTGGACAGGAATGAAGTGGTTACAGGTTCTTTAAGACACAGCCATCGAAAACCAAAGAAGGTAGCCATGTCTCGCCTCTTGATGTAAACTGGATTTGTTATAACGTTTTTAAGGTTTCTGGGTAAGAGATAATTCATTATTAACTGAAAAAGGGGATCAACATTATTAGTTAGTTTGAAAATATTGATAGCTATATTATTGCACTGTGTTCAGGCACAACATTTTTGATTTTGTATATTTATTATGAGGCATTGTCTGAGTTATGAGGCAATACATTGCCATTGAATGACATGTTTTTGTTATAAAAGACATTGTGTCCTTAAGCTTCTTCCTGTGTACTATGATTATGTGTCCCCTCTGTCTGAGTTTCACTGCTGTCTTCTGACATAAATTTCCAAAGAATTTAATGTTAGTTTTAAAACCACAATTTGAGCCAGGAAGACTCCGTGTGCCTTTCTCATTTAGTCTCAGTTATCCATGGCTCCTTGGTGTTGCTTTCTGTCCTGTTTTTCTTTCTCAAAATTCCACTCAATATGTTTCAACTCTCCTTCCCTGTAATTGTTATCTGCAATTATCTGTCTAAGTATTCATAAAGCACCTTAGGATCAATTTTAAAAACTGTTTTTCCAATCATGTGCCTTTCTCTTTCTTTTCCTCCACTTCGTTGCCTGTCCAATTAAGCAACATGCACCACAGCCAAATGTACATGCCTATCTTTCAGAAGTGCCTTATCCTTCTTCTGTCCAGCAGCACAGTGCAGTTCACTCTGTAATTATTTAACCAACATTGTTCAGAAAGGTCACATTCCAGGAGCTCTTCCTGGCCAACCTCTTGTTACATAGCCCAACATTTTGAAAGGGATATCAAGGGAAAAGGGTGAATAGCATGGCTTTATCTAGTGGATTAAATAAAACTCTTATTTTCAGCAAATTACTTATACAAATACTTTGTTTAAAACTTGTCCATATGGACATAAAAGTGACCTCACCCTTAAATATTACAGTAAAAACAAACTGTGCTTCTCTATTCTAAACCTGCATGTACTTATTACTTATTGGTTTTCCAGTTACTAATATATAGGGGAGCAATGGTACATCTAGTTGATGACACAAGATCATTTGTGATATTGGGTTCTGAGAATAAGATGAAATTAGATTTTTAGCAATATCTTAAATACTACGAAGTATCCCCATTTTTGTTCTAACTATTTGAGTAAACATATCCTAAACTGTATCTGAAACGATCTCCAGACCAAGTTTGAGGAGTCCATAAAATGAGCGTTTTAAGCGTATCTGATTCTAAAGTTGACTTAATGCCAAATAAACAATGAATGAGAAATTATCAAATGTAGCCGAGACTAATGAAAACTGTGAAATAGCCCTTTAGTATAGCTTAAAACTGGTTGAAGTTCTTCATTGCAACCGAATGCTGCTCACCAGCCTGACCAGACGACGTTTTCAGTCAACTCTGTCAGTACAACAAGCCAACACAAGGGCGACTTCCTTTCTTATTTCAAAATAAAACATACAATAGTGTGCCACCTTGGTACTACGAGATCTCGAAGCACAAGAAGTAGTTGTGATACAAAACTAAAAAAAACTGTCAGATAAAATTTGTTCTAGTTATTTCTCCAAGGTTTTCCTACTTTTTATTCACAATTAAACACTTTCTAAAAGTCTTCATCATTTTAAAGTGCAAAATGGAAGATACATTTAAATAAAGAATTATAGCTTGAATTTCTGCACCCATGGGTATTCCCCTCAAAGAATACCCAGTAAATTACAAAATAGTTTTTTCAGGTGATTATTGAAGACATATGCTTACCCTGAAAGGTAAATCACAACTGACAGCTAAGGGTATATATCTAAGATAGGAGTATAAATCTCTACCTTCAATAATCCTACAGTGCAGGTAAATAGTAAGTGTAGGGTACATAGTCTTTGCACTGTTGACTTACTGCAAGACTTTTTTCAGTGTGAGTCAGAGCTAAGCCTGGAGTGACAAAATGATCAATTTCTATTGTGCAAGCAGTGAAATGTTGGAATGTCTGTTTTCCCCAGCAACTGTAAAGGAGCTTCTCTGGTCATTGCACTGATTGTTACTTCATGTATGCTTCAACAAATTTACAATCCCCATGTGAAAAACCACTTAATGCTCCACAGCTTTAGTTTGATATATGGTTAGCGTATTCCCAAGTGAGGCAGAGGAGGAAGCTGCATGGTAGACTGCGTCCTATAAAAAAAGAATGGAATTTTTTTTTTTCTGACCATGTAAATTTCTTCCCATCTGATTGCTCTCATGAGTGCGTCAACTTCATATTTTGAGCTTGCTTTGGCAAACAGAGAAAAACTTTGTTCTCTGCTGCCCTATAAAGAGAGAGCCAAGGACCAGTTTGGCAGATGCCACTCGTAACTAAGGCTGAAACCACACTGTGTTCTTCATCTAAGAGGACGACGTTCATAGGTTGCCAGACTCACTCCGCACTTTCCAGTACTCCAGCAACCCAAGTAACCATCTAATAGAAATGTGGGAAGCAAATGACATTTCAGTTTTTCCTTGGTTGCAACCTTCCAACCACCTTCACCCCCCTCTGTCATTAACTGTTCAGACTGATGATTCTAATTCCAGAAACATGTTGCTTCTGTCCTCCTCTAAAGTTCAAACCATAGAGGCATGGTGAGAACACCTCTTTTAATTATAAGGTTTCTGCATTAGTATGTAATAAAAATGATATCTGGTCTATTTTAGGCCTGAAAATACAGTTAAAAATACCAACAGAGCAACAAAACACAACCTAATGCATTGTGTCATAGTTTATATAACAAATTTAAAGCTTTTAAATGATAAGTACATTCGTACCATTCATAATAACTGTTCCCCCAGTAAAGATGTTTTGATTTTTAAAGATTATTAAGAATTAATTTTGCTTAGATAAAGTCATGTGTATCAAATGTACGAGCACCCCTGGTGAAATAAAATTTAACAACCTTCTTTTGCCAACAAGACAGCAAATTAGTCTTCCCCCATGAACATGTCAAAGGTTGGAGCATGAAGAGCAGGGGATTTTGCCCCAAATCTCTTTGTATCTCTTTAGAACAACCAGAGTTCTACTATCTGTCTTCAGCTCACATCCAGGTTTTTCCTGGGATTTAAATCTATAGATCAAGAGTCCATGGAACAACATTGATTTGATCCATAGACAACCCAATTTACATTTTCTGACAGAAGCCACTGGATTTTCATCTTAGGTCTCCAGTTATTTCAAAGAATTAATAAATACTTAATGCTCTTACACAGCTCACAGGGCCTTTGAAGAAGAAACAGCCCCACATCAATATGAGTTTTTTTCCCTGTCAAATAATCACCTAGTATGTAGCCATAGCCAGCATCTACTGATTAATGTGGAAAAAAGGTGATTTTTTTTATATATATAGATATATCTATATCTATCTATAGATAAATATATCTATAGATAGTAAACAACAGCATACATTGTTGTCAGGTGGTGTTTTTGATCTTTCTGAGGTTTAAACACACTAAAGGCTGAATATTGCACAGGCTGACATTCTAGGGAAGTCCACATGTTGACACGATGCTTAGAAGGAAAAAAAATCAGCAATGAGTTCAGAGAAGCAATGCCTTTTGTGCTTCCAACTGTCTGGAAAAACTATTGGAGCACATCATTCTACAGTTTCTTTGTCATTAACCATTTTTCATGAGAAGAGAACAATGAATAAAAGAGCCAATGTTCCCAGAAGTGGTTATCCAGTAAATTCACCATATGGGAACATCATGCAATGCTAAGAGAAACTGCACAAAGAACCTGGGACTACATCTCAGAGTCTCCTGTCATTAGGTTGACCATAAATTCCTGTTTATATCCAGATATTATTGAGCGGAGAATGGGGTAATGTGTCTGACAGAAGCTTTATCCATGCTGGGTTATCCAACAGGTGATGATCCAAAACAAACTTGAAATCTGTTACAAAACTAGAAAAGAAAAGAAGGTCTTGCAATGGCCAAGACTGAGTCAAACAAATAACCCCTATTGGTGTAAGAAATTTAAAAAGCTGTTCATAAAGTATCAAAGTTGAGTGAACAAAAATTCCTCCAAAACAACATGACAAACTAGTGACTACATACTATATGGGTTTTAATTTTTCTCTTCTCACAACTTAGAATTAAAAAATGTTTTACTGTGTTCTTCTAACCTTACATCACTAAATCCGAGCTTTAGTGTTCCATCATTTAGAAGAGTGAAAGATTTTAGGTTTCAGCTCATAAGGTAGTAAAATGTAAAATATCACCTCTGAAATGCATTCATGAAGGTCAGGAGACTGACTCACTGTATGTACAAGCCTCATTTACTCTGATGGTGCTCTATAGGAGCACCAACCAGATCACTTAAACTGTTGTAAAGCTGTCATATTTCACTATGACTCAACTGTGCCAGACCCGAACCCAACAGGCTGAGCAGAAATAGAAACAATATGTCTTTCTGGATGTCCGTGAGTTACTGACCTACATCAATAAAAACTAGTTGGGTGTTTTTTTTTTTTTTTAATGAATAAGACTCAGAAAGCACAAGCATTTTCTGTTGAGGTGAAAACACAGATGAATGATTAAAACTGACTCATTTCAAATGTACATCCGATCAAGAAAAAAATGTGTGGGTGGTGGTGGTAGGGGGTCCTTTGTCATATCCTTCCAGATGACCCTATCATTGCCCCTTTAGGCAGCAAAGTCAGAGGGGAACAACAGAAGAAGATTGGCTTTGAGGTGCAAATGGTAAGGTTCTGACTGGCAATTCAGACTACTTAGCATTTTAGTTCTCAGATGAGATCCCTTCCTTGACACCCTCATGGGTTTCCATAAAAACTGGGGAACCTGAACTAAACAGCTAAAATTTGCAACTCCGAGCCACAGAGAGGTAACCCTCAGGTTCTAAATTAGATTCAAGAAAGATTTCGAACATCATACTGTTTGGCAGAGTGGAGTGTTCAACAGTTTCATACCTGCTGATGATGAGAGTGAGCTGCTGAGTGCATGTTTTGATCTTGTTCTGAGCCTCCATGTGTGTCATGTGCTCTGTGCTGTCACCATTGATAGCCAGAATGGTGTCACCTGGACACAGGTCACCTTGGGCCGCCTTGCTGCCAGATGTTATCTAAAAAGTCAAAGCACAGACAGACAAACATAAGCAGGTTATTTAGGGACTCCAGACAAGAACATGAAAGAATAGTGCAGGGCAAAAAAGCAATTGTGATATTTTATTGAAGAACAAAAAATTAACAATAACAAGGATAAAGGTTTGATTTAAAATTCAATAGGACAAACGACACATTCAGCCTATCAGGCAAAAAACGGGTTCACCAATGTTTAAGCATTTTTACAAGATGGAGAAGACATTGAAACCTGTGGTTTAAACTTGATTTGCATTATTTGATGCTTGTACTCCAAACAAATTTACACTCTTACACAGTATTAAGTGTTGTATATCGATATAATTCTAGTGAAGAAATTGTAAATTTTTTAAACCTTTTTAACTCCATAACCTCCCACAATGCTTAAAGAAACTCTCTGTTCAGTTTGTGGTAATTTGTTTTTAATCCATTAACTTATCTTTATATGACTGGTATTTTGAAATTGAGTACAAAACCACAACCATGAGCACTTTTATTACCAACCACAAAATCGCTTAAGGCTAAACCATCAGTGAATGATTTTTAAGGTAGGATACAAATTCTTCATGACCCAGTAACCTTAACATATGCAACTGATTTGAACATATCTGCTCAGTGTGTTCTTTCTTTGTGGTCTTTTTGTGGTCTTGCGTATGACATATTTCCACATTGCTCTAATTTAGAAGATTTTCTTTCAGCAGGTCATCAGAGCAGATTTTTCACTATGAGCCCGCATTCCTGAAACCTGCATATCTGAGGACATTTGAGGCTTACTGGGAGGCAGATGGGTGAGAATGAGAGGAATAAAGGGGAAGGTCAGTGAACTCGTGGGTGTGTTTCATATTCACATACACATCCAGTAACATATGAGATCATTGTGCATGATTTCAAATATGCTTAAATGTTGCTTATATTGTCAAGCCAGTCTGTGGGTGAAAGGAAAAAAACTGCTAATTATTTCCTTCATAAATAAATGGAAACAATTATATCATAGGCCAATCAGAGCCAAACATTGTTATAGGAAGGAAAGAAAAACAATGCCATGAGGTAAAATGTTATTGTGTTATTGTGTCTCTAGTCCAAATATTAGAAAATGACATGTATCAGTTTGTAATTTACCAAAAGCCAAATGTGAAGAGATTTTTAGAAAATCATACTGTTTCATTACTTCTTACTTCTTTTAATTTCTTCACAGGGAATATTGAGCAATACCAGTATCGCCAAAGGGCGTGAAATTTCTTCCTCCAAAGACTGAAAAATGATGCAGAGATCCCAGCTCGACATTAATGGCTCAAACTACGATTTTTACTGGTATAAATCAAAGCAAGGCCAGCTCCCTTGAAGTCAGCCCAACTGAAGATCATCCATCCACCTATTGTAAATATTTACTTGGGTCTATTCAGGGTCACAACAGGCTGGTGACTATCTCCTGCCATCAGAGGGTGAGAAGCTGAGTATGTCTACACAGGTCACCAGTTCAAACAGCAAACATAAATGGTAAATTAGAGAAACTGTCATTCTTGCACATATTCACACCTAAAGTCAATTTAGAATATTTTATTAACTGTGGGAGGAAAGGTGGGGTCAGTGTTAGCTAAGTCGCTGCCTTTCTTCCACACAGAAAAACAACAGCTGGGATTTAAACTCAAGGGCTTGGTGAAATAAAAAATGGCAAATTTCCAAGAAAATGACAAATACAGGTTGTAGAGAGATATGAATAATATTGTGATTTTACTTTAAAAAGTTATGATGCTCAGTTAATCTGACCAAATATTACTTTTTTGAAACTGAAAAGACCATGACATTTACCCGGGTTATCAGTATGTGAACACTGAGTTTTACATACAGTATATCGCATAATCAAAACTTGACTCCTAAAATGAATGTAAACATTG
Organism: Anableps anableps; assembly: GCA_014839685.1. Taxonomy (NCBI): domain Eukaryota; kingdom Metazoa; phylum Chordata; class Actinopteri; order Cyprinodontiformes; family Anablepidae; genus Anableps; species Anableps anableps. The sequence goes on along the minus strand of CM026078.1, from coordinate 24,668,920 downwards.
TGATCTGACAGAATTTTATAAAAGCTAACCTAAGGCACCCATATAATGCATCTGGGATTTGATGACGAACGTTTGTATGCTAAGCACTCATACAGTGCTAGTCTTTTTGTTGTGTGTTGGGTGGTATGAGCAGCAAATAAGACCTGCACTCTAATAATGTGTTACAGACCCTCAGGAGAATTTAAGAGTCCCAAACTGCAGACATACACCAATATGTGTAGCAGTCTGGGTAGGTAGTCTCAGAGACGGACTGTAAGTCACAAGGAACTGTTGGGCCTACATTGTGGAATAGTAAGTTAATAGTAACCTCTATAAATATGGAAACGAGAAAGCGAAATATTGTGGACTTCAGACTACCATCCTGAGACAAAATAAGGTGATTGACAAGACAAAAAGGTGCTCAACTCAAGAAACAAAATCAGGTAGAAATGCAACAATAAGTCCATCAACAAAGGCTGAGAGAACCTCGAGATGAGGCTGAGGTTCCTCAGGACTTGCAGAAAGGTAAGTTTATGCCGATCAGTGTTTTTCTATTGTTTGTTTTTTTTCAGCTATCTGTTTAGGAATCACCATCAAAGACTGCTTTGCAGCCTTGAGAAGTGATGATTTATAGAGTAATATTTTACAGGCTGAACATAACTGAAAACATTCACATCTTCAACAAAATTTGCTGATTAACCAGTGGAGACAGCATTTCTCAAAGCTTATGCAGCTCGGTTGCAATGAGGAGCAGTATTCCTGTTGAAAGCAACACCTTTATTCAATTAATTTCTACAGCAGGATGACATACTGCTAAGGAATAACATCTACCCGTTTTATTTTTTATTTTTGTTTTAATTTTTTTTACTATTAGTTCTTTTTGTAAACAGTATACAGCAACAATTGAAATTCCTCTTTGAGATTATCAGAGTATTACTCAATTTAATTTGCTAAAGAGAGCAGATTATGAACAACTGGGGGCTTTTTTGTACAATAATAGCACAAAAAGTAGTTTTTTAACTCAAGTTAGAGATTTGATCATAAAGTTAATACTACATTCAAAAAGTAAGACAAACAATGTCTACTTTTAAACACAGCAAGCTGAAACTAGCAAATTTTAAGCAAGAGGGTTTTGACTGGGCTACACATATGTTTTCTAAATCAACTCCTTGTGCTTCTGTTGGCTATCCATCTTTGTCACTTGGTGCAAGTTTTTAAGTTGAACTCATTGATCTCAATAGCAGAGCCCCCACTGCTTAGCCTCACATCAACTCTAAGGTTTTTATTCTGACAGCTTCTCTAAGACATGTTGCTTCTGGATCAGTAAAAGCTTGACTTTGAAAAGCAGATATAGTAATTTAATCCAGTGTAAATAATATGTAAAGAGCTGGAGTGATAAGTAGAAGTCAGGAAGAAAAGGATTTGGCTCGCTGGTGTGGAAAAGACATACAAGTTCACGCTCCATGAAGCACTAATAGCTAGATTGTGTGGTTCAGAGGTGGAATTCCAAATTTACAGACTGCAACCGCCCAAATGTCACTAACTCAGTTCCGGTAAACACAGAGGGCAGTGTGGTGAGGTTGCATAAATTTGTATACGCAAGACTGATTCTGGGAAAGCTGCACTTGCAGAAATTTGGCATAAACAACTGCATGACTATAAACTTGTTAATTAAAGATCGTCTTTGCAAGAAGCGTATGCAAAAACTTTCTCTTAGGGTGGGAAATGTACTTACTTTTTTGTTTAGTTTGTCAGTGCATTTGTTGATGTGACGCTAACTGGAGAGTAGAGTTTGTTTTGCTCAATCATCATGGCTTCCCAAGAAAGAATTCCCTTTAAACATTTGTGTGAGCATTGGATTTGGGCCAGGGTTGTGCCACAGTGGAACAAAGCTCATTCACCCACAATCCCCCTCCCCAACACACAACTATGTCACTTCAGCCCCAGACCCTGAACAGCTCAGCATGAATCACAGACACACATTGGTATGCCAAATACCACAATGGTAAGGCAAAAATAGTCACTAAACGACAAACATGTCAGCCTCAAGAACCCTAAAGATGACGTAAACATACAATTCATACAAAATTATGGTTTTTGGTTTGTACACTTCTTATGCTATGTTAAGTAATTACTTATGTCTAAGCAATGTCATTTAAAAAAATTTTTTCCCTCAAAGATTTGTTGTGTTTTTTACTCTGGTAACCAGAGTAAATCATCCAGAGTTTTCAATTGCCTTGTTAATTTAATAAGGATAAAAAGCTGTCTGAACCAACCTGGCCCTATGTGAAAAAGTTATTGCCCATCCTTCTTAAATCCTTAGTTAACAATATTAAACCCATTTTTGTGGCTGAATTTTACTTGCTACACCCTGACCAGATTACTGCCAGACCTAACAGAATCCCTTACGCAGAATCTGTCTGACAACACGAAGAAGGCTCGAGAATTTGAAAAAGCTGCACACTGTGCACTGTTCTGAATAATCTGAAGAAGAGATAAGAAACAAAGCCACTGACATCTATCAATCTAAAAAGAGTAACAAATCCATTTCTAAGGCGTTGGGACTCCACTGAACCACAGTGAGAACCATTATCCACAAATGAAGCAGACAAAGGAAGTTGATGAACTTTCTCAGGTTTACATCTTGGTAACACTAACAGTGCTTTTCAAGAGGACTTAATATTTACAGTCAAACATGGTGGAGGTAGTGAGAGAGTTTGGCTCTGGTTTGCTGCTGCAGAAACATGACGACTTGCTGTGTTTGAAGGACGCATAAATTCTGCTCTCTATCAGATTATCCTAAAGGAGAACGTCTGGCTATCACTCGGTAACCTCAAAGTTAAACACTCTAGGGTCTTGCAGGAGGACAATAGTCCAAACCATGTTTGGCAATGGTTGTTTTGTATTTATTCAGGTAATTCTTTCTGATATTAATATTTCTTAAAAAGCTTAAAACATTACAGGGGCAAATACTTTTTACTTGTAAATATTTAAGGATGAACCAGCATGAAATACAATAACATTTTGTTCATGTTTTACAACTGCAGTTTTGTCGTTGAAGTAATATCCTAACAAGGAAGCAGTAAGTGCGTCACATTGAAGATAGGGGGACATTTCTCACTGCAGGTGTCAGACACACCTCTGATGTAACACTATAGTTATTAGAAAAATCACATTCATAACAAACACGTGCCTAAAGTTAAGTTATCCATGGTTAAATACAAAGACTGGTAATCAAACACAAACCTTTTGTCACCCAGTGTCTATGCAGCTCATTGAATCTTGGTAAATATGTGGAAGAGGGTGGTTTCACTTTGAATATGTGAGGGTAAATTACAGACTTTGAGCACAGAATAGAAAAAAACCCCTGAAAGCCCATGAATGTTTTTGTATGTTTACATTGCATAGAGCACATAATGGAAATGGATGAATACTTTCAACCAGGCGTGTCATCTTTCTGGGGGCAAAGTCTTGCCACTATCACTTTTTACTGTGTCTTTCCAGTCTCTTATCTAGACTAAGATCTAAACCGTTGAACGTGTTCGACTTGATGGATCTGCATATAAGTTCCTGCTAATTGCTAAAATGTGCCAACCCAACTCCAGAAACAGCAGCAAGACTTTAGTAAAACACTCTATAAGCAAATAATTTCCATCTAAACTGGTTGTCTAGGGTCTCACAGTGACATTCTCACAAAGAAAACCTAACAGTAATTTATTTGTATGAATATTACTCTAAAAACATGAACTCCACTGCGATGGATTCCACGTTGAGATCTTTATTAACTGGGTGGGTGGGAGTACAAAGTTGCAATTCTCAGTGACAAAGAAAGTAATTCCTGGCAAAGAGTACGACGCCTTTGTTTGCTTGCTGGCTGTGTGATAAAAACCATGGTTATGACCTTGGCAACACTTTTAAGAGCAAAGACATAGCATTGGGTGTGAGGTTCCGACTGGTATCTGGTAATCACACGAAAACAAAGAGACTGGATCTGCCAAGAGGAATAAGTAAGACTGCAGCTGATGATTAATCACAACAAGGACCTAATGAGGTCACAAAAATGGAAATTCATTAGGCTTGGTCTTAAACTAAAGCCCTAATAACCCCAAAGATAAGGAGTCTGCAGCTAAAACTCTAGATGCACTTAATTTTGAAAATAAAGATTTCTAACCTGACCTAGACTCATGCCCTGTAGACTCCAAGCTCTACTCGGACCCGAGGTAGGGGACTCGAGTCTCATATACAATCTTTATCTTACAATCAGGGGTGAAAATAAGCTGGTAATTATAGATCACTTGAGTAGTTATCATTGTTAAGTGCGTAGCAGTCCCAGAGATAGACAGTCTGCAGCGAAAAATACAGTCACACATAATTCACAAAAATAAAAATTTAAAACTTGACTTAGACATGAAGTGACATGACGTGATGTTTCTTAAAACATTAAGGAATATACATTTTGTAAAAGCTGGCAATCCTTGCATTGGATACATGGAAACAAACATGTTTACCTAATAGCGTTACATCATTTCATAATGCAAGAAAGGGAGTAAAAGCAATCTTCTAAAGCCATAACTTCTTATTGTCATTGCACTCCTTCAAAATCTGACAACAACAAAATCCAGTCAACTTTACATTCATCTATTACCACCCAGTTATCAGAAGAAGAAACTTTGCATCATTTCAAACACTTGACATTGTTTTCATAACAAGAATACCCTCAAGAATACCCCCTGTTACCCTTCCTTTATTTGTTGTTGAGATGCAACATGTGAAATTATCACATACTGTGACTGTTAAAGACGATTATTATGGTCATCCCTATCCAAAAGAACCCATGAGGCCTCAGGTCACATGTCTCTGGTATGTGGCAGATATGAGAAAACATACTTTGAGAGATTACAGGGTACAAAGGACATTGAGTTCCAAGATATACAACTGCTAAATAACTCAACGTTGTATTTGTAGATATGTAATGCTGTCTTATTTTGTAACAAAAAGCAATGTTGATCATGTGGCTATTTTACAGATACTAAACAACCAGTTTCAGTTCAGCCTCCTTTTGCAATCTATTAGTATGTCTGAAATCTTGCACCAGAGACCTGATCTGATACCCCTTGCATGTTCATATGTTTAAGATCAATCTAGTCAAGGCCCTGTTCAATTGCTGCAGGTTATAGGTCTCTTTTACGTGATGTTTCATACTCAGAGGCTTTCAAAAAAATCAAAGATCAGACCACATTGATCATGATGGAGGCAAATGGGAATCTAAATGAGTCTCATTTATCCTCTGTCATTGTAACAGCCAGCTGAATTTCAGGCTAAAATAATGATTATGCATGCTGCTTCAATCAGCAAAGATGAAATAATCCATCTCATCTTCATGGCACAGAATTTAGATAACATGCATAGATTATATATGTTATAAAGAGACAGACAGGTATCAACATCTGATGACACATCGGTTAAGACACAAAGCTTTACTTGACATTGCTAAAATTAATCGTAATTTACGATTAGCAATCAGGAAAATTCACTTCATTATCATTTTAGAGTCAGAAGAAAATTAACACTAAGCCCAGTATTGGGTTTTTTAGAGACAATGGAAAGAACAATGATATTGCAAACTAAATATTGTCTCTGTGTTGAAATAAACAAAATCAGCCATTAACCATATCATGATAAAAACTTCCTCAAAAAGTTTTTAATTGTTCAAACTAAACATTTTTAAAATAAACAACACATACTTAAAAAAGCACATGAAATACCTCACAAACAAAACTATTGAGGAATGTTATGTATGTTTAGGTACTGACAACAATCTTTTTAGCATGACAACTCATTTTCTACAATTTTATGAGACTGCAGCCAAACAAAGGCTTTCAAGTTTTAACGTTAAATATGTCAGTTATTGAGTCTGTAAGCCAGAATTAATTGTTTAGCAGTTTCAGTATGTTATATATTAGCTTTATTTAAACTAAAGGATTTTTTTTTTTTTTTTTTTTTTTTTTTTTTTTTTTTTTTTTTTTTTTTTTTTGTTAAATAATAGCTAATTATTTTTCTGAACTGTTGGTTGTTTGACTCCAGTGCATCTACTGCAAGTTGCACTCTTGGGGGCTTTGTCAGAACAGTTAACACAGCAGGCAAATGTGACCCAAATCTTTTTTTGCCCATATGCGACAAACACCTGACTTTTCCACCACAGTCTAAGCAGCCCAACGACCTAAACAAAAAATCCGACCTGTGCCACTTCCATATCTGGTACTAATTCGGATACGCATCCAATTGTTTTCAAAGCGTCTGCAGTCTCAATGGTCATGTCACATTTTACCCCACTTTTATGTCATTGATGTGAGACATGCATCATAATTCTGCACCAGAAGAAGCCAGACGTGGTGAATCCGGACGTAAACAATGGCTGAAAGTCATGATTCTGAACTTCTGAAAGACGTCATAGTCACTGAAGTGCATCACATCACAATCCCACAACTTCTGGCTCTGACTAAACATTCAAACAGACTTCCCTACAGAAATTGCAGTCAATACTCCACAAAAGGCCGCTGCTATTGGTTGTGCTTTCTTTTTATTAACTTCCTTTGTGTTATGATCTTGTGACAATACTGTCAGCTCATTGATAAATAAACTTTAAAACTGATCCATAAACAGCTCCATGTTTATGGAACAGTGCAATGTTTGCTTCCGTAAACATTGCACTGTTCAGAGTCAAAGTTCTTCTGCACATGTGGGTCGCACTGGGGACATAAACGTTTATACAGAAGTCTTATTGCTGTCAGATTTAATTAATAGAATTAATGACCACGCAAAAAAAAAAAAAAAAAAATCATATTTCAGCAAAAAATCTGAATTGAGCATCAAGAGTGTGAACGTAGCCTTAGACAAGGCGTCAATACATGTTGCAGGTGCTGTTATGTTCACTAGTGCTGTTTGATTTTCTACATCTCAAGAAAAAATGCCATGTCATCAATACAATTCCAGACATCACAAATGAAATGTAATTACATTGAATATTTTTCAGACAATAAACTAACCTAAACTTATTAAAAGACACAAAGGCAAGAAACAAAACCTTTCCTAAAATATCTACTATGAATGTAGGGATGAACTCTTGAGATAAACTGAGGTAAAATCAAGGGGACTTTTGTTTCACCATTTACCAAGAGACCAGCTGAGCTTTACCATAGAATTTAGCTCTTGCTGGCAATATTTTTAAAAAATGTGCCACATACTTTAAAAACACCACCTTAACATTTCGCCAAATAGGATACTGAAATATGCAAACATTGGCTCCACAGCTAAAACACCATGAGGTGTTAGAGGGCAATGTTAGACACAGCAGAAATCTTACCCTTATTTACCCAACACCCGCATCTGAATTCCTGTTCAGTGGTTGACTGTTTGCCACCCAGTAGAGAGGACATGTTTCCTGCGTCACCTTCTGTCTGGATGTTGGTGTGACACTGATGTACAAAAGGGTTTATCCTATGTGTGCCACATTCAGCAAATCCACACAAAATCCTTCTTCAGTTATTTCAGGGATTTCTACATGCTTACCTTTCTCTGCCTCTCAATCTCTGTCATTTACCCACAGACATTTAATATCCCACAACACCCCACATACATAAACACACCACAGGAACAAATGTTTCCAAAGTCAAATGTGCTCACTATCAACGAGCAAACTTTCCAATAGCCTGGCAGGGGACTAATAGTCTTTTTTTTGGGGGGGAACATTAACACCTTAGGCTAAGAACCAGCTGCTGTCATCAGAACTTGTTTTCTGGTATTTACAACTTTCCCTGTTTCAGAGTGGGGTTGTTTCCAGGAATTCACTTTAACACATGAGAAATTGAATGTTAACTTATATTTATGCTAAGTTAAAGTGCAGTATCAAAAAGTAATAAATCTGTTCTCGTCACATGACATCTTACGATATTAAAACTTCACATTACTGGTCATAGTGAGGCCTCTCTCTTGAAATAATATTTTATTGCTGTCCAGAATTAGAGTCACAAATATGCAGATCATTGAGCTTAAAATTTATATCTATTAGAGCTGTGCAACATACTGTAAATTTATTGTTATCACAATATCACAGTAGGAAACATGCATGTCACAAAAAAGTGCTTGAACTGCAATAAATGTTAGCTAATTGTTTAAGTACCAAATATTCAGGTTTTCTATGTTGCTAATTTGTTCGGTGACACCTGCTTGATGAACCATAGAAAGTTTTAGAAGGAAAAGAGTTAGTAAGGTAGCAAAGTAATAAAAAATATATAATTTAGTTTGCCTACACAACAAAGGTCAGCTGGAACCAATTTTTGCAATAAAACCTTGTTGTTTGAGATGGAAATAGTGGATTTTATTTGTCCAAGTATCTGGACCTTCTGCTTGTGCAGAACATGAGGACATACTGAGAGGTAATTCAGCCGTTTGATTCAGGTGTGTTGGAGTACATATGTTGCTAAACGTGCGGGACAGTGGGTCTTGAGGACTGAAGTTGGAGACCCCAGCCTTATACTAGTTGTGAAAACAAAAAAGAACATTCTAAAAACTCCTCAGAATTAAGACAAGCATCAAAACTGGAACATTTGAATTAGTCCAACCTTTGACTGAGTTAGTCAACACAGACTGTGTATTTAAAATGGAGAATGTTTTTTTGTGAAAAATGACTCTATTTGGATAAATCCAATAAACTGTAGTTCTTTTTTCCCCAAAATATTACTAAAATCCTGTCTCATTTCATGTCATGAACCCAATGTTGTCAATCGTCTCATCTCATGAACTGGGTGTATCTGTAAACCCCTAATTAAAAGATAAACTTAGCCATAAGTAATTTCTTAACAAAATCAGCAGACAAGCACTGGACATACCCTGTGCAACTGGAACAACCCAAATAATGCTATGAATACACTTTTATTATCAGCACAAATAATACATTTTAAGGATTATAGGGATCTTTCTTTTTTCTGACTGTAAAACACATTTTCCAAAAGCAAAATAAAGTTTACGTTATTATTATGTCACACGGTCCATTAATTGATGTGTAATGGTTGGTGGAGAGGCTGTTGTGTACTCGTATCCAGGGATTTGGTTGTAAACACTGTGTATATTTAAGCCTCTGACATTACACATTTTGTTAGATATGCGTCCTTTTCAACAGCTGCTTCCTTGTCTAACTTTCAATCCAAGATTTTGGAATTACCCAAACATCCTCCACTCATTCCTACAAGTAGTTCTTCTATGTCAGCTATGGGTTTTTGCTGGTATCATTGCTCTGTAACAGCTGTAAAGTGTAACCTGTAATTAATTGTAATGTTACCAACAAGACAAAGTTTTGTAACACTTGTTGCATCAGAAAGAATGCTGTGAATGCCATGCGTTTTATGCTGGCACCCATGCAAGAATGCACAAATTAAACTGGTGAGAACTTAAGTGATTTATTGCATTGAAACCAAAACCTATCTGAAATTCCCTGAGGCTGCACTAAGGAAGATCTTCACTTTACAATTCTTCTCCAAAGGTTGGAAACCTTATGCCAACAGAAACCCACTTCTGCAGTTCCTAAAGTAAGCATTTCATGTAATAGGCACTTTGTTGAAATCTTTGATTTTGAGACGTCAAGTTCAATTAACTTTCACTGTGATTTTGAGAACTGATGGTGCCAAGTTTGCAAGTGAGTCTCACTAATGTGAGAATGACAAAACCACAAACCTGATGGTGTATATTTGTCAAGACTTCCACATATACTGTTTGACGCAAACCAGCTACATCAAAATCTTTTCTCCTCCTTTTGGTGCTACTAGCACAGAACACTTGAACTGATCCAGAGGGTCTCCTGCTTGTTCTTTCAAAGCTGTTAGTCTGCACCTGTAAATGTAAAAATTACACCTCTAGTTTGAAATGCTTGCACCCTGCAGTTAAATGAAAGGTTAGGGGCTGGTGATACAGCTGAGGACAACACCTGGAATCCCTCAGCAGCACGAATGAGCACTGATGAAAAACAAATGTCAGCTCCCTCCTTACTCCGTCCCTCCTATAACCCTGCAGCACCAAGCTGTGTTTTCCCTTGCTAGGATGAACTAATGGCTACTGCCAGACCCAATGCCAGCGCTGTGACTCTTGACCTAAATTGTGAGGGTCAGGGAAGTTCATGAGGCTTTGAAAGTATGGCTTCAACTACTTTTGTCAATATTTCAAATAACAACAAATTAGAAGAATAGTAATAGCCTTTATTGTCCCACAGAGGGGAAATTTAAGTACAACAGCAGCATCAAATATATTATAATATTAATGTATGAGGTCTTACAAGATAATAATTCTAACATATGGAATCAGTTTGAAAGGCTCGTATAATATGTGTGGTCACTCATCAAGACAGAAACACTAAAATTAGGCATGGGCTGGTTACCAGTATCAAAACATAACATGGTTTTATAGCGTTCGTTTCAAAACCTCTAAGATTTTAAGGGCTACATTGTTGGTCATTTGTTTTCACAAGTGAAGTAACAATTTCATAAATCACAAACTATGTTTAAAACAATCTGTAATTTGTCTGGTATTATTTAGCCTGGGCTGACCAGTACATATTGTCTCAATCTAAGTTGCTTCTACTGCTAAAAAAAAAATGGCATTGAAAATGCTTGAATCACAGTTAACAGCTCGATAACCCCTTACTTCAGCAGGAAATTGGAGGCTTCAAATCAGATAACAACTTCTGATTTGACCTGCGCACGTGGCATCCCCTACACTATGCCACCCAGGGCAATGAGCCATTTTTTCTATATCAAAAACTTCAGATGGGTTGTGTGTGTGTCTGTGAGTATGTGTTTATATTTAGTAAATTTTATATATTTTGAGTAATAAAACTGATGATAGAGAAAGTGAAGGGGTCTCCTGAATTTCCTCGATTTGTATGGTCTTGCTCTTCCACCACCTGTTGCTGCACACTACCTGTTTGATTAGCCCCAAATTACAACAAATACTGTCTTTAGGCACACTACATGTATTCCAATTTGATCAACAATTGTGACTTACAGTTGTTTCATCCTATGCCATATCCTCATTATAAATATATATATATATATATATATTTTTTTTTTTTTTTTTTTTTTTTTTTTTAAACTCATCAATGCCAGTTAGATAATATTTCCTTACGTTAAAAATATTAAAATGCAAGTGAGCATCTCTCTTCTGTTTAGGCAGTAGATTTTGAAGGCATAACTGACGGTCGCTATAAGTGATCTCGCTGGCAAATCACCTGCCAGAAAATATGGTACGATCTTTCCGTTATAGATTCATATTTACTCACAGCTTCTTCATGATTAAAAAAAAAAAAAAAAGTTAAGTTGCAAAGTTTTATTTCATCATATAATTATAAAATTCTCCATATAAAACTTGTGCTGCCAACGCGGCCGTGCGGTTTCCCTTTTTTCTTTTTTTTTTTTTTTTTTTTTTCTTTTTTTTTTTTTGCACAGTTCAATGAATGAACACACATAAGCAGGAAAAGTCGCTACCTACCCTGGAGATGGTTAACGGTGTGCTAAAATCCCGTCCTCCCACCAGGCGAAAACCCCACGGAGAGGGTCCCTTCAGTGTCACGGTGTAAGACATGCTGGGTATCTAGACTTTCTATTTTTCTTTTTCTTTTTTAAATAAAATTTCAGATGATAGGACGAAGAAAGGGGAAAGTCTGGTTAAAAAAAAAAAAAAAAAAAAAAAAAAAAAAAAAAAAAAAAAAAGGGGGGGGGAACTTGAAGTATTCAGAGTCCTCTTCCCAGCTGCTAGGCAACGCCGTCCCGGCTTTGAAAACTTTGCTGCTCCGCTCTTGATTCAAGTCTAAGTAAAGAAGCCGCCTCTGACGTCAGTGAACGGGCTGTCCCGCCCGCCTTCACTCCGGACTGAAAGCGTGAGAGTGGGAGGAGACCCGCAGGGCTCTGTTCCTACCAGTCTTAATTATACTATGGGAGAATAAAAACTTATTTCTTCCTCTATAAGCCTTGATTAAAACAATACCTACATATAGTTAAAATTGCCCTCTATGTAAACAGACGCATGGCACCGCAACTTTGTAGAGATGTTTGAAATATTTTCTTAATTTTAGGTGTTTGGCCAACATGACACTCCTTACATTTGGTGGGAAAAAAAGGGAAACTTGCATCATTGGGTTGTTTGGGTGTTTCGTTGTGCAAGAGCCTGCAGCAGGCTGCAGGACTTTGCCGTTGTAAGCGCATGGACACTAGCAGTAACAAATGCAGTCAAATTACTTAAAACGTGGTTTAGAAAACAAAGTCAATGTTTTAGTGTCCATCACAACCCCCTCTCTGTCTTGTGGAGTATTTGTAGGCAGAGCTGAAAAGGTGTGTGTGAGCAAGGCAACCAACAAACCAGAATCAGTTTTGCCCAGTTTAATGCGTGCAGGTAACCCATGTCACATTGCACAATGGAAGATGCACGATGCAAGATGCATCTGCTGCAGACAGATACTTAGTACATAGATAAAAAGAAATACATTGCTTTTTGATGCAGTTAGTGTATTTACTTAACTGTTAATTAGAGGCCCAGTCTTTTTTTATTATTATTATTTTGTGGGTAAAAAGCCCTAATGCTAGGGAATCTAGGATCAAGTATTTTATCAGAAAACATTTTTCATCGTGACTTTCATATATTTTGTATAATTTATTTTGTTTATTTAACAGACTTATAGACATAAAAAACAAAGACAGATATACAACAGCAACAAAAAGAAAAAGAACTTATAAAACACTCACATACCAGTGTTTCCACAAAGACGACTGGTAGTGTAATGCACGGGCAGAAAGATGTGACAATATGCATCCAAATGGGACTTGTGTTTTTGTTACAGATAAAGAGAAGCTTAGATTTTGACCCTATAAAGTATTGTAGATTAGATGTGTTCAACAAAGCCATGTGTAAACTAAAATGTTTAACTTCAGTGTAATAACTCAGTGTTTACATGCAAAATCCCAGCTGAGGCTGCTGAAAATGTGATTCATTTTAGAATTTTTTGATCATCGCAATTCTCCTATAATACTGGAAGTTTACCTGCACTCATCATCAATATTCTTTACTGAATTTTTGCTGCTGTTATTTAGTTTTTGTTTTTTTTCTGAAACCAAAAACATAAATAACGACCAATAGATCAATCAACTGCGAAAATAGAAATATCATGAACAACATTTTTGACCTGTTGTGCGTTTTCCAAAAGGAACGCAGGGTCAAATATTACACAGAGGTGACAAAATATCAGGTTCAGTGTCTTTTCAAGTTAGAACAAATATATTTAGGAACCGTTATTTGTCTTGGGTCAGACAGGAAACATTGGGCGACTCTTGCATGCAAAACTGGTTCTGTTCAGTAAAATTTGATAAGACGTAGGCCGACTTTTAAGGACAATCCATAGTTTGCAATGGACTGAAGGAGAGGATTTTTTTGAGGGCTGTTTTCTATTCATCAGCTAACGCTGATTTGTTTTTAAGCTAACATCCTTGTGGAATATGTTGTGTCCAATCTGTTCTGTTTGAAAAATAAAGTAGCTTCATTGACTTTTTAATGAACACGTTTTATCCATATTGTGACTCTATTAATGTTCTTGGAGCTAACCATCATGACTTTACGCTTCCAAAAAATACTGATCATTAAAAGGAGATAATTCAGTCATCCCTGTATCTGATTAAAATTTCTTCTAGTATCAGACTCAAACGCTCTTTATCCACAGGGATATCACCTTTATTGTAATAGCGACAGTGTAGCAGGTCAGGTTTTTTTTGTTGTTGTTGTTTTGGACATTGCTGGGTTTGCCTTGGCCATCCACACAAAGTGCTTACGGCATCAGTTCCTTTCTTTTTTATATATGTCTCGGATGAACACAGAGTAAAACTGATAAAGACTTATTTTATGTCTTTCTTAGATCTACAAGAAGGTCATGGGCACATTTACTTTGTATTTTTCTATGAAACGAGTGCTGTCAAACAAACTCTTTTTAGGTTGGCAGGTCAAAGCTTCCAGCTGCACTCAATTAGGACTACAAGGAGAAAGTTAAGAGGTCTTGGCAAGCTGAAGGAAGGCATTTTGGAACACCATCAAATTAATATTCTAAGTGCTTTTGTGGTTATCGTGTTGTGTTGGATTTGTAATATTCAGGATTATGTTCATTTCAGAAAACACAAACTAAGGGCATACCATATTCTTGGTATGTTTTTGTCTTTTACTGAAGTACATTACATACCCAAGATTTGTCATTGACATTTATGCCTACATTTTGTTTACATAAACTTCTGTTTCTTGGTCATTCTTTGTGGAACTGAAGATATTCAACCGATCATCTGCAATGCTATGAAAATATGCTAACCTTTAAGTCCTCAGACTATAATCTGGTATTTACACTTAAATCTAAATCTAGCAAACTACTCACTGTCCAGGGTCTTAATTTTAAAGCCATAATGCATGAGTAGTAATGAAAAAGCATTTGTGCTAAGATTTGGATGCCTCACTGGCAGAGAAGACCTCTCCCATTTTGTTAGTGGATATTCTAGTATCATCACAGTCTCACTGTTTGATTCCTTCATTTCCCCAGCCAATTACAGAGTGAGTCAGTGAGTCTGAGTCAATTTCTTTTTCTTTTTTTTTCTGTAATGCAGAGGGAATGATCTCATAGGCATTACCCCAGCATGTGTCCTTTAGCAGACGGCACACATGTGGAGTCTTGTCATGATATCTGAGTCAGTTTGAATCAGACACTAACCTACAAAAGCATCTGTAAAGTTAAGAGGGTGTGCTTCCATTTAAGATGGACGTCAACATCAGGTGTATCAGCATTGTATTAATGCCAGCTTTTCAATCCAGTTTCCACAATGAACAGCTAATAGGAAGCCCACTGCGTAATGAAATTTCTCAGGTGAATTAGGATCAGAGCAGTATAAACAATTATATGCTGACATTTTTCTATAGTCAAGCTGTAGACTGTATGGTTTCATTCTGCAAAACAAAAACGTAGCTATGTTCGGTTTAGGCCTATGTTCCACAATGAGCAGATTTTGCTTTAACACACCAAATGATCTGAAGAGGTGCAGCAGCACAGACAGAACACCGACGTCCGCCATTGTTGGGTTGTGCTGTGAGCAGATGAAAACTGGGCCAGAGTGCGCAAGATGATGTCAAGAAGACTGACATCATCTTTTATAAATGTTTTTGGTTTGTATTTACAAAGAGATGGTGTGCATTGTTTTTCCAAAAAGTTTCACTCTGTAGCCCACAGTTAAACCTTTGCATTTTTCTCCAGCCAAAATGTTGTTACCGTGTAAACGAGTGGCCAAAACGCAATAAAACATTTGCGTTTTGTTGTCCTTCCATTGTCATGTAAACAGGGCCTTAGACAGGTTACTGCTACCAATGGGTACCAAGTTGCTGTTTCAAAACTGTTAATTTTTGAAAAAATATCATGTCATTTACTTCCATAAACATGGAGCTGTTTATGGATCAGTTTTAAAGTTTATTTATCAATGAGCTGACAGTATTGTCACAAGATCATAACACAAAGGAAGTTAATAAAAAGAAAGCACAACCAATAGCAGCGGCCTTTTGTGGAGTATTGACTGCAATTTCTGTAGGGAAGTCTGTTTGAATGTTTAGTCAGAGCCAGAAGTTGTGGGATTGTGATGTGATGCACTTCAGTGACTATGACGTCTTTCAGAAGTTCAGAATCATGACTTTCAGCCATTGTTTACGTCCGGATTCACCACGTCTGGCTTCTTCTGGTGCAGAATTATGATGCATGTCTCACATCAATGACATAAAAGTGGGGTAAAATGTGACATGACCATTGAGACTGCAGACGCTTTGAAAACAATTGGATGCATATCCGAATTAGTACCAGATATGGAAGTGGCACAGGTCGGATTTTTTGTTTAGGTCGTTGGGCTGCTTAGACTGTGGTGGAAAAGTCAGGTGTTTGTCGCATATGGGCAAAAAAAGATTTGGGTCACATTTGCCTGCTGTGTTAACTGTTCTGACAAAGCCCCCAAGAGTGCAACTTGCAGTAGATGCACTGGAGTCAAACAACCAACAGTTCAGAAAAATAATTAGCTATTATTTAACAAAAAAAAAAAAAAAAAAAAAAAAAAAAAAAAAAAAAAAAAAAAAAAAAAAAAATCCTTTAGTTTAAATAAAGCTAATATATAACATACTGAAACTGCTAAACAATTAATTCTGGCTTACAGACTCAATAACTGACATATTTAACGTTAAAACTTGAAAGCCTTTGTTTGGCTGCAGTCTCATAAAATTGTAGAAAATGAGTGGTCATGCTAAAAAGATTGTTGTCAGTACCTAAACATACATAACATTCCTCAATAGTTTTGTTTGTGAGGTATTTCATGTGCTTTTTTAAGTATGTGTTGTTTATTTTAAAAATGTTTAGTTTGAACAATTAAAAACTTGCTTAGATGCTAGTGGCCATGGTGAGTGAATAATTTTGGAAAATAACGTATAATCATCCAAAGAGAGAAATCATGTCATGCTGTCATGTTCTTTTGGATTTTTGGTTTAGTTTTATGCAAGCAAAATAAAGTTAGTAAAATAAAAGGGAAAAAATAGCATGTACACACAATTTTTATTGACCTGTAAACAAACTTGTACTTACACATCACCAAAGATTGTCCTCAGACTGTTTTTAACAAACTACTCATCTGCTTACAACCCTGGCTCCAACAAAGGATGACTAACCAAAGAAGAAGACAGCCTTATAAGACCATTATCTGATCTGAAGATTTGTTGGGAAAAATCAACATCTTCTTCAAAAGCCTGTTTGCAGTAAAACTAAGTTGAACAGACCTTCCTTTTTCTGTTCTCTTTTTCTCTGATGATCATAATTTGGTATACCTTCAACACAAACTAAGAGGTCCTTTTAATACACGGCAAATCTATTCAGTCTGGTTTTACCTCCATGTTACGTATACTTGAAGAATGTGCGCAGAACCAGGTAGGACAAAGAGTGTTGTAATCATGAGCTGTCTGCCTCTGTCTGAGGGGTTTTTTTTTCCATGTTGGAGAAAATTATGTCATCCTTTCTGTTGCACAAATCCTGGCATCAGCCAGAAAGATTTATGTTTTATACAATACATGTAATAAATCTCTTAGATCGTAATCTAAAGGAACAAACAACAAATTATTTAATTTCTAATGACATCAATTCTTGTTTTAACATTTCAATACATCCACAGATTCAAATACATCTTAAGTTTTATGAATTCAGTAGTACAAATCATGTGAAACAAAAAAAGTAAAAAAAAAAAAAAAAAAAACCAAACTGTTAAATGTATAAAAAAATCTGAGGTCTAATTACAATAAAATTTAAATTATTTAAAGCCATTTTAAACCACAATTAAAGTTTCATTTATGTTTTTTATCACTATTAGTCAGTGTGTACATTCTTTTGGTTCAGTTTCTCTTTTCTCATAAACATGTCCTTCCAACAGGATACAGCTGTTTTCAAGATAAAAATATGTCTACTGTGCACACTGTGCCCACTGCCAAACACAAGGCAGACACAAACTGTGCTTCTGACAAACTGTCAAGCAAAAGACATTTTTTAATGATACAAATGTTCCTCCATTGGAAATTGTTCTCATTACCATTACACATGTTAAAACCAAAATATCGTTTTATTTTTAACTGGTATTTTAAATGCTTTTTTTTTAAATTGGTATTTTAAGTGATTGAAAATGTTACTTGTGTCATGATCTTTGGGACTTTGATTTTGTGTTGTGGTATATTTTGGCATTTATAGACTGCTCCCTTGTTCCATGTGCTTTCTATCAGCCATTTCTGCCAATTACCCATTTAAACTTCAGTTACTTCCCTTCCCTCACAGTGGTACCTAGTTTCTAATCAACCACCTGGTCCTTGTTCAGTAATCAACTTTCCAGCCTAGTTAGTCACTGCTCTGTCAGATCTGACTGTTGTCTCTAGCATGTCTCCTGGTCCCGGAAGGTATTAGATTTGTCTTGTTTTGTTAAGTAAGCAGTTTAATTTTTCAACCACCTGGCTTCTGCCTCCTCACTGCATTTGGGTCCTGCTTGTCATGGTTTTGTGATATTTTGAAAGAGTTTAGGAAATAAAATATGAAATGCCTGGCATGCATTTGTGTTCATCCCACCTTGCAATACAGTTTTAGACTATGTCTCTGCATGTTTAAACATTGTTTGAGCTCAGACATTATATTATATATTATATGTCTATTACCAATAGACATATATATATATATATATATATATATATATATATATATATATATATATATATATCAGGCGGCCAAATTAATCAGCATTGACACTATTTTAGCAACAATGCAGCAATAATTTTACTCTGACCAAATTTGAGAAGCAGAAGACAAATCTTGCAGACAATTTTTTGATTAGCAACAGCTTTATTGCAATAACAAGAAAGACCCTCAAATTTATCCCCCCTAGTTCAAACTGCACATGACATGGGCTTGAAACAATGCTGCCATGTGTAATGTTGAGCCTAGAGCAACATGTGGTAACAAATAATTGAAGGGAAATCATAAAGCTTAATTCATGTGGTTGCAATACTGAGAAATGGAAAACAGACAAATACATAATTCAAGCTCTCAGAAACTCCAAACCTAAAACAAAGACATGCACATTTAACATAAGCAAGTTTAGATCATTCTCATTGTTTAATGGGGAGGAACATGTTAAAATTTAAAATAAACTTCATTTGAAGCACAAGATTGTACTGCTTTTTGAATAGTTTTTTAGACGTCAAAATGTAGGTCCTTGAAAACTTGTGCATGCTGGTAAACGGTTATACAGTGCATGACCTGTTGTACAGATATGAATAGCTGTGCAAAGAGAGAGCCTCACACAAAGCTAACCCTGTATTTACAGATATGAAAAACTAACTATATTAAACAAAAGTAAATAAAGCATTCAAACAGAGTTTTTGTCAAGCTGTTTGTGCAGTATAGAGAAAACATGTACTATGGAGTTATCTTGTGTTGCAAATGGTTTGTGGCTAAGGAGGACCCATTATGAGCCTAACTACATGTCCTGAATACACATATGCACACTGACCAGATGCTAATAATTATTTAATGTGGTGGTGCTTCCCAACTGTTGTTAGACTAGCAAACAGATGTGTATGAGTCTTTCAGTGTTCATGAGGAAGACACAGTTGAGAAGTTTCATAATTATTTTATGTCGGAGCAATGTGCTGAAGTGAAATTTTAGGGAAGTTAAAACAGCAAGTTAAGGATTTAGTTCTCCTTTTTCCTATATATTAAAGTAGATGAGAAATAGATATATTAAGATAGATGAGAAATTGTAGGATGCTGACAAAGTACCGTCTTCTTCAGATGTGGGGGGGCTTAAAGTGCCTTTGAGAGGGAAGCTCCACCTCTCCTATTTCTTAAAGGAAACAGAAAAACTTTCTTTAGATCAATAAAACTCTTTGTGTCGTAATGCTTCTCCACCAGCCACCATCCATGTTAACCAACTGCTTCTTTGCCCACAGGTTGGGAGTATTCCCCACCATGTCCGCCACTGCCCTTGGTTTCAGCCAAGCTCTTGCAGACATATGCCACAGCATCTATTGCCCTCGTAGCAGACTCACCACTGTGCTGAGCGTGTTTAAAATGGTGTGTGGAAGGATGTTAGCAGCCAAAATGTAAGTATGTCTAGCTAGACTTAGAGAGATTGTGAATGAACTGTTGCTACATAGAACTGTCATCTATTATGTTAATCTCTCTGTGTTAAATGTTTAGTTGTCTGGGAAATTACTTAGACACTGACAGTCTGAAAATAGATAAAATAGTAATGACATGCAATCAAAATGTAAATGACAACAGTCTGAGGAAAAACTAGTGGTAATGACACTGAAAATAGTAGTAAAGGGTTTTGTGGGGGGGGGTTTTTGTTTGTTTTTTTTTTAATCGCTGAACTAGTATGACTGTGTGGGTGTGAGTGCGTGTGCTATGATGCGGCTTACAGTCATGTGAAGAAATGAGGAGACCACATTAAATATTCAGTTGTTTAGATGTGCAGATCTCAACAACAAATCTTAATTTTTGGATAACTCTGAAAGAACACCCCCTCTGTTCTGATTCAAGGCTAATCAGTCAAAAGAAAGTTGTTCCAGAGGTTGTGGTCTTTTTCTACATTTTCTGTGGTGAAATTTATCTGCCAGTATGGATCAAACAGTAACACAGTGCAGCCCCTTCCCCACATATTGTTTTTCATGCCAGTCATCTAGCTGAGAAAGGGCGGCTACACTGTTCTCCCATTTACAGGAAAGACACATCTCAGTGTTTGGAAATATGTATGGTACTCTTATTAAGGGAACTGTAAAGGCCAACTGAGTAAAGTTACCTTTGTTTACTGCAACTGCCGTTGAAGTTATATGCTTTTATTTTGATAACGCTCTACATGAAAAGGTTAACCACAATACACAGAAAATGTTAACAGCAAAACCGAAAAAAGGATAAAAAGTTTAAGCTGTCGTTCTCACGAGGGGTCATTTTCTTCAACTCACCGAATTAAGCTCCCCATCACCCAGCTTTTTGAACCAAGATTTTCACTATAACTAAAGAACATAAGCACCGCCAACCACTCACCCGACCCCTCCACCACCAAAATTACAAACAAAACATCTAAATCACACAGAGCCTCCACATTATACTTAAAGCAGCCAATCAGATTCTGTGACCAGGGTTTCAGATAAGTTCTTAAGGAGTTCTCTTGCTCTTGTAAATAATCAAGGTCCCAAAACAAGAGAAAACAACAAACAGACAAGACTGGCAAACCTAATTAAAATGGGCACTTTTTAAAGTAAACCAAGGATCAAGAGCCTTTTTGAACAGTGTGTTAACCTCAACGACTTAGAATGTACACAGAGTTGCAGCAAACTCTCAATAGGGCAGCTGGTTTGCATCAAAGCAAGGGCATTTACTGTTAGAACTTTGTACTGTTAGAAGATTTTAGTTTGTCAAAATAGAAATGTATACAAGATTTTAAATGCAGAAGTCAAAACAAATCAGTCAGACACATGAAGAGGTATAAAGTGGTCAGCAAATTTTGTTCTCAAACACACCAGACTTATTAAAGCAGAACCCAGGAGATCATAAGCAAGGTCGCAGTCTAGAAATGCTATGATAATGTTACTCTAAATGTACACAATTTTTATTTTACATACACAAATTTGAACTGTTGATTTCTATTGCCTAGAGAAAGAATCCATTCCTCTTGATTGATAGAATACACATACCACTAAAACTCCACTCTGGGTTTTTCCAGTTACCTACAAAAACACTGCACCGCATACTCCAAGCATAAACAATAAAGTAAATTGCTAGTGCAGACTGCTGAAAATTGGAAAACATCTCACAGATTGTTGAGACAGACAGTTTGAGATTAACATCTCACAATGTCTGTCTTGTGTCATGAGGTGATAGACCTTTCTGGTTTAATAGTGCTAGTGGTTCAGTTGAAGTAACTGCAATAGAGATGATTCAACTGCAGACATGTGTAAAGTTTCGCTGGAAAGAAGTTGAATGGAGATGGAAGTTGATATTTTTCAAAATAAAAGATTTTTCAAAATAAAATACTCCACAAACTGCAGTTAAATTAAGTACCTTGACAGACTAGTCAAGTTGCCGCCAGGCAACACTGTGAGCTACACTCCTGCCCTAGCCAATGTGTCCCCCCCTACATTACAAATGCATGTGATGCTCCTGGTGCAGAGTTGTGGATATAAGTTGATCAACAAGAATAATCAAAGCTAAAACTATTTTTGGTTTTGGTTAAATATTATTATCATCCCAATTCTGACATGTTAAAGTAATTGCACAGCTTTTCTGTATGTATCTGGAACTTTTCCAACCGTAACGAACTGCAATTAATGCCTCAACAGGCATGTTTTACAATTACTTTATTGGCAAAGACTGAATGTTCTGGCATAATTCATGAAAAAATGATTCAAAATTTGACCAAGAATAGTAACTATTTTCCTTCTGCAGTATCCGGATGTCTTCTAAGCTTCTCACCTCTATAGTTTTTTTCCATTTTATTTAGTGGCTAACACAACAAAATGCTGCCACCTCCTTACTTCACTGTTTGGATGGTGTTCTCAGACTTCCAAGGAAAATCTGAAATAGATGACTTATTAAAACAATCCTGAACATTTTGGTCAATTTAAACAAGGAAATGTATAAAAGCAAACAATCTTTCTCGTAATCCCCTACATTCCGGTTTTAGTTTTATGGGGTGTTTTTTATGTTTTAGTTAAAGTCCCAGTTTTAGTTATTGTTTTATGACTTCAGATATTTGTTTTTGTGAAATTTGACTTCTTTTTTTGAAGTATATTTGAAAATGATTTTTTAAAATTAGAATTTTACTAACACACAGATTTAAAAAAGTGTTAAAATCTGCTACACCATTAAAAGAATCAACTTTTTAATACATTTTACATAAACTTAGGCTTTGAATAAATTGTAAAAGCTACTGTGATACAGCTCACAGAATGCAAAATATCCTTCTTATTCCTCATATAACTCATTTTAACTTTAGTATTTTTGTCACTTGTATGGAAGTGTTTTTTTTTTTTTTTCAAATATATTTAAAATCGATCAAATATTCAAATATATATAAAATAACAGTTTAATAGAGATAAGCTGAATGTTAGGAATCTGCAGTATAAATAAACATATGTCCTGTTTTATCTCAAAGTTTTATACATTTATTTTCTAAGACATCTTTGCAGAATAGAATGCCTGTCTTTTTATTTTATTTTATTTTATTATTATTATTATTATTTTAATTCAATGGTTTTATTTACACAGTCTTGCTTACAATATAAATATCTACCAATTTATAAACCTACAAATAAAGGTGGTTTCAATTTGGCTGTTTGTTTGGTCAGTTGATTAAAAAGTTAGAAACTAGCTACCCACACAATGCTGCTTTGTTGTTTCATGTTTACTTGCTTCATTTTCATCTCCTTGAGATGCCATTTTAGGTTTTTGAGGTTTACCTAATTTGACTGAAATAAAGTAAGATTTTGAGCCCTAGCGGATGTCATAAACTGAGGAACATTAGAGTGTAAGCCTTGAGGTTTGCAATGAAAGATCTGATCAGGCTGCAGATCTTACCAAATCAGCCCCAAATGGCACCACACACAGATTCGAAAATAGATCAGCAGTAAAACAATACATTCTTTGTCCTCTGAGGAAGGTTTTTGTGACCTGGGAAAAACACACAAATGCTTCCCACGTGCAACCAGCTGTTGACAACTGACCTCAGCACATTCACTTCTTTGTTTGTATTTACGATTGTACAATGCCGCAGAGCGAGCTGAAGGCCACCACCGATGATGCCAGCTGGCAATCCTGCCAAAGTGGCTGCCTGTTTGCGTTTATCTGTATTTGGTGATCTGTGTTATGCAAACACATAAGGTACACATGCATATATGGTGCAATATTTTTTTTTAATTTTTTTTAATTTTTATTTTTATTTATTTTCAGTATTTTTCATTCACAGATTTTCTCATTTTGTCAGGTCCTAGGTGGTTTTGGGGTTTGATTATTTGATTCTAGCTGGGGCCTGCCCATAGCAATTGCTTGGACAGGCACCTATTACTCTACACTCAATAAGGCGTCTCTTTATTTATTATTCTTCCGTCTGCGTTAATGCAGCCAGAACCATGGCGTGTACCCCCACAATATATACATCAAAACGTGCAGCTCGATCTCGAGATGTGTGCTATTACTCAACTTTCCGATTTGAGTTACCATGGCGACGTAATTCGGGAAAAACCGACCCCCCAAAACCCCATACAAAGTCAATGGAGCGACATCCTGAGGAAATCCTAAAAAAAAAACACTATTTTTGAGGCTGACTTCAGTGATGAGACCTGACCAGCCTAAACTGACAATCACACTGGACTTTCAAAATAAGAGCTACATGTACCCTACAAAATAAAAGCCTTCACATTTTATACAGCACATAACTGCAGCTTTGGGCAAAATATTACAGATTTGACCCAAGCTCTGTTACACATGGGATTGGTCTGGCCTTGGAAAATGACACTCACTGAAAATTTCAAAATAAAAGCCTCATAGTCCCTCCCATACATTATGTTTTAAGATGACAAAACAGTATATTGGGATGTTGGATTAGGACCAAGGATCCATGCGCGTGACAGCCCTCATTCTTATGGTAGTGTCAAGATGCTAGTGGGACAACATGCTAGTCATAGCACAACAGACCAATGGTAGCATTTAAGATAATATTAGCATGTAAGCTTAGTTGAATATAAAAGCATTATATTGACTTACTAAATGAAGTAAGTCCATTATTATCAACATTACTGTGATAACACACTTTCTACTGGTAGTGTCAACATGCAAGCCGCTATACATGCTACCGATAGCCATCATGCAAAACTGCACCAACTCCCAGTCTCTCCTTTCTGCCTGCCCATAGAAAGCAATTTAAATGCAAGAAAAACCAGTTTGGCACCCACTTACACAATCTCACACACACAAACATCCATCCCGAAGCACATTCCTCCATGTACAGGTCAACAAGTGCAGGTCAACAAAAACACATTTCAGGTGGTTTTGTGTTGTAGCAAAGGGGGTTTCGTTAATATTCCGTCTGCGTTAATGTGGCCCGAACCGTGGCGTGCACCCCCACAATATATACATCAAAACGTGCAGCTCGATCTCGAGATGTGTGCTATTACTCAACTTTCCGATTTGAGTTACCATGGTGACGTAATTCGCGAAAAACCGACCCCCAAAATCCCATTGAAGTCAATGGAGCGACATCCTGAGGAAATCCTAAAAAAACACTATTTTTGAGGCTGACTTCAGTGATGAGACCTGACCAGCCTAAACTGACAACCACACTGGACTTTCAAAATAAGAGCTACATGTACCGTACAAAATAAAAGCCTTCACATTTTATACAGCACATAACTGCAGCTTTGGGCAAAATATTACAGATTTGACCCAAGCTCTGTTACACATGGGATTGGTCTGGCCTTGGAAAATGACACTCACTGAAAATTTCAAAATAAAAGCCTCATAGTCCCTCCCATACACTATGTTTTAAGATGACTAAGATGACAAAACAGTATATTGGGATGTTGGATTAGGACCAAGGATCCATGCGCGTGACAGCCCTCATTCTTATGGTAGTGTCAAGATGCTAGTGGGACAACATGCTAGTCATAGCACACAGACCAATGGTAGCATTTAAGCTAATATTAGCATGTAAGCTTAGTTGAATATAAAAGCATTATATTGACTTACTAAATGAAGTAAGTCCATTATTATCAACATTACTGTGATAACACACTTTCTACTGGTAGTGTCAACACGCAAGCCGCTATACATGCTACCGATAGCCGTCATGCAAAACTGCACCAACTCCCAGTCTCTCCTTTCTGCCTGCCCATAGAAAGCAATTTAAATGCAAGAAAAACCAGTTTGGCACCCACTTACACAATCTCACACACACAAACATCCATCCCGAAGCACATTCCTCCATGTACAGGTCAACAAGTGCAGGTCAACAAAAACACATTTCAGGTGGTTTTGTGTTGTAGCAAAGGGGGTTTCGTTAATATTCCGTCTGCGTTAATGTGGCCCGAACCGTGGCGTGCACCCCCACAATATATACATCAAAACGTGCAGCTCGATCTCGAGATGTGTGCTATTACTCAACTTTCTGATTCGAGTTACCATGGCGACGTAATTCGCAAAAAACCGACCCCCAAAATCCCATTGAAGTCAATGGAGCGACATCCTGAAGACATCCTAAAAAAACCCACTATTTTTGAGGATTTACTGTGTCATCATGGTATGGCCTAGAAACACCATTTAAATCTCAGTTTGTAGATACGCCCGTGCTGTCTTCAGAAGTGAAGACGGGATGTTGATACCTATCACAGTTTTCCCTCTACGTGCCTCTAAGCGACCTAAAGTTTTAGGAAAAATCATGATTTTAGAGTGTAACACCACTTAACTGCTGCTCCGTTATTGTGTGGGAGAAAGAGGATTTCAGACCCCAGATTTATTTTCAACTTGCCGTCATGCCTACAAATATTGCTCAAGTGGCATGATTTTCAGTCATGACATAGAACCGCTCGTTGGCTCTCATAAAATGCTTTCAAATTTCCTCTAGGCCTCACGGTTTTCTTTCACGGTGCTTCAGAGCAAACACTCGCGTGAGGGTGTGTGAGGGAGTCTCGGCCATTCATTTTCATGCCTTTTTCATGAGCTGGGCACCTTTCCCACACCATCTTTCACTCGTCCCTGCTCTGGCTCTGAATGAGGTACAGATGTGAAACACGGGACTAAGGAAGACAAAAGACGGCCCTCGCTCAAGCTTCAAGAATTTTTCAGATACCTGTTACGGTTCCCGAACGGGAAGGAACTGTTCGGAGAGGGTTTTTCAGTCAAACTGGCTGAAAAAACCTCTCATCTTCCTCCCAGCTTCTTCATCTCACCACCTTTCCCACACATTCTTTCACTCGTCCCTGCTCTGGCTCTGAATGAGGTACAGATGTGAACCGCGGGACTAAGGAAGAAGAAAGATGGCCCTCGCTCACGCTTCGAGAATTTTTCAGATACCTCTTACGGTTCCCGAACGGGAAGGAGTTGTTCGGAAAACTTTTTTCACTCAGGCTGCCTGCCTCTGACATATAGAGCTTTTCTCTGCACCAAAGTGAGTGACAATGACAGTGTCAGTTGGCAGAGGGACATTAACTACCATAGCAACAAATCACTTAGTGGGGCAGCCACAGCTTTGATCTATGATGGCTGCAGCTGGGAGCAGAACAGGCCTACAAGCAACATGGCTGCTCTCCTAAGCGGCTTGGCTGACTTCAGTGATGAGACCTGACCAGCCTAAACTGACAATCACACTGGACTTTCAAAATAAGAGCTACATGTACCCTACAAAATAAAAGCCTTCACATTTTATACAGCACATAACTGCAGCTTTGGGCAAAATATTACAGATTTGACCCAAGCTCTGTTACACATGGGATTGGTCTGGCCTTGGAAAATGACACTCACTGAAAATTTCAAAATAAAAGCCTCATAGTCCCTCCCATACATTATGTTTTAAGATGACAAAACAGTATATTGGGATGTTGGATTAGGACCAAGGATCCATGCGCGTGACAGCCCTCATTCTTATGGTAGTGTCAAGATGCTAGTGGGACAACATGCTAGTCATAGCACAACAGACCAATGGTAGCATTTAAGATAATATTAGCATGTAAGCTTAGTTGAATATAAAAGCATTATATTGACTTACTAAATGAAGTAAGTCCATTATTATCAACATTACTGTGATAACACACTTTCTACTGGTAGTGTCAACATGCAAGCCGCTCTACATGCTACCGATAGCCGTCATGCTAACTTTAGCCATATGCCTAAAATGAGCATTTTAGCCTTATTTTGAAATAATAATTAGGTTTAGCATACAAAATGGAGTGAGTCGATGTTTGTGAACAGGGTGGTGACACCCCACGTGCTACTGATAGCATTTCAGCTAGCATTAGCATTTTGGCTAATTTTAGCTTATACACTACTTTTTGCACCCTGAGTGGACTACTGAATGAAGTAAGTCAATGTAAGTCCACATGCTACTGATACCCCACATGCTACTGATAGCATTTAAGTTAGCATTAGCATTTTGGCTAATTTTAGCTTATGCACTACTTTTTGCACCCTGAATGAAGTAAGTCAATGTAAGTCCACATGCTACTGATAGCATTTAAGCTAGCATTAGCATTTTAGCTAATTTTAGCTTATGCACTACTTTTTGAACCCTGAATGAAGTAAGTCAATGTAAGTCCACATGCTACTGATAGCATTTAAGCTAGCATTAGCATTTTAGCTAATTTTAGCTTATGCACTACTTTTTGCACCCTGAGTGGACCAAGTCACAGTTTGTCACAGTTAGTCAAGATGTCAGTGATGTTCCACTGTGATGTCAGTGATGTTCCACATTGAATATCCCCAATGTGTAGGAAATGGTTCTCAAACTTTTTAAAACAAGGATAGTGATACAACAGGACTAAAAATAAGCAGAGAAATGCAGCCTTTTATCTATTGGTATACCATAATTAGTTGAAACTTGCAGTTTCACTGTGTATTCCTTTTGTATTTAGAAGTCAAAATTTCCCAGTTTCAAGTTTCAATGCCAACCTCAAAACCTAACGTAGTGGCTGCAGGTTTAAAATGTTGGTGGCGGCAGTAGTAAACTGTACTTCTGACAGTTTGCTGACTGTTGGCTTCAGTTATGATGTTCTAAAAATATTCTCAGCTGTACTTCTCTTTGAGTAGTTTCTGCTTAAGGCAACAATTCAGTGTCTCAGTGTCACCAAAGCCTCGCACCACAGTTTAAGAACTCTCAAAGCAGGCAAAAACACCAACTCCCATACCGTCAAC
Source organism: Anableps anableps (assembly GCA_014839685.1). NCBI lineage: Eukaryota > Metazoa > Chordata > Actinopteri > Cyprinodontiformes > Anablepidae > Anableps > Anableps anableps. Next base: position 24,640,419 of record CM026078.1, on the reverse strand, counting down.
TAAAACAAAAAGGTTCCAGCAATACATGCAGTATGAAGCCAGTCATCAATATCACAGGTTGAGCAAGCTTAGCGTGAATTTGAGACGTACAATTTTACGGTCTGTAGAACAAAAATGCCAGCAGGAACTAACAGCGACTTTCAGATTGACAAGTCTTAGGGTCAAGATGATCGGTTCACACCCACTCACAAAATCTGCAGCAGCTTTCCCAAGGCTTTGAGCCCAATATTGACTTCCACATCCACATTGAGCTGTGAATGTCTGAAGAAAAATCTTGTCAAAATGTTTGTGTGAAGGAGAGATCTGTACAGTGTAGATAATATTGTAAGGTGACATAATGCTCTTGATTATTTGCACAGAGACACACTCAGACCCTCAACATCAACACTGATGGTTCATTTGAATGTTGTTTTTAACTTCCTCACTAAATTATTAAGCCCATAAATGCCCCCAGACTCCAACAATCCAAACATCCAAATCACATCCCTAAATATCAGTGTTTTGATTCTAACTGAAATATATATATATATATATATATATATATATATATATATATATATATATATATATATATATATATATATATATATATATATACAACAGAGGTAATTAGGTTCAGAGATATCAGATTATCAGTCTATGTACACATGCTTGAACAAAACCCCATAGATTTGTAGGAAATATGAACAAGGAACCAAATAGACTTTGTGATGATCAAAGCTCATGAACTCAGCTACACTAAAGGGAAAAAAAGTTTCTGACTCCTGAACTTTTTGAACTTTTTCACTGTTTATTATAGCAGTGCTCTGCTGTAATAAACAACATAATCTTAGGAGAGTTTGTAAAATCAGATTTATGTTCCTTAAGTTTCTCATCTCTTTTGTAATCAGTCATACGGAAATATTTCAAAATGAATGCTTAGAATTTATTATGTCAGATATTGGATAAGGGTTTTCAAAGACCTTTAATCCTAAAAACTCAGGTTTTAACCAGAATCTACCCCTCGCTTTACCTGCTTTCCATTGCAAGTTCATGGGGCTGGGGTGAGGTCATTGGGAGAAAGTTTGCTCAGGATTTTATGACTATTACAATTTTTTACAGCTCAGTTATCACAGCTAATAATCATCATCTCCTTTTTTGTTCTTGCTGTTGCTATGTCCACTGCTGTGTTACAGTTGGTGTCTTCTGACCTTTTTTGGTGCTTCGGTAGGTTTCTGCCTGAGTGGTTCCCACAGCACTCACAAACAGCTTTTACAATATGAGGTTTTGTAACCATTTCAGAATCAAAGGATTACTGAAATATGGAAAGAATTACAGCGGCTGGTCAGCAGATATTTTTAACACCCCACCTTCACAACATTTACAGATAAACAAAGACTTAGAAGCCAACCATGTAACAAAACCTGAGGGAGTTGTTGTTTAGATGGGGTGCAGAACATTTAGATTAAAATGTGAGGAGATAAAAGAAAGGCTCTGTGGGAGTTTTGAGGACAGAAATTGGATTACATATGTGACCGGTCCACCCTCTAACTCTGCATAGTGTCCTTTGGTTTGGTGCATTAAGAAAAAGAGAGGGCAGGTCTGGGTTGGCTGTCTTTTATTCTGTCCTGTCTGTTTGACATATGAAAAAGAGAGAAATAGCAGTGAGTACTTCAAATAATCTAGTCCAAAACACCTTCCTCCTCCCTCCTAGCCCAACGCAGCATTTGTTTCATATGTGTTTGTAATATGTAGAAGTACAATATATTTACATTAAACAATGACATCTGGTCGTCCTTGTTATAATGGAAAAGTAAAAATGAACTAAAACAAAGGTTTGAGCAATATTCATTACATTTTGGAGAACCCATACCTATTTGAGATATCAAAAAGAGAGAAACAGCAAAGAGTATTTCAAATAATCTGGTCTGAAACTCCTCCCTTTGCAAGAAAATAAGATACAAAATAAAGTAGAATTAATAAAAACAAACAAAAAACTGTGTGAAATCAAGCTAAGTAACTTATAGCCACATAACTGTTAACAGGAACTCCCATTAGCTTGCTAAGCATTTAGTTTTGGCTCACACAAACCAGATAACATACGGGTCAAATAATAATATATCCGTTCAAACTCAAGTACAAATATGTAACTTATGAAATGTGAGTCGAACAAGAAAAATGTTTATCTGGATCCAAACAGTTGCACAGCTTACATCCTGCTAGCCCTGCGCAGCATTTAACCTCCTCCTTAGAGTTTAGATTTATGGCCAGAGCTTGACCCAAAATTCGAGCCAGGTCAGACCGAAATTATTTGCTTGGTGGTCGGGTCGGGCTCGGGCTTCTGTGGAACATTTGATAAGCTTACAATACATCCAGCACAGAGAAAACCAAACAAGAATGCACGATATAAAGATATGTTAATCTACTTACAATCTAAATAGAGAAGTAAGCAGTTTACCTAGTTGAGGATAGAAAGAAAAGTGCAGAAATTCATTAGACTCTAACAAGCGCAGTGCACTGCACAATAAATGCGCATGTAGCCTGGTCCTGCTCAGCTTCTATCAATTACACATCCCGAATGATTTGCACTTTAGTCACCTTGTGGTTACAAGAGACAAAATTGATTTGGAATTTGTTAAATTAAACCTAAAAATTCTTGAAGTTACACTGCTTACTCAAATTATGGTCTAAAAACAAAAGCAGAAAAATCTTAAATAAAATAATATGTTGGGCATACTTTGGACTAGGGCCTATAATTAAAATTAATTAGTCGGGTCGGATCTGGCTCGGATACAATGTCTATGGGGTCGGGTCGGGTTGGATCTAAACTCTACTCCTGCGCACATCAGGCTACGTGACTGTGTTCAAGTGCAATGGGAAATACACACTGGTCAGTTCAAACAGGTATTAATACAAAAATAACTGATTTGCATGACAAATAATGACTGATTTGGTGGAATTCAAAGCATCACTTAAAGTAATATAATTAACCTGTTACACATGTAGATCATTATCCAAGCAGTTCTACTTAAGCTGCTGCCTTCTTTTTTTTCCCCGCTTGGAACCTTTTTTAAATTTTAATTCAATCCAGTTTATTTATAGAGTGCCAAAACCAAAATAAAGGCAATCTCAGGACACAAGTTTATAAGCTTATCCTGAACTGGAAGGTCAAACAGCAGTTATGAAAAAGAAACATCCAAAAGGTCCACCACACAGAACAAACACAAACGCTTGAACTTTCTCCTACAGATACTCCTTTCAAACAGGAAATAACCAGGTGTCTGGTTTTTGTTTCATTTCATTTCTTGAAAGCTTGTTTACCTGCTGCCTTTTTTTTTTTTTTTTTTTTTTTTTGCAGCAGAGGCACTGTCTGTACCAAGACAGGCTGCAGTGTGAGGAAAGGTAGCCCTTCTATGCAGATGAACTGTGGCATGTGACACTGAGGAGTCTGAGATTAAGAAAAAAAATCAGTTTTCCTTAAGTTCTCACTATCTAGCCACCTTTACCTCACTTATTACAAGCATTTGAAGAAGAATATTACAATTTAGGAATCACCAGATCTTTAAAAACAATTTTGGTTCTTACATGCCTTCTTCTCAAACCATTTTAAAGCTTTTGGCGGATGTGCTCAGAATGTGTCCGTTGTTTGGATGAGGAGGGGAGACCAGCATCTCTGAGACATCCCCGAAGAATACTCTCCAAACCTGTTTATGGCCTTCTGGGGCTTCAGCGAATACATCCATTTTAGGGAAACTGAAAAAAAAAAAAGAGAATTTAACCTTTTTTTTTTTTGCATAATGACTTCCAGACTGTTGTGTGTTGCTTCTCTTATTCCCTTAAATGCTGCATATTCCCGTCAGGGTCCATCATTGAGTTGATCCCACTGTGAGACAAACGTTTTATGGCACTGATTTAAGGTTTGACTGATTTATACATCAGACATACTTGGCCCAGCAGAGGAGCAAGGTCTCACGGATCCATTTGCAACTTTTATTGGAGATATTTTCATGGTGGATCAAGAACACTGACAGTCAATGATAGATTTGAGCAATCAAAACAACAATCTATCTGTAAGACTGTGCATATTTCAGAATTAGATATTAGCTCTGAAAATTTTAAGATAAATCACAAACTGTTACACCTCTGTTGTCAAATTCAGTGGGGATAATATAAAAGTATTTTATGTGTTTAGAATCTTCAACTAATCCATACCAAGCTTCAGAAATAAAAAGTTTACACCGCTTCCTGTTCTAAAGTTTTACACATCAATTGGCACTAAAACAAAATCCTCCTTCCCTGAATGGAACTAGGTATCTACAACCTTAGATGAAGAGAAACACTAACATGTAGATGTTTAAATGAGGTAACACAACTAAATTAGGAAACTTTTTTGTTTTGTTTTTTTTTTTTTTATGGTGAATCCACATCTACAATAAAAAAGTAATATGTTTTTGCAGCTCCAGCACTAACAACTGAATACACCGGCTTTAGGTCCTTGAGATCATTTCCAAAAATATTCTAACCACAAAGGCGTGTAAGGTGCAGAGGTTTTTTGTTTTTTTGTTTTTTTTTAATTTATATGTACCAGTGTTGAAACCAATGATGTTCCAGTCTGATTTTCAGAACTGGATCAGGGTCCAGACAGAGGTATTTTTAAATGATCACTTTCAGAGTCCTGAATTATATTTAACTCCTGGGCTGTTGTTGGTGTCTTGTCTTTAATTTTACATCTATCCCACCCATAGTATTATTCACTTCTTAAGAGCTGGACATGCAAAACTATAATAGTAAATCATAATTATTTGAATTTTCCCAAAACATTCAGCCTGTTTTAACCCTTTATAATGGCATTTATGGTACAAGAGAGACTGTATTGACTGCTGCACATTTCTGTGTGTTTGTTTCATGTGATCTGCTCGTGCTTATATCTACGAATGGCTCAGTGTTGGTGAGAGCTGGTGAGTGGATAAAACAGTCTTTTTCTCCCACTGTGGCAGAGGGGTGGTGGAGGGAGGACTGTAGCTCAGCAAGGAGCAAGGGGGAGGGACCTGTAAGGTGTGCGAGTTCAAATTTTCAGGCAAAGTCCACGGTTTTCTCAGAATGCCCTATTGCAGCTTTAAGGCCTATTTATACTCTGTAAGAACAGAGGAATTTGATCTCTCTCTCAGGACTGCAAGAATAAAATGTTCTTGCAGCCTGTTCTTGTCACATCAACAGGGCAATATTGTTCTTGTTTGGTGTCTGGAAACTATTGTGTGTTTGGTCAGTTATTGTCACCTCAGGTAAAAGAACAACTTTCTCTGTTCTCTTGGAGTATGTAGAGGCCTTTATTCTGGCTACTGTGAACCACAATTTTGCTATTATTTGTAATCTAAAAATGGGTTTAATAGGTGAGAATTTTAAAAATTGAGTGTGGGGAAAGTATGAAATTGATATGAAATAAATGTAGGGACCCTGCTTTTCTCATTGTATGGCTCTAGTCATTTTTTTTTATCTTCCATTGTGGACTTTGTCTGCTTGGCTGTACATGTTCTGCATCTTGCCTTTTCATTCTCATCCTAGCCTTTTTAAATTATTTTAAAGCGTTTAACTTGTTTGTCTTATTAAACAGTTTTCTTTTAGTTCCGTTTAGAAATTTTTAGTTTATTTTTGAATTTATAAGAAAGCCTTTTTATCTTCATTTACCTGCTTCCAGCTTGTTTTTCTCTCAAGACTGACATATTGTAGTGTTGGCAATTTGCGTTTTGCCCAGCACAACAGTGACTCCAGCTAACCCTGCATAGTGAGGAAAATGTGTAGGTTTTCCCTTTAATTTGTCACTTGTCTACACAAACAGCAATGACAGGCTCACAAAACAAAAACCCTACACAGACAGAGAATATTTAGAAAGCTTGTCAGGAGCTGATATTCCATTATAGACTTCCAGTTTGATGTTATCAATTTAACTGAATATATTTTTATATCCTTCTGCCATCAGATCTTATCTAGTTAAAAGTCCACTAGTGTTTTGGGTTTTCTGTTGTTCTTAAGAAGTAGATGTTTTAGACATTGTGTTACGACTGAACATTTTTAGATTATTTCTAGGGATAATCTTTTCAGTTTTGCTTTGAATGATTCAGATGCAGAGAATTAGATTAGAGGAAAGCACCTAAAATATATTTTACTGAAACTACTCTGAGATATCTGATCGGCACAGTTCAGAGTTGTTGTTCTTTCGCTGTCTGGCACTGATATCTTTCGAGGGATCTCACATCTCCGAACAGGAAGCAGAACTGAAGTGATCAGTTGTGTAATAAAATGTGATTGTAACCTGCAGCCCTGCTCTGTATCTTTCTGCTGAAAAGTTCCCATCTTTCCCTCACTCTTAGATTGCTTCACCACATGTGTGATGAGAGGGGGGGGTTTCTATTCCTCCCTATGTTGTTATCATTCCACCACCCTCCTGGAGTGAGTGCGGAGTGCTCTGCATGTCAGTATAATGTGATGGGCAGCAAATCCTGGGCTATGCAAAAGAGGTTTTTTAAAGATTTAGTGCACTCATAATTTTCACGGCAAAGAGGATCTGACTCCCTCCAACCAAGAAACCTGTGAGCTGCCAGGTTCAGATTCAGGATGTTTAGTCTTAAATCACAGAAACGGTCTCACAGAACACTATTCAGTGAGTCATGCAATGCAAGCAAACGTAATACTTTATACTTGATAATACTTTATACTTGAATGGAAATTACAGGCAATAAAGGCTGTTTGTTCAGGTAAGACAAAGCAATGCAGCCAACTGGGTCACAGACCACCAACCAACCCAGAACAAGAGGTAAAAATCCTAACTAGCCACCAGCATCTGTTAATCTGCCTTTCTCATGTACGTGTTTTATTGCTGTGGGAACTTCTAGAAAAAGCAGACAAAAGGGAGGTTTCCAATCCTTCTGCGGTATGAAGTCCACAACCAACCTGGCCCTTCCGTGCACCAGGGCTGATGCTCTCTGGAGGCCCAACCTTCAGGGTCATATTTGGAACTTCTCTTGGCATTCCCTGTGGTGACGGCTGTTTTGTTTATGTTATAAACCATCTTGTCTCCAGTTTGTTGAAAAAGGGCGTGTTGGTTTGTGTCAGCAGATCATAATACATGATGAATATAGGCAGGGGTGACATTGCCAGTGATCCAGTCTATTTGCAGTGCACATCAAGAACTTCCATTTAAAAAGAGGGAAGTGAATGATTTTATTCAACAATTACAAATGCTATGTTTTCCTGGATCTAGAACTGAAGTTGATGAAAAGATTACAAAAGTGATTATTTGAACTTGGAATAATTTGTCAGACTCCTATAGTTTTCTCTGTGGTAAAAAAGTAACGATTTCTTCCGTTTTTACCTTTTTCACGCTTACCTGATATGGTTCATCAAACAAAAATATCAGCCAAAGATAATCTGACTAAACAGAAAAAGCAGTTTTGAAATGACAATAACATTAAGGAACAAAATTGCACGAAACAGCTTTTCCCTATGTGAAAAGTAATTGTACCCTGAAACTAATAACTGGTTGTGTCACCTTTGCAGTCAACAACCTCAAGTGTTTGTGATAACTAGCATCAGTCATTTACATCGTTGTAAAGGTATTTCTTTGCAAAATAGGTTTCGATCTTGAATGACCTGTTTAAAGTAATGCCACAGTATCTCAGTCAGATTTAAGTCCAAAACATTTCTTTCTTTTTTTTTTTTTTTTTTTTGGTCTATTTTTTTAGCCATTAAGAGATGGTATTGCTCATGTGCAATTGAGTTAAACAGCAGGATCATTGTCCTGGTGTTTAACTCAAGCGTGCTTCAGTTTAAGGTCACACATTGATGCCAGGGCATTCCCTTCAAGATTTACAAAGCAGAGGTCATAGTTCCATCAGTTACTGCAAATTGTTCACTTCCTGAAGCAGCAAAGCTCCACAAAGTTTGACAGTTTGCAAGGTGTGTATTGTTTCTTGCTGTTTCTTCTGTGGGATTTTTTTTTTTTTTTTTTTTTTGGTCAGATATAGCAGTTCCACTTGTTGACTGTCTTGTCAGTCTACAGAATATTTTCCCAAAAGTCTTTGGGAATTTCAAGATGTTTCTTTGGCAAATATGAGATGAGTCTGTGTGTTTCTTTTTGCTCAGCAGTAGTTTTCACACCGGAATGCTCTCCTTAACAGAGGTAAATTAGGCCTGCTGTGCTTAATACTCGGTTCTGGGTTCTTTTGTGACCTCCTGGATGATTTGTCAGTGCTCTCTTGGAGTAATTTTGATATTCCAACCAATCCAGGGAGGTTCACCGCTGTTCCACATTTCCCCCTTTTCTGAATAATGGCTCCCAATGTGGTTGTCTGGAAACTATTAAGCCTTAGAAATGGCTTTGTAACTCTTTTCAGATGAATAGATGTCAATGATTTTGTTTCTCATCTGATCTTGAATTTCTTTAGATTGGGGCATAATTATGTGTTGCTTTTTGAGTGCTTTTACGCCACTTTATTTTGCCTGAAAGGTTCTACTTAACTAATTTCTCTGTAGGTCTGTCAATAACTGTGCCTAAAAGTAGTTATCAAAACTGAATTCAGCTTTCAAGGCATGTTGTTAATCATACGTACACATACATGTTCATGATTTCACAATAGAGACGGTTATTTTTAAAATATAGAACTCTGTTTAAATAATTAATTAAATAGTTTTTGTTTTGTTTCAGGAAAAAACAATGTTAATTTGAAATCGGTAGAATCGGTCCATTTATTGTCTGTCCCTGCTTATCCTTGTAGGGTCACAGGAGAGCTGGTGCTTATCTCCAGCAGTCACTGGATGAAATGCAACCTGGACAGGCTGCAAGTCTATTGCAGGGCAACACAGAGACACACAGGACACAGAAGCATGCAATCACACCAATTTAACTAATCATATTTAATTGGTCAATGAAACAGTGATGTTTTTGGAAGCTAGTTTTCCGGAGAGAATCCATGCATGCATGGGAAGAACAAGTGAACTCCACGCAGAGGGACACCTTTCTTTTTTTTGATAAATTGAAAAACAATGTTTTGGTGAAACTTGTACTTTGTCTGCAAAAGGAAAATTGGCACAAGAATAGATCTAACATTTTATAACTGTACAAAACATCTTAATGGATAGTCAGTAAAACATAAGTATAGAAAAATTCTGGTGTTTTTCAAACAAATTACCTGCTGGGTCAGAGCCAGCCCCAAGTTGGAAAGAGCCTTGAGCAGAATTTCATTTTGGGGCCACATCTAGTTAAGCTTATCACCCTCCTGCCACCACTAATTATATAGATTTAGTTGAGCTGAAGGAAGGTGTCCAGGTTTCATCGGTTGTGCTTACAAGCAACCAGAGATTCTTGATTTAATAATATTAATAATTTTAAGATCTAATTATTTTTATGAGAATTCAAGTGTTTTTGGAAGGCCACTGAAAATTTGGGGGTCCTTAGATGTGACCTGGTTTGATTTTACGTTATGCTGGTTCTGTGGTGGGTCTTAGGAAGGTCGAAGTATGAGCTCACTCGTCCTCACCCTTCCTTCTTGCATTACACAACCATGATGGGCTGTGGCTTGTTTGTGCATCTGCTGAAGCTGCTTGTTTCGTCACCAAGAGGAGCTATGTCAATATTTGTGAAGTCGTAACTCACTGATACATTGACTAGTCCAATAGGGCTTCCGTGAAAGGACATTTTAGGCGTGATTGAACTCTTCCACACAATTGCAAACAAATACATGTTTTTACAGGCTCATACAGTAGAGTTCCAATAAAAGACAGTTGAGAGGGAATAAGTAAATAAACTGAGGAACACTGACAAATGAAAGGTTTTATTTGTTCAGCTGCACAAAATGTCACATAAAACGTATTGTTTTTTTTAAAAATTATTGTCAAGCAGTCACAAATATACCTAGTAACCCCATTTATAATAAGTGATCCTTTAAACTTCCTATCTCTTTGATTTTACTGAATTATTTACAGGTAATTCTTCTTTGTGTTGTCTTCATTTGCCTTTTTAGGTAATCACATATTTCATCCAGGTACATTTTTTTCCACTTTATTTTATTATGAATTTTATTGTTTCAAAACAATTGCAGTTTTTAGAATTTTTTTTGGGGGGGGAGCTTATTCATCTTGATTTGTTATTTCCTGTTTGTTATAACATGTGGAGTTCCTCAAGGCTCCATTTTCATACACCTTTAATTGAATATCCACATGCTATCCCTAGCACAGATTATAAAGAATCAAAATTATTATTCATATGTATGCTGATGACACAAAGCTTCATATTTCTGAGTCACCACATGATCACACATGAAAACACTTCCTTACAGTCACCGAGTGAGTGTCTATAATGTTAGTGAATGAATAAGTCAAAATTTCCTCAAGCTAAATGTAGAAAAGAAAGGAAATGGTGAATGTTTTTTTAAATTATTTTTTTCTTTTCTATTACAGAAATTAAGGTCAAATATAGAAATTAAATCAAAATTAGATATTAGAAATAAAGTCAAAGTTCTGTTATGTCATTAAAGTCAAAATATAGAGTGAAATATTGAATGAAAAAATTGAAAATAATATAAATAAAACATGATGTTGCATATATCAACTATGTCTTCACAGGATGTTTATATGCTAAAAGAGAGATTTTCTTTTCTATTAAGTCTTATTCAAATGTATAAAGTTTAAAATTAATTTACATAAGGCATTTTGACTTCATTGTTAATTTACCTTTTCCACTTTTTTATCATTTCAACTTTTATCTCCTCATTTAGTCTTTTTTCTCATCATTTCATCTTTAATGTTGAAATGGGTGACTAACAACAACAAAAACACTTCCACCTAATTTTTTTTTTCTCCAAGTAATCCTAATGCTTTGGCGTACAAATTGATTCATCTTTACTGTAGTTATGAACTAAGACCTACATTTTGACAACAGCATGGTTTATTACTAAGTTATCTTACTACCATATTAAGCATACTGTGAGAATTGTGTGAGTCCTATTAAAACATGACCTAAAGCCTTGAGTTTTCTGTTATTTTCAGTAGAATTGAATATTGAAATAGCACCTCCACTGTCCTCCATATAAGCCGAGCAGATGACAATTTATCCAAAGAGCTAATAAAGTCCAAACTCCAAGAAGTTAATTATATTACACCAATCTTTAAATTATTGCATTTGAACTATTTGTTATTAGTCTAAAATGTAACAAAAAATCTTATATGCTACTCAGTTCTGGAAGTAAAAAGGTGAGAAACTGTTCGCTTCTTTAAATCTGGACTGAAAAGATTTTCATTTGCTAGAGCTGTCCCATGAAGGTTAACATTTATCTCAGTTCAATTTTATTATGCCATTCCATTATATTTGTTTTGATTCACAGCCCTTATACATACAGTTACTATAAATAAAGTGCAGGACATTAAAGTTTGTCTTTGACAAGGTTTTTAATTACTGTTATTTGCTGCATTTTGAAATTAAGTACAAAACATAATTTTAATTTTAAAAATATGTTAAATACTTACATGACCAACAACTTTGTAGTCATATTTGTAACTTTTGCTCTGTGAAATAGTTATTGTAGCTACTACATTCCTCAATTTGAGACTAAACTCTTCATGAACAGAGACTGTTTTGCACTTACATAGCAGCTAAATACAGGCAAACACAAGAAAGCTGAAGATAAACTGTGAATCTAACGGTTTATTGTTTATTCTAATGCGATATGAGTGTAAGTTTCATCCAAGGAAGATTCTTGAAACCCCAAACACTCAAGTGGATGGATTCACATGATGTCACAAAGCTGCCTGTGAGCAAACTTCACAGTTAGCCTCATGTGATTTCTGTGGGGTCAGACATCAACCATCTGGGACATCTGCATCTCTCAAATAAATGTTAGGGATCACTTCCAGATAACATTTGACATCAGCGTTGTGTGAACAGCACCTTGTTGCTCCTTGTCCCGAGGGGACTCATTTTGTCTGTGCTGAAAGATAAATCGTGTAACCCAATATGGACTCTGTAGCCAGCTGTGAATCACTGCTTGGCACTGGATTTATACACACAAACTACAACTAAAATACTATGTGAGCTGAAGAAAAATGTGTCTGATAATTAAAAGGTTAACATAGATTATAGCAAATCTTTCTTTGGCTCTGATAGGATAGAAACCAGACAGAGAGACAGGCGTGGGAATTCTCCATCTTTCTGCACTTTGTCTTTTTTTCTACCTCATTATTTTGCTGGAGTCACTGACTAAGACACCAGTTTGTTTTCTCTGTGCCTTACAGTGTTTGTTGGACTCCCATCAGGGTGGAATTAAAATCGCAAAGACTGGCCTCTATGTCATGCTTCTGAACTAAGCTGATGAGGTTTTGATTAAAGTAGCTGAAATCTAAACCTTGCTCCCTGTGTGTTCACTTTCAGCCCTTAAGGCCAAAACATAAGCAGACGACCACCAGAGTAAAAACATGCATGACGACGCACATGTGCAGCACTGTCTGTCCATGTGCACGTTCTCCCTAAATCATTGCTGCAACATGTGGGGGCGTCATTCACCCTGTGACCCCAGAATTGTCCAGTTTAGCACCCAGACCCAAGTATGGGATGAATTTAGCCAAAATGAGCAACTTAGGACATCTGGAAATCTTTAACATTGGCTAAATAAATAGGTGGAGGAAGATCTGTGGGGTTTTTTGTAGCAATTTGACACAGTGAAGTAGTTTTGGGTCTGATTCCAGAGAGGGGCATGAAAATAGATTTTGTGCTCTGATGAATCTTCTAAAAAAGCAGTCATTGGGCAAGAGGTGGGGTAAACCCTGAGCAGGTCACCAGTCCATCACAGGACAACACAAACACACAACCATACACACATTCAGACCTGAGGACAATTTAGAGAGACTAATTAACCTAACAGTCATGTTTTTGGACTGAAGGAGAATGCTGGAGTACCCAGAGAGAACCCATATATGCACAGGGAGAACACACAAGCTCCATGCAGAAAGACCTCAGGCCGGGATTTGAACCCAGGAGCTTCTTGACACAACGCAACAGTGCTACCAACTGTTCCACTATGCAGCCCTTCTAAACTAATAATCTTCCTAATTAATTTCCAGCAGAAAGATAAAGATATCTAACAGAAATACACACAAATTAAATGCAAAACAAGCAACTAAACGGGAAAAGCCTTAAAAATGTTGTCGTTAGTTTTAATTATTAATCAGTGACAAAGTCTGACTTGATCAAGTTTCTCGGAACTGCTGAGAACTTACAAAGGGTTCTTCAGGCGGTGAAAGCACTTTCTAGCTATTGAGCACTGCTGACACCTAGTGGACATTACTGCTCTTTGCAGCTGTAAACTGAAATTCATGTCGAACACTGAATTCATGAAAGAAGTTTTACTTTGATCCTGATCATTTGTTTATCATATCACAAGTCAAATAATAGCATTTATTTCGCTTTTAAATGTTCCTTCCTGCTGCCTTTCGAATTCCTTTTTTTGTGCTGATTTATTTTTATTTATTTATTGCCTTTTTGGGATATTTTAATTTGTTTAATTTGTTCTTTTGTCAATTATTGTCATTTCTTTTGTACAAAATTTAAAAATATATATTTTAAAGCAGTGACCTAAGATTGTTTTCCCCCTCATTTGTACTCAAAAACAGGGGATTAATTAAGAAGTTTAACTAATTTTTTAAATTTGACATCTATTGTCTTTCTATGGTTTGATGTCTTATTTTATTTAAGTTTTTTTGGTTGGATTCCAGCTTCTTTCTCTGCAACATGTTGTTTTGCCTCTGGGGAATGCACTTAACCCCGAGCTGGCAACATATATATATATATATATATATATATATATATATATATATATATATATATATATATATATATATATATATGAATGTGTGTGCATTTATGAGTGTGGCTTAATGAAGGTGGCTGTCCCACGGAGTATTTTGAGTGGTCAGTTTGACAAGAAAACACTATATAAATTCAGTTAATTTACCATTTTGACAATTTGAGATAGTTTTTATCTGAATTTCAGTGGACTTTTTAGTGTCTAACTGTTGTCTCTTGTTAATATTATCTCTTTATGCTACCTAGAAGGGATTTTACAGGTGAGACTGTTCTCGTCTCTGTCACATCCTGTCTTTTGTTCTCCTTTTGCTGTTCTTTTGTCTGCATTTATTTTGTTTCTAAACATGACATAAAAAAGGAATTTGATCAAAACATCTTGAAAGCGATAGTTTGCTCCATCATCCAGGACCACCTCGGTCATTACCAATGTTATTTGTGTGTATTGTAGCTCTTTTTGTCCTTTTTTTCTTCATATTTTGTATTAGTTTATGTAATGCACCATATATAGCGAAAAGATAAGAAATTTGTGAGAGGTAAATACATTTCTACAGGACTGTACCTAGTACAGAGTTCTTTCTAGTGTAGCCTAAGTGAAAGAGCAAAAACAGTCAAATTACATTAAAGACAAGAAATATGCTTTTTACTTTTGCTTGTGACAAATAATGAAGTGGAAATCAATTTTTTCAAATCTGAAGTTTTTGGGGGTTCCAGAGCTGAGCAGCTTAGACACTAAATCCTTTCTATTTATTATGGTCCTGAAAAAACTAAATAGAGGTAAAGACCTGATGGTAGGTAACCCTGACATGTATTTAGGCCCAAGACTAGTTAGTGCCTTATGTACTAATGATAAGGTGGGAAAAAAAATGAAAATTGATCCTTTTTAAGACAGGGACAGAGCAGTCACTGAGACAGTGGTGTAGAATGTTCAGAAACATCTAACAAGACAAAAAAAGGAGAGATAAAAATCAGAATAAAGCTGTAAAATATAGCATTTCAATGTATTGGTCTATGGTAAATTTTGTGAATCTGCTTATTATATTAGATGAGTCCTGATGACTAATGCTGACTAACACTGTGCAAGTAGAGGGAGCAGGAACACTTAAGCCCTGAGGAAAGCAGGGATTGTTCTAATGATTTCAATTACATTTGTATGAATAAAGCAAATGTCAGAATAACAAGACAAAGCCAAAGGTCTTTTTTCAGAGAGATACATCTGTACGTAGAAACCCATATTGATTCCTTTCAACCTCATCGTTGCTTTGTATTACATGTTACATGTTCTATCCGGGTGCCTGCAAGGGTTTTAGTATGTAAAAACCAAAGTGGACCAACAGTGACACCTACTGGTTGAACTGTCATTTTCAGCATCGTGGATGTATGTAATACATCTTTGTTTACATATCAAAACCAGAGATCTTCACTTTTAAAGCACAGTTTAAATATACTTAAATATATCGAAAATGTTCCAAATCTGTTCTCAAAGAGCGTTAAAAGTATGTTGAATAGCAGAAACATATTCACTTTGAAAACTATCAAAAATAAGCAAGGATTAGTCGAAGGTTAAACAGTGAAAATTGTGCTTATGAAAACTGTGTTGCTCTTATGTAATTACAGCTAAAACGCATCATTTTCAGAGTTAATCAGAGGATATCCCCTGCCACAATACAATGCTTTACCAAAGCAAAGTTATTCATCGCCTTGTAATCATGCTACTTTAAATTACAGGTCTTTTATATTAGATCTGCTTTATTCATGGTGGTCTTCTCTCCTATTGGTTCCACTTGCACAGAATACAGATTATAGATATTTAAATTGCACAGAGAAAATGAGATAGGACCTTCAAGAAGAGGCCATAATTAAAGTAATTTCTTTTTCTCCATCTGGCGCTCAGTCCACCCAAATACAAGCCTCGGAAACCAGAATCCAAGCTGCAAACGTGACGGTTTGCATGGATTTCATTACCGTAACGAACATAAAAGATAAACTGTAATAAATAGAAAAATAAAAGCTTGCTTGCGAGAGCATCGAAAACCCTTTAAATGGACTCTTGAATTAAATAACAGAGCACTTACTGAGCATTAGCTGTATTTGTTTGTTTTTGTAAAGTGCCTTAAGGTGACTTGAACTGGCCTTTTACAATTAATGAAAAACAACTGAATTGAACTTATTTGAATAACTTGGGAAAGACATGATTCAATAAAAATACTACTACTACTACTACTACTACTACTACTACTACTACTAATAATAATAAGAAGAATAACTGTATTTCAGCTACAATGAAAAGACAAAACGTGAAATACAGAGTGTATATATATATATATATATATATATATATATATATATATATATATATATATATATATATATATATATATATATATATTTATCTTTCTTCCCATTTTGCTATCACAAATGTTGTTAAAATTGTATTCAGTCATGACATATAGTTAGCACTTGGATTTTTCTTCATTAAAAAAGATACAGTTTAGTATTAAAAATATTACAAAGGCGTCTTCATTACTACAACAAAAGCAGTGACAGAAAATATTGAAAATAAATACAAGCTACTTTTTAGGTAAAAAAACAAAAACAAAAAAACAAAACAGTAACAAGTATTGTTGGGGGTTGATAATATGTGTAAAATAATTTACAAAAAAACAAACAAATAAACAAAATCACTGGCAACAAGATATGGAAAAAGTGGCTTGCTTTTTCTCTTGCACCTAATTATGCGAACTTATAACAACTGTGACTGTAGGAGGCGCTGTTTCTTCTGCACACCTTAAAAGCATTACTCCACCTCTTCAACACAAAACAAACATAGAATAATAAACATGTATCAAAAATTAGGATGATTTTAAACAATGAGAAGTATTTTTTTTTAATTATGGATTTTAGTAAAAACAGTAAATCCTCGCATATATGGGAAGTAACATTACGGGATAGCATATACTTTGTTAGCACAAGCTGGAAAAATAGTTTACCTTCCAGTTTTTCTTCAGCTTTCTTCTGTTTGTCTGTAAAAAAAAATGACAGTAAAAAAATGTCTGATTAGAACATCCAATTACCGAAACAAACAAAAGGGTATACGTGCTGCTACAAGAGTTGTAGTTGTAATGCATTAAGGTGTAGTGAGTTAAAAGCAGAGTAAAGGCCTCGTCCACATTTGTAAGCTAAGTGTAATTTTGTTTGATGACAATGTGTTTAAGAACAAGAGGTAAATTGATAAAAATAATTTTATTTCAATGTAACTGACAGAAGAAAAATCCCTTACTTTGTTCTGAACCTTAATTTCATATATACAGTTGATTTTTTTTTTTTTTTTTTTTTTTTTTTTTTTTTTTTCGTTTTAATATTCTTCTTAGCTGAACCTCATTGTTATATTTCGTATTTTACGAGCTGCACCCAAACGCAGCAAATTTCGGCACAGATTGCCTCTGCGCATCTCTTCCTGTACTTACGGTACAGCCCTCCAGTCTGTTCTGTACGTGGCAGCGGTTCCAAAATCATCCCCTCTGCACTATTCATAACCCCGGGAGTGCCAAGTGGATTTTCGTCCACGCAAGAAAGCGTGACAGTCTTCTTATAAAGACGCCAGAGGTGTACAGAAGGTAAGCCGACATTGCGAGCTTATTCGTAGCCACAGAAGCTTCTCTTTACATCATTTCTGAGTCGCTGAGCGTGTCCTGCCTCCTGAACATGCAGTGGTTGTTCTGGGGGAGTCCAACAGGGGATGTTCGGGGTTGTTTCTGAACATTTCAGACCAAAATATGTGGTTTAACAAATACTTAAGATGTAATGATGTATGTGTTTACTTCGGACTTGTGTGTTGCTTCGTAATGTGAAACAGCGAACCAGATGCGTTAGAATAATTTACAGCGGACAGGGGGAAACTTTTAAAACTTTGCGCGAACTTTCTGATAGTGTACCCCACAGATGGGGACTGTTTCACACGGTCACACACACACGCTTTAAAGTAAAACAACAGCATCCAGTTTTATTCTGTACATAAAATGCGAGTACAGGAAGACAAACAGAAGACTTACACAACATAGTTGAATTGTAAGATTTTTCTAGAAGCAACTGACCGGGGCTGACGTCACCGGGTCTGCTCCGGACCCAGGTGATAAGATAAGGAGGAAGAGTTTTTACCCAGTCCAACAAACTCCGGGAGACTAAATATTTGACGAACTAAACACTAAGGTTATTCTTACATGCCAGATAAACTCTCCTGAGAAATGAAACGATAGCAGCAGTTCTTTCAACGGTCAGTGTCAAGCAGGGGCGCCTCCAGAACATTTAGTAGTGGATGGGTGGGGGGGCACTGAAAACTTGGGGCGTTACACCAAAAACAAAAGCCGTGACATCTCTCGAGTTATTTTAAACAACCAGTTGTTGTTAGTTTACCTTTTCAAGAACCAATGTACGAAAAAAAAAAAAAAAAAAAATCTTTTAAGTTAGAACACGTTTTT
This sequence comes from Anableps anableps, assembly GCA_014839685.1. Taxonomy (NCBI): domain Eukaryota; kingdom Metazoa; phylum Chordata; class Actinopteri; order Cyprinodontiformes; family Anablepidae; genus Anableps; species Anableps anableps. The sequence continues at coordinate 24,622,116 of CM026078.1, read as the reverse complement.
TTTTTTAACACCAGCACAATTAACTGTATATGATTACAAAAAAAAAACAAACAAACAAACAAAAAAAAAAAAAAAACCCAAAAAAACTGTATGGCTCCTACTTTTTACCTAGATATGACTCTTGAATAATGTTTAATAATAAGATTTGTTCAAGCTTTTTAAATTATGATTTGTACAATGATTTGTATCTGTTTTGAATACCTTACTGAATACCTTACTGGTGCCTAGTTTCACTGTTATGTTGTCCTTTAGCAGCAGTAACAGACATCTTAAAGTGGCCACAACAAATTAAAAAGAAAAATGTGAAAACAGGGTCATCTCTACTGAATACTGAATTCAGTCTTGTTTATTTCTTTCTTCTTTTTTATTTTCAAAATTGCTTACAGCTAATAAAAAACCCAATTTCAATTTCTCAGAAAATTAGAACATTACATAGGACCAAATAAAAAATAATAATTTTTAATACATGCAGTGTTAAGTTCTGGCCATGGTATAAATCTGCACAATCTTAGGGAACCCTGCTGGTGTAACAGTTGTCCAGCAGACAGTTATTATCATCCTTCACAAGGAGGGAAAGCCACAAAAGGTCGTTGCTGTTCACAAAGTGCTCTCTATCCATGCATACTAATGGAAAGTTGAGTGAAAGGAAGAATCCAGACGAGATCATGTAACTTACTGATGTCAAATGATGTGTGACATGTTAGCTATATGAACCTGAATAGCTTGTAGATCAGTCTTTTTACAAGTTAGTAGTCAAATACGGTACCAAGTAGTATGAGGGTGTAAGATGTGAAAAAAAGCAGTTTCCATAGATTTTTTTTTTTCTATTGAAAAGCTCACTTTAAGCTTCTGTCTCTTTAGAGCAGTCATTAAGAAAATGTTCTTGGCCCAGTCTGCTGATCAGTCAGATGTTTTACATGACAACATAAGAAAAAAATGAAATGTTGAATGAAAAAAAGTTATAAATACAATCGTGGGTTCCCTTGCTATTAAATGTGTTTCATATTAATTGAGTTAAACATAATATGTGAATAAAGTAATCCAGTAAAACTGACAAAGTTCCAACCATTCAACATTCAGTGGTTAGAACTTTGACAGTTTTACTGCTTCTAGAAAAATAAACCCTTGTTCCTGTTGTTTTGAGCATATAATCCCTCAGTCAAAGATCAAATTGCCTCTGTCTGAACACAGTGTTGTAAAGAGTAAAAGAAGCCCAGGGCTTTGTTCACTTTTAGTCCATGGCTTATAATGCCACTTAGAGCCCAGTTTCAGTATAAAAGGATGTGTACAACAGGTAAGTGATGCCCCTGCTATGACATTGTTCCCTGTTTTCTCCAGCCGATTACAATGATTGTAATTGTCTGTGGCAACCACTGGAGCACACACACTATATGGAGGCAACATAAAAGAAAGATGGCATAGATCTGTCAGCAGGAGTTAGGCTAAAAGGCAGACGACATGCACACTGATAGAAGGATGACTTTAGAAATCCAGCTAGTAGGCAGAATAAAACTACCATGACAAACTCCTGCTAACCTTAAAAATATTGAAACACAACATCAGGTATTTTCCTGCTTGTTTCATATTCAACACACCATCTTGTTGTCAGTGTTGTCATGACACAGAAAAGTGTTTAGAATTACATGGCTCTGCGCATGTCCAGTTTTGTGTTTAATTATGCCAGTTAATACCTGTTTTTAGTCCGTGGTTTAATATTTCGAGTCACACTCTGTAATCTGTTATGAGATGAGATGAGATATGCAACACTGTTTGATTTTGGGTTGCTGATCTGGATGCAATTCGCTTTGATCTCAAAGTAAAGCCAATTATCTAATCCACCATTTCTGGCGTCCAGTTAGCTCATTTTCTTTCTTGATGAATGCATTGCTTCTGGAAGGTTCATCGCAAGATTACCTAATAACAATGGGGATGTTCATCCAGCCCTCAAGCAGAGTTTAGTAGAAGTGAAAATCATAGCAGTTTGTTTTTCCTGGACCTTCAGGTATTTTCCCTAAATTGTGACTGAGCTTTTATTTTGTTATTTATAAGATACATTGAATAGGATTCATACCCGTCCCCCCGTCCCCTATTTTGTGCTTTCTTTTCTTTCATACCCATAAACAAATAATTTCAACCACTTTTTTTATTTTAATTTTTTTCCAAACCTTACTAGTCTGTATATAACAAGATGTGAATGTGGTTGGAAAGTGAAGATGTATATATGAAGGGTTACTTTGACGTCCAATGGTGGTTGAAACATTGTAAGGCTAACCTGTGTTTTTTTCAATGTAGGGACAGTGATTGGTTAGGCATTGAAAAATATGTTTTTGGTGTGAACAAGGGGAAGTCTTCATTTTATAAAGTTTTTTTCTCCCCTGCAGTCTGTTTTGACATGACCAAAACTACAAAACACAAAGCAGCAAAGGGGCAAAATAACCGGCACACTTTGGAACTGTGAAGAATAAAACCAAGATCTTTAAAGCAGCACAAGACAAAACTATAGTCTAAATTCACTAGAATTGTTTTTCAGACTCATGGTTAAATTGAAGGGCTAAGAAAGTTTTAAATCTGAAACTGTGTTCTGTGCTTGCGGTGAGGTTAGTGACAGAATAACCGTAGTGTTGTCTCATCATGTTTACTGTATCAACATGTCCCATCTCTGTCTGCTGTCCTGAAACACATGCATACAACTCTATCACACATAATTATCCTGTGTACAGGAGTGGAGTATACACCAACCCAGCGTTCTGATTACCATCAGTCAGGAGAGAAGCTGCATAGCATCAATATTTGCTCTTTATCACTCTCTGTTTACACACAGTGAAGGGAGTTGGCAGCATCATTTCTCTCTGGGAGGACTAAAGCCTTATGAGCATATCTGAATCTTGTCTTTAGTGACAAATATCAAATTATTCAGGACATAATGTAAATATTATTCCAGAAAGTTGAAGCAAAGATTTTCTTGGTGTGAGTGTTTAAATAAAACATGTCCTCCTTTATTCCTATTTTAGATTTTTTTTTTTGACCCAAGTTCTAATTTTTATCTGGGAAACATACAACTTTTATACTTTGTTATTTCCAGCTATAGTGAAGAAAAGACAGCTGTTGCAGAGACCACTCATGTTCTCCTTTATACGTTTGCTACAGATGTTAGAACGTTTACTGTTGGAGTAAACATTTGTTCTTCAGGATCACCAAACTGTGCTGCAGCCTCAGATCCTGTCTGCTTTGCCCCTTTGTTGTGACTTTGGGTTTTTCTGTGTCAATGAGTTACTCCTCATAGTAAAAGGTTAAAAGCTTCAATCCAATATGACTAGTTTGTGCAGGGATGCAGCTGGCTGTTCAGGGAAATCACTGTCTATGCATATTCAGACCTTTTTAATTTATTCTGTAAGGAACATGTGTGAAACATTAACCTCTGCTCAGGGTTACAGCATGGAAAGACATATTCAGCGTGTGACTCATTGTTAAAAATAGAGACCAAGTATGACTGCTTGAAAATACAACTAACTGTGTCTATTTAGCATATCGACTCCACTACCTGTTGCTATTCCTGACAATTTACAGAAATGTCAGGACGGAGTTAGAACCCAGAAATATCTGGAACGGGAGTTTACTTCAGGAATGTGACCATGGGTGTTGCTGCGTGCAGCAACAGGTGAGACTCTGTTTGAGCTGAGTAATCATTCTGGGTGCAAATTACTGAGGGGGAAATTGGTCACTTCTTTTCCGTTTTAGAATTGTGGTAATGATGATCTAGGGCCAGTACTATTTAAGTAAACTAGTCAGGTTCAAAATACATTTAACAGAGAGGGAGACTACAGAGTTTCACTCCTACATTTAGATCTACCAACCACAGTCCACAGTGTAAACAGTAAAAAAAAAAAAAAAAACAGCTTAACAACTTTGCTATTATTTAAAGCTGCAGTGTGTAACTTTTATAAAAAAAACTATGTCTTTACATATTTCTTAAAATTGTTACCATGTCATGACAGTATGTTATAAGACAGATAATCTGTGAAAAAAATCAATCTCCTCCACCTCCTCCCTGAGCTACTATTGCCGTCTGAAGAAATGCACCGCTCCTGACCAAAAAACAACCAATCAGAGCCAGGAGGACGGTCTTAGCGCTGTCAATCAACCTCATTTACTCGCTGCTAAATGTAGTAATGGCGGAGAAACAACTTACTGTTACAGGAAAACCGTTTATCCGCCGTCATTGGTGGTCATGCTTGCTAGCCTGAACATTCACAACAGCCCCTGTGAGCAGAGAGCAGGGGGTGGGGGGGGTGAACAGCGCCACACAGACGGTGACAGCGTTCAGACCTGCCTCCTGGCTCTAATTAATTGATGCTAGATAGCACTGGAAGAAGGCAGAGGAGCTCGATTTATTTATTTATTTATTTATTTATTTTTTCCACAGATTATCTGTTTCATACCATTCTGTCACGACATAGTGATAGTTTCAAGAACTATATAGAAAAATATTTTTTCATAACAGTTACATACTGCAGCTTTAATACTGATTAGTGATAAAACACATCGGTCAATTATATGTGAACTGCAGTAATGTGTGTACAGTATCCTAGTTTGGGGTTTCATTAACTGTAAGCCATAATCACCAAAAACATCACTATGTGTAGTTAATCTCTGATTTATATAACTTTCACCATTTGAATAAAAGAACTGAAAGAAAAAAAAACTTTCCGATGTTATATTCCAGTTTATTGAGATGCAGCTGTAAGTACCCTGCAACCATAATGTTTTTAGTGCCAGCCTCATTGGTGAAACTCTGTTGTGGAACTGATGATCTTTCTATACTCCAGCTGTATGTTTTTTGAGTTAGTTTTACAAGTCAAACAAGCTTAAATCCATTGTGTGTAGGAACTTGAATAAAAACACACATGCAGCTCTTCATAGTGGAAAAAATAGGTCGAGCCTTTTATGTTGGAAAAAAAAGTTAGTTATTGCATTCACTCAAAGTTTTAGTCCTTTTCTTCTCTGGCACTTACTGGCTATAGCACATTCCATTGTAATAACTATAATTGTAGAGACATTAAAAGTAAAAAAAACAAAACAAAAAAAACAATAATAAACTCTTTTGCACCAGCATAATTAGAGATTACATTTACTGACATTTAAATCTAGTAAAGACAATTTTTTTTAAAAAATTTAATTCCAGTGCTATTTTGTTTTTTAAAAAATGTCTGACAGCAAAATACATATTTTTGTTTTACCTTGTGAAAAGGGATGAATACTTTCCTTTTACTAAAGAACTGATAATATCATTGGCAGACCCCTTAAAGTATGTGCACTGAAATTTCATTCAGGTAGTGTATTTATGTATTTTTTAAATCTTTGCCTCATATCATTTTTTTTCTTTAAACATTAACTTGCAACATTCTAGCTGCAAAATGTAATTCCGTCTTGTTTTCTTAGCAGATGAATTGTTTGTAAAATCGCGTTTGTGCATTTTAAATCAAAGGATCAACATTTTTCTGCTTCCTATTTTTCTTTTTTCTAAAATCCTTGATTATAGAGTTGTGCAGACGGAAGAAGTGTGTGTGGCTGTGTTTGGCAGTGAGGATGTGTACGTGTTTGTATGGTTAAAGCAGTGATCACTGAGAACGGTGGTGAGGCTAAAGTAAAGACACTTGAAGTCACTTTCACAAAGAAAACTTCTCTCTGTTCTGGTCCACGAACAAGACTCTCATACAGATCATGTTCCTTTTGACCCAGAAGAAACAAGTCAAGCCTCGAGTAAAAACATTTAAACACAGAGAAACAATAGATTTTTCACAGCTGTTTGTACTGAAACTCAACTTTTTGCTTGGTTTAAGTTTCCTGGTATTAATTTTTGTCCATATTTCAGATGTGAAACTTGGAATGGGGTTGGGACTTTTTATGGCCTGTTCTAGTTTAATGTGAAGTTTGGATTTTATCATAAACATCAGCAGCCATCTGGTGGCCATGTTAAAGTAAGGAACAGAAAAAAAAAACAAAAAACTTCTCTGACCTCTCTGTACATGATCCAGGTGAACAGTGAAATAAGAAAATTTAGTAACACATCTCATGTTCAACTCTCCTGCAGATGTAACGTTTTTAGTTGGAAATGTTTTCAGTTTCTGCAGTTTCCTGTTAATTTAATGGAGGATTTGAATAGAGCTACATTCAATACCACCAATTTAATTAGCTGCTTAAAATTTTAATACTTATTTGAACACAACAAACTCACCCATGCATTTTTTGTTTTACATTGCTAATAACAGAGCACCTTAACATGAACATGGGTTTATTTCACTACAATAGACCTACTGAGGTGTGGAGTAGTTAAATTTGGGTGGATTTTAAGACTGTTTAATGTAGCATCAGTGAACATGGTATCTGCAGTAAAAGGAACATGGAATATTGATTGGGACTTCTCTAATGGAAACCTTATCAGATAATCTGTTACAGTTACTGTAAAACAGTATGTAAAACAGCATGTATCTTTTTGAAGATTTTTTTTTAAAACATGATTGTTACATTTTGCATACATTTAAAATCTTGTTTGTTTTTTTTTTTTTTTTTTTTTTTTTTTTTTTTTTTTTTTTTTTTTTTTTTTTACAATAATGTGCTATTTATTCAGTCTACGTTCCAGAGTAATATGATGTGTTTCTGTTATTAAAGGTTACTGATCAGGGCAAAATGAGGAACTGTGTGGCTTGTGTCTCCTGGGTTTTCCTCTGGTGCTGCTTCTGGTCTACACATGGGGAGATCTTTACCTCCATTGGTAGGTTAATAATGACCTTATTTTTTTGGTTTAAATTTCTGTTTATTATTTTTCTTTTAGTATTTTATCTTTTTTATTTGATTTGCTTGCAAATGCACTCTGTTACTCCTTTTACCTTATTTTAAAACTCACATCTTGATTAATATTGATTAGAAAAGCCCTTAGAAAGGTTTGTTTTTTTAGTTGACAGTTATATATTTAATTAATTAAAAAAACAAAACAAAAAAAAGAAAAACAAAACAACTTTTGCTTTAGGAAATCTGTATAGTTACAAAAAAATCTGTTCAGTCAATTTTCCCCCAAAATATTTCTTAATATGATCCATAATAATTCTGTTGGAGGAAACAGCAGATGGGTTAACTTCATGTTCTTGTCTCATTTTTGTGGATCTACCTTCCATTTCAAAGGTGCACAAAGACACACTGCCTCCTTCCATCGCCTCATTGCTAGACTTCTGATACTGTGACGCTTGCAGTTTGATCATCGACCTACCCAAGCTACCACAAATGCTTCAGAGATGTTGAAGAATCTCATGTCATGAGCATCCCAGCGAATATAAATACAACACATATTTCTCACTGCAAAATAATTTACACAAATGCTGCTCAGATTTAACAGCTAAGACCCAGTAATATTATTATCTAAACTCATATTAAGCTATTCCCTCACCACAGCATACTGAAAGGTTTCTTTGGCTCCAACCTGAATTGCTTTCTGATAAACTCAACTAATAGTTATTTAATCTCTTGGGGCACAAAAGAATAAAAAAATAAAAAGAGATGATGGCCTTATGCCAAACATCTTAATGCGGTCTAATACCATGAATTTTATATCCTTTATCCCAGTAAACATGCATATTATACAAATCAGTAACACATCAGAAACAACAAACATAAAAAAACCAAAAAACGACAGAACTTGATGTTCCACAAAATGTGCTTCATTCCCTCAGGTTTTGACTTACATAAGTTTCCTTTTGATACGCCAACATATTTGGCAAAGTTAAGAACAGTGTTACAGTACCTTGAGCTAATTATTTCAAATACAGTTGTAAAAGGCATTTTTCCAAAGAACTGAACATGTAGTTCAATATTTACAGAAGTTCACTATATGTAATAACTGATAAATAGATGTGATGAATGCAAATACAGTTTGACATTTCATTCTATGATCTCATATTAGCCCCACATTATTTGAGGTGTATAATTTATTAGGTACGTCATGTCAACAGGAATTCCTTATTCTGCTTACTGTTATTTGCAATCCTTGACTTGATAACTTTTAGACTCAGATTATTCATGGAGATCTTCTTATTTATGTAATATGCTGTCTTAATTTTCTGTGGTTTTCGGTGGTCATAACATTTACAGCCAACTAACTGAAAGCTTTAACTCAGTCAGTTCTCTGTGGATAAACCTTAGATTTAAACCTATGCAGATACATTCATACTAAGTGTCTCTGTGTGATTACTGTCTTTATAATCAAACTACTTCTGAACAACAAATAACCAAATATTAAAGCCATTTTTAAAAGATCGAATATTATGCCTACTACAGATGGGTTTTGATCACTAAAAATGGCAAAATCTCTGCTTCATTAAAGATAGGGATATTTGGTTTACACTTCCCAGCTCTTGTGTGAAATAACCTTAGTTTGTATGTTTAAAAAAAAAAGCTATCAGGCAAAAAATATTGCACAATGTGCATTACATTTGCACTTTCTGAATGATTTCTCTGATTGCCTTTTTCTGCCCTTGTAAATTAGTCATAACTGAATGCCTTTTTTGAAATGTACACTCTACTCAACGGTTTGTGAATGAGTTTTCAGCTGTGGTTTGCTCAATAACTCCATGCTATCACAGCTCCACAGTATGTAACGAAGGATTTATTTAACAAAATAGTCTGAAAAACATGGAGAAATACATGTTAAAAGTGGGTAATCTAATGCTCAGCCAGTATGTATCTTTACTAAAAGACAGAATAATGATGGCACCTTTATCTGTTGTAACAATGTTGACTGACCAAGAATATGTATACATCCTTGACTCTGCAGGACAAATGACTGATCTAATCTACACAGAAAAGGAGCTGGTCCAATCTCTGAGGGAATACATCAAGGCTGAGGAGTCTAAACTGGCTGCTGTCAAAAGGTACTTCATAAACCTTGTGACTTTGAACAATCTCTGAGCGTTATGTTAATAGTTTAACGTAAGTGGTCCACTATTTTTAAATCAAGTGCTATTTTATACAGTTTTACTGAAGTATTCACAACCGTAAACCATACCACATTGTGTTATGTTACAATTACAGACCTCAGTTTATTCTAATGGGGTTTTTCCTGGTGAGACCAACACAGTGCTTAATTGTAAAGAAGAAAGAACGTTAGACGTAAAACTGTCTGTATTTATATTCCGTCCTCTTTACTTTGATACCAATTAAGGAAATTCAGTGCAACCAACTACCTTTGAACCAAACCTCTGAAGTAGTAAATAGTGTAACCTCATCTCAGTATAATTACAGCCGTTCTGTGAAGGCCTCAGAGGTTTGGTCAAGATAATTCTTGAGGATCTATGGAGGCAAATTTGCGTCATTTTTAACAAGTCTGATTTAAGACTCCGTTTCTCTGAGTCTGTTTCAATCATATTTAAAGTGTAGGTTTTAAACTATACCCCAATTTTTTAATTGTGTTCACAGACCAAGTAAAACCAGAGTTATGCTACATTAATTAAACTATCTTTTTTTGTCCAGAGTATTGCCATGTTTATTTTTAGGAGAAATGGCAAAATCCAGGCTACTCTGTGAACTCTGAGGGAATGTGCTTCCAAACATGAGACCCTCTTTGCTGTTGGTGCAAATCTCACATATTCAACCAGTAAGAATGGGCATTGCTGAATTATGGAGGAAAGTTGCACAACGATGGAATGATATTGACTGCGAATTTTAGTATTTAAGGGATTTATGACATTCAGTTTGTAATTGTGCATGGTTTTGGGCTTTTTATTTTGTATGTAAAGAATGATACAAAGACTGAATGTCCACCAGGCTTAGTTCAGCTCTTTTTTGCTGGAAAATAAAGAGGGAGACTTGCAGCTGGAGTGTGAGGTAGACAGTGAGAAATTTCACGATGACGTGGCAGATCAATCATTTGAAGGAGAAGGGGGAGCATGAAGAGGAAGTTGAGGTTCTGGGAGGTGTTGCGGTGGCTCAAAGATCCAAGCAGAGCAATGGGCGGTGCGGCACAGCTGCCAGGTCCAGATCACCACTGGGTGCCGCTGTGAAGCCTGGAAGACAAAGGAGGATGCCGACAGTGTGCCAGGAGTAAACAGATTCCAGCCATGGTGAACACCTGGAATCCTGGTAGACTATCATTCATCCCAAAATCCAAAAAACCATTTTAATTTTTTGTGCCACTGAAACAGTGAAGAGAATTTGCCACAACACCAACAAAAACGCATTTGAAAAACAAGTTATTAGGGAAGAAATACAGATGGGCTGAAGTAGATGTGGAATAAATGCACATGTGTTTTGGTCTTCTGATCTGTGTGTCTTTTGTGTCACTGCCAAGTATTCAGGACAACTGAAGACAAAATAATATTTTGTCTGTGCCCTTTCCACACAAAGTGATGTCAAGAGACAAGCTGTTTTTTGGAGTGGCACAAATAATTTGTGTTATCTTGTTGTGACCCTTGAGCCTTTTGTAAGTAATTGTAAATAACTGTACAAACATTGATTAGGAATTGCCACCACTGTAATTTATTCGCTGCATGCACATATATTTTTGGCATCTTGACTTGACCCATGATGTTTTGTAAGTAGTTATAAATATGTGTACACGAGCATATGAGGAGTTGCCTTAATTTTCTTGTCTTGTAAATCCTTCTATATAACTGTGTTGCTTGCTATATTTGTACATAAGTTTTAAAAAATGTACAGTATGCATTGCCATTTTAAATTAGGAAAATGATTTGTTATACGTGTTTGTGAGTTTTACAGTGAGAAAATACATTTTTATCCGACTCGGATTTTTATGTTTTTGTTTGACTTAAGGTATAATATTCAAGTGCTGTATGTCTAAATCAGGGGTGTCAAACTCATTTTCATTTTGGGTCATATCAAGATTATGAATGTTCTTAAAGGTTAGGTTGTGCCAGAATGTAATGATAAACCCCAAAATATTAATAAATAGCTGTCTCTGCTTTTGATAAGTACTTCTTAAAAATAAATAATGCTGAACTTTTTACATCAATCAGTCCCTCCAGGATTTCGTGATTTTTTTTATTTTATTTTTTTTATTTATTTTTTTTTTCCCCCAATCAAAATCACTGATTTTGTGGAGTTGATGTAGAAATATTTGGAGGGAATTTTGCAATTTTTACACTTATGTACAATGGTAAATGTGACTTTTTTTCACTCGCCACATCGATCACAGACTATAACTTGATATCAAGTAAGGCTGACGCAGCAGTGTTGTAGAAGTAAGAAATACTGGCACCTGCAGGTGGGAGTTAGCATCACTTAAACTGAGTGTTTTTGACCATATTTGCAGAAAATTCGCAATAAACGCTCAACTACGTATTAACGTGAAAAAATGTGGGAGTCTATTGATTTTGAGTTAATTTCCTCGAAAAACCGGAGCGACTGATTGATGTAAATTGGCAGCATACAGATAAACACTGCTTTGATTTGATTGATAAAATATTATATGAGCACACAACTGTTACTTTGAAGGTTCTATTCTTGTGTCCCTCTGGTGTCTAGAGGGCCACATAAAAAAGCTATGGCGGGCCAGATTTGGCCCCTGGGCCTTGAGTTTGACACGTGGTCTAAATGATCAAAATAACTGTAAAATCACACAGTTAATGTTGTGCTAAAAAATAATATCTACTAAAGCAATATTATTTTTTGTGTGTGTTTGTTTTCAGGCAATATAAAGGTAAAAATAAAATGAGACAAAAATAACCTGGACCCCGGAGGGTTACTGAACAAACAGTATCATGAAGGCCTTGGAACCACAGTTGTGAAAAGTTGTTTGCAAATGCTTTTGCTCAAGTAGAGACTGTTTCTATTTCTGTTTACTAGTTGGGCAAGCAAACTCGATGCTCTGACAAGATTATCCACTTCGGACCCTGAGGGCTACCTGGCCCATCCAGTGAACGCCTACAAACTGATGAAGAGGCTCAACACAGAGTGGTCTGAACTGGAGACACTGGTGCTTCAGAATCCCTCAGATGGTAAGGAATTGTGTCAAGTACTGGAGACTCACTCTTTAAAGTCTGTCTGCCTATGTGACATAGTTAGTAACTAGATTAAGTCCTCTTCTGTGGTTTATTTGACTTAATCATCTTTATTTTTATTGTACTGCATTTTAAAAGCTTCTTTAGCCAAATCCTAATCCATCTTTCTGCATTCTGACATAATTTCTTCCATTTCATGTGGAAAACAGCATTTTCCCCCTTTGATGTTGTCTGGCAGAAAGAGAGTGTGGAGCTACAAACTGAAAAATCCAGAAGGGATGTGAGCAGAGCAATCCCAGCCTTGGCTGCAGAGTGGAAATATCTGCTGTGCAGCTTTGCTCAAAAGTTCCTTTCCCCAATGAACCATTAAAGTTGTCATGTCTTGACTGCAGCTGTTCCTCATCCGAGCATACTTTGGCTATGTTCTCACTTCGGGTGTGTAAGCATGTTGGGACACAGGCCCTTATCTGTGTGAGACAGTGAAACAGAGCTTGAGCAGGACTTAAAAATAAATCTGTTGACGTGGCTATTAGAGCAAATAGGCTGGATTTAAATTTTAGAAATGTCACTACTTGATTCCACATTTCATTCAGTTCTGTGTGTGATTGTTTATATTTATTTGACATCCATGTTTTGTTTTGGGGAATACAAATGTTTCTATGTAATGCTAGCAAAGGAAGTCAGGTAAAATTGATACAAAAAGAAAAATGAACTTTACCAGATCTAGTTAAAGATGAAGTTAAAGGAAGAGTTACATCTTAATAAATTATAATTAGAATTCTGTTTATTTCAGTATTTAAATTCAACTAAAAGTAAAACTAATATGTAGATTTCTGCTTATTTTGATGATCATAGCTTACGGCTAATGAAAACCCCAAATTCAGTTTCACAGAAAATGTAACTATTACATAAGAACAATTTTAAAAAATAAACAAAAATGCACTGAACACTTTGTCAGGTCTCCTTTTGCTGAAATTACTGCATCAGTGCAGCATGGCCTGGAGGCTCTACTGAGGTGTTAAAGAAGCCCAGCTTGCTTTGCAGCCTTTAGCTCGCCTGTCTTTCATTTCCTCTTGACAATAATCTGTAGATTCTCTGGGTTTAGGTAAGGCCACTTTTCTGAGTAATACCATGGCCATTGAAGCAGGCAGTGGTACTTTTTGGAGTGTGAGCAGGCACCAAGTCCTGCTGGAAAATGAAAATGGAAAATGAGATCTGCATCTCCATAAAGCTTATCAGCAGAGGGAGGTTTAGAGTGCTCAAACATTTCCTGGTCGATGACTGTGTTAACTTTGGGCTTAAGAAAACACAGTGGACCAACACCAGCAGATGGCATGGCTCCACAAAACATCACAGACTGTGGAAACTTCACTCTGGACCTCGAACAACTTGGATTGTGTTCTTCACTGTTCCTTCAGACTCTCAAACCTTAACTTTCAAATGCAATTTAAAAAATATACTTTCATATGAAAAAAGGACTTTTGACCACCTTTTTTCTCCTTAGCCCAGGTATGAACCTTATGATGTTGCCATTGACAAAAAAGGGATGTGACAATTTTGGCCAATGTCTTAGAAGCATATGTGTGTGTATGTGTGTGTATGGTGATTGCACTGACTACAGCTGCAGTCCATGTGTAGTGAATCGTGCTCAAACTCTTCAGTTGCTTTTGATTCACAATAGTAATTCTGGAGACTGTGGTTATTCCTGTTCCTTGTGGACAATTTTCCACCACGGTTTCCTTCCATTCAACTTGCAAATTTTGCTTTGTTTATTTGCTTGGATACAACACTGTGAACAGTCGTCTTCTTTAGCTTTGATGTGTGTGGCTTACCCCAGCTGTCAAGTCAGCAGTTCTCTCTCGCCATAGTATAACATTCTTGTATGAAAATCACTTTTTATTGGTCTTGCGTCCTATTCTGATTTTGGGTTTTCACTAGCTGTGATCTATACTATACAAGATTAACAAAAATAAATGCTTATTGTATCAGTCTGTGTGTTATTACTTTTTGACTCCTACTGCTGAATTTTTTTTTTTTGATGATTTCTTATTTATTCAGATGCAACTGTACAGTAATGAAACTCTCATTATGTAGTATAGCTGTACTATATCCTCTAAACACTGTAGGCTATTGCTAATAATTTCACAAAGAAAAATAAGAGCTTGTTCCTTTCTCTTGTCACCCCACACCCCCACAAGAGCAGATAGAATTGGGCACCGTTCTGCGCTGTGCTGTGTGTGTTAGAGAAATGTCTAAGAGGTGAAAATGATTAATCTCTTCAGTACAGTCTCCTTTGGAATCATGTGTAGCTTTGGTTATGAAATCACCGCTCCACAGATAAAAATGCTGAGTAACATAAAAGCCAGCTGGGAAAGGTAATGCAGCAGTGGCAGTCACGTCATACTTCTTCCATTACATACTGGCTTCATAAAACCTGAGCTGCAAGAGGCGAACAAGACGAACCGCTGCTTTTATGGACTGATTTGAAATTATGATTATGGTTTATTTTCATTATGCTGCCTTTGCTGACAAAAAAGCAGTAATTTTTTTTTTACTTCTGTTTTGAACTATATTTCAGAAATGTGTCAAAAACAGCCAGTTTCTGCACATTACACATATATACAGATGAATGAAAATACGTTTCTGTTGTTAATGTCTTATTTGTCATTGTCATTCCTGTTGCCATTTAAAACAGCCACGCTGTTTTCACAGGCTTCATCGGCAACATTTCCGTACACAGGCAGTACTTTCCTGATGCGGAGGATGAGACAGGTGCTGCCAAGGCTTTGATGCGTCTTCAGGACACGTATCAACTCGATTCAGAAGCGTTCTCCAAAGGGAAATTGCCGGGTAACCAAAGAGTTGGAAATGGTTGTGTACATGTGTGTCTATAAATTAAATACCTACAGGATGATTGTTTATGATGTTATTTTCACTGTCCTAATCTCCTCAGTCTCTACTTAGCTACTGTTGTTTTAAAGTTGAGTTGGAGTTAAATATTAAAGAAATTTTAGAGAATTTTAGAGTACAACAAAATTTAGGAAAACTCAAATGTTAGAAAATACATTTTTTGCACTTTTCATTGAGACTTGCACTGTGGGCTGAAAACACAATACCACTGTTGCAGTTTCTTAACAGGTTTCTTTCAGGATGGCCCGGTCTTTACCTCCATCCATCTAACCATTGACCTTGATCGACTTCCCTGTACCTGCTAAAGAATGACACCCTCACAGCATGATGCTGCCACCACCTTGTTTCTACCACAAATAGTGTTTTGCATGCAGGCCAAAAGCTTAACTTTGGTTTCGGCCAAATGCCTCTTATCTCACGTTTGCTGTGCCCCCTACATGGATTATAGCAAACTGAAAATGAGATTTCTTATCACTTTCTTTCAAAACTGTTTTTGCAATTGCAACTGCTCAAATAAAGGCCAAATTTGTGAAATGCATGACTAGTAGTCCTGTCTGCAGATTTGTCTTGCTGAGCTACAGATCTCGGTTTGCAGTACCAGACTCTTTTTATTTTCTGACTCTTGATTGCTTTTTCAGATGTTTAAAGATGGGATATTGTTTTATAATCTAACCCTGTTTTAAACTTCTCCATAACTTTAAAGTTATGACCCTGACCCTCTGCTGTGTTTCTTGGACTTCATGATGCTGTTTGTTCATTAATGTTTTCTGACAAACCTCTGAGACCTTCACAGCACTCCAGAGAATAAATTCCACAAAGATTTCAGAATAAAGGGGTTCAATACAAATACCTTTTTTAGATTTATTTGCAAAAAAATTGTTTTGTACCATTTTCTTCCAGTTTACAATTATGGACTATTTTGTGTTGGCAATTCCTAATAAGGTTGTGGTTGTAACATGCGAGAAAATGTGAAAAAGTTTTAGATATAATAATTTTGCAAGGCGGACAAAACCTGGTGAACTAATAGTATATGCTTTTTATTTTCATACTTTTCTATAGCATATATATTTATTTTTTAATTTACTATAAATAAAACCACTTTAGAAAAATCATATGAGGTAGTGAAGTCTGGTTAAAGTAGATGAAATCTATAAATATTGTGTAATAAAGATAGTTTAGGATGTTTTAACAGTTTTATTGAATTCTCTTCCAGGTGTTCACTCTAACGCCGTCCTGACCGTGGATGATTGCTTCGACATGGGAAAGACAGCCTACAACGACGCAGACTATTACCATGCCGTTCTGTGGTTTCAGCAGGCTCTGAAGCAGCTGGACGACGGAGAGGAAGCTGTGGTCACCAAAGCAGAAATCCTGGACTACCTCAGCTACTCTGTTTACCAAATGGGTGACATACCTCGAGCCATCGAGCTTACCCGTCGGCTTGTGGCCGTCGGTAAGTCGTGAGAACAATAAACCGATTTTTTGCTCTAAAAATCTGAAACAAAAGTGAAACTTTCCTTCTGTTTCCAAAAATTAACAGACTCTGCGCTTAGCAAGCCCATACAACCGCGATCAAGTACCGTGACATAAAGATGGGTAGCTTTCCTCTCTAAATCACATACCACCCTGTGATCTGAGTGGGGTTTTTGCTTCATGCGCACCAGTGCAGCAGGGTGTTGTCCAGTCTTTATGAAAGTTTGTGGGTTTTAAACTGCTATTTCTGCTCCTTCGACTCTGTGGACAGCTGCAGGCCATTCACTTAGAGCTGTGGTGTCCTTGGTGATGTGTTGAGGGAAAGGAATTGACTAGAGTAGATGCAGACATACTTGGGGCCAGTAACTCGAGCAAAAATAGCTAAATGAAACTTAATTTCTCTGTATAGCTCACATACAAAAAACTGTCAGTATTTCCACTTGGCTTTTGCTTTTACTGCATTTGAGTGGGATTAACAGAGATGGAGACATTGTCCCAGTTAATAAACATTAGGCTAGATCTGGCGGCGCAGGACTCAGATCTCTGTCATTACCCTTATTATTGACACATAAACCATGTGTTACCCATGTATCCATACAGCTCTAAACTGAATAATTGGTTTTTATTGTAAACATTCTATTAGGAGAGCACACACACGTTTGAGTTACTTTCATCTTGTGAAACTAAGTCTAATACACAAGGATGACATCATCTAAGATGTCTCCTCTTTTACAAGTAAGGTGGCTGCTTCAGTACACGACACATCATTGCTGTTAACTACAAATGAACGGGAGGCAAAAATCAAGCACTGAAACATGGGGTTGTGGATAAATAAAAAAGAAAAGAAAAATAAATTTTATATATATATATATATATATATATATATATATATATATATATATATATATATATATATATATATATATATATATATATATATATAAAATATAAACAACAAATCGTTGCAGTGACAACTGCAGATAGGCACCAGACCCTGCATGGACAAGCAGATATAAACAACGGATGAATGGATATTTGGGGCCCCCTGCTGGCCCTTGGAGGACTTTACCCAGGACAAATTTACAAACACACCAGTTTTTTTTTTTTGTTTTTCTTCAAAAAGTAATAATTAATTAGTAACAAATAACAATCATCATATTGTCAATTTGTCATCTCTTTAATCCCTATTCCATCTTGTAAATGTTGTGTTAGAAGACGGAAGCTGGGAAAGCTAAATTAGTCAGATTTGTAGGTTTTCCCATTCCCTCTCAAGATGCAAATAATGCATTCTTTTTGCACTGACAGACCCCACCCATGAGAGGGCAGGAGGAAACCTTCGTTACTTTGAGCGGCTGCTGTCCAAACAGCTCAATGAAATGAACCAAGCCTATCAGCCCGCCTCTGAGGAACCCATCCAACTGGGGACCTACTCTCGACCTAAAGACCATCTGCCAGAGAGGGAGTCCTATGAGGCTTTGTGCAGAGGAGAGGGGCTCCAAATGGTGAGTTTTTGAGCTCACTGATAAAATTCCATGTTTGCTGTGCAAACTTCATGGAGAGTGACCTTTCGTGACATCTGTGTCTTTATCAGTCACAAGTGAACACAGCATCAAGACAAGTAATTATAGACAACCTAAAACATGTGTCCAAAATTCACTGAAAGCATAGAAAAGTCTTGTCACAACCCTATTGGTCAAACAAATTAAAAATGGAGCTCACCTATGTGTTCACTGTATACAATATTAAAAAACTTTATGCAATAGAAAAAGAGAGCACAATATCTTACAAACCATTAACAGAAAAATAAATACCAAGGATAATGTGATATACATCAAAACCATCTATTAGTACAACCATCTAGAGGAAACTAGCAGAAAGATATCAAGGAACAACATATTTAGAAGAAACATGACAGGTTCAGTTCTTCAGTAGTACCACACTGTGTTAATAGGAGAAAGGCCAGTGGAGTGAAAGTCTAATTATATCACTTCCTCTGGAGTGGATCCCTTTGTCTATACAGTGAACATATGGGTAAGCCCCACCTCTTTTTGTTCAATCAATAGGCTTGGAACATGACTTTGCTGCGCTTTCCTTGACTTGTTTTTATTACACCTGTTTCAGATTATCTATGATTACTTGTGACTTTGAAGACAGAAGGTGTTGAAATATTTAGTCTTCATGAAGTTTGCACAGCAATTTTTCTGTGCACTCCAGTCTTCTCTGCATTTGCAAATGCAGTATTTTATTGTCTGCCATTTTGTTCAAATAAATCCTGAAATGAAAGTTTTTTTTGTTTTGTTTTGTTTTGGTTTTTTTTTTCAGCCTTTTGATATTGGTTCATGCTTGTTGTGTTCATGTTAAGCAAGTGAAAGATTTGATTTGTGAATGCTTGTGATATCAGACTCCTTCCTTTAAGCTGTTGTTTAATCATAAATATTGGTTATTCAAGACTATTTACACATGTTTTGTCTGAAAAATATACACAAATCATGATAAAAGAGACATTTTTCTGGATTTTTCTGTATTGTACGGATAATACAGAAAAATAGTGTCCATCACTACAGCTGAATAATCTATAGATTGAGTCACAATTATAGACGTTTCAACAAACAGTTAAATATGATGCTCACATTTACACCAGCATTTACATTACTGCTGATTTCATACGGTTGGATTTTACTTTTTGTATTTTTCCCAGACTGAAGCAAGGAGGAGCCGTTTGTTTTGTCGCTATCATGATGGTAATGGGAACCCTCGTCTCCTGCTGAAGCCAATGAAGGAAGAGGATGAGTGGGACAGCCCCCATATTGTTCGCTACCTGGAAATGCTGTCAGATGAAGAAATTGAGAAAATTAAAGAGCTGGCTAAACCCAGGGTGAGACGAACAATAAGAAACTATAACTACAGATTTTCTCTGACTTGTCTTCTGTATAAGTCAGATATTGTTTGTTAGGGGTTCTCCAGATAGTTGCTTGGAAAGTCAGCTTACAGATTTAAGTAAGGTATATGTAAATCAGCCAGTAGATTCTATTGAAGGGTTTGTTTGTAATGTTTTCTGTTAAGCTGTAAACAGGAAATAAGTAAATAAAAATAAATCTCTCAGCCTTAGCCATATTTTGGTTTCTTGACGTTAAAAAAAGCCTTCATTTATGAATTTTACTTCATACAGATAAATAAAAAGCTTTCTTTTGTTCGTTTAGGATAACAAGTGTGTTCACAGGCCATGGATCAAATTAAAAGCATTTTAAGCTTAAAACGGTGAAATATGTAGTAATCAGAAAGAAATATGTGCAATTTCTTATAATTTTCCTCATTTTTTGTAGTTATGTACACTATAGACAATATTCACATGCATGAATCCATTACCTCAACCGAAACAATGTCTTTCTGCCTTTGATCTAGAGCACAATCATCCTGCATTAGCTAAAGCATAGTGGTACACTTCTGAATTGAAGAGAACCAAAGTTTCTGGGTGTTAAAGATAGAAAAACAGCATTTATTGCCAAATCTGTGACAATAATTACCTATTTACATTTCTTTACATTATCAAATCACTTTGGTAATTATCTTATTAGGTTGACTGCAAACATTTTTCTGGAAAGCAATTTAATTATTTGTAGAGCTGGGTGGTATCATTGTCTTATGAATGAGCTGCAAAATCAACTCGTTAGATGCCTATTAAAACCTAAAACTGGCGTGGCAACAAAAGAAATAGATTAATTCCTTTATTATAATGTTTATTATGTGCTTTTTGTTGTTGTTTTTTTTTTAAGCTTGCCAGAGCTACTGTTCGTGATCCCAAAACAGGAGTTCTGACCACGGCCAACTACAGGGTGTCAAAAAGGTCAGTAATCAAGATGTAAAAGTCCATATGTTCCTCTATACTGGTTTTAGACACTAAAATGTATTTATGATGCATGTTAGACATTCTGCTGTTATTCATTGTTATTACATAGCTGTTTTTGGCTTTTTAGATTTCTTGGCTCTTTCCATTTCTGAAATCCACTTTGTTCCTCTCAATTCTCTTATATAGCAAGGAAACAGTGTTAAAATTTGAGTCTTAACAAAAAAAACATATAACATAAAATTCAGGTGAAACAGATGTACAATAACAGCAGAAATGTTATTTAAAATGAGTAAGAACAGCGTCGATGATTGTGTTGACTATCTTTAATAATACTTCACTATAATACTTTAATAATACTCAGGCTAAGAAGTCTAATTTTACACTGTTTTGTGGGAATGGGTTGTAAAACGACTCAGACACAGAAAAGTACTTAGAATTTATGTGAGTAAATAATGAATATTTATTACCAGCTTCAACCAAAGAGCATCAACGGGTAATAATGGATATTTGCATAGAAAAACCAGATTCTTTGAGAGGTAGGTAAAAGAGAAATTTTGAATGAAAAGAATTCTGTGGTGAGTGACTATTAAGTCCAATGGATCTGAGGCAGCACATGCATACTATGTGAAGTCTATATGTGATTAACATTGAGGATATAAGATGTTTAAGGGGAAAATGAAAACAAATAATAGTATGGCATTAATTCAAAGGGACATGCATAATGTGGCAAAGAAACATCAGTAAAATATATGAGTAGAACTTACCAAATTAATAAAGGATTGTGGTTAATTTAATAACTGAATCAACTTCTGGGGTTATTTATGAGTCAAATAAATTAGGTGGTTGCCAGGTAATTTTGACTGAAATTTTAGTTTGTGCGCTACGAAAAGTTTGATTATGGGCAGAATTAGAGCTCCACCAAGTTATTTCCTGGGATCATATAGCCATGCAATGGAAGTTTGTAGGTCTTACTCGACAGGCAAATTAAAGTGTCTACTTCAGCTGTGGCATTGCAACCATGTGTAGCTCTTGTTCTAGCTCATGTTCTAGCTGAACAGAGCAGTTCAACTGTCCACATGGTGGCGCATCCCTGGTTCTCAATAGTGCCACAGCACAGTCATACCAAGTAGCCATGCACCCTCAGCTGGCTTGAATTTATGCAGGGTGAAACAGGGTGTGACTTGTCCACTGGCTCAAATCTAGTTGTTTTGGCAACGCTCTGGTGAGGAAGCCTCTATGTTGTCACAGAATAAAACTTTCAGCAAAACTTATGTCAGGAAACATAAGAATGAAGAAACTGAATGTGGTCTCTCTAACCTCAGAACCTCATAAAATCCACCCCTGCTTAGGAATGGGAATTTTATTGCAGGCATCTTGCTGAGAGTTTGTTTTGTGTTTTTATTACCTGTCCCAGACCAAAGACCTGAGTGAAGTTGCCCCCCACCTTCTTCAAATCAAACAAAATTGGTGTCAAATGTTTGTGCTACGTTTGTGCAGCACAAACTTTTATTTGTGCTGCTATTGTTTTTAAGATATTAATAACATTTCCAGAGGTCATAGAATGTCAACCAGCCCCTCCCACATTTATGAAATCAAACAAATTTGGTGTCAATCAACTGTGCAACGTTTCTGCTGCAAAAATTTTCCTGCACAAACATAGAACAGCTGTAGAACAAACGTTTAACACCATTTTTGTTTGATTTGGGTTATGTGGGGGTCGGGGGGCAGTATAACTTTTGACTTTTAAATTTTCATTAATATCTTCAAAACAATAGCAGCACAACCAAAAAATTTTTGTTGCACAAATGTAGCACAGATATTTCACACCAATTTTGTTTGATTTGAAGAGGGGGGGCAACTTCACTCAGGTCCAGCAAAGCCTTCTGACTCTACTTAGTGGCTCTGGCTCAAAAGCAAGAATTTCAGAAAATGTTAGTTTTCTTCTATCCTTTCTATTGTAAGCAGCCATTTATATAAGCAGTGCATACACAAGCATGATTAACAATGCTAAGACATTCCTCCTGGCTCAGATTGGTTGTTTCTGACTGGGAGTGGTGCATATTGCAGATGGCAGCAGGACCATAGGGAGCAGGCAGAGGAGCTCAATTTTTTTTTCAGATTATCCGTTTCATACTGTATTGTCAGCATATAGAGACAGTTTTAACAAACATAAAAAACATAATTTTATAAAAGCTATCAAATGCAGCTTTAACATTCTAAACTGTCTTTAGCATTTTGTATTAGTTTGTATATATGCCAACATGTCTTCAAAGAAAATAGTTTCATTTTAAACAGCTTATTGCACCTTTTGTGCTTCCTCTGACTTCATTTTAAACACCCCACTTATACTAAGAAATTTTAATTGAGTCTTTTTCCCTAACTAACATTAGTCACACATAGTGTTCTTAATGCATCATGTCAGTGCTAAGGTATGGTGTGTTCATGGTGACTGGAAAAGTGTTTTAGTTTCTGACTGACCGATGAATGGTCAGGTGGATCAAGCTGAACTTTGCTTTATTCTGGTCACCATCCAGTTTTTCAGTATTCCTCTCTAGTGTTTTTTTTCCTCCTATTGGCTTAGAGAAGAACCATTTTCTTAATGCTGGTTTTGCCCTGTACGTCAAAAATGGAGGACATCTGGTAAGTGGATCCCCACAAATCTGTGATGGACATATAATTATGACTGAAAATAAAAAGAAATGTTTGGACACTAAACTGCAAAATTGTCATAATGGATAATTTCACAAAAACTTTGGAAAATTATAAATGAAGTGCAATTTCAAATTTCCTTTCATAATTGTAGGAAAAATGAACTGGAAGATTAATTGCTTATCTGGAGTAGCTGAAGAATTGGGAAAGATTCAGTTTGACAGTTTTTATCCAGTGCAGTCATCTTTACACTTTACTTTTTACCTGGTGTTTCAGCAAAAGTGGTTAAGGAAAGTGATTATAGAACAAGCTTGTAGAACAAGCATGGTGCTAATTGTGTTTTACAAGCCAGACACAAAATAATTAACCAGATACATTACGTAAAACCTGTATTTAAAACTTTTAAATATTGTTTAAATAAGCCTGGACTTTAATTCATTTTAGACCATAGTTCTATAACTTTTTATGAGTATTATTAATACAACTATTTAACAAAGTACAGATTTATCCAGGCATGCATTTCTCCATGTTATTTGTTTTCAAGGGTTAACAGTAAAAAAAAACAAAAAAAACAAAAAAAAAAAAAAAACTTTGATAAGCAGAGCATTAAGTTTTAACTGTGGACTTACTGTGTATGTATATATTCTTTTTTTTTTTTCTTCAGTGCATGGTTGGAAGGAGAGGAGGACCCTGTAATTGAAAGAGTTAATCAGAGAATAGAAGACATCACTGGACTCACAGTACAAACTGCAGAGTTGCTGCAGGTAATTGTCCTTCAGTTTTCAGAATGATACATACTTACTTCAAGATACTTTTAGATTTATCTTTAGTATCTATTAGAAACGTATTAATATAGCCGTAAATCACAACTACTTTGAGCATTCACTCCGCCTGGATGAGCCATGTAGACAGTAGACTGCCAGTTGCGTTGTGTCACTTATGTAAAGCATGCATGTAGCAACAGCAAGAAAGGAAAACTCCTGTTTACAGAAAGAAACTTCCAGCAGAACCTGGCTCAGTGTGAGTGGCCAAATGCCACAACCAACAGGGGCTTAGTGCAACAGAATGGTGCAACATTTCACATAGATCAAATCATCTCAAACTGGTTTCTTGAAAATGACAATGAGTCCACTCTACTAAAGTGATTTCCACAGTCACCCGATCTCATTCCAGTTTGGGATGCAGTGGAGCATATCGTGCATGTCCAGCAGCTATCATCTTAATAAAATACAAAATCTCAGAGGAATCTTTTCAACAGCTTGCTGAATCTATGCCAGGCAGTTCTGATGGAAAAAGGGGTCCAACCCTTGCAATATGTAGCTGATAAAGTGCAAGGCAGATGTAAATGTACCCTATTCCAGAGAACCTATGAGGACAGATTTGTAATCTGAAGTTTAGTGGGGTTTTGTATACACAAAGAAAATAAGGGTGGGTTTTTTAAAAAATATAATCAAAGTGAAGAGATTTTTTTAATCACAGGCATTTTTTTCAATATATGACTCAACAATACCATGTTATTTATTTATTTCAAGTTTTGGAATCATTGAGTAACAAGAAGCATGAGCTTTACACAGCAGATTGCTCACCCACAGGCTGTATCTTAAACATATCAAGAATCTCAAATTCTTACATAAAGACAAAGCAGATTCATGACTTAATCAAAGCCAAGGAACATAATGGATACTTTGGCTTTTTAAGGTAAAATTTTGAATGTAAAAAAAATAGTAAAATTCTATAAATTGCACAATTAGACTTGAAACAATCTTATGAAAATTATTACTGAAGCCTGCTTCTACTTGTAGATGTGCATATTTGGAAGTGTTACACTTTGAGTAACCTTCTGGTTGAGCTGGGACAGGGAATAACAAATATGATGTCTGTGGTGAGGAATCCCTTATTATTTTCTGTTGATTAAATGTGTTATTACTGGCTCTTCAGGTTGCAAACTATGGAGTCGGAGGACAGTATGAGCCACATTTCGACTTCTCAAGGGTGAGTTTTCTTTTTGGTGACATTTTGGTGGAATCTGAAAACTTTAAAATTGCTCTTATAATGATCCATTTCAGATTCAGCCTGATTTTTCTCTTTATATGATCTCTGCTGTTTGTCTCAGTTAAACAAGATCCTTCTTGTTTTGCTATGTGTACTTACATTATATTATTTTATATTATATACCTGTATTGTATACCTTCTATAGAGTTCAAGTATAGTTACAATAATACAAACAGGCAAACTGGAAAAATGTGTATTAGCTAACAATCTAATAGAATCTATTAAAACATCGTAGAAAAGTGTTCACATTCCTCAATTTTTTGCTAATTTTGTAATGTTAAAATCACAGACCTCCATGTAATAAATTGGGATTTTATGTGACAGACCAACACAAAGTAGTGCATACTTATGAAGTGGAAATAAAAGGATACTTGAATATAAAACTTTTTTATAAATAAAAATCTGAAAACTGAATCCTGCAGTTGTTTTCAGCCCCCTTTATTCTCATGATCTAAAACAAGATCCAGTTCAACCAGTTGTCTTTAGAAGTCACCTAATTAGTAATAGTGTCCAAATGTCTGCAGTCTGAATTTAGGGCATAGTTGCAGACATTCAAAACATGAACATCCACATAACCTGACAAGGCAGACATTAATAAGAGAAGCTAAGAGTCTCATGGTAACCATGGAAGAGCTTTAGAGATCCACAGCTAAGGTAGGAGAATCTGTTGTCAAAATAATTAGTTGTGCAATTCACAAATGTGGCCTTCAAGGAAGAGTTGCCACAAGGCATGTTGGTGACAGACAAAATATGTGAAAGATGGTGCACCTGTCAGTTGGGAAAAAAGTAGTGGTGTCCCGATACCGATACTGGTATCGATATCTACTGATATTGATATCGGGCACGACACTAGTTCCAAGTAGTCATACTTATAAAAGCAATCTAATACTCCAGACTGATACCACTTTTTGGCAGGATTTTCCTCCTGGGCTGGGTGGCAGTGCAACTCAAAGACTAAACCACATGGAGATATTTCAAAGTAACTACAGAGGATACTAAACAAGCAGCCTTTCCTCTGTGCTCAGCTAAGCTGTCAAGAAGAAGGGTGAAAAATGCACCTCGTAACGAGTAATTTGATAAGGTATTTGAAGACTAAACAGTCTGAATGCTATGCTTTGTTGGTTTGTTAAAACAGTCAGTGACTGTAGGCTTAAAAAAAATGAAGAGCCACCCTTTTCTACTTAAAATAAATTTGTTTTCAAAAGTTATTGTGTGATGTATAAGTTCCAATGTCTTAACTACTCGGTATCGGTACTTGGAGTCGGCAAGAACCTAAATTGAAGTACTTCTACTCATACTCAGTCTAGAAAAACTCAGATCGAATTGAGATTCTGTCAAGATTTAAAACTTGCTGTTCAGAGACTTTCCATCCAATCTGACTGAGCTTGAATTATTTTGCAAAGAAGTATGGGCAAAAAGTGCATTGCATATGGGCACCGACCTTTTCTGACTTTTGTTTTTGCAAAAAAAAATATATATATATATTATTTGTCCTATTTTCATGTCACAATTATGCACTATTTTAGTCAGTCACATGAAATGGCAATACCATACATTAGAAGTTTTTGCTGGTAATGTCACAAAATGTGGTTCATAGGTAATGGATACTTTTGCAAAGCACTGTTAATAGTTTATGGATATCATTTAAAGGCATACTAAGCAGTTACTTTTAGTAAATTTTACTAGATGTGCAACCTCACTGCTTCTTTAGGACTTCCATTTCCTGTTAGACGTTGAAAAGATTTAGTAGATTTTTAATTAAACAATGATCAATATTTACACTATTTTACAGGTTAATTTTGTTTGCACTTTGGGGTAAAACTCAGGTAATTTTTTTTAGTTATGAAATACACTAAAAACAGTAAAAATGCTAGCCTGGCCATTGCCTTCCTGTGCATTCTGCTCAACTTGAATCTCACTTGACAGCACAGTCTGGGCTTTCTGCCATTGACTTGGATTTCTCTGGTAGAATTTTAACCAGGAAAGTCAGTGAACAGAAGGAGGAGTTGTGAACCATGACGTTATAGAATTGCACTGTTATAGAATTGTAGTCTCTCTGTAGTTTGGCAGTGGTAGCGGTGGAAGTAAATGATGCCATTCAGTCCTTGTTGGCCACGCTTCCAAATATTGAATTAACGTTAACAGCCATCTCGTTTTGGCTCAGCACTTCTCTCTTCCCAGTAGGCGAAGGTTGTTTACAGCACACGTAATTTCCGGTAAGCCTCTTAGCGTAGCTTTCTTTACGGTCGAGCTGGCGTACTATACACATCACGGCTAAATGTTAGCAATTGGGTGAAATCATCCAATCATTTAAAACTTCAACAGAGTCCACGCCTCCAGCAAGCAATCGTTTCTCAATAGCCAAGACCCCAGACCACATGTTGGAAGCAAAGCAAAGAGCAAGGGGCTGGTTTTTACCAGGCTACAAAAATGCATGTATCTACAGAAAAGAAATCCCTGGACAAGTTTTAGGAACTATACATTTTCTTTGTTACACATTTTCCTATTATTGTAGAAAGTAATCTGCATAGTATGCCTTTATGAGAAAACTGTATGAGGAGGACAATTTATCTAGTAGAAATTGATATATTTGAAAATAAAATTTGAACTTGAAATTAGCAGGCTAAGCGGCAGGCTCCAAATGTGAGTCTTTCGGATAATAAGTTAAATGTATAAACATCTGTTGCAGCGCCACTTTGACAGCAATCTCAAGGTCGATGGAAATAGACTTGCTACCTTCCTAAATTATGTAAGTAGTGATGTGTCCTGTTTTTATCTTGAAATTTTTCTCTTAAATTTTATCTTTATAGAAAGAGGAGCCTGATGCTTTCAAAAGGTTAGGCACTGGAAATCGTTTGGCAACATTTTTAAACTACGTAAGTACAAGTGTTCAGTCGCCGCTGATTATTGACCTGTTGTGGAAGCCATGATGTTACATGTGCAGTTCAACAGTAATTTAGTTGAAGGATCAAGGATCACAATGTCCTGCCAATAGACATGATATCTTTCAAATGGCTCCACACTAAGCAGAATGTTGCCAATCAATGAAGAAACTTCATTGATTTTACTTTTACATTCCTTATGTTGCTCTCTGGATCATAGTGTCTCATCACAGCTTTATCTTCATTGATTTTTCTCTCCTCCTCCTCACCAGCACGACTTGTCCTCGTGTTTTGGGTTTTTTTTTTCTTGCTCAAGACATAGTTGTCATTATGGACGACAGCTTTTTTATCATCAAATATAGCCCATTCCTTCCTCGTTATTCTTCTTCCACCTGTTTTGTACCATACCCGGGTGGAAAATTAACTTTTTCATATATTGGTTTTATTTCACACAAGTGTTTATTTAATAAAATAAACACTTGTATTCATGTGCACTCTTTTATATTTGTGGGATTTTTCTCAATGTTTTTCTCTAAACAAAGTATAGATCTAAGCTTAATATTTAGCATGAATTGAGAGTGACAGCAGCAAGCATGCAACTTTGTTATAAACAGATGTTGAATGCAGAAAAGGCTCTCTGCAGCCATTACAACCAAAGTCATAATAAACGGAGCCAATCAATGACTGGCATAGAACTCAGCTGATGTGCACAGTTCCACTGCAGACTGGAGTCAGGGGTTCCTCCACACATAAAGTGGTTTGTAGGAAAACAAATGTTGCTTTTATTTAAAAATGTCCAAAAAATAAAGATAAATTCACTAAATTATAAATGATTTACCATGATGGCAGAAAAAGCTGCGTTTCAGGCTTGGGTATGTTTATTTTCCAGTCCTGCTGTTTTCCATTCAGTATCTGTCTCTTCAGTGAAATATAACACCACAGCAAGATTAGATAGTGAAGTTTTTTTTTTTTTTTTTTTTTTTTTTTTTTATCTGAAAAGACCATAATTTTCTATTGTACCCTAATGGCAACATTCATAAACAATGTACCAATCTTTAAATTGTATGTCTAAGTTAAAGGTTTTAAAATATTGCATAGCAGTTTTCAGAATCTCTTTTCAGAAGAGTTCATTCTCATTGTGCTAAACACTGTACCATGGGATTTGGAGCAACTTGTGTTGGTTTGTTAAGTTGCTTTTTCAGTAAAGGAAACATGATCAGATTTGTTTGTAAAGATAAAAACGTCCTTTAAAACTCCTCTATGACTGAGCTCGGTCTCCTGAACTCTTGGAAGAGGAAAACATATTTTTAAGTTAAGAGTTCAATATTAGCCATTGTCCTTTCTGTCCTCATTTTACACAAATGTCAACTCCACTTAAGGTTGAAGTGATTTGATTTTATTAGTATACCAGTAACACTGCTGTCATGCCACAAATGCATGTTATAAAAACAGAATACACCAGTTATTATAAATGTTCTAATTTAGCAAAAATAGATGAGATTTAAACCTTTTTCATATATATGGGTTTGTTTAAAGACTAGCCCTGTGTGGCTGCCTATTAAATTCTTTCAGTGTCTTTAACTAAAATGTTTATCAGTGTGAGAAGACATTCAAGTTAAATATAACTTAAATGGGTGACCAGATGGGATAAGAATAACAATAGTATTGTTAGTGTGATGGTAAAGGTTTATAAAAAAAAAAAAAAAAAAAGTTCTCATTTGTTGTTTTGTTGTTGGTTCACAGATGAGTGATGTTGAGGCAGGAGGTGCAACAGTCTTCCCTGACTTCGGGGCTGCAATCTGGCCAAGAAAGGTGAGAAAACTGGAAAGCGCTGTATGTTCTTTTTTTTGTTTTTTGTTTTTTGTTTTTTTTTACTGTGTGTGAGGTTTTTTCTTTTTTCCAAAGTTAACAAAAAACGATTCAGTATATTTCAATAATCTACTGTATGATTCTGATGATAAAACCTGTTGACGTCTGGGTCAGATCTTATATATCTCGATTACAAACAGTCCCTTTTACAATAATTTTGCCTTCATTAGTTGAATGAAAAAAATAAATTGACTGCATTGTTTGATACCAAGGATCAATTGGAATATATGTTTTTGACTTTATATCTGTCTTGAATTGACTTTTTTTGTAAAGTGCCTTGAAACAGCATCTCTTGTGAATTGGTGCTATATAAATAAAACTGAATTAAGGAAACAGAAATACTGAATTAAATTTTTCTACAGGGAACATCAGTGTTTTGGTATAATCTCTTCAGAAGCGGAGAAGGAGACTACAGGACTAGACATGCAGCCTGCCCAGTACTTGTAGGAAGTAAATGGGGTAAGTCAGTGAATGTAGTTATTTGTAAGGAAATTATAAATGACTAAATTGTAACTATATACATTAAAAGTAAAAGGGGGAAAAATGTTTTCAGTGGTTTAGCATCACTGGCTACTGCTGATTAATAGAAAATTGGCTCTTAAGTTTGGTGCATCAGTAGTTTGTACCCTTAAATACTGAAACACACTATCTCAGATCTCAGTCAGCGTCTTCATTTAACGGTTGTTGGTAGCTTTCCCGAGAATCCATTAAAATGTCTTTGACATACTCTGAGAACACTCCACTCTGGATTAGCACCATTCAAAGGTCTCTGCAACTCGTTCAAACATGACTGGACTGTTACAAGTTTGAAAAAGGCTCCTTAATTGTGAAAGCTGTCAGTGGCACTGCTACGCTATTGGTAGTACTAAATTGATTTTCACTGCTAATTTCTGGGTATCTGAGATGCTCTTCTGCCCTCTTACCAGGCTCTAGACCCTGCAAGACATTTCCACAGCAACCCTGCAATGTATTCCTGTCATAGCAAAACATTTCAGCTCCAGCTTGACTGGAGCCTCTGAGAAGTTTTACACAGCACTGCCACAATGCTGCTGCGCTGTAGTCTTGCACAAGGATGTTTCTTTTACCTTGTCACAATATGTTGAATTTCTCTCTATATGTCGGAAGTTTCTGCACATCCACCATCCATTTCAACCTTGCTATGGAGGAAACATCATAACTTTTTTTTTTCTGTCTTTGGCATATCAGTAGCATGACGGAATGCACTCTTGTGCATTTTCTTCTGTCATCATCAGCTAGGGTTGCACCACCAGAGCCAGCAACTTAAAAAAGCTAAACAAGCTGCTAAAGAAGGCTGGTTCTGTTCTGGGGACTGCTCTGGAACCTCTGGAGATGATAGTGCAAGTAGGGATTCTTCGTAAAATAAACACAATAACATACAACCCTGTTTTACTTTAAGCTTCAGTTTTAGTTTATGTTGTTTGTGCCTCTGTCTGTAGCACCAGGATCTTAAAAATCGTTATTTTGTTTCAATGCATATTATGTATATTGTTGAAATGACAACAAAATCTGACTTCACTTGAGTGTCCACTTCATCAGCGAGGCTTTCTCAAAATCGCTGTAATACTAACCACAGCCATCGCCATCTGCAACAACCCATTTAATAAACTTCTACAATAGGAGTTACAACAACATTTAATTTCCTGTTAGGATTAATAAAGTGTTTTTGAAATTGAAAGGGTTTTTTTGCACAGAGCACTGCTTACCACCAACCTTGCTATCCGGTGCACCAATTTGAACCCAGCACAGTGCTGAATCATGCACACAAAATGCTAAATATGTGTTTTTCACTGATTAGTGTAGGCAGGTTTTTATCTTCAGTCACCCAGCAACCTGAAGAGTAGAGCAGAGTGCATCTTGTCCAGGTTCCTTCGAGCCTTACACAAGGACCCTAACCTGCTGCCACTACAAAGATGAAATTTATAGAACTATTGTGCTCATTCAAAATTGACTTCATAGTTTGGTCTTAATGCAGTGTGAAATACAACAGAATTACAGTACTAGATGACCTGCACACTTGACTCCACTCCTACCCCTCAGGTCATGTATTTTTAGACATGGATGCATACACACTAATCATTATAATCCTAACCTTTGAAGAGATTTTATATCATCAAGTCTGACAGTTCACTGTTGCACACACGAAAAGCTGTTTTCAGTCCAACACATTTTACCTTCAGATTTTTCCATTTTTCTCTGATCTATAATTTGGCCATGAGTAATTACTATTGATATGTCTTAGAGGCACTTGCCATTGCAAGTCATGTGCTGAAGTAGTTATTTAAGCACAAATCTCTAAGAATAATTGGAAGTTAACAGTAAAGCTGTTGAATCACCTGACAAATTTGAATTGCAAAGCAATGAACAGTCCACAATATTTGTGGTAAGTTTATTTTAAGAGCGTGAGGATATCAACAAAAAAAAACTAAAATTTCTTTGATCCTCAACCAAAACGTGGCTTAGTACTTGGTGGTGAAATTTTTGTTAACAGAGGTCAGATGTTTTTTTTTTTTTTTTTTTTTTTTTTTTTTTTTTTTTTATTTTTTTTTTTTTTTTTTTTTTTTTTTTTTTTTTAGTTGGTCACCAGGTGTGTGCACATCAAAGGAGGGACTTTGGTCCCCTTCTTTTTACATATAATCTCTAAATCCTAAATGTTTCAAGGATGTATCTTGGCAACTTGAAGTTTCAGCTCCCTCCACAGATTTTCTATGCGATTAAATAAGTTGGTAAGAGGAGCTTAATGTGCTCCTTTTTGAGCCACTGTTTTGTTGCCCTTGCTGTATGTTTTGGGTAATTGTCATCCTGAAACACCCATTTACATCCCAACTTTAATGTGCTCACTAAGGCCAAAAGGTTCTCCTCCAACATTTTACATGGCCCTGTTCATCGTTCCTTCAAAGCGGGTTTCTGTATACCAGTAGAGAAACAGCCCCAAAGCATAATGCTTCCACCTCCATGTTTGATAGCAGGGCTGGCGTTCTTGGGGGACATATTCTGCATTTGTCTGCCTGAAAAAACGGCGAGTCAAGTTGATGCTGAAGAGCTGAATTATGGTCTCATCTGAGCACATCACATTCTCTCAGTCCTTCTCTGAATCATTCAGGTTTTGATTTGTATTCAGGACCGGCCAATAGATGCGCCTTTATAATCAAGGGGACTTTATGGGCACTGCTTTTGCTCACTCTATTATGGAGACGTGTGTTACCAACAGTTTTCTTGGAGACTGTGGCCTCATCTTCCTTAAGGTCATCAACAAACTCAGTCCATATAATTCTGGCCTGATCCCTCACCACTCTCTAGCCCAAGTGTGGTCGATTGACTGATATCTTGTACTTCTTCCATTTTCAAATTATCTTTCTCACCGAGCTTCTTGCTGGTGGATTTTATCCCATTTCAGCTTTGAACAGGCCCCCAGCTTTTTGGTCTGTTTTGTGGTGGTAGTGGAATGGTTTAAATTGAAGACACTGATTCTCTGACGTGTCTTTGAGAAACAAGTTGAGTTCAATACTTTCTGAAAAGAATAAGTGTAATTTGTATGTCTCATGGGGACAAGTGACAGCAAATCAGAAGTCCTCCCAGTCAGTGGAGGATGAAATATTTATTTCATTTGCATTTATTTCAAATGCAAATCAATTTATCACCTTCATTTAAAGTTTTTTTTGGGGGGATTTGGGGATTTTTCCTTTCTCTCTCTCTCTTAAAATAAACTGACCAAAATAATTCTAGACTATTAATTTCTAAAAGTAAACCTATAAAACAGGGTGTGATGTTTCCCCCACTGTATAAAGATTTGTTTTTAAAACGTTTTTTATTTTTTCTGAACAGATCAGAACTGTTCAGAGAATGATTGTTTGTTTTTTTCTTTTCAAACAAAAATACGCCCCTGTTAACAGAAGCAGTGACATTTTTCAAAAGATATTTCTTCTAAACAGCCCTTCCTTTTTTGTGTGTGTGAATAGTGTCAAACAAGTGGATACATGAGCGTGGACAAGAGTTCAGGAGACCATGCGGCCTCACGGAAGTGGACTGAAGCTCACGCCACGTCTATGCTTACCCTCATTAGTGCCTGTTTTGGACAAAATGATGCAAACAGACACATTGTGCAAAATTTTTCAACATGTCTGTATGACTAAAAAGTGGTTTGCAGGGGATCCGACATCCATCTGTTGAGATAGATTTCAGTGTCTCAGAGTCTTTTTTTTTTTTTTTAGGACCCATATTCATTTGATCAGAAAAATAAAAGAAAACAATTCTGAATTTAATCTGATGAATAACGTGATCAATGCTAAAGTTTTTATTTTCATAAATTCACATCTCTTTTAAAGTAGTATTTTCTGCCACCTTGTTGTTTTTTAAAGTACTAAAAGTACAATTTAATCTCTCAGGTGAATATTTTTCACTACTTGTGCAACTTAAGTAGCATTAATGTGTTATTGATGAGATGTGTTTGTGCAATAGATGTGCTAAATTTATGTTTTACCTACTATACCCATGCTGTCCGTTGCATTTATGGTGTAGTGTGAGTAACAGCTTTTTATGTGGTGCTTACGAACTTCAACACTAACAGCAATAATTTGTTATTCTCAAGGTAATTTGGACCAGAAATATATTATTTCTTCTACAAAACTTCCAGTAAAACACTGTCTACAAATTGTGTGCATTATGTTTTTATTTATAGTATGCTTAAATTATGAAATTTTTGTTTTCCCATTCCCCAAGTTGGCAATCAAAAGGTCAATAAACAATTCATTTTATTAGAACTCCTTGCAATCGATGTTCTTTATTGATCAACAAGTGTAATGAATTATTTTTCATGATAAAACAGTGCCTACAACCACAGGCTTTAATAAATCTTTCATCTGACAGACTATCTTTATTAAGCCTCCTTTGCTCTGGTACCTCAAAGGAACCAAGACATGGCCATCCAGCTGAAGTCTGATGGCTGGGTGAGCACAGGCAAGGGGAGCATTAATCAGAGAAGCTTCAGCTCTGATGACCGTACTCCTCCTATGTTTGGACTCCGCAAATCTGGCTTTCATGAAAAAGTGACAAGAAGAAAGCCATAAAAAGACCCCTTCATATTTTGCCAAATGCCTTGTAGGGGTCACAGTAAAGAAGGTGGTCTGGTCAGATAAGACCAAAATTTTAAATATTTGGCCTACATGCAAAATTCTATGTGTAAAACTACAAATCACTCTGAACAAACCATTCGAACAGTGAAACATGGTGATGGTTGCATCATGGTACGAGGATGCTTTTCCGCCTCAGGTCAGGGTTGGTTAGGAAGATGGATGGAGCGAAATACAGAACAATCCTGGACACAAACTACTCTGAACATAACTTGTAAAAAGATATATATGTTATATAAAGAGATACCTGTTTTTTTTTTTTTTATTATTATTTCATAATGTTCCCTTTTCCATGATGTGTCAGCTTTAGCAACCCATCATAGGTCAGAATTAATTTTTCAACCTACTTGAAATCATGTGGTGGTAACAAATGACGAATACAAGGTAAAAATAAATCCCATTTCTGTTTATTCCATTGTTAGTACTGTTCGGAATACATGTTTCATAATAGTCTTGCAAAAATAGAACATGTTAAATGGATCTTAAAAAAGAAAGATGTGAATTAGTGTTCAGAGTCTGAAAGTATTTGCTCCCAAGTTTGAATGAACAACTGACACACAGTGACAAAAGTTGGTCAGAGCAGCATTAATTCCAGAAAAACTCCAAAACATGAACAAAAAACAACAAAACCCCTTTAAAAAAAAATTATACTAAACCACACAGCCAGTTACAAATGGATCAATTTTAAACAGATTCATTCTAAGTAGTGTGAAACTTTACAGCACAGTTAGACCTCAGAATAATGGCTTAAAGTGATGATGATGTTAAACACAAACGTCCAGGAGTTATGTGTTAAAATGCTCCCTGCTCAGCTTTTTCCTTGCCTCCTGGGTTTCTCCTGGAATGGCTCGTGAGTGAATGACAGAAACACCTGCTAGGTTATTCTAACATTTATCAGTTTTAATTCCAACATTAATATAATTTCTTCACACCCTTGCTA
The DNA here is from genome assembly GCA_014839685.1 of Anableps anableps. Lineage (NCBI taxonomy): Eukaryota > Metazoa > Chordata > Actinopteri > Cyprinodontiformes > Anablepidae > Anableps > Anableps anableps. The sequence goes on along the minus strand of CM026078.1, from coordinate 24,586,342 downwards.
ATAAGCCTGAACATGCCAGGGCTTATGTAAAACTGCAATGTGACTGAGCCTTCGTGACTGGTTATGGTCCACTAGATGAGAGGTAAAGGATGTGACTGAGCTTCTGCAGTTTCTCAGTGTTTTGCTCCAAGGCAAGAAGGTGGCTCCAGTATAGGGCAGATGAAAGTGGATTTTATTATCATGGTGTCTGACTGACACAGATCAAAGAGTAAACGCATTAAGGCACTGAGGCATTCTGACAACTTTTGTTGGCTAGTCTTAAGGTTTGCTGCTGCAGAATGCTTCTTACGTGATGATAATGATTTTGCACGAGTGATTTTAGACAAAATAGCATCTACTATGCAGTGTCTTGCAAAAGTATTCATACTTGTTGAAGTTTTTAAAATTTTGTAACAGTACAATGCACAGTACCAACAGCGTAATTGTGAGGTAGAAGGAAGCTGATTAATGGTTTTCAAATTTAACAAAGAAAAATCTGTATTTGCCCCTTCCTACTCTTGTACCCCTAAATAAACTCCAGAGCAACCAGCTGTGTCCAAAAGTCCTGTAATTAGTAAATAGAATGTGTCTCTGTGAAGTTCTCAGAGGTTTGTTAGAGGACATTAAAATAATAAAAATAATAATAATAATTAAAAGAAATACAATAGACATGTCTGAGATAAAGATAAGAAAAGGTTTAAAGCAGGTTTAGGATATAGATCAGTATTACAAGCTTAGGCCATCTCTCTCTGAAGATGTTAATTTTTAAGTGTTAGAATGGCCTAGTCAAAGTTTAGAAATGAATGCATACAGGGATCTTCAGCAAGACTTGATGCTCACAGATGTGTTCTGACCAATCCGACTGAGCTTCAGTCACTTTGCAACAAAGAAAGAGCAACAATTTCAGTTTAGTGAGAAAATGCAAGACTGATTGAGGGATTCTGATATTTTTGCAGGGCATTGTATGCGCACATCTTGCAAATTGGATTAATAAAAGGTAGTGTTCAACATCCCCTAAGAAAAGCTGTTTTTAACGCAAAGTAGTCAGTGTTCAAAGCTGATATGAGTAATCTTGATTAAAACAGCAAATCTGTAATCCATATTTGACTGGATATTTAAATACAAAGCTTAAAGTGCTCTCAAAACACCTAATGTCCCTTATAATTTGCTTTCTTTGGTTACATTTTTGTTCTTCCAATGATGATATATATATATATATATATATATATATATATATATATATATATATATATATATATATATATATATATATATATATATATATATATATATAAGTATACATAAAAATATATTTATGTAAATATATATAAATACACTTTCTCAGGAAAAAAATATACGTATAAAATTTCCTTTATTTGTGAGTTTTAGTGGGTGGTGACTGAAGATAAAGTTGTGGACCTCGATGGGCCGTTCTCCTGCTTTGCTTCAAAGGATTTTGTTTTGCCCAACATCTGATAAACTCCAACCTGGATCACCTCACGCTAGTAGCCGGTAAACACCTCCTCTGTGAAGTTTGCTGGTGCCAACGAAGTGAGTTCTGCCGTCTGGGTCAGAGGTTTGAGCTCTGTGTACGCAGGGTTGCTGTCGCTTCCCGGTGCGGAAGGGGTGCGTGAATGATCCAAAGCGGCGATGGGCTTGCAGAGCGATAAGAAACGCTGAGAGAAGAAACGTGAAAAGCAATGTGAAGCTTTGTTTTCTCTCGCCTTGGCCTTTTACAGGGAATGTATCACCAAGTCAAGCATTATTTAATGTGTGTGTATCTCTTGTGAAATTTCAACTGAAGAAAACCTAAGTTATGCCAATTTTGTGTTGATTTTACAAAAAATACTGCTTGCTCTGACTTGTTTGTTATGCTTTTTCTGAGATCATCCTCACCTGATGCAGGGGGCCTTGGCCTTGGATTAATTTAAAAACCACAAACAGCGGGATGAGTGAAAGAGAGATTGTGGCAAAAAACCACCCCAAAACATTCGCCCATAGTGGATAAACGTAAGAGTTACTGAACTTCAGTGGGGTATATTTGATAATTGAGAAGATGAAGGTTCCCTGTGAGGAGAAGAGAGAGAGGAGATTTTAAAAAAAACAAAAAAAAACAAAAAAAAAAACATGAAATACTATCAACTTGTCTGGATGTGTGAAAAGCTTAAAATAAATGATCTGACCCCATAGGTTTTTCATAGCTTTAGGTCTGGGGGATGAAATAATAATGAATGATTTGTGTTGATTTGGTAATTTAACCTAATCATTTAATTGGTTCAGTGGAACAGCATGCTCTCTTCCTTTTCCCATTTTGAAGACAAGCTCAAACAAATTGGCCTCTTTTCACATCTTACTTATTCCCCAGGAAAACATTTTTATTCCCCAGGAGGTCATGGATTATGAATTAAAAATTGTTAAATACTCAGATCAATGTAAGAAAATGTATTGATGACAAATATGCTTCAGTAACATTTATTTTACGCTAAGTATTAAGGGGGGAGACCAGTAATTGTGGCAAGTTGGTGAGTTAGTGAGGCTGCCCTACTGCAATAACTTGTTTAAGGTATTTTACAAATCTTTCTCATTTGTATAAATATTTGTTGGCTTTGCTGTAATATGAAACAAAATTACATTTAAGAAACCTCCATAAATGAATGTCATCGATTTTCATTTATATTACATCTCCATGTGGAAGAAATAAAGCCTAGAGAAGTGGGATGGCACATAAATATGATATTTTCAGATGCATGTTTTCCTGGAGCGATCGAGAGCTGATACTTATAAACCTAAATGGAAAAAATAATAAATTATTGTTGCTTAGACACCACAAGAGTTGACCAAGGGATGTAACAACCCTTCAAGTCCTGTGCAAGTGCCTTTTAGGGTTGGCATCTTTATTGCTTATGAATATACACACTGAAAAATCTAATGGAAATTAACACTGACAAGACGGGCATGATGTCAGTGATTTGTTTTACTTACAAAGCAAACAAGAGGAGTGATGTACCGCCAGCAGTACTTCATGAGTGGAAATGGACGATAACCAATCATCTCTGTGATATTGTCATCAAAACGCTCTGCGCCTGGGGGTTAAAGGTATGTGGGACTCAGTGTAGTGTTTGAGATCGTTTCAGATGGTCATAGAGAGAACAAAAAAGTTTCTTGGCATTACTGGGGTATGCATTTGGCAAAATCAAGAACATGTTTTGCTCTCAGAACGGAAAAATTATTTACTATTACTTTTGCGTTTGCCAAAATCCCAAAGATATTGTGTCCTCAAAACAGTATAATAAATTGAGATGCAGTTGACTCACCATAGACCCACCCAATGCTGATAGACTGGCAGAAAGAGAGGATCAGCAGGGTGGAGCCACTGCAGACATGGTGGTCCAACAGCTGGAGCAGGTAAATCCCACCCTTCAAATGAGGACAGAGATGTAAATGTAATTAGGCTTTTGGTTAACAATACAAAACACTTCAAACTAAAATTTTAATTTTTACAAAAGTGATAAATTTACATAGTCAATTTTTTTTGGTTTACTTTAAAATATATATTTTAAGAGAAACCATGGGCGTCATTCCTTTAAACTAAACTGAACTCTTTTTTTTTCAATTCTAATAATACTTTTTAATTAAAAAAAATTGTCTAATTTAAAAGCATGGGAAATGTTTTCAAAACCCACAACATTATGAATAATTTCATGTAAACAGGTCTATTAACATGATTTAGTCTATTCATCTGTTAAAGCTGCAGTAGAGAGTTCTGAGAAAACCCTGAAAATCTGAACAAGCACACCTCACAGGTCCCTCTGCTGTGCTCACTGCTGCACTACAGTCCTCCCTCCACAGCGGAGCCTGCCGTGAACACGCAGGCTAGTAGGCAAGGCCACTGGTGACGGCGGACAAACAGTTTTCCTGTAACGTTAGGCTGTTTCTCCGTCATTAGCACAGCTGCACCACACTGGCAATCCTGAGCTTGAATGACGGTACGCGCTGTGAATGTGATCGACAGTGCTAAGACCTTCCTGCTGGCTCTGATTAGTTGTTTCTGACTGGGAGTGGTGTGTTTCTGGAGATGACAGTAGGACCACAGGGAGGAAGCTGAGGAACTAGATTTTTTTTTTTTTTTCACATTATCTGTCTCATATTCTACTATCAGGACATACTGACACTTTTGACAAATATGTAAAAAAAACAACCCACATTTTTATAAAAATTACATTCTGTAGTTTTGCGTGTTTCAGAACATCAAACCAACTTAAATATTAGTCAAAGACAACACAAAATGCCGTTTTAAATGAAAAAAAAATCCAAATCTAGATGTCCCTGTGTGAAGTCCTGACCAATCCTTTTGAGATGCTGTGGCATGACCTTAAAAATGTGGCTGAATTTCAATTTTGCAAAGATGAGTGGCCAAAATTCCTCCACAGCTGGAAAGACTCATTGCAAGTTATCGCAAATGCTTGATTGCCTTTATTGATGCTAAGGGTCGCCCAGCCAGTTATTAGATTTAGGGGGCAATCACATTTTCACACAGGGCCATGTAGGTTTGGATTTTTTTCTCTCTTAATATTAAACCCCTTCATTTAAAAACTGCATTTGGTGTTTACTTGTCTTTGACTAATATTTAAATTGGTTTGATGTTCTGAAACACTGAAGTGTGACAAACATGCAGAAAAAAAAGAAATCTGGAAGGGAGCAAACACTTTTGCACACCATTGTATGTTAAGCAATGGGGAAGCCAATTACTTCTCAATAACCCAAAATCTTCTCTTCACACTTCTTTTGGGCTTAGTATTGGGTAACAAAGTGCTTGTTGTGGGAAACTAGACACCCAAGATGATTACAAGACTTGCATTGTCAAGAATACAACGCAAGAAACTTGTTCTTGGCATAGACTGAATAGTTGTCTTAATTGCTCAATATGTTTGGTCAGTCAGTTGCCAAACCCTTGATAAGTAGAAGTGCAGAGGGAAACTTTATGGAGATTGCCACAAATACATGTGGATGTTGTTGTAGCTTGGCAACAGGAATGTTGCTAATTACATTATAAACAGCAACAGTACACTATAAGCACCAGATAATGGCTCACAGCTGCCAATATAACTCCTGAACCGATGTTAAGGTAGCTCGATGATGCTAAATGCAAAGCAAACCACAAAAAAACATATTGGGGGAAGCAAAAGACTTGAGACCAATGGTTCACCTTCCAATTAAGTTGTGGTGACAAAATGTAGAACATTTTAACAGGAACACATATGTTTCCAGGTCACTGTAAAACATGCACAAATTAGTAAACACGTTCTTTTTTAAAATATATTCTTTGCGTATTGACGTGTACAAACCTCAGTGACCAGTAAGAGTCCAAACATGCAGGAGATAGAGCAGAGAACAAGCAGCAGCAGCTCCCGCCTGTAGCCTTGACGCAGGTAAGAAGGGAAATGATCAACCAGAGACGTCATCACACACTCTATACCAACAAACTGAAATGAAATAAGGGGGAAAAAAACATTTAGAACACTAATCAATTTATTCATTCATTTATTCATTCACTTGAGTCTTGATGTTACCTGGCTATCTAGTCCAAGCAGAATGATCATGAGGAAGAAACAAACTGACCACACCTGAGGCATAGGCATCATGGCCACAGCACGTGGATAGACAATAAATGCCAATCCAGGGCCTACAAGTATAGAAAAAAATTTGAAATATACAAAATGGATGAAGAAAACAGACCACAATCATAGAATCTATTTAAAAGTTTAAATGCTCTGTTATTTCAATGACTGCAGTGGTTCAGTTCGTCAAACCAAAATCGTTTGTCAAAATTATCATCATGCTATATGCTATATATAAACTACAGTTACAGTTACAGTTACTCAAGTTATATCTAAAATTGTTCAAAGTTAGCATATAGAGCTCACTAGAAACTTATTTGGCTCAGTGCTTGCCTGATTCTGCCACTTCAGAAATATCCACGCCTTGTTCATATGTCATGAAGCCCAAAACAGAGAAAATGGCAAAGCCGGCCACAATGCTGGTGCCACTGTTCAGCAGACAAAAGTAGAAACAGTCCCTGTTGAAAAAAAGATGTGCATTGAAGTGTTTCATATCAAATATTTAGGTAACAAAATGGCATACTTTCTTAAACACTAATAGTAACACAATAATACCAAACTTTTAATTATGTACAAATCCCCGTGACCTGTTCTTTTTTTGCTATTCTTTATTTCTCTTTTGTTTTTTAAACTAATTGGTCTGGAAGTTTAGCATATCAGTTAACCTACACAGTTTACATCCTGTTAACAACAACAAAAAAGATCTCACAGCTCTCACCATTACCATTTACAAACTACTTGGTCACTTGTTCACTGGTTTTCCTATTTTTGACCAAATCTGGACACATTCTGACATTTGCAGGCACGTAGCATTCCACAAGTGCTCCAGCCTTAGGGATGCAGTGACCCAGCAATCTAGGCATCACAAACTGGTTCTTGTCAAACTCACTCAAATGTGATACTTAACAATTTTTTGTTAGCAGCAAATCAACCTGAAAAGCAGACATTTTTCTGACTTTCTTATTTTGTAAATTTGCCCCTGCTGTTGGGCACCATTGCACAAGATAATTAATAATCCTTTAATCAACCATGGGGGACAGTGTATCCAGGGGTCCAGTAATAATTTTCCAACTTATATAACACTTCACATGAAGGCCAAAAAGCTAACATTTTGGCTGATATGGCCAGAACCCTTCTTAAACGTTTTTACTGTGTATGCTTCATCGCGTGATACAAGCTTTAAATAGGATTTCTTATGGCTTTTCTTCCAACTGTGGCTTCCTTCTTGCCTCTCTTTCATAAAGGCCAAATTTGTGTAGCACACAGGTAGTAGTTGTGCATACTCTCCTACCTGAGCTGTGTATCCCTGTAGCTCTCCCAGATATACCATTAACCTCTTTGCTGCTTTTATGATTAATGCTTAGCTGGTGGATGGCCATGTTTTGCTACTTTTGCAGTTGTGCCACACTCAACTACTTACATTTTTACACAACAGATTAAACAGCACTTCATATAATCTTCAAAGACTGGGATAGTGCTTTTACATTCTCTAAAATGTTACCTCTGATATGACTAACCAAACTGTTCAGTTCTATTTGTTAAAAAAAAACAAAAAAAAAACAGTGTTTCATGTATTTTTTCCTTCAGCTTCCCAATTACATACTATTTTGTGTGAGCTTATCAAGTCCAAATAAAATACATTAACATTTGTGGTTCATAAAATGTGTAAATGCTCAGAGAGGTTGAATACAGTTGTAAGGTACACTTATTGAACTTACCTGTAACAGTTATTGTTGTAGGTGTTGTAACTCCCAAGAGAAGTGAGAAAACCAAGACCAATGGCGTAGGAGAAGAAAATCTGTGTACCGGCATCCATCCAGACCTGAAAAATGCATAAAGGTTAGTCTGTGTCAATTTGAACATCTTTCTTAACAGGTATGACATAAGCATTGAATACATTTTCGTACCTGGGGATCTGAGAGGCGAGAGATATGAGGGTAGAGATAATAAATGATCCCGTCCAGAGCTCCTGGGAGGGTAACACCTCGTATCAGCAAAATAAATAGCATAACATAGGGGAAGGTGGCTGTAAAGTACGCTGCCTGTGTGGGAAAAGGAAAGAAAAGATATTTCATATATTCTACAGACCACAGAGAACTAAAATGATATGGAATCAGATGTCAAAAAGGAACTGTTTTAATATACATGCAAGCAAGGAGTGGAAACAGGACACAACCTGCTTGTTTCTTTTACATTAAATGTACATACAGTATGATACACACAAAATAGTGTTGTTCATCTTTTAGCTGTCAGACCTTTCCCGTTGACTTGATTCCTTTCCAGACACAGAAGTAGCAGATGATCCAACTCAGGATGAGGCACAGCGCCAGTTCCCACCTCAGTCCGCCCACCTCTTCGATCCCACCAGAGATCTTTAAAACTCGTTGTCTGGTCACATAAGTGGTGGATGGGGTGAGAATGAAAGGAGGAGATTAGGACTGAATGACAAATGTTGAAATGGAAGAAAACAACGTGTTTTTTCTCTGTCTCTGCTATCTGTCCTCTCAATCCCTAGTGAATTGTTTCCACTCATAGTGGCTGGTTGTGTTGGAGGACACCACATGCCTGTCCTCCAGCCATCCTTTCTACTGTCACCATATGTGACAGGATCAGGAGGTGAGACTGTTGCAAAGTCATTGTGATACAATCCAATGAGTTTGAATAGATAGACAACTTTTTACCAGTTGGCATTATAAACTGAATTTAACATGTCATTGAAGTTTAATCTGTCTGCATGACTGAATTGGATTATATAGTGCTTTACAGCTGCATAGTTTCAAAAAAGCATATTCATGTATTAAAATGGTCCATTCCAAGTTAGTTTTACAAAGTACTGACTCAGGGGGACTAAACACAAATGCAGCCACAGTTTTAAGATTTTTATTTGAAAAGAAATTGAAAACCATGCATCATTTTCTGTCTGATTTACAATGTTGCACTAGTTTGTGGTGTTCTGTCACATTAAGTTCCAATAACAGACATTGATGCTTGTAGTTGTAATGTGACAAACTATGGAAAAGTTCAAGAACAAAGAGGGCTTGCACATGGGCGATGTATTTAGAAGTAGACTAAATAAAAGTTGAAATGCAGCAAATGGGACATTGGGAGATGAGGAACCCTGGGTAAAGAGATGAAACAGAAAATATATAAAAGAAGAGATTACAAATTAAACCATGTAAACATTTGTAAACTCATCCTTACTGCCAGAACTCTACGACTGGGAGAGTAGTGTTCAGTCTGGATTTCACGCTCAGATTCAGACGGTTGTCGAAACATGAGTCTAGTGTGAGAACATAAAAACACATCAGAATGCTACTTTCACACAAATCGAAATGAATTTTTATACTATCCTAAATACAAAATAACTTTAACTTTTAAAACTTTTAAAAGCATCACAACAGTAATCAGTCTTCACAACTGTTAATCAGAATCAGTGCTAAGAATCTACCTGAATTCCAGTAATTCCCACATGAAGCCCATGGCAGGTCTGAACTGAAGGATGAGAACAAATAAAAGAATGCCCAAGCCAGGATCATGACATAAGAAGTTGCGCTGAATGCGATGATAAGGTGACTGGCATAGCCAATGCCTAAGGTGGAAAAATAATAAATTATACACTGGCACAATGAAAGTTTTTTTTTGTTTAATTATATCATACAAATAAAGCTCTTAGAAAATAAAGCAAGACTGATGAACTAAGGCAAAGTACTCTGTCATGTGAAACTTGAAACTCATTTTACTCACACCCCCGTTAAAACTGAAAGACTAATGAGCATACAATATATAATATATATAACAGGAGTTTTAAAATTTAGAAAGGTCAGCTGGATTGGTTCTAACCTATTAATCATATGTCTGTTGGAGAAGGGTTTTTTCAGAGCAATAATTAGATGATTCAGAAAAAAATGCTTGAGAAACTATAACATTTGGTTTGATGCACAACAGCTCAAAGGAATCTGCTATAAGCTTTCTCTTTCAAAAATATTTAACATTTGTTTAATGAAGGAAGTATGATGGTATGTTTTGAGTTTTGAAGGTGTTTTAAGAAAGTAAAACAAAAATATTCATTTCATTTGTCAATGTAATCTGTCACAATAAGTCATTGTTATAGTTTCACTCATATCGAAGGGAGCATGAGCAAAATGTTTTAACTAATAGCATCAAGTATTTTCCTGGCTAAATCAAAACAAGAATTCCATAAGGCACTATCTTTTGACCGCTGCTTTACTAACCGGATAATGCAGGTCACAACTTTGTGACATGCCCAAATAAAACGTGTGATGCCGTTGCAGAAATTCAAACCTCAAATTTACAAAAAAAGATTCAGGGTTGCTGAATGCCTTGGAATTATCTCTAAATACCAAGAAAATAAAGTCTGCCTATTTACTCATAATCTTTGAGTTTTGGACTCTTTGAATGTCAGAAATAAGTGCAGCCCTGTTGAACAGGTAAAAGAGAGGATGTTAATTCTGGATTTAGCCAAATTACTAAGCCTTATTTTGTAATAAGCCTTATTAAGTAATAAAATAAAAATTTTGAATAGTATATTTACTGTTTGTCAGACTGTGTAATTAATCTGTGTGTAATTAATCATTTTGGTCCCCGACCACTTTTTAATCTGGATTCCCTTAATGTTTATTTCCTGATATACTTCCACACATCAGTGAAGGGCATTTTCCATGAGAATATAGCTTCTCCTGACAGTTGGTTATCACATGAGAGATTTCATGGCCTCGCCTGTATCTTCTATTTGCTTAATTTATTCTTGCTGCACAGTGGAGCAGTTGGTAGCACTGTTGCCTTGCAGCAAGAAGGGTTCAAATCCCGGCCTGGGGTCTTTCTGAAAGGGGTTTGCATGTTCTGGTACTCCGGCTTCCTCCCACAGTCCAAAAATATGTTAGGTTAACTGGTCTCTCTGAATTCTCTTGTTTGTCCTGTCTGTCTCTGTGTTGCCCAGTGATGGACTGGCGACCTGTCCAGGATGTACCCCGCCTCTCGCCCGATGACCGCTGGAGACAGGCACCAGCACCCCTCGCGACCCTGCAGGATAAATGTATTCAAATGACAGGTGGATTTATTCTTGCAATGACCAAATGTGCACCAGATATTCCTTGTTGGTACAATGTTACCACAATGTAAAATCCCACTGCAATTGCTCTGTAAATTCTGAAATATCCTCAAAAAGCTGCACTTAAAAAAAAAAAAAAAAAAAAAAAAAAAAAAAAAAAAAAAAAAAAAAAAAAAAAAAAAAAAAAAAGTATATGCTGGATCAAAGATAACGGTATGATATCTGCTATGTGTTAAAAAAAAAAAAAAAAAAAAAAAAAAGTCTGACGTTTCAAATTTTCTGAGACTTTTAAATAATCATTAAGAGTTCAGTTTAGTTCAGCGTGTTTTACCTTGAAAAAGCGGACAAATATGTCGCCAGCATGTGATTCCCCCTTGGCTGGTGTATTGCCCCAACGCAGTTTCAAGAAAGAACAGGGGTATCCCACACGTAAATATGAACAAGATGTATGGGATGAAAAACACACCTGTAAAAGAAAAAAAAAAAAAAAAAAATCTTCTAAATGACAGCAGCAAGAAGATAAGAGCATTGAGGAGCAAAATCCAGAGCGTCACTTGTGCTTAAAAACACTCACCTCCACCGTTCTTGTAACACAGGTATGGAAACCTCCAAATATTCCCAGGTCCGATAATCGCTCCCATCACGGTGAGTATAAACTCCGCCTTGGTCCCCCAGTGGCCCCGTTCCTGCACATCTTTGGACTTCTGTGTGTATCCGTTTGGCACGCAAACCGCCGGGCTGCTTTTCATCACGTTCGTTGTCATCTTCAGTCTCCGAACCTTTTGTTTGATAGAAGGAAAAAGTTCTTCCGTGCACACATAGGCCTAAATCCTGAGCGTTCTGAGCAAACTCCTTAGTAGGAGTACATAAATGCCACGGTGGGGGGGCTCGAGAGAACTGCAGTGATGTGAAAGGAGCTCTTTTATTATCGAGGGCGTTACTTTGCAGGGTAACAGAAAGTGCATAGGCTGGAAGACTGGAGGAGGAGAATTATCAGGTTTTATTCTTCCAAAGTGTGTGTGTGTGTGTGTGTGTGTGTGTGTGTGTGTGTGTGTGTGTGTGTGTGTGTGTGTGCGCGCGCGCGCGCGCTGCTGCCTGTTGGATGCATGCACGGGTAATCATACGTGATCGTCAGTCTTATGTCTCAACAGCGGAAAAAAAGTGAATAAAATCATGTTGGTTACCAAAATCACAATTTCAAAAATGATAATGCCCTCATCACAATTGAATTATGTTTTGGTTTTTTGTTAATTCTAAATTTATTCACCTCCAGTGGTGGTTTTTGACATGGGCCATTTGGGCAGTTGCCTATAGGCAGTATTAGAAGGTGGGGAAGTTTACAGTAGGGATCTTCAACTCCAGTCCTCAAGAGCGAGTGTCCTGCAGTTGGTTTAGATGTTTCCCTGGTCCAACACACCTGAATCAATGGCTGAATTACCTCAGTTTCCTGTCAGTTTGGGTTAAGCTTTCTGAAGGAAAGAAAGGTTCTTGTTGTCTGTCCAAACTAACACTGAATGCTTAGCTCTGTTAAGACAATGGGGTAAGTCCTCAGAAGCAAGTTAAACAGCTAAGAATTCACAGTCACTAACATAATTCCATTCTAAGGGGGTAATATGTTTTCTATATTTTATTCTGTATTTTAATTCATGTTTATGTTTTCTATTTACAATTCAGTCTTAATTCACTTTTCTCAGCTCGCCGGCTCTAACATAAATGACAAAATAGATCCAGAATGGGAGAGGGGTGACAGATGAGCATTCAAACTGTTTGTTGTCTCTGCTTCAAGAGGATTGGTCAACATGAATTAGTCAAGCCTGTGTGACAAGATTAGTTATGTATTCCAGTTCACCACAGGAAGAGCTGGGCCATAGCAGTGAGACTAACACTTTATTTCTTTATTTCATCGCCAAGGAGCTCCAGCTAAAAGAGCTCCATGTTACCGTTGTACTCATAGAGCTAAGACATTTTCCTTGCTTCTTTGCCAGCCATCCTACCACAACGCCGCCACAACAGGTTTTATATACAGGACTCCTGCTCTTGCACCATCAGTTCCAGCACTGATGTAATGGAGAACACAACATTAGTATTGGTATTAGCTTATTGGCTGGATGAGAAGATGTAGCAGGTGATTTTTGAACAGAGCAATGTCCATCACAGAGCAGTACATTATACAAAGTAATTTTAATGAGTGTAATTAACAGTTTTTGTGCAGACAATATACTAAATCTATGTGTTTTACACTGATCCAATAAAGAGATTGCAGTGAGGTCTTGAAGTTCCATGAAAATATTTGGTAGATTAGTTCCAATAAAGCTGCACAAAAGTTACCTCACAAAACAGTTCAGTTTCTGAACTTTACTAGTAAGTTCCAGGAAAGTTCCGGGAAATCAGCTGGAAAGTTCAGCCACAGTAAATTACCTTATAATATAGCTCAGTTCCTGAAAGTACCCTCTAAGTTCAGAGAAAGCTCTGGAAAGTAAGTTCTGAAAAAGTTTCCAGTAAGTTCCACAAGGTACCTGGTTAGTTTTGCTAAAGTGAAACTTGCCACATAACAAAGCTACGTTCTTAAAAAAAAGAAAGTCTAATATATCTGTTATACCCAAGTAAGTTCAATGAAAGTTCTGTTAAAAATCCATTAAAAGATTTTTAATGGTACTTATAGGATATTTCTTAGTTCAGGAAATATCCTGTAAGTACCATGAAAGTTATGTAAAAGTTCCCTGAAAGTTCCATAAAGGTTCCCATATGTGGTAACCTCATAACTTCTATAACAGTTCCAGAAATTTCCTAGAAGATAACATAAGTTCCAGCAAGTGCAGGCTGCAATATGTAGGGCTACTAAAAAGGTTACCAGTCAGAAGTGCCCAAGCTAGGTTTCTTTTGCTTATGTGGATGTTTTGTCAAGAGGGCAATGGGGCACCTGTTGCAGCTCAGAATCTGCTTAGAGTTTTGAGATCTCATTTGAATAATTCTACTCAGAACAGAAATTCTTGATAAAATAATTTGAAATTAAATAAACCTTTAATTAATGAGTGAAACACACACACACACACACACACACACACACACACACACACACACACACACACACACACACACACACACACACACAAATGACTGAACCTTAAAGAGGTTCTCAAACCACTTTTTTGGCCAACCCTCCTTGAGAGGAATTTTTTTCCAGTGCGCTCCTTTCCTCATCCTTAAATCTGTGGCCAGCACAATCCTGTCCGCAGCCATAAAAAAAAAAAAACAGTTAGTTTTAAGTTTAGCTGAGCAAATTACAAAATGAATTCTTATCTTTTATTTGCCCAATTTCCATGTCAAAAAATGTAAAAGGATTGTAATGTTCAGTATTTGGATTGGTAATATTGTTTTAGCACTCAAAAACCACATTTGTTCACATTTATTCTTAAGCCATAAAAAATAAGGAAAACCATTCAATCAGCATTTCCCAAGAAAAGGCAATACATAATTTGTTAACTATTAAAAACCTTAAAGTCGAAAGTTTGAAAAGTTGAAAGTCAAGTATTATAAAGATACTGTGTCCAAAGATTGTCTAAAACCTGGGGTGATCAGCCTGCATGGTGGCATTTGCAATCGACACAACACAAGAAAAAAAAAAAAAAAAAAAAGACAATAAAATATTCATCCAAAATGTCTAAATCAAAGCTTGGTGAGCAGCAGTTTCTGAAATACAAAGAAACCAACACATCTGTTGAAGTTGACGCAGCAGCAGTAAGTATAGTGTGTCCTCCAGCTCATACCACCACTGAGCAAAGCAGGGGCTGCAGTTCCCAACTGAGCAGTAAAACTTTTATTTTAGAATCCTAAAGCCACATAATAGCAATAATTCTAGTCAGGTCTATTACAAAAGCCCTTTTTGTATCATTATAATTGTTATTAATTTAACTTGATTCACTTCAGTGCTATAAATCAGTAGTTGCATTAAGCCTGCATCCTGACTACATGAAACATAATGTCCTAGTCAAGTCAATTAAATAATGCTGCTCAGGTTAGATTGCACATGTCAAAATCCTACTAAGTACAGCAAGTCTACAGAGATTATCTGCTATCTCAGCAACAGGTAGGGCACTCTTGTCCTAAAAAGCAATATTTTTGTTGGCCAGTGTTACGACCTGTCAAGGGGTAACCAGATGGCAGCATCACAAATCCATCCTCAGATTTCAAGCAGCCATGAAATACAGTTTGTTACATTTCAATCCAGTAATTTATTGTAAAAAAAAAAAAAAAAAAACATGAGATTACAGATCACAACCTGAGGAGTTTAAGTGACTTCAGGATGAACTATAATGCCAAAACAACAAACAAAAGGAAACTGCCTACTCAAAAACCAATCTTACTTCACAAAAAGAAAACACCAAACCGACCTACCTAACTTACAAACTAAGAGAAAATCGAACATGAAAATAAACAGCAGTTCACCCCCACAAAGCTCCGTACACAATTCAGTAAGACCAGCAATAACCATGTCGCTGGTTGGGATGAGAGGATGGATGAAGAGAAGTTCTTTTATATATGTCTCTTCCAATGGCCACCAATTCATCGTCTCAGCATCCACCAATCAGCAGCAGGCACCTGCACAGTCAGATTTACATATTAGCCTCACCCCGCCCCCTTCTTACAACACCAGTCCTAACAGCCAGCAATACAAACTAGAGAGAGGTGTGCCATACTGCATATTTTGGTACCAAGTAAATACAGGGCCAATGTCACCGATACCGATACGTGTTATTTAAGTATATCATCAGACTTCTGACCTTTAGCCATTTTTGTGGTTCTTCTTTTGAATTATTTTGTTACAACCCAGGACAAACTTTAGATAAAGTTTATAGGTGTTTTCAAAACACTTAACATATCAGTAAAATATATACATGATAAACAGAAACAGAAAAACAAAATAAATTTATGTGCATTGTTTTCTAAATAAACAAAAAAATATAATTTGAGAGGAGATCAAAGCAAAATATTTTTTTATGGTAGAGCTGAGAAACTACATTACAAAAATAAAATAAAATTTCAGAAGGGAATCTGAAACTAAAGTATCGATTTTACAATGCTAGTATCGATCTAGTATAGATGCCGACTTGGTATCGATATTATCAATATTTTGGATGGATCTGCCCCCCTCTAATACAAACAGCTCACTTCCTTGGTCTGACCCTGACAAGAGGAAACCCCATTAAAACAGTAGTGACATTATCACCCCAGTGCAGCTAATAAAATTCGCAAAGGCTTAAGTGAAAAGAAATATTTCCAGACTTGAGGTTAGTCCATATAAATTCCTTGCTATTAAACAATTTCATTGCCATATAGTGGTACTATAACAATGTAGAAGTGAATAGGAACAACAGCAACTCAGCTATAACAACAATACATGCTGAGTTGCACTGTGCAGAAGTTACCTACTGTCTACAGAGTCAATAACTAGACCTCCAAACCTCACAAGCCTTTAAGGCTTGTTTAAAAAACAGAAGGGTAAAAAGGGTAGAAAGCTTCATGAAATGGGTTTGTCATGACTGAGGAGCAACATCCATGTGTTAGTTGTTTACCTGCTCAATCTACACTTGAGATGCTTTGGTTGCATTTCAAAACTTGAATGGTTATGAAACTTACTGGTGAGGAGCGTCGATCACACGTTAATGATTTGGGTTGGCAACACCTCAAAAAAAAACCTGTGGGAAAAAACTGGAGCTAACTGGAAAATAGGAACAGATGAAACAATATCGTCATTCCATATGTTCCAGGAATTCCAGATGGACATTTACTAAATTCACGCTCCCATACAAAAAGCAAAAAAGAAGCAATCTGTAGGGGGGGTGAAAAGTGATTTTAAAGCACTGTAAAGGGTAGCAGTAGAAAAAAAGCAAAAATAAAAAAGCTAATCAGTGAGTCCTACAGCAGCCTGAGTCAAAAGCATCATAAATACAGAGATAGATTAGGATAACCTAAGCCACTCTAACTCAAGACATTATCAAAAAGGAGAAAACAAATGGAAAACGAAAGATGCTGAGTGCACCTGAGGCAAAGTGGGAGAAAGTTTGCACACCTATTAGACATTATTAGATTTTTTTGGCTTTAATTAAAGTAATTTTTAAAACAATAAGAACAGGAAATGAAAGGATACTTAGTCTGTTCCTATAATACCTTATTTCCTTTCATTAATTTTCATTAGAATTTGGCCTAAAGTGAAGCCCAAAATCTATCATTCCTCTGACAGATTTAGGATGAAAGTAAACGCTGAATTAGACCAACATGTCTCTCTTTACTGGAAGCAACATGCATGGGAGTGGCCAGCAAGAGCCCTGACTTGAATCTGAAGGAGAATCTATTAAAGGAGCAATAAATCAGGGTAATGGGAAGAGACCTTCCAAACACATCACCTTTACTCATCATCAATTTACCTGTGGAAACATGCAAAAAGTCAGCAATTATTAAGAGTTCAATGAAGGTAATGTCAAAAAACATTTTTGTATTAGTTAGTTATTGAGAATGATATAAATCCTTTTCACATGCCGTTTTAAAAAATAAAATATAAATAAAAACATACTTTTTTGTCCAAGTTGATATTTGTTTTACATTGTAATATTATCTTTTGAGAAATACATCTCATTTCCCTATCAGAAGCAAATTATTTAATAATAAATCTAAATCCAGGGATACAGATTTCAGTACATTTCAAAGCAGCTCTACAGAAAAAAAAATAGTATTCTTTTCCTTCTCTTGGTAGCTTAGCTTTGTTTTTAATAATCCAAGCAAATTAATTAAATGTGAAATAAGTTTTGGTATTCTATGCATAAGAACTATCTTGCTTGTTTTGTAAGTGGTGGTGTGGTGATATGGGGGTCAAGCTGTACTTGGCTTCACAAAAAGCTGACCTGGGCCACAAAATTTATATTTACTTTTTAAATGAAAAAATGTTATAGAAAAACCATATATTAGATGGCTCAAAAAAATTCTTCTGAGCTAATATCATGGAGGAAATGCAAAATGCGGTTGGAGGTTTTGCAGCTTGAAATGCACCATCCAAATCATTAACGTATGCTTGATATGTTCTATTGAGCGTGAGCACGATCACCTGTGATCAGCAGAATGATTCATTTGACTGGCTTAACAAGCTCTCGCAGGTGATGCCTCATTAGACCTAACAACATAAGCTTTAAGCACAAGCTTCATGACTCCTTTATGCTGTTTTTGATGCATTTTAGTGACTGTACAGCACAGCCACATACCAGTATAGCTGCATAAACATCGTAAGGTATTCAACCTATGTAGCGACGGCTTGTTCATGAAGAGGATTTTTAAATAAAATAAACAGTTTTTCAGAAAACCCTTGAAGTTAATGCATACCTGACTAGCAAGCTACTGTAATTTGCAAGTGTAAAAGAGCCTTGTGTGAGCAGCGCACCAGAACTCACTAAAACTCATTTCCTGCTATATACTGCCTTGGTTTCAACTCCAGATAAATAGACAATTATTTAATTATTTTAGCTGATTTTTTTTTTTTTTTTTTTTTTTTTTTTTTTTTTAATGAAATAAAAAAGTGGCTCTTAGAATCAAAACAGCAGAAAACCCCCAAATAAACTCTCCAGTATCCTGTTAAAACTTAATAAAAAAAAAAAACAAAAAACAAACAAAAAAAACAACATGCACATCTAAACACATTGAATAGCAACAAGTTATTTTTATTACAGTATTTCTATTAAAAAGTTAAACAGCTGTGTTATAAAGATTCTTTAAAAATGAAGTCTATATTTCAAGCATTTATTTTTGTAAAAAATGTATAATCATGGCTTACAGCCCATTAAAGCAAGTATTGGTACTGTTGGCAGTGCATATAGGTGCCAAGTCCAGCTGGAAAATTAAATCAGCGCCTCCATAAAGCTTGTCTGCAGAGGGTCACATGATGTCCTCTAAAATTTCTTGGTAGATGTATACGCTGACACTGGACTCGATAAAACACAGTGGACTAAAACTGGCCCATGGGTCCTCAAACCATCACTTATTGTAGATTCTGTGCCTTTCCTCTCTTTGTCTAGACTCCAAGATCTTAATTTTCCAATGAAATGCAAAACTTACATTCATCAGAGAACGTAGAGGCACTAGGGGCATTCAATCCAGGTGCAGTTCACACCTTGCAAATTTTCCCTGAATATCTCAAACAGGCGTCATTTTCTACTACACTTTTACCTTCTACTAAACTTTCCATTAGTATGTCTAGATACAGAAATACTAGATACTAGAAAATATTTGTATGGGTGTAATGTAATATTTAAATTTTCTGAGAAATTGAATTTTGTACTTTTGTTCGCTGTAAGTAATAATTATCAAAATTAACAAAAACAAACGCCTGAAATGTATCATTTTGTCAAATGAATCTATGTAGCGTATGAGTTTCATTTTCTGAATTGAACAACTGAAACAAATTAGCTGGATGATACTCGATGTTATTAAAAAAGACGGACAAGGAAGATTGCAGCTTTAATGATCTCCATCGAAACAAAAAAAAAAAAAAAAAAAAATACAGAAGGATATGACTTGTTAAATCCACCAGCTGGAGAAGCGAAGGGCTTCTTTGCACTGTGCTGAAAATGAGTGAGCTCATTCTGGCTGCATGCGGAGGAGGGCGGGGTTTCCAGCATCATCACCACCGGCCATCACTGCTTCATTGTAGGGTGCTGCTGCTCATCCAGACATCACCGCGGTGGAAACCGATTTGAAAATAATTCTAATAGCAAAACAGGAAGATGGTATGGACGGTGTTTCTTATGTGTTAGGACTTCACACCTGATGAGAACTCCATCCGAGGTGAGTCGGTGGAAGCGGTGCGTTATTGTGGGTGTTTGTTTTATCATCGTCTTGATGTGGGAGTTAAGTCGGACTAGCGGGCCTGTTGGCTGGAGTCTGATTTACTGGTAGCACCGGGAATGTTATTTATTAACTGAGTGAGCTTCGACAAAATATTTAGGTAGCTGCCACCGTCATGCATCACAATACGAACCTTGCGGCGTGTTATTTCGTTGCGTAGCGGCGGTTTAGTCTGCACGTCTGAGCCCGGCCTACACCGGTAAACCCTTTTAAAGATGCTGGGAACGATCCTGACTCGGTGCTCCTGGGAGGTTTTCCACACCACTGAGGCGCACACTGCATCGACGCTTCTTCCACGTTTGCCTGGATTCAGTAACCGTATCTGCAAGTGCAGGCAGTGTGGTAGCTGTCAACACCTGGCTGTGTATTAAATAAAGCCGGATGCAAGTACGTTTGGGCTGTAATGTGAAATATCCGGCATGGTCGTTTCTTCTGCGCGGCGAATTACCACACATTACTTGACCATCATTTCAGAGGATGCTGCAGTGATGCTGCAAGACGATGCGAGAAGGCTGGCAGGGCCTTCACTGTGAGCTGGAGCCTACAACTAACATCATGGTGCTACAGTGGACGGGAAGGAAGCGATCCCAGTGTTGTTTCAGGGTCATCGCCGAAGTGGGCCACAAGTTAATTGTTTATAGATCTTACTGAAATTCTGAAAGTAGGCCTGATCCATCGCTGTGGCACACATTTGAAGATCATAATGTAGCAACAGTATGATGTATAGTGCCACGTCAGTAGGTTTTGTTATGTGAATGTGTTTTATTTGATTAATTTTCCTTTCTGTCAACCAGTTTTCAAGCTTTTCCTGTTTATTTCTATTCACCTGGTTATGATTACTAATCAACGCACCTGTTCTTCATTCAGGGATGAATTCCTCAGGTTTGTTTTGTGCTTTTATTTGCCCATTTCCAAATCTTCTGCTTACCTTTGATTATTCCTGTCACTGTGAGTGCTCATTCTATGATTTGAAATATTAGGTATGGGCTGTTATGAGATTCTCATAGTCAGTGGTGGTTCTTGCATAAGCCCGCCTTCTGCCCCCCCCCCTCGTTTCTTTTTTTTTTTTTGTTTTTTTTTTTTTTGTTTTTTTTTTTTTTGCTTCTTTCAGTCTCCAGTAGTGCTAATGCAGAAAAACAGAAAAACAATGAATTGCTATTTTCTGTTTTTTACAAATACAGTGAAGGTCTCACACATTTTAGTTCTCACTGTGATTGAAAGAATCTCTGTTTCCCGTACACTGATCAAGTTCAACTTTGACCAGTTTAAGTATTTCATGTTTTGAAGTAGAGATGAGCAAATGCAACCCAGGATTTAAAAAACAACAACTTTGAAATCACCCTTTAGTTTGAGGCAAAACAGCATTAGTTTTTTTGTTGAAAGATGATCATCATGGTCATTGTGAGTAACCTTTCACGCAGTACACAAACTAGATAAAAACATAATCAAACCTATGTAGAATGACTAGAACCATGACAAAAATGGTATATACATTTTAAATCTCACTTGAAAAACCACACTTTTATTTCTTGGTTTTTATGTCAGTATGAGATTAATATTAATTGTTTGTGTTTTTAGGAGTTTTATTGTTTTTGTTTGTTTTTTTTTTTAAACCTCCATCTTGTTTTATCTGTTTCACAGCACTTTGGTCAACCACGTGTTTTTTTTTTTTTTTTTAATCTATAAAATAAACATGACACATTATAATATGGTACATTTTGGTTAATAAATAAAAACAAGACTTTAAAATAGCAAAATATAACTTTCCATTCAGGAAAAAATATTTCACTTGCAGTAGGTGCCTCTTACTTGTTTTTGCCAAACAAGTAAGAGGCCCTAAAACTTCATTCTACATGACTATTTTATAATTCATTTCATAAAACGTAGTCAACACACATGACTGAACTGTGGCTAAAACTTAACTAAATTTCAGTCACAAGACTTTGACTAAAACTAAATTAAAATATGCTGTTGAGACTGAACCATAATTAGAAGCTATAAATGACATACTAACTCAAGAGGGATTATCCAGCTGTGATGTAAGACCATATTTTTTTCTACTGTGCACAACCTTCTCCTAAATGAACATATAAATAAGCAACAGAAAATACATTTGGGGGGAAAATGACAGATAGCTTTTTTCTCAGTGAGAGGCCATGCTGCCCTCAGACAGAATGGCAACCTGGGCAGTTAGCTACATTGCCCACAAAAACGCCCCTGCTTACAGTATGATAACATTGAGTAGAAAGACAACATTCACCTGCTTAACATGATATAATTGCTTTTATATAGAAACACATTGAATTACTGCTGATGCTACAAAGCAATTTGTTGATTATTAGACTTATGTTGTCTAAACCATATATGTATTATTTTGATTTTGATGAAAAAAACATCAGGTAGATAGAAAGCCATACAGTATGACATAAAGAAATGGAAACAGAGCGAACAACATAAATTACAATGTATTAAACAGCAGCTACATGATCAAAATGTTTAAAAAGTAAAAAAGCATCACAATGTAAAGCATAAACAGTAATGATAAATATGAATTAGAATAATAAATGTGAATCTAAATACATGTCAAAGAGCATTAATGAAACAGTAGTAAAATGCATTTCTTGAGCACAGCTGGGAATAGTGCAGAAGATAGTTGAATAGACATAATTTACTGACTGCAGACAAGATACACAAGTTATTTGCTGTTATGAAAAGTGGTTAAGGATGTAGAAGTTCTGTGAATGATCCTCATTGCACCACAGTTTCACAGTAGCTCTTTATTTGCACTAACTATTTGTAGTTTTCAAGTTTGTCTTTCTTGTAACTGAGGGAAAAGTGTAAGAACCTTCTTTCAGCCAGCTGACTGGCAGTTTGAAGCAACTAGTGGGGGACAGGCTGGATAGCACCTCTCAATGTTCAGCAGGAGAAAATGCAGGTTACTCCATGCCTTCATCACATGAACATTTGAGTCCTTTCAGGAACAAACCATGACAGAACTTGTTTGAAGAACCTACATGGAGCCATTTAAAAAAAAGAGGAACCAGGCAATATGTTCCTTTTTGTATGGACGTTCCCCTTTTCTGCTATAGTCATATGTTCTAGTGAATCTGATAAATTAGTTTTACTTTATCATTCTAAAAGCTGGTTGATAGGAGTTGATCATTTTGGGTTATCTTTGGATGTGCCTCCTATTTAGCTTTATACTGTATTGAATTCGATTTCAACTACATTTGCTTCTGTCAGACTGCCCCAGGGCAGCTGTGGCTCCAATCAGCTCGCCATCATCAGCGTGTAAATGGAAATGACTGATTTCATTGTAAAGGGTCTTTGAGTGTTCTAATAAAGCACTATATAAGTCTGATGTCATTTGAAATATGTATCATATGGGATATATGATGTCATTTAAAAAGTGTTTCCATTCCAGCTTTACCGTAATTATTATAAAAGACAAATAAAGTGATCGTAAATGGATACAAAAAAAGAATAACGGTTTATCTAATTTATGTAATCAGTTGTTTGATGTAACTATAACAACAGTTGCAAAAGTGTACTTGAAAAATGTTCTGTACATTAAAAAAAATCACAGGGTATTTCAACAGAAGCTCTTTGACAAGTTGTATTTATGAAGACTAATAAGATGCAGGATTTTAACCTCTACTTCATTATTTGTGCGTCATTATTCGTATATAATTTAGTTTACAGATTAAAAATAAATTCAATTTTAAAATCTAATGATGGTTAAGAGCTACACATGTCAGAAATTATCAAATAATTGCACATTCAAACTGTATAGCTGATTTGAACCCTTGGTGTTTTCATGCCCCATCTGCTTGTACATTGCTTTGGGATTATGGATACAGGAAAAATGATTACAAAACTCCTTCTTGGCTCAAAATAACCGTAATCCACAAATCAAACTGCTGACCATTAAGGCGAGTGTGATAAGACTTTGAACCATGTTACATCATAACACCCAGACTGATTAAAGTTATGCTCATTTACTTTAGGGAAGCTCTTTCTGCTAGTCTGCAGAGTATTTGCTGATTCAGTTGCATAACCAGGATTAGCAGGAAGCTAAATTGTCCTGAAATGTAAGAGTGTGTTTTCCTGAAAAAAATAGGGAATGCTGGAAAGACGTAGACAGTTGGTGGAGCAGTTACAGCCACATGGACATCCAGTCACTAAAGGGATCTTTCTGTCTGGGTCTGCTATTAGAGAATAATGAGATCACTGCCCAACATGTGTGTTACAGACACGCTCAATCCCGCAAAAAAAAAAAAAAATAAATAAAAAAATAAATAAATAAAAAATCATATTGCATTTTGGGATTTTTTGATATGTCAACAGACAGCTTAAAAAGAATTAAATACAAGTAACTATACTGACCCATTGAATATTTTTTTAATTTCAGTTAACTTCTTTTCTTTTCTTTGAAATGTTCACATTCTGTGGCTGGGCTGTCAGCAATGGTGGAAATTGTAACACCTGCCCTGGCCAAAAGTGGGTACATTTATGAAA
The DNA here is from genome assembly GCA_014839685.1 of Anableps anableps. NCBI lineage: Eukaryota > Metazoa > Chordata > Actinopteri > Cyprinodontiformes > Anablepidae > Anableps > Anableps anableps. The sequence continues at coordinate 24,562,270 of CM026078.1, read as the reverse complement.
TGACAAAATATTGGTAAAATCTCAAAAAATAATTTAAAAATTCATAGATGTAATACAACCACAAAACTGTAAAAGGCCATATACATACTGATGAAAGTTAAGTTTAAGTTCCATCAAACACAAATGGTACCATACCATACCAATGGAGTGGTTGAGTGGTAAATTTCAAAAACATTTATAGATAGCTGACAGCTCAATTTTTAATAGCTCTACCAAAGCATTAAATTATTAAATCATTATAATAATCATAATTTTTTTGAATTGTTGAAAATATAACACATGATTATCAAAATATTTTTAGGTGAAAAAATGTGTTTAAATTGTAAAATGAAAAACAATCTTTGGATTTATTGTTGCATCATTTCAAAAAACAATACAATATATTAAGAACTAAATAGATATTACAGTTACAGAATCAACATTGGCACATCTGAAGACTTTTTTTGTTGGAAAGAGATCTATTAGTATATTGGCATTATCATGTTTGAGCATAGGACATAGCAAGCTACATTTTCAGGTGAAGGCCTAATCCAAAGGCTGCAGATCACACAATGTCAACATTAACCAATCAGCTCTGCTTCTGCTAATCCTTCCATTGTGTGACCTGCTTCTTGTGGCACAAGTTTTTATTTTGACAGGTTGTTCAAAAAATAACTTATGGGGGTAGGAACTTCATTCTGGACCTGAAGCAATTTAAATTCTGTTCCTCTCAATTCCTTCTCCAGACTCTGGGACCTTGATTTCTGAATGAATTGCAAGACACTTAGGACCACAAACCACTCTCTTTAGCTCAGTTAAGATGTATCTGACATTGTCTCTGGTTCAGGAGCAGCATAACAAAGAGAAATGCAACAGTTGTATACCATGTTTTGGATACATCTGTCTGTGGTACCACCTTGAAGAAGCTGCAGACCTGATGTGAATTCCCCCAAACCCCTGAATGGACTTTATTTCACAATCCTCTCCAGGCTGCAGTTATCACTGTTTCTTGGGCACCATTTGTTTCACCACACTTTTCCCTTCCACTAAAATTTCTATTAATATGTCTGGAGACAGCACTCTGTGAACAGCCAGCTTCTTCTTCTTTACTAATTTGACAGCATACCCTCCTTGTGGAGGTTGCAATGACTGTATTCTGGACAACTGCCAAGTCAGCAGTCTTTCTCATGTTTTTGAAGGTCATAACATAAAATGTCAGTATTAAAAATGTTTGATCAAATATTCAGCTTTTATTAGTCACTTTTAAGGCTAAATCTCTTGTTTACTTAATATCTTACCCTGAACAAAATAATGATATCCTTCTCATTGAGATTTTGCTCTAATCATACCATCATTCCCTCAATAACTGTATTCAAGCCTGTTTTGTTCAAGATATGCCATTAGCCCAGTCAGTACAAGCACATTTTGAACTGCCATTGCACTGTAAATTACCCATTTCCCATTCAATATTGTCTAGATAATCCTGTACCAACACTTACTTTAGTCTGTATAGTCAGAAGTGGGTCATGGTGTCAGTGTGCTTCATGTTGCATTATTTCAGGTGCACAAATTCACACTAATATACTACTTATGCAGTCAGTGCATTACATGTACACTCACATCTCACATTCAGAGCCAAGAGTGAAAAAAAATGGGTCAGGAAATGTCTGTCCTCTCTTCACTATGAGTGTCGGTTCCCCCTGAATTTAATGAGCCTGCGGAGCCATAGACTCTTATTTCAGAGCTGACATTAGTTACTGCGCTACCCTTTCATGCAACAAAATTATCAGTGGGTGTTCTCATTCAGTGTGTTCAAATGTTCCTCCCTTTTTTTTTGACTTTCTAGATCGTGTAGTAATATGAAATCAGTAACTGAAAGAACAGCTTGAATAAATGCAATGGGTTATCAAAAATACCTTCTGTTCATTCCTCTGTTTTACTATCCAAATTTTTTAGACATGTAATTTATGTAGAACTGCTTCCTTGACCCTCACGGAAGCAGTGAAACTAAAGCTTGGGAAGCATTATGTGGTTTTTGCCCAATTTTACCCCCAATTCACAGTCAGGGAAAGTCTGCCCTAGTTGCGTTCAGTCGACAGAGCGGGTCAGCACAAAAATCTGTTAGTGGGAGATGGGGTGAAAACTGGGGTCAGCAAGTGTGTGAAGGGAAACCAACCTGAGTCGCAGTCAAACAAACAGTTGTTATAAACACCCAGTCTTTTCAAAATCTGTGACGACTGACAGTCGTGTAGTTTAAGGGACTGACTTTACACCAGCAGCATAGCTAATGGATGGAAAATAATACATGGTTTACAAAATGTCTCACAAAGAGAAGTCTTAAGTGTGGTGTTGATATTCCCCCCCCTGATTTCATATTGTTGAAGCACCTTTCTGCTGCATTTACAGCAGCAAATTGTTCCCTTTTTTCTACACTGAAAGTTTTCCCTAGTCTTTTCTTCAAAATAGCTCAGGGTTGGTCAGATTGGATGGAGTGCATCGGCAAATGTCAATTTTCAACCTTTGCCACAAATTCCCAAATAGTTGTAGGCATGGGCGTAACCGACACATGCAACATGTCCCCCGGACTTCCCGAGTCTGTGCCCAATGTTTTTTCAGACGTTAAGACAGTTTAATCTGTTGTTAAGATGTGTGAAAGGGATTTTCTGAGCCATCTTTAAATGCACCACAAGTGTCAACATGCTGACACCGGTTACACTTGTGGGTCTGATTACAGAGGGGAGACAAGGTGTTTAGCAGAGCTGCGGAGTGAAGCTGCACAGTGTATGTCATGATGTACGAGAGTACTCAACTCAACCAGAATTTGGCAGCTGTAACTTCAGATTTTGTTAATGTATAGTTTAAAAAACTAAAGTCAGTCTCCTGGTGGTGTACCTGTGGCTGTTAGTGATTATATGTGTTTTTAGCTACTAAGGAGAGATGCGATTAAGACGAGAAGATGATAACTCACTAGATAGACCTGTGGTAAATATGTCCCCCTCACTTCTGAGATCACTTCTGGAGTTTAATTATATGGTGTTAAACATTTTTACATTGATATTTTTAAATTATTTTCCATGATACACAAATTAAAGCCATGTTTACTTACAGTTATTATACTCAGTCGGAAAAAGGCTCATGTCCACTATGGGCTGACTACAGAATTATCTAGATCTCAGTGACAGTATTCAGTTGAAGAGCTTTCTGATTTTGTGTGAATTTCTTAGCGTTTCTACATAGTAATTCAGAATTTCACCCAGTTCCATAGTTTCTGTGACCCACCTCAGGGATTTACAAGTGTTACATAAATGCTGATGACCACAATTCCTGTGTAAAGTTGAACCAACAATCTTTGTTCACATCAAGCAGTTAATAAAGGGTGTCTGTTGTATTTAGGATGGGATATCTTTAGGTCACCAAAATGTTACCTTGTGATCTTTAGTATCTCCCTTGCATTTCAATCAATTTTGGTCCATCCTCTGTACTTAAATTCTTTTTACAATGACCCATTTACAATTAGTTGTGGAGCGATCAGAAGACCAATGTGTAATATTTGAATTTAGGTTTGACTTTGTGATGCTCACATGTGGTTGTGGCTATTTTTGGGGGTATGAAGGCGGGTGGCATTATAGCATATGGTTGCTGCAGATTTGGATATTAAACAGAAACAGGACTGTTGACTGTTTTCTATTGGAACTGAGAAGTTTCCAGTTAAAGATTCTTCTTTTTGATACTATATTCTCCTATGAAATTAATTTGTCCATCTAATGTCAAGAAACAGCCAAAGGCCCACTAGTTTGGTTCATGTTTATATAGAACATCTTGACCAACTTAATCTATGATGACTTGTGAGTCCCCAAGTCAAAATGAAAAGCACCTACATTAGAATCTCAGGCCGATAAACTTGTGATGGCTAATTTACTGTACTTTGCATTGTAGTTGACAAATCTAAGGAACAATAAGGAGCAAGTGATAGACATATCAATCCAAAGTGATGGTGATATCAAGCTGATCAACATTTTTTGAAATAACAAAATCTGAAAGTGCAGTAATGAAGCAAAGAACGTGTTGAAGGCTAAGAATCTAATAAATGTGACGTAAAAAAAATTAAAAGTTGTTCCATATCAAAGGAATTATTTCTGAAACTTCTCTACAGATTGATACTGAAACTAGGTTAAACAGAGGCTACATTAAACAGTTTACTCAGATTGTGCCTATGCGTGAGATGAATATGTTCACTTTACTAACCAGCATATGGTTTTCCAGTCCAGTCCAAAAATGGACTGTGATGCTAATCATATTGACTTCAGGCATATTTAAATTTAACTGGGCTCTCAGAGCAAAATCTGGCTTCAGTGGGTAAAATGTAGGTTAATACAGCATTAATGGTTATGGTGAATTATGATTGGCTTTGCATGACTGTGGTATAATCATCTGTTCTGGTCAGAATATAGATGATTTTTTTCAACCTTTTATTATCTTGTTTTTTTCCAAAACCACAACTATTATTGGACATTTTTCTTAGGATCAGCACCCAAATATTAAATCTAAGGTAAGGATAATGACATCGTAATAAGATTAAATTAAATAGCAAGTTTGAAAGAAACTGTTTTATTTCTGTTTTGTACTGTACACATTTTATACATATTTTTATACATGCTATTTTTCTTACAGAACATTATGTAAAACTGTGGTTATATTTAGTTTCTATCCAATAGTTTGTTTACAAGAAATTACTTGTACTTTGGCTGCTTTATAGGCTGATTGGATTTGTTTCCAGTTTCTTAAAAAATACTTTCAGAAATCTTTCATGTGTTGTACATATAAGTATTTTAGGTGTGACACTTCTGTTACTCTCTACTTGTCCAGGTTTTCATTGCCATCTCCAAGAATCAAACAGAAAATGCGTGACAAACCAGTCGAGGCTGAAAGAAAAACTTTGAAAGACCTTTTGAACTTTTAATGAAGATGACTGAAGAAATTATAGTTCCTAAGAAGCAGGTCCTGTGGAAATGTTACATTTCATTCAAACTAGAGGGGAAGCTAACCGCAGATAAATAATAAAGGGCAGCAAGTAAACATCCATAGTGAAGAATTTTCAGAAGAAACAAGTAAATCTAAATTCCTCAAAACCACAGTCTGATCAGCTAAAGAGATGGAGTAACCTTGATTACCAACAATCTTCATGATATTTCTCCAAATGTAACTTGTTTCTTAGTTTTCATGTCACAGAGATGGCATAAGTATTGTTCTGCGCTTATGCAAATATCTTACAATAATGTATCCAAATTTCAATCAAAATCAAGTAATGATAAATTCAGTTTAAGAGCTCAGCTCAAAGAAATCCTTCTTTTCGATGTTTAAAACTATATTTAACTAAGTGTTTATTTTTAGGTAAATGGTTCGATTTCTGTTTTTTAGTAAGCGCACACACTGCCACATGAGTCAAAATACAAACAAGGAGTCTGAAAATAAATTGTCTGATGCTAAGAACAAAACAATAAGTTTATGAAGCTGGACAACAACTTTTCTGAGCACATGATTAAGTGGAACAGGATTAAAATATGTTAAGTTATTAACAAGTCATATCAAAGCAGTGTAAACATGCTAAAGTTAGCTTAGCACTACAGCAAACCGCTTCACATGTACAGTAAACATTGTTTCTAAATGAGTCAGGTCAGAAATATCATTCAGAGAAAAAAAGGTAAATAAAAGGTATAAATAAAAATGTATTGCATTAAATACAATGTTATAAAAAAGGGTTCCAATTAGCTCTTACTGATAATTTCTTCTTTTTTTTAAATCATCTTTCATTTTAACCTGTTTGTTTTTTTATGTTACATTAATTGGTGATATAATATTTGATAAATGTTAAAATCATTATTAAGCAGATTTTTTTTCCTCACAAAAGCTCTTTCCCTGTTAAGCAGTTGTTAGGTAAGTTGTATTTTGGCTGTAAGTCTTGTTATAACATTAGAGCATTGGTAACAAAATGTTTGAAGTGGTAAATTTATGCAGTATGTATGTTGTTGGTTTAACCAACACTTGGGTAGACCACGAGCCATTTCTGAAAGGTCTTTAAGCCTTGCTGTGCTGATTTGTTTCTTCTCTAATCTGAAATTGTAGATTACAATAGACACATGTAACTCCTTGCTTTGGCATTTCCCAGTGGTCTCCAGTTTGTATATTTTGAAGTTGATTTTGTAGTTGATTATATAGATGCATTAGGAACACCCACAAACAAACATACTTTAAAGACTGTTAAGGACGTAAAGCTCAAATGTAATATCTAAAAGCTGTGCTAAAACAGTCTTTTACAAAACCTGTACTTTGATGATTTTCAGAATTGAACCAATGCACTATAGACAAATGTGGCTGACATCATGTAGAATATTATTTTTTAAAGTTTTAGTATTGTACATGTTGTCTTTGTGCATATTTTTAAGTAAAACAAATAATTTTCTAAATCTTATTTTAAAGAATAACAGCAAAATAATTCAATGTTTAAAAGCAAATTCAGTGGAAATTAAGAATATTTTTAAGTTAGTATTTAAAAAATTGATATTTTGCATTTACTGGTATCATTGTAATTAAATTCTTGTAGTCTTTCTTGGCCTAAAAAAGTACTTAGTACTTAGTTTTACTTCACATAATAATTAAAAAAAAAAAAAAAAGTTGTTTCTCCAGTTTTATTCTGGAGTCAGGTAAAACAGCTAACCTCTGGTTAGAAATGCTGTGTTCAGGTTTTGTTGGCCAATACTAATTTTGTTTAAAGTCTAATCTGCTGATTTAAATTTTGCCTGATATTGATTCTTTTTCCAAAGTATTTTGGAACATGTAAACTAATTTGTTGAAAATTTGTTTTAAGTCTACAGTTTGTTGTAACAAGCATTGACCTTTAAAGAAAAAGTCCTGCTAGCTCCTTCATAAAGATAACTGTTTTGAATCAAATAGGAAGGAATGGGGTTATAAATTTATTCCCATTTATGTATCAAAATATGTTCCTAATCTTTATTTGATTTCTACTAAGCTCAAAACAAAGTGCTGTTTTTTATGTTTACTCCTCCCAATTGACTGGTGCATCACAACGTCTGATTATAACTATTAAGAAATTGAAAATTAAAAACTGTTCATTAAATTCATAGGTGCAGTGAATTACAGTTGCATGATTTAACAGACATAGCTGACAGCTAAACAAGGTGTCTGAGCTTATTTTGTACAAGCTGACGCTTTAATAATAGTGCCAAGTGCAAGAATTTTCATATTAAACTTTTCAAACCTGAGTTAATTAAAGAATTGTTTGCCAAAGTTTATACAGCTGTCATTTCAACTTCAGGATTTATAATTATGGAGAAAAGAATCACCCTCTGTGAATTCTAGGAATTTACCTTTGAAACCACCAGGTTCTGAAAGGATTTAACCTTAAGTATACAAAAAACTATGCAGAATAAACTGACCATCTTATTAAGTACACAAACATGAAGCCACACTGAAAAAGTTGATGAAAATTTAAGTCAACCTCAAGAATCCTAGGTGGATACAAAAATACATAAAACTGTAAAGTTTTAAAAGGTATGCTTTTGTTCACTGTATGTATTAATTGACAAAGCGTTCATGTAAATAAACCAAACCAGCTGGGTTTTACTCCGTTGCGAGTTCATATTAGGCCCAACCAGCGAAGGTGCCGCAAAGGCCTATAGTAACTGTAGTGTTTCTTATTATTTTCTTCTGAAATGAAGTGGCTTTTTGGAGGCCTAAACATATGTGAAAACTCACCAAATTTGCACACGTCAGTGTCACATGGAATTGGAATTTACTTTATTCATAGATAGAGTTCATAGATACACAAATTTGATTTTGCTTTCCATCGCTCACATTGTAATCAGAGTACAGTCGCAAATAGCAAACTGCAATACATAACAAAAAACACTGCTTTGTTGATCTAGCAAACCTGTGAAAGAGAGGCTGTATTGTGTGCTGCAGTCCCTGTGGTCTATTCTTATTTCAGTCAGATAACAGCTGAAACATGGATGCCTTGAACATTTGGAATTCAGAATCTACTCCATGCTTACCAAGATATTGAACAGCTTTACAGAACATCAAGTTCTAAAAAGCCAGAGTTACTCTGTAATAATAATTCACTATGCCTCAGACTGACAAAAAATGTTTTGTTTGATTTGTCACCGTCTAATGAATTCAAGATATACACATAAGAAGAGCTAATTAAAGAGATGTGAGAGACATTTTTTATTTCATTTATCTGTCTGAATCTAAACTTTTTTTACTGAGACATCCAAACTCACTTTCAGGTGAACACATACTGGTAAAGGTGCATAGCTATCTACAAACTTATTCTTTCTGTAGATCTTACACTATGTCGCTTGTGTTTCCCCTCCACTCCCCAAGCCCTTAAGTCTAACAGGAGAATGAGGAGGAGGAGAAACTGGAAATCTCAGGAACAACTTGGAAGGTTTCTCTAAAGTTTCAATGAAAGCTTCAGGAGCGCTTCTCTAGAGTGTCACTGATGGCTAAGAAAGGTCGCACGAAGGGCGAGAAGCCTGAAGCCCTGATTTCTGCTTTACAAGCAGCCAATGAAGATCTCAGGTCCAAGCTAACTGACATCCAGATAGAGCTGCACCAAGAAAAATGCAAGGTACAACCAAAAATGTGTTAAGGTCTATACCTTATCATGGCTTATTTTACTTTACAAATTCAAATAGAAAGGAAAATTAAATCTTGTAAAATTAGTTACCTTTTTTTCCTGCATCTCTCACAGGTAAGCAAGCTGGAACGAGACAAGGTGCAGGAGGTGAAGCGGGTGCGAGAGCAGGAGCAGCATCGTCACACTGCCATGTTAACAGAGCAGCGGGCCAAATGGCATGAGGAGAAGCAAAAGGAGCTACAGGCTCTCAGGGAAAACCTTACACGACAGCATGAGCAGGAGCTGGCACGCCATGCCAAGATAAAGGACCAAGAGAATCAGCGCCTCAAAACTGCCCTAAATGCAATTCGAGATGGTAGTGGAGAAAAAGTGAGTTTATACTTCACATGTCGTCATTATTCAAGTTTTCCTTTTCATTTGTGTTCAAACCTGTGTATCTTGTGTGAAATAAAGAAAAATGAATGCAAGGGAGTGCAGCTCCAATTTTAGTTTATGCAGTAAAAAAATGAATTATTGAAAAATGATTTATCCAGTGAGAAAAAGAAATGAGCAGAAATATTTTCTGAGAGGCAAAAGCTTGGACACCTAAAAAACTGGCACCCTCCCCAGGACATGATAAGCACTCCGTGGGAAGCCCAGTGCAGCTGTAATTCCCTACAGTAGTGGGTGACCACTTGTGACAAAAATTGCAATAAATAAAAAGTACAATTTTGCAGCATTCTAGTGGTGACCAGCATGCTCTGATGTACACAGGTGTGTGCCAGACTGTTTCATATGACTGTTTCCAGAAAAGCCATGCAGTCTAAGTCTCATTTTTCTCTATATGTTTTTGTTTTACTTGTTAGGCCTGTATCAGTCAAATTGTTATCGCTAGGATACTGTCACATCACTCAGACACAGAAAGAACAAGTTATTCCTGCAGTTCAATAGCATGGGTAAATATGTTAACATTTGTTTTTTAATTTAATTAATTGAGCGCAGATATCTTAGACAGATGGTAAATAAGAAGTAAAAACCACAGTAAAACAACACATTTTCCAAAGTGAGTAACTTTACGCTCACAAACAACAACCGTGGTTGCCAAAGTGGTCTGACTGCTGACTCACTGCTCGAGGTATCTGTTGCACATGGCATAAACTGTTTTGTTGCATTCCCATACTCCAGCTTTATTTATTCCTTTAATGTCAAGTTTCCAGTTGTTTCATAATCCTGTTTGTTGTTTTTTGCATTCATAATGATTTATTTTTATTATTTTTTTTTTTTTTTGGGGGGGGGGGACAAATTCGTCCTCCTCACTTGTTTCGCAAAACTCAAACTCGCTGCCTGCACAGAGAATCTTTAGAAGAAGTCAAAGTGCTTACTTGGGGTTGTGCTGGGAATAAGCGGCCAAACATCAATTTTACATATTTAAGTTAGAAAGATCTTTTTTTGCCAAGAAAACCTGTTTTGTTGTGTGTGTTTACAGCATTAGACTGTGATAGTTATTTAAGCTATGTCATTATCCATTTATTGTAGTGCCTTCCTTTTTTTGAGGAACATAAATCCCCTTTTTCTGACAAAAAAGGGGATTTTAAAATATATCTGCTTTGAAAAACAATGGAATGTCAATTGTTATTTCTTGATGTTTTGTACTGTTTAGGGTTTTCTGGCTCTAAACATGTTCAGATTTGGTCTTTAATTTAAAGGAATAAAGCAAATAATGAAGGAGGTCATTACAGAACAGAACAGAAATACAATCCTGTTTTTTAATAACACATTTTCGATTCTTCATCAGGTGCGCACAGCGCTGACCCTGGAAGCCAGAGAGGAGGCACGGCGCTTCTTCGACCAGGAGAGAGTGAAGCTCCTGCAAGAGATAGTTGAGCTGAAGAATACCAAGAAGCAGACCGACGAGGCTCTGAGCAACATGATCCAGGCAGACAAAATGAAGGCTGGAGACCTGCGGGTTGAGCATCAGCAGCATCAAGAACAAATCTCTAAGATCAAGTGGGACTGTGAGAGGGACATTCGCAGACTGGTATGCACATACAGCATTTTAATAAATAGGGAACCAAACAAACAAACATTGATTTATATTCTGTTTTAATATTTCTAAAACAGTTGAACTATGATGTTTAAATAAAAATCCTATCCATTTGTCAGATAAGATGCTTTTAACTCAGTAAATTCTTACATCAATATTTTCTTTTCTTTCACGAAAGGTGGATGAAATCAAATCTAAAGATCGCACCATTTTCTCTCTGGAGAAGGAGCTGGAGTCAACTGCTGGGTGCCTACAGAAGCTGCAGCTGCAGAAGGATGCCTTGGATGAACAACTGTTCCTCGTCAAAGAGGCAGAGTGCGGCCTGGGAAGTCCAAAAAGGGAAATCCCAGGAAGAGCTGGTGATGGCGCAGAGCATTGTGGAAGCCCTGTAAGCAGAAAAGTTAATTATTAGAATTTTAATAAAAAGCTTACTTACCATAAGTCAAATCAAAAACATTTCAATTGATCTCAACTAACTTCACAGAAACAAAAGATTCAGTTATGCAATACCACAAAGAAAGCACAATAATAGTCTTTTGAAAAGAATTGGGGCTTAATTTTTAAGATTAAATCTCCTAGTTTATTTCAGTTAGGAAATTTTCTAATCAAAAAGATTGACTGAATCAAAATATTGTAAAGACTATGGATTTTTAAAGGAAAATAGGGATTCCACAGGATTTTGCCATTCTTGACTGTGGAAAAGACATGACAAAGAATGCATAATGCGAGTCCAGGGTGAACAGTTGTTCAGTTTTGTATATCTAAACACAGTTAACCCCAAAATAATTTACAGCAGGTAAAATAAGTATTGAACACGTCACAATTTTTCATCGTAAATATATTTCCAAAATTGTTATTGACATGAAATTTTCATCATGTGTTTCTAACAACCCAAGTAACCCATACATATAAAGAAACCAAAACAAATAAGTTCAGAAATTAAGTTATGTGTAATAATGTGAAATGACACAAGGAAAAAGTATTGAACTCATGCAGAAAGGGAGGTGGATAAAGGCATGGAAAGCCAAGACACCAGCTAAAATCTGTCAGTGATCAGAAAGCCATGCTGGCTCTTTTCAGTGCAAATTAATATCAGCTGGTTCAGTCCAAACTGATGGCCTATTGAAAGGTATGTCATTACCCAGGTGTCACACAAGGAACATCTCATGATGGCTAAAAGCTCCTTTGCTTTGTTACCCTCTCTCAAGACCTGTGCAACCTTATTGTTGCAAAACATTCTGATGGCATTAGTTAGAGAAGAATTTCTAAACTTCTGAACGTCCCAGTGAGCACTGTTGGGACCATAATCTGGAAGTGGAAAGAACATCATTTGGCCATAAACCGGCCACAACCAGGTGCTCCTTGCAAATTTTCTGACAGAGGAGTGAAAAAAACTTATCAGAAGAGTTGTCCAAGGAGCACTTGTGGAGAGCTTCACAAACACCTGGAATTAGCAGGCACAATTGTTTTAAAGACAACAATAAGCAATGCACTCAATGGTCATGGCCTGTATGCACGTTCACCACACAAGACTCCATTTCTGAAGAAAAAGCATGTTGAAGCTTGTTTAAAGTTTGCTGCACAACATTTGGACAAGCCTGTAAAATACTGGGAGAACATAGTCTGGTCAGATGAGAGCAAAATTGAACTCTTTGGATGCCATACCACACACCATGTTTGGAGGACAAATACACTGCTCAGTACCCCAAAAACACCATACAGTGAAGTTGGGAGGTGGGCACATCATGGTGTAGAAGATCGCCAGAAGACCTGAGGACCTCATACGAAAGCTGTGCAGGAGGAACCCTGCAGAGCGACTGGGGAACCTTAAAAATGGAATAACTTTAATCTGCTGCCATCTACCAGAATGATGAAGATGAAACATGGGTGGACATTTCAGCAAGACAATGATCCCAAAGACAGAGCCAAGGAAACTCTCAACTGGCTTCAGAGAAAGAAAATAAAGCTGCTAGAACGGCCCAGCTAATCACTTGACTTGCATCCAATTGAAAATCTATGGAAAGAACTAAAAATCAGAGTTCATAGAAGAGGCACACAAAACCTTCAAGATTTAAATACTGTGTGTGTGGAAGAATGGGTCAAAATCACACCCGAGCCATGCATCCGACTAGTTTCTCCATACAGGAGGCGTCTTGATGCATTACCAACAAAGGCTTTTGTATAAAATATTAAATAAATATCAGTAAGCAAGTTTAATACTTTTTCGCTCTTATTAATTTGCTCAGGCTTAGTCAGATTGGATGATGAGTGTTTGTGATCATCCTTTTTCAGGTCTTGCTACAGTTGCCTAATTTAAGTAATGTGTAGACTTCTAAAATATAAATATGCTTTGATCTAAATCCTTCTATTGTAGCTCTGGCTGTATGTTTAGGGTCGATGTCATTCTTGAAGGTGAACCTTGAGTCCAATCTGAAGTCTTTTCCAGACAAGTTTTCTTGGAGGATTGCCCTGTATTCAGTTCCATTCATCTTCTACCCAAATTCAACGTGCTGCTGAATAAAAGCTTCTCCTTTCAGACCTTTATTGAAAAAATTATTTGACTCATGTCTCTTTCTTCCTTATCCTCACCATTTCACGCAACTTTGTGTTGATTAGTAACATAAAATCCTACTAAAATACTGGTTATATGGGAGAAAAAAAGGGGAATTCAAGGATTTTGAAAATGTCTGCAAAACCATATAGTGTATATATTTTTATTGTTTTTTATATCTGTTTCCTACAATATATTAGATTCTGAATCTGATGTGGTGGTTTTGTTCTAATAGAATAAAATTTTAATTATAAATTATTTGATCATTCATCTATTAAGTCTGGGTTTTTTTTTTTCTTTTTTTCAGGACCTAAGGAGAAATCAGCGGCGTATTGCTGAACTTAATTCAACCATACGCAAGTTGGAGGATCGCAACTCGTTGCTGGTGGATGAGAGAAATGAACTAGTATGAAGAAATAATCAATTTCATTTTGAAACATACAATATACAGTTTTCTTCTCACTATCTGACATTAAATCGGACCAAAACTTTTTCTGGTTTTGGTCAGTGAGGATTACCAAAATAATTTATATTTGTTAAATGCCAGAATAATAAAGAAGAATATTTTTTTAGATTTTTTTTCATCACTTTCCTTAAAGTCAGAGCATACACCAATGCTTTGCCTTTAAACAAAATAGTAAAGCCCTCATAATGATGTTATGGCATTTTTAGCTTATGATGGCTTAATTCACAACATTTGAGGAAGAAATGTGAATTCGTTTTAAGGCAACACCTCAAACACATTGCTTTCTTCTGTGGTATTATAGAAAAGTCAAAAGAATTAGTCAAGATATCAGGAAGAGAATCTTAGATCTCCATAAGTCTTATTCATCCTGAGGTACAATTTCCTGGGGTCACATTTATAAAGCTGGTGTATGCACAAAACAGGGCCTGAAGCTGGTGTATGTCACTTTCCAAGCAAAGGTTGTGATCTATATAACACAAGCTTAATGGGAAAATGTCCAGTCCCTCACACCAACTCTGACCCGTGCGTATCATATACGCTTGCTCTGGAGACAGGGGGAAATGGCGACAGAGATGGTGTGGTGGGGAATTTTAGTCACACTGCATCATGATTCCCTCAGACCTTCAATTCCATATCAAATTTTAACCATAGGTCAACATTATCATAAGCATTCAAAAATGCAGTGTGATATATATACTTGCGCTGGTGAGCCATACATATACACTAGGACCTTTTCAAATAATAAAGGTCTATAAAGCAGCCTCAATCCTTAAACAAAGTCCACACAATTTATTTAGACATTTTCTCATCATCACATTCCTGTCCTCGATGATCACTAGGGTGAGACGTACCATAGATTAACGCATAAATCATGACAAGGTGTGAGGCATTCACACTGACTGCTGCAAACATTTAAATACCATTGTGACACCCTTGCGTAATGCTGCACGATGGATGCATTGGCACTGCTGGAAGATGTTGTAAATGGGACAATCAGGAGGGAATGCGTTTTCAGGGATCACTAAACTCTTCTGGCCCATGATGATGACTGGCTTATAAGCCAATTTAGACTCCCTATTGCATTGCTCTTAGATCTATGTGCTGAACTGGCTCCAGTATCAGAAAGACCAACCCACCGGATCCAGGCCACCCCAGTCTAATTACAGGTGATAACCACTCTGGGGTTTCTCTTATCAGCGCGAATTAGCAGACAAGTATGTGTTTGAATTAATCAGAAAATAATTAACTCTTTGAACCCACTTTAAAGAACAACATAGTTCTCTGAAGTTATCCATAGGTCTGAGATGTCACAGCAATAATGCCTGTCATCCTGGATGGCTTCGTTAACATGACCAGTTGATACATCAGATTTCTCTACACTGTGGGAGAACAAGCCAACATTAAAAGGCAGTTTGCAGCAATGTACCGTTTTCCAAACGTGATCAGCAGTTTTATGCAAGTATACATATGCAAGGGAGGGGTACACTTCAGAAAAATTATGGGATCATTAGTAAAGAACAATATGTGCAAATATTGAGGACACTTCTGTCAACCAGTAAGTTAACGCTTGGGTGCAAAGGGTCTTCCATGTGGACAAAAGCTCTAAACATATATCCCAAAGTAGTTACAAAGTGACTAAATGAAAACAAAATCAATGTTTTGGAGTGGCTGTTATATCACCTTGATCTCAGTCCCATGGAATTTTTGTAGACAAAGTTTAAAACATATTTGTCAGCAAGTCAACATACAAACCACTTACACCAGTTATGTCAGGAACAATGGGCCCAAATCCCAGTAAACTATTATGAGATACTTGGGGAAGGAAACTCAAAATGTTTGATCCAAGTCATATTGGTCAAAAGGGAATTATAAACCTTTTGACTTTGAAGAAAGTTTAAAAAAAAAAATCTCTCGCTGACTCGTCTAATAATTTGCAAATTGAACAGATTTTGGTAATCCTAAATGTTATAATGTGGAAGTGTGGTCTAACTTGTTGTTTTTATTAAATAAATTGGCTGTGCCACATTTGTAATCACCATTTTACATGCACTTTTTTTCTGTCAGCTAAAGCGAGTTCGGGAATCCGAAAAGCAGTGCAAGCCCCTGCTGGACAAGAACAAGCTGCTGAATAAGAGGAACGACGACTTAACTCAGACGATTCAGAAACTAGAGGATAAACTGAAGAGCCTGACAAAGGAGAACCTTGAAATGGTCAGCAGGGTCACATCATCATCACAGTGTTTATATCAGCTGATCAGCAGTTACATGACCTTTGTTTTTGCTGTGTGTGCAGAAGGAGAGGATAGGTTCTCATCCTCCTCTGAAGAAGCTGAAGTCCCTTAATGACCTGGACCAAGCACATGATGATCAAGAAATAGCCTTTCTCAAACTTCAAGTGCTGGAGCAACAAAGCATGATTGATGAACTAACAAGAGTACGTTTGCTGTTCAAGCACATTCTGTCTGTCCGTCTGTCCATCCATTCATCCATAGATACTATCAAGTGGTGTCTTTTTTTTTCCACGAACCAAAGTGTATGCTGACAACAAAAACACAGTTGGGTAATAAAGCATGATATACACTACAGGATTTCACCAAAAAAGTCTGCTAGAAAGCCCTGCTAATTCTGACTTGTTTTTGTTGATTCAATGACATAACAAGAGGAACAAGAATCAATCTGATCAGCTGAAGTTATTAAATATTATGGCAGCTTTTGACAGATTTCAACATAGATACTGAAGTAGTCCAGTTACATTCCAAATGCTAAATTTTCTGAAAATCTGTGGAATGTTCCCAGATACAGCTCAGATGTTTTACTGCAGACATACAAAATACAAACATCTTAAAATTTTGTATTGTAGTTTATGAGTGGCAAAGCATTGTGTATATATTTTTTTTATATTGACTAAATTTCTCATTTAGTCATTCAGAGCTTAGCAGTTCAAACAACTAACACAGTGGTCTGACTTTATTTGTTCTTTCATCTGTGTCCTATTTTCAGGATCGTGAGAAACTACTGAGAAAGAAGAGGCATAAAAGAAGTTCAAGGCCTGTGAAGGTAGCAGATGTTTTGTTTTTTCATCAATAATAATTAAAATGATTGTCAGTATTTTTACAGTTTTTCTCGGTCGCTTCGGTGCATTTCTCGAATCATCCTCGACATTTGCAAAACAGTAAGGGCATTTCTCAAAACAATTTGTACAAACAGCAAAATACCATGGATTACCTGCAAAAGCCAGTCTCTTTCTCAAAATCCTTAGTTCATCTCTCAAACTTAAATGTGTCAATGAACATGTCAGTGGTATCAGTATGACAAATCCTTGTTTCATTGTGTACAGATAAAACAGTCAAATTGCTCTGTCATATTGTCAATCTAACGATGTACTCTTCAAGGATGTTCTGATGGAAACAATGGCTGAAGTTTTGATGACAAGTCTTGTAAACTGTAATTGTTTAAGATCAGTGGCAAGATTCACCTTTATGCTTTAACTGTAATTTGTTGATAGACCATGTCATTGTGATACAGACAGGAAAAGACAGCACTGCAGAGCATAAAGAAAAAGCAAAAGAAAAAATAGGAACATAAGACAATCTCCTTAAAGAAAACTTTACAAGCAGTGCTGTAGGAATTACAGTGCAGTCTTCCTACACCTCCTCACATTCCTGTGTGTTGGGCCATAAACTCTCATCCACATCACAACAAATATCCTCTCTTGCAGTGTGGAAAGAATCTTACCCAGCCTCTGCAGGTATCTGCTGTGAAGTCATCACACACTTCATCAATTGCAGCCAGAAGGGTCATCTGTGTATGTGGCTGAAAAAAATTCCTGAGTGAGGTTAAGGAATGGGGAGCAGGGTGAGATGAACTCCATCATCCCCTGTTGTGGGTTGCAAACCATTGCCTGATGATATGGAGCATATCAAACGTAAATGTGCGTTGTCCTTGGCCTCTTCCTCCTAACTCCTCTGCCACAGCCTCACTTCTCTTTCTCTTCTTCTTCTTGAGGTTGAGACTATTCAACATATAATACATATGATCAACATGACATAAACAAGTGGAAATGTAGAAAAAGTGAAGGATTATACATAATCAATTTCAGAGATGTACAAAAGCATTTGTAACTTGTTCTCAGAAATCAGAAACTGCTTTTTTGATGTGCACAAGTGACATAATGATGTGAAGATTGAACAAATAGTTTTGAGAATTTCAGTTCTGTTCTGAAAAATGCACCAAAGTGACTGAGGAAAAACTAACATTGCATTGGTCTTTTTTTGCAAATGTTTCAAACAAATGGTAAATTCTCTGAAACATTGAAAACAAAGCATAAATTGTTGGAAAAATATACCGATGTTTCTCTGCAGAGACACATTGTAGTAGACACCTTCTTTGGCTATGATGAAGAGTCAATGGACTCTGAATCATCCTCAGTGGCGTCATTTCGCATGGACAGAACCCCAGCTACTCCTGATGAAGACCTGGGCGATGTAAGACCTTGTGTTCACAAATTAATGTAATTCATGTAAACATTAGCATCAAAACCTGTGATTGAAATCCTGTGAATTCATAATCTTGTACTTTTTCCATCTGTGTATCAAATCAGGGTCTTGCAAATGAGGAATCCGAGTTACGTTTTCGTCAGCTAACCAGGGAATATCAGGCACTACAACGAGCCTACGCCCTGTTGCAGGAACAGAAGGGAGGCATTCTAGATGCTGAGATGGAAGCCAAGGTACCATATACCGCAACTAATGTCTATGTCGTGTTCACTTTTCAAATGTTATTGTTAGAATAATTATAAACCAGATTTATCATTTCAGTTCAAGGTCTTAAAGGGAACATATACTTTTTTCTACAACCTATAGGTTGCTATAGTTATATTCATTCTCACGTTTTAAATTAAGTTCATAAAGGAAAGCTTTACATACTTATTTACCTATTGAAGAGGAAAAGGTCAGAAGAAGCGTCATCTGAACAGCATTAGTGTGGCATGGAGAGCAAATAAACCGCTACCCAATGAAAGGATTTCAAAGTGCTCTGTTGCAAGTCCAGCGATTAAGAACCGCATTTCAATAAACTTCCAGAAGCATTTAGGTAGACATTGTAATTTCTGCTTTGTGTCTGTCCAGCATTGTTACTCAGGTGCATGCAATGCAATTCAGCACTCTCTTTTCCTCCAACATCTGTCAGCAGATAGGGCTACTTGATAATAATCATCCATGCAGTGATTGAGCAAGTCTCATTTTTCCCCACATAAGAAGCATTTTACTTTTTTTAACGGCACTACATTAATGTAGATATCGAAGTGTTATTCCACGACACCATCTGTTACACCACTTAAACACTATGAGTACGACTGCAGTTAGTTCTCCCATAACATGTTGTTTTTGTAGCATTAAAGCTAATACTACACCTGTGATGGTTGGAAGGTAAGCTAAATTACTGACATCCAATCAGGCAGAAGCTACACTCTGTCCTTCACTGGGTTCAGACACTGAGAATAAAAACAATTCATCAAAGTGCTAATCATTATGGCTAAATAAACAGTAGGATTTTTTTAGAGAGAGTGGGCATTGATTTAATACAATCCAAAAATTGAGCAAATTTATTTAAAAAAAAATAAAAATGTCTGCAGTCACCTTGGTGGTCTGTGCTTGCTTCCCTACTCGAGGTATCTGCGCTGGTTGTTGCATTGGTTGCTGCATTTTTTGTCTTCTTCCCTCAGCTTTCGTTTACTCCTTCCTTAAATCCAAGATTCCAGTTGTTTCATTCATGGGGCAAAAAGTGTTTCCAATAGAGAGATTGTGTTTGGTGGGTGAGGAGAAATACAGCCTGAGGCCATGATTCAAAGGGCACTTTTTTGCTTTTATACATGCTTTTCTTTTTAATCAGAAAAGCATGTTTAAAAATGATCTTTCCACCTTGAAAAACAGAAAAGCTGTTTGTGGTTTATTTATGTCTCATACTGTTGATATTTTTAGGTTATATGGCTCTAAAATGATATCTGGCCTTTTCCTTTTACTGTGACAGTATTATAAGGTGGAATGCAAAGGTCTTGCAAACACATTTCAGTACATTAAATTGACTAAAAAATTACTTCCAGTACAATGCTGTAGTTTGTTTTAAGTTTGAATTAAATTCATTAAGTGCTCACTTTAAGTAAAGTCAAGTCAAGTTTATTTGTATAGCACATGTCAGCAGCAAGGTAGCTCAAAGTTCTTCACATCATAAAATCATCAAAATCATTGAGCAAATATCAATGCATCAAAATTGTAAAGATCATCAAGCAAATATAATTTGAAAATATTGATCAATGTTCCACTTACTACTGATCAAAGGCAGCTCTAAACAGGTGGGTTTTTAGCCTCGATTTAAAGGAACTCAGTGTGTCGGCTGTTTTCCAGTTTTCTGGGAGTTTGTTCCAGATTAGAGGTGCATAAAAACTGAAAGCTGCTTCTCCATGTTTGTTTCTGGTTCTCGGGATGCAGGGTAGACTAGAACCAGAAGACCTGAGTAGTCTGGAAGGATGATACAATGACAGCAGGTCATTAATGTATTTTGGTGCTGAGCCATTCAGTGATTTATAAATTAACAGAAGTATTTTGAAGTCTGTTCTCAGAGCTACAGGAAGCCAGTGGAAGGACTTTAGATCTGGGATGATGTCCCCTATCTTCCTCGTCTTAGTGAAAACACAAGCAGTAGTGTTCTGGATCAGCTGCAGCTGTCTGATTGACTTTTTGGGCAGACCTGTGAAGACACTGTTGCCCTAAAGGTCACTTTATGGCAAATGACCAGAGAAATTGAATTCAGTGGCATTGCTCATAATTTAGTCCATTCATAGTGCACTGCTTCACAACATATGCTATCTCAGAATACTCTATGCATTGTAAATTTTAAATCAAGGTCTGCTAAATCCACTTTTTAACTGAAGCCTAATTTGGTATGAGAAAAAACAAACAAACACAGAACTTTATAGACTACGAACAACTACTATGTAAAAATGGATTCATGATGGCAGTCAAGGGTTAGAGGAGGAGAGTCAGGTGCATCACAGAAGGCCCCCAGCAGCAGTCCTAAATACAAGCTTTTAACCCTTTTGAACACAAACCAAAGGCTTTTTTTTCTTAGAAACCTGAAGACTCTGCTTGCTTTTCAGCTTGAGAAACTTTACTGCAAGACTAAGACTAAGACTGCAGTCCAAATGTGAAAAGCTCAGTGAGGAATATATGAAAATAAAAGGGTCTTTAATTACCAAAACCCCCTTAATCATTAGGGGGTTTTAACAAGGAACCAATGAAGTACAGTTAAATTTAGAGAAATTAGGGATATTCTTGCCTGCAAATTCTTATCATGACTTCTGCAGTCACATTCTTTGAGGTGGTAGCTTTTAGATAATAATTAGGATTGAGTATTATTAAAGGAGCTGAGGTATTCTGGTCTTGAACTTGGTAAAGCCTTTTTATTCTTAGATCACTGTGGGCAGGAGTTTAAAATTAAGAAAGTTTTATAATCTTGTAGAGTATGTACAATATGGAAGAACAAATCTTGTATGAAAATAAACATTGTTGCAGTATACTCATCATGTACTGTAAAGATGTATGTTTTATTTTCTTTTCCTGACTTCTGCACATACCTAATTGCAAAATGTTCATACGTGTCAGAACATTTGTTTGCACAAAAGAAATGTGGTGAGCAGAGCCAGGGTTCCAGGTTCTAACAGATATGAACTTCAGGAAAGATGTCACTCAAATTAATTTTCTTGGAAAAATTAATTTACTACATAAAGTTTGGCTTTGGGGATGTTTCAGGCTCATGAGCAACTGCAAGCAGATGTACTCCGGTATAAAGCCAAAATAGAGGACCTGGAGAAGGAACTAACCTTGAAGGGACAGGTGAGAACAACATATTATTGCTTCTTGCACATATGCATTACCTTGCAGTGGAATTAATTTTTTATTACTCATGAGTTTATCAGAGAGTGCATCATACCAGACTTTAATCTGGTACGTACCAGTTGAACCATATCGTAATTTCTCCTGGAAGACATCTGGGGTTTTGTACATGTACATAACGACATGAGCGGTCTTTATGCCAAAAATGCAACACCTGCTCTATTGGAGTTAGAGACTTTTATTTTACTGAAATACACTTAATCATCATTAACTTTGTAGACCAGCACAGAGTAGTCCACACTTTATAAGCATAAATAAAATGATATATGGTTCTCCAATTTTTTTTTTTACAAATAAAAGCTTAAAAGTGTGGCATGTGTATTTATTCATCCCTTTTCACTGCAATTAAAGGAAAAAATGTTTTTTTAATGATGTCTCTGCACATCTAGGGACTAGAACTTTTTTTCTTTGTTTTTTGCACATTCTCTCATGCTGAGTCTAATAGGAAGGATAGAGTCCTTGAACATCAATTGTCAAGTCTTCCCATATATTTTCAATTTAATTTAGATCTTTTACTGTGCCATTCTAACATAACAATATGCTTTTATAAAAAAAATTGTCTGTTGCAGTTCTGGCTGCATGTTTTCTGTTTGTGTTCAGCTAGAAAGCTAACCTCCACCTCTGTCTCAGGTTTTATGTGGCATCTTGCACATTCTTATCCTGGATGGCCCTGGATTTAGCACCATTTACTTTCCAACTAAGTCTGATTAGTTTTCCTCTCTTGATTATAGAGTAGCCAGTCCAAAGCACAATGCTTTTACTATGAGGATGGTATGTTGAGGATGCTGTGCAGTGTTGTTATATCCACCACACATAGCATTTTGCATTTAGACAAAAAGAGCAGTTTTGGTTTTATCAGAGCAAAGCATCTATTCTTCCCCCACGTGCTATAGAAACTATGAAGGGAACTGTAGTTCTTCCTTTCAGTATTGGCTTTCTTCTTGCCACTACACCATTAAGGCTACATTTGTGACAACTAAAACTCCTCTGCCATCTTTGGATGTCTATAACTTGTCCAGATTTACCATGGGGCTCATGGCTGCTTCTCTACAGTGCATCTGTAAAGTATTCACAGTGCTTTACTTTTTCCACATTTTGTGATGTTACAGTCTTACTCCGTATTGTATTAAATTAATCTCTTTTCTCAAAATTCTACACACAAATACCCCATTATGACAATGTGGAAACAAATTTTGGAGTGTTTAGCTACTTTATTAAAAACAGAAAACCAAGGAATCAAATTTTTGTAAGTATTCACAGCCTTTGCTTAATACTTTGTTGATCCACCTTTGGCAGCAATCACAGCCTCAAGACTTTTGGAATATGATGCCACCAGCTTAGCTCACCTATATTTAGGCAGTTTCACCCATTCTTCTTTGCAGTACTTCTCAAGCTCCATCAGGTTGGATGGGAGATGTCTGTGCAGCCATTTTCAGCTCTGTCCAGAGATGTTCAGTCAGATTCAAGTCTGAACTCTGGCTTGGCCACTCCAGTACATTCACAGAGTGGTTCTGAAGCCACTCCTTTGAGATCTTGGCCATGTCCTTTGGGTCGTTGTCCTGCTGAAAAATTAACCATTGCCCTAGTTTGACTAGTCTGCCAATTCCTGTTGCTGTAAAACATCCCCATAGCATGATGTTGCCTTGCCATCACTGTTGGAATGGTATTGAGCTGGTGAAGAGCCTTGCCTGGTTTCCTCCAAACATGACGCCTATTTACAACATAGAGTTCAGTCTTTGTCTCATCAGATCAGAGAATTTTGTTTCTCATGGTCTGAGAGTCCTTCAGGTGACTTTTGGCAATCTCCAGATGGGCTGCCATGTGCCTTTTTATTAGGAAGTGGCTTTCATCTGGCCACCATATGGGCGTGATTGGTGGATTATTGCAGAGATGGTTATCCTTCTAGAAGGTTCTCCTCTCTCCACAGAGGAACACTGGAGCTCTGACAGAGTGGCCATCAGGTTCTTCTTAATCACCTAAGACCCTTCTCCCCCGATTGTGGTTCCAAACTTCTTCCATTTATGAATGATGGAGGCCATTGAGCTCATTGGGACCCTCAAAGCAGCAGAAGTGTTTCTGTATCCTTCCCCAGATTTGTGTCTCAAGACAACCCCTTCTCTGACATCTACAGACAATTCCTCTGCTTTCATGCTAGGCGTGTGCCTTTCCAAATCAAGTCCAGTCAGATGAATTTACCACAGGTGAACTCCATTTAAGTTGTCGAAACATCTCAAGGATGATCAGTGCAAACAGCTCAATTTTGAGCTTCATTGGCAAAGACTGTGAATACTTACATAAATGGGATTTCTTGGTTTTCTATTTTTAACAGATTTGCAATACACTCAGAAAGATTTTTCCACATTGTCAAAATGAGGTATTTGCCTGTAGAATTTTGAGGAAAGAGATTAATTTAATACAATTTGGAAACAGGCTGTAACATAAAATGTGGAAAAATGAAGCACTGTAATACTTTACGGACACACTGTAATTAATGGTCTCCTTTCATGTCCTGTCAGTTAAGCTGGACAGGCACATCTAGGCATGTCTAGTTTCCAGTATGGATAATGGATTGAACATGCCTACCTGGAATATTTAAATTGTGAGATACAATGCTGTTTGTTCTCTAATGTTCTACAACAAACCTCTAAGGCCCCCACAGACACATAGGTGCACCCTTCTGATCAGGTGACTTTTGAGGCATCAGAGTGAAGAAGGCTAATGCATCCCTTCATTTGTAAGAAATTAAGAAAACCATATATCCTGTACTTTGTGTTGGTCTGTCACAAAAAAAATACTGGCTATTTACTTTGAAACTGTAGTCATAATGTGACAAAGTAAAAAAAAAAAAAAAAAAAAAGACTTTCCAAAAAAGATTTGACAAGACTTGCAAAAACTAGAATTATTTTCAGCCCAAGCCTGCTAAAACATGCTCAGTGCTTCTTGAAACACTAATAGACTATATAAAAAATAAAGATGCTTCTAAAGAAACTCCTCTCCTTTTCTGGATAAGTGGCTATAAAAGAGCTGGTTTGGAAAATCGTCTGGCACTTCAGGCTATATTCCTACAAAGGGGAGGTCGGGTTAAACAGCAAGACTTGAATACATTCCAAAAGTCTGAATAATTAACTCACAGTAAGCATGGTGTGACTTGATGTGATTTCTCAACCTTATGTTGAAGTTAAAACATACAAATTTCTGGAAGGACTTTTTTTTAGGTTTGAACATGTGTACTTTAGGTTTACTTTGAACTTTTTAGTTTAAAAAAACAGCATTACTGTTTTACTGCTGGATTTCCTTTTCAGCGTTGCCTTTTGTCCTTTTGTTCTGGCTAAAGCAGCTCTTGATAAAAACAAACCTTGCAGGGCAGTTTTTACCTCCTTTAAACAGATTTATACCCATGCTTTTTAGGACTCCAAATGGGTAGAGGAGAAGCAGCTCTTCTTACGAAGAAATCAGGAGTTGCTGGAAAAGGTTGGACTTAATCAGTTTTTGTTTTCCAGAGTTTTTGCTGTTGATACTTACTTGCAACTGCGTTTTAAGTCATAATTTTGTGCTCTGACATCCACTGTCTGATATGTACTGTCAGCTATCAACTTGTATTGTATGTGGCAAAATGTCGCAACTTAACTTGTTCTTAATTAATAAACTTGACTTTTTCTAGGTGGAAAAGTTGGAGTCGGAATGCAGTCGGCTTCAGCAGGAGCTTCAAGACTCCAGAGACCAAAATGAGCTGTTGGAGTTTAGGATACTGGAACTGGAGGTGAGTCAATTAGTATTCTAGACAAAGGTTTTCCCCACACTTGCATGATAAAAGTTCTCCAGAGTCGAGCCTGAAGGATCTCACACATTTATTGCCCAATAAAAAAGTCCTACAAACTCACATTGGGTAAATCTGTCAGTATCAGGGTGTTTTACAGCCACCAATGTGAACAAACTCAAAGAAAAATGCTGTGCTGCTTTGTAGAGTCGGTCCTGAGATTTTTGAACATGAGGCTGTCCTGGTCTAACCCCTATTTTTACTATTTTCTGAAGTCGTGTGAGCATATCTAACAATCAGTTTTTTCCTGCTGCTTTTTACATGGTGCTAATTTTCATTCTTCATTCTTCTACCGACTTCCGACAATGAATTGAAATACATTGAAGCTTGTAGTTGTGCTGCAACAAATTGTAACAAAGTACATTTAAGAGTTTAAAACATGTGTTTATGTTGTAGGAACGTGAAAGGAGGTCTCCTCCATTTAACCATTTGAGAATGCACCCATTCTCCGAGGGAGTCAGTGCACTGCAGATCTACTGTATGAAGGAGGGAGTCAAGGTGCATGTTAAGAGGAACTTGTGTGACCAAAAATGATAGTTAGCATATTTTTAGCATATTTTAGTTAAAGTTAGCATATTTTAGTTAAAGCATATTTTTGCTTTCCTGTGATTGATTCTGCTTTTCTTCGCAGGATGTGTGCATACCAGATCTTATCAAACTGCTAGATATCCTTGGGGACAATGGGGTAATTTATATCTAATTCAGCTGTTCGATATGCATTGCTAAAGCAAGCACATTATCACAATCTTTCCTTTTTTATGTCCAGAACTTGAGGAATGAGGAGCAAGTGGCAATAATTCAGGCCAGCACTGTTTTGTCACTGGCAGAAAAGGTAAAAAAAAAAAAAAAGCAACTTTATCTTGATTGAGAAGCAACTTCCTGCACATAGTATTTTGTGTTGGACTGACTTCAATTTGGCTGAATGTTGCCCTCTAGTGGATCCAGCAGATAGAAGGGACAGAGGCAGCTCTACATCAAAAGATGATGGACCTGGAGATAGAAATGGTGGGTCATAGGAAATTGCTAAAAAGGAAAAAATATATACCTTTTATACATGTTATTTGACTACATTATTTGAATATTTTCACAGTTATCAAGTATAATCCTAATCATATTATATAATAATGAAATTCAGCAGTATTTAATCATATGAGATGAGCACATATTTAAAGCAGTCTCAAATATTTTCTTATTCATTGATTTTTAGACTTACACTAAATTTAATGAGCACATTAGATATTTGCAACTCTTGCAAAGTAGAAGACATGTAACTGAACATCTTTAACATTTCTAAAACGTGTTTTCTCCATTATTCACTAATATCATCAATGGCTCTTTATGAAATAAATAACTTGAATTGCAATTTTATTTCAACCACTTTAATTTATGTGTTTGCAGGAGATGTTCTGCAAACAGAAAGGATATCTTGAAGAAGAACTGGACTATAGAAAACAGGCCCTGGACCAGGCCTACATGGTAAATGTACTTTGTAGTGTACAAGTTTTAAACTACTGGTATGTTTTTTCATACTTTGCATCCAGGCAGCCAGAGTTTCTAGCAGACCTTTAGGGTAACTTTAATCTAAACTTGCCAAGTAATTTGGGAAATCTTTCAACGTTTTCTTTAATTGAAGATGATTTTTCACCTATTATCTTTCCGGTTCGTGATTGATCATGACACAGGGTTTTGTACACTGTTTGGAGTAATTTAGAGATGGATTTATGTCGTTTGTCAAGTCCGGATAAATAAAAAAAAAAAAATTGGAATCCCTTCATTCAAACATGCATCCATCCATTTGTTCTTTTTCATTATCTATATATCTGTTCATCCATCCTTTCATCTTTCTTTAGCTGCACAGTATATGAAATTATAGTTGTAATTGCAGTGTCAATCATGTGCAATATCATAATCACAAATTACTTTTTTGACACTTCTAAAATTTCCCAGAAGCCATGTAGCCATTCAGGTGCTACGCATGAAATTCTATGTGAAAAAAAAAAGAAAAATACAACAACAACAAAAAAAAAACATATGTTTGGCCGATTGGAATGTCTTTCTTGCCCACACCTGATGTAAATCATAGTGATCAAGATGCTTAGCTCAAACAGGGGATTTTACAGTTACTGAGATGAAGAAAAAGAGGGAGAAGAGTGGTAAAAATGTGGGTCAGTTCCAATTATTATCACAGTATGCCCACTATAAGATCACAAGGTGTTTTCCCAACATTGTGCAGCGCAACCTCCATTTATTTCTTTCTTTTTGTCTTCCTATCTGTTGTGTTTGCAAGTTTTGCATATAAAGTCTGACAACATCAGAAATATCTGCAGCAAATTCATAATAAACATTTTTTATTTGTATTTTAAAGATGGGCAAATAGTGGACTGAGAGCTCTGCTAAACTGAAT
The DNA here is from genome assembly GCA_014839685.1 of Anableps anableps. Lineage (NCBI taxonomy): Eukaryota > Metazoa > Chordata > Actinopteri > Cyprinodontiformes > Anablepidae > Anableps > Anableps anableps. The sequence continues at coordinate 24,534,422 of CM026078.1, read as the reverse complement.
TTGCAAAAATATGAAATTTGAACAGGGCTGCACAGTGGTGTAGTTGGTAGCACTGTTGACTTGCAGCAAGAAGGTCCTGAGTTAAAATCCCAGCCTGGGGTCTTTCTCCATGGAGTTTGCATGTTCTCTCTGTGAATGCGTGAGTTTTCTTCAGGCAGGTTAGGTTCATTGGTCTCTCTGCATTCTCCTTAGGAGTGTGTGCGTGCATGGCGGTTTGTCCCATCTGTCTCTGTGTTGCCCTGTGATGGACTGGGGACCTGTCCAGGTGTACCTCACCTCTTGCCCCATGACCACTGGAGATAGGCACCAGCCCCACTCGCAACCCTGCAAGGATAAACATGCTAGATGATGGATGGATGAAATTTGAACATAGAAAAATGTGTCAATTCAGTTTCTTTATGCAGTGCCAATTTCAAACAAATGTTGTTTCAAGGTACTTGAGAGAAGAAAAGGTCAATGCAATTGAGTCATAGTGATCCTACTTGCCAAACAAAGCACTCAAGTTCAGTTTATTAAAAGTCTGACAACCAATTGCATCAAGTCATCAGCATTCATCCCTTCTGGATAAGCATGTAGCAACAGTTTAATACCGCTTGCTCTGAGTTATTGACTTTGCAGCAATTCCTCATGCAGAGCATGCATATAGCCATAGTGAAAATGAAAATTCACCTTTTATAGAAATAAACCTCCAGCACAGAGCAAGCACAGAAAAAAAGCACAGCTGCTCTAAGCCAGGAGTATTTCCTGTGTTTAAGGAAAAGGTAAAGGGTTAATGGCAGCAGTAGCTCCTTAAGTGGCTTCATCTGGGACAGAATTACATCTAAACTTTGAGCCAGTTTTCAAGTCTTACAGAGGAAGACAGTTGAATTGTTTGGCAGGTCTAAACAGTTATCTGTAACTGTTATCGGCTTTTGTTGGTAGATTTCTGGATCTCTCGTGTGTTACTCTTTATTTCAAAAGAAAAAAAATTGTTTTAAGAAAAAAAAAAGTAACATTTTAAAACACTGTTGCGCTTTACCAGTTTGACTTATGTTATAGTATTAGAATGAATAAAGCTTTCTGTGGATGAATACAAGCTGTCCAACTGTCTCAGATCGAGACAAAGACATTTCTTTTTATTGCTTTGCATCATAAATGTCTCAAAATTAGGAAAATATGCAACACAGCACCTGGAAAGTGTTTCAGGTTTTCAGCTAATAACTCTTTGACATTCACCTTCTTGAGGTTAAAATACAATTATATGTGATGCAAGGGAATTAGGAAAACAGTTTTTTTATGACAAGCTGCTTGTAATCAACGGCCTGAGGTGAATTCCTTGCTAAGCTGTTTGTTCTGTGTGGAAACAACGTAGGTTCATCTCTTAAACTTTGGAGTCTTTTTATAAATGAGTCATAGTTCAGATTCAAATGAAACTTCTGAAAATGGTAAAATGGTGACGTATTGGACCTAAAATGGGTGAGCCAGAAAGGTTCAATTGAAAAAAACGTCAATAGAAGGTGGTAGAACTATTGCTCAAAGAAACTTTTAAATATTTAAAAGAAAGTCTGGCTGTTATGAAGCAAAAGGTTAGAAAACTAAGCTTTTCTAAGAACAATTCAAGACTTTTGTCACAGCACTGTACATAAATCCTTCATTGAAAATGAAAATTGGGTTTTGGGTATGTTTCGATTTGATTAGTGTTCCTGTGATGAGTAAACAGTTATTATGTTCTCTTTTTTTAACAGCAAATCCAGGAGTTGGAAGCAACCCTTTACAATGCCCTGCAGCAGGACAAGGTTATTTTTACATCTTATTTTGCTTCACATCCTCTTGATTTAATAAAAAATATAAATGTTTTGAAAGTGTTGCATGTCAAGGCATGCATAACTAATTGCGATCCCTAATTCAATTCTGAACGCATGCTTGTGATCAACGCTCTCTAATCAGTGTGGAAAATCGAAGCTATTTGAAATGGTCTTCTTACATAGTTTCTTGAAAATAAGTACCATCATTGTAGAAACTTTGAATCACTTCAATTAATCATACAGAAAATACATTTCAGAGAGGCTAGATCCCTGGAAGGCTCACAGATGTTCTCAAAATCTTGTGATTCCTTGAATCCCCTTTTAATTGAAAAGAACCTTATTTAAGATAAGGCCCATCATGATCATTTTAATACATGTTGTCGCCTTTACACCAGGTGATAAAGTACGGCGAACCTCTGAATGAGCTTCAGAAGGATGAACTGAGGATGGCAGTGGAAAAGCTGAGGAGGCAGATGCTGAGGAAGAGTCGAGAGTATGACTGCCAGATCCTCCAGGAGAGGATGGAGCTGCTGCACCAAGCCCACCAGGTTCTTCTAGATTTATACCAGTCATTGGGTGATAGTATTGAGAAACTTTGAAGGGAGGTTTTTTTTAGGTCAGTGGTTTGATTTGTATGTCTGCTTTCTCTAAATAACCACAGAGAATTCGTGATCTTGAGGACAAGACAGAAATCCAGAGAAGGCAGATTAAAGATCTAGAGGAAAAGGTAATATATCATGTTAAAAACAGTAAATATGAAATGATGTTGCTAATAAACCACAACCTGTCATTGAAGGTTATGAACATGAATCATTAGAGCTTCTTTATCAGGCAGTCCCACTTGAAGCTAAAATGTTCAACAGATATTGACATCTAGTGGTCAAGATGGAGATAGCACCCTTCTGAAATGACTTCTTGTCAATTTAAATTATTGCCAGATCTTGTAACAGTATGTGATATAGACAGTATGTGACACAGACTATGGATGGATGGACTTTCGATGTTTTTATGCATTGCATAATGTGAATATAAGCCACATAATGATAAATCTCTATACAGCTTACTACTGACAAACATCATTTGTCATGTCTTCACTTCACACTGATTCCAGTACATTAAACCCCAATTTGATTTTACAAGTGCATCTCAATAAGTTAGAATATCATAAAAAGTTATTTTATTTCATTTATTATGTTCACTAATTACAGAGTGATATATATTAATCATTTCTCCTGATTATTTGAATGATTGTTACTTGCAGCAAATAAAAATACCACCAAATCCCACTCCTTAGAAAATTATAATTTTACATAAAACTAGCTTAGAAAAAATAAACACAAATCTTGGCCTACTATAGATGTACTTTACAGTAAATGCACTTAATGGGCACTTGGTCAATGCTCTTATAGCAACTACTGCATCAGTGCAGCGTGTCATGGAGTTGATTAGCCCGTGTCTTTGCTGATGTGTTAAGAGAGCCCAGGTTGCTTTCACAACAACCTACAGGTGATCTGCATTGTTGGCTCTGCTCTTGACAATACCCCATAGATACACAATAGACATTTAAGTTAAACAAGTTTGCTAGTGGGCTGCAGTTGTTCGCACTGTTGCCTTGCAGCATGAAGGTCTTGGGTTCCAATTTCAGCCTGGGGTCTTTCTCCAAGGAGTTTGCAAATTCTTCCAAGCATGTTTATGGGTTCTGGATACTCCAGTTTCCTCCCACTGTCCAAAAACATGACTCTTAGATTAACTGGCCCCACTAAATTGCCCTTAGGGGTGTGTGTGTGTGTGTGTGTGTGTGTGTGTGTGTGTGTGTGTGTGCGCGTGCATTGTTATTTGTCCAGTGTGTCGCCCTGTGTTGGACTGGCAATCTAATCAGGGTACATCCTGCCTCTCTCCCAATGAACACTAGAGATAGGCACCAGCCAGAGTGGATGGAGTTTGCTGGTTTCTGTGGCTAAATTACCCCTCCCATAAACCTTGTCAGCAGAGGAAGCATTAAGTGCTTTTAAGAAGTCCTGGTACATAGTCATGCTGTCTCAGGACTTAATGAAACATAGTGAACCAACTACAGCAGTTGATGTGGCTCCTCAGAGGAAACATCACGCTGTGTCTCAAACAACTTAGATTCTGCCCCTCTTCCTCAAGACTTGGTGACTTTGATTTCCAAATGAAATGCAAAAATTACTTTAATCTAAGAATCAAACTTTGGACCACTGAACAACAGTTTTTTATTTCTTAACTTAACACATGCTTGCCAGCAGTTGTAGTCCATGTCATGAATTCATGGATGCCTGAATATCCCCCAAATTCTTGAAGGAGCTTTTCTTCATAATCCTCTCAAACTTGAAGTCATACATGTTGCTGTGAGATGTTTTGCTAACCACACTCTTAACTTAAATTTAACTTTCTTTAACATGATTGGATACAGCTCTCTGAACAGCAAGCTTCTTCGGCAATAACTCCATTTCTCCTGGTGGTGGGTCGCAAAGTTGTCTGCTGGACAGCTGCCAACTTAGAAGTCTTCCCAATGGTTGTATAGGCAGTAATTTAAGATTTGTTTCTTAAAATAGTTTATTTGGTCTGATGTAATATTCTGTAAAACTGGATGTTGTGCTTTCATTACCTGTGATCATCAAAATGATCTTGAAATGTATCATTCTGTAAGGACTCCATGAGTTTGACTTACTAAAATAAATGAATTTTTTTATGATATTCTGATGTCACCCAGTAAGTATTCAACTTGGTTTGCAAAATTGTTACAAGCCTCCATCATTCATGCTGTTTAATGTGTTTCTTTGATTATCACCTTTGTGTGTGTGATGAAAATACAGAAGTGGAGAGAAATATTTAGAATGTTGTGTGGCTTCCACCACCAACACCTATTATGTTATCACTAATGCGTATCTAGGGTTCCTACCCTAGATACACAAATTTATTAACACAAAAGTGACAGTTATTGGTATAAGTAGGATGTTTCATAAAATTAAAAAATAGCTTCTTTGCTGGGTATAAAAGGTAATGCTGTGCACTTCCAACCTTTTTTAAGAGCAAGTAAACAAATAAGCATCTATTCAGCAACATAAACCAACCAAACTTTTTTACCGTGTCTTTCTTGTGAAACAAACGTGAAGTGTCTCATAATTTTCACAAGCAAGAGTTGGAAGGACCCAAATGTACCTATAAAAACTGAGAATCCAATATGACAGAGTGGAGAAATAAGTGGGTTTAGGTACAGGGAGGAAGGAATAATTGGACACAGGTGCACGTTACATACCACATAGCACATTGAGTAATACTGGAAGCTACTGAGGACATCTAAAGAAGATGAGAACTACAAAACAACAACTCAACTGACGAACTAAAAATCAGTCTGACACACTGAAACACTAGAAAAACAAACTGAGAGAACCTAATGCCCCACCAAACATCACAACAAACTGTTGTGGGAATATGCAAATATACCTTATTCACATGCTATTTGTTCAATACTCTTAGATAGTACTCTTCTATAATGTGCTTTTTAAGGTGATAACACTGGAATTTATTCTAATATATATAGATTTGTACCTGTTTGATTACAAAGTTGTTAAAAGCCCTTAGGGCTTAATTTATAGATACTGTTGAATCACACAAATGTTATTTAAGGTAAGGTGACTTTATTAATACATTTTGGTAGATTTGTTCTCCAGACAAGAGAGACCAGCATCTGTTAAAATATATAGATTTGCAAATAAAATGAACAACTAAAAAAATAGAAGAAAAACAATAGTGATAATAGGGATTTTTCAGTTAAAAGCACTTTTTACCTCTGAGTATAGGGTTAAAAAGGATGTCATATGATAAACAAACAATAATATGCAGAGATATGGGTTCATAAAGTGACCTTGTTTTTTTTTTTTTTGTCTGCTGGTACAAACATATGTCAAGGGTTCCTCTAATCTTCCCACTTTTTTTCTCTCTCTTTTGTTCTTTCTTTCTGCAGTTTCTCTTTCTTTTCTTGTTTTTTTCTCTTGCCTTTATCCTTTGGCCTTGAAGTCTTTGGCGTGTGCTGCAGCTGAGGTGAGTCCTGCTCTCTTTATGTTCAAACTACCATCATCTCTTTTCTTAATCTCTCCAAAGAACTGTCTGTCTGATGGGAACCTTTAACAGCTGATGTTTTGGCTTTTGCACTACCAACAGCATTCAGTCAGAATAGATTTCTGGAGCCACAACCACACTTTAAGTGGCATTTGGCCACCTCAGTAGTAAATATTTAGGTGAAACTGTTGTTGCATTTGAAAAGATGACTTTTTTCCATTACTCCAAATGAAGCTAAGTGTAAAGAAAAGAGTTTGAAAATGATGCACAGAGGAAATAATGAGTAGAACAGCTCAACAGACTCAAGCAAGTTGTCAAAACATGCCCTTAGTTTTTAAAGCGTCCATCTTGGCTGCCGGTAATTTGAAAAAATCATATGCAGAACAATGCTTTTTGTTTAGATCTTTTATTTTCTATAGAAGCTTATGATGATGATAATGATGATGGTAATTTACTTTTAAATATATATTGTCACTTTGTCAGTATTGCAACAATTGTCACAAAATCTTATATTTAATCTGTGTTGATAAATCTGGTTAGTTTTTGTTAGTTGGATCTCTTCACATCAGTATGAAACTGTTCTTAATGATTTTTTGACAAAAAAAATCTTTTTTGCATAAGGAGTTATTAAAAACTATTTTGACATTAAATCGTATTGGGACTTTTTCTGTCACCACCATTTTTATTTGTCATCTGCCTGCAACCCTTGGTGAGTTTAGAAAAAAAAAAAAAAAAAAAAAAAACATTCTCTGAAGTCAAATGCATCCCTAAAGATTGAACCAATATACGAAATCTGAAGGAGAATCATTGTTTGGTGGCATTTTCTAAATCTCTAATCACTCAGTTTAGTAAAGTGTGAACACTGATTTGCAACAACAGAGACGTCTTTGAGCAGCAGGTGATATATTAAGTGTGAAGCTGATGGGGTACATCTGAATGGGTGAACAGAACACCAGAAATAAACCTGATGTTCCAAGGCTATGTACACATTTTACTATTGAAAAGAATCTGTTTTATTATCTTTGCTGTTATCCAAATCAGGTCAGACATGAATCAATCAGAATGTATTTTTCCTGTTCATATCATGGGAACAGTTGGGGAAAAAAAAACGTGCACGTGTGTCATTTTGGAGCATTTTTATCCTCATGTTGCTTTGTTGAATCCTCTAAGGCACTCTAGCTTTGATTTGTCTGGTTCTTAGTTTGGCTGTATGAACCACCAACTGTTCTGCTGTTGAAAAGAAGTGATGTTTGGTAGTTCTGAATGGTATTGATGGTTAGATCATGAGGTATAGATCATGGAAGTAAGAATTTGTCAATTTTTTCCAACCTCATTGACCCAAAACAGTGATGCACGTGCTTGTTCTCAAACAGAAAATGATATCTATAGCAAATCCGTGTGATTAACTAAACTGATTAATTAAAGTCTTAAAACCTTTGCCCCCAGTTCTTGGTGGCCTTGATAGACTAAATATGGTTTCACTTGAAAAGCAGGGATATAAAAACTAACAAAGGTTTGCTGAAAAGCTGTTCTATGATTTGAAAAAAGTTTGTGTATGTCATATTGTCTTTTTTTCAAATGGAGTCTCTTAACTCCTATTTTAATTTTTTTGTTGTTTTGTTTTGTTTTGCAGGTCATGTGTCAGCTCGGAGATCTTGTTTGGGACTACAGTGTTGTTTATGTGTTGGACAAGCTGAAAACAGTGTGTGTAGCAGTGGCTGTTGTAACATCAGTGATTCCAGATGTTGTTGATGGATTAAGCCAGTGCACACTTCAGGCATTGCTTTCATGTTTTGTTTTGTTTTTTTCAGCTGAAGTTGAGATCTTCAGGATGTTGTCCAGGACTGTGTTTATTTATTTTTATTTTTTTTTTTAGCAAAGTTTCGACTTTAAGCATCTCCCCAAATATCTGAAAAGACAGTCAGAGGCTTGCAAAGAAATCTAAACATGCAAAAATATACCGACATACATAGTTTACACACACTCACATGGATGCGTAAATGCAAACACACACATGTTTTGTCAGTTCAAAACCAAAGCCTGGAAGATGTTCTCTCTGCCGTGCAGGGTTATAATATGTCACCACCACAATGGGAACATACACAGACAAAAAACTCAAATAGTGAAGAATACAAACCACAGAACCACAGCCTTCCCTCTTATTCTTCTCTTTCATCTGTTGCCCAAAACTGTAAGAACGTTCTTTTGGGATGCATGTCATCGATGAGTAGAAGTGAGCCAACTCAGGGCCCATGAGTGCAGAAGCTGTTGGAGCAGTGCTGACATCAGGCCAGACAGCAGTAAAGAACATTCGGGACACGCTGCCTCACCTTCTGGCCTGTCATCACAGCTCCCAGAATGGTGCTTACAAAGACTGCTTGCACTCTCCAGAAAGTTATACCTGCAAAAAGACAAAGCAGTGGTGTGTACAGACTCAAAAGAGGGATCACGAACACTCAGGTTCATCACTGGAAAAAAGGTCATAAAAGTTAAAAAGAGAAAGAGATGACTCCCTCTGATCCAGTTCCTCTCAGCATGGATTTCCACAAGGAAAAACTGCACATCATGGAACTGCTTCTTAGCATTTTTTAAAAGCCAGAAGACTGAAAAAATGCAACTCTCTGGATTTCTTTTTTACTGTCCCAGACACTCAAACACCAGTTCCTAAGATTCACACAAATATCTGTAATGTAATATATATATATATACATATATATATATGCTGTTGATATGTACATGAGTCTTAATTATTTTATGTAGTCTCCCTTATTATTTTTTGTGATAAGCCGTACTTTTTTTTTACTCTCTAAAGCGGCTTGAACAGTTAATGTACTTGGCAGTTTATAAATGACTTAAAAAGATTATAAACTGCTCTGGTTTATTGTGGTGATGGCTGCAAAGATGAATTTTATGCCCTATATAGTTATAACTGAAAAGCCCAATGAATGTGGATAAAAAAAAATGAATTATGGTTTTTCCTTACCCTTTTTCTACTCCGTACTGCTGACACATTGTTCTGGATTTATCAGGCCCCAGGTCAATTTACTCCCTTCGTCAATTCCTACCGTCATTTCATACCAAAGCTTTGCCATTTTGTACCCATAAACTTAACCATAGTATATGACTGTATTTCCTTTGATCATTAATAGTGGTGTAATAATAAATCCAGCTCAGGAGACAAGATGAGATTTTAACATTTGTAGTAACACTTAGAAGACACTTTTTTATTATCGCAAATAGAGTTAAGGTTTGACAAATCACAAACTGCCACTTTAAGAATCTGAAAGTACTGTAGAATTTCAGATCATAGGTTTGCAATAAACATGCAAACATGAACCCCCATTATGGGTCGCTTTCTCCTTTGACATCATACATCGATCAAAGGCCCTGTGTGCTTAGACAGCCTGCTCAGAGATTGCCGACCCAAAGGGGCAACTTGGGGGGGAAAGGCCTGTATTTAGGTGAGATCCTCATAAAGGATTTTCAAATCCATTCAGTTTTTGAAATACAGTACTGGGAACATTTTTGAATCATCAACCCCATATTCTGCTGAGCTACATTATTTCTCAGATCAGGGAGACTGTGGAAGATTATATAGACCATCTGAGCTCACTGCACACTGTGGACTGCTGCTGCCTCTGCAGCTGTCTTTGCTCTGTATCTTATTAATACATCACTCCTGTAACCCTTTTCACACCTTAATATTCATAGTGGTTACGGTACTATTACTGTCTTTGGAACTGGATCAGGGCCAAATGTTGGTGGTGTGATTTCAACCGCAGTTTCCATCTCAGAGCAGTTAAATGCAAATTTCATGTGTAGATCACAGAACAAAAGGGCAATCTGAAAGAAGTTCTTATGTTTTAGATGTTTCACTGGTTTAATATACCTGAGTCAAATGAATGGATCACTACCATGTTCCTGCAGAACTTGATGTCAGGTCAACAGGGTAATTAGGGCATTTGAAATAGCTGTGTTGGAGCAGGAACACATCTAAATATTTAGGACACCGGCCACGGAGGATTAGAGTTGGAGACCCCTGGCCTTAATATTTTATACTTTCAACTGGAGATGATCAAATGTAGACCAGGATCATTAAAAACCTGTGAAACAAAACTAGTTTTGAACTAATAAGATGCTCCACAGCAAAAATTCAATTTAACATCGTTAGTGTGTAATGGTTAGCCAATAGCTATGTTCTCTGTCCTTAGAAATCATTTGTATCTTCAGTTTGCCCAGTTTGACAGTCTGTAGTAGTTGAATCCATGAACACCCAAGAACTAATTCATTTATTACTTGAAAATAATCCAAAACATAGATAGAAAATGTCAAATTTATAGCACTCACTTTCGTATTTGTGGCTCCTATTAATACCCTTACTTATCCAAATGAAGTCACATGCTAAATAGTATGGAGTGTTATAATTATGGGATCTTGTGCCACATGGTCTCATTATACCCCTGATAGTTAATTATTTTAATGAATTGTGCTGATTAATAATCATAAAAACACTCAAATCTCACTCTAAGAATTTACACCCTATTACACCCTGTTTTTGTTGATTGTAGTTCAGAATCAAACCAGGATAACTGAATGAACTCCGTCTGATAGATGATATTTATTGGAGTCACGTACACATTTCTTTTAGACTCTAAACAAGTTATGAAGGATTACATCATAGGAGGGTATGATTTGATGCATGGTTCGAAATGTCTCCCTGACAGATGGCTCCTTTTTTTTTTTTTTTTTTTTTTTTTTTTTTTTTATAGTATAGAGCAAACCTGCAAATCAAAGTACGAAATGACGAAGGGGTGAAATGACCAGCATTTATTTTTTCCCCTTTTACCTGAAATCTGTTCCACCTCTAAACAAGCAGGGGGCGCTTGGATTCCCAACCCACCTTTTAAAATTGTAAATATTTTAATACCACTTTGCAATATTATGCATCAAATTTAGTTCCAATTCAAATTTAGTTGTTATTTATTCAGTATCTTAAAATTCCTTATCTAATTTCAAATAAAAATTGTTTTTTTAATGAAAAAAGTCTAACACTCTCCAACCCAAGAATACTGCAGGTTTTCTTGCTTTGTTCTTGTTATACTAACCAAAAGTTTTTTGATACTAACAAATTTCTTTGACTAAACCCTAACAGCCATGTAGAGGTGTGCTTCAACTGGGTGAAAAAAGAGAACGTGAATGCAACACTACACCCACTTCACTCCCATGAAGCTAACTCTGTCCAGAGGCTGAAATATTCACTAGCGAGAAGGTTCCTGTTCTTCATGTACCTGAGCAGAAGTGAAGGAATCTGCCATCACTTCAACCTTGGGGCTCTATTCACAGGCTACGCTTCACATTGGGATCCCATTACAATGCAGAGCAGCAACTACAACCACTCCATTCACTTAACTGAAATGACTGACACCATTTTTTTTGGGCGATCTCTGCTGGCAGTTGCCTTGGATGCATTCTCCCCTTTCTCCTCATATGTGTTCTTTGTTTTTCATTACTACATCACATTTCATGTCATTTACATTCTTTATGTTTTTGTCTCGAGGGTTCCTTCCATTAATAGTGAAATCGCTCTATAATTTCTTTTTTATTTGCAAAGAAGAAAATAAGTACAGTCAAATACAAAACAGTGATGGCTTTTTTGCCTAAAAAATGTTTATTGATTTTATATTGAAAGTAACCATTTTAAATACACTTTTTTAGTTTAAATTATTATGAAATGCAGAATATCCTGTTGTGTAATATTTGTCATACAGCAAATTTATTCTGTTTGACCTACAGTTCCTTGCAAATGTATTCATAGCCATTGCTGTTTGCACGTTTTCATGTTATAATCACAAAATTCTATGAATTTTGGGGGGATTTTATGTGATAAATCAACACAGAGTAATGCAAAATTGTGAACTAAAAGGGACGTGATATGTTATTTTTCTTTTTTTACACATAAATATTGTCCTATATTTATTGTCCTATATTTAGCTCCCTCTGTCTTGCCATCAACAGTTTCCCTATCCCTGCTGAAAAAAAACATTCTCATTGCATGATGCTGCCACTGCCCATGGTTTCACCATTGGGCTAAGGTGTTCATGGTGGTGTACAGTGTTAATTTCTTCTTCCACATGTTCGCTGTACCCAACGCTCTTCCAAATCCAGGTTTGTAGAGTGCCCAACTAGTAGTTCTCCAGAGCTTCCATGAGTCTCTTTCTCTGATTAATTCTGCTTCTTTGATTAAAGCTCTCCTTGCCCAGGTGACTTTCCAGTTGAGTCATATTGATACATTCCCACCTACAGGTGATGGACTGAACAATGCTTCATGAGCTTTTTGATGTGTGTGATACTGTTTGGCAACCCTTTTTTGAATTTCTCCACAACTTTATCCTTGACCTGTGGGCTGTCCTTGGTCTTTATGATTTTGTTTGAGCACTGATTTTCTCCAACAAACCACTGAACCTTTACAGAACAGCTGTGTTGATGGGAACATTAAATTACACACAGGTGACTTCTGAAGGCACTTGGTTGCACTGGATGTTTTTCGGAGTCTCAGAATTAAAGGGGCTGAATCCAAAAGCATGCCACAATTTTCAGATTTGTATTTGTAAAAAAAAAAAAAAAAAAAAAATTAATATAATTAAATTATGTTTCATTTAATTTTCATGCCTGAATTGAGCACTGTTTAATGTTGCTCTACATAAAATTAAAAAAAAAAAAAAAACCCAACAACAAATACAGAGGTTTGAGGCTGTGACAAAATGCAGAAATGTTCAAGGGGTATCAATACTTTTGCAATGGATTGAATAACCAATACATATTAAGATGGTTAAGTTGTGAGGAAAATTATGTAACATTGTTTTAAAAAACAAAATATGCTTTATTTATTTATTTTGAAAGAATAAGAAAAAAAATATTTTAAGTTTTTACTTATTACATTTTTTATAGAGTTTGGAAAAAAGTTTGATCACTTTTTCCATTTATTCATACTAGTTTCTGTGGCTTTATTCAAAAATGAAATTTTTTTTTTTTTGCATCACAGTTTATTGTTAATTGTCATTATTGCTTACAAGCTGCCATCATCATTCTGCCCCACCTTACAAAGGTCTGCTTTGTTCAGCTTTGAAAGATCCAAATCGGTGACCTCCTTCAATCTTACACTTCACTGATATTTAGAAGACAAAAATATCACGTGTCCACATATCCTGTTGCTTTTCAACACAAAATAATGTTTCTGAGATCGGTTTCTTTCATTACATTGCAGTTCTGTCATACAAAAGCCCAGTGTTTAACTGTTTTAAGACTTGTGGTTCATTCTGTGAATACATAAAATCGTGTTCTGGGAGTTTTCTTTGTCAAACAAACTTGTTAAACATTGAATTTTTCCACATTGTGGCCTCTAAATGATGGAGTCGTTCCAGGATAACAGTCTGTCTTTTCACTTACTGTCCTTGCCAGCCAAGCAAGACAAGAACAGGAAGGTCAAAACTAGTTTTGCACTGGAGACCTCCCTTGCCAAAGGATGTCTGTCATTAAAAAATTACACCCTTCTGTCTTTGCATCATTTCCCCACTCATGCAGAGGGCAATACATAGACTGACTAAACAACTGCCTTCTACAACTAGTTCAAAAAGGGAAATAAAGTTTGAAGCGAAACTCATGACTGAGGTATCCATTTTTTTTCCCTAAAGTCTACACTGATTCTGCATATTTTCCCTCTGAACACATTAATTCCTGTTGACATATTTGCTTTAGGCCTGCACAGAGGCAGAGTGTTTACCACTGTCACTTCACAGGGAGAGGGTCTTTGCTGTGTAGGGCTGTTTTATGGTTCTGCTTCCCCAAACATTGTGAAAACAAACATTTTTAAATGGTGGGTCATTGTAAATTACCTCCACTGGGAGTCTTTATTAGGGTCTGCTTCAGTGTGAGTGAGTGTTCAGGCTGAAATTACATCATGTACATCCTGGAAGGCAATTTAACTTAATTTGAGGAGCAGCTGGTCAGTTGCCAAACGATCCCAGGCAAGTGCAGCTTCCCGGGTATGATGATCAGCTGCCGGATGCAGTCACTGGTGTGCTCTTTTTTCTATTGAAGTGTAAGCATCCACAAAGAGATTTAAGACTATCTGAAAAATGTAATATTTCATCTCAGTACAGCAGCAAATGTAAGTATTTTTTTTTAAATTGTGCACCACACATGGAAACTGTATTCATTGTTTTTTTTCTGGTCTGGATAAATGTGAGGAAAGGTATCAGTGTTTTCAGGCCTTCTCTCTATTTTTCATTGAATAAAGATCAGGGCACATATTCACAAATAATCCTAAGTCTAAAAGTAGCTCAGAGAGACGTCATTTTAGGAAATTTCTTAGAATTTCTGGCAATCTAAGATTTTTCTCAGAATTTTAACTTGGTAAGATAAAAGTTATTCACAACGCATCTTAGGCCTTAAGAGAGCTCCTAACATGACAAAATGTTAGGAATAATGAGGAGGATCTTTAGTGAGCCTAAGAGTGTCTTAAGCCTCCAGCAGATGTCATGGTAGGATGACAGGGATGTGATGAGGATGGTCAGTCCAATCACTCTGGGATGGGACACGAAGGGGGGCTATATCGCATCGACCCCTCCTGAGACTGCAGGAAGATTAGGCAGGGAAGATGGTGGAAAGACCGACAGAAAGGAGAGATATTTTCTGTAAAATGGATAGAGCTCTGCCAACAGTGGCCACTGCTTCTCTGTCCTGTTTGGTTTTCATGTCTTTTAGTTCCCCCGTTGGTCGCTTTGCCAGATAAAAACAAGTTTATACAAACAGGCAATCACAGTGAATTGCTGATAGTTGAGCGTCCAGATTAATAATTATTATTATGAAGCAGATGACATAGTAAAATTATCAGCAAGGTGAAAAACCATGACAAATCACAATAATTGTGAGGATGTAAATAAGGCGCGAACAAACATGTTGATGCTGTTTGGTAATTAATTCAATTTAAATAGTTACAGCATCATGACACACTTTTTTTTAATCCAGTCTAGATTCAATGATCAGTAAATGTCTATCAACTAATTACTGGGGGTGCATTTAGTTTTTTGTGTCCTATTATGTTTTGTGTATCAACCAATCACAACCAAAACTAGATCTATTGATTTATTTCAGAAAGACTCAAGAAGTGAAAGCTACCAGGCCATATTCTATTTTTCTAAGTAATTTGTATAACAGGATATGAGGGGGGTTTTCTGTTTTTGTTTTTGGCGACATTTGGTCCACACTTCTTACCAGTTGGTGGCAATATTGCTCCATTAAGTTGTTTGCCAACTGCCATAAAACAGAAGTAGAAGAAGAAGCAGAACCAATCACAGTCCTTAGAAGACAGCGTCACACCTTGCAACTGGGTCAATAACACCTCCTCACTAAAATGGGAACTTCTGTCAACTCCGCCCTCAGAGTTGTTCTTAGGAGCTGACTGAAACACTGACAGAACTCTAAGAATCTTTGTGAATTTGTGCATTATATATTTGCCTCCAGTATATATTCTGTGGTTTAATTTTAAACCCTTTAATCTAAAAATATTGCCATGAACCATTTATTGTTGCGGTTTTGTCAACATCATTTGTAATTTTTACAAACCTTTCATTTCACCTAAAGCAGAGGATTTATTTGATTGACAATGCAGCAGAAAATCCATAAATATAAATAGATCACATATTTATAAAAAACATTTTAAAAAAAGATATGGAAGCAATAAAATTATCGAGCCAAAATTAAATCTTTGCATAATTGTTTTAAATATCAGGCAAGTATATCTAACTTGGATGGCTTTCATTTATTCTGTGCCGACAGAATGAAGGAGAGCGGTAAGAAGAAAGGAGGGGGTCTGGCTGTGTTTGTGGACGATACATGGTGTAACTCTGGACATTTAGCCTTCAAAGACGCATTCTGCAGTAAGGGTATTGAACTGCTAGCTGTTAGCATGAGGCTGCACAATCTTCCTCGGGAGTTTTCACATGTTATTATAATAACTGTGTATGTCCTGCCCTCTGCTAATGCTGCTGTAGCCTGCGATGTCCTTCACACTACCACCAGCGGACTTCAAACACAGCACCCACTAGCCCTCTTTCTGATTTCCGGGGACTTTATCTTTTTACACAACAGGATACTCTACTATGAGTCCCTCCCGGATGACAGAACTTTTCACCCTATTTCTAAGGGAGAGCCCAGAGCCACTTGTATCCGTGATCTTGTTCTTTCAGCCACAACCCAAAGCTCATGACCATAGATGAGGGTAGGAACATAGCTTGACCGGTAAATGGAGAGCTTCGCTTTTTGATTCAGCTTTCTCTTTACCATCACAGACTGATACAGCGCCTGCATCACTGCCAATGCAGCATCAATCTGTCTATCGATCTCCTGCACCATTTTCCCCTCATTCTTGAACAAGACCCTGAGATCCTTGATACTTGATACCCCCACCTGGAGAAGGTACTCTACCCTTTTCCGGCTCAAACCTGAGACCATGTCTCTGGTTTGAAGGCACTGATCTTCATCCTTCACACTTGGCTGTGAACTGCTCCAGCAAAAGTTGTAGATCACAACCTGATGAAGCCAATAGGACCACATCATCTGCAAAAAGCAGAGGTTACCAAAACAGATCCCCTCAACACCTTGGCTGTGTCTGTCCATAAAAGTTCCGAACAGAATTGGTGACAAAGGGCAACCTTGGCAGAGTCCAACTCTCACCAGAAATGACCCCGACTTACTGCCAGCACCCATCCCACATTGCACCCGACCCCTTTGACCCCTCCCACAGATGATGAGCCCATTGGAAGGGGGACCTATGTTTCCTCTTCGGTCTTTGGACTGCTGGGCTCCATGGGTGAAAGCCCAGCCACCACTCACTCCCCAGCATGCTCCACCTCCAGGCCTGGCTCCAGAGTGGGGCCCCTGTGACCCGCGTCCAGGTGAGGGAACACTTTTTCCAAAGCTATAACTTGTCATGAGGGGCTGCACTTTGTCTGAAGTGTCTAAAATATCAAATGATACATTCAAACATTACAAAAAGTCTTCAAAAGTATGGAATCTACAGCATAAAAACAACAGGTTATATTAGGCTGATCAGTCTTCATATGAGACCCATGAGACTGAAGCTATCAAAAGATTTTAAAATTAGGTCCCATGACTGGCCATAGTAAAAATGACTATTTTTTTCCCCCCCTTTTCAAGCTTTCTCTTATAGATTTGAGGAATGGTCAGAAGTGTTATTGTCTTATCAACAGCATGCATAGTCTTTCAGTCTACAACTTTGTTGCTGGTATATAGTGTTCCCCTATGCCTAGGGATGCCAAACAAGCCCACAGCATGATTTATCCACTTCTGTGCTGAACACTTTGAAATATGTTCATGTAAATTTCTGTACACTCTCACCCTTTGCTTTTCTCAGAATTAAAACCAGAAGTTTACATAAACCGAACAAAAACACACATACACATTGTTTCTTACTGTCTGAAGTTAAATCAAACCAAACTTCTCTTCGTTTATGTTAGTTAGAATTACCAAATTTATTTTATTAGGTAATGCCAGAAAAGGAAACAAGAACATTTTTTAGAGATTTTTTTTGTAACTTTCTTCACATCCAGAAGCTTACATAAAGAATGCTTACTGTACATGTGTTTAATATTTTGCTTTTTGTTTTGAAACTTTACTGTTTCTAATTTAT
Source organism: Anableps anableps (assembly GCA_014839685.1). NCBI lineage: Eukaryota > Metazoa > Chordata > Actinopteri > Cyprinodontiformes > Anablepidae > Anableps > Anableps anableps. The sequence goes on along the minus strand of CM026078.1, from coordinate 24,516,848 downwards.
ATCCATTATAATTAGCCACTTTTACTAAATAACACTAAACAACAAAATTGTTACCAGAAAACACTGAGCGTTGCATATTTTTTCTTAGTGCCTTTTACTGATTTGTCAGCATATTTTTTATATAATTTACATGACTTGAAAGCATTAGGTTTAAAATGTCACATTTTAAAATCAGAGAATTATTAACATCTTAGTAATTGTCTTAGGGTCTGAAATCTTTTTAAAATCTGCAATTTGCAAAGAGAGGTCAAATCTGTAGTCTTTCAATCTTGGCATTTATTATCCTTATGTTTTATTGCTCCTTCAGTGATCCAAGCCCACTTGCTGCTTGTCAGACCTCCTTTATTCCTGCCTTCCATTTGAATTAGGTTCCATCAACTTGTCTATGGAAGGGTGGCCTACATACCTCCTTTTTTAAAGGTCTCAGCCGCCGTGAGGCTTCTTGTGCCAAATCCATGAAGACCAGTGGGCGTGAATTTGCCAAACTCTGTCCTATCTGCCATCAATCCATTGTGCCTGAATGAGCATGCACTTAAGCCACTGGAACATGAGAGCTTTTGTTTATGGGACATCAGATTTACTTGCTGGCCCACCTTGCATTCATTTTTAATATGAAGATGGGGATAGCATCCTGCTTTGTTACAGAGAGGCAATCACTGATTTAAAAGCCTCATTAGGTCAGAGCAATATCTGGTTAAGGAACTTTTTGACGCAGAGAGCAAATGCTTCATGTGGCAGGGCTGTGTTTGTCTGTCAAAAAGTGCACAGCTGGGAAAGTTTCTTGCTGTTTATGAAAAGGGATTTACTTTGACAGTCTCCTACAAAAATGAAATAAATAACTGTCTATGTCATGACATCTCCAAAAAATGAAAACTGAGTGTGGTCTGGTTTACCCTGCCTCCCAGTCAACAGCTCTGCCCTTACAGCAGAAAAACAAACTGCGCTTTAGGATACACACGCTCTGTACAACCTTCGAGCCCTGTCATTGTTCTTTCACATCATATTTAATTCTTTCAGAGGCAGCTGAGTTGGAAAGTGTCAACATGTAAGTGTGTATCTGTTTACTCTCCAAAGGCTAGAAGCATACTAGAGAAAAGGACAAGCTCAAGAACAGGATCTTGGCTTTTCATCTCAGATATGAGATCCTGTTAGATGGGACCTGAGGGTGAGTTCTTTTTGAGTTTTTTCCCAGCTACGTAACACTCTGGGTGATATCTGTTATTTCATTGTAGTTGTCAAACAAACATAAATCATGTTTATAGCACCAGATGACCTGTTGTAGTCCATTAACTTTCAGTAACTTCCACATACAGACATACGCAAACTGGGTACCTAAATAAGCCCAAGCACACAACACATAGTCGCACTTGTCATTATCAACACGCACAAATAAAAGCGTGATCACTCAAAAAAAGTTATCATTTGCATCCAAGCAAGTTTTGTTTTGTTTATTTTCAGGTCAGGTCAGTGGGAGTGTCCTGTTGTGTTGTGGGTGGTGTTTTTCAAGTTTGTGTGTTATTTAAGGATATGTACTTTGATCATCTCTGGTATTTTACAGTGAACAGAGATAATTTAAAACACAGTTAGAGATTTATGATTTTATGGAACCTTTTTTCTCTTTGTTAAGACACCAAACAGAGCATTTTCAAAGATTTTTTTTTTTTTTTTTAGCTGAACAGACAGGAGCTTGCCCAGAGTAACACATATCTTAGAATCACCACTGTAATTGATAATATAGCTTTTTACCTATTCTAAATAATAATCTATAATTTTTTTTCCTGCTTACTGGGTAACAGGTCTGACTCAAAGCTTCTGCAGTGTCTCAGTCTAAGCTCTGCTTGTCACCCATGTTGCTGATGCAGTCTTGTCACAATTGTGCTGACATCAGTAATCAGTACTAGGTAGTCATTGCTGGAGGATCAGACTTACATTGGGAAAGTCATCAGCTTCATCATACTTTGACTTATGTTTGAAATAGCTGGTGCAAGCTTAAGAGTTGCTGAAAGGACAGCAACGAGTTGTACAAACATTTGAGACCTGTATGTACTGTAGTTAATTTTATATGTTCCTATTGGAAACTTCCCCCCCAGTCCAGCAACTTCACAAAGAAACCCAGCTGACACTGGACACCCCTATACATTTGGACCAAACCCCCCATGCCCCTGACTCTCAACATTTGGTAACAGAATAATAAAACTAGATTTTTGTCACAACTTTTGATTTCAATGTGCCACCCAAAAATTATTACTGGCCCCTAACTTGACCTCCTCTAAAACGTTTTTAAATACTGCCTAGTCTAATGTCTGTGTTTTACAATCAGAAACAACAATTGAATCTGATATTTAGTTGGTAACAAAGATATAGTTATTTCACTCTTACTCTAAGGTGGTTCAAATGCAAAGAAAGCATTGAAAATGCTCCTTTGGTGTTTTGACAACAATAACAAAGGTCTAATAAACCTGAAATTGTGTTTTGAAGAATCTCTGTTCCTCATAGAAATATTCACCTCAAGTATTACTATACTGAAGATTCTTCTGAAGTAGCCCTTTAATTTAGCCCAACTGTACTCTGTGAGTCAGATACCAACTTTATCAGCAGCTGGCAGCTGTGGTGCACAGCAGTGCTTTCTCACAAGGATTACACCATTATGAAGACTGGGTATGTTGATAAACAGTAAAAAAAAAACTTGGTGAATGACTTTTCCCCACCCCTTGTGTCGCCCCTTGGCCATGCTGCCCTGGGCAGAAAGCTATCTCACCCACAACAACAACAAAAAAAATAAAGCTACAATGCTTCCTCTACCGTAGCTGTGGTACTTTTACTTGAACAAAATGTCACAGAAATTGAGTCTAAGGCCATATCTTAAAGTCTAAAGTCCTGTCTAGGTCCCCCACAGCGCCACCTCTTTACCTCAGTTCAACTCCTGTCTGCTTCTCGACTCCAGCTTCCTCACACAAGCTCACCCTCAAACAAGCGCATCCAAGCGCATCACTTTAGCACTAGTTTTCACGTCCTCTTCCTCCTCGGACAGGAGCTCCAGCGATGGCAGAGCACAGGGGAAACCGGGTGAAAGTGGAGGAGGACCTGCCGGTTTATCTCGCCCGTCCTGGAACGGCCGATCAGGTCCCCCGTCAAAAACGCGGCGGCTTGTTTTGCAGCGTGGAGGACGCGTTTGACAGTAAAACTATTGATTTCGATGCGCTCAGCGTCGGACAGAAGGGTTCTCGCACCCCGAGGACCCTTAAGCGAGAGAAAGGGAGCCAAGCGAGCGGCATGGAGAGCCCAGCAAGTGCTGAAAGCCCCGCGGGGAACGACGCTCAGCAAGTGCAGGTCCGCAGCAGCGGAGAGAAAGAAGCGCTGCAGAACCTGGAGGATGAAAAGGTAAGAACACTGAAACTTTAAACAAAACATATAAAAGTAACAAACCTATGCTTTCTTTCGTAGTTTTTGCTGTCAGGCCCAGTCTACAACTATAATGGTGAAATAATAATATTAGTGTTAAGTAGTATTAATATTAAGCAAAGGTAGTCAATTTGTACTGTCAAGACAATTTCTAAATATCTACAATTTAAAACTTTTCTATCATCTGCATTTTGAGAGTCCACAGTTCATTCATCTGACGGAGGTTGGATTCATGCCCTGGGGATGTACATTAAACATTCATCTGTTAACAGCCTATACTATTCTGTCAAATCACCGGGTTATATGACACCACACACCACTAACTGAGTGATCATTACTCTTTTAAATGAAGCTGCAGCATTTGTACAACTAGAAATGTATCAATCAATCAGATCAAAGATCGGAATCAGCCAATTTTCCCTTGATCAGCCCTAATTGTTGTTTTATGAATATTTGCATATTCATAAAAAAAACTTTGCCCTGCCAAGTAAGATTTACAGCCAATAAGGCACATTCTTAAAATGGAAAACACACAGTGGTTACATTAGAGTACAAATACGGAACACCCACCGCCCACCCCCTTCAAAACACACACACACACACACACACACACACACACACACACACACACACACACACACACACACACACACACACACACACACACACACACACTCATTTATAAAAATAAATAAATAAAACAGTTTAACACAATAGGGCATTCATTTTGTTGAATAATCTGTTTCAGTAATTTGTAATGCAAACTTTTAATGAATTTAAAAGATACATTTGAACTGTTATAGAGCTGCTGACTGAACAATGGGCTCATCTTAAAACATGTTTATTGAATTACTTGTGAATAAAACCTGAGACTGTTTCAAATGATTTTTTACTTGCTATAGTAGTTTTTGTTTTTTCATTCTAGATAAATTTGTGTTGAAGTTGTGTTCTGTATGTCACTCTGAGTAATAAAAAATGGCGTATTCTTGTGATGGTTGGGGTGTTATACAATGAACTGGGTTATATGTTTGTATACAGGTAATTGATTAGAAAATTCTTGCCATGTTTTGCATGTCAGGAGAGCAATACAATATTGCCTATGTAAGTCACAATAATAAATGGTATGCATGAAATGCCAAGACAGGACACATGGAAAAACCAAAAAAAAAGAAAAAAAAAAAAAAAAAAGAAAAAGAAAAGGTAATGAAATTAAGGTTAAGGTGTAAAGTTTCAGCACCATGGATAGAGACACAAAGAAGGGTAGGTAATGAACTCTTTTGCATAAAAGTGGTGACTACTCTCACAAAGGTGAAATTCTGAAACAACTTTCATAAAAGCATTTTCTGCAAGCCTTTAGCTAAGATTTGTTTATACTTTCTATCCTGCTAAGTGATTGTACAGGCCACCAGGATCGAGATCAATGTCATGTTTGGGTTTGGAATACTTTTGAAGGTCTTTTTACTGTATATTTTAACTATATGCTTTTTTGTATTTCTTTTCAGCCCACTTATCCTAATGATAGATAACTGTCAAAAAATGTCTCTGTATGTATTTATTATTTATTTAGTTTATCATTTTTTATTTTTGCTACATAGTGACACCTGAAGCATTGAAACAACAACAAATTTAGCTCAAGACATGAACCATTACTAAGAAAAATGCAGTTGTACAGTTTAGCATAGAACTTTTTTTAGATGGCGTTTTTTGCATAAAAGAAAAAAAACAAAACAGGTTCAGATCCAAAAGGAATTCTAAAGATAATGAATTTTAGCAGTGACAAGGTAACTCACATTATGCAACAACAACAAAAAAAATCTTACCATATCATCCAATGAGCCTTTAAAATGAGGAAGAAGCTAAACAAATGGAGTATAAAGGCTTACAAAATGGTAGTGGGCAAATGACCCAGCATAAACAACCCTGCGAGATAAACTCCAGCCTTAAAATTTGTGAACATTTAAAATGTATTTCTTTCTGCATTGTATTTGCATCTGAAACCTAAAAGTACTGGTACTTTCTAATAAAAAAGGTGAAAAAGAAGAGTAAGTAAAAACTAATAAGGTTTGTATGTGTTCTTAGCAGTTATTCTAGGTATTTGCAATCTGCATTATTTACTTACTTGCTATGGGTGAGAAACTTTGTTCTTCCCATATCAGGATGAGCTCACTGTTGGCACCAAAGCTGATGACTCATGTTTCTCTTTCGCTCTCTCTTTGTCTTTCTGTCTCTCTCTCTCTCTCTCTCTCTCTCTGATTGGCTCACACAAACACATAAACACGCTTTCAGAAAGAACCCATAATTTGGCTTAGAGAAGCTAGAGACTATTAATGAAAGTGAAATCTATCACATTCTAGTGTTTTTTTTTTGTCAAATCACACGTCTAATCCACGAGTAAAGCAGACATTCATGACAAGGTATCATCGATGGTAGGATGGTTTGATAGTAGCATGTGGATACACAATTCTGCCCAAAATAGTCAACGACTACCTTTGCACACATGTAAACTCAAGTGACATCCCATCTTAAGCCATGGGGTTTAATATAATGTCGGTCCACCTTTTTGCAGTAATAACAGCTTCAGCTCTTCTGCAAAGGCTTTCTTAAAGGTTTAAAAGGGTCTTTGTGGGACTGTTTGACTGTTCTTCCAGAAGGATATTTGTGAGGTCAGACATTTATGTTGGACATCCCCAAACTGTTACCCTAAAATTGGAAGCATTAAACTGTCCAAAATGTCTCATTTCACCGGAACTACAGCAGTAGGCACATCTTTAACAATCTTGACAGATTTCAAAGATTTTGGGTTCACCTCAACAGACTGATTTAAGCAGATTTTAGTTTCATGATTGAAAGACTGGGGATCTCACACCTTAAAAACTGTGCCTGCTGTTGGATCACAGACTACATGTTTTATCAAACCAACTAAATCCAACTGAAAGATTTAAATTCAATTGGTAACTCATGAAGATGACAGTTTGAAAACTAAATGAATATAGAGAAGATATTCTCAAGAGTTCGAGGAGAATATATTTCTTTTCTGCAAAAATTATAGAGATCGGATTTAAAATATTTTATAGAGCTTATCCCACAACTGAATTTCTTAAATTAAAATATTATTTAAAATAGGGTTGACTTCTTTTTGTATTACCCGTGTTTATAGTTTGGAACACTTATTTTTATTTTTCTCATGTGAGGTTGTCAGTGGTTTTTGGAATTACTTTTCATGTCGCCTTTTGTCTCAAAATACATTTTAGTTGAAACAGACACAACTAAGTTTTGACTGAATTGTATAAACAAAATGGGCAAAAGTAAATTTAGAATCTATCATAAGTAACCTAATATTTGTTAGAAATTTATCTTACATTTTAGCTACAAGCATGTCTCAACTGGCTAGCTATGAAAGAGTTTCATACTCTAGGTCGATATGAGCACATTTAGTTTGAGATCTTTATTGGGATTTGTTTTTGTAGTGTAGTTTTGTTTTTGTGAAAAAAGAAAAATGCACAATAAAATTGTTCAAATCAAAAAAATAAATGATTTTATCCATAAGTATCGATTCTACTGGAAAAAAAATCCCTTTAAAAAAAAAAAAAAAAAAAAAAAATCCCTCAAGCTTTTTGTTTTAATGTTAAAAAATTGGAAAGGCTTTTTTATGTTGATAAAGCCATTTGTTATTTATTTTAAACCTATATATTTCAGTGTCCTCTCTTTTTGTGTTTCTTTTAAGCTTATTTTTATCACTAACCTGAGACTATAATGCTATTAATTACAATGGGTATAATGTTGTGTATTTACAAAATAAAATTCTCCCAAAAAATGCTTGCAGCCAATGTTGTATCCGACCCTCTATTTGTCCCCAACTAGTAGGATGGTAACCCATGCAGGCTATCTCTGCCAGGAATAATGTGTCAAATGTGTTTCTTTATGCACTGTTCATTAACTAATCTGTAAGGCACAAAGTTTGGAGAATTTCAATCTGCAGAAGGTTAGTGACCTCACTATGTGCAGCATCCGCAGCCCCGATCTGTTATTTTAGGTGAGCTACCGCTTCTTGCTTGAGTTGCTGTGGTTCTTGATCACTTCCACTCTGTAATATTGCGGAATATTTAACAGTAGTGAGGATATTTCACAGCTGAACTTATTGCATAGGTAATATCATATCACATTACATCGCAACTCATATTCACAAATATTTGTAGAAGCACGCACGCATGCCTAGGTGCATGACTTAATACACCTATGGCCATGGAAGTGATTGGACCACCTAAATTCAGTGATCGAGCACAGACTTTTAGCGGTATGGTGGATGTAGTGGGTTTGAGCTCTGTTGAAAGTGTTGTTTTTCTTTATTTTATGTTGTGACAGATTCTTTGGACTCTCTTGGTGCTCTCCAACAATTTATCACAGTATTAGCAGCAATAATCAAAGCTGCAAAACCTGGTATGAAATAATTTCTAAAAGACTGACTGAAGCCAAAAAAAAATGGCTTTTGGAGAAGAAAAGTGTTTATAGCCATGGTTTTGTGCTCTTTTGTTGGATAGTTTTTACTTCTTGTTTCCATGGGATTCAATTTCTTTTTTGAAACTAAGACTGACATTATTCCTGAAAGCATCCTACTTTATTAATCTACATCTTTCTGTTCTTACATATTCATGTTCGTCCTGTAACATCCTAAATATCAACCATAAAATTGCAAAGGATGTTTACAACCAATCTTTATCAACCCTCACAGTCCAATATAGTGGTGAATCAAAGATTACCACAAGCATAATCATACTGAAAAATGTTTTCCACCTTATGGCCCAAAGATGAACTACAATACTACAATTTCTAATGGACCAGATGATTCAGTAGAATTTAACAGATAAGACTGTTATCTGTTGCTGTTGAAATTTTTTTGCTATACAACTATGCCACATATATATATATATATATATATATATATATATATATATATATATATATATATATATATAATCCAGATTTAAACTGTTGTGTCTTGCTGTATTGTGTATTTTATTAATCAACTTAAAGTATAATTGAGAAAAGGATGACCTGAAATGCATTTTAGCTTGCATTGCTGTTATGTTGCCATAATGGTTGATGCTAATAATCATAATTATGGATTTTCTTGCTTCGTCATGCTTGGTGAAGCTAATGAGTCCAATCTGCTGCTGCAGTGGATTGAATTAAGTGGGGTAGTCACCTGCATGGTAGCTAGTTCAGAGCTGGAACCTTCATACATGTTGCTTTTATTTTATCCTGGTATGTAAGTCAGAATACGTTAATATGAAGGTCCTGATATGCACTGACATATTTAGTTTTTTTTTCTAAATTATTGTATACAAAAAGAACTTTTAAGTATTGTGTGGAATGTAATGTTTTTACTGCATGATTAACACAAGATAAATTTATAGAACTTGTAAAAGAATATTTCTTAAAAAATGCATTAAGGAAATTTGTGCTTTTGTTCAAGTGCACTCAAAGTGTTTGTTTTTTTTGTTGTTTTTTTTTCAATTGTATGATTACAATTTTCTTCAGAAACATACGACACAATAGGTGTGGTTGTATCTGATCATGTACCATGCCTTGCAAAGGTAATTGAGTTTTGTCATGCTTCAGCCACAAACTTCAATGTCTTTTGTTGGGGTTTTATGTGCCAGACAACCATGAAGAACCTAACACACGGTTTTCAATTTTTTGCATTTGTTTTACAAAACATCAGAAAAGTGTCATTTGTGTTTGCATTTACCCAGACACCCCGAAAAAAACAAGCTGCCTTCACATGTCACTTTGCAAACCGAACCCACCAGTGTGTAATATAATCTTGGTATAAATTCCAGTGTTCTATGAAGGCCTCAGGGGCTCATCAGAGAATATTAGAGAACAATCAGCATCATGAAGACTAAGGAAAATAGTCCAGAGATAAAGCTGTGGAGAAGTTTAAAGTGGGTTAAGTTATAAAATAGTATTCCTGAATATCTCATCAGGCACTGTTCATCTATCCTCAACTGAAAATGGAAGGACTATGACACTGCCAACCTTTTTAAGAAGGAGTTCTGCCAAGATGAGACTAAAACAGAACTATTTGGCATACATGCGAAATGTAATGTGTGCCAGAAAATTAAATGCTTCACATCATCCTGAACACACCATCCTCATGGTGAAACTTGACGATAAATTGTTTTTCACACTCTGTCCAGTCTGATTGAGTTTAAGCTACTTTGTAATGAAGAATGGGCAAAAATGTCAGTTTCAAGATATGCAAAAGTGGGAGACATACCCCAGTCCCTTCAGCTGCAATTGCTGAATGTGGTTTTATCAGTAAAGACTCAGGGATGCAAAATAAAAATGCATGCATCACTTTCATTTTTTTCATAATCAAGCATCATTTCTCTTCCATTTCACAATTATGAAATACTTTGAAATAATCACATGAACTGGCAATATATACATTGACATTGGTGGTCATAATGTGACAAAATGTAAGACAGTTAAAGTTGTATGAATACTTATGCAAGGCATTGAAAGTCTTAGGCATATAGTCCCACTGTAATAATGAATAAAGCAATTTACTATGTTGTTTGGTTTAAAAGTGGATGCTGTATGTCTCGTGCGGGAGCACTATGACTGGGACTTTGTTGGAGGAGACTCAATGACCTGACAGAGTCTTTTTTTTCTGCATCCTTGATCTGCCTGCCCCCTGTCTGTCTGTCAGTGTCAGCTGCATAATGTGGTCTGCAGAAGTAGCAGGCCTGCAAACAGAACAGCGCATGGCTAATGCATTCTCCAGGGTGTATGAATGCTGAGGTGGTGGCTTTCCTGCCTTACTGCCATGAAAAAGCATGTCAGCATGCAGGTGATGTGTTTTCCTGGATCTAAAGGAGGAAAGTAGTTAGTGACTATTTGCACTTAGGAGTAACAATTCATGCTTAGTGAATCTCATTTTACAGTGCTATAAAAATGTGTTCATATCTTTTTCACTTTCCCTCATTTTGTCACATTGCAAACTTAGACTTTAATATATTTTATTGAAATTTTATGTAGTAAACCACCACAATGTGATGCATAATTGTGAACTGGAAAATGATACATGGTTTAATATTTTTACACATCTGGAAAGTGTCTGGATTCAGACCCCCTGAGTCAACGCTTTGAACCACTTTTCACTGCTGTTACAGGAGAAAATCTTCTGCACTATGTCTCTACCAACTTTACAGACCTAAAGATCAAATTTTTTGTAAATTTTTGAAGTATCGTATGGTATCTAGCAAGTTTGTTATTAGCTCCCCACATTGTTCTCAATAACCCTGACCAGATTCCATGTCCCTCCTGTTGAAAAGTATACCCACAGCATGATACTCACACCCTTAGGTTAGTTTGCTTCCACACATCGCATTTTCCATATACAGTAAAAACGTGTTTAATTTTGGTCTCATCTGAGCAGAGCAGATTTTTCCACATTTTTGCTGTGTCAACTTCATGGCTTGTGGCAAAGTGAAAGAGGATTCTTATGACTTTCTTCTAAAACTTCTTGTTCCACAAAGGCCAGATTTATGGAGTGGGGAGTCTAATACTTGTAATGTCAGCAGATTCTCAGGAATTACCATGAGCCTCTAAACTTCTTTTCTGAATGATGCTCTCCTTGCCCGTTTGATCATGTTTTGATTTTTGTGGTTTGCAGTTCTGCCATGCTCTTTGCATTTTTTGATGTTGGCTCAAACAGGACTTCGTTAGATTGTGAAAGTTTGGGATACAGTTTTGAACTCAAAAAATGCTTGAAACTTCTCCATATTTTTATACCTGAGCTGTCGTTTGTGTTTCTTTGCCTTCACGGTGCTCTGTTTGCTCTTTTTATTAATTAGGAGACTTTTGAAGCCAACTGGTTGCACTGGTTTTAATTTAGGGGCATCACAGTAAAGAGCAGTGAATAAAAATTCCATTCACTTTTTTCCTTTTGGTTCAAAAATGATGCAATCTCTATAAAATTCATTTAATTTAAGGGTGTATTATGAAAACATATGTAAAAGTTTGTAGGAAATTAATACTATTGCAAACCACTGTTCATGTTTATGACACCAATAAAAGATAAGAGGTACTGGATGGCATATTTTGTGTTCTGAAACTTTTTTTCCTTTGAGTACCTGTTCTAACATGAACATTAGAACATCTTTATAACTGCAGTAAATGCTGAGGAGGGGAGTGGTAAGTGAAGGAGGGCTCCGCTTGAGGTTTAAACAATAGAGACACAGGGCTGGGTGGGGACAGGCAGAGAAGGAGGGGGGAGCATGTATGTGAGTGTGCTGGCCAGGCTCTGTGACAGCTGCCACATCACATTACTTAATAATAAGTTGAGATTGATGTGCTTAAATGTAGATATTTCATCTAAATTCATCAACAGGACTTTAAAAAAAAACAGATATGGGATAAAGATGATAATGATTAGCTTAAAATAGATTGCTACGTGCACTTCGAGAGGAAAAACATGCAAAAGCTCTGCAATCCTGAGAATTTACGTTCTAAGAGCTTCATGTCAAACAGGCCGCTCTAGCGCGCCCTCAGGCGGAAAGATTGCGACACTGCCGTTTCTCCAACTGAGTCTCCAGAGGGAGGGGCCGGTGTTAGCCGGAGCTCAGACGCTCCTATAGCGCTCTGCTAAGGCACCGACTGAACAGCGCACTGTCAAGAGGGGCGACCATTCCTTCAAGCTCCCATCCGGACGAGAGGGCTGCTGCAGCATCCGCAAAGAGGGGGAAATACCGTTTTGTAAGGCTCGTTTTTTTTTTAAAAAAAAAAAAAAAAAAAAAAAAAAGAGGTGGAATCGGACAGAACATGTCTTATCAAGGCAAAAAGAACATCCCAAAGATCACAGTGAGTAAAAATAAATAAATAAATAAATAAATAAGAGTTATTTCTGCTTCAGTGGCTGCAGGAACTTTGATACGCGCTGCTGCAAATCACTGCGTTAGATTTCATTAGAGCTCGAACTGGGAAAAAAAAAATAGCTTCGTCCTGATGTGACTGCAGGAAGCAGTTGGAGAAAAAAAAAAGAATTAGGTTATGTGCACAGCTAAATGACTGGCTACCATAGTGACAGGCAGGCAGAGGGAGATAAGGCGTTTTCTTAAAGGTGTCCTGCATCTTCTTTGTTGAGGGGAAACATGGCTTGTGCTGAGGCGGCTGGCCAGTAAAATTCACTGATTTGTCTTTGCTCTGTGCGGGGACTTCTTCGACATGATGTTCATAGATTTAAGAGAATGGTTCAAATTTTTAAACAATATACTTTCGTAGCTCAACATTAGACTAATCCATTAGATGGTTGATATAACCATTTAAGATATTTTATTATTTAAGGAAGAATGTTTAAAAAGATTAACCTGAAACAAATGTATTTCCGTTTTAATCATTTTCACAATTATGTGCTCAGCCCTGATGGCGATTTTTCTGGCTTACACTTATTGATCCCTGTGTGGGAGGATATTGATTGGGATTCTGGGTTTATTTTCCAATTTAATCCAGTTTGCCATATGTCTGTGGGAAAGGGGTGGACATGGGTGAGTTTGCATTTCCTGTGCTTAGGATCTTTATTGCTAAAAATCTACTTTGAAAAATGAAATTACCCGTCCGCCCACCTCCCTTTTTGTACGTTGACACAGACGGGGCTTGTGTTGCAGGCTGGTGCTGCAGAGAAAGTGAGAGGGCAGAGCAGAAGAAGAGGAGGGGGGGGGGGGGGGGCGCATGCACGCCCATTTGTGATGAGCTGTGATTAGCTGGCCTTGTGGTGTGGCCCTTGTTTTCTGCATCCCCAAAGAGGAGAAAGATTCAGGCTCCTGTCACAGCGCATTGGGTGGGGGGTTGAATTCAAGGGAAGGCTGGCGTTGCTCAGCAAAGCAGCTGGGTGCTGGTGGGGTGTTGCAGCAGCAGAGCAACCTTTCCCACTGCCTCCCCATCTTTATGTGCATGTGTGAGCATGTATGTGTGTGTGTGTGTGTGTGTGTGTGTGTGTGTCTGAAATGTCTGCCTTCCAATTTTCATTGTTGCAGCTCAGGCTGCAGTCAGGGGTGTGTTTGCTGTGCCTTTGTCTGAGCTTCTCAGCTGATTTTACACCACACGGGTGCTCTGGGTGGAGAACTTATCTAACAGATTTAGACTCATATTCTGTCATAAGCCTTTTAATGCTACCCTTCAAGTAGAGCATTTCTCTTTATGTACCAAAATAAGCACTGGGATGAGCTTTTGTATTTCCGACTTTTGGCATATGGGTAAATTTCTTTAAAATTGTCTGTCATTAAACAGATCATATCAAAACACATATCCAGACAATAAATATGCTGCAATAGAATGCAATGAATAGAGTAACTCTTCCAGAGGAAAATCTTCTTCTTCCCTGTTTAAAAAGAAGACTTAAATCGCAAACAGGGGCGTGACGATAAATCCTGCTCATGATATGAGACAATATTGGGCTCAGGAGAATGAGCTGAGGCAATATTTTTGCCAAAACTAATAAACATTTTATTTCATTTACTCAATCAAGACAAGGGTTTCACAAATCTCAAACTGTGTTTGAAAGAATTTCAAGTTAGGGTTTAATTGGTCTTCCTATTTTAGATTTTGAGCCAGAAGGAGGAAAACATGCAAGAAAATCTATACTGAAATTCAAAGTCTGCTTCACTTGATTTGGTATGAATAAAATAACTGCATCCTTTTTTATTTGTGATATTTTGGTAATGACGTCAGTGTTCAGAAAAACAGTTTTTCTGTTTAGTTGGGAGCAAATAATTGAGATATTAACTGATAATATTTATTAGTGGACATAAGCAATATGCATTTTGTCAACATTTCTAGCTGTTGGAAAGGCTATAAACTTACAAAAGGAGTTCTTAATCTCACCAGAAACAAAGAAATATGGCAGTTTCACAAGAATTATGTCCTGCCACAGCAATCCAGTTTCAGAGAGGCAACACCTCTGTGACAAAGTTGCTCATTTCACAAACATAATGGAATGCTGACAGAATATATCAGAGGCAGATGAGGAACAGATGCTAGAAAAGTCATTTATGTTACAATGAAAGCAAAATCATGGTTGATACAGGAAAGTGTGAAACTTAAAGTTAAGCCCAAAATTATTTGTAAAGATTTAAAATTATTTTCATTCAACCAAGAAGTTTGTTTGACATTGGCCGGGGCCTGCTGTCTGTCTAGCAGTCATTGGGGCAAAAGATGAGGTACACCTTGGACAGGTTGCCAGTCTCTCATTGGGCAACACAGAGACACAAGGACAGACACACACTTTGTGAATGAAGCTGGAGTGCTTTGAGAGAATCTGCAAACTCCCAGCAGAAAGAAGACCTGGATTTGAACCCAGGGCCATTTTGCTGCAGCCCGACAGTGGTAACCAAGCAGCACATAAAACTGTCTTCTCTGTGAATACTTTGGGCCTAATTTTTTGCCAGTTTAATTTTTTTTGTTAGCCAAAAATGTTCATGGAGATAATCATAAAAAACTGAAATTTTAGGTATAATTTAAAGTAGTTAGCCCTGTCTCTTGCATAATGACTTCTGGAGATAGGCACCAGCCCCCCATGACCCTGCAAGGATAAATGAATATAGACAATGGGTGGATGGATTTATTTAATGTAGCTCCATACTGTTTTGTAAAGATATTTTATTACTTTATTTTCAGTGAT
Organism: Anableps anableps; assembly: GCA_014839685.1. Lineage (NCBI taxonomy): Eukaryota > Metazoa > Chordata > Actinopteri > Cyprinodontiformes > Anablepidae > Anableps > Anableps anableps. Next base: position 24,501,763 of record CM026078.1, on the reverse strand, counting down.
CGTGGTTATGATCTCCATATAAATAAGCTAACACAAACTAAGTTTGTGCAACCTTTAGCTTGTAGCTCATATTTTTTGCAGTCAAATAACCACATTATCCTACAGCAGACAGTGTGTAGATTATAGAAAATTACTTTTAATCACAGGTTGCCAAAACTGGAATGAAAGGTCTGCAAAACCATGATTGGTGCAAAACATCTCCTGGCAACCAGCTTCTTGTCATGCACAAAAGATTATGGGTAAAAAACTGAAAAACACATGAAACGGTGAAGGGAAGACATGACCAGCAGCTCCACTGGCCCAAATGGAGATCAGATTCGATTACATGAGAAATATAAAGTAATATAAAAAAAATTACAATAAAATAAAGTATTAGTGATTTTCAAACATTTTTATAGCCTTATCCTTTGTAACTCATTAAAATTCCTAACTATCAACAGAAAGAAAACTGCTATGTTATGAGGAAGTATATGGGTACAAAATGGAAGACTGTGCATATAGATGAAATTAGCAAAGGGACAAACAGATCTAGAGTCTTTGTCCCACATTGCCTTAATGGTATTTTTTAGACTAACAATATACTTGGTTTCTGTGTTAGTCACACAAAGATTATTTTTCTTGGCAAAGTTTTCAGTTTTTATGAACCAGTTTGTTCTGTGCAACTTATACTCCAGTGCAAATCACAACTGACATGACTGTAATTCAGCAAGACAATGGCAAACCACATTTTGCGTGTATTAGAAAAGCTCTGTTGTGAAAAACATTTTATGCTGTTTTTTGTATGCACAAAACAGCATTCATCACACAATGAGGAAAACAGAGAAAAAGGCAAACATTTTACTTCTTAATGTATCACAGTGCCAAATAATTGCCGAGCAGAAGAGAAGAGATGATGGATCACAGGGGTAGACTAGCACCTCAAACATTTTTTTTTTTACTTTCAAAATGATCAGATCTTATAAAAATAAAATTTCTCAGTTTACAGATATTTTTTTTGTCTGTTCTGCAATTGGCGACCCTATTTTGTTGCATCTAACCCAACTGTCCACCCAGACCTTCTCTCTTTATTTCCTCTTCTATCCATTCTAGCCAGCCGTTCCAGCCGTTTTCATGTGTCAGCACTCTGCCAAAGGAGCTCTGTCAGATTTCTAGGTGTGGTTCTTCCTTTCCTCTTACTGCTGGTACACATCACCAGTAATCCCACCTACCTGGCATTTGTGGGCATGAAACAGTCCCAGCAGGGAGCTGCGGGGGCCAAAACTACAAAACTCGCTCCCCCTGTTGAAGAACCTCAGATCAGCTCATACTGTCACTACACAGGCTGCTGCAAAGCGGGCTCTGAGAGCGCAGACACAATACCTCATGGCCACCTAGAAGATGCAGCATGAGTTACCATAGCAACAGACGTACACTTGGGATAGCAGAAAATCGGCGCCCCGTTTTGGTGGTGCCCAGAGATCCATTCATACACATACAGAGATTTCTCAGATTCTCAACCCAGTGAGTTCAGTTTCATGGTGCAGATAATTTTTATTTTTTTTTTTTTTCATCTCATTGCCATCGTTACAAGGTTACACTACACCACCCTATCACTTGATCAGCATTCCAGACAAGCAGGGTCTCTCCCTGACCGTGGCTGACAGAGGCCTCCATAATTAAATTAGACGGATAACGTCTTGTTTTCACTTTTCCAGAATGTGAAAAAAATGGTCTGCAGTTTTGGGTAAGAAGTAAATATTTTTGATTGCTAGGCAACGGGCCTGCAGCAGAGGCATGGTGCATATGCAAGATGACGTTCCTCTTCCACTGGTCCCAGCCTGCCTGCCTCAGTGCAGCTCCTTCCACCCACACAGGGGTCTTTCTCTCTCTCTCCTTCTCTCTGCCACAGCTAATGGAAGTCTTCTCTCGCATATCCTCTCAGAAAACCCCCTCCCCCCCCCACATTGACCTGTTTTGCGGCCTTGGAGTTTTCCAGGACGGCTCCTGTTAATTAACCACAGCAGAGTGACTGTTTAGTAATTTGCATCCAGGTTTTATGAGCATTTTCCTCTCCAGTCTGGTGAAAGTGGAAAAATGTTGTCAGTGGGCATCAGCGTCATGATACAAGAACAACATCCTGCCGTCTATTTTTGATTGCAGCTGGCTTGTGTAACAAAAAAATGACAATTTCCTGTGCTATGAGAGGCAGTCTATTTTAAGAGGTTTGTTTGTTTTAAGAGTTGAATGACAAGATGTTTTTCCAGCAGAACTTTGCTCCACTTTGTTGCCAGAAATTTAACAGATAAGCTTGTCAGCACTTGCGTGAAATGACAGTAGTAGAGTTTGAACATAGAGTTCAAACATTTAATAGACATGAAATGAGAAAAACAGACAGGAGCAAGCCTTTGAAAAGAAAAAGAAAACTTCTGTTCTGTTCGTCTTCTTCATTTAATAGAAGGTAGTTGTAGCCTATACATTTTTTTCTGCTCTGTAACCTTGTAATTTTGACTTATCTGTGATTTCATGTTTGCAAAGGTTTCATGTAACAAGTACATTAACCTCTGAGAAAAATGATTTTAAAATATCAAATAGGGGATTCTTAATGGTTTTGCTATTACAAACTCGATGACAACATGCTGTGACTAGAAATAAGATATTGTTTCACATCTTTGAGCAGTAGCTCCCGTTGAAAAATGTTTTGGGTTTTTTTTGTCAGTGACTGTATTATTAAAAATGTTAAAATATTCTGAGCTTAGATTCAATTCTGTATTTAACCAAGACCAGCCTTAGTTAGTTTGTCTTGGCACAGAATTAAGTTTGATCTTAAGGGGGGAAAAAAACTTACTGGCATTTCAGGATGAGAGCCAATTAATAAATCTATCAGCTGAAAAGTGTTTTTCTGTCTGTTTGTTTTGTTATTTAAGACTGGAATGGTTTTAACTAACTTCATTCACCCCAGTACATAGTCTAAAACACGCGTTCTCATTACGTCGATCGCGATCTACTGGTCGATCGCAGCGTGACGTTAAAAAAAAAATATTTGTCAGCCTATCAAACATCCCGTTACTTAATTGACATACAGGGCAACCAATCAGATGACAACTGAATTTTGACCTTTAGGTCACCGCTCATGCGTAAACGACGGCGCTAGCGCAGCAAAATTTACAAGCTAGTTAGCGAATTACCTCAGATTTTAAGCCCTTGCTAAAACATATGGTGATCAAAATGAGTGAGAAAGCTGGACCAAGTAAGAAGGCAAAAACATATCACTTTCACACGGAATGGGAGGTGGACTTTTTTTTTTTTTTCACGATGTCATTTTCGAAGTGCGTTTGCCTCATCTGCCAGTCTACCGTCGCAATAACAAAGAAGGGAAATTTGGAGCGGCATTTTCGGACTGTTCATGGAAAATACGACATCGACTTCCCACCGAAAAGCCAGCTGAGAAAGAGAAAGGTGGAAGAACTAAAATCCCAGTTGTCCGGACAGCAGTCATTTTTCACTCAACAAACTTCAAAAGCAAAAGCCGCCACCGAAGCTTCGTTCCAGGTGAGTCACGTCATCGTTAAAAACAATAAGTCCTTCCAAGACGGAGAGATGGTAAAAGATTCGTTGTAGCAGCTGACTCATTGTTCCGAGACTTTAAAAATAAGGCAGAGATATTATTACATACAAATAATCTTTAATAAATTTGAAAACAGTTATATGTTTTGCATTTTTGTAGTGGATAGGTAGATCATTTTGACTTGGTTGTTTTATGAGTAACTCGCATGCTGAAAAAGTGTGAGCACCCATGGTCTAAAATGATGGGGCTTCTTCAATTGTCAATGTAACTAGCTGTATAGATGCAGAGTGTTTAAAACACTCCAAGCAACTTCCGAACAGTAACTTAAAGCTGCAGTATGTAACTTTTATAAAAAATATGTTTTTTTACATATCTGTTAAAACTGTCTCCATGTTGTGACAGTATGTTATGAGACAGATAATCTGTTGAAAGATCGATCTCCTCTTCTCCTCCCTGAGCCTCTTTTGATTGGTTAGTTTGAAGTCTGAAGAAATGCACCGCTCCCGACCAAAACTAACCAATCAGAGCCAGGAGGAAGGACTTAGCGCTGTCACTCAACTTCATTTACTCGCTGCTAAATGTGCTAATGGTGGAGAAACAACTTACTGTTCCAGGAAAACCGTTTATCCGTCATCATCAGTGGGCATGCTAACTAGCCTAGCCTCTGCTAGCTGCAGCGAAGCAGAGAGCAAAGAGGTTGGGGGGGTAAGAGGGGGGCTGTGATTGACAGCGCTAAGACCTGCCTCCTGGCTCTGTTTGGTTGTTTCTAGATAGCACTGAGAGCACTGGGAGAAGGCAGTGGAGCTCGATTTTTTTTTAGAAGATTGTCTGTCCCATACCATACTGTCAGGACATAGTGACAGTTTCAACAAATATGCAGAAAAATGTTATTTATTTATTTTTTTTTATTATAAAAGTTACTTACTGCAGCTTTACAACGAACAGTGTGGAACCACTAGCCACATGCTAACAATAATTGACGACTGTTTTTTTTTTTTTTTTTTGACAGAGTTGAAGTGGAGGAGAACTCGCATCGCATTTTAGCATCGTGAAATCTTGTTACACACCTTCAGCTTATATCTTGAGAAATATAGTACGTAAATCCTAAGGAGGAGGCAGGTAGTACAAAAACCTTGATTCAAGGGAATCTGAAACCACAGAAACGTGTTTCTATAAGGATCACAAGTCAGATTTCAAACTCAAAGGTTTTGACCAGAATGAGCTGCAGTACATTTATGAAGAAATCTATTCTGTCATATAGGAAAAAACATAATTGTACAAAGTAAATGTCAGTACTATTAGGTGGCAGAGATGTATTAGCAGCTGCAAACTCTCATTACACACTTTAACTGTTGTTTTGCAACAACACTTTATTAGATCAAAGTTTGTCATTGGTTCTAATGTGCATAACTAAGCCCATCTCTCTCAAACAGCTGTGCCTCACTCTCAAACTTTGGACTTGCAGAACGAGAAGCACACCAGCAAGTCAATGGCATTAAATGTCAAAACTGGAGCTGTAGTAAAAATTCAGACCAAGGCATGTGCTGATAATGAGGATAGTGCTGTCTCGTTAATGTTGTAACAAATGGTCAGGGGTATTCCCATGACCACATAATAGCACAGATGGTTTAACTCCAATAATGTGAGTGTTGCAAAACCACAGTATTCACATTACATAGAGAGGGAAAAGTTGTCCATTGTCCATTATTCTACTCATATAAAATGAAAAATAATACAGAAATCATGTGTATGAAATAATTGGAAGAATTATAGTTCACCCATTAAACAGGCTTCTGGCAACAAAATTTCAATATAAATGTGGTGACATTTGGAAACAGCAGAATTTCACAGCTCACATTTATCATCTGTGTGCAAATATGATCTGTGCAGCTTGTTGCTGCTTGTGGTTGGACAACATGATCCTCAGTTGGTTGAGCAGTTTGACACTCTTTATAGTAGCTTCTATGAAAAAGCCACAGTAAATGTTGAGTCTGCTTTTAAGATTCATAGGCTGAGATTTAGAAATGTCAGTGAAGGTGGTGTCAGGGATGTGTTTTTAACAAGCTTTGACAGTCTACTCCCAGATTTTGCTTCAGTACCACTTGGATCCTTGTAATGTGTGTCTGATGCTCTTACTGTGTGAGAATATGTTACTGGCTGTTGTTCTGCACCACTATTATTTGAATTTTGGGTACTTGAATCAAGAATTTTACCCTTTATTGTTCCACTGACTGGATTTGTGTCAAGTATTAAATGCAGGTCTGTTTCAGTCCAGAAATGTAGTTGGTTAATGGAAAGCTATTGATTTCTAAGTGATTATGGTTCCCTCTGTGTTGTTCTTAGCCATTGGGCAGAAATGAAGTAATGAATGTACATAGAAGAGAGAGATTGAATGAGTTCTTCAGTAGGTCCCCAGTGCATAAGGGCACACCCCTGATTGCAATGATATAAATCACATGAAAAGCCATTACTCATGCAGTAGAGAGCAGTTCATATTGCTGACTTGTTTCAATTTAGTCAGCAGATCATTTAACTGCCAAGAAAAACGGGGAGCAGAATTTTGTTTGATTACACAAACTGCACAAAATTCAGAAATAATTTAGTCAAAATAACACAAAACAGAAAACCCACGAAGTCTCACATTTCATGGCTGTTTTTTGCTTGATAAATGATAAACTTCCTACTTTTCAGTCATCTAGGACATGACAGTACTGAGTGCTTTCATATAAGGCAACTAGACTTCTGTTATTTCTTGAAGAAAATTCACCTTTCATCCAAAAAGCCTCTTTAGCTCTTAACATACTAGATTGGAAATATCAGACTTATAAGTTGGGGTGACAGTAGCAACGGTGGTAGGAGTTCGTCCTATAACTGGTGGGTTGCCAGTTTGAACCCCTACTCTCTGTCTGTCTCAGTCGTTGTGTCCTTGGGCAAGACACTTTACCTTTAGTCAGAGGGCTCGGTGGCACCAGTGCATGACAGCTTCGCTTCTGTGAACTTGCCCCAGGGCAGCTGTGGCTACCATGTTGTAGCCTACCACCATCAGTGTGTGCATGAATAGGTGACTGACTGAATGTAGTGTAAAGTGCTTTGGAGTCCTCTGGACTAGATAAAGTGCTGTACAAGTACAAGCCATTTACCATAAGTTGTGGTCAAAACAAGCAAACTAGTAGGGCAATTAAGGTCATTAATGGGGCTGTTAAGGTCATATGAGTGACTGGCCCTACTTTCCATTGGACTGAATGGTTGAACAGTGCAGCTTCTCTCAGTTAAGATTGCCCTAGGTACTATCTATGGTCAGGCTGAACTAATACTTATAATGAAGGGAATCTGACAAACCTCAACATACATTAGAATGACAAACATTTATTCAAACAACAGCAAAGACTATTGTTTTTATATTAAACAGAAACACCTTAGCGAGGAAGAGAAATATATGCAAACATATATATCTAACACAGCTGAATTAGAATCTCTAGGTTTTGTTCCAGTTTACATAAAAGCTAGCATCTGTAATCCAACACAGGTATTCAATACAGGAAGTTAGAAAAGTAGACTTTTAAAACTACTATTAGATACTACTTCAAAGGTTGTGGGATTCTTTACTGTTAGTCTATTAATATACATTTTTTCAAACATAGCAATTATTTATGCAGGTCACAGAACCATATAACGACTGCACTTCAAGTCCACATACAGGTGTATTGTACATTTTGGAACACTATCTCAGATGACAGGATTTGTGTGGGAGTCCTCTCTTTACTTTTGATTAAAAATTGGGTTACCTAGCCTCTTCCAAAGCCATGCTATGAACCCTAACAACCCTGTTAAGTGCTAATGATGCTGTCTAAAGCATCTGTGATACATTATCTCAGGAAAGTGCCTGAAAGCACTATTGCTCCACACTCAGAAGTAATCTGTACATGGAGAAAATTACTTCCAAATTAGATGACTTCTTCTGAGTGCCTTATTACATGTACTTTAGGTATAGATGCAATAAACAGGGAAAAAAAAGCATTATTTTTTTTGGGAACACTTAATGTTGAACTGCTATAGAAATCTGTGATGGACTGGCGACCTGTCCAGGGTGTAACCCGCCTCTCGCCCGATGAGCGCTGAAGATAGGCACCAGCCCCCCTTGCGACCCTGCAAGGGTAAGCGTGCTACATAATGGATGGACGGATGAATGGATGTTATAGAAATTTTATTACCACTCTACCTAAATCGCTAAAATACAAATAGATGCTGTTAAACCTCCATCACTATTGTACTTCAGATCAGTTATAAGGTGCATGGAGTTGGATCTTTTGCATTGGAAGGAGCTGTTTTTGAGCCACTGAGTGACAGTTTTAGGGCATGGAGCTCTGCAGTCTCATGAATGCTGGTGCTGTGTTCCAACGGCTGATTTCTGCGTGTTGTTATGTGCTGCTTCAGGGTGTGGTTGCTTGCAGGCTCTGAGCTCAGTTTCACACTATTCAATCACCACATACATCATCCATTCATTTCCAGCACATACACACACACACACACACAGACTTAAAGAAACAAGAGTATTCACCTTGCCCTCAGTGTGAGCTCAGCACACTGTTCATATATCCTTTGAACAAAATTATTTATTTCATTTTTTTTTATTCGTGCAGCGATGGCTGCAGTTTATTACTGTGATGAAACTGTTGGTGTTCTGCCAAGGGTGTAAATCGGCTTGCACATGTGCTGATGGGAAAATATGGAAGTCTCTCCTTCTCAGCAGGGTGAGGACCTAAGTCCACCCTGCAGATGAAATTAAACTACACATTTCTACTCTTGAATATTTGAATATTTTTGTTTTGTTCTCAAATAAAACCCTTAGTTTACAAAACTGTTTCACCTAATGAAGTCATTCAACTCTAAATGATTATTAGATGATTATTTTGCTTTTGGCAGAGATTAGTAATCTACTTGTACCCTTTTTGTTTTTTCATAAATTGAAAAAGGTGTTATATATCTCAAACTGCATTTTAAAAGAAATCTTCATTCAGTGTAGAATTATCCAGTACCTATTTGACCACTAGTGGTGCACAGTTGCAGTCCGGTTTGCTCAAAAACACACAAATATCCTTTTATTCTGGCTCAATAGGAAGCTTTGAAGCAGATACCCACTCTGGCATCAATAACAGCTGGTATTAGCCTGTCAGTACAATTAATTCATGTGTTGCCTGTCACTCTGTCTCCATTTGTTTTTTTCTTCTAGGGTACCAAATATGGTGCCACGTAAACATTTTGGAACTAAGTGGGGTGCTCTAACTGTTTTTTATAACCAAGTCTTTGTTAGTCAGTTTCCTCATACAACTAAAAAATCAACTCTAGAAGCACTTCCTGTCAACAATCAATTTAGCTCCAAATCCATTCACAGTCATTTTACCACTTCACTGGACAAAGAAAGATGTTTGGACAGTTGCAGGAGCAGCATTGGTTTTATTCAAACTAGTGTTTCTTTATTGAGCAAAGAACAGTGGCTGGCACTGAACAGTCTTCTGTCAGTAGCCTGGAATAAATGGTTCATCAAATCCACAACTTAAACAGACACTTTAAAGTTTAAAGTTAGACTTTTTATTTACCTCTAGAATTGGGCTTGGTTTTACTGAGATTTTCTTCTATGTCCTTCTGACTTCAAAAATTGTAAATAATCTGTCAAGTAAACAAAAAATCCAAGACTTTAGAATCCATCTATACCTCCTAGGTGGGTTATTTGTAACAAGCATGGCATCATTTTTAGAATAGGTGATCAAAAGCACTTTTTTGAAGAACTGTTTCTCTTTTTATCAGTGACATATTTTTTCCACATATCTTCCTCTGACCAATGGATTAGGGACCAGCTTAACTGGACGGTTTGCTCAGAGGCCTCCCGACCAGCTGTCCAGTTGCCCCTCTGCCAACTAACATCTCGATCTATCCCCTAAGCGCCCCACCCTGTTCCACAGGCAGCTGTAAATTCAGCCAGACATTCACTAAATCAGCAAAAACCTGGCGCGCAGTCTTCCTTCCTGTCCTGTATCTGTCCCTTGTAGCAATCCGCTTGTATGATGACAACCTGCTAAAGATGACAAGAGGTACATAGACAGCAGATTTCTCATGCCATACCAATGCACTGATAGGAGTACATCACAAGAAGTTACACTGGAGGGCACTTGATTACATTTTGGTGTTGTTTTATAAATTTTTTTCATGTACTTTAATGCAGTTTATGTCAGCAATGTTTACTTGGGAAATGGATTTGGTTTGTGGGATTTATAGGTTATATTGGAAATATAAGTTCTAGAGCCCACTCTGTTGGCTTAAATGATAATCTGTAATGGGCAAGAAAAAAAAGGAGCTTTCACTGCACTCCAAAGATCAAAATGACCATTTCCCTGGCATTGTTAATTTCTGTGTATGGTATTAAGTATATGAGCTCTATGAGGCTCTTTGGTGATTTTAGTTTAGTTAAATATGGTGGAAACTAATGTATTACCACCAGCTTAGATGTAACAAGTTAGAGTATTATTAAAATATAGATATTTTTGTCTACACATATATAAGCTAATGGCTGTTTATGTATTACATCTCATATTTCTTATAAAGTGCAGGTTTAAATGATCTTCATCTTATTTCCTTTTCTAAGGTACTTAATTTGAAAAAAACAGAAGAACTTTCACCACAGCATATTCTGTTTGGTGTTTATCAAAAAAGTCTCAGAAGATATTTGTTGTTTTGCACGTCAGGCGGACATACAGGGTGGTCTTTATCAAGATGCGATGCATTTGTATGGGAACAGTCACAAACATGTTCCTCTCTTCCCAGTAATGAATAAATTAGTGAATGAAACGTTGTTCATCTCCTCTGGGTGGGAAAAAAAGAGACAAACTGCAGCAACAGAGAAATAGAGAAGCACTATCTAACTCTAAATATAGCATTATAGTGACCTTTTACAGAGACAATTTTTCTTGTTGATGTTTGCTTGACAGAATTGTAAGCTTAACTATGTCTTTCTTGGAAAGGAAGTACACTAAATTCAAATATTCTCTCCTCCCTTCTTGTGTTTCTCTCTCATCCTTTTCCCTTGCAGAGCGACAGGCTTTTGATCAAAGGTGGGAGGATTGTGAATGATGACCAGTCCTTCCATGCTGATATCTACATGGAAGATGGCCTTATTAAGTAAGTCCCCTGCACCATATTTCTCATTTACTTTGATCTTCCTATTCAGCTTTCATTTTTTTCACATCTAAATATATTTTTTTCCTGTCCTTTCCAATATATGAGGTGGGAAATGTTTAACTCTGGTGATTTCTTACAAATAGAAGTGAAAGCATAACTTTTACTGAAAATTTATAGAAAAAATTTACTTTTCAGTTTTGACTCTGCTTTACAAGAAAAAAAAAAAGGATGGTTGGAGAAAGACCATTAGTCTTGTATTTTTTTTAACTGTAATCTTTTTGTCCCCATTGCTCCTGGGTGAGGGGGTTTAGAGAGAGAAACACATAGAAAGCCTGGTGTTGCATAATAAACACCCAGTTGCTTGTTGCACCAGCTAGCTGCTGGCAAGGAAACATTGGCTTCTGCCTGCATGTCTGTCTGGCTTGTCTCATCTGTAATGCCTGAACCAAAGGGGTTTTTCAAAAACACGTTTAATAAAATGTTGACATAGCAACTAAGTGCTACTTTGAAATTGGTTGACTTTCCTTTGAGTTGATTTACAGAATTATATTAGTTTTATTATCTTTTTTAATAATTTCTTCTGTCAAATGGCATGCAATTCTAGTTACAGAATTGATAGTAAATGTTAAGCAAAAATTATATCTTTGCTATCTTAAATATAGGACCACTGGGAAGAAATATCATTCCTCATGTATGCCTATAATATGTCCTCTTCACAGGCAGATTGGTGACAACCTGATTGTTCCAGGTGGTGTTAAAACCATCGAGGCCAACGGTAAGATGGTGATCCCCGGTGGCATCGATATCCACACCCACTTCCAGATGCCGTATCGTGGAACCACGACCGTAGACGACTTTGCGCAAGGATCAAAAGCTGCCCTTGCTGGTGGCACAACCATGATCGGTAAGAGTTTTAAGAAAAGTCGTCTGCACACTGTGACACCGACTACAGGCAAAGCCTTAATTATTATTCACACAGAGAGTGAAGCCAGAAAAGAGGTTATGGTGTGGGTGAGGGAGCCCAAACAGAAGACAAGAGAAAAGGGAGGGATAGGGGAGGTGTTTTGGGTGATTATGGGCAACTCTCCCAAAAAAAAAAAAAAAAAACCCCATACAAAAGACTGAGAGCAGGGGGCAAGAGTGGTGGGTCGTACATAGTAAAACGCTGCTCTCATGGAAACTCAGCACCACTCTGTCTCAGTGTATGTTTAGTTTCGCTTCAGTGTGTAGCTGCATATACATTAGAAATGCTATCATGTAAAGAAAATGTAATTTAAGCATCATGAACTGCTTTCTTGCAGGACAGTGCTTTGCTGCCTGTTTGCCAGTGAGTCTCTGGGTTCAAACAAATGGCAACAGGCGTGCTACTGTAGTAAGCGCTATTCATGAGCTTCATTCACAGAGGGATTATATTCCATGCCAAGATGTGTGAGAAAGTGGGAATGTGTGTTTGCGTCCTCCTTGTTCCAGGAGGTCGCAAACACTGTATCATATACAGTATTTAAGCTTCATTTACAAAATATTATGTTTTGATTCAATAAGTTATAAAAAAAAGGTGCTTTAAAGGAAGTTGGGTAATAGGAACAGTATGTTGTTGTCAGTATTGTTAATCTGTTGTTTACTCTGTTGTGTTGTGTGTGTATTAGTGACTGTCAGTTTTAGCTGTATCCTATTACCATAAGCAGATTGGAGTGTCTATAATGAGATGACAAAAAAAAGCTAGTCAGTTGGTCAGCCAGCAGGAGGGCATCTTTTATGATAGCTGAACAAGATGAGTTGTGACAGTTAGTGCTCAGTGATACAGTAATGGACAAAAAGAATGGATTGAGCACGTATGATTTTAGTCAAAGCACACACAAAAGATTGTTCTCCAGTGGATAAACTTGTATTCTGTTTCTCATGCAAAAAAACATGCAAGAATTGACTTATTTTTTAATTCTACATATGTTCATGCAAAATAAGTTACAGATTTAACAAAAAAAAAAAAAAAAAAAAAAAAAAAAAAAATCCACTGATCCAGGATTTGTGATATATCCCTGTTTTTGTCAAGCTTTGTCCTGCCAAAATTTTTTAGCCAAGCATTATCTTCAAGAACTAATATCAACAAGGCTTAAAACTCTTTCTGCTTGCATATAACAATAATCCTATGAACAAAGGTAATATAAAACAGCATGTGAGGGAACAGTTTATTTAAAACAGGGTTTTGCTATTTTAAGAGACAAAGTGTTTGTGCAGTTGATGTTTTAAATTGTCTTCAAAAGGCACATAAGAGACTCTCGTGGTGTGATTACTTTGGGTAAAAATACCACATTATCACAGGATTAAGACAAGTGTATAAGATAATGCCATTGTTTTTATTTAAAACAGAAACACATCAATTACTCCTTCCTGCCGCTAAAATAATGTAACACCAATAATTCCATCTATAGCATTTATTTTGTGCCACTTTTTAAAAAGAGTCAGCTGTTTTATATACCTATGACTCTTACTAACAAATCATGTTTGTAGCTAAAGATATTTAGAAGAGCCAGGGATCAGATTCTACATCAGTCACAAGTTGTGAGATAACTTTAAAGTCATCATCAGCTAGAACGTTAGGTCACTTTAAAATAGTTTTTTTTTTTTTTATACAGATGTAGACTGTGGTGGATGTCAGGAACAAAATATGGAATACACACCCATTGAATCCAGTAGATGTTTTCATCTAAACATGCTTAATGTACTGTTTTTATTGCTTCACTTTATATTTTACAAACACTGCAAGCTGAATTAGCTGAGGTTTTTTGCCAGGTTAGCTGCTCAAGAAGCCAACCTTGGCTGCTTAACGGACATGCTGCTCCAGCTTGTTAACATGACAACTGTATTTTCAAAAACATTACCTTGATAACTTTAGTGGGCAATGCTACTTAGGTTTCTAAACCATCATTTTCCAAACAGCTGAGTTTATGTCCTGTAAATAAGGGAGACTGTGCCAAAACCAGAAATGGTGCATTAACGGATCAGAAGAATATGTTTTTGAGGGTCTGACCAGCCTGTTAAGTTGAATTTTATATGATTTCGGTCTACTGCCAATTTCTTGAAGGCTCTCCAAAATATAAAGACCAACAAATTTTGTGGCAACTGGGCCAGTGTCTTTAAAAGATCCTGCAAAAAGCATTGATCATGGTGACATAAGCAAGCACAACAGGCCTCAACTTTTTCAAGGACATGTGCACCCAGATAGGCAAAATTCAGTGTGACATCTATTTATCCCAGCTGACACTGTCTGAGTCCTGCAGGAACCCAGACAGCTGATTATGCAAGCTAAACAACTCACACAGAAAGTAGCAAAACCAGCAGGCATGTTCACCTCACCTCCTGCTTCTGTCTGTCTGCCTGTTCTTTTTCTTTCAACTGTCATCTATCCTCTTTGTCACCATCATCCCCATATTTCTGTGTACAAAATTCTGTTTTCAACCCCTGTCTTCCTCTTCATTCAACAGTGGATCATGTGATCCCGGAGCCTGGCAGCAGCCTGTTAGAGGCCTATGACCAATGGAGGCAGTGGGCCGATGAGAAGGCCTGCTGTGACTACTCCCTCCATGTGGATGTCACCCACTGGGATGACAGCGTAAAACAGGAGTTGGATAGTCTTATTAAGGAGAAAGGTAAGCTGTGGTGGCACAAAATGACATCTACAATGTCTTGGATTCATACCAGTGGAACTTACGTTTCCTTTTTTGTTCCAACCACAGACTTCAATGTACAGGAATTTATGAGATAGACCAGCACAAAGTAGGATATTATTGTGAAGTGGAAGAAAAAGTGGGGAATGCATATATATTCAGTACCCTTTACTCTGATACCCCTAAGTATCCACCTGTATGTATAAATACAGCTGTTTTGTGAAGGCCTCAGAGGTTTTTAGGACAACAAGCAGCATCACAAAAATCAAGGAACACACAACAAGGTGCTCTGGTTAGATGAGACCAAAATTGAACTTTTTGACCAGACATGCAAAACATGATGAGAAAATTAATACTGCACATCATCCTGAATACATGGCATCCATGAACACATGAAATGGTTTAGATAAAAGTTTATTCATGGATTATAATGGTTCGGTCAAAGTCCAAACCTAAACGAATGTTGAATCTGATGTAACACTTCAAATTAATTTTCATTGACTTACTCATCAAATCTTACTGAAATTTCTGTAGATGACTATAGCTGGCAGAAACATACCCCCAAAGACAAATTTTTGATTATTATGAAACAAAATGTAAAAAACCTTAAGGGGTATGAATTATTCTGTATTGGACTGTTGCTTGGAACATGCTTGTGATTTTCCAAGTTGGACATTTTAAATAACACAACATGGTATTGATGGTGGTTGATAGTAAAATAACACCTTTAGAAGTAAAGAACTAATCTGGATTTTGGTCCTTATGATTTTCTCATTCTCTGCAGGTGTGAACTCGTTCCAGGTCTACATGGCCTACAAGGATTATTATCAGATGAGCAACAGTGAGGTACAAAACCTTTTAACAATTCAAAACTTTCAAAATTCATAAAATCTGCATCAGAACGGTGCAGTAGATCCATTTTTTGTGTAACCTTTTTGGCATGACATAAAGGAGAAAAGATAATCAGACTCCCTCATTATGGTCTTCCGTACATGTTTTTGTCCCTGCTAATGTTGGATTAATAAATTATTTTTTCCATCTTTTATTTGTATAGACCATGGTCTGTGATGTGTCTGATAACTCTTTGAGGCTGAGTAAAAAGTGCATGTTCAGACGGTGTGAGGCTGGACTCTCCGTGTTTCTCATGCAGCCATAGCTAATTTGGTTTTTGGAAGAACACACAAGGGAACCAGAATAGTCCAGTTTGAAAAACTGATGTCATGGATCTCTCTGAGGAACTGTGGCACAGCAGCGAAAAAACAACTGCAGGTCATCCCACACCAGCTTCTCCATTTTTGGAGACCACACATGGTAATTGCAGTGTGTGTCCTGGTAGACTTGAAGTAAATTGTGGGCCTCTTTGAAATTGGGGCCTACGAGTGGCCTCTGAGTTACAAAGTACTGTCTTTTTCTTGTCTTAATGGCTTGGCTTGATTTCAACAGGAAAAAAAACTGAATTCTCTTTTCCATGCAGCTCTACGAGGTCTTTACCTTTTTGGCAGAGAGGGGAGGTATTGCCCAGATCCATGCTGAAAATGGCGAGATCATTGCTAAGGTATCAATGAAAAACTCTTAATTGTCTTTTAAAACTTGTGACATATTCAACTGTGAGATTTTTTCCATTTTAGTTCAATTCAGTTACCTTTTTTTTTTACCTTATCACACTGCATCTTCAGACTAAACGCACCATGTGTGATGACTGTATTTCCTGCTGGATAGTAATGTGTGGGTGTAGTTTATACAAGGTTGTCCTGTACGAGGTCAAATGAAAGTGAATCAACTGTAGTACTGGATGGATTTAAGTAGTTGCTATTAGTCAGAACTCCAGACTGTGCCTGGATTCTATCACTGTGAGTGCATTTTGGATCTGATTCTTTATAAATCTTAGCCCCAGTTGAAACTTGGACTTGGAAGAAGTCTGATTTCCATCAGCTGTAAGACGCAGATGTGTTTGAACTCAAAGACTATATCGCCTTGCTTTAGACCCATAAGAACATACACAACTTGACCTGGTGCTGGAACAGGACAAATCCTCAAGGCACAGATTCATTTTTGTGTTGCTGGTTTCAGTGATACCTCCCCTAACCTGTAGCAGAAAGAAGCCTTTTCCTAGTGACTTAGGAGAAAAGTAAGAAATCCTCAGACCAGTGGAAGGCCAGCAGCTAATGAGATAGTCCCCCCATTTTTACAATTTTTTTCAAAATTCAAAACAACTTAAAATGTTAGTGCTCATCTCTGTGGGATACAACTGCAATTTTTTACTTTTCCAGACTTGATGGAATTTTTTTTTTTTATTATTTTTGGCACCAATAGTTAAGTAATTCCAAATGTTAAACTATTAGTTTATTGAAAAGTGGAGCTCCCCAAGTCCACCAGGAGTAAACTTTTGGATTATGGAAGCAGGTTGTCATTTGAGCAATAGAAACAAAGATGATATGTTCCTATGCTTTCCCAGGTCTCTTCTTTTTCTTTGGTAATAATTCTGGCTGCCTTATTGTCAGCTGACCAGGCAGATTCATACTACCACATCCATACTACAAAATGTAAACTACCCTAGTAACTGCTTGTGTTAAAAGCAAAACTCTTATAGCCATTGTTCCTCCTATAGTTTGGGTATTCTATTTTCTGAATTTCCCTCCATAAACACACAAAAAACTTAATAATATATTTCCTGACACGTATGCAGCTCTTCAGTGAATGTGTGGGCAACTTGGCACATATTTTGAAAAATAATACCCTATTAAAAACATATGCAATACCCAAATTTTTTGTCCCTGTATTCCTATAAAGTCATTCAGACTACACTTTGTGCTAAGTCAGCAGTACAGATGTAAAACTAACATGAATATGTTCATGGTTTGATTTTAGCCCTGTGTTGCAAGAAATTATTGAGGCATGGGGCTTTCATGTCCAGGTGTAGCCAGTTTCAGGGCTAATCCAAACCAGTTGGTCTGCCTCCATGAAGGGCCAACATTTGCGTGCATTGCGCAACAAAACTGCTGCATGTGTGCAGATCCTCAGGAGCAGACTCCTACAGATAAATGTGTGTGGCCTGACCAAAGAAAAACAACAAAATCTACTGCTCATGAACTTCATAAAGAGAAACGATAGGAAACAGATTTTTATTCATGAGTGTGACCGCATCTTTACATCTGCTGAAGTGTTCACACCACTGAAAACTAAGAGACATTTCTGCACGCGATGGAGAATATCCGAGAACTTAGCAGCTTTTTTGTGTGTGTTCAACAGGAGCAAGCCCGGATGCTGCAGATGGGCATCACTGGACCAGAGGGGCATGTGCTGAGCAGGCCAGAAGAGGTTTAACACTCACATTTTACTTAACTGTGTAAAAATGTCAATATTAAAGCCAAGAAAAATTTAAATTTGGATAAAAATACTGCTCGTTGGTACTAAAAAAATTTCTTTGCATGAACATGCTGTTTTATGGGTTGGCTCCATACATATTGGTTTTTTGCACACATGTGGTTTTAGACTCACGAGAGCTCACAGGGGAAAGTCTTCTCATTCCACCAGTTCTTGCTTCTATAGCAAAGTGCAAAATTAAAGCCACAGTTCCAGGTCAGCAACATTTCAGCTTTGAGTTAGAACTATTTATTTATTTTTTTTATTTTATTACATTAGTTCAAATCTTGGTAAACTTAATTTTAGGTGAGCAGAGGCCAAGCTGAATTATATCTGTCATCATTGTTTGAATAAGTCAGATGCCCTATTTAGTTGTAATTTTTGGTTCCTGGGTCCAGACTGAACATGCTGTCTGACAGGAATACAATAAGCAGCTGAAGTGTTTACACCCCATTTTAAAGTCCAAAATAACTGCAGCAGTCATTTCCCCCTATTTT
Organism: Anableps anableps; assembly: GCA_014839685.1. Taxonomy (NCBI): domain Eukaryota; kingdom Metazoa; phylum Chordata; class Actinopteri; order Cyprinodontiformes; family Anablepidae; genus Anableps; species Anableps anableps. The sequence goes on along the minus strand of CM026078.1, from coordinate 24,483,521 downwards.
ACCATTTTGAACTTAAAGTAACTTATTGTGTCTTATGTCTAAGCTACACAAACATTAAGCTGTAGATAATCCATCAAATTTTTCTTCTAAAAAAGCTCATGCTGTGTTCTACATTGAAAGGGTGTTGAGTCAGTTTGCTTGTAAAGTCTTTGATGTAGCACAATGGAAAAACATGTGTTGCTCATCTGATTCCATTTAGGTTTATTTCAATATTTGCTGCTTTTATTAAATTAGTTTCTAACCAATTTCATTTGGAACTGCAAAGAGAATCCTCAGTGTTTCCAGTTAATATTGTGTAGTTGTGGGGTGGACTGCTCCAATCCTCCAGAGACGATGTCCTACATGTTGGTCCAACACACCTGAATCAAATGAATGGTGCATCAGCAGGCTCCTGTAGGACCATGCTGAGGAGCTTTTTCAGCCATTTGAATCATCTGTGTCAGAGTAAGGACCCATCCGAGAAAGGATGTTCACAGGCTCTTTTTGACCATCCCTTACATAGATTATATGGTGCCTTGCAAAGGTATTCATATCTCTTGAACTTCACATTTTGCCACACTGCAACTAAAAAGTTCAATGTGTTTTACTCAAAGTATTACGTAATTGTGAAGTGGAAGATAAAAGATACATGTTATAAATCCAACTGTTCTGTACAGGCCTCAGGTTTGTCATTTAGACCAAGGAACATAGCAGCTTGGTCAGGTGATAAAGTTGTATTAAAGTTTAAAACAAGGCTAGGTTATACAACTAGATCCCACAGTTGAAACCTCCCACAGAGCCCTGATCAATCTATCATCTGAAATTTGAAAGGGTATGTTAAGATTGCAAACCTACCAAGTCAAGTCCATCTATCTAATCTGGAAAAAAAGAGCATTAAACAGAAGTAGCTCTGAGACCCATGGTAACTCTGTAGGAGCTGCAAAGAGCCACAGCTCAGGTGGAACAATCTGTTGATGGGAAAACTGTTATCTGTGCACCCCACAAATGTTAGCTTTATGGAAGAGTGGCAAAACAGTTGAAAGACAGTAAGTAATATCTGCCACAATCCATCTAGGGGTCACATCAAACATGTGCAATGAAGTTCTCTGGATAGAAGAGACTAAGCTGAACCTTTTAACATGCATGCAAAATACCACGTTTTGTGGAATTCTGTTGCCTTCCATCACTCTGAGGTCACAGTCCACTGCAAAATGTGACTGCGAGGAAGCTGGTCAAAGCTGACAGGAAGACGAATGCAACTAAATACAGCACAATTCTGGATGAAAACCAGTTAGAGGCTTGAGGAAAAAAAACAACAGCTACAGTAGGATGGTTTAGATCAAAGCATATATACATAAATAAATGGCCTGTATTTGTGTAATGCTTTATCAAGTCCAGAGGACCCCAAAGTGCTTCATACTACATTCAGTCATTCACGCACACATTCACACGCTGATGGTGGTAAGTTACTACATTTTAGCCACAGCTGCTCTGGGGCAGTCTGATAGAGATGAGGCTGCTGTACACCAGCACTACCGGACCCTCTAACCACCTCCAGCAGGCAAGGCAGGTGAAGTGTCTTGGTCAAGGACATAATGACTGAGATGTTAGAACGGTCCAGTCAAATTGCAGACCTAAATCCAGTTGAACTTTCAGGTTGCTATGTAACATTTGAAAAAGTTCAAGGGATATGAATACATTTGCAAGCCACCACATGCGCTCCTGTTGCGGTGTGCTTATAAATGAATGATTCACATCATTTAGCCCTGACAGCACATCATTTGATATTTAAAGCAAATTCTGAGAATAACATTTCCTTTTCAACCACATTGTGCTTGTACCTCCTCTGCAGCTGGAGGCCGAGGCTGTGTTTCGAGCCGTAACCATCGCAAGCCAAACCAACTGTCCTCTCTACGTAACCCGGGTCATGAGCAAGAGTGCTGCTGACATCATCTCGCAGGCCCGGAAAAAAGGTTTTTTTTTTTCTTTTCTTTTTTTCTTTTCTTTTTTTTTCTTTTTTTTTCTTTTTTTTTTTTTTGTGAGCTAATTTTTTTTTTCTATTGACAAGATGATACCTGTACACTAAGAGAGCACCTGATTAAAGACCAACAGGCATTTAACTTGTCTTGCTCATTTAAGGCCTGAAGTTATGGGAGTGAATGTAAATTGTAAAAGAACTCATTATCAGGTTGAGATGCAAAAACAAGTGAGCACACTTAATTATCTTTCATAAAAAGTCTACATTAGATAAAACTGTGCTAACATCAGATCGCCGCCTTTTATGTTTCTATGCACTCCCTGGATGACTTTATAAGCTGGAAACCTTTTGCTTGGATCCATTCCCAAGTTTCTTCCTTACAAATCTGGAAAACATAAATCACTGACATGTAAGAGCAAAGGACTGGGAAAAAAAGCAAAAGAAAAGATGAAATATTAACAGGAATTAACAGTCATCACCAAAACTTAACTACAAATACAAACACGTTTCAAAGAGTTATGCAAATAAGAAAACCTTTTCAATTGAAATAGTGAATAAAGCTTAGTTAATGCATTTGATGATTATGGAAATATCTTAAAGGCACTGGTATTTTAATCATTGTTACTGTTATCTCATTCTCAGGAAATGTGGTGTTTGGGGAGCCAATCACAGCCAGTCTGGGGACTGATGGGACACATTACTGGAGCAAAAACTGGGCCAAAGCTGCTTCTTTTGTTACATCACCTCCTCTTAGCCCTGATCCCACTACCCCAGACTATCTGAACACACTGCTGGCAAGGTGGGTCACCTTGGCTGCTTCCTCTGGTTTACAAGTGCATCTAAAAAATTCAAATATCACCATATCTTAATTTATTTTAGTAATCCAATTCATTCTGTTTAACTTGTATATTATAAATATTTACTACATGCAGAGTGAAATATTTCAGGAGTTTATTTCTGTTCATGTATATGGCTTTCAGCTAATGCTGACCACTGAACAACACACCAGTCTTTTTTTTCCTAAGACCAGATAGAATTATTCTGACGTTCTTCTGGTTCAGGAGTGATCACAGTTGTAGCAAATGTTCTGGATATGTTTGTGTGAGGTAGCTCTTGAACCACTGACTCCAGATGCAGTCCACAACTTGTGAATTATCCCCAAAATCATAAATGGGCTTTGTTTCACAGCCATCTTAACTTCACTTCATTGGCTGCCCGTATTTTTCTGTTTCAGTTTCCAATTAATTTTTTTTTTTTTTGCGGTTTTTATATCGCTTTCCTATACAGTTATTATTTGTGCATTGTATGTTTTTATGTGTTTTTATTTTCTCCTTGTTTTATTGAGTACTGTTGCATTCTTTGTTTATTACGTATTTTAGCTGAAAAGCACTTTTGTCTTGTGCTTTATAGCGCTTTATAAATAAAGTTGAATTGGAGTGGAAGATTGGATTAGAAAATGTACAGCGCTGGTTGTTATGCAATTGTATATCCACCAGTTCCAATTTTGAAGATTCTAAATGTTTATATAAATTCAAGCATAACTTCTGCAATCTCAGAAATTGAGTTCCTGGGACTGGCTTTTGCTTTTATTACTCTCTCAGTGTTTGTTTTTCTCAGTGGATAGGCTTTATGGATACTCACATTTTAACTTTACTTTTAAATAAAATCCAATTGTTCTTGACTTGTTTATAACTGTTGCTACCTATCAAGTGGATTTGGAAAGACTTATACAGAAACAGGAAACGTTACTAATGTTTTTTTCCCTGGAGGAACAAACTTTGGCACTCTGCTTACTACTTCTCCTGCTAAACTAAATAATCACATTTCCTTGTGTTTGCGAAGCCCTGCTTGTGAGTGCAGACTTCTTTCTGCTGGTAATATTCCATCATCATTTGTCTTTTCCTCTCAGTGGAGACCTCAGTGTGACTGGAAGCGCTCACTGTACCTTTAGCGTGGCACAGAAGGCCATTGGCAAGGATGACTTCACTCAGATCCCAGAAGGTGTCAACGGAGTGGAGGAAAGGATGGTGCTCATCTGGGATAAAGCTGTGGTGAGGCCGAGTTAAACTACTTTCTGGGTTTTTAAACTTTGGAAAATGCTGATTAAATGTAATATATAACGATGCCACATTCAAATGATAATATAATAACTTTTATCGTTATGCCCCACAAGATTTTAGATACATCATTTGCTGTTAAATACTTCTCACCTTTAAAATGTACATCTCTCTCAGTTTTTGGTGTTGTTTTGTATGGAAATATTTTTTCACATGTTTTCTTTTCTGGCTTTAAATGTTCCGTACAGCTGAAGCCTTTCTTTACCTTCTTCAATCCATCTTTAATACATTCTCCCTATGGTCTTTTCCTTCATGCAACAAACTACTCTTCATTTCCTTCGTGTTCTTTTATCCTTGTTATCACTGCATCAGGATTTGACTGGATTTTGGCCTTGTTTAGCTTTGCTCTGGAATTCAAAGCAGGCTATAAAATTTGAGTAGACATTTGTCTAGTTTAGCTGCTCTGAATCCAAGCTCCAAAATGAGTTGGAACCTTAGAGCTTTCACAGAGGGTAATAATTAAATCTGTTTCCCTGTACCACCAGCTCTTCCCTAAAGCTGATTGCAAACTATTACCAGTCACTTCTATGAGTAAAATGGTACATCCAGCTAACAAAAAGAAAATATCAACAATACAGGGTAAGCAATATTACAGCAGTACCATTGGGATATTTAGGATCACAGTGTTATGTTTTCCTATATAAATTGAAAGTTTCCCATTTGACACTTTTTACAAATAGAACTCTGAAACGTATGTCATTCATTTACATTCTACCTCTTTCATGGTGATACCCCTTAAAAAGCTCTATTGAGCTGAATAATATATGTAATCGGTGGAGAATAATTCAGTGCAGGTTTCACTGACTTAATTGTATGTATACATATATAAAGCTGGAAAATGTTCTTTTATTTGTGTTTTCACAAATAGAATAATGATTTCATGACTCTAAAACTGTGTTTCAAACAGTGCCCCCTTCCCTGGAAAAATGCCGACCACCCCAATGGACCCCCTGAGGAATAATGTCTGAAATTTTTACTGGCCCCGGTCTGACCACCCCTATGAAAATTTTCTTGGGGTGCAACTGGTTTAAAAAACATCTGTAGAATGAAGACTTGCCCGGTTCAGATTTGATCAGTCCATTTTAGATTTTGAAATAGAGACGATGAAATGCATTCCGTACTCATTAGAATATATTGGTTGTTATTTTACACGTTAAAGTGTTCTAAAAGGGAATATTCAGTGCATATATGAGTTTAAAATATGTTGTTTTAGTTCATTTCTAAGTGACATCAGGTGAATAGGAGAAAATGGCCTTGGTTAACAAACTGTCATTGTGAGAAAGATACATTCATCACTTAATTGCAATTTGTGGAGTATGGTATCAATAGACAGATTTACAGGTGCTTCCTTCTACCTTTCAGTGGAACACTACTGTATTGCTGCACGTTGATGCTAACAGAATAGCATTCCATCTACAAAATACAGTACATTTTATTGACTTTATTTTGACAGCTTATTTTATTATTTGCAACCACATGCATGTACGTAATGATGTATAATTTTAGGATAATAAAAATTGTGAAAGGCGACAAGTTGGTATTTATCATATCACCTATCACACTGGTAAGAAACATGCAGTATTATAATCATACACTGTAGTAAACTCATATTTGTTCATGAAAATGTTCTCAATACTAAATAAACAGGTAAACCCTATCTGGAACTTAAACAGTTTTGCATACAAAACATACAGATGAGGATTAAGTACAATTTTGTACTTAACTAATAGCAATATTTCTTTAAAATTTACACCGGATTTTACACTTATTTATGTTGTTCTCATAAGGTCACACTGCAGATTGCTTAAATGATCCATCATTCTTTGTTTTGTTAAATTTTGCACATTGTGACTAGGCTTTTTTAACTCTACAGCCGACATGTATTATCATTTTGCTGCATGTTACGAAAGAAGTTGTCAAGGTATTCTTTTATGAAAAGCTAAATAAACAGTAAAAAGAATAGAGTGCATTTTATAACCTTCTGAATATGTGTGCCGCTCTCTGTGCTTCAACACCTCTTTAACAATGAGAACAATGAGATCTAAATATATGCATTTATCTCTTGAGACCAAAGTTACAAAGGTCTGCATTGACCTGGATATATCTGTGACAGCACCAGTGATCTGCATGTTTGTGGTTTTTTTTGCACTCAGACTACGGGTAAGATGGATGAGAACATGTTTGTGGCCGTCACCAGCACTAATGCTGCTAAGATCCTGAACCTTTACCCACGGAAGGGTCGGATCGCAGTGGGTTCTGATGCCGACCTTGTCATCTGGGACACAGACGCTGTTCGTACAATCACTGCCAAGACTCACAACTCGGTATGTATACAGGTCAAAGCCTGTGTTTGTACTTGTTTGAGGTTCTTGACAAATGGATCCCTACAGATTCTAGTTTTCTTCAAACTCTGTTTGAAGTTAATTTTTTTTTCTCCTGCTTTTCAATTGACCATGTTTTTAAGTGGTTATATTCGAAAAGTATAACTGATTTATTTCAAGAATTTGCCTAAAATATTTTATCTCTTGCCAAAGCAAAAATAAAGAGAACCTAACACAGAAACATCAAAACTGGTTTTAGAAGCTGCGAAATTTGGATAAATGACCAGCTATAATATGTGACATGTGTCTACAACTGTGTGTGCAGGAGAAAATGTTAGGGAGAGAAAAGCACATTTTTGAACAGCTTCCAGGGAGCTCTTAGTTCCCCTGAACGGAAATGAAGTCTCAGTGGATGTTCATGACTAATTCCACTCACACTGCACTTGTCACGTGACCAGCTTTTAGTGTAAAGTGGAGCCTCTGTAAATCCAATATGGCTCAGCAGTGACAGACTAATGACTGAAGAAAAAAAATGGATTGTTTAAATGTATGTTCCAACATATCATCTGCAGTTGAACACCAGAAATAGGGTTAGATCTGCATTTCAGCCAGATCTTTGTATCTTAGTGGATCATCAAAAAATACTGACATTTATAAAAAAAAAAAAAAAAAAAAAACCATATCTTTACAGATATTTTGCCCAAACCAGAGTTGGAAATCAGTAAACAAATGTCTTGCTCCTGCTGACAATGTTTTCATGAAGCTAGGTCTAAGCTATGTTTTTATACGGCTCATTGATCATTCAAATGAAAGTTATTCTCCCCCCATCATAGGCTTAGTGCGGAAACCGCAACAACCAATACGGTCTCTTTTTCACTGTAGGATTAATAAAAATAATGTTTATAATACAGTTTTGAAAGTAGTGCACATGAAAATAAGCAAGTTTTTGTTTTTTTTGATTGCCTTCACGAATTGCAGTGGGTTGGCTTGCTGGCTGTAACATAAAACTACACAGTACACCAAAAATAGGCATTGTGAGTTGCAGTTGGAGACTCTGACATCATTTGTTTTAAAAATACCTTGATCGAGATGTTCCTAAACTTAAGAAGTTCTAAGCTAAGAAATAGTTTATGATTTACCTTTGCATCTTAATGGTTTCTTTTAAGAATGGTCTTCTCAGTAAGGTACCCTGACTTTTAAGGTGTGTGTGTGGGGGGGTAATTAATCATGCTTAGATTAATATTTGGAAATGTCTTGGGGAAAAAAATAAAACAAAGCAGTAAGAAAACTTTTGTCTTGTGGAACGCAGTTCATAGTGGACCTAATAGGTGTTAAAGGTAGTTAAATTCCATGTATTGATGCCACAATAGAGGGCTTTATGTTCAGTTATAACCAAGTATAAAACTTCAACTTCATTATGATACTTTAACTTTAATGAAAAACTTTAAAGGCTGCCTGAAGCTGAGCATATTCGTTTTCCATTATGCATTCAAGGATGACACTTAAAGGTGAAACCATATTAGATAGATGTTAAGGTTTTCCTCCCTCAACTTGTGGTCCGCTTGCAAAAAAGCACAATGTGAAAGCAAACCACACCAAACAAAAAAATGAAAGTCCCCTTTTGGTCTGGACCAAGCAAGTGGACCAAATGACTTTCCTGGTGTGCATTCCCCCTAAAGCTTTAGCAGCCATAGACAAGTAAACAAATTTATAAAAAAAATCTCAGTTAAGTTGATCTTTAGCTTAAAAGTTCTTGTTTGATAAGGTTTTGTTGGTGTGAAAGAACACTTTCCTCCTGATGATGAAACTAGGAGCAAAAGACACTCCGTTCTGAAAATGTAGTGAGTCCATATGCTGAGGATTTGTGGGTTCTTACATGGTGATGTCACCTTTCCATTTCCTGCTGGTTGTCCCTCCGGATAAAGCAGCATCTACAAGTACAAAACAAGAACACCACAGCTCTCACTGCAACAAAATTACCTTAGTAACCTTGGAAAAATATGACTGTCCTTAGTTACCAGCCCATTGTATTAGGAAAGTACTTTTATCAGACTGTGCTGTCTGGTAGTTTATCAGTTAGCCTGCATCTGGTTTAGATTGATAGCTGTTGTCAATGTAAAAAGGGGATTTTGGGATACATACACAAGAACAGGCATCAACACAAACAGTCAAACACACTTGGCTTAGTCATGACATCATATTTGGCATGCAGTGAGCCTTAGTTATGTCCTGTTCTGGCCCGAATTTGGACAGCAGCAAATTAAAGAGGGGGAAAAAAATGGTGCAGAGGAAATATGTAACAATGGAACAGGAGGAGGGGACCATTAGAGATCACAGACACACTGAGAAAAGAGAGTTTGAGTAAGAGGAATTAGAGGAGATGGAAAATACACAACATTAAAAAAAGGAACAAAGGACGAAAAATAGAATAAAAACGAAAGAGCAACCTGAACAAGTTATAGGACAAGATAAAGAAACAAGCTGATATTTTGGAAGGAAGAGCGAGTAAAGAGTCAAAAGAAGAGTATGTTTCTCCAGAATGTCTCAACATTCTTAAACATGTCATATGTTGACAACTAATTTCTCAGTAAAATCCCTCTTCTACCTTTCTTTTTGTGTTTTAGGCTGCCGAGTACAATGTCTTTGAGGGCATGGAGTTGCGTGGTGCCCCGCTGGTGGTGATATGCCAGGGGAAGATTGTTCTGGAAGATGGAAACCTTCATGTCACCTCTGGAGTGGGCCGCTTCATTCCTTGCTCCCCCTTCCCTGACTTTGCCTATAAGCGCATCAAAGCCAGGAAGCAGGTGAATAACACTTTTGTCACTTCTTCAGTTGTTTATTTAAGAATTTTTGAAGCTATAACTTTATAACAACTTTCACTTTAACTCAGTAAACTATGGATACATCATGGTATCTTTTAATGAGGAGAAATCCATGCAACTAAATATGGCTCAGAAATTTAATGTAAAAAAGGCTTGTCAATAACAGGGGATAAGGCCATGTCATACAACAAAGTCATAAGAAATTAAAATCATCTTTAATTGTTAGTAGCATAATCTCACTCAAAACTTTAGAAAAATCCTATTTGTAATTTGATTATAGTTAGTCTTTGGGGGGGAAATCCAAATCACTGGACCCAGATGTAACTGAAGCCTTTCAGAAGCTCAGTGGTGGTTTCTGATATGGGCGACGTGGGCAGCTGCCCAGGGCGGCTTCTTGTCTAGGGCGCCATGAGATCTCTCAGCAAGCTCAAAACAAATGGATTTGTCACAAACTAAGCTAAGCCTGTTTCTCTTTCAAAGGCTTGTAACCCCAAGAGAGCATGCCATAACTCTGAATTTAAATCTTATATCCTAATCCAGAAAACTGAACATTGCTATTTAATCAAAGTTGATCTTATTTTCATTCACACTGAGGACAATGGTGAAGGAGGGGAAAAAATCTCCAAAGCTCCAAAAAAAAAAAAAAAACTACAACATTTTTTTCAGTGTGAGATGCAACAACAGTAAAATCATAATTTATGTTAAGGTTGTTGATAAATCTTTACCAGGGGTGAAAATGAATGTGGGCAGTGCTTTACCTGGATAATTTTAGTTATATTCGTCAAAATTAAGGCAATAGTTAAAATTGTTTAAAAATTTGAGTCACTGAATGTAAACAGTAAAGAAAATTGAACAAAAACCATTTATTACAGGAAAGAATCGCAGTAGATTATAGGGAATTCCAGTTGTTTCAATGATACTGAAAATAGCTGAGGCTTCTTCCCACATTTACAACTTGCACACTTAAGATGGTTGATTTCAGCACAAGCTGGTAGTGCGTATGCTTGTGTTCATTGACTGAAAAAAGTTGGAATTTGAGTTTCAAACCAGACCTTTGTTGTAGCTGCATGCCTGGAATTTGCTCTTGATGGAACTCCAAAAGCTATTTAGGAATCTCGCTTTTATCACAGGAAAGGCCACAAGGACGCTGAGTGCTTTAAAGAGAATTTATTGATGGATGGCTTGCTGGTTGCTTGGCAGCCAATAAATCTCTAGAAGAATCCAGAAAGATATTATGGCAGTTTATATTTATTGTGTGCAGTAGTCTTCTGTTGTCAGTTATAAAGCAATGAAGTAGAATTTATCTTTTTTTTTTTTTTTACTCAATAGCTGGAAACTAGTGGAAGGATAGTGAAAGAATAGCAATAACAATAAATAAAACTTAGCAACATTTAAACAACTTCATTTGAATAATCTAATACCAAGCAGTGCCTGTTTTCCGCTCTCATACCGTGCCAGGGGATTCGCATTTTCAGACATTTCCTAATTTGCAGCTGACTGCTGATGAGAAAATGGAGCTGCAGTAACAGTGTGCTGTTTATCTTGGTAGCAGTTACTGTTTTGCCTTCATGGATCACAGATGTCTCATTTTAACTTTTAACAGACTTCCAAGATTCCACTGAGTCACCACACAAACCGATAGGTTTTTCACTTACATCAGCTTCAATTGAAAGCATAAAGGCTGTGTATATTCTGTTTTTTTCTACTCAAAAATCTACAAGGAAATGATCCTGTTTGCATTTTAGAGTCTCTGTTTTTCAGGTGGATGTGTGAATCTATACGTGTATTTTGTTAGCGATGTAAACCAACATCACTCTCATACAAACAGTTATGCGTAAGATCTGTTATGCTTTTTAGTTATTCATCCCTCCATCTCCAACATTTGTTTGTCCTGTAGCTGGCTGTACTGAGGGCAGTTCCTAGAGGAATGTACGATGGCCCTGTGTCTGAATTCTCCATGTCCCGCGGTGGTACCCCTTCCGCCTCGGCACGTACTTCTCCCACCAAACAACCCGTCAGAAACCTGCACCAGTCTGGATTTAGTCTAGCAGGTAACCTCATACCGACAATGGGTCCTGACTTCCTAAAAGAAACAACATCTCTGTTCTCTTTTGTTCCTTCCTTTACACTGTATCTACTGACATGAAGGGAAGAGCTACAATTTCTCCTAATATTGAAGTTAGTTATAATTTCAAGCATCATTGGCATTCATGCCTTTTATTATCTTCTTCTCATATAGTGTGATTCATTAAATTAATTTCCAAGCTGAAGTCATGCTTTTGTTCTTCCATTTTTTTTATATTGTTTTAATGATTGACATGAAGTGTCTATGACTACCCCTAATTAAAACTAAAACAAGGACTTCCTGATTAGAATCTTTTGTTCCTGATAGCATTATCATTCATTTAAGATTACTAAGATTTAATTTACTTAACTACTGATTTATTTACGATTTAATTACTGGTGTTTCAGCTGCTCTCTTCACTGCGCTTCCCTAAATCAAAGACTGTTTGATAGTGCATAGTGCGAAGAGCAGGCCAGACCACACAGACAGTCCAAAAGATGCAGCAACCAATATATTCTCACTTTAATTATGAACATGATTGTAAAGGGTAAAAAAAAAAACAAAAAACCCAAAAAACTCCAGGTTTTAGGGAAATCTTTGATTCATTATATTAATAAAATATTGTGCATAGCCCATGATAGAGTTTTGTAAGCTGTAGCATAAGCCAGGAGTTTAAAATTTTCGAGCAGTGGGTCAAAACACAGCCCCCACTGCTCACTCACTGCTGACATAAAATCATAGACAGTCCAATAGCGAATGGTATTGGAAGTTTCAAGTTGTTGAAAATTTCAGCAACAGACATCAAAACCAAGCTGGGTAGTATGTATTTGGAAAATGGTAAATTTTTTCAAAGGTAATCTTTTTATTGGTGTTGCTTATACATAAGAAATTGGCCAATGAGTATAAACACACAATATGCTTTTTTTTATTATTATTTTCCCTGATACCTGCTTGTTAGATTTAGTAAAATCACATGAGTAGAATCTAACTACAACTTATTTAAATTAAGTAAGTTACAGTAAAGAGAAGTTTTCCTTATTGATGCACATATTGTATTTGTAGTGATGCTGAATACATTTTCTTTTAAGGCTGAAAACAGTGGTTTTACAGTCCAAACATCTTGACATGGTCTGTTTGAAAGGTCTGTCTAATGTGTGAGATCACAGTCATATCATTGTTTGGCATCTGTTCCATCATACTGAGCTACAGAGTGACAGCATGATTGTGCCCATATGTCAGGTTAGCGCAGGACAAACTTAGATTCAGACAAGAAACATTAGTAATTGTTTTAGTCAAACTGCCAAACTGACTATCTATGGACTTGGAAAAATAGTTGGTATAATAAAGATAGATAGATGAGAAAACCTTTCAGCTTTTAAAAGTAAATGTTGTAATTTTATAGGTAATAACTCACTTTAGTAGAATACATAATTTGTCTACACAAGCATAACTAATGAATGATACCTCACTGAAGAAAGTGTGACCTTTGTGGGAAAGAATTCCAGATTTGATTACACTATATCTGATGCTGCTCCTGGTTTCCCAGGTCTTGCAACAGTTTGCATGATCGTGTGTGTGTGTGTGTGTGTGTGTGTGTGTGTGTGTGTGTGTGTGTGTGTGTGTGTGTGTGTGTGTGTATGCATACTTTGAGAATGAGTTACACTCCTTTTTCTATTTTAGTTTTTTGCGGCGCTACCACCTGCAGAGTTGATTTACTTGTCTGGAAGGAGATGGGATGGATTGTTTGATTAGTCACAGTGTATCATGATCTAACATCATTCTGTTTTCCATTATTGTGGCTGCAGATCATTCATTTCAGCCTCTGGCTCATCCTTTGGAAACTATACTTTATATCAGACTTTGAATCTTGTAGTTGATGCTTCAGTAGTATTGATGCAGCAAAATATAACAGTTTAAATACCCAGGGGAAAAAAAATCTAAGAAATAAATATTTTGAGTAAGAATCATTTGTGTGCCAACTTAGAACTTTTAAATGGCACATAAGTCTAAATTGTTTGACAAATAGTGTCATTGGTTTCCAGATGGGGGTGCCAGATTCTGATTTTGGCTGCTGTTTCATAACACTATAAGGGTTATATAGGCCTGCAATAGTCTGTAAATCACAGCATCACTACATTTACACTGCTACAGAGTTTTGTTAAAGTGGTGTATTTATTATCATTCCCAGACAGGATTATTTTAAATCAGATTTGTTTAGTTAAACAAATAAATCAGTGTTAGAATTCATCTGGTCTTGTAGGTTAGTGCAGTTTTACAACTTAATTACATCCCTTTCACAGAAACGGATGTAATTAAGTTGTTTGACCCAGTTAATCACAGATGTTGTGTTTTAAAGTTTTGCAAATCCTTTTCTCAGTTCATCAGCTAAAGTCTTCCTTCCACATATTTTCCAAAACTCAAATTGTCAACTCTTGATTTTACAGACTGTCAATTTTTCAGCATTGGTAAACTCTTGTAAGAAATAATTGCTACTAAAAAATGCTGCCTCAACCTTGTTGGAATAATACTGTCTTTCTCATTGCATACCTTTTTTTAATCTATTATTCAATAAGATCAATCAAATCAGTGTAGGAAGTCCATCTCAGAGTTGTATTTTACAGATTTGTGGAAAATGTAAGCAATAAGCATGGTCAGAGCTGGCAAAAAAACCTTCATATATTTTTTCATATGCGTTTTTCACACTTTGTCACGTATACAACCACAAATTTAACACAAACTGTAACATCAGGACATTGGATGCTAAGACTAATACAAAGCTGCACGTAATTGTGAAGTACAAAAAAAAGTGGATGAAATTTGTATTCAGGCCCCTTTACTCACTGCAACCAATCAGAAGTCACCTAATTAGCAAATGGAGTTTGTCAGTGTTTAAGGTCATAAAACAATATAATAAAATTTCAACATCTCACAGAGCAATCATCCGAAAATGAAAAGAATATAATGCAGTAGGGAAAATAAAAGCTGAACACTTGAACTGACATGCCAGGTAAGGACAGAATTAATCAGAGAAGTTGCCCTGAGGCCCACGGTAACTCTGGAGGACCTGCAGAGATCCATTGCTTAGCTGCAAGAAACTGCCAACAGGACAACTATTAGTTGTGCACTCTACAAATCTGGCCCTTATGAAAAGTGACAAGAAAAAAAGTCACTCATATAACAGAGCCCTAATAAGTCCCATCTGCAGTTTAGCACAAGCCATGCAGATGACACAGCAAACATGTAGCAGAGGCTGCTCTACTGAGAATTTTTTTTTATCTCAAAAAAAATTTCAGTCTATATGTCCAAAAGTGTTTGAGACATGCCCCTTAAACATTTTAGCTGTACTTGTAATTGAACTCAGTTCAAACTAATGGCTCAGAGGAAGAAAAATGCAAACTATTATTTTCTGTTTGTTTTTTTTTTTTTTTTTTTATTAGAAAACCATTTATTTTCCTCCCCTTTACAATTATACACCAGCTCTGATGTTGATGATGATTTGATCTCTCCCCTGAAATCCCCCAAAATTACAGTAAAATATGGGGTTGTAATGTGCAAAATGTAAAAAAGTTTATAGCCTATGAATTATTTTTGTAATCATTTTGTTTTATGAGTATTTCTTCCAAGCGCTAGTTCTTTAAATTTGATTTGATTACAAGAAAAGACAACCCAAATGCTTAAGTCTTATGATAATTCATATGTAAATATATACTTATTAAACCATCAATCACCATCACCATTAATTTCAGTGTCTTGATTGTTGGCTATCTTTTTTTGATGGTTTTCTGATTGCCCATCAAATCTTCCTCCTTAGCTTATTCTGTTCTCTTTCATGTAATGTTTTCACTCTCTGTTTCTGTTCAGGTCCTCCCACCCCAGAGGAGGTTCCCATCAGGCCACCTGGTCGCCGCATTGTAGTGCCCCCTGGTGGTCGTTCTAACATCACATCTCTCAGTTAAACAGCAGGAAGACAAAACACTTGTAGAAGAAGAACAGAGTGGACGATAGAGGGAAGGGGAGGGAAAGAGGGAAAGAGGACCAGAGTTAGTAAAATTTGAAGAGCAAAACACTGAATCCTCATGCCTTACCTGTCACAATGTTACTATGCTCAGATGAGAATTGTATCCGTTTTCCTGGACAGTTCAGAAACTGTTAGAAGTTGCCAACAAAGCACATTACACATGAACAATGTCAGCCTCAGTTCATGTCAGTGCAGAATACATCATACCAACCACAAAGCCATGTTCTTGTGCTACTTAGGGAGTTGGTAAATACCAGTAAAACTTTACATCATCACATTTAACAGAAGGAATAAATGTTTTTTCAACGGAAAATGGATACTGATTTTCAAGGGATTCTCCTTTTACCCTGCTTGGCTTTCAATATCACCCCCTTTTCAGTAGCTCGCTTTCTCCATAGTCAGGAAGACTGAACAATAGATCCCATGTTAGCCATGTTTTGTCATGCAGTACCATTAGCTCTAGTTGGCAATGTACATATGATAGATGTAATGTAGCTTTGTGAATGATGTGGTTGCAGCCTGTTTGGGTTTACCGGACCAATTAAAATACTTTCATCACCTCTAAAAGCAGGAGGGCTGTTGGACATGGAGCTGCATGGGCCACATTAATATGGGCGACGTGATCCATGATCCTTTTCCACCTCCTCCTGTAAGGCGATAATTACCGTTCTCATTATGTACTGTATTGATGTTAAAAAAAAAAAAAAAAAAAAAAGACAAGTTTGAGAAAATACTCAAAGAACACACAAAGAAAGAGAAAATATTAGAAGTGTTTTTATTATTCTTTATTCCCTAAAGTTTGTCAAATTTTATTATGTTGCGTTCCTTCATTTTCTTGCATAAAGAACATTGCAAGAAACAGTCCTTTGCATTTGCTTCAAGTAAATTAGCTGCCTCTGTGTCGCTGCGATCATTTCAACAAAACAGAATGATGAAACAGAACGGGCACTAACAAAAAAATACATACTCTAAACTGATTGGGTATAAAAAAAAAAAATAGCTTTCTTATTACTGCTCTTCACTAATGTCTCTTTTTTAATTTTTTTTTTTTTTTAACTAACTTGGCTCTCATTTGAAAAAAATCCTCAATGCATTCAACAACAGCCTATTTTCTGATAAGGCAGAGGATTGCAGTGCCATCAGGGAATCCATTCCTTTTAAGTTGCTCTTTATTTGGCGACAACTGAAACAAGATGCTCTTATTTCGCAGATGAAGGCAGATATGAGATGTGGGGGTTTTTTGTATTTATGTTAGGGTGACAACTTTGTTTTACTGTTGTTATGTTTCTTGTTTCTTTTTTTACTCTTGTGTCAGAACTCTGAGATGGCAGGTCAATGAAAGGTGTGCTGGTATGAAATGTTTCCTGAATAAACCTGAGTTGCAGCTGATGTTATTTCTTCATTTCATTTGTTTGGTCCCCCCTTCACTATTTTTTACTTCCTCAGTGAAATTCCCTTTTTAATCAGCTTTTTTTGAGGTCCGGAAAGAACCCACCGATATTTGTACAAACTGTAGGAACGTCTTGGAACTGCACTGACAACCAATTATTCAAAACAATTTTCTGTCATCTTCTCATAGTCTACTGTAAGGAAGTGTGGGTTTGTGACTCCAATAAATATACCTAGCCTCAAGATGTTGCTCATAGTTCTTTTGGTTAGGATTAATTTTTTGCAACAGTCAAGTGGCTCAAATAGAAACCACAACCACTATCAATATAAACAAGATATAACATAAATAGAAAATAAGATATGATTTAAAAAAAATCATATCTCAGATTTGATCATCTTTATTATGATTTATCTATATAATCCATTAATTACCTACCAAGAGAAAGAAACAACGGTTGAGCATGGAAGAAGGCTTGAACACAATGGAAGTGGGCTTGGACAAAAAGGCAAAACGTGGTTAGGGGTATGAATTTATTTAAAAAGAAAATGTCATCGTATCCACACTACTATTATGAAAAACAATGGTAACTTTCCTGATAAATGCACTCCACACTCCCAGATCTTACTTCTATATTTATATCCACTGAAAGTGTAAACACACACACACACACACACACACACACATATATATATATATATATATATATATATATATATATATATATATATATATATATATATATATATATATATATATATATATATATAGTGTGTGTATAGAGAGTTTTAATCATCGAGTAGTCATGTATTGAAGAACAAAAAAATGTCACTAATGTGCCCAAATTTGTTGAGGTTAACTAGACTTGTAGCAACATCTTGCATCCCTTACATAAATTAAGACATGTTAATCTATTTTATATCAAATTACATTCATTCTAAGGGGGAGAAAAAGAGCAGCGAGGTGTTCTACATTTTTTGAAGTGGATTCCACCTTTATATAAAGTTATCATGCCTGCAGTTTTGGAAACATTGTGATAACATTTGCAGACATTTCTCTCTAACTGATACAAAAAAGCCCTTACAAAGTAATTTTTTTTATTCAGAAAATGAAATGTTTGCTCACAGCAGCAGCAGTATGACGTAAAATGCATCCACAGTTGTACCTCCAACTAACTGAAATGTGTCAGTTAACCTATCACATCAGAAATAATTCTGGTAATTCTAATTGATCGAAAACAAGAGCAGTTTGGTCTCATTTAACTTCAGACAGTAACAAAAAAGGTCTATGTGTCTTTTTATTCTGTGTATGTAAACTTCGGGTTTCAGCTGTAGATTATGAAATGACATGGAATTTTGTCTCGAAGACAATGTAGCAACCCTAATTTAACCAGGAATATGTCAGCAATTCTTGACCTCTCTTATCAATACATTTTTTTTTTTTTTTTTTTTTGTAAATCTTTGTCTATCTCATACTTCACTTTAAACATCTTCTTAATGCCTAATTTATATGCTGAGGTTGCCTTCTTATCTGCAGCCATGCCAGACAGAAGTAGAAGCATTTATCAACTGAAAATCCCCTCTCTACTCTACTTCAGCCAATAATGTGGAAAGCGCTGCCTCAGCTAAGTTTGCTGTGGAGGAAGGAGTGGGCTGTACCCTCTAGATGACCTCAGGGAGCAGTTAGCTCAAATCGTAAATAGTGGATGAGTGTGTGTAAGAGGATGAGAATAGCTCATACAGCTTGTCATCTGCAGCAACCGAGGAAGTATTTTTCTTACTCCATGTAAATAAAATATGTTTTTTTTTAGCTTAGCTATTCATTTAAAATGTCCTCTTTTTGCAAACATATACCCAGTCATAGTAAGGCTCCCTATATTTGTTCGTCATTTGTGGTAATACCAGTCAAACAACAGTAGAGGGCAGCATGCGCTTTGATGAAAAAAAAAAAAAAAAAAAAAAGCAATCAAATAATTCAGGAGTGAATAAACTAGAACAAAGCAAACAACAAAGGTATATTGTTTTCAAAAAAGAAATATATTATTTAAGGCACACATTAAAAGTTTAAACTTCATCACAATTGCTCACAGTAAATACACAGTGACAACTGAAGGACAACAGAACATGGGTAAAATTCACAGTATAATTCTGTTATCAAATAAAAGACTAGAATTGTGTTTAGGGCAACGATTTTTCCCTTTTAAATAGATTTACCTGGCCTAGTAAGTACTATTTGTAAATGATTACTCAGATGTGCCAATGTCAAATAGACATCATATCAGATGAAAATAATTCATTTTACTCAATACACTTCCCTTATTTAGTAGTCATATGCTACTTTAAATTGAAATGTTAGGATAATTATTCCCAAATATTA
Source organism: Anableps anableps (assembly GCA_014839685.1). NCBI lineage: Eukaryota > Metazoa > Chordata > Actinopteri > Cyprinodontiformes > Anablepidae > Anableps > Anableps anableps. The sequence goes on along the minus strand of CM026078.1, from coordinate 24,464,458 downwards.
TTTACATCGGGTGAAACGAGCTCAGACCGCTCCTTTAACTATCCCATGTATTTCCTACAACCTACACAAGTTACCATCTTTGGATCTGTAAAATTACATCACTGACAAGAACAACAAGAACACAAAGGTAAGTCAAAGCATTGTACCAATCTTGAATAGAAAAGTGCCATTACCAATGAATTTCAAGAACTAAATATAATTTTAAGGTAGTTACAATAAATTAGCTTGAAAAGACTGACTCACATTGCGGCTCGATAACAGCAGGGTCAGTGGAGCAACGAGGCATCATTAGAATTTATATTTTAATTTAGTAGCTTAAAAGAAGATGAAGATTTCACAACTTTTACATACAGGAATTAGGTTTGTGTGATATCTCTAAGGCACCCCTCTGTAAGTGCAAGCAGGCAATTTTTTTTGAGGGGATGAGGTGATGAGAAATGTTTATTCTAATAACATAACCAGAGATTGTTATGTTGCCTCATACATGTTCCAAGCCAGAATCCTGGATTACTGCTTAATATCATACAAACTGTCAGACAAATTAAAAATAAGCATTTTATATGGTACATAACTGGTTGAAATCAACTCAAAAGAGGAAATACATTACCACACATCTGGCAGAAAGTGCAGACACTAACTGATACAAATAATCTCCAAATTAATGTCCTTCACTAAGAAAAGATTTATTCATTCACAGCATTATTTTGCTTGCTTCTTTGTTTGTGCATAAATGCTACCAATAATGAAAAAGTATGTGCAAAGTGAGATTTAGTGCAGAACAGATCCATTATTTTCTCTTTGCTTTGTTTCTCTAGTAGGTCGTTTGCAGACCAAGGTTTTTTTTTTTTGTTTTGTTTTTTTTAATTAAGCCAAGGTTTATCCACTATGGTAACATTTAGTTTCATGGTTTCCCAAAAGATTAAATTTTATATTCTTGATTCAACAGTTTAATTTAACGACCAAATTTCATGTAACCTTTATAAAAAAATTTATATATATATATATATATATATATATATATATATATATATATATATATATATATATATATATGTGTGTGTGTGTGTGTGTGTGTGTGTGTGTGTGTGTGTGTGTGTGTGTGTGTTTTTCACGTTTGTTAAAACCGTCACCATGTCGTGACAGCATGTTATAAAACAGATAATCTGTGAAATGATCGATCTCCTCCACCACCTCCCTGAGCCTCTTTTGCTCCTGAGTCGTTCTGACCAAAACCAATCAATCGGAGCCAGGAGGAGGGTCTTAGCGCTGTCAATTAACCTCATTTACTCGCTGCCACCATCATAATCGGTGGCGCTAACTAGCCACTCTTTGCTAACTGCAGTGCAAAAGAGAGCAGGAAAGCGGGGTGAGCAGCGCCACCGCTCAGACGGTGATTGGCAACGCCAAGACCTGCCTTCTGGCTCTGATTAATTGTTTCTTGATAGCACTGGGAGAAGGCAAAGGAGCTGCATTTTTTTTTTTTTCGCAACTTATTTGTCTCATACCATTCTGTCACGACATAGTGACAGTTTAAACAAATGTGTGCAAAAATATTTGTTATAAAAGTTACATACTGCGGCTTTAAACTGTGAGCAAATCAAGAAATTTTCAACTTTCCCTTGTTTCTCTTATTGTCTGAAATGCTGCATGATACTACTGTAAATCCTAAAACCCTATCATCATTGTTAGCTTAATTAGCCAAGCTAAGCATCAGGATCACTACTCCATTTATATATTGCCCTGAAAAAGCAAGCCATTCATTTTCAAGCCTCTAATTCAATTTAAATCAGCCTTCTATCACTAAAAAACAAAGCTTTGTTTTGTCTAATAAGACTAGTAGTTTTATAATGCTACTTCAGTCATGCTTGTATCCAATGTCATATGGATCATAGGGGAAAAATGTTCCTATACAATAGTTTATCCTTATATGCTTCAGACTCAGCTCCTTAGATTTTCATACACAGGACTGAAGAACTACTTTAAACCTGACAACACTGCATAACACAGCCTGTGCTTTTGCAGAACTTTCTGGAAGGCACAGGTTGCTCCCTGGAACTGACCAAGTACTTTCCTAGAACCTAGAGGCTAATATCGTGGAACTTAGAGGTCACATTCCAGAATTTATTTTATCTGGTACTTTATGGAATTTACAGATTATTCTTGGGAATTGTTTAGATAGATTACCAGGTACTTTCCCGGAATCAAGAGGCAAGTTTCCTGAAACGAAGAGGTTACCATTCAGAATTTACCAGGTGCTATCCAGAAAACCAGGTAGGTTCCAAATAGTTACCTTTTAAGTTCCAGAAAGTGCCTGATAAATTCAGTGAACTCTTCAGGGAAAGTATCTTTCTAAAAAACTTACAGAAGAAGAAGAAAAAAAAACAGTTCATTATGGGAAGTACCTGGTAAGTTTAGGGAAATTTTTAGAGAGAAACTTCTACCTTCCATAAAAATGACCTTTACATTCTGTGAAAGTACAGCTCTATTATGTAGAAGTACCGACTGCAACGTTTTATTTAAATTGCCATAATTACCAAGAAAATTTCCTGCAATAAAACCAATGTCAGTACACTCAGATGGGGGTGCTCCCTTATCTTGATTTTTTGGAAATGATCTGGCTTCTTGCTACAGCACTATGCTCAGAACTGAGACTGAGCAGACATAAGAGCACCAGAGTGATGTAAGGGACAATGATAGGAGTGATCAACTCTGCTGAGTTGATCTGTTTGGTGACAGCAAAGCAGTCCGTCAGTCAGTCAGTCTCTGACATGGCTACCTCCCAAGGGAGTCCATCTCACTTCATCGGCTTTCGATGGGTAACTGCTTGTTAGACTTAATGGTGGGAAACAAGTGCGCACAGTGCTGTTCATGAGACTTTACAGACTACGAAGGAGTACAGGAACATAGAAGACCAGGCGTGAGTGCATGTGCTGACAGAGCGACAGGTTTTGCTTGTAAGATTCTCAACTGCAAGCTTTGGGCAAGTGCAAGTGATGAGGTGGGGATCTGAGAGCAAGAAGCCTATCCTGATAAATAGGAAGCTGGTTCAACATTGTTGTTTTGTCCATCTTCTATTGCCTTGTTCTTCTCGCTTGTCGATAGTTCAGAAGAGTCCACCACAGCCTTTCTTGACCTGTTGAGATAAGAGCAAACACCCAAATGTTGAGCAGATTCCAGTAGATTCCAGTTAGTTGCATTCCATCCTGATTTTTCACTGTTCACATTTTAATGATCATTTGTCATTGTTCCACTCTTAAGCTATATAACTCCAAAACATATTCATGTAATATATTTAGTTGGTAACTTATGAATTCAACATTAAAATGTTTCTAATATTTGTTTTTCAATGAGTAAATAGCATTATCCTAATGTATATCACTTTTTATGTATTTTATACTGATTCTTTTTGTAGCATATTGTTTTTTCAGTCAGAAAGCCACGATTATGCCTACGTGGAAGACACTGTGTTGGTTGACCTAAAGTTAGACATGCTTAAGGATTGTTTTGTCTTTATTTCAGTCACTTTCAAGTTCACCACAGCTACAAGACTATCTGCATCCCAGCATTCTTTGCTGTGAGAAACATAAAAAAGCAAAAAGAGTTAATTTGCTTAAGTCCATCTGCTTCTCATGGCTCTGAAGTGGTCTAAATTGCCTTCCACATTTATTGTTATCACTGGTAAAGATGTGGAAAAAGCATTAAAACAAGTTAATATTTTATTGTTCATGATCTCACACTGAAAAAAACTGCTGCACTTCTGACAATTTTCTTAGATGAATGCCAGGTCCTTTTGTCTTTCCTGTTTTAAAAAGTTGGTGATAATAATAATAATAGAGCTATGGGTCAAGTCATATTTTTAAACATAGGAAAATATTGTATTCATAAAAATACTAGACTAAGAAATGCAACAGTAACATTTATTTATATGATGTTTCTGAGTGGTCTAGCAAAGAAATAAAAAGTCTTAAATTTAAAGAACCTGAATGTAAAGAATCTAATCTAAACTTTAAGATTCTAAAAAAAAGTCTCAAAACAGTCAATGCTTTCCAAATAAATCCTAAATTATGTTTAATTAAGTGTGCATACTTGTTAATTCATTGCTTCTTCTGCTGACTTTTTTGTTTAATTTTTAAAATAGATTTTTTTTTTTTTTTTTTTTTTTTTTTTTTAAGATTTGAACTGTTGGCATTCCTGTTTTTAGTTCTGTCTAAGGAATCTGTTTCCACTGACAAAACTGCAAAGCCTGTACATTTCATTTATAAATATTCAGAAGAATTCTGCTCTTGGGGTTTTATTTTCTCTATGTCAGAGTTCATTTTTTGTTATCTACTTTACATAGTTTTTAATTACATAAGTTACTGAGTCCAAAATTTAAATTGTCAAGGCCATAGAAAGGTTTTCAAAGGTCTTAAATTTATGTCACTAACCCTAACCCTAACCCCTACGATGTTCCTTGTGACAGGAACATCGTAAATTTTGTTATTAATGATTGTGTTACCACAAAAAAATGTTGTTGTTTTTTTTACCAGTCTTTACCAGAAATGCCAATATACATAGAGGGCAGTATCTATTACATGCTCTTTTTACACAAATTTCTCCAAAAAGCTTATGACTGATGGATGACTTACTGTATACTGAGTACGATAAGCAATAATTGTCTTAATACATTCTACGATGATATAAATTAGAGTTATAACCTTTATATATTTAGTGAAGGTCAGTGCTAAATATTTCATGTTTGTAATTTGTTTATCTGGAGTGTTTTTCTCTTACATAAATCCTAAAACATTTTTCCTACACCTTGCAGTCAACATGAAGGGCACTGTTGATACCAGTTGCAGTGCTTTTGCCTTGATCATACACCCACAAACTTATACCATAAAAATCAACTTTATTTTTCTTTTATAACATCCCACATGATTTTATCAGCCAGCAAGGAACTCTTTGATTTACTTTAATATGCTTCACCCAAGTCTAAAAAGTGTAACATAAACAGGAATTGAAAAATTATAAAGAAAAACTCACATTTTAATCTTTGCCCCTGGTCTCAAATGTATTTCATTGTATAACTGTATTTTTTTGTGTAAATGCTGCTACTTTGATTTCTTTCACAACAAGACAATATTGGTAGTTGAGGTTGCAGAGGAGGTCACAAAGCTTACTTTTCTCTGTTGAAGACAATGAAGTCTCTCTGGACATTGTCCAAACGTTGCTGTAGCTGCCCATTCTTGGAAAAAGAGATAAAAACAGAATAACTCAGCAAATCAATAACAGAAATTCTGTCAAAGAAAAAAAAAAATTAATCATTAGAATTACCTTTTCTATTAACTGACTGATGAATTCTCATGTTGATAATTTTATAATCTTTTACTACTGTGAACTTCTATTTATACAGTTTATATTATAGACTATGTCACACACAACATTCCTAACTCTTTGCTCCTTTGTGAGGATGACATTTAAGGAAAGAAACCAACAGTGCCTTGCAAAAACATTTATATCCCTTAAACCATTTCACATTTTGTGAACTTACAACTACCAACATCGATGTATTTTATTGGGATTTTATAAGATTTTCCTTTACTATTCACATCCTTTATTGATGCAAATAACCTTAACCTTGTGCAACAAATTATCCACCAAAGTCACTAATTAGTAAACAAAGACCAACTGTAAGTGATTTGAGTATAAATTCAGCTGTTCTGTGATTGTTAGATAACATTAATGAACAAACAGCATCACGAGGACCAAGAAACATAGCAAGCAAGTCAGAATAAAGCTGTAGAGAAGTTTAAAGTAGGGTTAGGCTAGAAAACAATATCCTGAGGTCTGAACATCTCAAAGAGCACTGTTTAATCCATCACCTGAAAACAGACACATAATCCTAAACCTAAATTCATGAGCTACGTTTCCATTACAAAGGTGCGCAAATCTCTGTCGACTTTCTGCTATTGTTGAAAAAACACATTTTCGCAATTGCGGTGTGTTCATTAAATAAGAAATAAAATTGAAATCACATGTAAATAAGCTTGTTCACGCGATATGTCATTAAAAACAGGCCGCGCTATGATCCTCCAACTACTTTCTGTTGTCATCTTCTTCGTGGTTTGCGCCAGTGGCAACATCTGGTTGTTGATCATGCGACTCGTAAAAAAAAGTGTTTCCATTGCAGTTTTGCGAAATAAACCTATTTCGATATGGCCAAAAAACCACCTCATCCTAGCACCAAAACTTTTTCTTGAAAAAGGAGAATTTTTTTCGAAAATGCCGTGTTTCTATTAAGCAAATCTATTTTCGTTATTTCAAATTGCGCAATTTTAAGGTTAATGGAAACACAGCAACCGTCTCCACAAGGAAACATGACATTTGTTGCATCATTACTATGAGCACGCTTTTCTTCAACAGCAACAAAGAAACTTGTCAAAGTCTATGGGAAGATAGACTGAGCAAAATACAGGGATTTCCTGGAAGAAAAGCTGTTAGAATCTGCAAAATACGAGAATACTCAGGTGATGTACACCTTTTCAGCAGGTCCTAAAAAGAAATGCCTAGAAGGATATATCTAAATACATGACTGATCTGGGACAATCTTGACTAAAAAGCACTGGGGTTATCATGAACTTTGGTATAGTGTTTCATTTTATTTTAGGATTTGTCAGTCTTTGTTTTTCATATTCAGTTCATTCCTTAAGTTTAAGATTCCATGTAGTTTACTACAGTTTTTGATGTGTTTTTTTGACTCTGCTCCGAATTGCAGTTATTAATTATATTAACTTGATCTTAGTTCCTGACATTCTGTTTCTTAGCTCTCAGTTCACAATCTGTAGCATTTGAGTTTCTGTGTGCTGCTAGCTTTGCATCTGTGCTATTGTTTACTTCTTTCAGTGTCTATGTTCCCTAATTTACCCTGAAGCTTTCTTCAGTATCTCAGATGCCTGTACTCCCAAGCTGTCTGCAATCTGCTTGTTAACTCACCTGTGGAGTACTCCAATAATCTGGCTGCCCAGTATAAGTACTACTTGGTTTTCTCATTCAGTGTCAGATCATCCTGTTATGCCACCATACTGGTTCTTTGTATTCGTTGTGCTGTATTATTTGGGATTCACTACTTGACTGTAGGTTTTTTTTGTAAGCTTTTGGTTTATATTTTTAAAACATTTTATTAGGTAAACTGTTTATTTTCAAATGGCTGCTACCTGGCTGTTCCTGCATTTTTAGGTCCTGCACATAATCATTTTATGACAGGTGTAGGATTCAGAAGGCTTTTTTCCCCCTTTCAACTGCATTTTGGACATGACTTTGAGTTGTTTGATATAAACATGTGTGTATGTGTGGGTATTTGTTTTTTTTTTAATCATCTGTTTACTCATTTATAAATGAAAATGTCTTTTCTCTGTCATATTCTAAATAACCAAACTAGCCTAAACACACAGAGTAAAAATGCAATGGTTGAGATCAGTTTATTCAGGTGTTAGAATGGCTCAGTCAAATGCTATGTTCACACAATAGGTTTTGCATTGATATTTACTCGATGATTTTGATCATTTTGCTATATACTTGCTTGATGATTTTGATGTATACTTGATTGTTTTTTACGATGTAAAACACTTTGAACTGCCTTGCTGCTGAAATGTGCTATACAAATAAACTTGACTTAATGCTCAATTTGGATTTCCTGCTAAAATCCAATTTTAAAAAAATTATTTTTTTTTTTTTTCTTGCTGTGGTCGTTTACACTACTGAATGATGCGACCGCAATGAAACTCTGGTGTGAACGGTTTCCGACTACAAAGCGGCCTGCATGCGCAGAAGAAGAACGTAGACATCACACAGCGGTGAACTGTTTACAGAAGTAATAATGGATGCCACTCTCTATGGATCAATAAAATTATTCAGCAATGTGAGCAGTAGTGTCACAAGATCATAACAAGACAAAAGAAGTTAATAAAAAGAAACTACAACTAACAGAAATGGCATTTTGTGGCGCATTGACCGCAACTTCTGTAGAGAAGTCTGTCTGAATGCATAGTCGGAACCAGAAGTGGTGAGATTGTACGATGTGATATGCTTCATTGACACAGACTTTTTTTCATAAGTTGATAATTATAATTATCAGCCAATGTTTATGTCCAGATGTACTGTGTTTGGCTTCCTTTGGTCTAGAATTATGATGCATGTCTCACGTCAATGACATAAAAAGTCAGATGAAATGCAACATGACCGTTCAGACTGCAGATGCTTTGTAAACTCAGATATGTATCGGATTTAGTATCACATATGGAGGAGACACAATCCGGATTTTTTGTGGGGGCTGAAAAACATCAGAATTAGGCCATTCAGACTTCCATGAAAAAGTCAGATATAGGTGCCTGCTGTGTAAATGTAGCCAAAGTCCAGACCAAAATCTACTTGAAATGCTGAGGCAAGACTTTAAAAGTTGATGTATAACCATGCATTCCATCCAATCTGATTGATCTTGAGTTTTTTTTGCAAAGAATGGGCTAAAAGTTCAGTCTCTCTATGTCTAAAGCTCTTAGAGGCATACCCAGAAAGACCTGCAGCTGTAATTGCAGTGAAATGGGGTTCTACAAAGTATTTTTCAGCGGTGCTAAATACCCTGAAAAAACATGTTATACTTTTCAGATTTTTTTTTTTTCATCAGTGATAAAAAAAATCTTCTCACTGCACAAATATGCACTTCTTTGTGATGATCTACATAAAATTGATGACGATGATGATTTACATAAAATTCCAGCAAAATAACCAGAAATTTGTCACTTTAGCTTGAAAAAAATGAGAAAAAGTCTAGGACGTATAAATATTTTAGCTAGGTTTTGTGACTTTGGAGGGCACATATACTCAGATGTTTTGTAAGTGTTCCACTTCATCATGTGAGATCAGGCAGCTCCATTCCCTGACACTATGTAGTGCCAAGACAAGCAAACATGTGAATTCTCATGCTCTCAGAGAGACAATGAGGAAAAGGATGATAAAAATATATAATTGCTGTCTCATGAGTGGGTCAGAAAGAGAAATGATTCCAGACAAGAACATAAAAGGGAAAAAAAGTATTTTTCCTAATACAATACAGAATGTCATAAAACATTATTCAAAGTATTAACCACTAACAAATGCCAAAGCTATCATCTGAGGATTTCCAAAAGGTCTGTACTTTATTGAATTTACTAAGCATGTAGACTATTAGTGTATCTAAGGAGTTTGGCTCTCATTCTCATTTAAATGAACAAACAGAGTACCACCTGACAAGGACCAACTTCCTGGTAATGCTGAGTTGGACTGGGTCTTAAATCTGGAAAATTATAAATGTCAAGCCCAGAGGTTTAAGTCCTACAGTGAAAAAGAGGGCTGGTAGGGGAGAAGCTTTTGGCAAATAAAAGCTATACAATTTAAAGACAAAAAGAGGAAAAGTCGGTTTAAAATGAAAGAAAAGAACCAAATGAGTAGTCGGGGAATTTTATTATAATTTTACATAGTAAAGCAACAAAGAGAACAAAACCAAAAAAGAAGAATCACTAGCCAAACAATTTTATAGCAGATAGACAAATGTGTTTTTCAGGGAGCTATACCTGCTATCACACAAGAAAATAACTTCTTGACACAAACACTGATGGAACAAAAACAGCCTGATGCAGACTTTGAAAACATGGTGTACTTGTGATATGAATGGGAGAAAGGACAAAGAAACAAACAAAAGCGACAAAAGAAAATTAGTGAATAGGGATAACAAAACATGTGGCAAACAAAAGTAATAGATGTGATACAGAGAGGACATGAACGATGTGACAAAAAATAAGATGTATCTTCCCTCTTGCTGTTATGATGAAACGTCATCAAAAGGTTGGTCTCCAACCTTGCTTTTACCATGACATACAACATAAAATATGAGTTAAATTTAGTTATAGTAATGAGAATGGTCATTGGCTCCAGCTGGAAGTTGATCACAAGGTATTCCGTTGTGCTCAAACATTTACAAACCTGAAAAGTTGTTGACTTACATCTCCTTTCCTCTGCATCATTCAGTTTACAGCATTTTCTTGTTATTCAGACTTATTGTGAGAGGATCCTTGATAAAGTTTAAACCAAAGTACTCATAAACACCGTTGACATTTACTGCACTTTCCTTTACTGCGGCAATTGATTTCCACTGGTCTTTTAAATTTTCTTTACATCCTTTCTTTGCTTTACCGAGAACCCCCATTACATTAATGTGTATCTGACTTGTATTTTGAAGAGAATAACATCTCTTGTAGATACTGCTACTGTATTTCTTCCCTATGGAAATGACACGCAGCATAACAAAATGATTTTTAGTTAAGTCAGACTGGCATGGAATTTTTTGAAAATGTCATTGTCAAAAAATTTCACAGCATGAGCATTCCAGCTCTGAGAGGCCAAATGTGCTACACTGCAACAGAATTTAAACAACTGCTACTCAAAATGTTGACAACAATGAGCAGAGGATAATCTTGACTAAATCTTGGTATGCTATGCTGACACTCAATCTGCATTTATAAAGATTCACCCTCTTTGGCATAACAAATGACTGGAGTGGCTCCAACTGATGCAGTCAGACCACCTTATTCATTTAATCATTATTTGACCACTTGGGACTTTGTATAGGCCATAAAACCTTAAGCCAAATATGGTCATATGATTGTTAAACATGGAAAAACAAAGAATCAAGATGGTGGCACAACACATAACATAACCGACCTCTTCTTGAGGAAGTACAACGCTGTGAATTCTACACCCTTCATCTCAATAGTCATACACTATACAAAATGGGGGCACAACAAAAGCAACACACACACTTCACAAACATGACAATACTTCATGATCAACATCTGTATTTCAATTCTTTATCTGTAGACTGCCATATGACAGGTTTTTTGCATTTATAGAAGAATAAAATAGAATAGAAATGTCCTTTATTGTCCTACGATGGGGAAATTTCTGTGCAACAGCAGCAAAGTGGCAGTGGCAGGCAATAACAGAAAAACAGACTCACACAAAGAATATAAAAATATGTATAAGAAACAAAATAAAGAATAAAAAAATATTGTACAGTAAGGCAAAATTTCATCATGAATACTGTGTAGTTGTAAGAAATACCCCAGTCTAGAGGAATGTGCAACTGAATTTGTTAATTAAAAATGTACAAGATCTGCATGTCTCAGAGAATTAAAAATGCAAGCTATTTACAGTTAGTGAGAATAGAAAAACGGTAGTTGTACAGATACTAGTGTGGATCTAAACACTTCATGGCAAGATAAGAAACAGTATGGCAAAGGTTTAAGCTATACTGTTATTGCGTCTAGGCAGTTATCAGGTTCAAAGAGAGTTGGTCTGTATATGAAGCTTGTCACTAACACTTCACAGTTAACAACAACAAAGATCCTGCATACATGTCTGCAAATAGAACAAAATGTCATTTCCTATAACCAAACAATATTGGGATTCATTGGGATATTGTGATAAATTGTCCAAAGGTGCACAACAGTAGCCTGGCAAAAAACAGCCCCTTGTACTACACTTTGCTTCGTACAGAGGGTCTGGCCTCTCAGCTATTAAGAAACGATTGCTTCCTGGAGGCGTAAACTCAGTTAGGTTTTAAATTTTACCCAATCGCAAACGTTTGTCTATGACGTATATCATGCGGTAATTCAACGCTATAAAGCTTACCGGAAATTGTCTGCACTCTAAACAACCATTCCCCAACGGGTGAGAGAGAAGTGCAGGGCCAAACGAGATGGCTACTGATGTTAAACACGGACTGAACGGCTTCGTTCACTTCCTCCAGTGCTATTGCTAAAACTACAGACTGACTACAATTCTAAAACAGCACAGAAAATCAACGCCATTGTTCACAACTTCTCCTGTTTGCTGATTGGCCAGGTTGAAATTCTACTAGAGGAATCAAGTCAGTGGGAGAAAGCCCAGACTAAGCTGTAAGCTAGATTTCAATTGAGCAGAATAGCACAGGAAGGCAATGGCCAGGCTAGCATAACAGTATCATTTCCTTAAAACAAGTGTTCTTGTTTTATGTTAACCAAGGCTTATGTTGTAACTGACAGTGCTTTTTGTATCTCCTTTACTATTATTTAGGGACCTATCAGAAGAAGCCTGTTGGCTTGATGTCTATTGAAAATTGATGAGATAGAGAAAGTACAAAAAAAGCCACTGAGCCTGCTTAAAGTCCCAATATATGCTTAAGTGCTGGTGATTCTCTACTTGTTTTTCACTCTCTTTTGACACTGCACTAGTGGATGCTTTTAAACAGACAGCTTAAAGGCTAATGGCTCTAAATACTGGATTAAACTTTCCATTTAATGAGACAACCCTACTGGGAAGTGGTCTGCTGGATGAAAGCCCAAGAGGGACATCTTTCTGAGATTCAGCATTTGGGCTAACAGTGTTTCTGTCTGAAGTTGATTTTTAGTTGAGGCTGCTAAAGAGTAGTGTTCACTGTGGGAATTATACTGGTGTGTTGTCCTTCAAAATTATTTCCACTATTTTGTGTCATAAATTCATATCAAATGAAGCAGTAAAAACTTGTATTAAAAAAGCTAGAAAATTCAAGGTGATAAAGAACAGAACAATCTAAGACTGACATTTACAGAGCTGGATTCCCCTTACAGACATATATTCTCCTCTTTTAATGGCTGAAATGATTCTGATATTGACTGATTTATCATAACGCGATCCAGTTTCTATTTACTTAGCAGAAAGCATACCTTGATTACTAATTAGAAATCTTTTTTTTCTAGGGGACCAAGATAGAGGACAATTCATAAGCTTTAAATTTTACACTACTTTACTCAAATGTCTAATGTTATCCCTTATTCCAACAATATATAAATCATAAGTAAGTCTGACTCAGAGCCAGAAGATTTAAACATGGTAACTGTTGATCTCTTTATGGCACTGAAAGAAACAGGAGTGATTTATATTTACTCACACATCATGGTGCTCTAATTATCAGCAGTTTTTAACAGAAATATTTGACACATTTGACCACTTTGACACAGAAAAGGTATTAAACGCTGTCAACTTAGCTGCAAAAGTAAAAGAAATCAATTGTTTAGTAACTAATGGCTAATTTTTCAGCTATTGCACCTGCAAGGACAATAGTGACTTCTGAATTTAGATTTTACCTGCTTTAGTAGAAACTGTATTGTACATTCTTTAATATTATGTTTCACCCATAGGAGTCACTGATAACCATAATGTGAAATATATTAGCTGCAATGTTTCCAGGAGTCCTTGAAACATGTCCTTTAGAAACAGTGACAAAAACAGTTAACCTGCAATCTGCCTCACTCTTTAAGGGCCAAAGCAACAACCAAGTCTGACAATTCACGAAAAGCTTTTTTTTCACAACAGCTTAAGATCTCTAAGTTCCATCTGTTAAAAGTTGGGTGAAACCAAATTTACTAAAGGATTGTGTCTTTTTTTCAACTTGAAAATAAAAGCAAACTGGATTTAGCACCGTCTAAGTCACAAAGTCTTGTCATAGAGATATTTGCATATCATATCATATAATTTTATTTCAAGCAATTAAACAGAAAGTTCCACATGTATCTAGGAAAGAGTCACCACATTAGAACATTTTTTAAAAATTACTGCTGTTCAGTATTAATTTCTCAAAGACCAGCACTGTTTGAAACCTGTAGTTAGTATGCCTTTTGAAGTCAACTAATGAATCACTGACTGGGATGAACAAAAATGTTTTATAATCTGTAGAGTTAAAACATCACTTACCCTTTTAGAAATACCTTTCCTATAACAGTTCTTTTCTGACAAAGTAGGATGTTGTTGCTCAGTTATGGAAAGCGTCTTGATATATTTTCCAAGTAAGATATGATACTTTTGTTACTGCCATGCTTGTGCTAACTGGTTATATGCATATGTAAGGTCAAGACAATTGTCACTCAAAGTACCATATGCTCCTTCTGCACTTGATGGGTGTGTTTGCACTGGCTTTGTATATGTGTTATTTGAATTGCAAATTACATGCAAAGATGGATTAAATAGGATGAGGAGAAAAATGAGTCTAAGAGCAAGTGCAGAACAGCTTTAGTACATCAGGGTTCTTTCAGTGTATTTTGTTGTTTATAGATTGACAATTCAGCAAATTAGGCAGTAAAATGAGCTTGAATAGTATTTCAAACAATATGCCTTAATAAAAAAAAAAGCAAAAAAAATTGTCTTTTTGTGAAATGACAACAGAATTGCTGAATCGATGGTACCTTTGTCAATTAGGTAAGACATCAGCAACACAGATGTAGCATAATGAAAAAAAATTGACTTTCAGATAGTGTGTGATCTTTGAAAGTTAAAACAACACAAGGAATGGGAACACATATTAGAACTGAAAAGAATAAGGGGCCAATAATGACAGCATTGTTGAGGGAGTCTCAAGATATAGTGAAAGAACAATAGATGAAAGGAAGAGGACAAAGATGAGAAGAAAGAAAGGAGATCTAAACAGAATACAGAGCAGCTGCAGCGTAATGCACAAAAACCATGCTGGGACATGCATAAGGGCAACTTTTTTATTCCATATTGATCCACTAGGCTTCGGCCGACATCTCCCTTGGTCTTCACACACAAACACAACACACTCACTCTCTTTCTTCTGTCTCAGACTTAAGTTCCATCCTTCACAAGTGGCCCCAAAGGCCCTTGGTAAATGGATATGTTAAAGCGTTGCACAAACACAATCTGGTATTTATAGACAGTATCATCCTTGACTGATGGAAGTAGATATCAGCAAATGCTGCAAAATATGATGTCAGAAAGGAATATTTCCGCATTGTTTTGGATAAGCTCCAGACAATGAGCTCTGTCAGATCACATTTTTACTGTTTAACCTGGAATGACTTGGATACACTTTGACAAACCTTTGATACACAGTTGAAATAAGATATTTATCCATCCATCCATCCATCCATTTTCTTCCCCTTATCCGAGGTCGGGTCGCGGGGGCAACGGCCTAAGCAGGGAGACCTAGACTTCCCTCTCCCCAGCAACACAGTGGTTCACTATTACTTTGCTGCTTTTAACATAGGAGTTGGCGCTACAGAATATTTGGTTGAGGGGTACTAATGAGCCTCATACTTTTCACCTTTTTTATAATAAACATTTTACTTCCTCTTTACAATTATACCCTATTTTGTGTTGGTGAATCACAAATTCCAGTGAAACACATTGAAGTTTATGATTGGAAGATGACAAACTATGGAAATGTTCAAGAGACTTGATAACTTTTGCAAGGTCAAATTTTCTCGTTAGAGAAAAGTTTAAGTTTTTAAAGATACTCAAAAACTATACATGGTAGATATTATTGTATATATTTATAAATATTTCAGATAAATACAATTATTTTCTTCTGGGCAATTAATGGATCATTTAGAAATGCTTACCTGTGGAGATCCATCAGATCCTTGTTCCCTGGTCTTTCTAGCTAGTCTTTTCTTCTTCTTATGTAGTGGCTTGGACTCCAGGATCATTTCCTCCAGCTCAAAGGTGGGGTCACAATTTAGTCTCCGCCTCTTTAAAAAGACAACACATGCAAATAAATTATTAAGGTGATTGAAAGAAGTTGTTTCCATGTTAAACATTACAGATTCACATGAAATCAAGACAACTGTTGTTCATCTTCTTCCAAACCTATGGCTGACTGATGAGTTAAATTAGTGAGCACTGATTTACGTTTCCATCTGACTTTTCCTTTTTTAAATTTCCCATCTATGATCAAATATTAATGATGGCTAAAAACCTCAGAATAGGAAATGGGACTATAATTACAAAAAAGACTGTGTAGTTGCTTGATGATGTTGATGATGGCATTTGTCAAAATGTAATGTTTTTTGCTTGTTCCATAACTGGTGACTGCATGATATTTTTATGATGTAAAGCACTTTGAACAGCTAAAAAGTTAAACTTTTCTCTTATCTGACCAGAGTACCTTCTTCCACTTTTGCTGTGTTAATCTTACACTGAGGTTAAATTTGTATTTTACCTAAATCTGTTTAATATTTAAGTGACTGTTAAAGATAGTTGATTTTACTGGATTTTGTTTTGGGGTATCAGAGAAAGGGTGCTAAATACAACACTAAAAAACTAAAAAATATAATTTTCTTTCTACTTCACAATATTGCGGTACTTTGCATTGGTGTATTATGCAAAGTCCCTATGGAATACATTGAAATCAGTGGTTGTAACATGACATGTGAAAACATTTAAAGTAATTTATCTTTCCTAAAAGCCTTTGTATGGAAGTCAAATTTATAGTTGGATTTCATTACAGACCTTTAGCTACAAGCTACATTAATAAATGTAGCTGCTATAAAAACTAGCCATTGAATATCAAGCTGCTGCTTTCTTGTCTAATGGGACACAGAAGCACAATCTGAGCACAGTTTGGCATAATGATTAAGGCATCACCTGTAGAGCTGCAGGTAGGTATCAAGATGCTTTCTCTAATTTATCCCCCAACTTAAGAACCCTTCTAGCATACTGCTTTGTGCTATTCTGGACAAAGTCTGCCCGAATGACCCCACTCCAGCCAACAAATTACAGATGTCCAAAATATGCTGTTTCCACACAACTCATATTTTTTCTGGGTTTTTTTTAGAATGCAGCAGATTTAACTCCTTCAAGATGCTGAAAATACAAGTTGCAATTTTGTCAAATCAGTATGCTTGGCAAGTAGGGTAGGCGGATTCAAATAAAGCCAATATTTACGCTCAGTGGGAGATTCAACTTAGCCCACCAGGGTGTGGTGTTTACAGCCTGGCAGAGAAAGATATGCTGTAGACTGGATTGTACTTTTATTACATACACCTTCACATTTTTAAAATTTAGGATAAAAATACATATAAAGTAGTTTTCAACTGATGATTTTATTTGTTGAGGGAAAAACCAACATTGCCCCATGTGAAAATATAGTATTCTTACCTGCTTAAGTAATAAGATATTAATTGATTAACCACATTTTTGAATTCAGTTTCACTAGTCACAACCAGGCTTGACTACCTCCTGATATGTAAAATTAAGAAAACACATAGAACCGGTCTGGCAACATGAAGTAAACTAAAAGAGACACATATTGCTACGATTTAAATAAAATAATTTAAAAAAAAGTCATTGACATATTCGTCTGGAAATGATTACAAAGCTATTTCAATGCTTTGGGCTTCTAGTGAACCACAGTAAGAGACATTATCCAGAAATGGAGAAAACATGGAACAGATGAACCTTCCAAGGAGTGATGGCTGACCAAAATTACTCCAATAGTGCTTTGATTACTCATCCAGGAGGTCAAAAATGAACTAACAACATCTAAAGCCATGTAGGTTTTACTTGCCTCAGATAAGATCAGTGTTCATGATTTAACTAAAAGAAAAAAAAAGAGTGGGCAAAAATGATATCCAAGGTATAGTTCTAAGGCAACAACTACTTCTGATCCAAAACAACATCAAAGCCCATTTCACATTTTCTATAAAAAAAATTTGATGATCCTTAAGAGTTTAGGAAGATCTTTTGTGGACTGAGGAGACAAAAGTGCAACATTCTAATAGGTGTGTGTCCTGTTATATATGCTGTAAAACTAACACAGCATTTGAGGAGAATGTCGCAATGGCAGTCAAACATAGAGGTACAAGTGTGATGACCTGCTTTACTGCTTCAGGACCTGTATGACTTGCCACAATTACTGGAACCATAAATTCTGATCTTTAGCAGAACATCCCATATTTAGAATGTCTGGCTAACAGTTTGTGACATTAAGACCCATCATACTTTATTAAGAACTTAGACTTGTCAGTGGCCCCGTTGGACTCTTGAATTGCTGTAACATGCAGTGTGACATGCTAAATAGAAGTGTACAATTATATCCAATCTGTTTTATAATCTTTAACTACCCCTGTTGTTATGAGAAATGGTGTTTGTTGTTTTTATTTTGGTTTATTTAATTTTTAATTTTGTTTTTCATATCTCGTACTTAAGGGCTTCCCCCACATATATCACATATATCGCATATATAGGTATATAGCACAACAATATATAGCGAATATATCATAGTGAATAAAGAATGTTGTGTGGCGTGTACGTTTATCTCACACATGCTTGCTCAGTACGTGTTCTGGCACGCGCTTGGCTCTGTTTGCAACTTGAAAAAGTACAATAGAAATGTCAGCAGCAAAATGACTGGCAATCAAAGCATATAGTCACACAAAGATAAACTATAAAAAATATATAAAAACAGAATTGAGAACAACATACTGTACAGTAAGGGCAAAATTTCAACATAAAATACTGTGCAGTTACTAAAAATAGCAAACTCCAATCCAAAGGAATGTGCAACTTAGTAGAATAATTTAAAAAATGTACAACATGCGTATGTGTATTTGTGCCTTAAAAAAAACAGACTGTGTATGTAAATGAACCAGGTAAACACAGACATGTCTTTTCCATCCAATAAGAGTATTTCTAGTAAATGGTAGTAAATAACAACCAATCACAACCAGCAAATCAAAATACTGCACTAGTCGGCAGACATCAACAAACAAAATAGGTGGATTTAGGAAAACACAAGAAAATTTAATAAAATAAATTCTTGAATTTTGTACCCAAAGAATATTTAGTTAAGCATTCAAATACTTACTCATCATTGTCCATTTTAGGATACCTTTTAATTTTACTTTTAAATGTGACCAACATTACATAGCTTGTTTTAAGATCCATTGGCTGATTACATAATTAGGAAACTGAAGTGCAAATAAATTGATGTTATTTATTTGAATTGTATTTCATTGTGTTTGCCTTTTTAAGACTCTCTGTAGTTGGTGTTACAGTATTGTCTATAATGTCTTCCAATAACACAAAATTACCAAGTCATGTTTTCAAATTTTCTGTCAAAATTTTTTAACACAAAAACATGGTGGGGTGCCGGTGGACTGCCCTAGCACTCCTACCACTGGGCTTAGCAAGTTTTCTTGGAGAAACCCTGTACTTGGATTAGTTGTAGCCCCAAAACAAGCTTATAGTTTTATACAGTCATGTAGTAATTATAAAAGCAGAGGAGCTCATATAACTCCTTTCTTAGCCGTTCTTCACTGGTTACCAGTTAATTTTAGGTTTCAGTTTTAACTTCTTGTTTAAACTTTTAGGGCCCTGCATGGTCAGGCTCCCCAGTATGTCTTTGACATGCTTAAGCATCAGTGTTCTGCCACTGATCAGAATCTATTGTTAGCCCCACGTACTGGGTTTAAAATCCGTAGGGATCGGTCGTTTCAAGCTATTGCACCCTGACTGGGGGAATTCTTTCCCACTGTTTTTATGTTGTGTTGATTCCATTGATTATTTTAAAATGCAGATAAAAACCTGTTTGTACAGACTGGCTTTAAATTAATTTGACGTTATGTTTTATGTGCTTTTGCTATGTGTTTTGTGAAGCACTTTGTGATTTTATCTGTGAAATGTGCTATACAAATAAAATTTTACCTACTTACTAAAAGAAATTCATTCAGACTGGTACGTGATTGTATTTTTAAAGTGTAAAATCTCAAAAATCTCAAAAAATATTTTGGCAAAAAAAGAAGAGAAAATTGGTCTAGTCATAACATAATTTTGCAGGTATTAGAAGAGTAGAATAAAATTTCAGCAGCATTCACATGAACATGTAGCTGTCTAGTACAATCAGTCAGTCAGTTCTCATTTTCAAATCTTTTTTTTTATCCTCACATTGGGAATAAAGCCTGGAGGAAGCTGTTTGCTGAGAACTGCATCCCAGTTGACGTCAGACATGTAATCCAGATCTTGGAGCTCTGCAAGACAGGATATGCGCTTCTGGACATCTATGCACAGCAACTGACGGAGAGAAAAAGACTGGAGTCAGAATGATTGTGTAAAAGTTGAGATGAGAGTCTCACTGAGACACTGACATGAGCATGTGTTTAGCCTGAAGGATGAGTCCAGGGATGAGGCAGAAACATAAAACTAAAAGGGAGAAGACACAGACGTATCTTTAGAAGTAAGGCAGGGTACAGGGAAAGGAATATAAATACCAAAACAGGAAGAGGAGAGAAGGAGAGGAAAAGACAATGCATTTTTTTCTTCTTTTATTTAACAAGGTAAAACCCCATTGAGATCCAGATCTCATTTGCAAAAGGGAACTGGGCAGAAAATCTGCAACAATCTGCAGCATCCAGGTAGCAAATGTTGCTACCTGAATGCAGAGTATTCAGTGGCCTGAGAGGTCTAAAAGATGAAGGACAAATGTATTGAACACGGAATTTTCCTTTTCATTCTCACTTTCTTTTCTCCCCACTCTTTTCCTCCCTCTTGCACACACCCATACTCAAACTCACACACTTTCACATGCAATAGGAATGCCAATGAGCTCAGAGGAGTCTGAGCACGAAGCAATGCAACAGTTTGACTGCAGTGAACTGCTGGCAAGAGAAAATGATTAAACAACAGAGAGTCTTTTAGTATTACAAACACATTTAAATGACAAACAGATTTTAGAGACTATGCACATCACTATGCACTGTTGTCGGAAGTTTTTCATCTTGTCTAAGCTGGTACATTGAGACGTGTTCTGCCTCACCAAAGCCAAATTCACAGCCCCATGTCCCTCTGTGAAACATCATGTCCTGTCTGGTCTCTGAAGAATGTATGTTGCTTATAACACACTACTTTTTTGTATCGTTTATATAGATCAACACTAATGGTGTAAATTGTACAGTCTACTTCTGCTTCAGTATAGAGTCAGTAACTTTGGCCATATTTTCACTGTATTGCTTTATTTTTTCCCATGCTTTATAATCAGCTGACCATCTTGGGATGAAAGTTAGGCCGAAATGCTCTATACACAGTCTAATAGAGCCCCCAAGTGATCAAACAATAACTGGCTGATTTAGTCAAATGACAAGATCCCTGCCGTTTTAACCACTTTAAGAAATTGACACGCTGAGGTGAACAAATCTTTACCATAGACAGAGGGTCTGCATAGAATAGCAAAAGATTAAGTAATTTTATCATTGGGTCTTTGCAAAATTAGGGTACCACTTACATAAATTCCATTGAAATTGTGTCAGCATGAAGGATAATTTAAATGGTAACGCTTAGCTTAGCTGGATATCAAGTAGCATATGTTACAGTGTTGGTGGCGTAGAATAACAATACTGGGGCATTATTTTTAATGAAATACTAGTCAGATCCACAAAAGAGGGACAAGGGTATAAGAACATAAAACTGTAAAAGCACTAAATGGTGTAAAAAGTGTGGTCAGAACTTTAGAGCACTGTCGCAGTTCTTTTGTGACTCACTAACCATTGTGATAACTACTTTTGCTTTGAGATAATAATTTTAAAGCCTTCCTGCAAATAACAAAAGCTACAAAATAACAGTGACCCCTAATAAGGACTATGGCAAATAAGTGTATCAGACTTTACACAAAATTATCACCAGTGATTACATAGAACAACATGAAGAAGAAAAGGTTTTTAAGCTAAGGTCACAGTACATGCATGTACTTTCTTTGGAGCGACACAGTTTTATTGTACCTCGTCTAATGAAAATGAAGTCTATTCTGATCTTACTCTAATCTGATCCTAATAACCTTGTACACACATTAGAGATTTACCTTTCTGAGTAGAGACTTCATTTCCAAAGACCAGGCTGCTGGGTAAGTTGGATGAACCTTGTGGAACATTTGTAGAATCTCATTAGATGGTGTGTTGGATCTCATAACATATGGTCTCTGAAATAACAACAAAGAGTGGAGAGGAAAGGAGAAGAGATGGTACAACTTAGTTTTACTATTCTTATTCTTTGCCTTAAAAAATATGTCACACACTTTCTCCTTTTTTTTCATGATGTCTATTTCTTTTGCTCACAGTTTTTATGGTCTCATTTTCTGCTCTGATAAAGACAATGACAGCATTGAGGACAATGGGAATAAGAGCTGAAGTTTGTCTTTGGATGAAGAAAAGTGATTCAAAATGGAGAGGTGAAAAGGCAGTGCAAGACAAAATGGATGCATTTTGTATTTTTTCTGTTACAATTTAACATCCCCCCCTTTACATTACCTGTAATTGAATGCGTGACGACCCTAACATTCCAGTTCCTATTTTGTTAACTCACTGTGCAGTTAAAATAGTTTAGGAGGTTGGAAGAAATAAAACAAGTTGACAGGAATTGATTTGTTCCTATGCAGAACACAGCACAGTGCAGCTAATGGTCAGACAATGGTGAAATAAACTGAGGCATTAATATAGTGAGAGGTGGCCGAGCAGCTTAAGAAAGAGAGTTTAAGTGGAAGTCGTGATAAGATTTAAAACCTTGTGAAAATAGCTAGCCCCAAGGCTCATTTAATTTTGATTACGACTGCACTATTGTCTTAAGGATCTTCAAGAATGTTCAAGTGTTGCTGGGCAGATGACCCTACATACTTCTTAGTACTTGGCACATATGATTTTTTGCAGTGCAAAAAAATGTTTCCTCTTAGGCTTTGGAATTTCCTTGTAGATAAAGGTTGGCCGATATGTAACATTTTCCCAACTGATATCTGTCATTCCAACAAATGGCAATGGGCAGTATATTCATGGAGGTGAAGTTTGGACTTTTTTGTGGGCAGAACAATGCACATATGTACGGACTGATTTGCCAATTTAGAACACAAAAGTCCAAAAATTGATCAATTAATTGCCAAGAAAATACAAAGTTCCCTTTTTGGGATTACTTTGGCTTTAAACAGAATGGAGGATGTAAACCACAGGATGTAATCAAAGCAGTTTGCCCTTGTGTTGACATATATCTTTAGCAAAAGACTCAAACATGAGAAACTTGCATGAACACTTAGGTGTTCACCATCCGATTGAATATGCCATGCAATCACCAGGTGCTGCAGCTCCATCAACAAGCTTTACGAAAGCTTTTCACTGGCAGAAAATTCCAAGTGCTTTTACTAAAACAGTTATACAAAATGGACAGCCCCAGAAGGACACAGTGCACCTTGGCTGTAAATATCTCTTGAAGGACACTGTATGAAAAACATATTCCATTGATGTCACAAATGGCAGTAAAATACCTGCACATACCACCCACAAGCACACCTTCTGAACTCGTCTTCAGTACTGCTGGTAGTAACCACCTGCACACACTACTAAATCTCAATAATATAAACATGCTTCTTTTTCCTTGTCAAAGAATTTCTAAGCTTTATCCAGAAGAAATATTTTTCATTTTCTGCTTGTTCTTATTCTGTATAGTTTTGCGGCTAAGTTTTTTTTTTTTTTGGAAGCGTACACATTCGCTGGAGGAGACCGTTTTTATTTTAGTTTTTATTTTAGTTTTTATTTAATTTTGTATTTGTTGTTTCACCCTTAGTCCGTAAGACAAATAAACAAAATTTCAGAAAGGGCAGGTTTCAAATCTGTGAAAGTGAATTTAACTTTATAAATGGTGTTAAAATGTGCAGTCAGAGAATAATATTGGAAAACCCACATAGAACTAGGAGGATGAAGTGAAAAAGAATTATTTGAAAGAAAACAAGACCAGTGTGGAGAGACAGCAGTGAATAAAAGTATGTAAAGAAGGGGAAATAAAAACAAGGTGTCTTACTTTTTATAATTTCTTGGCATTTAACAGAACTCTCTTGAATAAGACTAGTAAAAACATCTTTAAAACTACAAGTTACAGGTGATTTTCCAAGATTCTGAAAGGGATGTGAATTGTTAAGATCAGACAAAAGACAAAAATGTATGATCCATGGATTTAAGTTGCAGTAAATGTCAATGTCAAATCAAATCTTTAACACATTTAAAGTGGAAGACAGACTGAAGTTCATACAGTGGGTAAGACGTTTCAGGTCAAAGAAAGGATAAAATGCATTTGCATTTTCAGTTGCCAGTTAAAGTGTTGAGAGAGATCAGGCTTTTTTTCCATTTCATGTTAAAACAGAACACAGACCTACATGCTTTCAGTTCTATGACTAACAGAGAAAAAAAACCCTGAAAACCTTTCACACCATTTTCATTTCCATAAAATCAGAATTAAATTCCTCCAGATGAGACCAGCATGCAATCCATAGAAATCAAAAGATTAAATATGACTCTTGGAACTACATGCTACTACAATAACTCATCTCTCATCCATGGCAGAACACTTAAAAATCTTTATGTAAGAATGTTATTTTTTTTTAAATGACTGACCTTCCTTAACGCCGTGAAATGCTTATTTCTGATCTGTTAAGTACCTCTTTGCAAGAGTCATATGCAGTACTGACTACAGATCAGTCCAAGGACACACAGAGGGGAGCTTGTTGAGAGCACATTGTGTGTTTGTTACCTGTCCTCTCAGTAGTTCATAGGCTGCAATCCCCAGTGACCACCAGTCAACAGAGAAGGAGTAGCCAGGGTGGGACCCTTCGAAGCTCTGAAATAGCTCAGGAGCTGGATAGAATATAATACACAATATAATTAAGACATGATAGCATTATAGGTTATTTAACATAGGGGAAAGTATTTTGAGACTAGTTTTTTACTTATATTGTATCTGCCTAAGCTGAAAAACAGAAATGGTTCAGAAAGATGTGACATGTTTTTTGGTCTGGCATAGTGACGGATTTGAAAAACTTTAGCTTGACAGTTTTGTGACTGTTGACACAGTCACAAAACAATCACAATTAAAGGTTAATTAATTTTAAGATTTTTGTATATATCTTTACCAGTGGTGCCATCAGTGGTGGAGGACACAACATACACAATTATTAAGTGTAAATAATCTGCTATGACATGATCTTCCACTTTAAACTTGTCTCACATTACTCCAAAATCAATCCCAGGCACAATCACTCATTCACATACACCAAAAAAAAAAAAAAAAAAAAAAAAAAAAAAAAAAAAAAAAAAAAAAGCCTGTTTGTGTGGCGCAAACAAACTCAAACCTACAAAAACAGAAAAATAAACGTTCTACCTCATCATTTATATCCCCTTGAAATCCTATTAACTCCCATCTAATCTCTTGGAAACTGAATCCATATCCAAGTGATGTCTGCTGCATTTTGGAGTCACAGTGAGGATGAGCACATCTGTAACTAAAGGGATAAGCAGGCTTTTTCGAGAGATAGTTCAAATTATATCGGAGTTTTTTTTTTTTTTGTTGTTTTTTTTTTTTTTTATAAACAAACAACAAACAAAATAAGTATTCCTAATATCTATAAAACCTTTCTATGTTTTTTATAGTCAATAAAAATTCAAATGGCCTATAGTTGTTTGTTATAGAGTGAACATTTTTACATTAAAAAGATGATCTTCCAAATGTTAAAAGCATGAAAAAACTGTTTAACCTTTAATATTCTAAATGGAGTAACTACACTAGCATGCTGTAATTCAGAAGTTTAATTTTGTGGAACGAGTCAGTCTTACAACATCAAACTTTAAACATTTTAACATGCTGTTTTTGTGAAAGCTGTAAAAAATACATAAGTTCCTGTAGTTTGTAGTAACATTTTCTGATTGCCTAAAAATACATAGAAATAGATAAATAGCAATTAATTGTACCTAAAATAGTACCTACTTAAATCTAAACATACAAGTGAGTGCTGACAGACTTAAATGAGTTGTGCATATACTAGCTGACTGAATTGAAATTTGGACCAAAATGAGAGACTTCTCAGTTAAAAGTTTTAAATAAATGACATCCTCATTTGAAAACTGCTTTTTGTATTTACTTACATTTCATTGTCTTATGTAAAAATGTGAAAATCTGAAATATTTAAGTAAACAAAAAAAATAAAAATAAAAAAAATTCTGGAAAGTGCTTGATTTTTTTCATGTAATAAATATAGACTCAATATCACAAAAGATCATGCATTCTCAATTTTTTTATGTTAGAACTCCTCTTTTCACTTTGGGCGTTCCACAACCAACAACAAACAGGTCAAACTGAGTTTCAAACAAAAAGGGGAGGAAGCCCTGCTGAAGTATTGATTTACTTGTTTGTTTTGTGAGTTTGATTCAGCTAAGTTATGATCTTACCCATGTATGGTTTGGTTCCAGCGATTGATGTTGCCTTAAGGTCTTCTTTTACGATGGCTGCGATGTTGAAGTCTGTTAGATGGACGTGCCCTGCAGATGAGTTGAATCGTGTTAATTCTACTACAGTTACTACTTTTAACTTAGGTTAAATTGAAAATCACTGTAGCTTTCAAGCAGCTTTATCCCTAAATCTTTAGTTTTTTAATCAAAGTAAAAGACATCTACTGTACATCCTGGTCAAAGCAAAATTAAATTAGTCTTTATTGATTATTCCTTCATTCTGGGAGGGAGGTAGTAGCAATGTCAGTGGTTTTCAAAGTCACAGCATTGGCCTGTGCCTTAACATGCTGAGAGATGGCCTGGAGTCTTTGTCATGCTCACTGACCACACACTAATGAGCTGAATATGGGATATATGTCTGCATACTCTACATCTTTCTACAGCATTCTCAGTTAGAGTGCAGCCGTGTATGTAGAGCAGAGTGATTACTCAGATGAATGGGTGTACCTCCTGACCCTACATACATAGAAACAGTAAAAAAAAAAAAAAAAAAACCCACAAATGATGCCGACATGAGGGTTTAAATATACAAATGCCATCAGAACCATTTAACTCACAGGTTAGTTTTTTCTCTTTCTTTCTCTGTCTTTAAACTTTTAATTTTGTTATGTTTGGGTAAAAAAATTAAAACATCAGGACTGTACCTTGCAAAAACCATATAAAATAACACCACACTGCTGACATTTAACACATTTTCCCCATCCTCAACACCGCCATTTTTACTTTTAACTAGCACCACCTACATTTTCATTACAACAGTCTGAAGGAAAACCCCAGACTGACTTTATTACACTTGGACTTGTTTTACAACTATTGATGTGGCAGACATTTACTATTTACTTCATAAAATACAAAGAATTATGCCAAGCAAGCATTACAATATCCACTAATCTTACAACCTGCTATCATTTACAGAAGCTATCATTCTCCATTTATCATGTAAACACATCATCACCATGTATATCAAGGTTCAAGGTTGATTCAAGGTGTATCAACCTTGAATCTGCCCGATGGACTTTGTTGGTAAATATAAAACCCATGGGTGTGATTTTTAATTATTTCCAAGAAGCATATCTGTGGGACACCTGGAAACGTACAGGTTTAGTTGTCATCCAGGAGAGCTGAGTTCTTTTTGGGTTTTTTTTTTTATATAACCACCACATTTTTAATGCTTACTTTCATCCAGAACTTTGTATTCAGGTACTGTAAATTTGATAGAAACTGTAAATAGAAACTGAGTGTCAGTCCACTGAAATCAAACTTACTGAATGATGAGTCTCAGCCTTGTTACTAAGAGCAAAAATTGCGACCTACCTATGACAGAAACCTACAAGTTAGTTTTATTCTGCTTTGTCTGGGACATAGGACATAGCTTAAACCCAAGTAAACCGGCCCCAAAATAGGACACTCTGAAAGCATTCGTGTTTTTCTAAAAGAGGATTGTAGCAGTTTATGAGTCTGGTGAAGGATTTTTTTAAAGAGGGTCTCAAAAGAATTTGAAATTAGCCATTTAACAGTACATCAAATAGTCTACAAGTGGAGGACGTTCAAAACAACAGCCATAATGCCCAGGTCTAGAAAAACCCCAGAATGTCATCATGGGACCTACAGTAGGCATTTGCTACTCTTGATGTGAAATGCATGTCTGTTACAATCAGAACGATACTGCACAAGTTTAACTTTGTGAGGTGTGCATGAAGAAGAAACCTTTGCTCTAACAACAACATGATGGCCAGATTACAGTTTGCCAGACAGAATCTAGACAAATACCACAGAATCTGTAATGGTATTCTTTACAGATAATTCTAAAATTGGAATTATTTGGATACCAGTACAGAGAATATTTGTAATATAAGCAATTGCAGTATCTGAGGAGAAGAACCTCATACCAACTGTGAAGCATGGAGTTGAAAATGTCATTGTTTGAGGATGCTTTGCTGTAATAGGACAATAAAGTAATAATCATACAAATACTTACTTGAAGGGGGTGAATATTATGCAACCACATCATTTATGTTACATATTTTTATTATGTCATTAATTTGTAAGAAATCAGTTTTCACTTTGACATTGAAGGGTTTAATTTTTTTTAAAGCCAAATTTTGTTGATCATGATCGATTTATAACAGTAATAAAAAAGGTAAAACATCCAAAGGGGTGAGTACTTTCTATAGGCACTGTACGTGGCAAAAATAAGAAAGAATGAAATCAGAGATACAATACCATTTAAATCAGGGAAAAAGTGAAATGTGGGTTTGAAGATAGGCAGTTATTATGTCAGCGGCATCTATATATAAAAGATTTATATACATTTACAATAAAAACACATCTTTAAGTCTTTAAAAGACCCACCAGAAGCTTTTTGCAATTAACTGTTCAGTCCAGTAACCCAAACAAATATATACATATGCAGTAGAGGATATAAGAAATACTACTTTGGTAAGAACCTCATATTGAAACATGTCTTTCCCAGTCTGCTTGCATGTATATAGTTATAATTTTTGGTGATCAATGGTATGACAAGCTCATCCTAGTCAAAACTGCACTGCCCTACACAAATAAGACTTTTAACTTTTAGGCGTAAATGGGAGTTGATTGTAACAAACAACTGAAACCAACACTTCTTTATATCTCTCATTTGTTTTGGGGGTGGAGAAAGAATGATTTGCAGTTTACGTCACAACATTTTCATCATGGACTGTGTCTGTTTTTTGTAGGAAAACATGCACATGAGCCCACAGTGGATAACCTAGGACAACAGCACCCCAGGTCCTACTCACTGCATCCCCGGCTATGTTGCTTAACAAAGCACCATCACTGGGCATGAGTAAATTGTTTTTCCCCCTATATGAAGCAGCTCCCCAGGGGAGGAAAAGGATCACAGGTCAATTTGTGCTTTCAAATTTCCCCATGTGCAGAAGCAAACAGCTCACTTCCCCCTCTGATGGCTCATGTGTTTTTAAAGAGCTCAGTGAGGAGGCAAACCCCAGCTCTCTCCATTAACAACATTGTTGGTAGAGTGCATAAATCGAGAAAAGTGCATACTGAGTTTGCAAAGAACGTACACAGAGAGAGAGAGCAAGATTACAGGTGAGTATTTATTGTCCTGTTGAATCTGACTAAATCTGACAAAATCGTCTTTCTCTTTTCCAATCCTTCACCCATAATCTTCTCATATTGCTGTATGATTGTCTTTTCCCTTTTATTTCCCTTTGACAAATCTTTCAGAAATGTTTGCTCATCACTTTTCTTTTTCTGTTGAGTGGCTCATCTTGTCTGAGTGACTCTAGTCCCTCTCAGAGGACTGTCTTTCTTTGTTTCTTTCGAGTTTGCCTCCTTTCTATTTTGACAGAAGGACCCTTGATCCTATATATCCCCTAAGCTCCCTCAGCAGATGCCCAGTTGCCCTCTGAGATCTCAGGACTTCTGTTTCTGTGCAAGTGCTCATATGTCACACTGCTACATTTTCTGGCCAGTGTTCAGGCTGTTAGTTTCTACATTTTTATTCCTTATGAGCTACTTGAAAATCTCAAATAATCTAACACTTGCATCATATTTATGTAAACTGTAATTTTCCATTCATGCTTAAGAGACAGTGACTCTCAGAAGTGTACCACATATGCCACACTTTTGTGATGTAAAAAAAGTGGACAGTGATAAATCACTTAAACCTTTCCCCCAATATAATGTAATAATCTGGTGCAATTAGAAAGTAAAAGAAAAAAGAAAAACATAAAAACTGAAAAAGATGCACTAACCCACTTTCATGTGTACATTGGTGATTGTAATACTTTGTTGATTAACCTTTTGATTCAAATTCAGCATTTAGTCTTCTTTGGTATGAGTCTAAGAGCATGCAACCTCATAATCTGACAATATTTACCCACTATTGCTTCAAATAGTTCTTCAAATCTATCAGTTTGCATGGAGGTCTTTTGTCCCATAGCCCTGTTCAGGTGACCCGAATAGATTTTCTGTTGAATTTAGGTCTGGACTCTGATGAGGCATCTAAGGTTTTTAACAAAACTGACACTTCATAAACATCAGTCCTACTTGAAAAATAATCCCACAGGATGATGCTGCAACCATCATATTTTCTTTGGATGATGTACTATGTTTTTTTCCAGCAGTAATAACAATCTGTTTTGCCACTTTCTTTTTAGTGTTTTGAGATGACATTTTACAGTTCGTTTGTCAGATAAAGTTCCAGTGATCCACAAGATGCTTGTACGCCAGTTGAGCAGTACAAAAGTAAAGACTAACCCCTAAAAATTCAGGAAAAAGTAAGTGATTATTTGGGAGGATTGCTCTAGGCGGCCATCTTAGCCAGAGGTCCCACATGACTCTTCGACTCACTGTTTTGTTGAAAAATAAAATTACTCCATATTTTTAACTTTTTAGCAGGCATCTAAAGGTTTTGACACGAAACTGACACCAAAACATAAACATCGGTCCCATTTGCAAAGGAATCCCACAGGATGATATTGCAACCATAATCTTTTCTTTTCTTTGTTTTTTGTGGGGACTATGTGCCAAAAGTTTAAGTTTGGTTTCTTCAAACCATTGAGCATTCTCCCTCAAGGTTTTAGGTGTTTTAGGCCAGATGTAGATGTTTTCTTTGGAAGAAAATAATTCCATTTTGAAGTCCTACTCCTTAGTTTCAACATATGGAGGATACAGCAGATTGATGTCACATGTAGAACAGAACCAATAGTTGCTTGAAATTCCAACAGTTCCTTTAATTTTGCAGCTTGGCTCTTGTCACTCTCCTTGATCAGTTAGATCTTATGTTTTCATTGTATTTGAAGAAATGTCCAGTTTTTCTAATGTCTTGTTTCATATTTTCTCTAATTACTGGCGACTGCCTTTCTGTGCCATGGTGTAAACATGCGCTGGTGAATTTTTTTATTTTTTTTATTTTTTTTTTTTTTGTTCTCTTCTCCTGACTGATACCTCTGTACAACTATACAATTTTAAACATTTTTAACTTGTCCGTAAACAATTGTTTTAGCTAAAGTGGAACAATAAGGGCAGGAAAATCCACAACAATGGCAAACATTTATTTTAGTTTAATCTGATTCTCATTCATTGCAAGCAGGTATGAATTCAAGATAACTAAAAGCTGAAACTCCATCAAATGGAACTTCAACAAAGTATTAAAGTATATTTCAAAGTGTTTAAGAGTATGCTCCTTTATGCAACCAGGTGCATCTTTATATTTTTACTATTTTTTTCCTCCAATAACTTGTTTGTTTTCCCTCAGTTGTGCAGGATATAAGTCACATTAAGTGTCGAAAAAAATAAGTTCTGCAGTGATTCATCAAACTCTCTGCTTTTTAATTATGGAAAACCAGACACAGACATTTAACAGGGGTGTGCAGACTTTTGAGAGCCACTCTACTCTTGTGGTTTCCTATTGTTGTACACAGATCAGGTCTGACAGACTGAGGTCTGGTAAGCTAAGTCAACATCACATATGGCTCTGTTCCTTAATTTTGGCTGTCTGTTTTAATGCTCTGGTTGACCTACAAATAAAAAAGTGCCATCGCTATAAATTGCTTCCTTTTCCAGTTGAAATCTCATTTAAAAAGTAATTCTCGATTTAAACTGTGATGTGATTATACTACTTGATAAACATCTGCAATTTCATTGTATTATTCACACTTTTAACAATAAAGGCATCTTATCTCATCTTACATGCTGCTGTTCACAATACATATATAAATCTACATAATGCACCACATCTTAAAAGGTTTGTGCTGGACTTGCTAACAGCAAGTCATAACTGGAGCTGCTTATATTCCTCTTCATTAGCATATTGATGAAAGATTTTATAGTCTATATTAACGGTGCTTTGATTTACTATTGTTCCATTCCACTTCTTTTACACAAACAAACACACTCACACACATGCACTTCTCTTTGTGCCTCTTTTCTCTCTGTAAGTGTGCCTTTCTTTCTGTGTGAAACTAGTCCTAGTACTAAAACCTGAGTGATATTGAGCAGAATTTTCCCTTAAAGTAGACGCGAGATGTGATGAATGCCACCCTGTCTTCCATATTCCTCATACAACAATCCACCTCACTTCATGTCATGGTTTGGAAAGAAAAGAAAAATCCATGAAAATGGCACAGTGCTTCCACCAACTCAGACTGACAATTTGGAAGATAAATAAGAATTATCTTCTGCATTCTCTATGTAATTTCTCCAAATATAAATTATAACATAAGACAGCTATAAAACCTGTATCTGACAATTACAATTACTTTGGGATCTTTGATGATCTTTGTGATTCTAAAGATCATTATAAAAGATTATTTTAAAAAAGGATCTTACCATGCTCATCCAGAAGTATGTTGTCAGGTTTGATATCTCTGAAATGGAAAACAGAGTGCCATGAGATTAGAATGTGTTAGCATCAAAATGGGTTTATTTGTACATTAAAGAAAGAACATAAAAGTCTGATTCATCCAGTGCTTTTTAGATCTAACTACAAAAGCAACTGTTGACTTTTGTACTTTTATATTGTGATACGTTGCAATGTGAGTTTGTAAAACACAGTTCGGTAGGTGTTGAAGAACCAAATTACCCAACAAAGCAATCTGGCAAAATATATAAATTTGATTCATAAAAAATAGTTGATTCATAAAAAAAATTACTCTTAAAAAATAAACCCATTAAAACCTAATAAATAGTGGCATTGGTTGATTTCACTTCATATAAGATTCTAAAATACAGAATCGGAGCATAACTTATCCCTCATGTGTCTATATTATTTGTTCTTATATTCAGTTAATTTCAAATTAATTAAAAAAAAAATGTATAAAGAAAATGTTTCCTCAATAGCTGTTTGTTGTAACATCAGTTTGTTGAGGATTGTCACAGCAGACTAAATTATTACATTATTTCTTCTTTCTGAATTACAAAAACAGGCAATTTTAACTGAGTCATATCTCATTTAAAATAGGTAATCCATTTTCCTGGATGCAAAATATTGTTTTCTCACTGTGTTATTAAAACCTTTTCAAGTTAGCTTAATCTTTATAGAATTATTTTAAATTTCTATCAACACATTTACAAATGTAAGTAACTCATATTTATAAGTATAAAGCCTGTTATGGATAACAGCTGACAGAACAGTACCCTCCATGAATTCTGGGTGAAGTTACGGAAGTATATTTTATCTTTATTTAATTTGTATAGTTTGTGTTTCTAAAACATTTATTTCCCCTTCTGGGTTAATGAAGTATTTCTGAATTGAATTGAATCAACAGATGCTATCCAAACAAGGCTGGAAAAGCACTCTAATTTTCACCAAACAGAATGAGAAGGATGACTTTATCTAAATGGGGCAAATCAGTTCCCCCAGCTGATTTAAACTAACTCCAATTTGCAGGCCTTACAAACAATGAGAAAATACCCTTAACTGGATGCACCGATAATCAATCTTATTCACTTCCTTTCCAGGAGTTGAATATTTGGAGTTAGTTCAGTCATTATTGCATCGAAGTATAAAATGGACACATAATAAATCAAGCTAAATAATTATCATAACAGTGTTCTCCAGATGTGTGCGAAAACAAATGAAGATGTGATAAATTACATTAAGGAGAGAGAAGAGAACTGCAGGCTTGGTTGTGGGATTACATTGAGAAAGTGGAGAAGAATAGCTGATGCTGACTAAGACTCTTCACCAAAGTCATATCTGCTGGAACTTGTCACAAAAATTCAGACAGCAGATAATTAGCAAATAGGAGGAAATAAATTATTAAATACTTTTTAACTTATTTACTGACAGGAGTAAAAGTTGAAACCATGTAGATACAGTTTGTACATGACCCTAAAACCTACAGACTATGATGTGTTCTGATAAAGCCTCGTCTCTACACATGGTGTTTATTGATGCACTTGTGTGGCTATAGGCTAAAACTAAATGAGTGGATGGGTACAGTGTGTGCTCTGCTTCTACTCACAGCATAAAAAAAGAAAAATGCTTCGACCCATGAGACAATAATCAATATCCAGAGCTATTCTTAAACTCTTTGTACTTTAATTACAATTGGAATCACATTCTTGATTTTGTCATTCGATAAAACACAAATTTTAACACTTGCAATCTCGGTATTAGTGTTTCATAAATTTAAATCCTCTGCTCTATTGGAATGTATCAGTATTTAGCAGATCAAAGGCAACAGAAAAAAAAATGTGTGTATGTATCTTTGTGTTTCTCTGGCATACTCTTGCAAGGACAACCTGTAGCATGAAGCCACTCTCAGATGATGTCGCACATTGACTGAAATGAGGCCGAGTGGGGTTGTGAAAGGTCGACCATGTAACCCTTAATTAGCTGACATTTGCCTCAAAGGATGGCAGTAAGCTAGAGAAGGGAGGGGTAAGTGTTGTCGCTAAAAAAGCAGGCTGCACGGGAAAATGAGGATGGCTCTTTCATTGCTAAAGGCCAAGCTGTCATTGCAAAGCCACAGGGGCCAGAAGGGGCCACAACACTAAAAAGTCAAAGCAAACTGAGCTACTGTAGGTTTATAAAACATGATTATTTTTTTCCCCCCAACACCAATTTCTTTTAACACAAACTATTTTTTTAATCTTTTTTGTCCTGCTGTTTTTGGAGAGGTTTTTGTATGTACAATATTGTAGGGATCCCCACTATACTCTTCAATTGAGAATAGCTGGTTTTCCTCCCAGCTGGCTTTGGAGCTTATATTTTTTAATCTATTTTTAACATCTTTAAACCATATGTAGTCTCAACCCAGTAATGTATGACTTTTGTAAATGTTAGCTAGCTTTGTGCCGTAAGCTGAGCTGATACCTCAATGACAGCCTTAATTTTGTATGATTGTCTTTCCACTTACAGTATTCCACTTAGAGAAAGGTTCTTGACAAAATCTGAAATGTTCAAACCAGTCTCAATACTTTTAGAAGGCACTGTTTATAAATGCAAGATGATTCTTTGTATTGCTACCTAAATAGTAATTCTGCAAGGGGTAAAAAATTAAGCTAATTGACATACTCAGCTTCTGAAGACATGGCTCATTATAGCATTTCCATAAAAATAGATAATATTTTATAAGCGTTGGAGACTGTTAAGCCTTTAGCAGCAATCAGAATTAATCATCCTGGTTCCTCTGTTGCAGTTAATTTTAAGATATGAAAAACTAAAAATTGCATGCAAGCACAATGTTACAACAAAGAATTAGTATTTACTGTTAAACTTTTTTAAAATCTAAACAGTGATTATTAGAACCTTATAAAAAGGATTGTTTTTGCCAAGCACAAAGGGATTTGTACATTTAAGGATTGTTTAAAACACTTAAAAGCTGTGTGGTGTGTTTTTCTGAGGTCTTCTTTTATATGAAATAATCCAAATGTTTCAGAATGAAGTTCTTTTTTTATCTACCATTTCATCAAATATTTTTTCAAAGCTAATACGACTCACTTCATTTCAACTGTAAAAAAAAAAAAAAAAAAAAAAAAAAAAAAAAAAAATTCAAGTAAGAAACTAGCAGATGTTGGTTTCCACCAGCAGTTTGTCATGAGTTCGTATCCTTGGAAAACTGAAGTGCAGCATCTATTGGTGCTGAGAAACAGATGGGTCTGTTGCAGCTCCGGTCACAGCAGGGTTATATGAAGAATGGATTCTTAGATGAGGTGAAACCTCCACCATCTGCAGCAATTACAACTGTGACTAAGAATATTTCAGGGGTGAACAAATGCATTATGAGAAAAAACAGTTGCACAGTTTAATTTTAATTTTGATTAATTAAAGAAGTCGACGTAAAAGCTAAGAGTTTAGCATTCTGTAACTTTGTGGAACACCTAGAAGTTGAAGATTTGCATTTTCTGTCAGAAATGTATGGTAGTAGATACACTTCTTGAAGTCTAAAGCAAATCATCAAGTATGGTATAGGAGACAAAGTGTCTCCTTTGCCATACATGCCAAATATTTGAAGCTCCTTTAAAAAAGACTGTGATGAAGAGCCAGGTTTACTCAGTGCAAGCTGATCCCTTTGGCTTTTCTTTTGGTTGACTGGCCTTACAAGCTATTAGCAGGATCTAATGACCTCATTACAGCCTGCTATGAGAGGAAGAAGGGTAAGCTAATCCTGTACCTGGCAATATGATGCGTAACTGTCACTGGAGCTAGCTGACACACCTGAGAATTGAGGCTTTTATACACTTGCATAAACAAGTCCTGGAACCGCAAACCCAGTAATGCAAGGAATCAAACTAATTCAGATTCATTCTTTTTTTTTTTTTTTTCAAGCAATACGCTACCAACCAAAGCAAACAAAAAAAGTTTGTCTGCGTGCTGTGAGAGAATTCTGCATTAGCTTGCTACCTAAGCCCAAAATTATTCATAACCCTGGCAGATAATAATTTGTGGAAAACTCTAATTGACATTATAACAATCAAATGCTTCCTATGTTTCCACTAGTATTTAACAATTTAATTTTGGAAATAAGCTCCAAGTATTTGAGGTTGAAAGGCCTCTTTACCAGTTCCTGAATCTTAAACTCCCTCCAAAGATTGTCAACCAGATTAAAGCTGCAATAGGTAACTTTTAAGACAAATATGTATTTTACATATTTGTTAAAATCATCATTATGTTGTGACAGTATAATATGAGACAAATAATCTATGAAAAAGATCAAGCACCTCTGCCTTCTCCCAGTACTCCCACTCCTAACTGCAGAAATACACCACTCAGTCAGAAACAACCTGAAAACCAAGAGGATGGTGTTAGCGCTATCAATCACCCTCGGCTTCTCACCCCCCTTTGCTCTCTGCTTCATTACAGCTGGGTCAGCACAACATAATGCGCCACGAATGCTAAGGCTAGTTAGCATGGTTACTGATGTTAGTGGATAAACAGTTTTCCTAGAATGGCAAAAAATTTTTTACTATTAGCAGCGCTTACACGAGGGTGACTGAAATTGTGCTAAAACTTTCCTCCTGGCTCTAATTGGTTGTTTTAGGTCGGGAGCTGTGCAATTCTTAGTAATAGTAATAGTAATAGTAGCTCAGGGAGGAGGTGGAGGAGCTTGAGCTTTTCACAGATTATGTGTCTCATATAATACTCTCACGACATGGTGATATTTAGAACAAACATGCGAAAAACATATTTTTATAAAAGTTACATACTTCAGCTTTAATACCAATTACCATGTTGATAAAATTAAAAGATTACTTAAATCAAACTATGCCAGGAACATGAATAATTTTGGACCTAACTATAGATGTTAGTATTCTTAGGCTTCTTAAAGGTCAACATGTTGCAATATGTCAGTTATTAATCTGTGAATTAACCATCAAGGTCATGTTGGTTAACAGTTCAGTAAAACCATTTTACCCTGAGATGATTTTAGATGCTCTATACAGCACATTTTGACTGGTAGAAAGGAGTAAAACTGCTGTAAAGCTTCCTTATCTGAACTATTTCCCTCTTAGATTTACGGTAACATTTGAAAAAAAGAATTTTTGATTGTCATTATCACTTTTTGGCTCTATTTAGGCCACTCAATCTATCAGAAGGAGAGTGAAGAAGCTCTGATTGGTCTAAATGACCAGCAACTGGGCAACATCACACTTTCAAACTAATCAAGGTGTATGTAGAGGGGTCCTCCCCACTTACTAGCACTTCTAATGATTTATAAAAAGCCTAAATGAAGCTCAGCTTTTAGTTGTACCAGCATAATCTTAACTCTTAAATGTAATTCACTATTTTTCTCATTTACAATTCCTTGATTTCATTAGTCTGTCTAGTAATTTCTAGCAATGATTCTATGAATTCCTGTTTCCCTGTAGTAGCCTATACTTATGTCATGAGACAGAAGTCAATTTTCCTGCAATGCTCTTTAAAATGGGAAAGAAAGGAGAACATAATTTGAGTAAGGCAGAAGTGTTGATCTAGAGTCAGGGACTTGGTATGAGAAAATAGAAATTGGATGTGTGAAAATAGATTCTTACCTGTTCAAGACTGTTCAGTCAGAGAACTAATTAAAAAGTGTAAATAAAAAATGGAACTGTGATAAGGCTGCATGACAACCCAATTTTATCTTGCAAGATCAATGGTGGGGAATGTGTAAGGAAGTTAATAAAATGTTTAAAACTCAAATAAAAGAGAACTGCAGCAAAAGGTGACATCTTAGGGTCACCAAATTTCTATAACAACCGTTATCTACATGTCTAGGGAGCATGCAAGGAAAAAGTATTTTCTGTCCAACCATTAAAAACATAAAAGTGGAAACTCTGTGATGCTGTGGCCTGTTTCTCTTCCAGAGATGCTGTGAAACTTGGTAGAAACTTGGTAGAGCCGGCATCAAGAGCTCTTGATGCCAACAGGATGTTTTAAATAACCGCTAGTTGTTTCTTCCAGAGACCTAAAAATGGGTCATCATTGGGGAAAGGATGACTGAGAACATATGGCCAAATCAACACATAATGGTTCTCCAGACACAACATTCACCTTTTCCATCATGTGAAAAGAATGGAAGAGTACAATCGGAGAGAACCTCAGTGATCACTCTCAGTGATCCATAAAGATTATGTAAGAAGGAGTGTAGCTGAGGATAAGGTTCATGGTATATTTTGTTATAGTGTTCAATAAAGTTATTTTCCCCCAAAAAATGTATATACCAAAATTATAGGTTTCATTTACACTGCTTCAAAAAGAAAAAAAACATTTTAAGGGTTTTACATATCACTACTATAGGTGCCAATAAGAAAGGAATCTACAGGATACCTATGGTAATATGCAGGCCAGTGCATAGAAATATGCCACGCACTCAGAGATGTGCATACTGTCTGAATCACTCTGCTCTGAGTATCGACGCCCACCAGCCACTTAGGGCTAGTCAGGCAGCAGCTTTCTTTGAACTGAAAGCTCCACTCGACAGACAGTGACTAACAGGTTCAATCCAATAAAACTGCTACATTTTTAACTCTGCATCTGTTCTTTCTGCTGAGGAAAGTAGATGTGAGAAGGTGGATATCTGAACTGATGTGCACGTGCAAGTCATTTTGCATATCAGTGAGTATACATTTTTTCTGATATGCTCATTCTTTATTCATTAAGAAACAGAGTGTTTGCTACAGGACTGTAGCTTCTCAGCAAAGTTGACCTTGACAGGTTGACGGTTTAATATAGCGCTCGAGGTGAAGCTTGCCAAGCAGACAGTGAACGCAGCTACGGCGAACTAAAAAGTTCAGGCCAAAACTCACATCACAATTATCAAGCGATGAATAATTCAGGTACTCAGAAACATCCAGAGTGTTCAAACTGTCATCTCTCTCTTTCGGTTCTTTCCTGGCTCTGAGTGGGTTATCTTTGCCTTTCCATTTTTCTCTCTCTCTCTCTCTCTCTCTGTCATGCACCTCTGTGTGATATTCTACACTGCTGACTTCAAAAGTTCTCCTTTATTTTCTTGGACAAGCAGGCACGGGGAAAAATACAAAAGCACGCAATTAGTGATCTTCTGGAGCAGTCTCGCCCGTTAAACAGTCCATCATGTTCGGGACAAACGGTACTCCTCCAATCATTTAATCTGTTGTTGTGTGATGGGCTGAGCTAGGGGAGATTTTCGACAATGATAATGCTCAATTCACCATTTCCGAGGTGGAAATTGGGAGAGCTTGCACCAGCTGGCATCTTAATATCTGCATTTATGAAAGAGGTGAATAGAATTTTTCCCTCGCGCTCTATCCCTCTGTCTCTCTCTCTCCTTTCTAGCTGGGTTCTCCTTTTTGCTTCTGCTGTGAAATAAAACATCACCATACTCCATGAATAAAGAAACCTCTGCTGAAGACATGACAAATTTTCCTCATTCAGGACAGCTGATGGAAAATAAGAGTGATGAGTTTCCACCATTAAATCTGCAAATATGATTTGTTCTCCAAATGGACAATTGTGAGATCCACATCCCTTTATCTCAACAAATCAGACAATAACCATATTCTTTTAACAAATTCAGGAGATAAATAATAAAAAGGCTAAAATCTCAAGTGAAGATCTATTTTCCTAAACATTGTTTTTCTTAACTGTGGTTAGGATCTGTGTTTAGCTCAGTCAACTTTTCAAAGCAGTTAAATTATAAATTCAG
This sequence comes from Anableps anableps, assembly GCA_014839685.1. Classification (NCBI taxonomy): domain Eukaryota; kingdom Metazoa; phylum Chordata; class Actinopteri; order Cyprinodontiformes; family Anablepidae; genus Anableps; species Anableps anableps. The sequence goes on along the minus strand of CM026078.1, from coordinate 24,424,209 downwards.
TACAAGACTGAATAACCAAAAGTATTATGTCACCTTCCTCGAGGAGGGTCTTCAGCTAAGCTATTGCTGTCAATAACTTAGTGTTCTCCGTCTACAGGTTATACAACTTACCCTTTCTTTTTTTGTACTTAATCCTGTTTTTCTCCTGGAGAAAGCCACTAAGGAGCTTGGTGACACTAACTATATGTGGTCTATTTTTCATCTAGTGTGTGTGCGCGCATATACACACACGATATCTCAGATACATGAAAAAACATCTGATATCTCAGTCCTGGGAACAGCTAAGATACTGCAAAGAACCCTCAGGTGTCTGCCATCTGCCCTGAACAGTGAAAACCGGGATTCATCTATGAAGAGCACACCTCTCCAATGTGCCAGACGCCATTGAATGTGAGAATTTGCCAACTTAAGTCAGTTTCGACGACAAACTGCAGTCAGGTCGAGACCCCGATGCGGATGACGATATATATATATATATATATATATATATATATATATATATACTATATATATATATATATATATGGGTATATATATAGTATATATATATATATATATATATATATATATATATATCTATATATATATATATATATAAAATAAAAAAAATTCCCTTCTCACCCTCCACGGGTGGTCTTTCTCAACCTCTGAGCTCGGGTCCTCTACCAGAGGCCTGGGAGCTTGAGGGTTCTGCGAGTATCGTGGCTGTGCCGAGAACTGCGCATTTCTGGACTGAGATGTCTGATGTTGTTCCTGGATCTGTTTTAAGCCACTGCTCCAGTTTGGGGGGTGACTGCCCCGAGGACCCCGATGACCACAGGCACCACTGTGGTCTTCACCTTCCAGGCCTTCTCCAGTTCCTCTCTGAGGCCCTGGTATTTCTCCAGTTTCTCGTGTTCCTTTTCCTGATGTTGCAATCGCTTGGTATTGCTACATCCACCACAACGGCTTTCCTCTGTTGTTTATCCACCACCACGATGTCCGGTTGGTTCGCCATTACCATTTGTCTGTCTGGATCTGGAAGTCCCACAGGATCTTAGCTCGGTCATTCTCCACCACCTTTGGGGGTGTGCCCCACTTTGATCTCGGGGCTTCCAGTCCATATCCTGCCACAGATGTTTCTGTACACTATGGCCCGCCACTTGGTTATGACGTTCCATGTACGCTTTCCCTGCCAGCATCTTGCACCCTGCTGTTATGTGTTGGACTGTCCTCAGGGGCCTCCTTGCACAATCTACACCTTGGATCTTGTCTGGTGTGGTAGATCTGAGCCTCTATTGCTCTGGTGTTTAGGGCCTGTTCCTGTGCAGCCAGGATGAGTGCCTCTGTGCTGTCCTTGAGTCCTGCTTTTTCCAGCCATTGGTAGGATTTCCTGATATCAGCCACTTCAGTTATTTGTCGGTGGTACAATCCCATGTAGGGGCTTATCCTCCCATGATGGTCCTCCAGCACCTCATCCTCTGGTCCCCATTGTTTGAGACATTCGCTGAGCACATCGTCGGTTGAGGCTTTGACCTTGATGTATTTATGGATCTTGGATGTTTCATCCTGAACAGTGGCTCTCACACTCGCTAGTCCTCTGCCTCCGTCCTTACGGCTCGTGTATAGTCTCAGGATGCTGGATTTAGGGTGGAACCATGGTCCATGGTCTTTATCTCTTCCTTTGGCCAGCTTATTATTCCTGCAGGGTATCTGATTACTGGCAAGGCATAACTGTTTATCGCACGGATCTTGTTCTTGCCATTGAGCTGGCTTCTCAGGACTTGCCTTACTCGTTGGAGGTATTTGGCTGTGGCTCCTTTCCTTGTGACCGTCATCGAGGCTTGCCATTTGCTTGTGGTATTCCCAGGTACTTGTAACTGTCCTCAATGTCTGCTATTGTTCCCTCTGGGAGTGAGACTCCTTCTGTGTGGATGACCTTCCCTCTCTGTGTAACCATCCGACCACACTTCTCTAGTCCGAATGACATCCCAATGTCAGTGCTGTAGATCCTGGTGGTGTGGATCAGTGAGTCGATGTCTCGTTTGCTCTTAGCGTACAGCTTGATGTCATCCATGTAGAGGAGGTGACTGATGGTGGCTCCATTCTTGAGTCGGTATCCGTAGCCAGTCTTGTTGATGACTTGGCTGAGGGGGTTCAGACCTATGCAGAACAGCAGTGGGGACAGAGCGTCTCCTTGGTATATGCCACATTTGATGGACACTTGTGCAATTGGCTTGTAGTTGGCTTCAAGGGTGGTTTTCCTATCCCCATCGAGGCTGCAATGAAGGCTCTTAGAGTCCTGTTGATGTTGTACATCTCTAAGCATTCAATGATCCAAGTGTGTGGCATTGAGTCATAGGCTTTCTTGTAATCAATCCAAGCCGTGCACAGGTTGGTGTGTCGGGTTTTGCAGTCTCGGGCGACTGTTTGGTCCTACCAGGAGTTGGTGTTTGGCTCCTCTGGTATTTATGCCGATGCCCTTCTGTGCTGTACTCATGTATTTATCCATGTGCCCACCTATCTTAGCTGCTATGATGCCTGACATGAGCTTCCATGTTGTAGAGAGACAGGTTATTGGCCGATAGTTGGATGGGACCGAACCCTTTGAGGGATCCTTCTGGATCAGGATTGTGCGCCCTTCAGTTAACCATTCAGGGTGAGTCCCACTTTGTAGCAGCTGGTTCATTTGAGCCGCCAGTCGCTCATGGAGGGCAGTGAGTTTTAGCCAGGTCATGTCAGGACCTGGTGCTGTCCAGTTTTTCATACCTGAGACTCTTTCTTGGACATCTGCCACTGTGATAGTTACTGGGGCTTGCTCAGGGAGGTTGCTGTGGTCATCTCGTAGAGAGATTAGCCACAAGGGTCGCCTCCCTTTCCCATATGCCTTTCCAGTACTGTTGGGTCTCCAGCCTTGGTGGGTCTGCTCTGTTGTTATTACCCTGCCATTGAGAGTACACTTTAGCTGCTTGGGTGGAGAAGAGCCGGTTAATCCTTCATTTCTCTCCTGTACCTCTTTAGGGCGACTGGCCAAGGCTTGGAGCCTTTGTTTGGCAGTTTCGAGCGTTTCAGGTATGGGCATCTGGCTGTACCGCTTGGGTACCGGTCTTTTGATTGCACCTCTTTGGAGCTCTGACAATTGGCTCACTTCCCTCCTTGTTACCTTGATTTTAACCTCTAACCGTCTTTTCCATGGTGGGTATTGAATCTCATGGTTGCTCCTATAGCCGAGCATCTCAAGGATCACTGATGCTGAGTTGTACACCAGCTCATTGGTTTCCATTATGGTGTTGGTAGGAATCGTTCTCAATGCTGCATTCACATCTTCAATGAGACTTTCTGATGGTACTTCACTCAGCCGTTGTAATTGGCATCGGGATTGCCTGGTGTTCATTCGGGCCACGATCCTACCTCTCAGGTCAGTTGCTGCCTCGTTCAGCTTTGATGGTTCGTTCAGTATTGGGGCTGTATACCCAATCTCCGGGTGGGGAGTTGAAGCTAAACTCCCCTCTGACCTGGCGTCCTGGCTCCCCCTTGCCGTAGCATTTGTGTTGTACCTCGTCTATCTGAAGTTTGTGACAGCATTTGCCGTTTGCGGATGTTGGAACACTGAGCTACTAGTTGTTTGGCAGTTAGTGTTGAATGGGGATGTCGACGTAACCATTCCTCCCGCATTCTTTGCATGTAACCCCTCTGACTAGGGTTACTTGAGTAGTAGCATTCCAACAGATCCAAGTTTTCACCTCTCGCCCAATTCCGTCTTGTTCCAGTAACCCATTTTTCGTGAAGGTGCCCTGGTTCCCCAGCACCTGACGCAGACCTTGTTTGACCGGGCGACGTCTGAGCCGGTATGGCGTGTATTCCTTTGTCACTCATCATGAGGTAGGCAGTAGCACGAAGGATCTTGCCTAAGGACCCCACACTGGATATCTCAACCAAGCACCCGGCCTGGATTCGAACCCCGGTCTCCCGGGTGAAGGTCGGGTGACTTACCCATTGAGCTACCCAGCCGCTATCTATCTATCTATCTATCTATCTATATATATATATATATATATATATATATATATATATATATATATATATATATATATATATATATATATATAGCAAGATTAGTAAAAGTGAGAAAGAAGATACATTTGTGATTTGTGTGAATTATTGGCCCTTTCAATAAACCTGAAGGAAGACAGAGATGTAAATTAATGTGCTATAAAAGCAAGTACACCAGTAACGTTCTCTGAAAGATTTTTAAAATACTTGATTTTATTGTATATTTTCCAAAAGTATGTCTCTTTCAAATGTTGGAAACTTGTAAAAATTGATGCTCTCTGGAGAACATCTTTTATAATTTAAATTGATGTACAGTCATATTTAATAAATTAGGAAATAAGTCCAGATGAATCTCGTTTGTCAGAATAAAAGTAACTTCAAAATAACAACCTTTAAGCAGGTACTAAACATACTTTTCATTAAGCCCATATTTCTGTTTTTAAAAACAGCGTTTTTATTGGTCTTATGTAATATTCTAATTTTAAATGTCATGTTTTAATTAGCAGTAAATAGAAAATCATCATAACTAACGGAAGAAAGGGTTCTGATGTGTGTGATTAATCTACATAATGTGTTTCACTTAGTGATGAAGATCCCAGAAAATAAATGTTTTTTTTAAATGATATTTTAATTTATTGAATGGGTCATCAGAGACATCTTAATTTTTTTGTTTTCTGTCTAGTAGAAGCACAGCATTTCTATATTAACTAGAGATGCATATTAACTTGTTAAAAGGATCTGCAAACTGACAATACACAAGTCTTTCCATTACGATAATTCAAGGAGGCACCAACCTGCTCCTGAGGATTACCCATACATAATCATTGTTGATGTAAAGAGGCACACAACCAATGAGATACAAAGCACTCACACACACTTCCCCTTACACACACACATTTTCCATTTGTCTTTCCCCTTGTTTGGAAAAACTTGTCAAGTCTCTGAAGATGTCATCTAATTGAGGCTCAGTCCATTGTTAATAATTCAAACACCCCACAGAGCGTAGTGTTAAAACAGTGATCAATCTTCAAACCCGACCAAACCAGATATATTATGTTCATCTAAAAGCAAAGTGAGAGGGGTGGTAAAAAATATTCTGTACTCTACTCACATGAAGGAAATCAATTGTTCAATTCTGTTTATTTATATACAGTGGACTGCCGGTATTCATGTAATCTGGGACCACAACCGCCTGCAAATAGCTGAAATACAAATGGCAAACACTTGAGATACCCCCCCTTTAAAATTGCTTATAACTGAGCTTCAAGCACAACATTTACCTTATTATACATTAATATGCACAGAGGAAACCATCTTAGTACCACAACAAATCCTAACATCCACAGCCTCCCTTATCTTTGCTCTTGGGGATACAGCCAATCAGCCGTAATATTTGCTTGATGATCCTTATGATTTTGCTGCATTAAGATTTGCTCAATGATTTAGATGATTTTCATGTGTATTTGCTTGATGATTTTGTTGTATACTTGCTTGATGATTTTGATGATTTTGATTATTTTGCTGTATACTTGATTGATGTTTTTATGATGTGAAACATTTTGAACTGCCTTGCTACAGGAATGTGCTATACAAATAAACTTGACTTGACTTACAATTTTTTCCAAACAATTTGTGTAAGTTGAGTATTCCATGCAGATAATGGCAGCTAAACGATGACTAATTAATCCATGCCAATATATCCCATTAAGCTAGTAACAAGAATACTAAAGTTATATTTACTTAGGTTACATCTCTTCCTGGTTAGTTAAAGCTAGAAATAAACCCAATCCTGTTTAATTTCAGTGCAAAAGTTGTGCTCGCTGAAATCTTTATTGTCACAATAGAAAGAGCAAAGTCAGGAAGAAGGCATTAGACCAGAGGCCAGCAGCAGGATGATAATGCAGAGTCTGTTGCAAAGAGAAACTTGGCAGGTATCAGGACAGGGTTTTCACAGATATTTCAGAATTACTTGCATTCACACTCCAGAATATTTTTGCCTGAATTTTAGGTAGCACAAGGAGAAGCCCATGTGTAGTTTATATTTAGACATTATTTTTTGTTTATTTTTTTATTTTTCAGACATTTGACTACTGCATTATTTGTGTTCTTAAAAGCAGCAGGTATTGGTCATTCAATTTTTATTTATTTTGATTAATTTTGCACATCTCTGCTGTCACATTTGACAAAAAAGTTGATGTGTTTAGTGTTGTGCCTCTTTCGATGTTCATGCCGTTAAATTGAATGATGAGGCTTATTACCCTGTTACCTTGTCACTTCCATTCCATTTTGTGTGCTAAATAATAATTTGCATACAGGAATGGTGTTTTACTGAACATTCCATGTTCAGTGTTGCCATTTAACACTTAATGATCCTCTACTTACCCTGTAGATGTACAAGGGTAATTGAACATCTTGCTTTCAAGATGTTAGACAAGGTAGACTGTCAATTGCAAATATGGAATATACACTAAAGGTTTGCATCATTTTTGAGCTATTATGGCTGTCATAGATTTATCAAATAATACCTCTTGCTTCTATAGACTCTGTTTTAGCCAAAAATGAGAAATGCATATTTCCTAAAATCCCACTTGTAAATATATACTACAAGAAAAATTAAAAGTAGAAAAAAAAATTTAGTCTTTTAGTTGTGAGAGGAGGGTTGTCTCATTTTACTCCTGGTCCTAAAGCTGCTGTCCCACTGTTTCCTATGTGTCATGCATGTTGGCATTGTGAAATTTTTTTGTGTCTAAATGTAAGAAGATTAAACACATTTTTTTAAATCAAGTCCTGTAATATCCTTGAAGTATGTGTGAAGCTTTTGATGTGCCTCTGTTTTGTATAGTGGGGGTGTACTAGGACATAAGGGGTGGAATTAATATTGTTTTACTGCATCAGGATATCGGCATTGCATGTTACTTTTGCAATGGCATCATGGCCTCTTTTTTGTTTTCTTGATCTTTGCATTTTACCATCTGACCATTTTGGACTTAAAGTTTAAGCCGATATGGTTTTCCCTAGTGTTCCAACTGACTGCATTCATCAAAAAGTAGATTTTGCTGCTGTTTGTTCAACAAAACAGCTTAGAATATTGGGATCAATGGCTCTTCATCAGAGCAGATAGACTATCTGCATCACCCAGCTTCAGAATAACTATTTTTATGATGGGATCAATGTTGTGACATTTATCTTACAATTACATACATTTTATATCAATGCAGAATTTCTTAAATGTATGTGACAAGTCAGAGTTACCACATACATGGCATGAAAAGCCATCACTACCTGTAGTGAATCACAGAGGGAATGCCTGTCAGATATCTGACTTAAAACTAACTTCACTACAGGAGTAAAACCCGCTAAGGAAGTACAACTGGACATCTGCAGCAAAAGAGAAGGATTATACAATCAAAACGGTTTGAGGGCGGAGTAAGAAATCCAGCTCGGCCTACTATCAGACTCCGTGACAGCCAAACCCATCTGTAATGGTTTGATCATTAAATCTGTGACTGACATGACATTAACCAATTAGGTGAAAGAGAGAACATCCAAGTCAAAATTTGTACTTGCAGGTTGAAAGACCTTAACAAAAAAATGTGTAACTTGTGTAATTATTTTTTACAAATACAAATCTTTTTTACAGACATAAATTCTTATATACGGATGAATAAAGACAAAATTCTTGGGTGGTTTATTTTACAAGGCTACTAAAATCAGTTCAGAACTACACATTCGGATTTTTAAATACAAAATGTTTATGACTGGAATTTGTGCCCATAGTTCTGGACAAACATGGCCAAGGAATCTGTGGCAACCTGGTTTAGCTGGTGATCAAATTTTAATTCAATAGTGTTAAATGCATAGGAGGCAATACTAGAGCATTATTTAGTAAAGGATTGTTATATTTCCATGTCAATGAACTGCAAAGCATATATGCAACAGTGACAAGGTATTAGTAAAGAAATTAGATTGTCGAAATGTGGATATCAAGCCATCATATTGAACAATGCTGTTTCTTATTACATTCTGTCCATGTAGAACTTAGTAACAACATTACTATGTTGCCATACCCCATTTGAGTGACTGATGGGTCATCATCATCATCCTTGCACTCATAATTATTATTGAAATCAAGTCCACCAACCAATATGAATCAAAAAGGGAATGTGTACATGCAAGAGTTACATGGAAAAAAAAAAAAAAAAAAAAAAATTCTGAAGACCTCCAGCATCCACTTGCCATACCAAACTCCTCCTATCTGGAACTTACTCATTCAATTTCCATAGAGATGAGCTGTGAATTACTTTCCACCGCTCTTCCAATCTGAAGCTAATGAATGCAGATGGAAAAGATGTTGATGCCATCGAAACAACAACATCCAGCACCTGCACATCAAGCTGAAAGTCTGTCCCTCTCCTGGACTAAAATAGAAAACATTATTTTAAATATTCATATTTCTCAGAGGAGTGCAATGAATAACCAAATTATAATCTGTCTATTTATTTCCCTTTCTCTACTCTTCTGTACAGGGTTAAGAACACAGACAGGAGCAAGCAGCCTGCTTAACGTTAAGTGGTGTAATTTGTTATCTGTGGGTGCTGGTAAATTAGTGTTCCCTGTTGCAGTGATGCTTCCTATTAGTCATGATCTGAGAAAGCTTTTATTTCTATGATTACCTCTTTGCTCAGTCAACAGAGTGGAGGAGTGAGTCTACAAGGCTAATTCACAAATCAGACATTTTTTTTTTTTTTTACAGTTTTAGCTGTCCATCACTTAAGGACAAAATAGTTAAATTTTGTCTTCTACAACAGTTGATCTAGTATATTTTACTACACCCAAAAGTCATTTTTATCAGTGTACAGTCATTAAAAATCATTAAAGTAAGTGATTAATTAATCATTCCTGCCTCACAGTCATGAAACTAAATTATTATATTTAACAGAGTTTGCTGTCGAAACTTTCCTTTTAGTTAGTCGTCTGTTTAAATGGAGTAAAACACTTAATTAACATTTGCAGAGTACTGAACAATGTATGATTCACTAATCTTTTAAAGTTCACCAAAGATCATTCAAGAAATTATTCTCTCTACAAAGAAGCTAATTAAGTTCTGTATAAAACAAGTGTAGCTGAATTTCTCATCACCATTGTGACAAACTGTTGTTCAGAAGAAAAATGTTTAAAGCAAGGATTCAGACAAGCTTTTAACTAGGGATGTCACTTGCATAGTAAAGATGGTTTAAGGTATCAGGGTATGTACAACAAAGCAGGTTTTGTTAACTACTAAATTAACTTAAAATTATATGTTAAAAGCTGACTGCTGTCTTTTGACAAGAACTTTAAAAGGCTCACTTAACAATCTTAAATTCACAATAAAAATGGTTTTAGAATCAAAAACATGTTCAAAAGTATTATTTTAAGATTAAAGCAAAGCACTTCACTTCTTCTACTAGAGCCAAAGATCAAAATATAACTGCTGAAAGACTGTATTAGAGTCCCTAAGAAGCCATACATATTACCACAGATTATTCCTCAGTTTGAGCACTTTTTTTTGTAAAAACAAAGAGCTGGAAATATGAGTGTGCAGAGAGTCCTAAGGTGTGTGATATTCTTAGAAATGTAATAATTTTTAATGTACATTTTTCATTTACTTATGAAAATATTTTCACAAATACCAGGTTACAGTAAAAAAATAAAATAACAGTTAATTAAGAGGTAATCATCAGCCCATGAAGACACAAGTTCCATCCATTGGAAAAAAATGGGGAGTACACAAGGACAAACAGTGGTTTAAGATGAAAAGTCAACACAGAGAAAACCAACACCAGCACAACATTTTGCTTATTGTTGGCTTTATTGTGTGTTTACAGTGAAATGAACTCTCTGAAACTATTGTAACACCCACAATTTCACACAATTTTTATTACTCGCTTGGCTGGATACAATACAGATCAAGACTAACGTATGTGTGATGGTTAAAAATAATCAGTGAATAAAAGTACTACTTGTCTTGAAAAGTGGAACTTTTTGCTTATGATGTGACAGTTAAAACAATAAAAGAAGTGTGGGCTGTGGGTCCAAAGTATACACAACAAGATAGAAAAACTGTGGTTGTGCTAAAAAGGAGGAAGTTAAGGTTTTCAACATTGCATCCTTTTTGTATTTTGTATACCTTGGCTGTAATGTGATATTGCAATGTTTTGGCAGGAACAGGCTTTACTTGGCCCTGCAAGTCAGTGACTTTGCCATGGCAGCAAATATTTATGCCTAAAAAGCACTTAGCGTCCATCTTACAAATTAAAAGGGGCATAAAACCTATCAGCATCTGCTGAACTGGTAGATTTCAAAATATAATGCTGTTCAGATGAAGATAAACTAATAAGATCCAAGATTGGAGCTTAATACTAAACTGTCTGCACACTGATGGATAAGTCTTTTTAAAAAATCTGATGGAATCACACATCCAATGAAAACAAACACCAAAAGAGAAAGACAAATATACTGAAGACATCTTACCTGTGTATGATGTGCTTACTGCGAAGGTATCCCAAAGCCAAGGCCAGTTCACAGATGTACAGCTTCACTGTGCTTTCAGAAAAGTGTACATTCTGCTGGAGGTGATATCGTAAGTCTCCCCCTAGGAGCAAGTCCACTACCATAAACATGTCCTCTTCATCTTGAAAGGAATACCTGTATGGAAACAAAAGTGTGGGTCAAGCAAGACAAGTGGAACAGATAGAGACAAGGTTGTGAGCAAATAAGATGTGAAGCAGATATAAATGGGGGATGGGGAAAAACACATTAGATTAATGTACAGAAACATCATTAATACATCTCCGTAAATTAGAATATCTTTAAAGATCTAAACTGTTCCAGTAATTTAATCCAAAAACTGAAAATTGTATGTTATCTAGAGTCATTACACACAGAGTGATGTAAGTTATTTTGGTTAATATTGATCATTATGGCTTACAGCTAAGGAAAAACAAAAAGTCCAAAAATTTAGATATCACATAAAACAAATAAAAAAAATACATTTTAATGCAGAAATCTTGTGTCATAGCCTCCATATTCATGGGGAAGACTGCTGATTCCAGCAGATAGTCACTGACATCCTCAACATGGCATGAAAGCTCATTGCTGGTGTAACAGGCTTTTCACATAGGGCTGAATCCAAGCATATTAATGGAAAGCTGAATCAAAGGAAAAGATGTGGTAAAAAAAAAAAAAAAAAAAAAAAAAAAAAAAGGTGCAAAAGAAACAGGGTGCGGACTGCGGCTCAGGTCAATGCTTCAAGAGCCACAAACAGTGTTTGTATTTTGACTGATCGCCATTATGCAATGCCACATTGACACCGTAATTCATGCAAAAGGAGCCTCGTATTTTGTGCATTTACTGTAAATTAGTTGGTGATACTTAAAGTATTTCTACTTTAGTTGGCAGACATTTGAGTATTTTTAACTGGTCTTATGTAACTAAAATCTATGACCCGTTAACAGCATTAAACAACTAAAATATATCCCTCTGTCTGAAATAAATCTATGTGAGAGTCCCTTTGTGAATTGAATTACAGTAAATCAGCCAATAAAAGCTCAGAAATTCACATTTTAGTTTAGAGAGAGAGATTCACATATATTAAGTACATTATAACAACCTAATATGAGACACGTGAGCTCCCTTTCTCATCTCTAATCCTAATGGTTTAACCTTATTTGGAAGCCACCGTTTATCCTTTAAAATCTGTCATTCTGTGTGAGGATTAAAATGTTCCAATTTTATGGTAATTTAAAATGTCATCTGCACTTTCTTTCTAAATTGAAAGCAAAATCATCTTTGTGTTTCACGAGTTTTTAAAAGTCAAATGAGGAAAGAGAACGCAAAAAAAAAAACAATCTCTTTTGTGATCACATCTGTGATCAAGAGATTATCTTTTATTCTGTTGAATTGCACAATGTCAGTGAATGTTTTATTGCTTGTCCCATACCCAGGGTATGGAGCTTATTTGGTTAGCAGGATTTTGTGAATGGTAACATTTTCTATTCAGACCAATCCCTTTTCCCATTTCTTTAGCTGGGTTCCATTCACATTCACATATATCAAAAAGGTTTACCTCACTTTTCAAAACAGTCTTAAAATTCACTGAAAAAGTAACAATAATTAAAAGTATGGCGTAAAGCCTGTTTCAGGACTTCTGCAATGTGAAATTTACCTTTTCTGGACATAAGCCTTTGAAATGTGTATTGCTACTATTAACTTGGGTAGTTTATTTTTCTTTTCCATGGAAGGTACTCTTAGCTCAGTGCTTCTATGTTTAGCTGTGTTTTTTAGACAAGACCACTGATTGAAATGTTGTTGAGCTTTAGTCTGTGTGCTGTTTGCTTTTCTTTTTCACAGAAAGTATTGCTGTTGTCTTGTGAATTTGCACCATATACATAAGAAGAAATGAATGGGACTGAATGCATTGAGAAACAATAGAAGATGGCTGAGCTGAATAAACACTATGAAAAAAAGAGCTAATAGAAACAGAACCATACCTTACAAGCTATGAATTAATTAGCACTATGGTAAAAAAAAAAAAAAAAAAAAAAAAAAAAAAAAAAAAAAAGAACAATGGAAAGTGAGACTTAAAAAAATGTGTGTTTAGAAAAGAAATTAAATCTACAACTTCCCCACTCAGATCCATCAATATACCCACTGTACAATCCATGGAGGTTTAGGCTGGCAGAGAACCATCATCTTGGCTCAAACTCATGATTTGGTAACCTAGGATGGGGGGGGGGGGTTGCCACGTTGGTAACCCCCCATTCCCCTGGGAGGTTTGCAGATAAAGTGGACGTGGTGCTTTTTCTGCACTGGATGGATGGATGGGGATTGATTGAGCTGACTCCAAACTGTCTGCTGAGGCTCAGGTAATGCTGAGACCACATAACATTTGATTGCTGTTGGCCTCCGAAAGACTATCTGCAAGATGCCTTCTCAAAGGAAGAACACACATTTGACAAAGAGCCTTCTGAACAAAGACAAACATGCCTGCAGCACTGTTTATGTTTTCTGTCCAGTTTGTGTAAAGTAGGCATCAGATGCATCATGAGATTTTTAAATATTATTCCTACAGCTGCATTTCCAGTTGACACCAGATATTGAAATACACATTCTAAAAAGACCCATAACCTTTTTTTTTCCCACAGTCTGACATTAAATCAGACATAACTTTTCCCATTTTAGATCAGCTGAGATGATCAAAATCATTCAGATGAATGCCAGATTAATAAACTGCTTTTTTCAACTTCTGAAGCTTACATACACTAGTTGTACTATGCTTTTAGATGAGTAGGTAAAGCTTAAAGGAGGATTCATTCATTGCTTTGTAAGCTTCTGATAGGCTAATTTATAACATTCTAGTTAAATGAAGACACAGCTGTGGCAACACCTCAAACACACTGCTTCCTTGTCTGACATCTTTAAAAATCTAAAGAAATCAGGAAAGATATAAGGAAGAGAAGATTGTGCAAGATGAGCCAAAAGTCTGGTTCATCCTTACAATTTCAAATTCCAGTAGGATAAACATTATTTTGTTCAAAACAATTTTAAACAAGAAGAATAGTAAAAAAAAAGTTTTGGTGCAGAATGTGTGAATCAACACCAGAAAATGAGCAAAAAGACCCTGGGAAGATGCTGGATGAAGATAGTTAGGTAGTACCATTTTTAACAGTGAAACAAATCCTGCACTGACAGAGTGAAATGGCCCTGAGCAAAGAAGAAGCCATCACTCCAAAAGCAACATAAAACACAGATTGCAGATAGCAAATGCACACAGGGACAAAGATCTTAATTTTGGAGAACATGTTCTCAGACCCTTAGAATTATACTACCACCACCACCCTTAACAGTTGGAACAGTTTTCTTCAGGCTGTGATCCTCAACAAACAGACTTTGCCATTGTGGTCAAATAGCTCATTCTTGTTTTATTGATCATAAACCTTCTTTCCGGAAGCCATTTGGATTCTGCAAAACCACTGTATGGGCAGCTGAAAATTTAATTTGAGCTTGAAGGCATCAATTACATCTTAATTAAATTGTTTTGTTTGCAGCTGGGACTTGTTTTTGTCTGTATCTTATCAGTACATGTTTATATTAAACATGCTTCATATTTGACAAGGGGAATGGTCAAATATAGTTATATTCAATAAATTAGAAAATGCATTCTGATCAACCTCATTTGTCAGATTAGAAGTGCCTGTGGAAAATAATCTATAATCTTATAAAATGGTATTAAACATACTTTTTATTACGCCTACATTTTTGTATTTTTTAATTGGTCTGACGTAATACTCTAATCTTAAATGTCACATTTTAATTGGCTATAAGAGGAAAATCATCCTTTCAAATCACTGTTTCAAAAATATTCTAATTTATAAAATGGATCTGTGAAAGTCAAATCATACAATAAGCTTTTTGATGGCTGAAAAAAGCATGTGGTTTCTCTACAACTTGATACAGGACTTGCTGGGTACATAATATTTGCATGCTTGATCTTAAGAAAAGCCATAATAAATTTAAACATGTGCACTCAATTATAGTTTTTAGAATTACCGAAGTTTGTTAAACAGTCTAAATAAATATCAGGGCAAATATTCACTGTATGTAAACTTCTTAGCAGCACTGTAACTGCTCTGAGAGCGTGTACCTGCATAAACTAACTTTTCCTCAGAAGTCTCATTGAGTGCAACAGTATGAGAGCAAAAGAAGAAAAGCTTTCAAAACTATAGACCAAGAAAATAAAAAAAAGCCTTTTGGTACACTAAAGCATGAGGTATACTACAGTTTGTGTTTATTGGACAGGAGCTGTTTTACTCTGTCGATTAATCTTTTGATTAACTGCCTTTGCCTCTGATCCTCCCTCTTTCTCTTTTCCTTTGTTTTTAGTCACTTCCTTATTTTTTCCTCACACACATACACACACACACACACACACACACACACACCCACACCCACACACATGGACTCAGTGTAAATACCTCAGACCCACCAGAGGTGGCAATGGCTGAAAAACAATCTGAGAGGATGTTGTATTTGTAGCTCATTGATTGATAATTTTTCTGTCATAGGACTGTCCTACCCGATGATGTAACTAGGTATGTTGTGAAACATGTCTTTATGTGATAAGAACTCCAATCAGTTTGAAACTGGACCATGTAAATGGACTCATATCAGGTTAAAATTAAACTGACACCACTAATATTTCTCTATGTCACAAAGTTTGTAGTGTTTTGGACATATCAAGTATGCCATCTAAAACTAACACATTCTCCTCTGAGATGGTCTCAATCAGCACCTTTCTGTCACATTCCTCTAAAAGGAAGCTGTGAATGGTTTTCATTCTCAGAATAGCTGAGGTCAAAAAGAATAATGGTGGATCTTAATTGTCAAGCTCCAACATCTACACTTCTCTGACAGATTCTAATGATACTTGAAAGATCAAAATTGCAAGCGCTGGTAGTTCTTGCATAAATTAGTGCCCTAAGTTAGCCCCTCCTTCTACCCCCTCCCCCCAACCAATTAAAATGCAGGAAATCATCTTAATAATAGAAAACTTGCTCAAGGCCCAGCTGAAGGATAAGTTAAATCTATTTAACTGGTGCTTGTGATGTTCCTCATTTGATTCATCGGTCTGGTTAAGGGTTGGCTTGAGACCAGTGTTGTGCACGATGACATCAAATGAGATCAATTGAGCAGGTTCATGATTGATGTAAACTTTTTTGAGAACTTCAAACCTAACAGTTAACCTTAAATGTGTCAGTTAACTTCTCAGAAGATTGTGGAGGACACCCAAAAGGTTTGACCCAAGTCATACAGTTTAAAAGACAATTATCCCTGATACTGACCAAATGTATGTAAACTTTTGATTACGAAGAAAGTTACAAAACAATATCTCAAAAATGTTCTCTCTACGTTTTCTGGCATTTAGCAAAAAGAAATAATTTTGGTAATTCTAACTATGCTAAAACAAGAGAAGTTTGGTCTGGTTTAACTTCAGACAGTGAGAAAAAATGTGTGTCTTTTTATTCAGTGTCTGTAAATTCTGGTTTCAACTATATGAATGAATGAATTGATACAAATACACATCTATGAGGAAGAGACCAAATCACTGCAGACAAATATTAGAGCCAAATAAAATTAGAAAGACCACATGTGACAGCCAAGACCAGCTGTTGCTTGATTCCTGAAACACCTTTTCAAGTAGAGAGCAGAGAGCAGCAGTTACGCTTCAGATTAGCGCCTGTACATTATATTGAAGTGCTGCAGACATTTCATTAGCCTTCCTGGCACTGAGCCTGGTTGCGTCATAGTGTGCAGGTTTTCTCGCATCCTTTCACAGGCTCTTCCTGGTCCCCTATTTGCCAGTACACTCTTCATCTAATTTTTTTTCACTGTCTCTGCTCTACCATACATGCATTTCAATGTGACCCCTTGGTGGCCTCCAGGCACTCAGTCTTATGGGAGAGAATCCTACATGGAGCTTTTAGAGACAGAAGCACCCCTAGGCAACTCTAGTAATGGACATCTCAAGAAACCACAAGGGCTCAAGCGCTAATGGGAACATGTCCTTACAAAAGGCGTCACTGTCCCCTCTGTCAGAGGTAATAGTTCTATCTTGTAAGGTTACATAGATGAAGGAATTATTAACTGAGACTTCTGACTGAATTTGAGTTATACTGCAGTTAATAATTCACTCCCTTAAAAATATATTTTGTTTTTGCTTTTTTGTTGCTCTTAAAGCTGTAGTATGTAACTTTCATAAAAAAAAAATATTTTTCTACATATTTATTGAAACTGTCTGTATGAGACAGATAATCTGTGAAAAGATAGATCTGCTCTGCCTTCTCCCAGTTCTCCCAGTGCTATCTAGAAACAACCAGTCAGAGCCAGGAGGCGGGTCTTAGCGCTGTCAATCACCATCTGTGTGGCGCTGTTAACCCCCACCCCACCTCCCACCTCCCCTTGCTCTCTGCTCAGTTGCAACTCGCAGAGGCTAGGCTACATAGCATGGCCACTGAAGACGACAGATAAACAGTTTTCCTGGAACGTTAAGTTGTTTATCCACCAGTGGCACATTGAGCAGTGAGTAAATGAGGGTGATTGACAGCGCTAATACTTTCCTCCTGGCCCTGATTAGTTGGTTTTGGTCAGGAGCTGTGCATTTCTTCAGATGGCAGAAGAGGCTCAGGGAGGAGGTGGAGGAGATCGATCTTTTCACAGATTATCTGTCTCATAACATCCTGTCACAACATGGTGACTGTTTTAAAAAATATGTAAAAATTCATATTTTTATAAAAGTTACATACTGCAGCTTTAAATGTTTCAGAACAACTGTTCTTACCAGACAACAAAGACAACTAGAGTAAATACAAAATAGGGTTTTCACTTATAATGTCATTTATTATAAAGTCTTTAGGACTTCTTATTTAAAAATGCTGTCCAAACCTGCCTGACCCTATGTGAAACCATTAAATCATACATTTCCTGTGATTAACCAAAATGTTTTGGAAAGTAAAGTTGAATTTCACAAGCCACACCTAGGTCTGATTACAATTTGACCAGTAAAATCAAGAAATAACCACAATGGTACTTGTCTGATAACACGAAGTAGTATAAATAACCTCAAAAGCAACACATCATGACCCCATCTAAAGAAATACAGGACCAGATGAGAAACTACAGTAAGTCATTGACATCTAAGTGTGTCAAATCTATCTCTAAGACTTTGGGACTCCAGTAAATTACAGTGAGAGTCATTATCTCCAAATTGGGAGGACATGGAATAGTGTAGAACCTTTCCATGAGTGACTTGTCAACTAAACCTATTCCAAGAGCACATTGACAACTCATCTAAGAGGTCACTAAAGAAAGCAAAACAAAATCCAAAGCACACCAAGTCTCCAAAGGAGACTGGGTCAAAATTATAGCAATATAAAACTCTCTGGCAGTTGTTGCTACCTAGCACCACCAGATGGCTTAGGGATAAACCATGAATAAATGAAATTATGAAAAGAAAATGGTTTTCTATTTATTTAGGTTTCTTTGTCTGATATTCTAATTAGTTTGATGATCTCAAACAAGCTAGTCGGACAAAAGAAGCAAAAACAGAAGAAACCTGGAAGGGCTGAAATACTTTTTACAGCACTGTATGCTGATTACTGTATATTACCTGATTTACCTTTATTTTTATACATAAGCATTGGCATTATCAGGATAATAATATTTAGCAAAACATGAGAATAGATAAATACAATTTTACAATTATAGTCATTAGATATTAATAGTAGTCCCATAAGCACACATAAGCACACACTTTGACACACCTTGCTGAGATGGACTCAGTCAGGCAACCATGCATACTGTTATATGTTGGATGAATTGCAACAGTCCTCCAACCTTTCTCCTGCCATATCTCCTCACAACTCCCTTTGACTGATAGCTCCCATCAGTCTGCGTCCAATGTTTCCTGAGCACAGGCAAATAGATTCAACCGTATGCCAAATAACATAAAACTTTAATTCCTTACAAACAGGCAAATTGCCCCAAGTACTGAAAAACTAGGAAGTGTATTCTAAATCCACAACTTTCTGTTTCATTTGAGAATGGAAGGCATGATTTTACTTCTACTTCTGTCACAATTTGGCAATGAAAGTGCTTGACTATATTGTTTTGAGCTAGCCAGTCTGGATTCTGTGATCCTGCATTTTACCAGGTCACCTTGACATCAAGCCAAAAACTCAATGTGCTGACAAACTGCTTTCAAGCATTTGCCAAATTCTGCAGCACTACAAGTAACAGGAGGCATTATGTTTCTTTGTAGTACTTGTGATACTAGCGTCTGAAGTCAGGCTTATCTTTGCTTGCTCAACACAGTCAAAATCTGTACTGACTTCATAATACCTATCAGCTTTACCAAACCTGTTATGTCAGATGATTGTTTGAGATTAATAAATAAGTATTTTTTATAGTTTTTTTTATTAGAAAAAAAGTCTTCCTGGGATCTTGTGATATCACTGTGTTTTTTTTTTTTTAGAACAAAATGAGTGAACAACTCAGAAAGATGTCTTTTTCTGCACATAAATGTGATGCATTAGTGTGATTATGTAAGGACTGAGCAAAAAAAAAACAAAACAAAAAAAACCAAAAAAAAAACAAAAAAAAACTCCCTGAAGCAACTAAGGCTTTTACTGTGCAACCTTTTTAGTGATACTTCCAAGATTTTTTTTTAGCTAATTTCTTTTCAGTCAAAGTACTATTCATTTCCCAGCATAGACACTGAAGATTTTATGAAAAAAGAGGTCTTAAAGACTTTGCTTAGGAAGAGTTTTTAATATTGAATATCATCACTGCTTGTTTAAGCTGTTGTGACAGCATCCTGAAAAATTCTCTAAGTATATTTGTTTGTATTATACTTTTATAATGAACATTTTAAAAAAATCTTGTCTTGTCAGTTTCTTCCAGTTCTTATTTGTTAGGTTTACTACTTTTTGATTACAGCACCTTAATGGTGTGTAGCACATTATGGCCAATATCTTTAAATAAAGGTTTCTGTCAGGATACATCCATACAGATGAAAGGTGAAAGTTAGTTAATACAATAAGCTGAAGCCTCTATGTCTTTCCATAGAAAAAGATAAATATAAAAGGCCTGTATCCAGTACGATTGCTGTATGAGCTAGAATTATATTGCAACTGCTGTCAGTCCAAATTCTGCCCTGGATTTAGGAAGCAGACAGCTCTAATAATATGCAGACGCAAACAGGCTCTTAAAGTCCAGCAGCTGAGATCAGTTTTCAGGTAGTTGTTGTTGCTTCATGAACTAAATATGCTCATCTGCATAGAAATATCAGCATAGAAATACAGCAGGCATGTGATAGATTAAGATGGATGGATGGATGGATGGATGGATGGATGGATGGATGGATGGATGGATGGAAATTTCAGAAAATGGGACAGAGAATAAAATCTGAAAATACAATATTTCTCCATGCTCTATATCCTTTTTCCATCTAGACCAGTAAAATGCTGAAATCAAATTCCATACTTTTACAGACCTTCTTGTGACTGAGTAGGAACCCTGGAAATAAGTGTTTTTGTGCCATTAGTGTCAAAGAACCATTGGTTCCACATAAACAATGGGCTCTTTCAGTATGACAGGGTTCTAAACTCTGCATTTTCTAGATATTGAAATTCTTTGAATCCCTACATAGACCGGTCCAGTTCATTTTCATTTTTGTTTTCCAAGTTGAACTGTTGCTTTGAAAACTGCACCCAAAATATTAGGTCAAACTTAGTGGCAACCAGAGGGAAAATCAGTGACAGCAAGAGAAGGGGAACGGAAGTAGAACAGATGGTAAGAGAGACAAGGCAGAAAGAGGAAAAAGAAAAGTGTGAGAAGACAAGGGTAATAAAGGAGGACACAGATGAAAGAAAAGAGGGAAAGGCCAGGGGACAGTTTTCTGCATGTAATTGGCTCAACACAGTGCATGTACTTGCAGGTGGTCTCTTCCTGTCTTTGACCTTGAGTGCTTACCACAGGACAATCATAACTTATGCCCAACTCAACACAGTGAGAGAGACAGAAAGAAAGAGGAGAGGGGTGGGTGAGTGGGCACAGCGCTGACCCAAGCACATCTCCAGAGGAAATCACCCCCACCCATGGGGGCTTACACTGCCAACAAAATTAACTTGCAGTCTTTTTTTTGGCAAGCACAGCATGCAATCAAGCAAGCACGGGTATTGTTTGCCTGATCTGTCTGTGCACTGCTCTACTGTCTAGTTCTCTGTTTATGTCCCCCTGCTATGTGGAGGTTCCACTTTTCTCATGATTACTTTTACTCTTTGCTTCTTATTTGCAGTCTATACATATATTGTTTAACGCTTAAACATTTTATCTGTTCCAGTCAGTGGACATTAAGAGGAGATGACTGAAAACAACAATTTAATGTGAATTTAGAAAAAAAATATTCAAAATAAAAACCTGAAAACTGCTTGATATTTAAAACTGTAACTGCTGATAGCGGCACAATTTCTGACCTTAGTCCATCAACCCTGTATGTCTGCATCTCTGCCAAACAGAAAA
This sequence comes from Anableps anableps, assembly GCA_014839685.1. Lineage (NCBI taxonomy): Eukaryota > Metazoa > Chordata > Actinopteri > Cyprinodontiformes > Anablepidae > Anableps > Anableps anableps. The sequence continues at coordinate 24,403,062 of CM026078.1, read as the reverse complement.
CCAGGGTTGTATCACCTTATTGTAAATGGTAAATGCCCTGTACTTGTATTGTGTTTTATCTAGTCCAGATGACCCCAAAGTGCTTTACACCACATTCTGTCATTTATCCATTCATGCACACATTCACACATTCAATGCAGCTTACCACCATCAGTAGTAAGCTACATTGTAGCCACAGCTGCCCTGGGACAGCCTGACAGAAGCGAGGCTGCAATCCACCAGCGCCACTGGGCCCTGTGACCACCACCAGCAGGCAAGGTGGGTGAAGTGTTTTGTCCAAGCACACAATAACAGAGACAGTGGGAGCAGGGGTTCGAACCGACAACTCACCGATCACAGGACAGACTCCTACTACCATTACAGGTGTAAAGTGGAAGTCCTTTTCAGAATTAATGACTATCAGAGGAAAGCTTTAAAAGCCTTACTTAATAAACATTAAAAGTAAAATTTCTGGTGCCAAACACATAAACTCTTGCTTTTAGATAGTGAAGATGTAGAACCTAAGTCATTTCAGATCAAGAGTGGATTATTTCTAAAACACTTGTGTTTAGAGATTGCTACAGATGCTACTGAGAGATGAAAGTCTTGCTCATGAAGGCAGAACTTAGATCACTGAGCTAACTAAATGTTTATTTTAGCAGCATCAAAGGTCTGTGGCGGACATGGCTGGAGGACTGTGAGTGTTCCTCGGTGTTTTAAGGTTTTTCTGCTTGAATCTACAGGCTCAGTCCGAGGCTGTGGGAAAGAGTTGTTTTTAATGGGTGATGCTTTTGTACTGGGAGCATTTACTGACTCAGAGAATGAAATCATATTTAAATAAAATGGCTGTCAGAGTGCACCACCGAGTCAGTTAAATTGTTGTAATGTGCTAATGGTAACATGGATTTTAAAACGCATCCTTTTGCTGGGATTCCTTGCAAAAGTGGAAAGAATTTGTTGCATGCTTAATTATATTTCCATGTACACATGTCAACATCTGGCATCTGCCAGTCTGGTAATACTCTAAGCTACTGCTCTCAGACAACATTTCTCTGGACTTCCTCTACTCACTGGACAAATTGCCATGCAAATTATTGCCTTATAAACTCACATTGAAACAAACGTTGCAATAATAAGGATATATGTTTTTTAGGTTTGTTAGAAGAGATGATACTGGTAAAAACATAATCGTACAAACACTGAAATTGTGTTTTAAAGAAGGATTTAAAAATCTGTGCTTACCAGAAATTAACTAGGAAGGGATGCTCGAGATTCTGCATGATCTGCAGCTCTTTCAGGACATTTCTCACTTCATTCCGTTCCACACATTTAAGCTTGTTCATGTATTTCATGGCATACATCTTCTTGGTGTCCTTCTTCTGCACTATGCAGACCTGTTAAGATCACATGAGGGTAAATTATTCCTATGCAATGTGTCCGCCTTTATTGGCCTGGTGAAGGATTGAGAAAAAAAATTAATGGAAAATTTCATTAAAATACTGTATACTGTGGAATTCGGTCAGAAAGATAATGCATGCCAATTTGACACAACATTAAAACCGTCTTCAATAGCAGTCAACTAACAATTTTCCCAAAAACAAAACCAGAGAGATATTGCATTGGGAGCCCAAGAGGAAGCCTGTTTGAATGGGTGGAAAATACAAAACCAGTAATAACAGACTGTCAACTGTTATTATTAGCTAACTAGCTTATAAATTAATTTAATTTGAATTTGGGACACCAACCCGCCCAAAATCTGTAACATCTTTGCAGAGATCCTCAAAACATTTGTCTTCATTATTGGCGTATCATGAATGATATCCTGATTTAAGATGTTTAATGTTACCTACAAGTGTATTTTGAATTTTTAAACTTGGATGTGCCAACAGCTGAGAAATGCTGTGTCTCTGGTCTTTCAAAGTAAAGTGACTGACGTAAACCAAGAACACATAACACCAGGTGGAATCTTGGTTTCTGGTTACAAGGTGCACGGCAAACTGATAGAAACATACATTTTAGACTTTGACAACAATAATGTCAATATTCAGAGGTGTAATATGTCCAATTTATTTGCAGTTGTTTTTGTCTGTGCTGTGAGCATCAACAAGCCAACAACTGCTGCTATCTAAGCAAGCAAGCAAGCAATCTGTGAACCAGCTGGCACAATTAATCAGCCGAGGCACGATCACTTCACTACTCACATCCAACAGCTTGCCTTTACTGTGATTCGGCTGCTTAGCTGTTGTTGGACTTTGCACCAATGTTATGTGGATCTATGGAGTGTCTATATGAGTGTGAATGTGTATCTGTATACAGTATGTACCTAAAAGAACTATAGGAAAGGAAATCAGTTTGCACTATATGGTTTCAAAAGATGTAACAAAACTGCTGTGAACATAGATTTGTTTCTGTTGTGTCCCTGGTTCTTCTCTAGCAAATTACAAGGTAGATTTAACTGGAATGTATATAATAATGTTGTATAACCAGATAAATTACGTGATGGTTATATAACATGTGTCCTTGTTCACTAGGGACCAAATACATACACAATGCACTATGTGGATTTACAGCTCTACGCACAGAGGGATTTTTCATCATCTTCCACATCTCAACCATCATCCTGCCTGATTTCTATTCAAATATTGAATGGATGCAGACAACTGCTATCATGATGAACCATTTGGATATAAATTGCTAGTTACATATAAGATTATTGGAGAAGGAAATGAAAATGAGAGAAAAAAGTGCTAGAATATTATTGTGTTGCACTCAACGAGACAAACAGAATGATGGAAAGCAAAGTGTGCCATTATAAAGGTTTACCAGCCTGTGTAAGATCAGAACAAATGAATCTTGCAGTAGAAAAATGGCACCAGTGATATCTACCAACAATCCACCGGCAGCAATTTGTGATACCACAAAATGAAAATATAACATATCTGTATGAAATTGCAATTGTTACATATTATGTTTTATTTAGGTTCATCATTCAGGGTAAAGTTAAGTGCTCTAAAATATGTTTAAGGTGAAAAAAAGCAAAATAACTTACCTTTCCGAAACTCCCTTTTCCAATAGCCCTCAAGATTTGGAAATGGTCAAAATTGACTGTAGTGAGAAAAATTAAGAAAAAAAATTATTACACATTGACTAAAACTCAAAATACATTTAGAGATTTAAAACAATTGAAACATTTTCATTTTCAATGCAATATAAACTTATGTAATTGACTATTTTGGTCAATGGTAAAAATCTTACACATTTTCATGTCAAAGTTTTCAGACTCAGATTTCCAAAGTTTTCTCAGTAGTTTTAAATCCCCACGTTAAAAAAGAAAAGTGAATGTTTACTTTAAATTTAAGGTAGATACGTAATTCTACAGTGGTCAGGCTCTGAATATGGAACAAGCATGCAAAGAGACAGAAAGGAAAGTACTAAGTACAGTAGGAAGGATGGAAAGATTGTGACCAGATGGATGGATGGACATAAACATAGCCAGAATAAGATTACACAGTGCCTTTATAGTCAAATCTGGCATACAGAAGAGACTGTGAGGATCAGGCCCAGCAAATATGATTAGTTCTGTCTAAACTAATTAGCAGGTGTCACTTAAATTTAAAATGACTCCCAGATGAGTTCCAGGGTCTCATGATTTAACTGAGAAAGGCTGTCAAAATGTCAATTACACTCATGTGCAGATGTTGATTATTACACGCCGTTACTCGTGTGTCCATCATCTTTTTCAGCACATCAAACCACTCTAAGTAAAATATAAGCCACCTCCCTCCCTTCTACTTCCTTGCTTACTTGTGTGTCTTCCTGTAATCACATTATCTCACATCTAATCCACGAACGCAGCTGTGTCTCCGAAAGCACCCCATCAGGACAGGATCTCCCAGTAGCTAAGCAGTGAAATGACTGTAATCACCAGAACAATCTCTGGATCTATGTTGACTTTAGACACTGGTAACTTTAAATCTGCATGTGCATTTGTTTGTGTGATGTGTGGATTATACAGCTGGTCTCATGTGGACTATATCTGAACAGATTTTGTAAACACTCCAGCACAGATAATGTGAAACGGGGAAGTGCCACTGATACGTGACTAACGGAGCATAACATCAGCTGTCACATCCAATTGATCTAGTGGCTCCAGGCTACATGTAAGACTGTGTGTATGTGTGTGCCTCTGTGTGTGTGCAGCCACAAAAGCAGCAGCTAGTCCTTTAAATGTCCTGTGAACAAGTGTCGTTTTTGTAATCATTGCGACTGTAGTAGTGAATGTACATGCAGCATTGTTTGAGTGTGTCATCTGATGAGAGCAAACAGCGGGCAGCAGCTGTTCCATCCTCTGGGACAACACCAGAGAGGGAAAACCGTCTGTCCTCGTTGTCATGACAGCAAGAAACAAACAGCCCCCATCCAGTTCCAATAGCCGATAAAGTGGCTGATAGACAGAGAGGAGTGAGACAGGGAGATGCTCTGACTGTGTTCCCTTGTGTGTGTTTGTTAGACAGAGACTTGATAACAAAATGAGCCAAACACTGGAAAGCTGCTAAAATGAAAGCTTTGGAAAAGTCCCCTCAAATCTTTGAAATGGCTCTTGAGGGAAACCATGCAGCAGTCATAGTGAACATAGTTTGTGCTGAAGGTTATTTCAGCTCATGCCATATAATATCAGAGGTTTCTGGCTAGTCTGGAGACCTTTAGGTCCATCAGCTTGACTCAAGAGTTGTTGAAATCGGGGTAAAAGAAGATCTAATTTCTCCAAACAACTAGAATTTATCTCCTTTTTATTTATTTATTTTTTTACAGGTTTGTTTTGTTTGCTTTCATTATTTGTAGAGAGAAATTTTGTTTGCGAGTCATGAGAAAAAATTAGGATATCCATTAAAAGTTGAGATCTTTATCAGGAGTCATTCACATATCAATATCTAACCTTATTTTTAATAACTGGAAAAAAAAAGGTGATTTGATTGCTCTTAAACAATTAATTTCCTCAAGCTCCTTCTGTTACAGGTTAGAGTTCATGGGGGATTCTGCGATAGTGAGCTGGCCATGCCCTGCTGTAGTAAAGCGCCCCTGAAACATGTCACTTCCACCTTGGTGCCTTATCTTTCAGTGGCAGCCCAATTCCGGACAAAATAAAATCCTATCAGAACCCTTTTGAAAGGACACATTAACTGTGAAAATATTGGATTTGGCCTCCAGGTAAACAATAGTGTCAATTTTCTTTTTCTCACTCGCTTGAATAATCTGATCTCATCTGACAGAGGTTTTCTAATGTGATCAAACAAATCTAGCAGGAGCCTAGCTGTTGTTCAATCAGCCCATCCAATGCCTTTAAAACATAATTCATATCTCTTCCTCTCTTTTAGATTTAGTCACATAAAACCACAAACCTAAATCATGTTTAGTCAGATTCCATTGAGAGCACCTGTGAACAACAGTTTTCAAGTTTGGAACAACATATATTGTTCTAAAACAGCGCTAAGTATAAACTTAACATAGACTCATGGCTAAATAAGATCAAGCCTCAAAGTCAAAATCTCATCTATTGATCGGCTCAAAGTCACATATTATTTACATCATAGTCTAATCATGATTATATTTTGGCTGAGCTGTCTCACAACATCAATAGAAATCTTCAAATTAGAGCTGCAAAAGAACAATCCAAATCCATGGATGGGTCCTTTCACAGATTTTGGTTTAAATGTAAATATTTTCATATAGTTTGGCAAATATAAATTATGTCTTTAAACCAGCCTTGAATTGTGAAGTAAATGTCATTTTATGTTTGCCTCTGAATCTTTGTCTGATTTCTCCTGCAAATTATCCACCTTTAGTCAGACCATTGGTTGGTTGAAATATAACCTGTAGGTCTGTGTGCCACTGAGAATAAATTCTGGTGGCCACTAAATGTAGCCTAACAATTTACCAAGATCTCTTATGGCTGCACAGTGTGGGGGAAAAACGGAAACACACACATCTGGTGACATATGATGAGCAAACATCATTCTCTGGGAAGATAAACAACCCTTGACAGACTCTATGGGACTCTATAAACAGTTTAATTTATTTTTTGTCCTATTGATATGTCAAATCTGTTGTAGCTGTATTGTGTTTCAGCTACAAAGAATTTCATTGTGTCTTTTAGAAATGAACTGCTTTGTTAATAAAACTTGTCATGAATGTCAACAACTCAGGTGGAGCAAAATTTATTGCCAGCTAATTTTTTTATTATCATTGCCTACATTAAAATGCTGTAAGTGTTTCTGTGCTGTATATTTATTACTTAAAATGACATCCTATATACATGTTGCCAAAGCCATGGATTCACGGCTGTACAGAGGAACCAACAACATGAAACTGTTGCCAATATCACCTTGGAGTGACAGTGAAGATTCAATTTGCATCTTTATTGCTACTCAAAGCAGTGATTGCATGGTTGATGTTAATATGTACACTTAACATGCAGAGTACTGACACTTATCGGAATATCAGAATTGGAAATTGATGAATCAAGAGATGAGAAGCCAGTTGTCCCCAGTCAAATTTAAAAAATACTACACATAGTGGATCCTTGAGTCATGTTTTAGCTATAATTTTACTTAGGACTGAAGGCTTTTATGAATTTCTGAAAGTTAGCTGAAATCCCAGTTTAGCTAGATTGTTCTGCAACTAGGCATGGGGCGGTTACAGGAACTGAGGTATACCACTATATTGAACATTTATGGTTTCAAAACAGCTAAAAGTTTCCATCATGCTGTTTCTGCTCCTTTTAATGAGATTCCAAAGAGTTATACCGGACTGACCAGACGTTTGCTCTGGTTTAATGAAGTGTAGAGTAATGCAGCGTTGCCCCTACTCCAACTGTTGCTGTAGACTGCTGATCAGCTGGCTCACTGAAGATTGATATGCTCTCAATCGTGTACAAAAAAAGGCCATTTAAAAAATAACTCCTGTTGTTAAATACACTGACAGCCATGGTGTGGAAACAAAATTAGCCGAACCAATTACTCTTCTTGGTGGTCGCTCTGCAGAGATTGGTCGGCTTATTAAAGATCCAGTTGCACCTGAGAAGTGGGAGTGACAGCTATAAATGTAGCTCCACAGTGCCTTCGTTCTCTTTCTCTCTCTCTCTGGGAGGGTGCCTTGCCAAAATGGGTAATGTTTTTGGTTCCAGCTCTTTTTTGTTATTAGGTCATTTACTCTCACCATTATTCAGGCAGGACATTTTTTACTATCGACACAACCATTTTCTCATTTGACAGTGAACTGTTTTTTTGAGTTAAGTAAAACTCACCAGTCTAAGCTTTGTCTGTGGAGTCTCTTCTTTTGGTTGCCAACTATGAGCCAAGTTGGTAACAGCCCCTTTCACAGAACTCTTTAAATTGGGATTAAGGCGTCTTTTAGCCTTCTATATCTGTCTGTGAAAGGACCGATGCGTTGAGGGAGGTAAAAGTCAGCCTGCGTCTGTTACGCCCCTGACTCGTCAAGCGAGGCTTGCTGATTGAGGGAATGATGTAGTAATGATGTATGGTTTGTGCGACCAGCCATTGTAGCTGAGTCAATTGTTGTTTATATCTGCGATATATTCCATTGTACAATCTCAAAACATGTTTTGTAGCATTTTTGAAATTAATTTTGTGTTCCAGGAGGGCTATTTATCTTCGGTTCCAAAATGTTGTAGCTGATGGAGCCTTAATTAGTCCGGCAAAAAGTATGGTTGGGTAGCTTCAGCATTCCAGCAAAACCTGCCTGACTATCGTGCTAGTAAGACGGGTTCAACTGCTGTCTCTCCCTCAGTTACACTAATGACGTTAAAAGTTGTGTTCACAGTTTTAACTGCATAAAAATATGATGCTAAGCTGTTGCTAAGTTGGTTTTAAGCCTTACTGTAGATTTGGCTGCGGGGAAAATCACTAAGTTTTATCAAATTTGTCTGAAAATTTCAGTGTTGTGTCTTTGATCTGCCACAGGGAGCTATCAGAGAACATATCACTCTCTGCAAATGAAGTGTGTCCCATACTAATGTGTTGTGGGTATTTTTTTTAAATACAAACTGTTATCTGATGTCTTTTTATATGTTTTTATTGACAGACTGCATTGTAAAATAAACTCCTTATGCACTCTTCGAGATAATAATAAGGGAATATTGATTTTTTTTTTTTTCTACTGGTGAGTAAAATTAAAGAGAACTTTTAGTTTTGTATTGTGCACACCCTTCTCATTTATACAGTTTTTACAGTAATTATGAATGTAACATAAATAGTGTTAATTTGTACAAAATTTTATTTTTGTCTTCATTCTCATTTGTTGTATGCTGCCTGACCATTGTGCTGGGGGAGCTGTGAGAGAGCGTGTCACTGCCTGCAAATTAGGTGTGCCCCATGCTGCCAGGCTGTAGGAATAAACCTATGCAGATCCTGATCCCTGGTGTGTCAGTTATTATTGAACCCATTAAAAAGCAGCACACAGTATAAAAGAAGTAAGATAAATAAAAACAGGACAGGTGTGATCAAATTAATTCATAGAAAATGCTATAAAATATGATAACATAAAAACTGAAATTAATAAGGTTATCTTTTCAATAAATACAATCAGATCATAATGTAGATTTGTTTTTTGTTTTTTTTTTTGTTTTTTTTACTGAGAGGTATTAAAATGTAAAAATTTCATACCAAACCACTCCTGTTACACGCAAATTCTGCTTTTAATTAAACCTTTTGGCCCTTACTCATTAACTGCAAAGGAATGAGAAAACACAACTTCCACGCTTCAATGTTGAGCAAAAACAGCAAAGTAGAGTATGATCATTAGGTTCCTACGACTTGAAAAGAAGAACCCTTTCCTGTCTCTGATGCCGGTTTCATCACCAAGGAGATTAATTTGCTGCTCATGGAGTTTTTAAATTATTATTCAAAGATTGTGTTCTTAAGTTTGTCACTCCCCTGCCTTCGGTAAAGAAAAAAAGAACCTGTTACCTGTTCAGACGAACTGTTGCATCAACCCAAAGTTTCTGAAGCTCTGAAAGCAAAGGCAAGTTCTATGTGCGACATTTCCAAAATGACTTGCTAGATTACTCGGCTTTCAGGTTAACCATAAATAATGACTTCTTTAATAGTTGCATTTTCCAAAAAAGACCACTGACAAGGATTAGTGTGAAGCAAGAATTTAGCACAAATAATGTGCTTTAGCAAACAGATACATGTATATAAAAAACAATTTTATTTGTCTCACATATTTCCCAATAAATGACTAAGCAGTCCAGTTAATTGCAAACTGACAAGAAACAAATAATAAATTGCCTCTGATGCTATGCACATCAAAATGCATGTATTGTTGCAGTAAAAACTTTGAAAGCCATTGACTAATGCGCCAAAAAATGTGACTCTGACTACTTTGAAGTCCTTGGGTTGCGGCCAGAGTGGAATTCATTTCAGACTCTGACTTTAGATCAATAAAATCTCTATGTATTATCTACACAAGACACGCAATAGTAGAAATTAATTCAAACCAGAGCCAGCTCTGTCAGTCAAAAGTCCTTTTGACACTCACTCTTAGATTCCAAAAGTAGAAAAATGCAGAAGCATGGCAAGATTCAGATATTAAATAACAGAAATTATGAAGAAGTTTGCATGTATCTTCACACATAGGCAATATTCCAAGGTCCTAAAAAATATTCCATAAAAAATGTTTGGTCATAGACTTATTGCAGTTTAAAGGGATATCCTTAGTTAGAAAACTTTTTAACAATTGAAATAAACTGAACTTATTAGAATTATTTATGACAAGGATCAAATTAGATTGTATATGCAACTGACTTTGAAGCAATCCATATGACTGGATTTAATGGATTAGCTATTTCTCTAAATAAACCATTTTTTTTTCTGAATTGAACTGCATTCAAACTACAGTCGTCAAACCAAAAGCAAAACATCCGTTAAACTGCTGACTGCAGTCTGTACCCAACCACAAAGCCCCTTCTCATTACCAACTATACTCAGTGGTACTCTGAGCAGACTGGCCAAAGGAGATAAAGTGACGCAAAATAAGCAGACTCAATTGACATCTACAACAAAATTTAGCAGATCATAATTCTATAGTTTTGCTATGTATCGAAATAAAAATAAAAATGAAAATATGGTACAGATAACACTATTATAGTTTTACTACTTAAAATGTTAAATTTTTTGTCATAGGAATAATTGTTTCTTTTCTGTTTAAAATCAAATCAATTAAATTAAATGAAACTGTGTGGGGTTTTTTTTACAAAAATATTGAATAAAGCAATTGCACAAAAATCACACTAGTACCAATATGCTGTTCTTCAACCTGAACAGCCATTGACTGTTAAGTGTTCTTAATTTTATCAGGTTGCAGTGACATTTTGATGAGGCAGCAGAAAAGATGCTGAATACAGCTTACACAACCTGTGTCAGTTCACTTGTGGGGAGCAAACAGGGAAAAAAATATATTAAAAAAGGATAATCTGGATTTTAGCACTCACCCTCATCTGTGTCGTCAGTGACAGGGGTCTTGCTGGACTGTCCAAGCCCCATGGCTTTCTGCTCCCCGTACAGATCGTCCTGCTCTTGCTCAACTCAGCCTAGTTTGGAGCAGCTCTCCTTCATAGCCTGGTCAACAACTCAGCTCACTGGGAGACTCATAGACTGGATCCCGTTTTTTGCTGACTTAAGTGCTTCTCTTAGGCCACACATCACTACATGCACATAAACACACACAAAAAGAGTAGAACTGGGGGCGTTGAACTATAAAAGCCACCAACACACACACTCACAGGGAGAACCCCCTACGTTTGCTGTCTGTCTTCACTGATGCTTTAGACAACTGCGGGCAGACGGACAACTCTTTTCAGCAGAGAGGAGGAAGAGGGTGGGTGATATGCTTGGAGCAATGATCCTCTGTTGACTGAGAGTCTAACCTGTGAGGGGAGGCAGGGGAAACATGTCACAAACAGCTGATTGGGTGGAGGCAGGACACAGAGAAGGAACAATAAGGAAATGGTACAATACCAATTTTCTGTAGACACTAAGACTTCAATGCTTTAAACGAGCTCAAACTTAGACAGGAGACAGCTTGACAGAAGCTCAACATTTCGTCTCCTTTACTTTCCATCTTTCCTTTGTCTGCCATCTATCAATTATTTAACTTCCATATTTTAATCAAAAGCCCATCCCAGAGGAGCACCGTCTGCAGAGCATGTGTGAATAATGGCAGAACCAGCTTTCCCATTAACAGCACACAATTGGAGGCTTTTGATTTACAACTTAGTACACTGTGAATGGAAATAATTCAGGCTTACCTCACAAAACTGGAGGCGTTATGATGAGATTTTGGTTTCATGGCCAGAAAGACCACTGGCACCTCTTACAGATCTTTTTATGCACTAGTTAAGGTACATCATTCCATCTTATCCTAAAATTCATCAGGACATTTTTCCTGGTAAATGTTTTCTGTTGCTTCACTTTAAGGTAAATAACAGCCTATTTAGTAGCATTAGTCACAAAGAGAAGTGACTGAACATTAGCATATCATGGTAGATGGTTTTGATTCCAACCTCTTGAAAGTTCTAAAGGGGTTCCACAAGGTTCAGTTCTTGGCCCAGTATTATTTTCTTTATACATAAATAGCTAAGGATTGTGAATTTAAAATTTGCACAATTGCGGTTTGTGTTTTACAGTTTTTAGTACTGTAATGGTCAACACATAGGAGAGATGTTTACTTTTAAATACATGATATATAACTACTGACTTTTAACTTGTCATGTAATGAGCATTTTTATGTTTCTTGAAAAAAATATTACAATCTTGTTAAGATTTTATGATAGAAATAGGTCTGGCTTTTAATTCACTTAAAATGGGAAAAACCAACCCTTTGCCTGTTGTTTACCGAGATAAACTGTGAAGGCATCTGCTTATGGTCTTTACATGTTGGATAGTGTAGTGTATATCATGATGTATTATCAGATGTATTACTTACTAAGGTTAGTAATAACCACCATAATTATTAATAACACCCATCATTTTCTACTTTTAACTAATTTAGACTGGTAAGTAAACAAGAAATCATCAGTTTTCTGTCGAATGACTTTCTAAAAATGAAGGTTCCAACTTTGGTTCTCAGCACCTGATGTATGGAACAAGTTGCATGTTTTTTTTTGTTTTTTTTTTTTTAAATATAATTCAATACTCTTTGAATTTTATTTATTTGAACTGCGTTGCAGCTACCTTGGTCGGGTCTATCCTGCAAACAAAATTTGCGGTCTGAAATGTAAAAAGCTTATTAAATAAAGGAAACTGAATTAAATTAGATGGGTTTATAATAAGGTAACCTGTCTATATTTCACCTGTAAATGTAAACTGACATCCAGAATGCGTCACCACTGCATGTCGAAACATCCTCTCTGAGTTAAATGAAATATTCAAAAACTAGTGCGGGACGCCGCAGTGCTGAGATCCCCGCAGAGGACACAGTGCTCGGACCCCCCTATCTGATCTGACGGTGAGAACATGCGCTGAATAGAAAGTATCCCGGGGCAGTAGTGGGGTGCACCTACCTCTTCAATAGTGACAGTTAGTTGAGCATGGCACCGTTCCCAGCCGAGCTTGCTGCAGAGAGCAACAGTCCAGCTGAACGCAGTAGTTGTATCCCGGACGTCGCCGCAACGGGACACCTGCCACCTGAAAAATGGGTCCGCGCAGCGGGACGTGACTCGCGGGATGCGGCGGCGGAGTGCAATGCGATATCTCGCGTATAGTCTCTGAAGGACAAAGGCTGCAGAAACTGGGATTTTTCAGGAGGAGAAGTGCGCCGCACGTTGCTCTGATGCGCGACTGACCTCCACATCGCAGCCTGAGTGAATGGGTTGGCCACCACCACAGCCGCGCGTCAACAGGGAGGCACGTTTCATTAGGCTCCCTGCTGGATCCCGCTGTGGCGACGGGGCTGAGGTTCCCCTGTGGGTGCTCCAAACACATCTCAACATGAGAAGACCCCCCAATGTGCTTCTTCAGAAATGTTATGTAAATTTCACCTAGTGATGATGTAACATGTCATTCTGAAAATGTCACAATTCATCACCTGAATTTATGATATAACCTTATGAGAAATTGTTTGGAGCAATAAATAAGTTCTAGGTTCTATTTAGACCTGATTTTAAAAATGATAAGTTATTTATATTCTTTATAAAGACAGGAACCCTAAAATTAAAATATTGCTCCACTTTATGTGGATCAAAGTATGTGTGCGGAAGATCCCTTTAGAACAGCGCCCCCTACAGCAAATACTGGGTTGCCAGCTCTCACATACGTGATGAAAAAGCATGCTGGTATAAAAGCTGGTAAATTTAAACTCCGTAGACAAAATACTTATACAAGAGCAATTCCATTCCTAAATGCTCTGTTGATCTTTTGTTATGAAAAATGTGAAATTAAACAGAGATGTCATAACAAAAGTAGAATACTCAGTCCTAACAGAAGAAAAAACTTGAAAATCCACTTTTTTCATTCATTTTTTTAGTAGATGAGCAACCATTGAAAGGTGTTTGACAGTCGCTTTCGTTTTATACCAAACATAGAATATCGCACATAAGCCGTAAGGTTCAGTTTTAGTCTCAACCGACCTTCTTCCACATGTTTACTGTGTCAGTAACATAAATTGCCAATAAAATCCAAGTTTGTGTTGTGTGGAATTTCAAGGGTTGTGGATATTTTTGCATTGCCATGTTTCTTCTGCATACCTTTGAAGCCAGAACTTTTCTTTGCTGCATCATAATTTGCAAAGTTTTGGGCCATTTGTTTAGCCCACCATCATCCATTAACTTATTCTTCCATTAACTACAAACTGTAAAACACATCCATCCATTAAAAGGACTGCACACTCACCTGGGTCCCCTGTTAATTCAGTGGGCCAAGGTCAGAAGGAGAATGGCTGAGTGGTGGGACTGGGGGATGAAAGATATGCTGACAGTGCACAGTGCAAGTTTTTTTTTTTCCTTCTTGCTGTTCAGTCAACCCAACGCACACTGTGTGTGTGTCATCCATCTTCATACAATGAACATCTCAGCATGCTATAAAAAGTGACAAGCATCAGTTAAAACCAAGCCAATCCCTTATTGGGCTTTTGGCAGCATCAGTAGGTGTGCTCCTCTTTTGGATGGGATGAGTGATGATTGTGTCATATCACACCTGCACAGTGACAAAAGGAAGATACTTAGCATGTGGGAGGCTTCAGTGTGTTCAAGTGCTGTCCTAGTTTTGTAAGTATATGTGATTTTTTTTTTTTGGCCTGTAAAGTGAAGCATTTGTTTATTAGATTTAGTTAATTTATTTTGGGTAACGACTTTCAAATATGAAAACTGAGCAAAAGCAGGCTCTGAAATGAAAGTTTCTTGAAAATCAGCCCCACCTAGTGGATGAAAGACAGAACAAAGTATGTCTCAGATAACAGCAGTACAGCTGGAGTTTATTTGGTATATAACCTTGAGGATATTGGCCTTTATTGTTAGAAAACGCAGGTATTGTTCAAAACGTTTTACTTTAAACACTGCAAATGCAGTCATGGTAAACAAAAAGTATATTTTAACATATACTGGAAGATATATTGAAAACAATTGGGTCTTTGACAGGCTCTAAAATAAATGAGGAAAAACAGATATTGAGAAGCTGTTATTAAAGATTAATCTAAACTCTGTAAAAAGAAAAAAAATATCAACCTCCAAAACCATTGTTAGCTTCAACATATGAAACTGTAAAGCACTTCGACTGCACAACAGTCATAAGAAACTGGATTTTCTGTCCTCTGTTCAGTGAGCTTCATTCACTTAGCATATTACAATAAACACAGTGTTGTCAAATATATTCAAAACTATAATTATTTTTTTAATACCATCCTGAGCTCAGGTCTTAAGACTGCTGATGTAAGGTAGTGTTGTGTTTGGAAGTAATAAAACAACATTCTTGATTGTAGCATTTGGTATTGTAGACACAATAGATGTTATAATTCATGATACAATATTTCACAAAACTGATCCAAAACACTTTGTTTTTTAGTGCCAAATTACAGCAAATGTTATCCAAAGGCAATTTTATAAGACAGTCGGGTCCAATTCCTGTCCAGCCTTAAAGAATCTGTCTAAATTTAGTTTCAATTATATTCATTCCAGTACAATCACATCACATAGTCAGATCAGTTAAATTAAAAACCTACAATCAAATTCAGTTCATCATATAATGCTTATAAGTAAAAGTTATCTGAGGTCTGACTGCATAAAGTTGTTGACTAATCTCTCATTTTGAGCAAGCATGTGGTGACCATGGGGAGGAACCATGTCCTTTAAACAGGAAGAAACCTCCCACAAAACCTGGCTCAGTATGAGTGAACCATATGAAAACAGAGGCTTTGTCTGTTTACTTCAAAAAGCAAAGATAATTTTTAAACTGGTTTCCTTAATATTTGTTCACAAAAATCACATGATAAATAACATGTCAGCATTTATGGTATGATGATCTGGATGAGAAGAATTTTAACAAGAAATTGTACTTCTTTCTTACTTGCTCTGTTTTGATTATAGCAGCATTTAAAATTGGGTTTACTATAACTGTGACAATGAAAGTTTACCTATAGTTAAGGTTTCTTCCATTGCCACAAAGCTGATTTTAAAATATCTCCCTGAGTTTCTCCAAGCCAAAATAAGTGCTTTCTTATCTTCCACAAAGAATCTTCAAATGCCATAGTGCTGCATAACATCTTTTGGAGTAAACAAAGAGGGCGTGTTAAAATCTGTTCTCCAGCATACGTGGCTAAATATGTGCATCGGTCAGTCAGAAAGAGACTCAGATAGCACAGATAGCAGGACTCGGTGCATCATGTCGATCTTGAAGAAACTTTTTCTTGTTTTATATGTGGTACCCATGGCACTAAGTTACCCTTTCTTCCCACCAACGTGCTACTCCAAGGCTCTCAACATGGCACGAGAACTCACCCAGATGGCAGCAGATTTGAAGATAGGCTATGAAACTGTAAGTCAGCTGCTGTGATTTTACCTGTCTTTGATTTGTGATTCACAACAGGCAGGGTTTTCATTTCTTTATTTTTTTTATTTAACCTTATAGCTTCTCCTTTTCCTCCAGGGTCGCTGTATGGCACACATGCCAGATCTTTATCTTGACATCCATGTAAGTATGATTTCCAAATTCTGTGAGATGTAATTTAAAATGTAATATTTTCAAATTTCTGCACAAATCCCTAAGTCAAGGTCTGTAGAACCTCTATTTTTGCTGATTATCTTCTCCGGATGAAGTTCTCTGATTGTTGCGACACTTCTGTGGTGTTTTGATTGCAAACCTCACCTCCTTCAACTCACGCATGAGGGGTCTTAATTGTTACTCATGACAGAACGCCTGTGTGATGTACAAAATGAGGGACTACATCTCCTCAGTGGAAGACCTCAGACGGCGGCGCTGTGGTTACACCAGAGAAATGAGGAAACTAGAAGTCACTCTGCGTCAGCTCTTTATTGTTATGGGAGAGAAATGTCATGGGGTAAGAAAAGTCATACTCCCTTAAAGTGTATAAACTGTTCTGTAATGTTGAATTTAAGCATCACTGATTATATCCACAGATGCATCTTATTTAATTAAAATATATACGATGGCAGATGAGCTGCTTTTGACATTAAATAACTCATTAAGAAAAAAAGCCTTTAATCTCACCTCAGATGCCCAATTTCTGCCTCAACAGCAACACTGGTGCACACACTCCAACCATCCAGGTTGCAGTAAGAGCACCCCAAAGTTTGTTCGCTGGCTGCAAAACTTAAAGAAAGAGGAAAAAGATCATCCCAGTGGCAGCTTTAATGAGCTCATGGTTGTGTGCAAATCAAAAGCTAGTTAATAATGAGGGGGAAAACAACAAGAAAAATGCAAATGGATGTCCTCAAAAGAACTCTGATCTGCCTTCCACCTTATGTGATGTTGCCAGAGGTACTTGTTTTTGAATTGAAAATGACTAGAACATTTGTTTTCTTAGGTGACAAGCTAGAGTTTGACTAATCTTAATGAAAACTCTGGCATGTAGCTTTAAGTAGTGTTTCAATCAGGTATTCTTCAAAGCCAGGTAGAGTCGGGAAGCTTGCTATTTTATTTTGAAAGTTCAGTCTCCTCTAATCTTTCTAAGCCATAACTTACTCCAATTTTGGAAGACTGCCATTTGGCTACGTCAGCAATGAGCCTATCTCCATAAGTAATTGAACTACATAAAATTGGAGTTAGACTGCCCGTTTAACTTTGCTAAGTTAAACAAGGCCCACGAAAAATAAGCAATGTAAAATACAGGTCAAAACACTGGAGTAAAATTTGAAAAACAGCTAAATGGCATGTATATAATACCAAAAATAGTGATAGGGCATTCCTGAAAAACAAGCAATAACTATGTAATACACTAACTATACAAAACAAAATAAGACATTTTGGCACATGTATATTGGCCAACAGTGAGTCCATAACTGAGCACATTTAAACATCTGCTTACCAACAATCAATGTCACTGCAGTGTGACTTGAGACAAAACATGGAAAACAGTCTGCAGTTTAGTGGGTCACTCAGTGGGTGCTCTGTCAGGATTAGGCACGGTTTATGATGCAGATTATGAAAACTGTGCTGTCCTGTGGGGATGTTTGATCCTGCTCATGTGATCAGAGGAGTCACACACATCTAGGTCTGCAGACGGTGTCCTTTAAAAGACAGGCATGACTTGTCTGTGCAGACTGGGGCATGGTGTGGAAAGCAGGTTTGCGGTAATTGAGGTTAATCACAGAAATACAGTAAACGGAGTGTAAGAGTCAAAGTGTCCCCTGTCAGGTTGTGTACAACCTTACATCAACTCCTATATCTCATCATGTTGGATGCAATTGCTTTAATGTTTAAAAAATACTATTAAAAAACTCATTCTTATCCCACAGTTGTCATTTAATATTTATATGTCATATATGTAATTATGTATACATGACCTCTTGTGTGTTTTAACAGGATCTGGTGTTTACAATCTATGACTGTGCTGCGCTGGAGCGTCCAAATAATCGATACTGAAATTCCACCATTCTTGCCTGTGCAAAGAGAGCTTAAAGAAGTGGAAATGACAAAGTTTTAATGTATTTCTCTTTACAGTGTGTGACATTATACAACACATGCTTTGTTTAAGGATTATTGATAAAACTGTGTCTTGCTTTTACATAAAAAATGACACTTTTCTTCTCCATACTGATACAATATTTAAGATAACATAAAGCAAAAAGTGTAGAGTGTAGAGAAAGTGTATTTAGGTGTTCTTTTGGAAGTGCCTTGCAAAAAACATTCATACCCTTTACTCTTTTTTTTCCTCATTTTGTCATTTGAAGCATCTAACCTTAACATATTTCATTGAGATTGTGCAATGGAAAGAAAAGCATGCACAGTTTTTGACATTTTTTACCATGAAAATCTAAAAATTGGATTTGCATTCAGCCTTTTTTCTGATCTTCAGCTCCATCAAATAATACAGAAAGAGTTAGTGTACATCAGTTTTCATCTCTTGTCAGTGAGACTTAATAGTATCCAGCCCTGGCTGTATATTTAGGATCATTGTTCTGCTTAAAGTTAAATGTGTTCCAGGATTGTCCTTCATTTAGCTCTCTTCAATGCTGACCAGCTTCTCTGTTGCTGCCAAAGAAAAGCATTTACACAATGTGATTCTATCATCATCATGTTTCACTCTCAGAGTAGTGTGTTCGGAGTTATGTGCAATGTTATTATTCACCTTTCACAGCTTTTTTTTTTTTTTTTTTTTTTTTTTTTTTTTTTTTTTTTTTCAAAGTATGGCAAAAAAAAAAAAATCAGTTTTGGTCTCATCTCCTCGGAACACTTACTTCAGCATGTTTGTCATGTCTCCTACATTACTTGGATAGGCTTTAATGATTAAAGACTTTTCATGGCAGCCTCTTAGGAATGACTTTTTCCTGACTCACTTTCGTGAAGGCCACATTTGTGGAATGCATGAGTAACAGTTGTGTTCACGGATTCCCTCATCTGAGATTCCTTCATTCTCCCCACCTCTTCCAGAGTTCCCATGAACCTCTTGGATGCTTCTCTGATTAAAGTCTTCCCTTATCCAACCTGACTCAGTTTAGGCAGACAACCATATATTGGTTGGCTGGCATTGTGCCACATTCTTTCTGTCTTTGGATATCTTTGGATAGAAAGAATGTGGCAGAATATCTATCTTTAGATTCACTGAACCCTGTTTTGTGCATTGCTTAAAGCAGAAATTAGATGAGTTCTGAAAAAAAAAACCCTGGTTGCACTGAGTAACAGAGGTGGACAAAAATGCTTGCCACATTTTTTAGATTTTTTTTTTTTTTTTTTTTTTTGAAAATGTGCAAAAGTGATACTAAAACTTCTGCAAAGCATTGTAACAACAGTTTCTATAGGAATGTGCCAAGGTACAGAAAATGAGAGTTTCCTGGAAGATAATAAAGTTGTTTTTGATATCCTTTCTATTCTTTCCTTTTATTATTATTTTTAATCATCACAGGATCTGTCAGAATTTGAAAATGCCACGAGGCATTTATGAGGTCGAGCTGATGTCACAGAAGCTGAACAAAGTAAACATGTGTGTAATGGTGGCAAGTGATTAGTGTGGGCACATTAGTGGAAACCTCTGTGGGCCAGACTGAACTTGCATGAGCTTGTTTCTTCACTCTAGGCTATTGTCTCCAGAGCAGTACAGAAGATATCATGAGGCTAGAAGAGTGAAATCAATCGATGTATGATCAAAGTAAACCACTAGAGGTGCTGTTTATACACAACAGCTCAATTTATGTTTCCCAACTCATTTAAACTACTTGGCTTATATATCTCCAATTCACGGCAAATGCTGTTTTGAAGCACTTTCCAAAAGAAAACAAGAATATGCTACAAAAAAATACTTGTAGTTACATGCTGTATTTAAATCTGAAGTTAAATCTGCTCACAATAAATGTTACTAATGTAAATCCTCAGTAATACTGTTCCCAAACTACTACAATGATTTACAAGTTGCATTGTAGAAAATTTATACAAATTTAAAGAGGAAAGGATTTTGACAAAGATGACAAACAATAAAGGCAATATAAGTTTGTTTAGCACCATAGTGCCATTCATACACAAGGTAAATCAAACCTTATTACATTAAAAAAAACAAAGATAAAAGAATAAATGCATTTAAGAATATTATCAAAATTTAAGTATCACATAAAAAGAAAGAAACAATAAAAAGCTATTTTAAAACAAAATTTGATGTTAAGACCAGACAACAATGCGCTGATAAAATAATCATTGACCTTTAAGGATACGCTGTGGTAAACAGTAATCACTTCCACCCTGATTTAAAAGAGCAACCAGTTTCTGGACATCTCGTGTCATTTTTATTCAGAGCTGAGGAACATAGAAACTAAAATGTTGTTTAGTTACAGTCCTGGCTCCACAGACACACCTGGTCTCTGATAAACTGACGGGTCTAGGTGGTTTCTACATCACAAGCAACTCTGATATGGATTTGGGCCCAAGACTGATTAATAGCAAGATTTTAAACTCCATCCTTCAACAAACAGGTAGCTCGTGCATAGAGACTGGAAAAGACAGTGTTACGATAGTCTTCCAGACTGAAAATACAACATAATATTGTTATCAACACACTGACACAGTAACTGTAAAGGACTGTGGTCATGTGGTGACTCAGAAATGAAAATATAAATGTGTCATCAGAATACACAGGGTGAGAGATGTAGTAGTACATAATCTGAGACAGGGGGTGCAACTACAGTTTGACTAAAATGGCCCTAGAATAGAACCTTGAGGAATCCAGCATACAACAGATGAGTCTGATATAGTGCCTGAGTTTCATGGCATGTTTTGTTGTTCTTTTACCAGGTTTTAGGAAAATGTACCAAGGAATAGTTGGAATCACTGTATATTAAAGGATCCTTCAGACTTGGAAGTGCCCTAGAGGAAGAAAAAAAGTGTATTCTTATTTCAGATAACACAAATGTGCCTTCATCATTTGATGCATTTAATGGAGGAAGAATAAAATCAGATTTTAAAAAGTATTAAAATGTGGGCAGAGAAAGGCTCTAGAATCACGATCAAACCTTGTGTTACAGAGAGTACAAAGAATTTGGAAAATTTTTGCTCAGATGGACAGAGAAAAAAAGACAACAAAAATGGCACAGTGCCATAAAGCTGTTCTCAATCTAAAGAAATATGCAGAAAAAAATGAATAAATAAAATAAAAGCCACACATCAAAACCGCTAGGGATGAAAAGGTAGAAGCATCTTGAATTTCATGTTGTCACATGAGTGATATCATCGTTTTATAATTTGTGTGTCCAAAATCTCAAACATTCTTTGCTGCTGCCGCCACTGTCACAACAGTAATGAGTGTTTTTGTCTGTCTAATTAAATGACTCCTGCCATTAGTTGAAAAGATGTAAAACTCCCAGTAATGTCCAGGCATTCGAGTTGGCCAATTATTTGGATGCTTTTCTCGGTGAAACCTCATTGTTCACCAAAAGCTTTTAGATCATGAATGGAACCTCATCAAACAAATATACTTACTCTGTGTTAGAGCCTCATGAAACAAAGTTTTTGGTTATTATGAGACCATATTAGTAGGAACCATAAGAGATTAGACTCACCCATGTGTGTGTTATCAGAAAAATGTCACGCACAAAGGGAAAGCCTTGTGCTGCTAGCATCAATGTTTGTGATGTATTATCCTCACTTTAGCTAAAAGCAGCCTTGGATCTGAACATCAGGCACATAATGTCAGCTTTGCTAAATCATGAATTTCATTTGATTACTCTGACAGTGTTCAATCTTCCCAAGAGTGGCCGGTCTACCAAAATTATTCCAAAAGTGCATTGACCACTCAATCAGAAGGTCACAAGAGAACTCTGAACACCGAAAGTACCACAGGCCTCACCAAGTTCAGTTAAGGTTAGTGTTCATGATTCAAAAACAAGAAAGAGACTGAGAAAAAGTGGCATCCATGAGACGGGTCTATAGGCCACCTGCCCAGAGTGTACCCCCCTCACTGCCAAATGTCTGCTGCAGGCAGGAAATACTTAAATCAAGGTGTACTGAGCTATTGGAGTTAAAAATGCTGTAATGATTCAGAAGCCTCAATAAATTATTTTTTTTCAAGTTCATGCTCAAAGTTTTAATGTTCATCAAACTATATATTTTTATAAGTTTCTGATTTATGTTCACTGCCTTGTCTTTTCCTTTTTGGGAGCGTCGTAAACAAGACAATGAGAAAAAAAATGTAGCCAAAATTTTTAAGTGAGATAAAAAAAATATTTACTTTACGATGATGCAGGTTGATGTAAAAAAAAAAAAATAATAATAATAATCCAAAACATATGGGTTAGTTATGATGTTAAATTTAAAGACGCTGCGTCTGTTATTAAATGATTAAGAAAACAAAGCGTAATTCACTTTTCTGCCTCTTTAGGATTTAGAAGCTCGTTACGAAGAAAACTCCACCAGATAGAGCTGTTTCACCGTATGTGCAAGTGACAAGGAAGCTTGCTGAACTGCGGCAGTTTGAAATGAGAAGTGATAAGAAAATAGATGACGAAATATAAGTGCTGAATCAAGCATGTGAAGCATGTGTAATAACGTATCCCGCCAATTTTACCAATTTCGCTTCTCTAAATACAAAGCAAAATGTATATTTGAGCATTCGAGCTTTAATATGGGTATTAGATATGAATGATATATATAAAGACCTATATATAGATTTATTTTGTAAAACAGCAGCGTTTTGGTCTCGAGAATAATAAATAAATAAATAAATAAACACGTGCATCGCTGTCAAATACATGGTTACAGACATTGATGGGAAAGGCTGCGTGAATCAACCCGGATATGAAGTCTTTTGACCGCCTCTATGCCACATTAAGAACGGCTTGAGGAACTACATTTCCATGACGCCACTGAGAGGGCTGTTGCGAAATAAGGTGGGGCTTCGTGTCTCAGTTTGAATCAACAAGTTGCCCAGACAGCGAGACAGGCATAGATAGACAGAGAAACACATCAGCAGCGGCAGGTGGTAACTTGCGCGTCCCGTTCTTTGATCGCAGCTTGTTAGGCGAATTATTGCCATGTTTTTTCCTTAGAACTTGCTGAGCCCCGGGGGTGAAATGGATGGAGTAGAATAACTTTCTGAAAAAGTACTTGGTTCTTTTTTTCCCCCCTTCTTCTTAAGCAGGCGAGTAGTGAAGTCGCTATTTTTTTATTTTATTTTATTTTATTTTTTTTTAGCGTATTTGCGTGGTAATTCTCTCTGAGTAGAGATCATTGTCATCTAACGTAGTCTCTGCTTTATCCTTTTATTTTTATAATTTATTTCACTTTAAAGGCGTCACACTGTTAATTATGGCATTCGCAAAGTTTAGTAAAATTCTTCGTCTGCCTGAGCTGAAAAAGAAACTCAAACAGTATGAGCATGTCAACCGAGACATCAACCCTAATGACATATGGGACATAGTTGGAGAGCTGGGAGACGGTGCATTTGGGAAGGTTTACAAGGTAAGACTCGCTGTAAACACGTGAGTGTTATTCCCTTTGTTCATAGTTTTTTTTTGTTTGTTTTGTTTTTTGTTTTTTAAAATCCTATCAATCTGTACTTTTCTCTGAAATTCAGGTTATTTTACAACATAAATTAATGTTAGATGTAACATGATTGATTAATTGTTATGTGGGAGTTTTTTGGGGTGTGGTGGACTTCCTCCTACAACATGTGAAATGATTCACCCTTCAAACACTTTTTTTTTTTTTTTTTTAATGCACAAGTATATAAAGTATGTTGTTGGTCACTCAGCTTTTAAGTAGCTGTATCCACATGAACAGAACAGATGGATCTAAGTACTTTAGAGTATCATTTAAAAGTTAATTTGCTTCAGCAATTCAATTCCTCAAGTTGTGCTCATAAAGATTCATTTCACACAGAGTGACAAATTATATTTGAAGTGTCTATATCTGTTGATTTTGATGGTTGTGGATGACATCTCATTTCAATTTCATTAGAATATTACATAAGACCAGAAAACAATGTTTTAATGCATACATGTTATGGCAAACACAACCACTGCGAAGACTGTTCACTTGACAGTTTTCCAGCACATAAGGAGGGTGATCCACAAAAGGTAACTGTTGAAGAGCTGGTTTGTTCAGAGTGCTGCATAGTAATGGAAGGTTGAGTGTGGAACAAAAAGGTGGTTTGGGGGAAATTTAGAAAGACATCTTTTGCATTATTTTTGTCAAGCCCACTCCTGAACCAGAGACAAGAAATGTCAAAGATGTCTTACCAGGGCTCGGGGGAAAATAAGTGAAATAATCCTCAGTTGTTCAAAGTCCTAATTTCAGATGAAAGCAAATTATGTATTTTGTTTCAAAATCAATTTCCCAGAGTTTTGGAAGACAAGTGGAGAAGCACCATATCCAAGTTGTTTGAGGTTTAGTATGAAGTTTGTAAAATCAGTGATTATTTGGGGAGCCATCTCATTTGCTGGTGTTGGTCCACTTTGTTCTAACAAGTCTAACTTCTGCACAGCCTTATACCAGTTATTTTTTTTAGAAAACTTCACACTCCTCATTACTGACAGGCCCTATGAATTCACTGATTTAGTTTTTTTGTTACAGTAGGGACTTGGCACCTGCTAACAGTGCCAATACCTGCTTTAATGACCATGGTATCTCTATGGTTGATTGGCCAGCAAACATGCCTGACTTAAAGCTCAGAGAGAATCTATGGAGTCTTGTCAAGAGAAGGAGGTGCACCAGAGCTAGCTAGCAGTGCAGACCAGCTGAAGGGTGCTATTAAATCAGCCTGGGTTTCCTGTAACATCTCAGCAGGGCCACAAGCTGTGTGTGTATTTTTTATTAACTGCAATCTGTAATCATCAAAAATTAGCATAAATAATTACTTGAAGCACATCACTCTGTGTTTAATCAATCAATACATCATAAAGCTTTTTTTTAATCTATCTATCTACAAATTAGTTTTTCTTGTGAGGCACCTGTATTCATCCTTTTTTTATACTCCAAGTCATTTCTGTGGCTCTACAATACAAGTCAGCCCAACTGGACTGTGAAAGCCCTTTTCATTAGTTCTGTGTTGCCTTCCAGACCTTGGTAACTGGCGGACTTTTGGCTCAGAAAACTTATTTAATCTTGACCTGCTGGCGTGTCAGTTCGCCTCTGTGAAACAGGGCACAGGCTCTCTGTGTCTGCACAGCCCAGTGGAGCACAGTGAATGCCTTTGACACAGTGGAGGCCGTGTTGGAGAAGCAGTGCTTTGGAGGAATTCTGCAATGACTAGAAAAGGCACTTTTTTTTTTTTGTAAGAAAGGAAACACTATGTTTTGGATATTTAGTTTTTGCTGGAAAGGGCGTATGAATTGGGAAAGGTGTGAGGAAGTTAACTGTTCAAACATTTGGCTTTTTAAAAAAAAAAAAAACAAAAAAAAAACTTTTGAGGCACAAAGACCTGGTTTTAGGGTAATGTTTGTTTGAGAAAACTGATTACAAGCTATCTTAAGCCTTTAAAGTTTGGTGTACAAGCTGATAGCCATTCTTTGAGTTGTCAGTGCTAAAACCTGCCAAAAAGTTCCAAGACTAACTCATTTTAGGGAGATTAAAGTGCCACTCTGAAATCTCTCCCTAATGTTTGCTTTCCCCATTCCAATTACAATCCTATTCTTTGGCTTCTGTTTGCTATCACTGGGTGGATTTCCAAGTGACAACATCTTCACACCTGCAACTATCAAATGCACTGAGTGCTGGGGGCAGAGTCGCTGAGCAGATGATGGCCAGACAGGAAGTCGTGGGACAATTGCTGTGTCTCAGGGACTGATAACTTCCTGTTGCTGCTCCCAAATCTCAGAATTCTCAGATCATGTGTGGGAGGGGGAGGCCATAGTTGGTGAATTGCACATGCTTTTTGTTATAAACGGTGATAGAGGAAGCCTGGGCGACGAGGTGGAGGATTGGTTTTCTCATTTACAAATCAGATTGCTTGGGGTGGGAGTAAGGAAAAGGTTAGTGTGACTTGTGCTGCTAAAGGCACAGATCTTTTGTCACTAAGACTAAGCAGACCTTTTTAACAGCATAACGTGGTTGAGAGTACAGAGTAGTCCTGACACAGGTTCTTGAAAAGTTAATGTCACAACTGGAGATACAAAAGCTGACTTTCTGAAGATGAGAAATTAAGTAGAGTCTGCAGCAACATGTTTAAAATGTAAATACTCTATCAGTTTTCACACAAGTATTTCTGAAAGTTTATCACATAAGTGCGACTTTTGTTTTCTTTCATTAGAACCACTGTTCTAATGTTACAGGTCAAGAGAACTGTTTGAGTAACTAAAAGCCTTTTTTTCTGCAGCCATCTTAGTTTAACACAATAGCACAATATATGTGATCAAGCATCTGTGTTTGGCTGCAGTTTATAAGAGATATTCACAAAAAATGTCTGGATAGTTACTGATTGTGTAAAGGTCTGCTCTGCTGATAGTAAAATTCTGCTAATTTAAATTTCTTAGTAAGAACTAAATACTTAAAACAACAACAACAAAAAAAAAAACTTTTTACTAAAATTCACAATTCCCATGTCTTTACAACAAAAGCCTAAAGTAAAATACAAAAGCACTTCTTCAGAAACACCCCATAGTTACAGTGAAGAGTGTGAAATCCTCCAGGTTATGGAACAGCATTAGCTGTACAAATAAAACTTAACTAAAAAAGATTTATAACATTAAAAATAAAAACGTAGCTCACTAGTCATGTAATTAAATAAAACTAGTTGTCATGAATAACATCATGATGTTATTTAAATAATGTTTAAGAAATATGCAGATGGTGTTGTTATAGGCTGGAAGTCATTCACAGTGAGGTAACCTAGCAGCAAAAACTGAGTATATATTAAATATTAAACAAATTTGAAAACTGCCTATTATTAGAGCTGCAGTATGTAACTTTTGTAAAAACATGTTTTTTGCATATTTGTTAAAACTGCCACCATGTCGTGACAGTATGGTATGAAACAGATAATCTGTGAAAAGATCAAGCTCCTCCACGTCCTCCCTGAGGTACTATTGCTGTCTAAAGAAATGCACCACTCCTGACCAAAAACAACCAATCAGATCCAAGGTATAGGTGCTGCTAATCAACTTTGTGCATGCGCTGCTAAATGTGCTAATGATGAAAAAACAACTTACCATTCCAGGAAAACTGTTTATCTGTCGTCATTGGTGGCCATGCTAACTGGCCTTAGCATTTGTGGCAGGCTATGTTGTAGTGAACCAGCTCTAAGGTCACAGAGAGCAAGGGGGAGTGTGTGAGCAAGAGTGATTGACAGTGCTAAGACCCTCCTCCTGGCTGTGATTGGTTGTTTCTGACTTAGTGATGTATTTTTGCAGTTAGTACTGGGAGCACTGGGCAAAGGCAGAGGAGCTTGATTTTTTTTTTTTTTTCACAGATTATCTGTCTTATATTATCCTGTCATGACATAATAATAATTTTAGGAAATATGTAAAAAACATATTTTTCATAAAAGTTACATACTGCAGCTTTAAGTAATGTGAAATAGCATTACTCAGCATTTGCCGTTTGCGGATGTTGGAACACTGAGCTACTAGTTGTTTGGCAGTTAGTGTTGAATGCACTAAATGCACTCAGCATTTAGATTGGTGTGTATTCATGAGAAATATTGTTTTGGTAAGGTTGCCAAGCATAAACCTATGGTTACAATGATGATGGTACATAAACTGAGAAAAGTTAAGTAGAAAAAATTGACTTCTCTAAATAGTCATTAAAGATATTAAACTATTAAGATTCTTTCAAAAGAAATGTGACCAACTTAATATTTGAGAGAACAAAAACTTGATTGATCTGCCTCCACATTAATTTATTTATTTTGGTCATTTATTATAACTATTAAGAACCCAAATCAGCCTCTCTGCCATGAGTAATTCTTAATCATTTGTATTCGAACCAGAAATGACGTCACACTGTGTATGACAGAGCAGTTGGTGTTACACAGCACTACAGTTGAATAGAATTTCAGTATTAACTGAAAAAAACAAAGACCAAATGTTTATAAAGCTGACAATGACATTTTTAGCACCTTATATTAGCAAAGAGTGTGATTAGCATGGCTAGTTTGCTTTGCATTGCTAAGTGTAAACAGTTTCTGTGTGTATCCCTCAAAAGTTACATTGATGATTTACTGTGAGATTTTTAAAGGATTGCCAATATTTCCTATTCCAGTATGCCCTAAGACATAATTGGGAATAGGTTTCTGGCATTTCCTGAATTCTCACTCCTTGTTTAAAAGTAGCAGCTTGAAGCAAAATCTGACATTCCATCCATATAAAGTTTCCTTTCTAGATGCTTCTTCACACCTTTGCCACTTTTGCTGACCTCATTTTTAAATGCCTCACTGATAAGGAAAATTTCCAACAGAACCTTTTTTCGTCTGTAACAACTTATTCACCGAAGATTGTCACTGTTAGTATGACCTGGTCGTGCTTTAGGTATGATGTGTTCTATTTGTTGGTGTCCAGCCATGTGGAAAGCTGTAGGTCAATGCAAACAGAAACTGCAAATTGACCATTGCTAACCTAAGCTATCGTTAATAGAGTTGTGGAAGCAATTAGTGGTGAAAGTAATTGAAGATACTGCTGTTTATGGCGTTTGTCTTCCATCATTAGCATAATAATACTACTACTACAGCAGAGTAACAGTGCTGAAGTTTGCCTTTTTTTGCCAACTGATAAAAAAATCAACCACTATCCCCCACTGTGGGTTATTGTCTAACCTGCCTGGGATATATCTCTCACTACCCTGTGCTTTTTGGATCACATAGTCCTCATACTTAAAAGGGAATGCTTCCTTCTGAGCGTCCTTTCCTTAGTTGTCCTGTGTACTTCTGTCAAAAATTATAATTTTCTTTCAGTTTTGTTGCTGATCAGATGCCATATTTTCCATTTCTTTGTTGCTATGATCACTTATTCTTTTTTTCCTCATAGTTCCTGTTACTACAGGAACACATTTGTTGAAAATGTGCCTTTATGCGTGCTTTTTCACACAGTTTTGGAGCTAAAATCAGGTTTAATCTGTTCACATATGTAACACTGCCAGAATTCAACTTTGTTCCATCAGTTAACGTTCTGTCTTAATATTTCCAATGTGTCTTTCACACATTGGAAATATTATGTGCACAGCCGGCAAATTTAGATGGCCATAAGTCAGGCATGAAACAGAGGAGTTATACGCTTCTTCTCACTAATTAATGAGCCACGTGCTGCTGAGCACACTACCCTGCTGCTGCTGCTGCTGTTGGTGAAACGTATCCATAGACACGCCTGCAGGATGTCAGGATACGCTTCTGTCAAATTCCCACTGTCCCTCTGGTTCTGAAGTGTAGGAACAGAGTGTGCCAAATCTGAGCTTTAACTTCGTTTCTGGTGTCTACAACCTGGGACTAAAAAGCTAGACTCTGCTAATTCAGATGCAAACACTCATTGATAAATAACTCTGCTTTTATGCCTATTTTAACAAATAAAGCTACACTTCTTTACATTATGTTAAAGTGGTGGTGGTTGATATGGCAAAAATACCATATGCACATTATTACATTAAAATTATAGTCATTATTTTATCATATTTCCCCTTTGAAAAAACATCACTCTTAAAAGAGAAACCTAAAGCACACTCAAATCAGAGCACCTCCAAAGCTTCACCTCTTGTCAGGTGTTCCTGGTCTGGAGTGGTCAGTATCTACCAAAATGTCCCAAAGAAGGAACAGTGAAGAACCTGAGAAAAAGGATCTTGGGCAGATTGTTGATCCACATGGCGGTACAAAAGTTGGCCTTTATGGTTTAATCTGACAGTTGAGCTGCTTAATGAAACTGTGGCAAAATATACAGTCCACTCGTGCATTTGGGCCTCCATAACTGCTTCAAAGTTAAGTTTATAAAGATGAAGAAAAAGAAGGAAAACAAAAATGATCCACCTGCACAAAAATGTGAAATGACAGTGAATCTGCTGATACTTTGCCAGTAGATTTGCAGAGGGATTGTGATATTTTGTGCTTGCCACCATGTTACAATCCTTTTATTACCTAATATTATCCAGAGATGCACTAAGAGATCTGCTAGTGACAAGATTTTTTTTTTTTTTTTTTTTTTTTTTTTTTTTTTTTTTTTTTTGCTTGGTTCCCTGTGACTGGTGATCAGCCAATTGGATACTCAAAAATCAAATCTTTCAGATCATCCCGAACACTCCATACTAAGTACTGCCACATCATGTTAACAGCTCTTCTGGGCATGTACACTTTTACATGCCCAGAAGATACTGTTTGAAGAGGACTGTTAACTACTTTCTGGGTCAATAAGATGTTGAAAAGAAATTAAAAATGAGGTCAGCAGAAGCATGCCTGAAGTAAAAAGATATTTGAAAGAAAACTGCATTTTCTATAGCGTGTTGCTGTTCATTCAGACTGCAAAGGAATGAGGGAGTGCAAGCCTTTCAGCAGTAGGAAGACTGAACAAAGAGCGGAACAATTACTTTGTTTTATCCTTTTTAGAATTCAGGCACAGTCTGTCATTAATGTTGAATTTGGAAGTGTTTGTAGCCTTTTGGAAAATAACGCAAGAATCTGTTATTAAAAATCTCTTTTGACAGGAAGGCTAGAAAAAAAAGTTGATTGCTGTTCTTGCCTAAAGAGGAAGTGCTATTCCAAAAACCTCTAATTGAGCACAAAATCCACTGGTGTGTCTCTAATATCATTATATACCTCACTCCTACATTAAAGTCAGAGTTTTTTTTTTTTGGTTTTTTTTTTTTTGTTTGTTTGTTTTTTTTTAATAATAAGAAGGAAAGTGTTATCATTGTGATTGCTGTCTATTCTTCAATTTTTTTTTATCTTTGTCATTTATCAGGCGGATATTGTAGGAAACCTGGAGCTCATCAAGACATTGTTTGGTTTTGTTAACTTGGATAACCTTTCATTTAGACAGTACAACATGAAAGACTTTAGAGAAAATGGGTATTTACTGATTATATCTGCTATAAAGTGAAAGAGAAACCAAACTGGGTGAGAAGGAGGGGGAGGGGGGGCAGATTTCGACATTCTGTTTTTATAAAGCTTTTGATACTTCTGAAAATGACAGTACCATTTAAGTGGTTGTGAGGCTCTTCGCTGCTGTTGAAATTTTGGGCTTTTCTTAGCCTAATCTCAGTGGAGCAGCAGAATTTATACAGACTGATAAGAACCAAGCTGCGTGGGTGGGGTGTCAGCATGATGGAAACCCTCCAACTGCCATGTGATCACATTATTAAGGTGTTTGAAAAGCAACTTTCCATCCATTTCTGGTATTTTAGTCTTATAGCAAGGAAGCTGTAGGTTAAAGACAGTTTGAAGATTAGCTTGATATACGTTTTAACACAAACAGGTTCTTGGGTTTTGTTGTAACATATTTTTAGATTCTTTTCACCCCACATTGTCATCATGCCAGTTTCTTGTCAGATGGTTTAACTGACCAATCTTGCTTTACCTGTCTGAGGTTGAGTTTTTGTTGCACACTCTAAATATGAGCTTGTAATTACTCCAGTGTTTCACTCTTTATGTGGGCTGTGAGCAGGAAGTTTTGCTCATCTGTCATGAGATTTATGGTTTTAGAACCACACGGTGTGA
The DNA here is from genome assembly GCA_014839685.1 of Anableps anableps. Classification (NCBI taxonomy): domain Eukaryota; kingdom Metazoa; phylum Chordata; class Actinopteri; order Cyprinodontiformes; family Anablepidae; genus Anableps; species Anableps anableps. Next base: position 24,371,289 of record CM026078.1, on the reverse strand, counting down.
TGACAGATTAAAATACAGCTGTAGTTTCCTTTAAGGTAGCTAACAAAGTATCACCATTTCTCTGCTTTGTTGACCTGATTTGTTTTGTTTTTGTGACTTGCTGTGTCAAGGTTCACTGTGGGGCATTTTTAAAACACTGATCAAAACTTTCACACCCTGAAGAGACCTATTGCTTAATTTCAGGGTGTGTGTTTGGTGTAGGCCTGAGCCTCACAATGTGACATGTTTCACACCCAGGACTTCTGTGAAAGCAAAAAAAAAAAAAAAAAAAAAAAAAAAAAAAAAAAGTGTTCCGATGTAGTCAGCAGCTTGAGAAAGAGAGGAAGAATCTTGTTCCTGTCGCAGAAGAAATATGTGAAACTGCTTTTGTGCACTTTAAGCTGTAAGAGTGACATTTTCTTAAAGAGCCATAGCAACAGGACTGACTTTGTTTTTTAAGGTTGGGGTTAGCCTTGAGAACCGGCATTAAGATTGTGTTTACTCTTACATCTCAATGTGAAAGTTAAGTGGTGGCTTGAAAGTCCTAAAGCAATATTTGTTTCCTGCAAATTACATCTTCAGTAAACAAACTGTTAAATTAAGGTTTAGATGTACAATCCCCTTTGCTAAAGAAAGGGAAAAAAAGCAAACAAATTTTATATTTTAGTGTATTAGCATAAATTTTAAAAAGGAAACTTTAGAAAATCCAACTTTTTAATTTGATTGTATTTATAGGGAAATGGAAATATTTCATTTAAAACCACTGGTGCCTTGATAATTGGAAAGCTTAACAATTCCTATAAATAAATGCAACTGAAACATGTTTGTAATATAATCTTTACTTTTTAAAGTTGTTCTGTGTTTCTAGGTACTTGAACTAATAATATAACTTAACAAAGATCCATTTTCTTGGTCACTCTTCAAAATGGGAAATGCAAGAGAGTCATTCATGTAAGGCTGAAGTGTGTTGATCTTCATAAGTTGGAAAATGGTAACAAATAAATGGCTACTTGCCTCTACTTGCCCGTATCTACAGTCAGAGCAATAGTATCATAGCATGGTGTCATGAGTGTCAGTAGCACTCTGTCTGCCACTGGCTGGCAAAACAAGCTTCACTAAAGTAGAGTGTGAAACTCAAGTAAGTGAATGTAAGCAATCAAAACACCAACACATTGCTTTGTGCATCAATATAAACTAAGCTTTGGAAGAAACCAAGTGTTCAGTTTTTAGACTTGGCACCAAGACATCATACCAACAAAGCGATGGGAGTCTTTAGATCACAACTGCATTTGGTGTCTGCATTTTATTACAAGTATGTGTTTTTAAAATATTCATAAATCTGTTTAATTTAGATGTTTATTTGGATAGTAAGTCCTGAACTGTTTGCAGGGTCCCTAATGTAATGACTGTAAGTGGATCAGGAGCTGGTAGCCACTCCTGTCTACCCACACACAGTAACTTCCCAGCGAACCAGACCCATAATCACAGCATGTGGAGTTTGTTGGGAATTTTCTGCTCAAAATGTGTTTTGTTAATTGACTAAATAGGCTATAAAATAGCCACTCATCTTAATTTTGATTGATTATGTTCTCACGAACAAACGAGTCCTCAGAGTCCAAAAAAGCTATTTCTTTGTATGTCCCAATAAATTAAGTGTAATATCTGACAACTTATCTACTCTCATGGTCTCTTGAGTGATAAAGTTCCCTGTGGTTTACAAACAGATAAAATTTCAACAGTAAAAAGTTTGTTTTTTTTTAAATAAACATTGTATTTGCTTTAATTTTGTTCTTACAGCTAATATCAAAGGCTGTCCTGGTTTCTGCCAACCAGTTTAGTGCACATGTGTGGATATTTGGTAGTATAGTAAAGGGGGTTTAAAAAAAAAAAAAAAAAAAAAATCTCCAAATCTCTATCTTGGTAAACTGCAGGACAAAATGGCAACTTGGGGTCAGCAGTTTTCCATAACAGTTTCTTTTGAAACTTTTACACACATCTTCAAAGTGCTGTATCTTTAACAATGCTCTTAGCTCTTGAGCAACGGTGTTAATGACCTAAAAAAAAATTAAAGGAAGTTGTTGAGAGTTGTTACTTCTGCTTAGACAGTTTTCCCAATCCCACATATATAATGTCAAGTAAATCATTAAAATAGTAGAATACTTGTTGCATGTATCTTTTCTAAGTATTGTGCCATATTATAGTGAGTTTTAAAAATCATAAATTTTTTCTATTAAATAGAAAAAATTCTATTTCTGTAATCCAAGAAGAGTGGTGTGCTCTTGTTATACTACTGTCTTGCTCCAAAATATCTGTTACAAGAAACCTCTCTTAATAAAAGCAGCTAACACATATTTGAACAAGAATGCAGCAGAGACAGTATAGGAAACTATCAGCCTGGAGTGTTTCCTGCTCCCACTGGGACACGGTGGTGGGAAGGCTTGCATGGTGCTTACAGTCAAAATCAAAAGCAAGTAAAGTTTTTGTACACACTTATTGTAAGTGTGCACAGTATAAGTTTTCCGGTGTCTTCTTTGCAGAAAACATAAGGGGTTAACACTGGTAGAAGTTTCTTAAAATTGTGATCAGGTGAAACCTTCAATTTGGAGAAAGCTGAAAATTAAGATTTTTTTTTTTTTTTTTTTTTTATTAAGTCTGTAACCTCCAAATCCCTGCTGAAGCGACACTGAAGCATTATAGAAATTTACTGATCACCTTCATTACAAAGCTAGAGAAAACGCTGGACTTTGTATTCTTGTACAAATATGACACTTGACATAGTTGTAACAGACTAAGACAAGCAGGTAGCTCTTTAAATAAATAGGTATTCTATAACCTGGACAGCCATTTAACATTGTTTTTCTTTTGTGCTATACTTTTTTTTTTTTTTTTTTTAAAGCAAGGGCTTTAACCCTATGGATGTCTGGTGTTAGATGTTATAGAGTTACTGAAAGCCACTTTCCTGCTTGCAAAAATGTGGGGAGAGTCTACAGAGGAGGGGCAGTTAACAGGTTTATAATGGTTCAAAGAGCTAACTTACGTTATTCACCCTAAAGAATGCTGTGTGTTTTGTTCAAAGCATAACTCAGTAAATACCCAGAAAATACATAACAGGATGTGGTCTGCTTGTGCAACCTGGAACAGACTGACCTCGGTGTATTCCTGTTGGTATTAGGACATGTTGTGGTCAATGGACATTTTGATTTGTTTCTTTAGACATCTACATGGAAAAAGATTTCATTAGAAGGTTTATATGAGAAGCTGATAGTCCAACTATGTTTTGTAAATTTTAGGTTAGGAATGTTTGATGTTCTTGGAGAATCGTCTAGCCATGTGCTTTCAACACGTCCACAATTATTATTGATGACTCTGTCGACACAGGCTCAGTGTTGATGTTATTTCTCAGCTTGATTCATTTAAAAAGAGTATGCCTGAGTCTGAATACAAAGGGTGTAAACAGATGGTGGACATGGAGTGTGGTGGTGGAGGGCTTTTGTATGAGTTTAATGACTTGGTCACTAAATGCAATTCATTTGTCTGCTGACACTTAAGCCAGCATCATCTGCTTTTACAGCCTACCCTTTTTCTTCCAGTGGGCAGGTACTGAAAAGAGATGTTTACATTAAATGATGATAGGATAACATTAACAGTGGTGATGGACAAAACTTTGCTGTGGGCTGGCTTTGTACTGCAAAGGCATAAAATAAGAGATTTGAATATTAAATGGAAACCTTTCTCAGAAATTTAGAAACAGACATGGAGATAGTTGGAAAATTGGTGACTAAGGTTTTAATTTTTGATTCAGAAGACTTAAAACCAAAGATGCACTTATCGGTTGATCAGAAATCCAAATTTCTGTATGTAATGGAGGTCAGTATCTCAGTAATATATATTTGAGGGGAAAAATGTTTTTGCATATCGGTGAAGAAGTTTAGGATTTCTATGTTGTTAAACATTCACATGATCAACCACAATTTAACACGAGATGATGTTTAAAAGCAAGCATGTTTAAGGAACATGCATGCTTAAACATGTTCTTAAACATGGAACGTGTTTGACAATTGCATTCAGGAGTATTCTTAATTATTACAGTTTGTTGCCTTCACAAATCTTATTTAACCTTGACTGTCCCAAGAAAGAGATGAGGAAAAGCCTGCACATATTAAAACAGCAGCTCTCTGTAGCAAAACCTTTGATGTTAAACTGGTCTGTCTGCAGTCCAGACATTTCATACTCTGAAAACATTTGGTGGCTTTAGAAGCAATTTTAAATAAACAACTAGAACTGTTGGTCAACTTGGCTTTGTAAGTCTTATATATCAAGCAAGTTGTAAAAAGGCAACAAATGATCTGATACCCAAACAAGTCATTTTATGGAAATTTGCTTAAACTTCCATGTTTGTGATGTAGCAAGTTGGTAAAAAATAAAAAAATAAAAAAAACAAAACAAAACAAAAAACAATAAACAAACTTACAGTAAGTCAGTTAGATGAGACAAAACACTTAGAAAGAAAGTCCATTGGTGAAAGTCCATTCTGGCTTTGTTTGAACCATGGAAACTGGTTCAAACAAAGCCAGAGATTGTTGTTGTAGGAGTGAAGAATCTGTGGGTTGAAAACAGGGAACTGTTGTTTTCACTTGGGATGCCTGTAAGCAGCTACGGTATACAGTCAGCTACGGTTCTACTACCCCAGAGCAGTTGTTGTTAAATAACTTACCTCTATTCTTCAACATTTTGGGATCTACAGTACATGTCCTTTTTTTTTTTTTACCTCTCTGTCCTTAAACATGAACAAGCATCAAGTCACTTGTGCATTGACGTCAGAAAGTCAGGGGGTCCTTTGAGATGCACTGAGGTGTTTAAGTGTTCCTCCCTGTCTTTGGGTAGTTACCACTTGGTAAGGTTCACATACAAACAAACAAACATGCATCTTTATATTTTATACTTGAGGACCCTGTTTGACGTCATGCATTCCCTTGTGCTACCTAAACACATGTGGCTGTGAATCTGCTTTCCACCCTCTTTGCTCTGACTCCCCTTCCCAGTCATCAGAAGGCCAGAGGCACATTCCTCAGCCCTGTTGCCACTGAGCTGTTAACATGTGTGTGTTAAGGTTCTTTTGAAGCAGGGTCAGGGGTTGTGAAACAGTGTTCTCTGATTTGAGAATGAAAAGTTGTAAACTTTCAGAAGGTAAAGGCTTTTGCTTTGCTCATTCTGAAGATTTCCATGACGTCTGGTAACATCCAGCTCAGTTCTGGACCTTCTTTAAAGGGGGGGGGGATTATTTAAAATCGACTTTTTTGAGCTTTATGTCATGTCATAATGTTATTCCCTCATCAGAAACATTCCAGAATGTGGTTTTGATTCTTTCATGAATGTTTGAGGAATCCTTGAATCTCTGATGGCAGCCATTCAGGGGTGCCTAAATGCCTGCTTTCACAAAGCGCCGCCTATTTACACAAAGTTCCTCCCAAGAGCTGCAGTCCCCAGTCGAGCTTCCACCCAACAGAGCACCCCTCCCCCCACACCTTCCCCACTCAGCTCCACCAGACTAGAGCCAGCAGCAATTAGCAAACACCTGGTGGGACTGTGCATCTGCTGAGCTTATCAAACTATGAACTACTTCTTAGTCCAACGCTCCTAAGAATGGTTGTAAATGGCATAATGGAATAGCATTGCTGTGATGATGTGCTGAAGGCAGTGTGTCGGAAAAAGTTGGAGCCTCTTAAAGAGACGGAGGCCAATTTCAAGGCTTCGAATTGCAAAGTCAAATTTCTTTTAAAATGAGACTATGTGCCTGGAAAATCCATAACATCCCCCTGTCCCAGATGGACATCAACAATAGCACTTTCTGGTCCCGCTGATATATACCCGGTGTTTGCTTAGGGTCACTGCGTAGTAGCAGAGAGCTGCAATATTAGTGCAGTGAAAGTGTCACTGTCTCTGTGTTTGCTGTTGAAGCCTGTTAACCAATTGACTGATGGTTTGATGGTTGGGGGGGGATGTCCTGTTGACTCACTCTGTGGGTTTTTTCTCTGATGAAGAAGGTGTTGAATGGCTTCTCTGGAACTCTTGCTTACTAGACTTTTGTGCACAACTTGCATACACTCAAAATCATGGCTGAACATGAAGAGTGTGTGCTGTTGAGTCTGTTTGTTCAGATGTTTTCCCACAGCCCCTGCAAAGCATGGAGGCATTAAACCAAACCAGACTGTTTAGTCTGTGGAATTCCTAAAGGTCCAGGGTCGGACATGCGTACCCAAAAACCTGCATGATTGAATTCTTATAGTATCTGTCAACACTAGTCAACTTGCTGCCAAATAGCTGAATTATTCTTTTGGCAGTGAAATAAAAAGAGGTATTACTGACTATAACTAAACATATTTTCAATATGTTTATAACTAAACATATTTTCAATATGTTTAGTTATAATAAGAATAATATTATTATAATAAGAATTCCTTTGCCAATTTCCAGTCAGAATTTCTTTAAAACTTTTCCTTTATCAAGGCTTTGACCTGTGGATTACCCATTTTAGTTAATTCAGATTTCTCTTTAAAAACTATAATATAAGAAGATATAAGAATTGTACTTAAAATAGCTTCTTCTAGCCCTCATGACCTGAGTGGGCATTTTTTAATTAAATTATGAGCAGAGGCGATGTCATGTCTGTAACAGTATTGTGTTTTAAAACAAATACAAAGAATTAAGGAGTTGACAAATTAAACTAGCTTAAGCTTAAAGTCTAATTCTCTGTGTAATTCATAGAGGATATAGATCCCTAGTTTATCCCTGAGATTTCCAAATGACTAACATTTCCACTGTGTTCAACGACGGACAGGTTGACAGCTTAAAAGGATAAAACAGAGCACCTCCATTTTACTTAGTTTAGCCGTCCTGTTATCTGCTAAAGTAGTAGTACTGATAATTAGCTAATTTGTCTGTGCATTTTTATTTTTCAGTTCCACACTCTTCCTTCTGCCTTTTATTGTCACAGTAGTAGATAGAAACAACAAAGTTACAGATTTCCGACTGCAGGATCACAATAGCAAGTGTGTCCATAACACCCCATCAGCCTGCATTTGCTATATACTGTCCATCACATGATGTTCAGCTCTGATCATTCTGTATGTGTGAGTCACTCTGATTTATCTGTTCACATTTACCAAGAATTACAGGGAGGCCTTTTTTTTTTCTTTTTTATGGTTCCTGTCTCTGTGGTTGTTTGAGTGTGGTGTGTCTTTAAATCTCAATCAGCATTTTAATTGGTGTTTGATGGAACTGGATATATTCTCTACTTTTGAGTATAAGAGGTAAAAGAGCAGGCCAATGAGTTTATTATTCTGTCAAAAGATCATAGTTATGTTGTTTTTTTTTTTTTATCTTGCTTTTTTTTGATAATGATGCTATTCTTCTGATTTTTGATATTTTAAGTCTTTATTCTGGCACATAAACACGTTAACTTTAAGTCACAGCCACGCCCTGAAACCTCCATAATTTTATGTTTTCTGTGGAAATATAAGAAAAGTGACTCTCAACTCCAGACATTTGAAATTCTTGATCTCACATGATGAGTTGAGCATATGAAAATGTATAGTTCATTTAAACTGCAAGATCTTTAGCTGTAAGTGAATTGACTAAAGTGCAAGAATTCTGCTTAAAAGGCCTCAAATGACTTGTGCTAATTGAAATAAATGTTCTGTCTTTTTATTGCAGGCCTGTAACAAGGAGACTGGTGTTCTGGCTGCAGCCAAAGTGATTGAGACAAAATGTGAGGAAGAGCTGGAAGACTACATGGTTGAGATTGACATCCTGGCTAAATGTGACCACCACTACATCGTCAAACTCCTCGATGCGTTTTATTATGAAAACAAACTCTGGGTATGTTCATGTTTCATCTGTTGCATAATGTCGCTCTACTCTGTATAATTCTGAAGTAAATGGGATGCATTGTTTGCAAATGTTACAATCTTTTATCTGAGCAGTGCTTCTATTGGCCATAGATTTATTCTAGAAAACAGGGGATTATTCATGAAGTTGAGCACAAGAACTTTTCCTCCTAATTTCTCTTATTTGGAATAACCATTTTGAAGAAAAAGCCTGAATGGCTGCTTTACATAAATAATTCTTGAAAAAGACCTCTTTGCAGTGGATTGCAAAAGTATTCATCTCACTTGAGCTTTTTTTAAAATCTGAATAAACTTGAGGTCTGTTTGCGTTTAGCCTTCCTTGATCAATACTTTGTAAAATCACCTTTCCCTGTGGTTACAGCTTCAAGTCTTTTTGTCATTTGCATATCTCCAGATCAACATTTTGCCTCTTCCTCTGAGCACCATGTTTGATATGAACAGTTTAAATTCTAATTTGGAGTTGCAGTCCATCCCTGGGGTAACCAAATGTTTCAAAAATGACTCCACCCTCACCCTGGTGTTACTGCACCAAAGATCGATTTCACTTGAGTGTTTTCTGCTCTTGAGTCATTTCTCATCTCCACACTCATATTTTGGGTCCAGATTAAAATGTTCTTGTAATCTTCCAACTCTCTGGCCAAAGCAAATTATGGTGATCTCATGTTGGGGCACAACCTTGCATATCTGAGGAACTGCAATACAGGGTCAAGTCTAGAGATAGTTATGAGTAGAATTTGCTTTTTTTGGGAACAAAACAAACAACAAAATATTTCCCACTAAGCCATTAAACATGTAGTTTAATGTAGTAAAGGTATGAAAATACTCATTAAATGTCTACTTTTCATAGATGCAACACAAAAAACACTAGGTTGTGAGTGCTTCTGTATTCAGTGGTATTGTAGTTTTAAAGTTTCTTGTTTTGTTTTTTTTTTGTTGTTGTTGAGATGCATTCCCATGTGGATGACAGAGTATCTTGCTCTTCGTATCTACATAGTTGCTATTTGACAATCCTTTGAGGTTTTCACCTTATCTGGCTTAGCAGAGCTGCAGAGCTAAATTTCTTTAAAAGTAAATACCATATTATCTGCACTCTAAGTCACACTTTTTTTCCTGTAATTTGGCTGGTCCTATGACTTATGGTTAGGTGTGGCTTAGATATGATTTTTTTTTTTTTTTTTTAACATGTCATAACGCATTTTTTGACCGATACTTTAAATATTAATTTATACTGACGAACATTAACCAAGAATTAAACATCACCATCTGCAGCTGTGAGAAAAGCTAATCACAGGCTGAAGGCAAGAGGGCCGGAGCTGAAGTCCACAGTTGGGTACATAAAGAACATGCTGCCAGTAGTCTGATGATCTGTTCTACCTCGTCAGATTTCCTACCATAGCACGTTTAGATAGCTATGTCTGTCTGTCGGTGTTACCTTTTGAAACTGCTAGAACACCTGTTGAGGCTTGTGAATGGTGCAGTTACGTCTCCACGCCCTGGTAGCTGCCAAGGAGATTAAAATAAATGAGTTTGCAGGTGGACCTTCTGCTTCAAGTCCGAATTTAGTCTGCATGCATCTCCGCTTTGCTGCGCCTTTTGTCGGTGGAGTGCTGCCGTTCCTGACCACCCTGATTTAGAGCATGGATATTGGTGCATTAGAAACTGGCAGCAGACTTCCAAGCCAAAGTTGAGAGTTTCCGTGAGTTTGTTGAAAAGCAACTGAACGTAGCATGTCACCAGATCATATCATTGGACAAGGTCTCCCTCATGTTTGGCAAGTTCTAAATAAATGCGACCAATACGCCACTGCGACTTGTATATGTTTTTTTTTTTTTTTTCCTCTTCATGGCGCATTTTTTGACTGATATGACTTATACTCCGGAGTGACTTATAGTGCAGAAAATACGGTACTGCCTTGCAGATAATTTGTATTGGCTATATAACTATGCTTGAGGTGCCATAAAAGCTCATTTCAACCTCCCATAACATCTGCAGCAACACAGAACAAAAAAAAAAAAAAAAAAAAAAAAAAAAAAACCTTTCAAATTACACAGAGCCCTTCTTTGCACCTCTAGTAATTATTTGTGCTGTTGCATTATCTCACATAGCAAAAAAATTGAGTCAGAGACATCCACTTCAATGTATTTGTAATGTGAGAATGCAAAACAACAGGATATGGGTCATACAGATCTATAGCCTGATGTCAGTCTTTCAAGCTGTCAACAGATGAACCATTATTACATTTTAAGACCAAGATTCCCACTTGTAAAAAATGTTCTCAGCTTGGGTGACCTAGCTTTAATAATTTATTGTAGTTGATAACTAGAACATAGATGCTGAAATTTACAGGAGTTTACTTTCAGAGGCATGTTTACTATATAATGAATGACCACAGTCAGTTTTAAAGGAACTGCTGTGAGAAAACATTTCCTTACCGAATAGCTTCACATCAGATTCCTAATATAGACAATGTTATTGCATTATTCATTCCAGAGTACAGAAATGTAGTCTTGTATCATTTATGAATTATCTGAAGATAAACTAATCTAAAAATTAGATTTACTTTTGAAACAGCGCAAATTAGACGCTTTTTAAACTCGACAGATTCTGATCTGTATATTAGGCGTGACCTGAGCTTTACTTCTACATACAGCTGCATTAACTTTTGGTCAATAGCTGTGTTTGACCATAGCTGGAATTCCTGAGTATTAAACATGAACCATCCCCATCAAACAGCTTCTGCTGTTATGTCGGATATACAAACCACACACTTCCTGTGGGTTAATGTGTCTGCATTAGAGTTGCAGCTTTTGCTTCATTGTCTCGTTTTAAGGTTATGTTCGGATGCTAACACAATTTTTCATATTAAATTTTAGACTTTTACTAAATCAGCAATACTGCCAACTTATTATGTGTGAAAATGCTAACTTCCGCATTACCCCAGTGGTTAGTGGTGAGGCCTTTAGTAATCCTGCAGCTGGGCAGGGTACACTGCTATACTCCAGCATGGACCCACCCATTCTGCTTTCTACCTAGTATTAGAAGGTTGAGAGAAAGAAAGAGTAGCAGAAAAAGCTATTTGTTCTACCTCAGGAAACAGTCTGATCTTGAAGTGAGCAAAATAGCTTGTCCCGCACCGTGAGAAAAAGAGGGCCTTTAACATGCTGCTGACATCAGCAAGCTTAGAAGAATGAACAGACAGAGGAGGAGGATGGAAGAGAAGAAGAGCAGGACAGTTGCTGCAGTTGGCTCTCACTTTTATGATAGCAAAAGAAATTCAGTCTTCTGCTGCCTGAGTGAGATTAAGATCTTACATGTTGTGTGTAACCCATATACAACTGTTAAAACTGATTTGAAATGCTATGTAAAAAAGTTTGAGATTACAAAGAGTTAGAAGACAACAAAAATCAACATAATGTTTTATTAAGCCTCCATCAGTCCTCATTGTCTCAATTGTCTCCAGAGCTTTACTTTAATTTTGAAACTCTAAAGATCTGTCCCTCGTTTAATATTGTAATGACATCTAGGGTGGAGACAGATAAATATGTCTCCCACTGGTGATAATCTTCGTAAATTGGTCACTGGTAAAAGTGAACACATCCTCGTCTGCTATGAGAATGAGATGAAGTCCACCCTCTCAGCCTAACCAGCTGCTTTTTGCTGTCACTGTAGGTTTTAAGCCTTTTGAGCAATGTTTTCATAGCTACTTTTATAATGTAATTTGTTAGTACTTTCTTACGGTTTTATTATGAGTTGCCTCCATATAATCTGTTACTACAGAAAGAGTTGCTATACCAGATGCCAATTCTCAAGATTAAAAAATGATTTGCACCCTCCAGGTCAAGGGGCAGTCTCCGCCCTAAATGAAGGAGTTAAATTAAATCTATTAGTCACAAGCAATGTTTAGATGGAGTGGAAGATGGAGGTATTGGGGCCCTGTTTGCTCTAATATGGGCGCTGCTCTGATCTGTCATGATAAAGAAAGACCCGTGTCAAATAGAAAAGCTATTGGCTTAACATCTGCATCTCTCTGTCTGCATTCTGACCCTCATCTGTGGTTATGAGATATGGATCTTGGCTGAAAGAATGGGATCCTGGATGCAATAGGTTGAAATCAGCTCCCTCTATAGAAAGGCTTGGCTCAGTTTTAGATATTTGGTGAGGAGGTCTAAACAGCTGCTCTTTTTGTATTGAAAGGAGGCAACTGAGTTGGTTTGGCATTTGATCAGGATGCTTCCTAGCATCTTTGCGTGGATGTTGTCAGGGCACGTTTCCAAGCAGGAGGAAATGCTAGCGCAGACCCAGAATTTTCTGAAGGACTATGTATCCCTTCTTGCCTGGAAAGGCGTGGGGATCGTAAAATGAGCTGGAGAATATCATTGGAGAGAGGCATGTCTGGGTTTCCCTCCTAGACCGTTTACTCTCATGACTGAATCTCCAAAGATGGAAGAACATGGATCGATGGACTAATGTAGGAGTATCACAGATTACATGTATGCTGTCTGCAACCAGACTGGCTGGAGTTTATCGTCTGTTTAAAGGGTGATGGAAAACTATACCCACCATTCTGTTCTTCTCAAGACACCATCCAGATTCTATTTTGTGATCAAGAATCCCTGTATATGTGTCCAACCATAACCTCTCTTACAGTAGATCTTGTCACCTTGGCATTTTGATGCAATGTTAGAATATGTTTTTAGTGAAGAGAATTGAAATTGAACTGCTGTCTTTCATCAAATGCAACATTCCTCGTCTGACTGAAATGTCAGAATTTTTTTTTCCATGCGTTTTTTCCCCTTTAGCTTGTCTTTATAAGTATCTTACAAATTTACATAGTAGCTCCTTCTAACTTGTTTCACACATTTCAATTAATCAGCTTGTTTTTAAATTCCAACATTTTTTACCTAAAATCTTAGCAGTTTGAGCAAAAATATTAGTAACCAGAACTGGTTTTACAACAGGATACTCGTTTTTTTTTTTTTTTTTTTTTTTTTTTTTCCCTTCGACTCAAAAATGTTAAGTTATTTTAAGAGATTCCCAGAAGGCAAATTCCAAATATGTAAACAAGGAAAACATAGCTTTTTACTGAAACCTTAAAGGTGGATTAGATTAGTGACTTGCCATGTAAAGGAAAAACAGTTATTGAATATCTGTGTATCCATATCGCTGTTAGGCACTTTAATTTAGATTTTTCAGTTTTATTTTTTTAATTTATTTATTTTTTTGTATTAGATGACCTTGGAAGCCCTCAGTACAAATTAGTGGATTGTTGGCTCCAGTTTTTGTACTTTTAGAAACATTTAGCTTCAGTGCTTTTGAGAAGACACAGTTCACTGAACTGTTTCAGCACTGTAGCAAAGAATTACTTTGTTGCTGTGGGAGTCTGGATTTACTCTGTACTGTATTGTCATCTTGTTTTATTCTTGATTGGAGTTTTAAAGAAGGTCTTTGTTGGTGAATGGCCTGTTAACACTCTTTTCACCTCAGAGTAAATTAGGTGGGAAATCACTGTGAAGCTGTTAAGTGGTGAAAGGGTGGACAATTCAGAGTCAGCAAAGCCTGTGCTATATATTTTGTTTTTCTTTACATCTGTAAGCCTACAGAGAAGCTTTACAATGGAATAAATACTAAAAAGAGACATCCACAAACAAAAACAAGAAATGGCTTTTGCAGAACATTAAACTCTACCAACTTTTTTCATAAATCTACGGAATTGTTACATGTAGCTGGCATTGTCATCTAAAATGTATCCTGCCTATTACATTTAACAAGCTGGCTTCTAATAGCAGTTGTCATTATTACATGCACCCTGTTTGCTCGACTGTTTGGGTCTACTTGTGAATCCCAAAGAAGATTTAATTGATGTTCCACCCATAGTGGGTATGCTTTGCAAGCAGCTTGACCAGTTGGGGCACATTCTTCTCCAGAGAGCAGCACGTCACCCTGAATTCCTCTGGGCGGGGACAACTCATTTTGCTTCAGACACACCAAAACAAAAAGAGTACATGTAGGAATCTTTCTTCTGCTACTTGCATTGAGGAAATAGAAGATTTAAAGCTTTGGTGGTATGACAAGCTAAGAATGTAAACATTTTCTACCGCAGTGATTCTCAAGCTTTTCATAACAACTACCAATGTAATGACAGAAATTTAAAAGCAGCATTGCAACAGGAGTTGTATTTTGTCACTTCCTTTCACTGTCTCACAAATGCAGAAATGTACAAAGAAAATAAAGGAAAACATATCCATTGGTATTCCATAATATCTTGAGGATACAGTGTAAATATTCCTTTCATTTTACTTAGATGCTGACATTTTTAGTGTTGAGGTTCGGAGAAATAACAGGCCCCTTGAAGTAAGATTTCTGTAACCAGTTTAGAGGTAACTGGAATCCAGCAAAAATGGCAGTCATTCCTAGTTCACTGTCATCCATTTTGTCACAGCTGTTTTTGTTGCTCTTAACAGGCTTGGCTAAAACACCACTCCTTGTCTGGTGTCACACTGATGCTTTGACAGCGTTGTCATAGCATGTAGTGACATTATAATTATATGAGGATAAGCTCATGTCAGTTATGTTCCGCATTTACCTGGGGTTGATCTCTGGACATTGGAAATCAAAGTATCAGCTACATTCTGTGTTTACCCACTGACTGGTACATGCCCAGTATGTATCATGAATATACATATCTGCTTAGTTTTTTTTAACAGTAGTGTGTTAGATTTGCTTGAAAGTAATTAATTGGCGTTGCTGTTAGCTTAAAAAGAAAGCTTTAGTTTATTTAGTTGAAATTTAGGTTAATTTTGGTTTTCATTAAGTTTAACTGTTAAATTATTTTGTTTCCAGTATTTTATTTCTGTATTTTTTTTGCTTGTTGTGTCTTTGCTTTATGGTTGAAAAGAAGTTTAAGTGTTTCTTATAAACACTTTTATCACATACTTCAGTCTAAATGCAACCATGCTCCCTGCAAACAATAGGGTTGTAAAATTAATCGAGAGTGTTTCATAATTTAGATTTTGGCCCTAAATAATCACATCAATAATTTGATATGTATGTAGTACTACTGAAATTATTCTACCACTTTCTGTTTTGCAGATATGCTTTTATTCTGTTAAATAGTGTGTTTTCAAACTCAATAAGTAATTATTGTTGTTAAAAATATTTTAGTATTTACAAAATAGTGATTATGATATTTTTCTCCATAATTTAGTAAGATTTCATAATATTCTAACTTTTAAAACAGGTTCATCATAATTTTGCTAACTAGTAATTTACAAAGCATATTTGACAAAATTGCTACTAAGTTTAGTATTGTAGATAAAATGACAGGAAAAAAATACAAATGAAATCATAAAAATAAACTTAGTAAAATTAAACCAGTGAAGAGGCATACAACCATTATATATAAGAATTGTGGGAAAACAAAATAAGGCTGCAGGAGGTCAGACGAATAGAAACTTGTCCATGAACTAATTTAATCTCTCTAATTTTTGTATTAAACTTTAACTCCCTGTTTGCGCACCATGTGTTGATATATGCTCAAAATTGAGGTAGTTTTCCAGTCACTTGGGCAAACCTCGAATCTGATTGAGGAATTATATATGTTGTTTCTGGCCTCAGGATCCCATAGATGGAGCTGGAGAGGGTCAGTTAGGACCAGGAGGGATATCCTGAGTAGTAGTTTTGGTGTAAAAAATGTGCTTATGTACATCTAGTCAAACTTTACCTCTTTACTCTTCTCTCACAGATCATGATTGAATTCTGCGCTGGAGGTGCTGTGGATGCCAATATGCTAGGTAAACCCATGTTCTTTTTATAGCTTCTTGAATGAGACTCCACCTTTGTCACCTGTGCTAATCTCCCTGTAGAAATGTTTTATTGTAACTGTTGTCCATATTTGCCCCTATAATAATAATTTGCCCCTATAATAATAATTTGCCCCTATATAATGTTTAAATTCAACTCTGGCACTGAATAGTTCATCACAGTAAGACTTACTGGGGTCCTTGAGTGTGGGAAACCCCCCTGGCCTGTTTTCATTGGATAATTCCCCTCCGAATAACTCCCCGCAACCCTCTGTGAGGCTAACCAAACACAGACAAAGCAGAATAAAGTCTGTGGGCCTGGACTGACTTGAATATGTGAGTTTTTTTTTTTTTTTCTAATCTAGCATTACTTATTCAGCAACGCATCTGATCTGAAATCACAGCTTTACCTTGTGATGTTTTCTCTCATGGTAGTCACACAGTAGCTCAGTCCTCAAGACTTAGTTTACCATGATACTTCATAGACTAAATATATAATTTCAAGATCTCCCTCCAGGTCTAAAAGCTGGTTCATTAAGCTCTTGCTCACTTCTGATCTTTGCTCCATAGTGAAGCTCTCTATCTCATCTCCTTTGCCTTTCATCAGAGTTGGATCGTGGACTAACCGAGCCACAGATCAGGGTGGTCTGTCGACAGATGTTGGAGGCTCTTGACTACCTCCACCATATGAAGATCATCCACAGAGACCTGAAGGCTGGCAACGTTCTCCTTACCCTTGATGGGGATATCAAATTGGGTAAGGATTTGATTTTATGTTCTTTTAATGTCAATTTGAAAATACTCGATTAATGTGTTTTTCACCATTTTTCCAAGTGCCAACTTTTTGATGCCCACTGCAAGCAAAATGCATTAGAATGGGTTCTGACAAGGAGGTGTATAAATACCTTTTAGAAGAACAAAAGTTTATTACAAAATCTGTAGCAAAATGGGTGTGTGCAAAGGGAGATTTTCAACTTGTATTCTTGGTATAGTTTCTACATTTTGTCATGTTACAACCTCAAACTTTAATGGATTTTATCAGAATTTTGTCTCACAGACCAACACAAAATAGGCTAAGAACTACTTTGCTGTTCTAGAGGTTGAAAGTGCCTCCCATTCTTCTTTTGAAAATAGTTCCAGCTCTGTCAGATTTAAAGTTTCGCTTACTGGATTTAGATCTGGACTGTGGTTTGGCATTTCTAGCTCTAGCTGTATATTTTGGGCTGTTTTCCTGCATGGATCTTTACCCTAGTCTTAAGTATTTTGCAGCCTCTAACTGGTGTTGTATTTAGCTCCTCCTGCCTTCCCACCAATTCTGATAAATCTGTTTTTCCCCTGCTGAAAATGACAATCCCCATAGCACCATACTGTCACCAATTCATTCCATGGTGGGGGATGATGTAATAAGGGTGACATGCAATGTAGGTTTCCCACCGTACAGGGCCGAAAGTTCAAATTTGCTTGCACTTCATTTGTCTACATATTTGCTGTGTTCTATGTATGGCTTGTGGCAAACTGCACATAACATAAATTAAGCTCAGATTTGTGGAAAACGCCACTAATAGCTGCACTGTTGAAAGATTCTTCCATCTAACCTGTGGACCCTGGCAACTCCATCAGATTTATTCTGGGCCTCTTGGCTGCTTCTTTGATTAAAGTCCATTCTACATTGTGTTAATCCATCAGATATAATCCTAATAAAATCCATTGAAATTTGTGGTTGGAACATGACAAAGATGTCAAAGGTTATTTTGATATTAATACTTTAACAAGGTTAAAAAAAAAAAAGATTCTACTTTCTGACGTACTCTAGCATAAAGTACAACATGCAACTGATTGTGACTCAAAAGAAACAGAGTTGAAGTGTATAAATGTGTTTAACATGGTGAAAACACTTACCAAATTGTGCAAGTAGGAAGAATTTCTACGAAAACCCAAAATCATTGTTAAACATGGACTATTATCTTCAGATATCCCCCCCACAACACACACACACACACACACACACACACACACACACACACACACACACACACACACACACACAGTTGCCCCTGCCCCCCTTCTGCAGCACTGTCAACAGCTCATAAGCGAGCATTGTGTGGGAAAATTGCATTCTGAGAATGTTGCTTTTTTTTTTTTTTTTCTCATATTGACTCTTTGAAGAATCCTTCACATTCTTCACATTGCACAGCAGTTGCTGTTGACCCAACCCAAAGATCAGTGTGTTTTGGATTAAAGCATGGCTTTGCAGAAAAGTGAAAAATGCTGTATCAGAAAACACTGTGAGTTCATGAGGTCAGCATTTGCATCCATCTTGAAAACAGAAATATTTGTTGTTTTATATACAAGGATTTATTTTTGCTGGACTGAGTGAAGAGTAGGTGGAGCTTTATTTATACATGTTATTTCCTTGTGGAACCAGCTTTTATACTGGTATTGTTTTTACTAAACCCTTTTTTCTTAAATCTTACCAAGTGAATCATTTTGTCAGTCATGGTGCTCTCACTGGGCTGAACTCTGTGCCCAACATTCCTCTCCAGTGCAGCCACAGTTAGATTTAATCACTGGGAGTTGCCTCTTTAGGCTCATTATTTCATGACATGGACTCATTTACAGTCTCCATACTTATCTAACTACATGTTAATTCAAACAGGGCAACAATTAAGAGTCTTTGAGGTCAGCTGAGTGCATCAAATTGTACCAGTGAAACACATTAAACTCTTGTGTTATGCAGCAAACCTCAAAGTTTTAAACTGCTTTGGCAAAAGTCTTCATCAATAATGAATTTTCATGTACAGTCCCTTGCAAAAATATTTATACCTGTTGAATGAAGCGTTCACTTTTTGTAACAACCATCATCTTCATTGGATTTCATTGAGATTTTATTTGGTAGAGCAACATACAGTGGCATATGTTTTTGAAATCAAGAGAAAATAAGGTTTTCATTTTTATTTGTTTTTGACTAATAACAATCAGAAATTTGTTCATTTGTATCCATTTTCGCAATGATACTGACCAGCTTTCCTGTGCTTCCCAGCTAAACATCCCTACACAATAATACTAGAACCTCCATTTTTCACTGTGATATAGGTGTGTTCTGGGTGATGTGCAGTGGTTGTTTTTGACCGAAAACATTGTTTTGCATGGAATGCAGACCGTATAATTTTGGTCTCATCTTACCAAAGCGCCTTCTTCCACACATTTGTTGCGTCCTTTACATGGCTTATGGTAAACTTTGCACCTCCCCAAGAGTTGCCAAGGGTCTCTTGGCCACTTATCTAATCAATGCACTACTTTCCTGGTCAGTCAGCTAAGGAGGATGGCCATGTTTTGGTGGGTTTGCAGATAGGCAAAGCTCTTCCCATTTCCGGATGGGGTTGGGGTTAGATTTCCAAAGTTTGGGATCTTGCTTTATAACCTAAGCCTGTTTTACACTTTTACATTGTACAACTTTATCCCTTCCTTGTCTGGTGTGTTCCTTGGTCTTTCTTTATCTTCATGATCTTGATTAATGTTCTCTAACAAGCCTCCAGAACAACTGTATTTTGATTGGACTGGATTTCATGTCGGTATAATTTTTCAAAAAAAAAAAAAAAAAAGGCAAATCTTTGTCCATCCACCTTACAATCACTGTTATGCATGTCTATCACATAAGAACCATATTTTACAGTAACAAAAAGAACTCACCCAACAGTTTATTCTCTCAGTAGACAGTATTGTTGATCTATGAAAGAGTCTGAATATGCAGCACTTTCGATTATTTGTTTGACTGGGAGGTCAATGACACTTAAACTGCAATGTGTAAAATGCAGTGAGGCTTTTCAGTTCCAATAATAGAACATATAAGTAATTAAAGGAGAAACCCTGGTGTGCAGATTCTAAAGCCCTCTGCCAAACAATTCTGCACTCTAGCTGTGCCACATTCTTGTGTACAAACTCAAAAAAATGAAAGAAAAGCACTAAGAATCAGAGAAAACATAGTAGCTCTGTAATCTTAGGGTTTTTTTCGGGGAACAGGGGTGAGTGTTGTATGGAAAACAGGCTACAAATTCAATCATTTTGGTTTTCTATCTCCTCCCAGGATTTCATGACAACTTTAGATTTACTATTTGTCTTTATCTATGCTAATTTGTTCCTTCATTCTTTTGTTCTTGCAGCGGATTTTGGCGTGTCTGCTAAAAACACTAAAACCTTACAAAGGAGAGATTCTTTCATTGGGACGCCTTACTGGTAAGACACTAACTCTTCAACATGACAGTAGAAACATTTTGAGTATCAAAGATAACTTTCTAATTTAAGAAGCATGTGTGCTCTTGTTTCATACGTCATATTAAATTCTTTACAAACCTAGGCCTGTTACAACTTATTCCTTTGAAACAGCTTCTGCAAACAAAGTTCAACAAACCGCTAATACAGATGTGTTTAAAAAAAGAATCATATAATCATTAAAATATAGTAGCATATTTTTCATCTTTAAAAAAATGGAAAATGTAACCTTCAGTTTGAGTAGAATTATTGGTGCCTCAATTATAACACCACAAACAATTCCTTTGGAATGTAACATATTATTTAACTTCATTTAATTTCATCCAAGTGACTTCACTCTTCAAAATTGGCAAGATAAGAAAATAAGTCCTAAAGTAAAGCAGATGTGTGTTCACCATGAGTCAGGAAATGACTACAACTGAGTAGCTGATCCCCTCAACTTTTCCATATCTACAGTCAGAGTAATGAATAAAAAATGTTAAACAACTAGCACTGATGAAAATCAGGGGTTACCTTGCAACCACCAACAATGCAGGGGATGGTAAAGAAAATAGAAAAAAACATCTCTGAACCTCACTGTTGGAGAACTATATCAAATATTGACATTTTTGGGTTGATTATCCTAATTAAAATCGGTTGCTTTGATGATTTTGTTGCCATCTCTACCACGAGATGCAATTGTTGTCAAGGGTACTGTATTGTACTTTTACACAGCACATGCAAACATTTGAGCTACATATTAAAGAAAATAAAGCATAAATAGTTTCTAAATAATCTTCTTACGTCTGGAATATTCTTTGGTTGAAAGCAAATGTCATAAAAAAGGCCTTGAGGAAAAAAATCTGTTTTAACTCAATCAGCGCTGTTGGGTGACTGGTATATAAAAAATTAAAAAGCAGGCATTTACTTGTATTCCTTAAATGTATCAAAACTGAGGAATGCAACTATTTTCAGTCTACATGCATCATTTTTACCAACTGCAAACCTCTGTCAAGGTACTTAAAGATTTTTTTTTTTTTTTTTTTTTTTTTTTTTTTTTTTTTTTTTTTTAAATTATAGTCATTATAGGGAAAAACTCTGAATCAGTCAATATCAAAAAAATAAAACATTCTCAAAACACGACCAAAATCATTTTTATACTGCATGCTTTTGGTCTTTTTAAGTAAAAAAAACTTTAGACTTTAACATTAAAAAAAACCCTGAACTGTAGAGATTTTAATCTGCTGATTTATGACCTACTTAAATTCATTATTACAACTTGATATTTATCGAGTTTTCGCACCACCCATTGTGGATGCTTGACTCAACCAAGCTCTTTGAGCAGCTGCTTTCCTCTGTTGTTCCTGCTGTACAGTTCTCTGTTTGAGCAAGCTGGAACAGTTTCTGCATGAACCTTGTTCCACAGTGTGATCCTCTAAGGAAATATTTGTTGGAGCTAGTTAATCAATGACTAAAACAGGTTATGATCCATCGATGATGGGTGATAAGGGAACCAATGCAGTTCTATTAAAACATAGTCGGAAGTTCATGTTGTACAGTAGGACTGTTGTGAAATGAAAAGGACAGCGTTTTGGTTTTTATTTTCTATAAGAAGAGAAATGTTGCTATCTTCATTTTCTTTTCCTTGTTCTTTGTTATAAAAGCCACAGATAATCCATACATAAATGAAGATTAATCAAATCTGCTGCTCACTTGCAGAACTGCTACTTTTTATGCCAAATGGAATGATGTTTTTAGATGTTCCTACACCTAGAAATATAGATGTGGAAATATAGTATTGAATCTTTGATTTGCCTGTTCCAGGATGGCTCCAGAAGTGGTGATGTGTGAGACAATGAAGGATGCTCCGTACGACTACAAGGCCGACATCTGGTCTCTTGGAATCACCCTGATCGAGCTCGCACAAATTGAACCCCCTCACCATGAGCTCAACCCAATGAGGGTGCTGCTGAAGGTTGCCAAGTCGGAGCCCCCAACTCTAGATCAGCCTAGTAAATGGTGATGATACCAAATGTTGCAAGTTTGAAATGGAGTAGAAGGCAGGAATATAAAACCTCAAAATAGTTTTAATCCTCCGGTGTGAAGTCAGTAAACGGCCTAGAGCAGAAAACTGCTTTGCAAAATCTCAAAATCTGATTTATTAATTAAAGAGCTTCCTATATATTTTCATTTTGACACCACTATGAAATCTCCACCTACAGAATCTTTCCAGAAGTACAACAACAACTTAACAGAGAGGCAGGACTTAAGCAGATGCCAAACTGTAATCATTCCCATCAGTTTTCTGAGTCTTAATGTTCTATTGTAGCTAAATTTATTGCCACAGAGGCACAGTTATCAGTGATGAGTTGCTGAATCATCACCTCCACTGGATAGTTGTGCAAAGGGATGATCCACTTGTGTCAACATCATGCATCTGGAAGTGTTTCTTCATATCTTTATTGTGTTGCAACCATTTTTCTTCTGCCATCCATCTTTCCCTCCCACTGCATATTGTTATTAACTGAAGGTGTTTTCATGTATTTGCTCAAGGTCAAAGGATTTTAATGACTTCTTGAAGAAAGCTTTGGATAAAAACCCAGAGACTCGTCCCAGTGCAGCACAGCTCTTAGAGGTAAGGACCAATAAAGTGTGCAGAGTTGTAGTCCAGCAGAGATTATGTAAGGTTGCACATAAGTATATGATACAACTTTGCCCTTGTTCTTTCCTTATCCTGATTGAACAGACTCAAGTAGTGTAATATTAATGCAGCGATCCAAAAATGTGTAAAGATTTATTGGCACCCCTGGTAAATATAATGAATAATCCAGGTGTTAAATTTAGGTATTTATTCCATGGTGCATATTGACCCTGTTAAGTAACTGTTTTTAACTGATCCTGTTAAGTAATTGTTTTTAACAAAATCATAATTATGTAATTTGTGGCATGGCAAAATATCCCTTTAAAAGGAACATAGCTGAAACATTTCTTATTTGTTATTTTACCTTTCTGCTGATTAGAGTGTCGAGAAACTCCTGAATTAATGTTCTAGGAATTTCTCATTTGCCATCCTATGTTTTACCCTCTGGGCCCTAGTCTGGATTTGTACCTATATTTATCTTGCCATAGTATCTAAAGCTAACTGTTAGAGAACCTCAACAATGAGTGACATTTGGGGTCACTAATGCTTCACAGCCATTAGATGCTACATACCAACTGGTTGTTTAAGAGTGCTGCCAGAAAAAAAGGCCAAATTTTGATGGTGGACAGACAGTCTCAATGTAAAGTTTAACAAACTTTACTAACTTTGACCAAAGCCCACTGTTCTGGTGAGATGAGACTTAGAAAGCAACCATGCCCACTGTTAAGTACAGTGGAGGAGCTGTGATGCTTAGGGTCTGTTTTGCATTCAAAAGCCCCTAGGAAACTTGTTGTGCTGCATGCCATGATGGGCTCTTTGAAGTACCAGGATCCTTTAAAAAAATCTAGAAGCTCCAAACAGAAAACTGACAATGAGTTATCTTTGGGCCAAATGAACAGGGAAACTGTACCCCAGAAATAAAATCAATCTTCTTCCAACACAGTCCCCAGAGCTAATCCCTATAAAGACTGTAGGCTGAATTGAAGAGGGGAGACAACCCAGGACTCTGGGCAATCTAGAGAGATTGCACTAAGAGGAATGGTCACAGTTCTCTCCCTGTGTAAGACTTAGTGATTTTTGCTATGATGGTTATTTCTTATTTTTTTCTGACTGAACAAAGATACTCTAATTAAATGCTGATTTTTTTTTTTTTTTTTTTTTTTTAAATTCTGTCTTTTACAGTGCAAAAACACAAAATCTTACCATGTATTTTTGGTCTAGTTTCTTGAGCTAATATCTTAATATACTTAAAATTAGACAAAACTAACTTACAAGTAATTTTTTAGCAGATATAGCAGCTTGTTTTAAGTCAATAATTTGTTAATGTTGATGAAAAAGTACTAGTTATAAGTAAAATAATCTGCCAATGGGACAAAATATATTTCCAAAATGTCTTGTCCCGTTGGCAGATTATTTAACTTAATTAGGAATTATTGACTTAAATCAAGCTCATATTGTGCTGAAAAGTTACTTGGAAGTTAGTTTTGTCTTATTTCAAGTGCATTTAAGATATTTGGACTAGAAACTGGAACAAAAATACTTTGTAATATTTTGTGTTTTTCAGTGTAGGGCATATCTAACATCTTTAACAGGGGTGCCTACAAATTTGACTGCTTAAGGAACCTATTAGCACTATTTATTGACTAATAATTATTTAAATGTATGTATTTTAGGTTTACATGGTTTCTCTTCACAAAACAAATCACTGACAGGGAATACCAACTTGAATAAGTACACCAATATGAATACTTAGAAGGGGCTAGTGATGATTTTTCTGAGTCAGACTCAGATTTTCTCTAATATTGGTCAAAATTCCTGTTTCCAAAATCATAAGCAGAGGAAATCGGAGAAACAGAAAGCTGGGTGTGGATTACAGGAGGAGTAGCATCTGTTAAAATTCATAGCCACAGTTTTCCTGTCTGTACCCCACAGCTGAGGTGGGTGGGGTGCCAGCTATTTACATTCCTGCTCTCGGCCAATAGTAGGCTAGGACCACCCTCTTTATGTCAATTAGAGGGAGGCAGAAATGAAAAATCCAAGACACAGGCCCGACGGGAATTCTGTCTCTGTTCTCCTGCAAGGGGAAAGAGACGGGTGTGGTCCGGTTTTTTGGTCCTCTGCTGGAAGTTTTAGATGTTTATCATGCCTGCTGCTCCCATTGCTTGCAGACACTTGTGTGGTGAAGGCAGTGTTTGTCGGGTGACGTCACTGCATTCGAAATTACCATAGTGTAAGACAAGTATGAGGTGACACTTTGCACTTCAGGTATTTGCATCTTTCTTAAATAGAAGAGGTGCGCAGTGATTAAACTAAGATTGGGATGAATCGTGGATAAGTGTCTGGAGAGCAGACTGAACTACATGAGGAAACTAAATTATGAAAAAAATGAAATGATCAAAAGGCTTCAAGCTGGTGTCATGAAGCTTTTCATGGAAAACAGGAATTAATCATCAGTTTAACTTTGGTCTTATCTATTCCACATGTTTTCATATAAAGAATGTATGCAAAACAACATGAAACACTATCCCTCACTTTGACTGTGTGGCTGGCGGCAGACCATCTGGATGACTAGTATTCCCTACGATGCAAGCAGCTTCTCTTCCCTTATAGTTTCTTGTTGGTCATAGGGTGTGCATACTCTTTTTTTTTTTTTTTTTTTTTTTTCATGTTTATAGATTCTATAGTAAATACAACAATCCCTTGACAGAGGAAAAAACTAGCTGATGTGGATTATGTAGAGTACTAAGAAATGAAGAGGGTCTAGTCTGAAAGAAATTCCAGACTTTTTTTTTTTAGTTTAAGTGAATAAAAGGCAGGAAAGTTTTCTTCACATAGGCTAAAATAACAATTTTCCTGACCCCAGTCTAAAGCTGAATATAACCTGAAACTAGAAAGTAGTTCGAGCCACCCCGCAAAGACGAGAGAAATTACCACTTGCTACTAGAAACTCAGTTTGTTTTTGTTTTTTTCCCTGAATAATTCAAAGATAACTGTGCATGCAGACTTCTTGTCATGTAACCCACTGGGCCATATTGTTCATGTTTAACCCTCTCAGACCATGAATGCCAAATCTCCATCCGCTTTGAGTCTGGAGTACCGTGAAAAGGAGAGGATAGAAAGTAAATTGCGCTGATCTGTAGTGTTAAAAGAAAAGAAAACATGCCTTGTCTTGGCTAAGCAGTTCTGCAGAACAGCCTAACCTCTTTTTTCCCCCTCTTTTTAAATTAAAAGTTGGATAAAAAAGGCATACTTCAGTTTCTACATTTTTATTAGTAATTTTATTTAGTCATAATGTACAGGCAAACAGGTAGGTGCAGAACTGTAAGTTGGGGAGAGAAATGGATTTTATACATTGACAGTAGTTATATACTGAACCTGAAAAAAAAGCATGGTTGAAAGGGTCACATTGACCAATTGCATGTAAAATTCCCTGGTCTGTTTGCAGAAGCTGAAAGGTTTTTGGTGTGTATAATTAGAGCAGTGAGGAAACTACAATTTGAACTTTCATTGTTCTGGACTAAAATTTGCTGGTATATAGTAACAGAATCACAGATGATAAACCAACAACAGGTATTTGACTGGAACTCCTAGCACTGATCATTTTTAAATGATCAGAATCAATTTCAATACCTGGGATTGGATTCGAATATTGCTAGTATAGAGTTCTGTAGATTATTATATGTGGAGTACTTTAAACTTGGTCTGTGTTATAGCTTGGACTAAAGAACTGATAGCTTTCACAGAGGATATTTGATATTTTTCTGGGTTTTGTTTTTGTCTTGATATGCAGAGAATGCCAGTCGTGCTGCATAAGAAATGCCTCTTGAACACATAAAAAGCTTTGTCAGTACATTAGGTTAAGTAACAACTGTGTTCTGGCGTAACACTATGTTTATCGCCCCAGTGAAGTTGTGAGATCTTTTATAGCTTATTGCTCATAAAGATAACCTTTTTGTGAGTCTGTTTTGCAATTACATATATTGCATAACTGAGCTATGTAAAATGAGAATGACTACACGTAATTTACTTCTACATACGTTTTATTCTTTAATAAAAATTTTAGACCCGAGGCACCCACTTCATATGTGCACTGGCAGGTTTAGGCCTTCACAGATCGAACTCTCGGCATGTGTAATACCCATTAGGCAGACTGCTGTTTGTCATTTGAGAGGCTCATGAGCCAAAGCCTAATGCAGTCCTTAAGGACAAAAGCCTGCACATAAACAATTGTGATCATGCACAACAAACAAGTGTACACCCCGGCTTCTACACGCTTCATGGTCGAGCACTGCTTGCAGCCTTTTCTCCCTTTGTCAGCTGTTCCAATTAAATTACATTCAAGTGCAAAGTAACTGAATAATGAATGACCCACGTTTTATCCCTCCAGCATTTACCTTTCTAATTTAACTTTTCATTTTCTTTGCACTGCAATTAAGTGGTATTTTAGCCTAACAATAGCATCAGAGAGAGAGTTTTATTGTGACGCTGCTGTTGTTACAGTAACTCACAGGGGGAAAAGCTTTTCGCCTGCAGAGAAAGTTTCTTGTTGCTTTGTTTTGTGTGCTTGCTTGTTTGTTGTGTGGTCTTACTTTTGCAATGAAGTCTGTCTTATTAAGTGCTTCTCAGTTAATTGTATTCTTTGTCCAGCAGCATTTCCATTTATGTTAGGTTGTGTTTCAGGTTAAATAAACGTTGATCTCTGTTATCTCATGATACACTCAGAAATTAACTTTTGACTACACTTATTTTTTTTAGAACATGTTTTATATATTTGAAACAATGACAAAAGAAGTAATGTAATCTAACTGGCAAAGCTTATTTTAAATGAAAGTAAGTCTTCAAGGATGCAACAGAATCACTACATTTGCATCAAATGAAACATAAATAACGATGGTGTATGGCCAGAGTTTGTCCCAGTTCAATCAGGTTTTACTTTTTTTGATTTTCATTAGATTTCAGTATTAAACATACATAATTAAGGTGTAATCTAAACTTAGATGGGTATGTTTAGGAACATAGAAAGCCCTCCAAAAAGTGTTTTAAACTGTTTTGTTACACATGCATAATCTCAAACTGAACAACTTGTGTTTATTTACACAATGCACAGGGGGAAAAAAATCTCATTAATGAATAGTCACCACTGCTATAAATTCTTTTGAAATGGCCGTAACCACAGTATTTTTGTTATTTCTACTTTACTTTTTCAGATTAATCAGACTCTGCAAGAATATTTACTTAGTAATTTATGCCTTCTTGTTTCCCTGGGGGATTATGAAACCAAACCAAGAGTTGTAAGCATTACTTATCATTTACTGTAAATTAGTAAGATGTATGCTGATCTTCAAAAGTTAGGAAGTGAGTTCAAGAA
The DNA here is from genome assembly GCA_014839685.1 of Anableps anableps. NCBI lineage: Eukaryota > Metazoa > Chordata > Actinopteri > Cyprinodontiformes > Anablepidae > Anableps > Anableps anableps. Next base: position 24,343,347 of record CM026078.1, on the reverse strand, counting down.
AATATCTCAATCTAACCAAACTTAATTTATTAATCTTGTCTGATTTAATCACTATTTGTTTTTTCAACATGAAGAAATTATATCGAAAACTTAAAACAACTTAAATGTCTTTAAATGTCAAAAAAATTGTGGGGTCAACATGAGCCATTAAAATGACAATAATGAAAATTATAGTTTAACTCCAGCATGCATTGTATGGCGACTGAAAAGGAAATGCCATTAAATGGAAAAACAAGCCCTTGTGCAATTTTTTTCCAAGTGCATTTTCATGGATAATTCGTTGAGCTGCCTCAAGGAAAACTGTTCTGTGCTTTTTTTTTGGGGTGACGATAAGCCCTTCGAGCTCTGTCACTTTGAACTGGCATTAACAATTGCTGCACAAGTGTGGTAAAGTGTGCTTGTCAGAAATGCCTTTTCTATTTAGTTCGATCAATAATCACTTCAAAGAGCTCATCACTGCTCCCTTTGTCCACAGCACCCTTTTGTGAGGACGGTGACAACCAACCGTCCGTTGATAGAGCTGGTGGCCGAGGCCAAAGCTGAGGTCATGGAGGAAATTGAAGACAATAGAGAGGAAGGAGAGGACGACGACACAATGGATCTCATTGAGGTACCATACTTGAATTTCTCTTCTGTCCAGTCATTTTATTCTTTGTCAGTATTTTATTTCCAAAACAAAGAGGAGTTTTTCCTTGAAGGTAACAAACACTTATCCAATGGTGTATAAATGAAATTTAAGTTAGTTTTTCTGCAACAACACAACTAACATTTTGTCTTCATGGTGAAGTTTAGACTTGTACTCATACAAACTGAACACACTTACTTGCACATTTCCCCCAAAAAACCCACAAGTTATGATTCAGTCCTGCTTGTTGTTTTTCTTTACTGGTTATCCCAGTCAAGAAACATTTTTACTTTCTGGTAAACATTGTTCATTTTGCTGATAGATTTATGCTTAGTTCTGCAGAGGCCATTCATAGATCCACCGAGGACATAAGATTAGAAAGTTACAGTATGAGAGGGGAGTCAGCACAAACAAAGGAACAGAAGCCGGAATACTGGCATTCCCTCACACCCACATGTGTTTAAATATAGGCGCCTGCTTTTAACCTTGCTTGTGTTTGGAAAAAACTGTTGTTTCTCCACTCCACATGAAGTAAATTTTATGTAATGGTTCTCATTGTTTTGATGCAATACTGACCTTTAAATAAACCAGTTTCCTGGCATCTCTAAATGATCCATTGGCCATTTTATCTCAAGGGAAGTTAAAGCAAAGGTTTTCCTTTTGGATGTTTTTGCACTGCTAAAGTTAAATGGTTGCAAAAGTTGTTTTGTATTGTGTGACCACTTCTAACTTTACACAGGGGAGTGCTTTAGCTGTTGTATAGAAGTAGTTTAGGTGAGGAGTTCTTTCTGTTTTCATCTTTGCTGTCAAACAGGGTTATCACAATGTTAATTTGTGTTGAAGCTTACAAAAAAAAAAAAAAAAAAAAAAAAAAAAAAAAAAAAAAAAAAAAAAAAAAAAAAAAAAACAGTGATTAGTGACACACATCGGTTATGTTTTTATTCCCTGACTGGAGTCTACTAATATCGGTTTTACTTGATTTCTCTTCCGAAGATAAGTTAGAGACATGAAAATATCTGTCCTAAACAAAAACTTTCTGTGTGTACTCCTTGTAGAAAATCCATAACCCTTGCCATTTTCAACCCTAGAATGTTCCATGATAGATGAGGTGAAAGCACAAAAAGATGAAACAGGGCAACTTGCTGTACTCTGCTCTGTCTTTTTTGCTAAATTCCCTCCTACTGTTTTAAAAGTAGCCACCTGGATAACAGACATGCCTCCACAGAAAATGGTTTCCCTTTGAAATGGTTTCTCACACAGTCTTCTCAGACTTCATATTTAATTACCACTGTGACACTTAAAAAGCTATCTTCCCTCTTTATTAACTTCCACCCCAAAGATGGGTTTTGATTAGCTGAAATGTTAGCGATTTGGTGTAGCGAACTGAGTGACTGGGGAAAAAGGTTTGAATTTTGAGCAGGGCCTGTTGAGTATAAAAACCACTTGATTCTGCCTACCATCTGATTTCTAAATGTATCTCTACAAATAGAGTATTTCACCCACTAATGAAACCAAATAACATCAGACTTATATAGCGCTTTATTAGGACATTCAAAGACTCTTTTCAGTGAAATCAGTTATTCCCATTCACGCACACATTCACATGCTGATAGTATTGCCAGTTTAGAAACACAGGAAAAGCTGAACTTGATCCTATAAATATGATAACATTGCTTAAATCTAGTAAAAGTAATATTTCTTATTGATAGACTGCTATTTTATATACCTGTGTTATATAGTATAATATTATTACTGTGTCAGGTTACATATCTTTGTCTGAGAATTCCTCTGTCAAGACTTTGGCAGAATGTTTAAAGTTTAAAGTTGTTAGTACAATTATACCTAATAATATATTAATATATTAAATAATTCAGTAAATAAAAATAGTGTTGGTGATTTAAATTTGCGCTGCTTCATGCAAAACAAAGAAGGTTGTGATTAGAATCACATCTTGGGTAACAAGTTCTGTAAGAACTCTTTTGCCAGTTACTGCATTCAGGAAAGATTAGATGGCCATCTCGGTCGCAGTTAAAATAGGCATGAATGAGGAAGGACAGCATTCCTTTTAGCCAAAGGTTAAATTGAATTCACTGGATGTCAGATGGATGAATTGCTTCATCCATTAGCATTTGGACTAGAAGCAAAGGTTGAAAACATTAACATTTGGGAGTCCACCAGCAACTTAAATCCTTAAAAACATGAATGAGTTGTTGCATGGATGTATAACAATGCCTCTCTGTTTCCTATAGTCACCAGAAAAGGAGCCATGCCAGACGAGTCAGACCAGTTTGGAAGAAGAACAGTCTGCTGATACTCCAAGCCCCACCACACCCTCACCAGTACCTTTACCTAGGAGATTGGCTCGGCCAGGTACACCAGCAGAGGAGCGCCAAGCCTCAGTCATGGAGGTCCCTGTCCCCATGCCACGCCACGCTGTCTCTCAGAAAGATCCAGAGGAGGTGGGGGGCAGACTGGCTGATGAGGTACTGGAGTCAGAGAAAGCTGAGAGTGAGGCCTCAACTAAAACCTCCAGCTCAGATTCAGGCATTGAGGATGGAAAGAATACCCCCACAATGGAGGAGGAGAAGGTGCTCAGCAAAACACATTTCATTTGCTGTAGTTTGTTCAATCATTTTAAGACTAAGTTTGTATTAATAGCAACAACTGTTAATTTCCTAGACGACTTTAGAGACACCAGAGAATGAGAATCCACCCCAAACTGAGACGACTTCAGAAAAATTTGACGATATGATAAACCAGCACATGCCGAGAGTCCATATATCTGAGGCAGAGACCACTGTTGTGGATAATAGAGACTCACCCACTCCAAGCTCGAATCCCACCGTCACCCCTGGATCCACTCCCACACCATCCTTTGCTGCTACCCCAGTACCAGAGTCTCATGTTGCCATGAATGATACTATAAGCAAAGGTATGACAGATCGTCTGTCAATAGGAGGGAGCACTGAGCCTGCCTCACCTCAAGCCAGTGGAAGGAATAATGACAAACGGTACTCATTTTCGGGCAGCATGGCATCGGAGAGCATGTCAATTAGCAAGGATAACTTCACCATATCTTCAAGGGTGAGTCACCCATTGCATAAAACTTATTTTCTACTTGCTGCAAACATTTAAAATCTAAACAATAATATGCTTAATGTAAAATTAAACAATGATATTTTTTTCTGGAAAGCAACCCATATTAACAAGGCTGACTCTCTGCATCACTGGAAATCTGTAAATGTATCCCCCAGGATATAGGACAATACAAAATAAAACAACTAAAAAAGCAGGGAAAAATAGACAACTTACTGTTTTCTCCTTTTTTTTGTCGAAGTGTGCCTTTTAACAAGATATTTTTTTGTACAAGTATAGTTAATTTACCCTTACTTTTAGTGTGACATTTCCAAAAGATTGCCAACATTTTTCTAATCCAGCATCTTTGGTGACAGGTGGAATTAGACTTTTCAAATGATTCCCTTACAAATAGTAATTTTGCTTCCATAGGTTCAGCTACCTGTTATTTATTGAAGTCTAAATCCCATTTTAAAAGCAGCAGCTTGAGGAAACAGCTGACATTCCTCCATAGTTTTTTTTTCTAAAATCTGTCTACCTCACACCAAAAACAGCTAACTTATAACTCTTCTTCACTTTATAACAAACTTCCAAACAGTGGAGTGTAGCTATTGGCACAATGTCTTAGCACTCTAGAGTGGGACATTCCTTATAAAATTTGTAGCTTCTAACTGATTCGCATTGTCACTTGCAAAATATGCTGTTTTCTATCACCAGCCGATTTCTCTGTACATCGGTGCTTTAAAAGAAGATTAAATAAAATTGTAGAAATAATAGCAATGCACACTGCACAGATTTAATAAAACACAGCCCTAAATCTATAAACTGTTTTAGTGCTGCATGCTCACTCTGACCAGTATTTAGGAGTTGAAGGCTTACAGAAGGATCTCAGTGCCTTCATAGGAAAACCCCACCTTGGAAAAACTGCTTCTCTGCATCCCATCGAGGAGCTGAAACAGTGTTGTGTTGTGTTTTGGGGCGAGGGTGTTAACTGTCCGACACAGAAGATCGTCTGTCTCCCTTTGGGTTTACATCACATGTTGCACCTCACAAGAATACCGGCATGGGTCCAGATTACAGCTTCATTTGCAGTCTGTCAGTAGTGAATTAATTCCATCTTAACAATGTGCCACTGACAGTCCAAAGGGATGGAAGTTACTAAGCTAGAATCTGGTGAAGCAAAGTATCTATATAACACATTCATTCACAGTCATCAGGAACCAATGGTGCCCTTTGTGTGGGCGCAGTCCCTCATTCACTATTGTGAGTAGAAGTTTCTATGGAGCTCATTGTCACATAGTTGTTTCTGGAGGCTAACTGATGGACCCAGATTCAAAGCCTACTGTCTGCATAATTTCTTTTCTGGAACAGAATATCAAGAAGTGTGGATGCTATTGAGGTAATGAATACTTCTCAGCTTCTGTAGGCGTGCAAATTTGGGAATGTAGAATGACAAAAAAATCAACAAAGTCATGGAACCGTACAGCATAACTGCAGAAAACAATGGTCTAAACATACCCTGACTTTTTTGATTATAATATGGAATTATTGATAGAAAATGAATCAACACATGAGAAAGGTACAAAAATAGATTTCGTAGCTATCATTTTTTGCTGCAGACTCATGGAGGACTGTTTGCTCAGCTGTCAGTGCGCTGTAGTTGTAACAAAGCTTTCCATCTGAACTGTGTATGGCGCTGTGTTTCAGACATTTAAACTGTTCCCCCACTGTTGCCCTGAAAGTACTGTGCAAAAATCTTGAGTTATTGCTAATTTCTTTTGGCCTTTAAAATTTTAGTTTCTGGGGCCCAATGCCATACTATGACAGAGGGGTCCATAAATATAATCAAGCAAAACAAAATCAGATCTGAACTGAAAAAACATGAGATGAATCAGCTTTTTCTAAGCTTATGCACTCTACCAAGGGTCATGTGCCCTTTGAAGGAGAAAGAGGCCCACATCATCATAGATTCTCCATCATACTTAATATGGTTGCTTTTTTGAATATTTATCAATTTTTTTCCAAAAATTACAGCTTTTTCAAAAGCGATATCTTAAGGTAAACTACAAATAAAGATTTCACAAATCACAAACTGTTTTGAAGAATCTGTCAGTGTAGAATATTATTCCAGTTTCCATTAGGGGGTAGCAGTGAGCCACACGGGCAGTTTGTGGATAAACTTTGTCAACATAACATAGGTCAATATTACTTCCTTTACTGCTTCGAAATAAGAGTCTCAAACAGATACATCAGGGTAGTAAGCTTTAAACACTTGCCTTCATATCAGTTACTTATTAAAATAGCCAACAGTTACTTAACTCGGACAGTCTCATAGTGAAAACAGCGAAACAAGCCAGAAGTGACTTTCACAAAAAAATTGGTTGTGGTGTATTATCACAAGATTTTGTCGCACTCCAAAATATTATTAATCCCTTTTAATCATTTTACTTATATCTGTAGAGGCTCACTGAGATTCACACAATACCATAAGCAACACATTCTTAGTTTTGCCATGATAACGTTCCAGTCAAGTCATAAGGTATCGTCGAACTGTAACTCAGATCTTAAAAATATTGAACGCCATTTGATTTATGCTGTTTTTCCCCTATGTCTTTTCCAAAACGAATTTAGGTTTGATTAAAAGGTTCAGAATTTCATTTTAACAACAGATTAAGAAAAAAAGAGTTTTACATTCAATAGATGGGGCTTTGGTAGCTTGTGTTTCTCCTTGCATTGTTGAGAGATTGAGTGTTTCTCTGCTTGTTGGAGAAGAACCTGACCAACAGGAACTATAATGATGCCTTTGTCATCACATATATATACCAAATGCTGGCTCTTCTAACAGATGAAGGCTTTAGAATCATTCATAAGATTACACAGCTTTGAAAGAAGTTTGTTTTTGTTTTTTTTACTGGCTGTAAGAAAATGGTATAAAATCAGTTGGCTGAAGTATAATTCAAATTAACAGTTGAAAGACACAAAAGCATTGTGGTTTTTTTGTTGTTTTTGTTTTTTTTTTTAAAGAGACTTTTATAGTGACATACAAATAAGCCATTTAAAATAAAATGCATGTTTTTTGGCATCTTCAGTTGACATAAACATGGTTTAAGTTAAGAGCTTTAAGTCTTTCAGAAAGGTTTCAGGTATTTAAAAAAGCCAACATAAAAACAGAGGCTGGTTGTTGAAGAAATTAGAGAAAATCTCAAGTTATTTTGAAAGACCTAAAGAAGACCCATTTTCTGTTTACTGATAATCCCCCATATTTTTATTTAAAATCTGTTGGTATTACCAGTCCATCATCCTACCTACTTTTAAAAAATTTCCCTGAGCTGTTGGAAGAGAAACTGGCCCACAGCATCACAGATCCTCCACTGTACATTACAGTGAACATGATGTGTCCTTCCACATATTCGTGCTTTATTTCACACAAATCCACTTAAAGCATTGATCAAACTAAAGCTCAAACTGAGTTTCATACAACCAAAGCATATGTTACAAAATCACAGATCATGAGTAAGGTGCGTGCTAGATTTTTAACAATATTGCGAAATATTCTCTGGATATGTCAGATTTATTGTTATTATTAAAAAACAAAAACAGTATGTTGAAATTTAAAAGTAATTTAACAACCTCAGGCCTCTAAATCCTTCATGTTTGTCCACTATCAGGACTTTTCCAGTAAGACCCTAAAACGAACAAGGAAGTTTGTTGTGGATGGTGTGGAGTTGAGTGTGACCACCTCAAAGATCATCCGGGATGATGAGAAGAAAGATGAGGAGATGAGATTTCTGAGGTAAACACACATTCATGTGTCCATGTTCAGCACTTACCATATGGATGAAAAGATTTAGGTTCTACTACTGTGAGGTTCTGTAAACATATGTTGGGTGCAATAATTTCTGAGTATCCAGATTGCTCTCTGAAAACAAAATAAAAAGCAATATTTAAAAATCACTTACCAGTTTAAAAGACCATTTTAGCCTGAAATTTGAGCATGTATCCACTTCTGATATACATTCAGTTTTGTTGGTGTTGTTTAATGAATCCTTGACACAGCAGTGCCATCTAGTGTTCAGAACATAAAAACGCAGCAATGAATGTGTTCAGCTGTGTAAGACTTTATTAAACTGGCTTTATCCTCTCCACTGGCACAATTAGGCTGTTTTACATCTCTGCATAAGCCCTAATAGGTCCTTTTTAAAAGTAGAAAAAGAAGGGTAAATAAATCCCAAAAGGATCATGTATTGTTTAATGTCTTAATTTCTCAACTTGACCTTAAAGGTTTATTTACATTTTTAAGTTTCATTTTATGACAGGTAAAAATATATATCCTCTGATGTGAAAATGTGCTTCCTTTGATGTGAAAATGTGCTTGTGTGTGTTTAGGCGTCAGGAGCTGCGTGATCTTCGTTTGTTACAGAAGGAAGAGCAACGTGCTCTGGCTGTCCTGAACAGCAAACTGGAATCTCAGAGGGAACAAATACAGAAACGCTTTGACCAGGAAATAAATGTGAGTTTACTCTTAAACTACAATGTGACACAAAATTCATCTGCTCTGTAAATCATTTTAGAACCCATATATTAAATTAGTTTATGAACAGAAATCAGCTGCATAAAGTTTGATTTGTGACAGATTTACTTTACATACAGTGCCTTGTAAAAGCATTTTATGTTGTAACAACAAACCTGTAACAACATAGAGCATAAAGTAAAGTATTTCCAAATAAAAATCTGAAAAGTGAAAAGAGAAGTTTAGATAAGGGTTACATTATAAAACAATATCCCAAGTTTTTGGATATCTCATAAATCACTGCCCCGTCCATCTCCTGAAAATGGAAAGAGTGCAAACCTACCTAACCTAACATTATTGGTTCACTGGTTGGATTAAGCAGAAATGTAAAGCTTTAGATCCACATGCAAAGCACTGACCTCTTGAACAGTACATACTCATCATGAAACATGGTGGTGGTAGCATCATGCAACCCTAGACAGGGAGGCTGTCTACTGTTGATGAGAAGATAAATGGACCAAAATACAGGACCATCCTGTAATAAAAACCTTCAGAGTTTAGAAAAGTTGTCAGACTAAGGCAAGGGTTCACCATCCTAGACATATAGCCAGTGCTATATGAAAATGTTTAGATTAAAGCATATATGTGCTAGAATGTGTCCATACCAAAATAAAATAGAAAATCTATGGTGAGACTTAAAAATGGACACTTAAAAAAGTTGGAAGTCTGCAGATACTCCCCACTTAATTTGATAGACTTTTAGCAAATATTGCTAAAAGTCTATGACTCCCCCCCAGAGTCATGTTCAGTTCATACAAAGGCATAGAGTCATCTTCTTCAATCAAGACAAAAATATAAAACCCAATAAAAAAGTAAATATGTTGTCTATCTAGCTATTTAGAAGTCTTGTTGTGCCACTCCAACATTTTTGGGGGACTGAGTTCAGCAGAATTTCAAGATGGGTTTCTTTTGTGAAGAACTTTGAAAGTCATGTTTTCACATTGTGTTGGTCTATGACAGAAAACATCCAGACAAAATGCATTGGAGTTTGGGGTTGTAATGCAACAAAGTGATGGAAAGCTCAGGCAGAATGTATATATGTGTTCTGTCAGTATTTTTAAGTGCTTTTCTCCTTCTGGTATATCTCAGGCCAAGAAGAAGCAGTTTGATACAGATCTGGAGAATCTGGAGAAACATCAGAAGCAAACTATTGAGAAGATGGAGACAGAACACAGTGTTAAACTCAAGGAAGAAACCAAACGCATCAAAATAGAGCAAGAACGAGAATACCAAAAATTCATCGATCAATTAAAACAGAAGAAGAAGGAGGTATGATTCAAGTGCATATTCCAAGTTTTAGTAAATTCACCAGATAAAATGTGGAGCAGTGAAATATGTAAAGCCTGGATCACTGAGCAGCTGATCAGTTTAAAATGACTTCTGACCTGAATTATGTATTTCTTAGGTTAAACATTCAGTCGACAAAATGCCTCGGAGTCAGCGTAAAGACACCCTAAAACAGCGTATGAGCTCCTTCCAAGAAACAAAGATGAAGCAGGTAGGTTGAAGGTTCCCATCATATTCGCTCAATATTTATAAAGGATCCTTAACCCTCAGGCTTTTCTTTTTTGATGTTTTTTTTAGGAGGAGAAATTCTTGGTGGACCAGAGGGGCTACCTTGACACAACGCTGAAGATGATCATCTCCAACAACAAGAGGGAGATTGCAGAAACAGAGAGAGAATGTCTCAACAAGAAGCAGGAACTTATTAGGGGTACAGTATATAAACTGCTAAAACTGATCATTATATTGATGCTGAAGTCTTGTTGTGCATTTCGGACAAATGAGTATAATGATGATGGATCATTTTATGATTAGAGCGAGAGGCCACATTATGGGACATGGAAGAGAAGAATCTTTTAGACAAACACCAGCTTTTGAAGCAGCAAATGAAAGACCAGTACTTTCTTCAGAGACATCTACTCCTAAAGAAACATGAGAAGGTAAACCAGCTGACTGAGCCTATTTACACTGACCATTCTACACGATGAAGCAACAGTACACACAATAAGTTGTGGTACCTTTTCCACATCTGGGTAAGTGTTATGGCCGTTTTCTGTCTATCTACAGGAGCAAGAGCAAATGCAGTGCTACAACCAGCGCATGATTGAGCTCCTGAAGAATAGGCAGCAGCAGGAAAAGGGCAGGCTGCCAAAGATCCAGCGCAATGAGGCGAAGACACGCATGACAATGTTCAAGAAAAGTCTCCGCATCAATTCAACAGGCAGCGCCTCAGAGGACAAAGAAAAGATCAAGCAGGTTTGTCTGCTGGCCTTTTTCCCCCTACAGAACAATTATGAGTTGGATTGTAAGTAAATCCCCCTCACACACACACTCGTGTGGCTGTTCAGTTTGCTCAGCAGGAGCTTAAGCGGCAGAAGGCAGAGAGGCAGCACCAGCAGCAAAAACATGACAACCAGCTGAGGGAGATGATGGGCCAGTGCGAAAGCAACATCCGAGAGCTGCAGCAGCTGCAGGTGAACGAGGGTTTTTTTTTTTTTTCATGAAGATCATTTGGGATCGGTCATAGGTATTTTATTCCAGTTTTAATTGTGCACCTATTAAAAAAAAACAAAAAAAAAAAAAACTAACAAGCTTAACTGTCTTTCAGAATGAAAAGTGCCACATGCTGATTGAGAATGAGACACAGAGGCTCAAGCATCTCGATGAGCAGCATGCACAGCAGATGAAGGAGTGGAGAGAGACGCTAAAACTCAGAAAGAAAGTGAGTGTTTGCCATGTCATCTCATTTTAAAGTCCACTTTGTAGCTTTGAAAAACATACACCAAAAATTATATATAGCAAATGCACATATATACATACTGTTGGTGCCTTTGCCTAATTAAAAAGTTTTCATTTTTTGGAGAGATTCTGACATGCATATATACTCTGGTCTACAACTTTCTAGGAAATTGAGGATGAGCTGAGTGCAAAGAAGAAGGACCAGGAAGCTTTCTTCATGATGAAAGACAGCATAGACTATTCAAACCCCAGCTCTCCCCACAAACTCTCTAAGTTTGTGCCTTACTTGGACTCCTCCACCATATAAACAGAGATGCTTTGATGTTGCATCTGCCTATTTACAACACACAGAAACCTGCACAGAAGTGTGTTTCAGATGCCTGCTCCCGTTTTCATTTGCTTTATTATGACTAAACCCTTTGCTTTCATTGGATTTCTATGTTGCTTTAGTGAATATTTATGTTTTAACTCAACTTTTATTTTATCTTTAGTTTCTTTTTAATCATCAAGATTATTAAACATTTGCTCTTGACACATAGCTCAAGACACCAAATCTTTGGGGCTTTTTTAGGTGTACATCTTAAAAAAACCCAAAACATCCTTCATAGTTGTTTTATTGTTTCCCAGCCAGGGAGGTTTGCATGACAGGAAGGAATGCGTTCAGTCCTGGTAAACTAGTAACTAATCAAATTCTTTTTTACGCTAAATATGATTAGATATATATTCACTTCCCAGCTATTTTGACTGTTCTAACCATTGACCTCTCATTTTTGTCACATAGCTGCCAAAACCTTATTTATTTTTTTATTGATAAAGATCATTATCTTAACACTGTAAATTTAAAGTTTTTTTTATTTTATTTTATTATTTCTGTTTAACAACCATGATATGAAGGAGGGCTTTAAATACTTTTGTTTTTGCAAATGGAATATGAGGTTGAATCCACAGTTATTTGAATTTAACAATTAAAAAAAATTATAGAATATTATTTAGAAGTTCTGTTTTATCAAACAAGGGAAGACTTAATGCTTATCAGATAGTGTCGCTTAGCTGTTTTCTTTTATTTACTGTATAATTAGTTACACTGGATGGGAACTGACAAAGCCAAAGTAAAATACTGTTTTTTGGGGGGTTTTTTCTGTTGCGTGGATGATTTAAATGTGCTAGGTGTGCAATTATATCCAGCGCAGTTCATGAACTGTTTCTAACCAATGTGCAATACTGTATGAATGTCTCTGCTAAGCTCTTTTTTTTTTTTTTTTTTTAACTTGACCTTTCTTTGCACTAAGAGGAGGAAGAATAATATAAAAGGTAAATTCCTAAAATGGATTTTCCAGCTTTTCGCAAAAGATAAATTAGTTGAGATGTATATATGAGAAATCTTCATCTGAAGCCTTGTTTCCTGTCAAAGGTGAAGGTTTTTGTTTTCTTTGTAAAGCAATTTGGCTTGCAGAGTTACACTGAATCAGGTACAGCTTAATTGCTTTCTGCCTTTAATTGAAATTGGTGATTTCTGTTGCTTCATCTATGTATTTCTTGGTTTACATATTGCTATTTGTATGAAAAGGGTTGTGAGTATATATGAACTCTGTGAGATGGAACCACTGGTGTAAATAACTCAATAAAATACTTTTTTATAAAAACAAAAAACCCATAAATGCTGTTTTTTCTTTATTCAAAGCATAATAAAAGAAAAGTAATTCCTTAAAGTTATTCAATATCATAGATTCATGCAATAAAAGTTCTAAAACAACGCTCATTCTGATAAAGTACAAAGATAGTTTTTTTTTTTATTTTTTTTATTAAATCATGCACCTTGTATATAGATTAAAGTATCAGAGGGAATCAGATGTGAATAAAAAAGAAAAACAAAAAACAAAGGAGACAACAAGAAAAAAAAAGTGGCTGCTCAGTGTTTTGTAAGTGGGGTTCAAAGTAGATTGTTCTTTCACTGACACCAGTTTAGAAAATCAGACCCGAGCTAAGGACTTGTTAGTATTCAGTGCAAGTATGCATCCAATAGCCAAAACCTTTAAAAAAATGTCAATGAAAAGTTATGAAATTTAAGTTTTGGGGTAGCCCCTCTTTCGCTTGCCAATGTCTCAAACCTGATCTCCACTTAAGTTTTTCAGATGACACCTCATGAATCCTCAGAAAATATTCATTTTAAAAAAAATCTAAACAACTACTTTAAAGACACTGGAAGGTTTTGATTGAAATAATAAAATTAATAGCCAGAAATAATTTTGCTGCAGCTTAAGGTTCTTTTATTTCAAGAAAAAGTAGTCTTTTCTCCCCGAGAGCCGAGAGCAGTCGTACTCGCAATTTTATTTTCCAAATGGTTAACTCGAGATAATGAATTATGTCGTTATAATGACATAACGAATACAGTTTTTTCGAGATAATTATTTAATTATGTCGTTATCACGAAATAACGATGACAGTTTTCTCGAGATAAGGTGTTAATTTCCCGATGGTTTAATCATACAACTAGGACGTGTTGTCATTATGGTTTACCTATCACTTATTTACACAATTATTCACAGAATTACACATACATGCCATGACTTACTCTTTCAAGTCCTCTTCCGCTGGTATGGTATGCATTTGATTGATGAACTGAGATTTCACACACACACACACACACACACACACACACACACACACACACACACACACACACACACCAATCATCTCGTGATCTCAATAAAACAGAGTTTGTTTTCTCAAAATTAAGTCGTTATCTCGAGAAAACCACTGGGAAATCAACTTATCTCGAGAAAACCATCAGAAAAAAGTTTATGCATAAAATGTCCGCTCTCGGCTTAATTGCGGAAGCAAAGAGTACGGAAACCGAGAGCGGTTGTACAGGTTTATTTTCCCGATGGTTAACTCGAGATAACAACATAACGAATACCGTTTTCTCGCGATAACGAGATAATTATGTCGTTATCGCGAAATAACAAACGCCCGTTTTCTCGAGATAACAAGGTAATTATGTCATTATTGGAAAATAACAATGGCCGTTTTCTCGAGATTAGGAGTTAATTTCCCGATGGTTTAATCATACGACCAACGACGTGGTGTCATTATGCTTTACCTATCACTTATTCACAGAATTACACAGGCATCCCATGACTTACACTTACAAGTCCTCTCCCGCTGGTGTAGCATGCATTTGAATGATGGAGTCAGGTTTAACACACACAGCAATCATCTCGTGATCTCGAGAAAACAAAGTTTGTTTTCTTGAAATTAAGTCGTTATCTCGAGAAAACCATCAGAAAAAAGTTTATGTGTAACACGTCCGCTCTCGGCTTATAGTGATTAGCTTCTCAGTATATAACCATCCAATTGTGATGTAGTTGTGATGGTTTTTTAACATCGCAATGCTTTGGATTCCTAAGTAACCAGAAGCTAAGATAAAAAGTTTCCTCTCAGTGCACAAAAACCAGAGGGAATTTCGACAAAAAAACTTTAGAGTTGAAATTTTTTTATTGTCTTAAAAGTAGAGACAGTGTAATGCAAAATACATAGAAAAAAATACAATATTGAAATATGGGGGACTATCAATATGCATTTTGCACTCCTTTGTCCACATAACACACCTTAATGACATTGTCGGTATAATTTTTGAAATGTTTATTTGGATGACAGGCTGTCAGCGCTGCAATGTGGCTTGAATTTTGTGAAACATTTGAGCAACTAGAAGCAGAACAAATTAGTGTTACAACTTGTAGCATTGTCTACACATTTTATTACTATATTGAACCACTTCCTGTGACAGTAGCAGCCAGTTACTTGACAGATAAAGCAAATTAGTTTTATGTTAACCACCAAAAAATAACATTTGTATTTAACATTAAAGCAAATTTCAGTATTTTGAAATTGCACACAGAAAACAGAACTAAAAGAACCATTAAAAAACACAGTTAAAGTATGACTCATCACTGTACAATAAAATAATTTGCTCTGCTGACCACTGCTTGAAACCAGTCAAGCATTAATGTAAAATATGTTTATACAATGGTCATTGCTTTATTTGAGAACCGAACATCAGTTAGGAAAAGCCTGTACATTTACAATACTGTAAATCATTGCACAAACCAATGTAAATCTTCAATTTTTATGGACAGAATGTTCTGCATTTCACATTGTACAACTTATTTTTGAATGGAAGATGGAACAGTTATGTTAAAAAAATGTTCTTTGACCCAAAGCTTCCTGTCAACCTCTTACTTTGGGATACTTTGATTACATACTGATGATTGGAGTAACTATTTTGTAACAGTGAGCTAAAAAAAGAAATACAGCTGGTGTAACACTAAACGTTGTTGTTCTTCTCTCTGCACTGAGTTTGTCCAAAACTTGAACTTGCCTGAACTGAGTGAAAGTGCACCTGTTACAAATCAAAACAATGATCACTGATTTCAGAGTCAACAATAAAAGAAGAAAGCTAATACAGATGCATCCTAATAAATTTCAATAACATCAGTAATTTTGTTTTTTAGTAAGTCCACTCAAAAATATAAAACTCATAATATATAAATTCATTACACACAGTGTGATATATTCCAGTTTTCAATTTTGTTTTCATTTTGATGATTATGGCTTATAGTTAATGAAAGTCCAAAACTGAGTCGATTAGAAAACTAGAATATTACATAGTACAAATAAAAAAGGAGTTTAATTCAGCAATGTGAGCCTTCTAAAATGTATGTCCAATGCTGTACAGTACATGCATTCAGTACTTGACTGGGTTTCTTCGGCAAGAATTTCAGCATAAAATCATGTAAAATGTGGCATTGCCAACTTACCCCCTAAACCCCTTAGAGAATTTATAGAATGTATAGAGATTCTCTATGGGGATCTGGTCTGGTAAGTTTGCAGTCTGTTGAAACACAGTGATACTATGATCATGGTACTTTTGGCAGTGTCAGCAGGTGCCAAGTCCATCATCAATATCTCCAGAAAGCTTGTCTGCAGGATGCATAAGGTTCTAAATCATCACTGACTGAGGAAACATCACACTGGACCTCAAGCATCTTGGATAACATACCTCTCCATTCTTCCTCCAGACTCTGGGCCCTTTATTTCCAAATATAATTCAAAATTTACTTCAATTTGCTCCAGCCTTAGCCCAGTCTATTGCTTTTAAGCCTGCAGTTATTCCTGTGGCTTGTGTGCCTTTTTTCCCCACAATTTGACTTTTTTTTTTTAGCAATGACAGTGACTGTCTGCTAGACAACTATCAGGCCAGCAGTCTTCTCCATAATTGTGCAGGTTATAAGGTAGCTATGAGGTAATGAATCTACATAATATATAAGTTTCCCTTATTGATTTGAAATGATAGGAATAACATTCATATTATATTCTATTTTTTTTATTAAGATGCACCTGAATGTAAGTTTTGAGTATTACAGACAACATTAATACTTGGCAAAGATGTATTTTAAAGAAAAAATGCTAACCGTACATGAAAGCCCAAATGAAATCAGTGAATGTCCCCACTGAACTCCAGATGCAGACTTTAAATTATCTAAGATTCATTTTTCCCTGCTACAGGATAGAAACTGGCAAGATATGAACACCTACAATAGGGATTCTTTACCTGAAGATGTTTCTATCAATTAAATCATTCTAATAAGAACTAAGCCTACAGCTGCATATACTTTTGTAAGCACTGAAGCCTATATTTTGCATATATTTTGAGGCACTGCATCCTTAAAGGCATGGGTGCTAATATACCCATTAATCAGGCACACCCTGTAACTTGGGCTAAACACTGTCCCATGTTTTAGCCCAAGTTATGGCAACTTGAAACAGAGGCTGTGATTGACACGTAGCCACAAAAGCAAGTATGATTTCTTACAATATCTAGATAAAAACAAAAATAAGTAAACATCCACAACCTCCACAAAAAAGTATTATATTGCTGGTTTGATTGGCTGGATATTTTTATAAGGTATAACAAAAAAGCATGAATAAAAAAATGTACCTATAAATAAAATAAGTTGTGATGTGGCAGAAAAAATGCTTTTTTAAACTTGTACACCCTTAGTGTATTATTTTGTTCTCTTCTGGTTATATTTCTAAGGCTTCTTGCTCAGGTAGTTCGAGGGGATCCAGCCCTCAACATCTTCTCCTACATTTTTACAGAACCACCAGCCGCTGCTGTTTTTCTCAAGAACCTCAAACACCGTCCCCACCTTGAAGCCAGATGTTTGCTCATCCCCTTCAAAGTCTGCAACAGCTAGATAGAGCTCATCCCTACTGGGCTCCTTGAGTAAAGGTGGAAGCTTGTCTTTGGGTGGTCCAGGCTTTTCATGTTTCATCTGGGGCTTGGGAGGAATTGGAGCTTTATTCCCCTTGGGGTCGTCTTTCTCTTTGCTTGAGGGTGGCTGAACAAATGTTTTGGGTTTTGGGGGAGGGGGTCTACTGAGTTGTAGTGGTGGTCCAGGCTTGGGAACCTCCTGTGGTTCTTTCAGAGAAGGAGACTTGTTTTCAGTTGGGCTTGATGGATCGGTTTTCTTTGGAGGGGGAGGTCTTTTTGGAGCCATGGCAGGAGGTCTCTGAGGAGGTTCCTTGTGTGGGGGTACTGCTGGTTTTGCAGAGGGGGGTGATCTATCCTGGCTAAGACCATTTATGTGTTTCGGAGGGAGTTTTGGTTCATCAGAGGACTTACTGTTATTGAGCATAGGGATGTGGATCGGTGAAGAGTTGGAGGGTGAACTGCTTCCTGCTGCCGAAGCATCATTTTGATGGTTTCCCTCAGAGGATGAAGAGCCAAGATCTGTTGGTTTTGATGGCCTCAACTTGCTCCTTAGGTTGGTGATGTCCACTTTGTTTTCTGCTGGTGGATCAGGTTTGGCAGCTGGGATGGGCTTTGGTCTGACCACCGGCTTACCCTTCATAAACGTTGCAGGTCCAGCTGCCTCTGGTTTCTCTTCCCGGATATCTGCCTTTGGTTTTGGTGGCTGTTTGGGAACAGGTTTCAGATTAAACTTCTTTACCTCTTTAGCAGAGACTTTGTGGCCACACTCAAGACCCATTTCATTGCGAAGAGGAAGGGCTTTGCTCTTATCTTCTTTTTTGATCTCTGGCGGTTTCTCTGGTTTGAAAGGGGCAGATTTGGGGGTAACAAGAGGCATTATTACTCCAGGTGCTGGTGGTTTTGGTGGCAAAGGTTTGCAATGGTCAGGTTTTGGTTTTTCTGCTGCGTCCAACTCAAAGCTTTTGTTAATAGACTCCCGTCGAGGTGGCAGAGCTGGTTTCTCTTCTACTGGAGGGGCAGCTGGGGCTGGTGGCAAAGGCCCAGAGAAGGCAGGGGTTGTCTTGCTGGCACTGGACTTCCAGTCTCTCAGCTTGGGCCGGGTAAAGGAGTCAGAGGCTGTGGTTGGCTCATCTGGTAAAGGCTTAGACCAGGTGTCATCTGAAACATTGGCACCACCATCCTCAAGCCTGAGCTTCTCCATCTCATTGGGCAATGGAGCAAGAAAATTGGGCCGCAAGGCATTACTAGTCTTCTTGTACTTGTCGATAAAAGTGGCTGGGGCCCAGCCCTCTTTATCATCTATCTGGATGTACCACCAACCACTTCCATTCTTCTCAACCACCTATTAGGGAAAAGGGTTAACAATTCCATCAAGTTTTTAAAGACAGCAATATTGTAAATTCACTTAGAAAGGTTTTAGTCACCTCAACTTTGACTCCTGCTTGAAAGCTAATCCCATCTGGAATGGTGGTCTGAAAGTCAGCTATGGTATAATACTCTTCCTCAACCTGCGGTGGTACAGGTGGCTTCGGTAAGTTTGTACCACGTGGCTGTGAGGTAGAAGAAATACAAAAATGTTAGGGCAATAAACTTATGAATTCTACAAGCTTCTGAGACATAAAAAAAAGTGTTACATCTTACAATGGTTAGATCTCTGCGTGGAGGAAGTCCATGTCTTGATCCCACTTCTGCGAAAAGAAAAGATGTGTAAGAAGGATGCATGTCAACTGGCAGCATGTAATAAAATCTACATTTTTATTTATGTTATGTGGCAAGGCAATAAAGCTAACCAGAACCAGATTTCATTAAACACAAAAATTTGTAACCTGTTTTGGAAGCTGATCAACTAGGTAGGATGTTTTTAACCTACTTACTAATTTTGTTGTTATCAGAGAAAATAGAGAGCCTGTTTTCCTTCTGGTTGTCTCTTGATGCATTGTTTTGCAGGTTCTGTTTGGAAACCCCTTCCAGGTCATTTGTACTGGCATGAGCAGCAGCGCCTGCTGATTGCCTTTGAATATCAGACTTCTTCAGGTAGGAGGCCGGTGCCCAGCCCTCACGGCCCTGGTACCTGGATCGAAGAAAGGTATATATTCAGTGGAAGTAAATGAGACACATTACATACTAAACTTTACAATATGAGAATAAATCAGCAGTTTGTTGTGAGCTTTGTGTGTGTAAATTACATGCACTTTAACATATACACTTTTGTTTACATTTAATTTCAATTTGTTAGTCAAGTATTTTATGCTAATTTAAATTTTTAGAATTTACACTTTCAATCCATGTTTCTCCCAGGCTGTATTTTCAATGTCAAATAATTTATTTACTCATTTTTATGTAATCATTTATTTTTATCATAAATTAATCAAACTAATTACCTATATATTGCATGTAACCACAATTGTAAAAATAAAGATCATTTTCTGTATTTATTTACAGGAGATTTTTTTTATAAAGGATCAGAGTGATCTCTATTTCTAATTGTTTGTATGCTGTATCTTTCTGGAACACTATGTGTATTAATGTTTATGTTAACTTCCAGGAATCGCACTTGTTTGAATACCTGATCTTCCACCAGCCTTCCAAGTTCTTCTGAATAACCTCGACAATCATGCCTCTTTCCAGGTCAATCTCATCCTGATCTCTGGCCGAGTATGGGTAAATCACAGAGTACTTTTCTTCTGTTGTTGGTATAAAAGCATATATTGTTACATGTAAGAACACAATCTCTGCTGTGGACAAGAAAATGTTTTAGCTTATTAGTTGGGAATAAAATCACACTCTTAAATACCTAAATGACAATAAATTAAAGATCTTTAAAGCAACAGCAACACTCTTACTGATACTTACACAGATAACTGGAGATTATTTTTAAATGCTTAAAAACTGACAATTTAATTATAAGAAGAATAAAAAAGCCCCTTACTGATATGTCTGTTAAAATTTCAGTAAAGAGTCTACAATATCCAATTTATTTAATGAGGCAAGGTACGAGGAGCATCTTGAAAAAGGAAAAAAGCAAAACAGCACACAAAACAGACATAGAGTTACCACAAATACTAACGACACTACAACAAGACAAACAGAGAAACATCAATCACTTTATCTATAATCATAATCTTAGATGTAATTCCTAAACTACTAAAAATCAGTTCAGTTATGAAATGTATGGCAGGCTTTCAAACATACAGAAATAAAAAAAAACAACATGTATGGATTGAATTTGCATGCCAGGATTACTCATGCAACACACATGCATCCACATGAACAATCATGCTTGTGTAGGCTAAATGCACACACATACGCAAACACACACACACGGTTAAAAAAAGGATTGGGGGGGTGTGTGTGTGAAAGAAAGGCGTGCGCTCCACCTTGCCCAAAGCCTGTGCTGAATAGATCCCCTAAAGTTCTGCGCCGACCCACGTGCCTTGGCAGTGACCAGAATCTCCGAGGCACTGACATCGCAGCACGGTAAGTGGGGCAAAATAGGAAGTAAGCATTACAAATGGCCTGCAATCTGGATGATGTTTACATTTTAAATATAATTATTATCAGAACTGATAAATTTAGAGACTTTATTAATTTACTGACAAACTCTTCATTGTATAGTTACAGAAGTTGACTTTTAAAATATGTTAATATTGTATGGCCCTGCATATCTTTTTTTGTTTAAACTTTTTAAAAATGAGCAATTTCTACCAAACCTTAAATTCATTTTCTAAACCTGAACATCAGTGATCAGTTGACTGCTATTTGGTCATCATTATGCGATAACAACTCCTGATTATTAAGTTCATACTTAACTTTAACTTCCAGATATGGCTCCATTTGGGAACAATGTTTTTAGCTGATTTTTTTTGGCTAAAGGTAGAACATAAAATCAGCTTTCACATATGAACTTTTATGTACCTTCTTCTCCTGGAATTGTAAAGTCATCGGGATCATCCTGTGCCTCCAGGCAGGTGGCAGGGACCCAGCCCTGAGCATCTTCTGAGCTCACAAACCACCAGCCTAAATGAGCAGAAGACAAACAGCTTAACATGCAAGTGTATTTCCAAAAATTCTGACTCCCAATGCAAAAAGTTTAAATTTAATATTTTCTTTTCTTATTATCTGTTACTCCTGAGCAATGAACCAGTAATCTAGGAGCAATCAGAAAACAACAATGATGCTATATGAAATGATGTAGAGCACTTGCCAGATTCATTTTTCTCGATGACTTCCACTATCTGACCAACATGGAGACTGATTTCGGTGCTCTCCTGTTTCTCATAGTCTGTTACTGCCACATACTGTTCAAGGAAGAGTGCGTCTGCATTGGTGGGGTCTCCTATTGAAAGAGTAGAGAAGAATAGCTTCATTTGATTCCTTTTCCTTTTTGCTTCTTTTAAAAACAAGGCCTAAATGAAATCTCAGAAATCTGAAAAAAGCCTCCGCTCAAAATCTCCTGTTCTTCCCAAATCTTTAGTAAAGTCAGCTAACATGGTATTAAAGAAAAGAAAAGCCCTTGAAATTGTGAAGATTGCATCCCTGTGCTTCTGGAGGTACTGACATTTAAAAGTTTTCTCTCTCATTGACCAATTGCTAAATGACCTTTTCAAAAAGGCAGATTTCAAATGCTTCACAAAAAATTCTAAAAAGAAAAACAAACAAACAAAAAAAAAATTCTAAAAAAAAAAAAAAAAAAAAAAAAAAAAAAAACCAGATATAACTGTTAGGTCAAGGTCATACTAATGCAAAAACTCTCAGGTAAAATGAGCGAAGGCTTGTCCATGGTATGGAGACCCCTTAAGCATGAGGCAGACGAAGTACATGATTGGAATGATAGGGTGAGGAAAAGACTGAGCCAGTAGAGTAAGAGGGATATATGGAGGAGGACGGTGTGATTCGAGACAGTGTAGAGGATTATTTTGATCATTACATGGATGTGATTTCAGTGAAGACAACCAAATACACACATGACCCACCACCACTGTTAGCAACAAATTAGCATCAGAAAAATCAACATCCACAAACAAGCACTTGGTACTGGGAACAAGTGACAACTTAGTTTAACATGTAACTGTAACCCCTGTAACCCTAATATATGTCTTTTTCTCAGTAAGAAATTCAGTGAGCCAAATATTTATAGCAGAACTGGTAGGTGCTAACCTAGCCTAATTTGCTAACCTAGCTTGTTGTTGCAAAAAAATTAAAAACACATTTGATTAAAAACTACGAAAACAATATAGTGTACAATATTTTGTTAATTCACGACAACAACATTCAGATGCATATTGTCATGAAAATAGTTTACAGTGTCAGTTGTTTTTGTATGATTAGCTAGCAGTAAGGAATGACAGCATAGAGTAACAAAGAACAACAGGTTTAAATAAAGGAAATTAGGTAATACATTACATTTTTGTTTACATTTTTTGTGTAAATGCTGTGATTATGTATCATTTTTAAAAACCAATGTTCTTTTACCATGAGATTCTCATACGTCTACACCTGGTTCTCTAAAGATCTCCTGCCTGTAGGGATCTTCTTTAGCAACTCATTTAGCTGAACTTCCATCTGAGCACTTGTCTATCATAACAAAGCAACAGTATTCACCTGGCACATTCATAATACAACATAACCCATCACCATTTGCCAAACTATAGTATTTTTTTAGTCTGTTACACAAAACAGAGAGCAACAATGGTTCTACAAATCATGAAATACTGTTTTAGACACACAATGAGCCCCAAGCCGTCAGCAGAGCCACATCCCACCTGCCCAGGCCTAGGGAGGAGAGGGGGAACATACCACTAGCAACCCACTGGGTTACACACACAGCACGGCAAAGCATGAGTGTGTTTACTACCTCGCTTTAGGAAAGTAGTCGCTCTCTCCACAAACCCTGATGAAAAGGAAAATGAATGGAGAAGAAAACTGAAAAAAAATAACATGGATGCAACTTAAGAACAGTAGGTCATTGAGAGGATATAAAGAATGTAAAAAGGTAGAGAAAAACAGCATTCAAAGTAGATGCTTTGATACAAGTACTTTCAAGACGTTGATTTCAGAAAAGGTTTAGACAGAATAAAATGATTTCCTGATGGAAAAGTTGTTTCAGGGAAGACAAACATCACTATGCCCATATGAAACTGTGCCACTAGATGGTGCTAAAGTCAATTCCATTTACCATTCATACCATTTACTATTTATAGCCACATACTATTATACAATTTCATTTACTTGTGTTTGTAATAAAAGAAAACCACTTAATATTCAAAACTACAAGTTGCTTTTTATTCCACACACCTAAAAGATATGTAAGATGCCTAACCAAACTACCATTTAATAAAGGTGTCTTACCTGACTTTTTCTTCCCAATGGGCTCCCTGTTAAATAGAGACAAAATGCATTACTTAAAAAAAAAAAAATGAAATCAGTTTGCAAAAAATATGACATTAAATTATAAATGTAAATTGATCTACAATAAAACTATTTTGAATGAATAGTTCTATTTCTGTAAACACATCGATCTTTAAAAACATACAAAAGATATAAAAGGAAATGCACATCAGTTATTTATCTTAACTTGATGCAGCAGATACATTAGAGGATTAAGATCGGTTTCCATCCACAACCCAGACCAACACGTTTAAAGATACACTTGAAAGACGAGCTCTAATATTTGGCTCAATGTTATATTCAATACAGCATCTGGTTTAGACATTAGCCGGATAAATGGGGCATCACTCCACAGCAGCACTCAGGAGTTGATTCGCGGACCAGACGTCTAGAAAAATCACTTTTGGCTAATGCTCTGCATTTCTCTCTTTGTCTAACTCTCCTTTTCCTTTTTCTTATCTAAATATTTCTCCCATGCATTACTGCCTTCCATCACCTCAATTTTTTCATCTCTCATTTTTCACATCTGCCTCTCTTGCTCAGTCATCTCATTATAATTGTTTTTGGGGGTCACTTCTTATACGTTTCCTTGCATCAACTTGAACCTGCTCTTTCACTCTCTATCTAAAGCAGGGGTGCTCATTACGTCGATCGCGATCTACTGGTCGATCGCAGCGTGACGTTAAAAAAAAAAAAAAAAAAAAAAAAAAAAAAATTGTCAGCCTATCAAACATCCCGTTACTTAATTGACATACAGGGCAACCAATCAGATGACAACTGAATTTTGACCTTTAGGTCACCGCTCATGCGTAAACGACGGCGCTAGCGCAGCAAAATTTACAAGCTAGTTAGCGAATTACATCAGATTTTAAGCCCTTGCTAAAACATATGGTGATCAAAATGAGTGAGAAAGCTGGACCAAGTAAGAAGGCAAAAACATATCACTTTCACACGGAATGGGAGGTGGACTTTTTTTTTTCACGATGTCATTTTCGAAGTGCGTTTGCCTCATCTGCCAGTCTACCGTCGCAATAACAAAGAAGGGAAATTTGGAGCGGCATTTTTGGACTGTTCATGGAAAATACGACATCGACTTCCCACCGAAAAGCCAGCTGAGAAAGAGAAAGGTGGAGGAACTAAAATCCCAGTTGTCCGGACAGCAGTCATTTTTCACTCAACAAACTTCAAAAGCAAAAGCCGCCACCGAAGCTTCGTTCCGGGTGAGTCACGTCATCGTTAAAAACAATAAGTCCTTCCAAGACGGAGAGATGGTAAAAGATGGTTGTTGAAGCGGCTGACTCATTGAGACTTTAAAAATAAGGCAGAGATATTATTTGCATATTATTACATACAAATAATCTTTAATAAATTTGAAAACAGTTATATGTTTTGCATTTTTGTAGTGGGTAGGTAGATCATTTTGACTTGGTTGTTTTATGAGTAGCTCGCATGCTGAAAAAGTGTGAGCACCCCTGGTCTAAAGCATTGGTCAGTCGGTAGAACTGCTAATTGTATAATCTGGGGTAAATACACCTTTACCCATAAGCCTTCCAATTAGAGCACTATAAAAAGAAACAAATTGGGAGCCAAACCAAAAGAGAGGAAAAAAAACAAACAAACACACACACACACACAAAGAAAACAGATTTTAATTATTATAGAAGAATGTGTCCAACATTTTTTTCTTGTTGTTTCTTCACAGAAGTGAGACTAGGATCATATGATATCATTTGTTACTAGGCACAGTCATGTTTCCACCAATTATTTAATTCCCACCACTCAGGCTCAGGCTCTTGCACAGAAAACAGGTGCTATCTTAACACTAACTCCTTGCAGAGTAAGACTAAGACATCGCTTTCATCAGACGCTGATTTTATTGGAAATAAAAAAACAAATTAAATTGTGGTGAGCACAGAAAAACTTCCATCCATTATCTTCAAATAGTCAAGACCAGGTTGTGGCAGAAACAGGTTAAGATGGGAAACCGAGACATCCCTCTCCCTAACAACACTCTCCCGCTTCTTCTGTGGGATCTCAAGGAAGGCTTCTGGGATACCCCCTCCTGTCTGGTACCAAATGGGTTGGATTTGCAGTCAGCATTTTAACAAACATTATATAACCATTAACTGTAAAACAGTGGTTGTAAATTGAACTAATGAGACAAAGACTGTAAACTCTCTCACTGCACTGTGACTCTCTACAAAAAAAAAAAAAAAAAAAAAAAAAAAAAAAAAAAAAAAAAAAAAAAAAAAAAAAAAAATCCATCATTCAACAAAGAAAGGATCAAATATTTACCAAAAGAGACTTTTTCATGGGATTTTACTCTCTAGCTGTGGGAAAATAAAGCAGTTCTCAATAGAACCAACTGGTCAGCACTGGTCTAACAGTGAAACCGCCTTGGAGGAAAACCCAAACACTGACTTGCGTCATTGACTTGATCAGAGTAGTTCATAATTTCAACAGAAGCATTCTACATTAATGTTCAATGTATGATATTCTCCTTTAACCTTTCAAGAAAATCACCCCACTGATCAGGCACAGTAACCGGTTTTGAAGCTAACAGCTTGATGAATAAAAGTAGGTCAGCGTTTTAAACCTGAAACATAGAAAAAGGCTAACATTATGGCTAACTGACACCATAATACACAAGACTTGATGAAGTTATTTAATGAAACTATAACCTTTATTTGACTAAATTGCCTTATCCATCCGTTTCTGTGGAAGTTATACAGCCACATTTTATTTAATGAGAGTATTACTGAAAAGATAATTTACTTCTTTAATTTGAATCAAAAAGTGAAACTCACAAATTATATGGATTTATATCACACAATGTTAAATTTCAGATATTTATTTCTGTTCATTTTGATCAGTGTGGCTTGTAGCAAATGAAAATCCTAAAATGTTTCTTTGAAAATTTTTACACACTCTCTCTCTCTTTCTCTCTCATAAGCCATTACATTGCTATAACATAACATTCTTGTATTAAACGTTCTTTTTTTCAAAATTTGAAAAAAAAAAAAAACATTTCTCCTATAGTCTCTCATAGTCTCACTTTTGCTACAACACTTCCTTTTCTGTTTAGATTTCTCCTTTTCTCAGTGATCTTTTCTGGCATATGACGACCTACTTCTCCTTTCCAGCCAAGTTCTCCTGTTCCTCTCCTCCCTCCTGCGCTTAAGGAAAAAATTCTTGCATGTCCTGTCTTACTAGAGTGGATTTATAAGCCATGATAAATCTTCTCCTGGCTACTGTGTCTGCACACCAGCCTTGTTGTCAGAAAGCCAGACAATAGGCTGCACCAACAGAGCCCTGTAATCCAATTTCAATTAAGACAAACCAAGGACTTTTCTATATTTATCTCCCTCAAGAAAATGTTCCCCACATTTCCTGTCTCCATAGAAATGTTTGGAGGTTTTGCACGAATAGAAAGGAGGTACATGTTTTTGGCAAACTCCTTAGAGAGAATGGGAGACAAGAAAAATAAAAGAAAGAAAAGTTTGAAGTGTCTGAAAAACACAAATCAACAACCAGCTGCCAAGTTTTTGATTCCTTTATATTTAGTTATAAAACTGTCAAAGTAGTCCCTCTTCCAATGGTTCTAAAAATATCATTTTCATGACATTTACTGTTTTATAAAGCCAGCAACAGGCTGATGTCTTCTGCTCAATATATCAGCAGTGCCTCCTTCAATAAAAGAGAAAGAAGAAAGCAAACCTCAAAGTGACTTCAACATTATAGATGACAACACGACAGGCTGTTGTGGCTTTTCATTTAACATTCATTCTCCCATAGCAGCTTGTATTGATTGTCCTTGGTCAACAACCCCCAGCTGTTCACTCAGTGTTAGTCGCTTCAGAGTAGATAGTCAGATCCAAAACATGGAAAAAAACCCAAAAAACCGAGCAGCTTTTGTTACGAGAGTTCACTTCCATCACAGAATATTTTTCCTTAAGCTTTAAAAGGAGAACATGGAGGAAAACAACAGATTTTCATGGACTAGGATATAATTTGAGTTTTAGGGAGTTTATCATTCACTACTGAAAACAAAAACTTTAAAGTTTTATTGTTTATATTACTGAGTGGACCTTTCAGAAATAAAATTAAGACTTCATCAGCAACCATCCAAGACACTGATTTTATTTTTAATATTCTGGGACTAAAACACTGAAACAAGACGCATGACTGTATTGAAACACATTTTCCTTTTGTTTCCAGGCTTGTCACGATAACAAATTTTGCTGGCCGATTAATTGTCCCAGAAAGTATTGCGATAAACAATAATGTAATTTTGGGACCATTATTATCTAATATAATGATAATGGCATAATAATGCAAGTGCACCCTCTCAAAGATCAATAAACTAATTTCTAAAGAACATTTAACACTGGAACTGAAAGAGATCCAAAATACATAAACAAACCAAAAACAAATAAAATGGATTAAAAAGTCTCTGTAAACAAACTTGCCCTTCCAAATATATTAATTATTAGGCTCAGACAATACTGCCAGTTAGGACTTTTGTGAAAAAAAAAAAAGACTAAACTTACAACTGTGAACTGGATGTCAAATGTTTGCAGTATTTTTAGAAATTCTGGCTTTTAAATAAGATTAAAGGGCAGCATCTCTTTGGGGATTAAGCAAAATACTATCTTAGCGTGCACCATTTTGCACTGGCCTTTTCGTATTTTGTGTGTCGATTACACACCCCAGTGATTGCGGACTGTCAGTAAGATGGTTGTAGCTTTTTGTCTTTTTTTTTTTCTCCATGCTGGGAAAACTGCATCGGACGACTATGTGCAGATACATGTTTGTTGTATCACCGTGTTTAGTTGCTTCTGTTTAACAACAAATGCGACATACTGGCTCACACGTTAGGTGGTTCACTACGGTCATTCGGTTTGAATTCAAAGTGCTCCCACACTTCAGTTGCTCCTCCTCACGGGGCAAGTAACTGAGATGTGAGAGTTCATTCCTCCATATGGGCTCAACACACAGGAGGCAACGTCGCTCCCTCTCCATTCACTACTTATCGATCTTGCGTGGCGAGGCGACAATCACTTGCCCTCCTCCAGCCAAGCGACCGGCGAAAGTCGTACATGTGAAATTTCGAGTTCATACACGTAGACGTGTAGACGCGAGCTGGCGACGCAAGAAAGCTGAAAAAAAATTCAACTTTTGTTGCTGTCATCACTATCGCATCCAATGTGTTGGGTTCACCCCGAGTGGCGGAAAATTGATGCTTTTTGCGGTTGTTTGTCGCTTCCCGTACGTTGAGCCCATTACTGTAAGAAAACAAGAAGGAAAGAAGTCAGTCAACGCACTGGAGTGAAGCTTTTTGTCATCCAGCCTCTTTGGGAGAAAGACAGAGAGACACGACGAAAACAAACAAGCTTACAACTGAAAATTACTGACCTCATTTTAATTTTTCATGCGATTAATTGATTTATTGCTTATCACGACAGGCCTATTTGTTTTGGTTATCAGTTATAAGATATTTATTAATTTATTTATTTACTGAATGATAAACCAAATGGGATGCTTCTTTGCACTGTAGTTATATTTATTTATCTGTTGGTTTTTATCCATTGCATATTCTTTGCCTGACTATTATTAAATGATTAATTTAATGATATTTATAAAACAAATAAATAAATCTTACTAAATGAACGAGCATGTTTTTTTTTTTTTTTAAATTAGAGAATGCAGGGTAATGTTTTTCTATGCTCACTGGATTTGGATTCTATATTTCTCTGAGTTAACAACTACATCAAGAAATCTTCCTAGCTGAGTGCAACAACCTGCTGTATGCTCCACCAAGCTTACATGTCCATTGATTTAAATCAAAGTTTCTAATGAGTCTAATGTAATACACACACAGAAGTCACGTGTCTTCTGCTGCTGCACCTTTATTACATAGTGCACAGTTGATGTCATGCAGATAGTTTTTCTGTAGGGGAAAATTATGTGCTAATTAGACCCATTTTGTGCCCCATAATGCAACAGAAAGGTGTTGTAATCCTGCTGTTAAAAAAACAAAAGGAAGCCTGAGAGCAAGTAGTTAATTAGACCTTTCTAAGCTAGTTTTAAACTAGTAATTGAGTAATCCAGAACCTATATATGCTCTATGACCTAAATTACAAAGCAAAACAATTCCCTGATGTGTATGTGGTTTTACTGCATTTCATTAGTCACAAGACTAACTGTATGTGTTTCCTACTCACTGAGGCAACTTCAACACTACACATCAATGTGTGATGACAGAGGTTAAAACTAACAATCTAGCTGACAACTGTTGATGAGGACAAACAAATCTCAAGGGCCAAAATATGAACTTGACCTCCACTGCTCTGGAGCTGGTAATCTTTATTATTCATTTGAAACCAAGGCATGTGTTGGGTGCAAGATTTAGAGACAAAAAAAAAAAAAAAAAAAAAAAAAAAAAAAAAAAAAAAAAAAAGTGTAAGGAATCAGCCTGCAGTCTCAGCTGTATTGTGCCAGAGCTGCAGCTACATGCTAAAGTGCTAACTCAGCACTTAAAATAATGACTAAATGTGCCTCTACAGGCGAAAAAAAACCCAACAGGAAGTTGTGTGACATTTTGAAATCACATTCATTAGAGGGTGTAATGAATGCTCATTACCAACAGAATGGGTTATAAATGTACACAGGATATGGCCTGAGCCACAGAAACAATAATTTTCCATTGTACAAGAGTTCATGTCTGAGTTCATGTGAGTTGCTTACTCCTTGGGTGGATTGAGGTCTTCAGGTCTGGTCTCAAAAAATACTCGGACTTCCTCGCATTGGGAAATGTAGACTGGCAACTGGATCAAAGCCTACAGACAGGAAAATTAGATAAAGACATGAAACGCATAGTTTTGCTCTTTGTGGATGACATTTATTTAATCAGTTTAATTAGTATAGATTTCAACCATGAAAAGCAAATCCACTCATAATTCCTTAAGAAAAATTAGGTAGCAATGTAATTTGGCAAGAATCAGAACCTAATTTTCTTATCCTTAGACAGTTGCAGTATTTTCTTGCATAAATTGTTTGTGTTATTTTCACAAAAATCAAGTGTGTCTACTGGCTTCCAAAACTGCTGGTATGCAAATGATTTAAAAGTGATGGGGGGCTTCTTTATAATGCTAATTTCACCAAATGAAGTGATGCTGACAGAAACTGGGTAAGCACTTTGTTTTAACATATCTTTAATCCTTGTTGATGATTACTGTCATGTTAATCAGTTTATCAAGTTAAGATTCATTCAAGATTTTCAAAGTGAGGTTTTCTTATAAGAGAAGGAGCTAATATCATACCTGCAGTAGATAACTCTCATAGCATCTTCGTTTGGTATAAAACCAGTTTGGTTGGGCCAGGAGGCTAGGCTAATAGCTAGAGACTCTCTTGGACAAAGCTAAGACCAAAGCAGACCTCTACCATCTCAAAAACATCAAGCAGTTTATGTGAACATAATTCTATGAACATTTAAGCTGTATTCAATAAGTCTATGGGTATTTATGCAGGAAATTGATGTCAGAGGAGGTGCAGAACAAATTATCTTCCTACCTCTGCTCCTCTGCTTCCTGTGTAAATAATCATAGGCGTCTTTGCTAATAATCACTAAATGCAAACATGAGGATGGTTTAAAGATTTATAAAATGGGATTCCCATACACTGCTATGCCATTTTTGAGATTAGAGTTATTTTAAGATGGGGGAAGTCCACTTTGGTTGAGGCCCCTAGTCATTAGATTCAGCCTCAAGGAAGGAATTTATGCAAAATTGAGGTGCTATTGAATTGAGTTGTCTACTGTTGGTAAAGTATTAACTCTTTATAACACATTGACAGAACTTCACTAAACTTACCCTTTAACACTGCAATATTTTGCACTTGCCAGGTTCTTATCTGTTTAGCATTTGCTTTGGAATTTTTATTAAACCGTTGCTGTTAATTGTACAGTTGAGGGTGTTGTACATTCATTCACTTTTTCAATGAATCTAATCACAAGAGTCTGCTTTAATAACATAGGCAATCAAACAGCATTCTGAATGGTGTTTCTCAATCATCCTTTCCTTTGGTTCAGATTTCAGTCTATTGATTTATCCTCTCACGTCCAACACATCTGTGGAGGATTTCTAACAGCGGGCCAATTAGCTCTGACATTGCAGCTTTAGATGAAAAACAATAGAATAGAATAGAACAGAAATAGCCTTTACTGTCCCACAATGGTAACATTTCTGTGCAACTCTGCAGGAGCAAAGTGACAGGCAATCAAAGCAAGCAGATGCACGAAAAGATACAAATATGCAATATATAAATACAGAATAAAGAACAAAATACTGTACAGTAAGGAACCCCATTCCGTTTTTCATTTACTACATTATCTCGTTCTCGCCATCTCTCACACAGCCTGTCATACTGTCATTTAAATCCTTTTTTCTAATATTTTATTTTAGCTATCAAAATTTTGTTTTATCATCTAACCTTTTGCTTTTTCACCATCTGATGGGCAGCGCTGAAGCATATAATCACCTCAACAGCATGATGATAAAGAGAGAAAACAGTTCTGCTGCCAACCGTTGACTGTATGACGACTGTCTCCGATTTCAGACAAGGCGAGGCTACTCCTCCATTTGCAGGCAAGCCAAAGCTTAGTGCTATCCATCAAGCTTCCCCTGCTGCTCTCCACCTCTGATTTTAATACTCCTAAGTGTTTCCGTTTTGTCCTTCAGAGGAACGGCATCAACCTCTAACAACGGCTGTCATCCACTGACATAAAGTCAGGGCTGATATGGAATGAAGGCCCTACCCAAGTGTCCTTGTCGCATCTGCTGCATTTGGCTCGTCATATTTAAAAGCAGCAGTTTGGCTTGAACGCAAAGACAGACTGCAATTCTTACCACTGACAAAGCATTTTTTTTTTTTTCTTCATTCCAAAACAGAAGTATGCTTATGAGCACATACATGTTTTTTTGATACACACTACATATCGCAGAACACTAAACAACAGCTTTATTCGTATTTAAAAATGCCAAATGCCAAGTGGCTCATTTTAGATATGCAAGTGGTTTTCACCAGGGGAGCACTACTAACATTACATCCTGCAGGCCATAGTGCTGCAGCGCCTCAGGTCAGAGTGCATCATCAACCAGTTGTCCTGTCTTTGGATTTATTTATCTCTTCAAGTCAGCCTGTGGCCCGTCCACTCATTACGATTCTCCCCAGGGAGGAGACAGGAGAGAGGCTCAGGGTAAATTACATTAAATGGACTTTATGGATGTTCTTTGCAGGGGGGCCCATTAAGGTAATTGTGAGTGCTCACGTCTGTGCGTGTGCACATGACAGTGAGCATGTGTGTATTCTCCAAGGAAAAAATGTAATGAAATTGAAAGATCTACTTCTCATAAGGGACAGTACATTGTGGCTGTATGGCCGAACTGTAACTTTTTGAAAGGAAACACATGCCGTATGAGAGACCTCGGTGGGAAAGGCAGACACACAGATAAAGACTTTTACAATCTGTTGCATAAGGAAAAGTGATAATGTAAAATTTCTTGCAAAAGTTTTTATACCTCTTAAAACTTTTTAAAAACACATTACAAGCAAAAACATTCATTTTATTTAACGTGACAAACCAACGCAAAGTAGGTAAGGAGTAGCGCTAGAATAAATTGGAGAAGCAGGCAAGAGGCCTCTTGAGCAGCTGCAGAGATTCACAGTTCATTGGGATTAAAGTTTGTTGTGAATCATCCATCCAGTCAAGACCTAAATTAAATTCAAGTGAGAAACTACATCATATTTGAAAGTGCTGTTTACAAGTACTCTCCACCCATTCTGACTGCGCATCAGCTATTTTCACAAGGAAGAACTGACCAACTCCTGAGTTGTGACAGCAGTGAAAGGAGGTCCTGCAACATTTTAACTCTGGGCCTGAATACAAATGCAAGCCACACTTTTTCTTTCCACTTCACAATTATGCACTCTTTTGTGTTGGTGTACTACATAAAATATCAATCAAGTACACTGAGTCTTGTAATTACAATGTGGAAAAAAAATGTGGAAAAATTCAGGGGTGTGAATACTTTTGCAAGACACTCTACATGATTTAAATATAACTAGAGCTAAAATGTTGATGCATGTATTTCTTTTGCAAGCACGCTGAAAACTGGAGGTTATTCACATCACTGTGTAATCTGACAAATGATTTTAGGCAAACCAATCCCCGACTCCATGTTTTCTTTTTCCTTGTGCTTTCATCCATAAGTGTTTCATGACCTGAATAAAAACATAAAGCTGCCCAACCAGGGAAATTCCACATGAGTCAGGATGAGGTCTCAACTATAAAACACAGGGGCTGACTTAGCTCTTTCAGGAAAAACCCTGAGCTTCACCTTGTCTCCCTGTAACACTTAGAGCTAAACTCAAAGGCTTATCAAAATCTACATGCTGTTTTAAATAAAAAAAACATGACAAAACATTAAAAGAAAATTCAACAAATTCTCTAAAAAGGTAAAATCTTATGCTTTACAGAAAGAAAGAAAAAAAGTAATGTACAGTTGTCTCAGTTGTTACTACAAAACATCCCCACCCACAGACAAGAATCAACAACTTTATGCATTCCTCTCTCAAACTCTTATTTTTGTCGTAAGTGGTTAAAGATGTAGCCTACACCCATTGTGCATTCCTTTAATGCTGCTTGACTAAGGGGCGCCTCCAGTCCTCATCATTGTTTATCATACATAAAAGCCTCTTCACCTCCGGGGCCTTATGATTTGCTTTTAGTCAGGGTAGAGTTGTTTAACCATTGTGTATTAGAGACAAATTTGTGAAAACTTCATGATATGCTTAATAGAAAAGCAGAAGATTAAATTCTTTAAAAAAAAAAAAAAAAAAAAAAAAAAAAAGTAGAAATACATAAACAGTAAATACAAGACAGGTGTAAAGTTTATTTCTCCTCTCGGAATTTGTAGCATTACAACAAGTATAGAGAATCAAAAAGAAAAAAGTTTCAGTCTGCAAGTTGTGCATTTGCTGACTGGAGCAAGCTCAGCAACAGGATGCTTTTTGTCTCCACCTCAACTTTGCTTAGAGTAGGCACCACAACCAACAAGTTCACAACAGCTGAAAAAGCAAGGCTCAAGCTTAAAGCTGCAGTATGTAACTTTATATATATATATATATATATATATAGATATATATATATATATATATATATATATATATATAATATATATATATATATATATATATATATATATAAATATATATATATATATATATATATATATATATATATATATATATATATATATAAAAGTTTTCTACATATTTGTTAAAACCGTCACCATGTCGTGACAGTATGTTATGAGACAGACAATCTTTGAAAGGATCGATCTCCTCCATGTCCTCCCTGAGCTACTATTGCCGTCAGAAGAAATGCACCGCTCCTGACCTAAAACAACCAATCAGAGCCAGGAGGACGGTCTTAGCGCTGTCACTCAACCTCATTTACTCGCTGCTAAACGTGCTAATGGCGGAGAAACAATTTACCGTTCCTGAGAAACCATTTATCCGTCGTCATCGGTGGTCATGCTAGCTAGCATGAGCATTCACAACAGTCTCTGCGAGCTGCAGAGAGTGAGGGAGGGAGGGAGAGGGGGACAATGAGCAGCGCCACACAGACGGTGATTGACAGCGCTAAGACCCGCCTCCTGGCTCTGATTAAATGTTTCTAGACGGCACTGGGAGAAGGCAGAGGAGCTTGATTTTTTTTTTTTTTTTTTTTTTTCCCCCCCACAGATTATCTGTCTCATACCATTCTGACATGACATACTGACCGTTTTGACAAATGTGTAGAAAAATATGCTTTTATTGAATATGATCACAATTTAACCCTTTAACTATGACTCATTCCATCCTCATTACAATTTACCCACAACTCTTTTTAAACTTTAACATTAAATGACTAAAATATGTATCAAGTGTAGGCATCAAGGTCAGTGAAAATCTATTAAACAGACCAATTATATTACTGACCTTCATAATTGTGCATGAATGGCACTTGAAATATAATATTCCACTAAATATTGTATCTAAGCAGTTCTTTGCGATTGCCATATTAAAAACACTGATATTGTGATGACGACTGTGATTCGATATATTGTGCAGCTCTAGTTCACAGGAAAGACAGAACAAAATTTTCTATTATCCACCCAGTCCATGATAAAGATAAAACATGAATGAAGACTTTGAACTGTTTTTGACAATATTTTGTTGTAATTTTAATTCAAGAAAACATTTAATGAAAAATAAGAAATCAGAAGTTGTATTAATCGTCAAACTCACCCTGCAGTACTCGTTGATGGGCCTTAGTCTCTTCATAGCCACATCTCTGATATGGCTTCTCCTAAACAAAATCTTTCCTAAAAAAGAGAAAAAAAGATAAGCAAAGCTTAATATCTTTAAACTATCAATACAGAATGTGTACATTTATGCAATGAATGCCTTATGACTGGCATTGTTTCACCTTAAAAGTACATATTAGATCAAATTAAAAGAAAAAGAGTTAATGTTCTTTTGAAAAGATAATAGAGGATGACTAAGCAGAAACAAAACAAAGGCACAGCAGCTTCTGCAACACATGACAGGTGAATTATCATGCAGAAGCAATCCTGGCACTTCATCACTTCATCTGACAGAACGATGAGATGAGTAAGGAATCATGTGAAAAGCTGGCCTTTCTGAGACATGAATAAATTATTGTAGGAGGACAATTTCTGTTTTTCTTCCCAAATTTTAATCATAAGTCACACATGACCACAAGCAAAGACACACTGGGTCACTATAACAATAACAAGTGGCAACAAATGGGCTCTCCTAAAAAAGCTCTCTGACTTGAAATTTCCTGCAAAACCAAGAGAAACTTCAGTCTCCTGTGTTTTTTTTCCATTCACACAGAGCCAGTTGAAGTTTTAGGGAGAGTAGAAGAAAAGTAAAGTCAAGAATGTTCTACGAGTATGAAAGTAAGCAGAGATGTAGTTTTAAGAATTAAACGAATAAAGAACAGGAAGTGCTTTTTGTTCTTTTCTTTTTGAAAAGAACAAAAAAAAATTCCACAGGAAATTATAATGAGACATCAACTTTAACAGTTGGATTGCTTCCACCACAAACCAGCTATTTACTGCTGAAACACCTACATGTTTATTATTCTTGACAAAAACAGCTCCAAAACCACAGGAAATTATATCACTGAGAGAGCTATGCTATGTAAAATATTAACTCCTGGCCATCTCTATATCATCCTCGTTGAGTAATTACTATATACACGGGTTGTTTTCTATTTTGCAAAGCAGGATTTTAGTGTTTTGTTTTTTTTTTTATTTCAGAACTGGTAAGTGAGCCATTAGTTAAAAGAGCTCATGCACAAATTTTGATAACATTGACTTTTTTGTACAGAGAAATATTTTTAAAAAAATACAGCTTGGGATACTGAAATACCAATGCCCTATGCTACTTGACATGCTATTGGCTGGTGATTGCAAAGTAGCCAATCCAGGAACACCATTCATTTTCCTTGCCACTGATTGACTGTACCTCCAAGAGAGAATATAAGGAAGACCATGCATGTTAGCTTCTGTGGTACTGCCAAGATGGTATCTACTGTGCATAATAATGCATATTAAGGTATATTTGGTGTTTGAACTATTAAAATGGGCAGTCATAGGTGTTTTTAGAAGGGATCTCAAGTATTTGCAGATTTCATCTATGGTCCTTCACCCCCGTGAATACCGGGGTCCACTATTTGTAATCCACATTTTCTGGAATGTTATGCATATCAGGAAATGCTACATGAACTATATATTTATTTGTATTTATTTTAAATGGATAAGACATAGTACAAATACTTTGGCTAACTGCTCATATAGAAAAAAAAGTAGGTTGTACAGTTTTAGAAGAAATGAGCAATGTTTATAATTATGGAAGTTCATCTACCTCTGGTTCTTGCTTTTTTAAAAAAAAAATATTATTATTATAAACCATGTATGGGAAAATGTCTCCTTTTACTGATGACTATTAGACTCTATGACAGACATTCTTGCATAATTACTCTATTTCATGCAAATTAAGGGTGATTATTTTTTGATGAATGAGTAGAGCTGCCGACAAAGACATGTACACAGATGTTTAAAGACCCAAGTAATAAAAACATAATAAATTTATTAGCTTTTATCTTATAAAATCTAGAAGAAAAACAAAATGTCTGCTGATATGCTTAAATACAGACTGATATGAATCTAATAGACGGGAATCAGCAAAAAGAACAATTGTGATAAATTGTTGGTGACATTTTCCTTCCAAAACAGACAGGAGGTACCTGGACAACTTTCAAAAGCTAAAAAGGTTTGGAAGTCATCTCTCAGATGAATTTTTCTGTTCTCCTTTTCATTCTCATTCCTCCCATCATCCTTCTTAAAACAGAACGTTCTTGAAGGTTTTCCAAAGCTGTATGGGGTCAGGAGAGAAGCACTGACTCAACACTGCTCACTTTGTATGCGAGGCAGCTCGTGGATGCAGCCGATGAAAAGAGCTTGTTAGGGGAGGGAGGAGAACGAGCCACAGCCCTGAAGCCATGGCTGAGGGACAGGCTACACTTTATGGTCTAATCTGTGCACCAGAAGTGTCCAAAGGTATCAAAAAACTGTTGTTTCCCTTGGAAGACTGAGGCATGAAGAGAAGAGACTTACAGTGAGAGCAACACAGAGAGGCCCACTGTTACTTACCTCTTACCCAAAGAGCTGTGCCTCAAGCTAATTTCTTAATCAACAGACTCACCGCCATATTATGCTTCTTTAGCGAGATTTTTCAGTTGCTAATACTTTTATATAAATCCAAAGCTGGTTGTAGTGACATAGCTAAAGATCTTAACCTGATTTTTGGACTTGATTTGAAGCTTAAAATTTTGATGTAACAAAAGTGGATTTTGTTGTTTCAAAAGATTAGCCAGACTGGGAACACTTTACCAAATGCCAAAAGTGTCCCAGTCTGGTGTCAACTATTTGCTAGAATGTTTCTCATTTCTATAAGACATAAAGCTGGGATGGTTCCTTGAATAATTACATCACAAAAAAAAAAAAAAACAAAACAAAAAAAAAAAAAGACTCCATGCTTAATGTATTTTATTTTAGTGCATGCTAGTGTCATGTGTTTCAAAGGGACACTTACTGCATGGTCGCACAGCTTGCTTCTGTTAACATTATGTGTGATGAAGAAAAATGGTAGAATATGCAAGTAAAAGCCAAAAAAGGACTGGAATGTCTTATGTTTTGGACTATGTCAATGACAGAGGAAATACTCAGTACAGTAAACTGAGTTAGCTTAGCACAATCCTGCAGTGTCAGTAACAGTTTTAGTAATTAGTGATTTATGATTCTTGAAATGGTTTACCCACTGGCACAAATACTCTTCACTATTAGATAAACAAGCCAAAGGAGCATCCTGCACAAACTAGGGTACAGACATGAGTTAAAACATGCCAAATGCGGATCTGGAATAATGCAGCAGAATGTGTGTCTTGACACAGTTTTAGAAAATTAGGACATTTATTTATTTACATTTTGTGGCAGTAGTGGCCTTTATTGACAGAGAGATAGGGGGCTAGACATGCAGCAAAGGTCCTAGAAAAAGATCAACAGGCTCGTATGGGGCACCTGCTCCAACACCTCACCACAAACTGCCCATTAGTTCTTGTTTTGACAATGCTGACACATTCTTATTAAGGAACCACCAGTTGGTGGACTCCAACATTTCCATCTTAGAGTATCTATTCGCAGCTCTTCGGCCTTGGTGTCAAAGAAAAAGTTTCAAAAGAATAGGGCTGCAAAATTTCGGTTAATTTAAAGGCTAAGTCGCGCTAACTGTCTGACTACTCCACTTGAGAAGAGGATGACGACTAAAAACGGGAGCTGTTATGTCCGAGGGTGCTCAAAAACAGCTGGAAGTTTGTACTTCTTCCTGAAGGATGAGAGAATCAGAGACAAGAGTCTGAAGTTCATTTATGGGGAAGTAGCACGCAATTATAACCTCAATTTGAGACGATGTTCACTACATTTTGCTGAAGAGTTTCCCAAATATGGTTGTAGCCAATCAGAGAGAAGTCAACTAGGTAGAGCCACATATCATTACTCTACCCAACCATTTTACAGAGGAGGGAAATCTGGTCTGCCAAAACAACCCCCTAAAAAAAAAGATGACGTTATGTTTTTAAAATAAAATTATTTGCAGAATTGATATATGCAGCAATATCAACTACATGAAATAGTTTACACAGTGATGTCACCACCTTTTTTAATTAACTAAACTTGCATTCTGGCTAAGACAAGGTTCACATGACTTGAATTCAGATTTACTGCTGTGAAACTTAAACTCTGTCATTTGATTCTTAAAGTAATTTTACTTTATGCGAGACATACGTTTAAAATGTTAAAAGCTAATTTGCACTTGAGAATGTATAAAAATGGACTTAATTGTGATGGCTCCAAAAACACAGCTAGAAAGCATTTTTGCAGTTATTAAACCACAGGGTAAAAAAGATGGAGTAAGGCCAACTATGTTAGTTAATTTACTACTAAGGCATTCCTACTGATGGTACAGAACACTCAAATAACCCAAGAAAAAGTGAACCCTCTGCCCTGCAGGTAAAAGATAGATAAAGGTTAAGCAGAGAGGTAATTTTAATTTCTCAAATATGTTTCTGTTTTGCTTCATCCAGAACAGTCTATGGAATGCGAGTTATTCAGGACCACAGAAATTGACCCAGCCGACAAGTTACTGTTACGCCAACCTAAGAGATAAAAGTAGATGAAAAGGCGTTTGTTGTATTTTATCACTACTGGAAGAAGAGAAGTCCAAGCTATAATAACAAATGTATCGTTTACGCCTGGGAGGCCCTTGAGAACAGACAGACATTCCACTGGGAGTTTTGTAGGTTTCAATGGCCGATTTGCTGGCATCGCCTGAAATTCTCTATTAGGGCTATGGGATTTAATTCTAAAATATTTAACTAATTAAAGCTGGGCAAAATCTAATCCAATATAAGCATGCCAAGATTGTCAATTAATCTACTGACCCAGACCACAAGATCCTGTGTTGCTGAAGTTCATATTTCAAAATAATTTAAAAACTGTTGCACACTTAAAAAGTAAAATACACAAATTAATCTAATAAATTGTGTATAAACACATGTTGCAAATATATCAATAGATGCATTTGTCAGAAATGGAGCTATTGCTATATTTGAATCATTCAATCCTATGGGCAGAGCTTGTTGCAGAGTCCCGCTGTGGCTGGACAGGAAGCTGGCAGTGAGTAGACTGTTGCTCCACATCACCTTCTTCTGATATTTTGGAGTTAAAATCAAGGAAATACAAGATAGGTGTTCCTTATTTGTTTTGTGCAAACATTTAGAGTGGTGGAAGTTATGTTGGACGGTTGCAATAATAATAACAACAGTAGAAGGTTACTTTATTGAGTAATTTCTGTCATGTTTTAGCTTTTTATTTTCTGAATGGTAACATTTCTTTTTATGTAATGATTAAATGTTTACTATTGTTGTTTTCATTTTTTTGGTATTTTTAATATGTCCTCTGTTCCTTTGTCTTCCCATAAATCACTTTGAATTATACCGAGTATGAAAAGTGCTATGCAAATAAGGTACCTTGCCTTGTATTTTATTATCTTAAGCCATAAGCCATAGAGCATATATGACATGCTGACAGCCTGACTTTTAAAAAAGGTGAATATTTATAATTAACATAATACACAAAGGGAGTGATGTTACTCTTTGTGATGCTATCTGTACTAATGTTAATTGTTAAAAATTTTATTTAAAAAAAAGGGGGGGGTCACCATCATGTTTTGGACTTTATTTTACTAAAAGACTGAATTTGTTTTATTCAGCTGTTTGCTGTCACTTCTCTCAAATCAGTGTAGTACACACCCAGTGTAACATTGTCTCTGCAAATTGAAGAAAAAGAGTTGAAAGCAGATTAAAAAAACAAACAAAAAAACAACAGTTATTTTCTGAAGTCCAGTAGGATCATTTGTAAAATGTAACAGATTCAGAACAATATGCAATCAAGCTGTTAGTTAATACAACTGAGATATGAAAAGAAAGAAAAAAAAAAAAAAAACCATCAGCAAAAGTAGTCCAGAAAGACAGAAAAACCTGGCCCCTTCCTAATGGTGAGATATTAAGAATGTAAACATCTTCGGGACTTTAACAAACTAAACCAAGAGGGAAAAAAAAAAAAAAAAAAAAAAAAAAAAAAAAAAACACATCAGTGCTTAGTAAGGCTGACATCACTCTATACTTGTTTTGTAGCAAATAACTTTCCTAGCTGTTTGGAAATGTTAGCAGTTCAGAGAAACATTAGGTAAGAACCCTCCAGAGAGAAAAATGTAATCTGATCTAGGATCACAGTGGACATTCTTCAGAATCTCCACTTATTGAGTCTCAGCATAAAGATAGATTTTTTTTTCGCTATTTTGTCCTCCCAGTTGTTAGTGTACTGAATGCAGATTAGTCTCTGACCTTCCCTTAACAGCTCTACATGAGCTCTCTGTGCTTCATTAGAAACACAGAGAAATGAGCTTAAGAAATAAGAAGTACAAAAATAAGCTTCAGTGGAATATAGGAGAGAAAACAAGAAGGAATCAGAGGAAGTAGGCAGGAATTCCAGAGAAAATCTCCAATTTCAATCTTTAGACCAAGAAGAAAGATGGCAACTTAATCCAGCAGAGACTGATTTATGATAACTGTAGTATGAAAGCCTGTTTTTTTTCTTTGTTTTTCCCCATTCAAACATTATATGTGTGCCATGCTTTTAGTACGACTTCTCTCAATGAGTTCCAGACCTGCAAGGACATAAAAAACATCCCCCTTTCCCCTCCCCCTCCCCCCATCTCTTGCCTGCGTGGTGGGGGATATGTGGGTGGAGTTCGTGGATTAGGCCTTTTTTCCTCCTCTCTTAAAGTATTATTTTCTGAAGGATATAAGAAGTTTGTCAAGTACAAAGAAAACATCAGTCTTTTGTATTATTAAAAAAGAAAGGATGATTCCCTTCAGTTTTAGGGCTAAGTATTGCAACTTTGCTTCAGCTAAATATTCAGGTGCGATTGATCCATTCAGGCTTTCTTCACATTAAAGTTACAGCTAATTACTCCAGTTTATACGGACATTTGTGTGCGCTTGTATGTACTCTTGACAAAATTTCTGCCTTGTCCCAGTTTGTTTAAATGTTATCAGTGAGTCACTGTTGTGCAATTTATGTTTGCATTTCTCATGGAGTGATCAAGGAGAGATGAAAGGCACGATCGTGCTGTGAAGACAAATTCAGGTGTTTAATTTTATGTATAAAATGGTAAAGATTTAAAGTGGATTTAAGTTTATTTAACTCTCACCTGGTAAAAACGGAATGATTCTGCGCTTTGGGTCCTTCTGGCCTCCCTCCACAGGGAATTTATCCAGCAATTCCATCTGAAACCCCCAAAATGATTTGAAAGTTATAGGCACGTGTAATATTTTCATTCACACACACACACACACACACACACACACACACACACACATATAAGCTGAATAAACAGGGAAGCTGCAGGTGGTGAGGAAGTGATTTTTTTTTTTTATAAATCAGCACTTCCTATAGGGAATTTAGCCAATAGGGGCAGATCTGACAATGATTAGGAATGTACTGACCAGATGGTATGTTTTTTTCCACCCTCAGCTTCATATGTTGCTGTAGCTGAGGGGGCTGTTAGCAGCCAGGAACCACTGACATAGTGGAATATATCTGTTTCCATCATTTTTAAGAAACAAAAAAAAAAAAAAAAAAAAAAAGCCAGTGAGCTGTGATTCTTTGTTGCTTTCTCTTGATTCTTCCATTTTTTTTTAATTCATCGCTTTTTCAGCGATTAAAGTCTATAAGAAAATAAATGTACATGGAACCTGAATGCAGCTAAAGTAAAAAAAACAAAACAAACAAAAAAAAACAAACAAACAAACAAAAAAAAGTAAAAAAAAACAAAAAACAACAACAACAACAACAAAAAAACACGCACAGTTGTTTTGGCTCAGACAATTAAAGTGCATCCTCAATTCCTAATGGGATTTCTAACAGTGACTCTGTCATAACATAACGGTCCCAGCAAATGTAATCATTTAAAGGTTTTATTATGAGAAATAAGTAAATACTTCCAAAATACAGGAAAAAACCCTGTTTGAATAAAGTTCAAAGTAAAACTTTATTTATAAACTGTTTCCTAAAAACAACAAAAACAATGCAAGTAAATAAAGTACATTCTACAAAAACCTTCAGTGATGGAGGACATTGTCAAAACTCAGCCAAATAGATACCTTTAGTGTTTTTTTGTACTCAGTTTTGACCCAGACCTGTCAGGCATAGATAGTGTGCATTTAATAGACACTCTAAAGCCCCAAAGCACCATCTGACAAATAAAATTTATATTTAATTCTGACAGATTGGCTGGGTCATTGCTGAAAGACAGCCTTTAATCTCAATATGACTCCTTACTTGGATAAATAAAGGATACAACAATAAGTAACATAAACAATGTAGAACAATCTCAGATCTGGGAAGTTTCTTGCTGTTAGGTGCAACTAAGATATATAACAATTCGGCTTTGAGCAGGTTTACACTGTGCAAACATCCATCCTATAGTATGCTAAAACAGAACCAGGTCATATAAAAACTGCAGCATAACAGTGGACTAAAATTTATACCATGTTAACCTGCTAAAAACAATTTACCAAGGAAGTCTGTGTTAGTCAAGAGGCATTTGAGGGTGGGAGCAAATTTCTTTCCTAAACTTGTAAGTCAGAAATCCAAATATGGGTTTCACTCATTCCACCACCAAGAACCTTGGAAAATTGACCGGTATTGGACCCACTTCTGGAATGTTCAACCCCAGAGTTTAGTCAGCAATAGAAACTTCAAGGGCTTTATTTATTCTGCCACACAGATGCAGCTCCAATTATGTATGTTTTTCTTCAGGTCCTATCACTTTCAATTGTCAAATGATCACATGGATAAAGGTTTAATTTCAG
Organism: Anableps anableps; assembly: GCA_014839685.1. Classification (NCBI taxonomy): domain Eukaryota; kingdom Metazoa; phylum Chordata; class Actinopteri; order Cyprinodontiformes; family Anablepidae; genus Anableps; species Anableps anableps. The sequence continues at coordinate 24,298,547 of CM026078.1, read as the reverse complement.
TACTAGCGCTGGCCCCAATGAAAAAAAATACAGGTGAGTAAAGCTGTGTAGTCAACACTTGCCAGGTCCAGCCATTTCTTAGTGGTAATGTATTTCTTTACACCCACCTTAAAGTCATAAGGAACAGTAGTCCTCAGCATAATGTTTAAGGTAAATTTTCACAATGTTAAGCTGAGTTTTCCATCCTGTAGATCAATTTTATTTACTTTCAACAACAAAAACAGCCTTATAATGCATTCTGCCTTTATCTAGATACCATTAGACATTTCACACTGAAATACTAAACTGCATCCCCTCTAAAAGAATTCAAGGTCATTTCAAATCAAAATCCACTAGAATGTGTTTTAATGAGGGTATAATTGAAAATGACAGGATGCTTGAATTAGATTCATTTTAAAATCGGCTACTATAATTTTGGAAATAAAGAAAAATACAAAATGGACATGAAAGAAATTAAAAATTTCTTACAAAGGCATTTTATTCACACGTAAATTGGCATCCCCTGGTAGAGATATGTAAAATGGATTAAAATAAATGAATCTGTCACAATAGTGTCACTAGTGTTGTTACAGGGATTAATAGAAATTGCTATATGTAACTGGGAACTTCTGGTTATTAATCCTTAACATAACACAAGAGTCCATTTCTTTTAGCCTTGCTTCAAATTGGGAAAGACAAGAAAACATGCCATTTATGTAATGCATATTTGTGTCAGCAGCTCTTTATAAGTCAGGAAACAGCGACTTATCTATACTTGCTCATATCTATAGCTGGAGAAATACTTTAAAAGTTTGGAAGAACTGGAACTGTGACAAAGAGGTGCTACCACCAAACACAATGAAGACGATGGCAAGGAAAAGGGAAAAAATATCTAAACTCCTAAGTTTAAACATTTTGGATGCATTTTTACCTGGCATACCAACAACTGTGGAGGGCACAGTTCAAAAGAAACTTCTCATAGTAGGTAAATTTAAATATTTTGAACAAATGCATTTAAAAATTGCCATCTTTTCAGTGGAAGCAGTTGTTTTCCTACAAAACATTTAATCATAACCACCAGTTTTTATTTATTTATTTGCAAGAACAAAAAAAAAAAAAAAAAAAAAAAAAAAAAAACAAAAAATATGGCTTTTATGAAATAGTATTAGAAGCACTGATTAAACAACTGCACGTATTTAATCGAAGCTGTCAATTTATTGCTAACATTAAAATACATCAGGGCTAAATCATCATAAATGGAGAGCACTGGAAAACCAAAACAGCAAGAAAAGAAAATGTTAAAAGTATGAAGGGAAAAATGTTTAGCTTGAAAATCATCAATCTGCTTAAGAATAAGAGCCTGTATTTGCAAAGATTCTCAGAATCCTCTCAGAGCTCTCCAATAGCTTTTACTAATTTTATTTATTTATCTTGCTTTATTTTTCATAGTTTCAGGACTGACAGGCTGATGGACAGCCCCATCACATCCCTGTCGTCCTGCCATGTTATCTGCCTTGCTCTTCCCGAGCGTCGAGCTGGCATTGCAGGAGGCTTAAGACACTCAGGTTCACTAAAGGGCCCAGCATAGTCGGACCAAAGTCGAACTGTCAACACGCGGTCATGTGGTTTTTGGATGTTCGTTTTTGCACAGACCCTTCATGGTCCACAAGACAGAGAGCCGAGCTCCTGTGAAACCCCTCCCGCTGTAGTATACATCATGGTGGAGGAGGAAATAATGATTGATGAGCTGCAACATCTCATTTTATTTTCCATGTTGTCAGAAAATGAGAACAGAAAGCGTCGGAGGGACGTTCTCCCGCTGCATCAGACCAAAATCGAGCAGGAGTTTAATGCACGTACTTCCTCACTGCCTAAGACAAATGCTCCTCAAAACTATCCATCCTGGTGTGTGGCTGCAAAACCAGCTTCTGGAAGTTGAGTAGTCGGGGCTGTTTTCCGCATAAATAAACATGCCCACGAAATTCAGACCAATCACACAATACTTTTGTGTAGAGAGGGGGGCAAAAAGTTCACCAGGGGAGTGAAGAAGGGACAAGACGACATGATGCTGAGAACAAAGTGACACGAGTTCATCACGCAGCTGCAACAATAAGAAATGATTTTGGCAGTTCAGGTCAACCATGCAGAGCCCTTAAAAGTCCTCCTCACTAATCCTAACGTTTTGTCACATTAGGAGCTGTCTTAAGACCTAAGATGCTTTGTAAATACCTTTTATCTTTCCGAGGCAAAATTCTGAGAAAATCCTTAGAATTCCGGAAAGTCTAAGAAAATTCCTAAAATGATGTCACTAGGAGCTACTTTTAGCCTTAGAATTCGTTGTGAATATGGCCCCAGATACTTAGTCAGTGACACAGCACCACCTTAGGAATGCCAGGACGAACACAGAGGCAGCCTAGCCAGACAGAGACAAAGAAGATCCAATGCCCCACACAGAGTAATTGGTAATTGTTCCCATGTGTTTGGCTGGGAGCGCAAACACACCCCAGTCTCTGTGTCTACTCTGAACCTTGTATCTACTCTGTAATCAGAGCCACTCAAAGGAAAAAAAAAAAAAAAAAAAAAAAAATTGGACACAGAAAGAGACATCCCTACAAAATGCCATTTACGTCTTGCATAAAACATCAAATATTCATGCTTCAAGGGAAGGTCTTTAGATGCTAAAAGCACCATGGGTGCCTGGTTGGTTCAATTACCATGCTGACATGAGACTTGCTTTGAAGACAGGTTCCAAACATGTAGCATCAGAATAGGTTGGTTTGGATAAAACAAAATCACACTTTCAAGTTAAACTGCTGGGTAAGCTTATCTGCTCGCTTATTTATAAATACACCCTCTGATGGGGTATCCTGGTGGAATTATTCTTGCCTAAAAATTATATGAAAGTTAACTGCAAATTATATGCAAAAGAACCCCAAATCTCCTAAATTTGATAACTATAATGAACTCAGAGTTTTGTATCTACAATTAAAAAGGTCCTTTGAGTTACTTTAGATAGGTTTTAATCCAGCTACATTTACTGATCCTGTGTGAAGAAATTAAACCCAAAATAATCAACATACACAACAGATGTCATTAACTCACAGTAAGACACCATCTGGTCAGTGAGATATTTATAGTTTTTACTTATATTCCTAGATGAAGAATGCTGGAAACTTTTATACATTGGTATTTTAAGGATTTTTTTTTTTTTTTTTTTTTTTTTTTTTTTTTGTTGATTTAGAACTCAATCTAATCATTTAAAAAGACTAAATTTAGTCAAGTCTGTATCTGCTTTCACTACATTAGTATTTAAGCAGAATCATAATTAAGGTTGTGCAAGACTTTTCTCCATGAGAGCATGGAGAAAAGTCCACATCTACAAACAGAAATCTGTTCCAGTTTTCCTTTGCAAAATAACTCCAACTCTGGCAAGACAGGGAAATGTATATTTCAAAGACACTTGAACCAATCTGACAGAGTCTTAGTTGAATGTAGTCTTTACTTTGGGTCATCCTAGCAAGAATATGGTTTGATCTAAAACATTATATTGTAGCTCTGGCTGTGTTTGAGGTTGTTGTCCTGCTGGAAGGTAAAACTCTCCCCCACTCTCAAGTCTTTTGCAGCTTATAACACATTTTTAACCTTGGTTTCCCTGTATTTAGCTCAAGTCATGTTCCCAATAATATTCACTGTTTGTGCCGAAGATAAGCATAACCAAGGAATGATGCCGCCATCACCTTATTTTTTCACGTTTACACTTTTCCCTACCTAGCTTGTGACAACCTGCAAACAGGACTTCTAATGACTTTCCTTTAAAAAAAAAAACAAAAACAAAACAAACAAAAAAAAACGCTATCTTTCTGCCACTTTTCTTCAAAGGCCAATTTTGTGGAGCGCACAATTTATAGCTGTCCTATCAACAAATTCTCCCACCTGAGGAGTAAATCCAATGGGCCTGTTGGCTGCTTCTCTGAGCAATGCTCTCCCTGTCAATTTCAGTGAATAGTCATTTCTTAGTGGGTTTGCAGATATTCCATATTTTTTCCATTTTCAGTTAAAGAACTGAATAGTTCTCAGTGAGATGTTCAAAGCTCAGGAAATGTTCTGTTACTTAAACTTACTTTAAACTTCTCCACAACTTTATCTCTGATCTCTCAGTTGTGTTCCTCTGTCTTCATGACGTTCAATCAAGTTTGTTTACCAACGTTCTCTTGCAAACCTCTGAGGCCTTCCCAACACACCTGTATTCATACTGAGAATAAATTATACACAGCTGGACTCCATTTACGAATTAGAGGAGTTCAAAAAGGCAATGGACTCCTGAAGTTGTCACCTTAAAAGCATTCATTCAGCTGTATGGCATGGTGGAGCAGCGTCAACTTTTCAACCAAAAATTATTGATGGAAGATGTGATGACAAAAAAGTGGAGGGCATTATGCAGAAAAGTTGTAACATGATGGAAAAAGACATGATGCCAATAAGCACGGTTGATGGTGAGGGCTTTCATAAGTTAATGCACTTCATGAAGCTAAGTTTTAACATTCCTTCCAGAGAAACCATAGTCACCAATTTAGAGGCGTGCTACAAGAAGTAGGCAGCTTAACTGAAAGCATGACTAATAGCACAAGTGTCACATGCACCGTCAATTGTAGACTGCCATGACAACACAGAGCTATATCACAGTTTCTGTCCACTTCGTTGAAACAGAGTGGCTAGTAAAGTCTGCAGTCTTCCTCTCTGACAGTGTATGAACATTTCTCTTTTCATGGGAGATTAAGTGCTTCACATATTTTCTTCTTTTTGTCTTTTATTTTTCTGCTCAGCAACCTAAGAGATTCTTGTTTTGAAATATTTTAAAAATATGTCTAAGTTTTATAATGTGAGAAAAACACAATTTTCTGTTTAGTCAGTTAATATTTAATGCACCTAACACAAAACATGTTAAAATATAACATGCATCTTTTTAAAATACTGCATATTATGAAAGATTTAACCCTTCATATTATGGAAAGATGGCCAGCCCTCCTGATACAAGAGAAAACGCAGGTTTTTAAGAAAATGGTCGCTTATCAATTAATTGTTAGTCGATCGATAAGATCAGTCAGCTCGAGTTGCACTAGATTTTATTTTGGTATCAGAATAAAGAAAACTAAATAGAAATGCATCCCACAATTCTTCAGATATGCTGGTGTACATTCTCAGTCATCCAGGACATGACCATCTTAAGTGCTTAAAGTAGAAGACAACTGGTTTCTTGAAGATGTTTCGACCCCTGATTCCAATGGCTTCTCCAGTTCTGATGAAGAAGCTTTTTGGATGAGAGCGAAAGGTTTTCAAAAAACAAGAGAAGTCCAGTTGCCTTCTACTAAAGCACTTAGAAATTCCACCTCATAATCATTTGCTACTTTGTGTTAGTGTACCACATAAATTCCAAATAAAATACATTGAAGTTTATAGTTGTAACAGAAAAAAAAAAAAAACGTCAAAAGGTTCAAGACTCCCCCTCTTTGTATTACCTACTAGCCACAAAAATGAAGATAAGACAGTGTCAGTGGTCTAAGTAGAACACATGCCATTAATAAATTATAAAAACAAACAAACAAAAAACTCTGCTGCGGTTTATCTTAAGCATCAGCTGTTTGTTCCAGCTGAGTTGACTGCATATAGTCAGTGACACATTCAGTTTCTGCCTCATCTTTTTTTGTTGTCGTTATTATAACCTCATGTTGAATCATACAAAAACAGCACCATGTCACAGAATAAGACATGGGTGATGCCAGGAAAAAGGAAATAAAAGGAGGATGACTGGAAATGACGAAGCGGCAGTTAACGAGAAGAGTTAAATTTGTCAGCCTTGCATCACCATGTTGGCCAGACACCTGGATTAATGTCAGACGTGATCAACCTTCTGTCTTTGTCTGTATCATAGTGAACACTGTAACACATCAAATTAATAAATTAACCTTTTACATACATTATGAAATTCAATTTAAAAAGTGATACGATTATATGTTTTTGTCAATCCAAGTCACCTCAGTTGATTTAAAGTGTTATACAGCCTAACCACAGGCTTACCACAACAGGAAGCAGCAGAATGGCATGACGGGGATGAGATCACATGGGAAAGTCCCAACTGAAAATATCTCGGACAAGACTATTAGATTCTGTGACAGTGATAGAGACACATCCATCATGACTGGTAATATGATGAAGAAATATCACATTCTGCTACTAAATGGTAATGTAAATAAAACTGAGGATAGGGGGTGAATGAGAACAGAATATTGAGAAGACCATGGTTTAATCTTAAACCTCTCTTGTTTTTAATAGCTTCAACAGCTCTACCAACCAAAACAAATAAATAATATATTAGGCTATCACAGGGTTCTGCGAATCCAATCCTTGAGTGCCCTTATCTTGCAACTCTTGAATTCATCCCTGCTCCAACACACTAGAATTAAAAGGCTTTATCACCTCCTTGACATGGTAGCAAGATTTGCAAAGGTCTGGTCATTAACCATTTATTTGGTGTTGGAGCAGGTATGCATCTAAACATTGGAGGACAGTGGCATTCCAGGAATGGAGTTGCAGACCCTGGGGCTATGGTATACCATGTATGCACAAATGGATAGCTAAAGTACTGATGTGCTTTTAGTTAGGTAGTTAACAGAAATGCAGTTTCCCAACTTGATATTTATATTTTTGATGTGAGAATGGTCTGATTTTCATTGCAGTATGCATGTTTTTTTCCAAATACCACAATCCAATAATATTTTTCAACAGGAAAACAGCTTTTTTAAAAGATGATAGCAGATAATGTTGACTGAATCTTTATTGCCTGACCATCTACAGTTTTCTAAAAGTTGAATAAGCACATACTCGGCCTTTGGAGAGAAAGGTCTTCAAAAAGATTTGGATAATAAAGAAATGAACAGCATAAACTAAAATTAAAGATAAATTGTACTCCACTTCAGCATGGGTTGGTTACCATTAAGAAGTTGTTTTACAGTTTTAAAAACATAGCAAAGATGTCCTGTCAAACCATTCCTGCAGTTTTAAGTCAGTTTAATGAGATGGCAGAGATCATGCCTGAGTGATCAGAGTTTTCTCCTGTTGGAAACATAGAGTTCTGCAGTGCTCCCCCTCCCCCACAAGTTGCTGAGCAATGAACATCTGCTAGCGGAAGAAAAGCAGCTATGCACTTTCTATGTTTCAAGCAAAACATAATCAGCTGTTTGGAAAAACTTCTGTTCGCAACAAAATCCAAAACAAAACATAGACAGTCTTGGAGAGGAAACATAAGCAGTCCTGTCAAATGAAAGGGTAAATTTGAAGTATGTGTTTGTTTAACAAGCACACTGTGATATGACATTTTTTCTTTTACAGGTAAGAGAACTATTACCAATAACTTCACAGGACCTCACTTCAAAAGCCTGAACTAATCCTTTAAATCATGTGGTGTTTTTACTCAAGGTTATCATACCCTGAAACTCAAATACAGACCCATGCCTAATTCCAGTTGACCTGGTGAAGCAAATATGAAATAATTGTGTTGTTTATCACTCATAGAAAATTAAAAATAAAAATCGAAGTAATATTTTTTTCAGCCTATCTGTGTTCACTAGGTTAATATTACACTGCTACCTTGCTCATAAATAAAAATACTTTATTACTGTGGTGATACCTCACTGACGGAAAGATGCTAGCAAATTATCTAGTTGGCAATCGCTGCAGTCTGAAATAAATGCAATTAGTAATGAAATACCATCTTTTGTTTAACATTACATTGCAGCTTTGGGGAAGTTTTGATGAGGCATTATATGACTTTATTTCACTCCTCATGCTTTAACTATTTTAATGAAATAATGAAAATTGAATTTAGTTAGGGTTGACTGTGTGCTTTGCCTAATTTGAGTGCATGTTCATTAAAAGCAATCTCTTTACTGCATATCTTGCAGTCAGTGCTCTTCAAGCTTTGACGCAGTCAGCCCCCAAGATCCATTACCTTCAAAAGAAGAAGGGAAACTATGATACTAATGAGATTTCCTCCTTGTGCAAGAGACACACTGGCAATAGCGTGATGTTCGAATGACTTAGACATTTCTGTGGTCATTAGTGTGGTTGTTCCATTCATCAAAGTCCTTTGTTAACTTAAATAGGACATTTTCCGAGTTCTCTCACACAGTTTAATTACTAGTGTTATATGGGTGGAGCAACAGAGAAGCTGCTTCTGTGATAGAGAAGGTCCTCATATACTATGTTGCCAAATGTAATGGGACACTTTCCATTATACATACATGAACTTTAATGTGACCCTATTATTAATGCAAAGGCTTTAATATGACATTGCCCCTACAACAGCTTCTACTCTTCTGGGAAGACTGTCCATGAAGTTTACAAGTGTGTTTATGGAAATATTTGACCATTAATCCAGGAGAGCAGAAACTGATGTTGGACTAGAAGACCTATCAAGTTGAGATCAGGACTCTGTGATGCAAGACAGGTTCCTCCACTCCAAACTTCCAAATGGCAGTTTATTCTCTGCAAAAAGAGATTCTTTAAAATGTTCTCATACTCCCCCCCCCCCCAAAAAAAAAAAAAAAAAAAAGGGTTTGATTCATTTGACACAGTGCAGAATGAAAGCGAACCGCTCTAGCTGAAAGTGTAACAAATGTTGCAATTTTGGTCCCCAATCAAACTGAGTTTACCGGACTATCAGATGTGAAAACAACCTTAGTTTCTATGCTCCTCGGCTCTAGAACAAACTCCCTGAAACCTAGAAACTGTTGGTTCCTTTCAATAAGGACTGAAAACATTATTGTTTTCAGCAGCTTTTGACTATCTCTAAGGAACTGTTTACCTGATCTCAGTGAGAGATGTAAGAAATTAGTTTAGTTAACACTTTTTCAACGAACATATCTGGCAGGCCAGTTTGGAACATCTAACAGGCCGAATGTGGCCCATGGGCAACAAATTGCCCAGATCTGCGTAAACACATACTAACACACCAATCACCCACCTGGAGGTCAAAGAACTTGCTGTAGCGCCTGTAAATGGTTTCTGTGCTCCCATCACTCCAGGACACTTTGATGATGTAAACCTTGAAAGGAAGAAGAGAAAGAGGATTATATTAGTGCATATTGAAGTTAAAATATTGGATTATTTCAAGCTACTTGAAATGCCAGACCAAGATAGCTTTTTGTGTCAAATCCCACCTTTATGATTTTACAGTATATAAGTGTTGTGACTCCTATAGAGCTGTACAGAAAAGACAAACAGCCCTCTGACTGAAACATCAAGCATCAGTCATCATCATTAGGATATCCTACTATTTCACTTCCCATGTTTTTTGAAGCACTTCCTCCCAAACGCTGAATCCTTATCCTGTATGGATGCAGCAGATTAGCTTTACAGACAATCATTATGGCATATTGACATCAAAAGTTATCTAATGGACTAATATAACTAGTGGTTGGTATCTCTGAAACAAATAAACTATTAGAGAATTAGTATACATATAACTACATGATATAAACATGCAACTAATAGTTTATCATTATCATATGCAAAAACTGAAATGTCACAAACATATCTAAGCTAATTAATAGGGTCAGGAGGAAGCAGAGACAGTTTTAGAGAATGCTCGCAAGTAAAAAAAAAAAAAAAAGCAGAGAGGAGGAGGTGATTGGAAACTCCCTGGTGGCTCGCTGTGTCTGGCTGACTGCTGCTGGCCTGACTCCCAGACCTTCTCTGGTCTGGGAGTCTTAAATGATCTCTCTTGCAGGGCAACAGTCAGAGATTGCTAAGCAGACATGTCGGGAAACCGTTTTGATAAAATATAAAGAGCTTCATACTGCGTTTATGTCTGTGAACATAAGGGAGAGAGAGATCAAGCAATTATCCACAATAATAAGAAAGCAAAAGGCTATTGGGTTACATATTGTCTGGTTATCATACTCTAGGCATCAATAACTAAATTAAAGGAAAATATCAATTACTATGAACTCAAGAGAAGAATTACCATGAGCTCATAAGCACACCTTAGTGTTCTAGACGCTATAGATAGTCAGAGGGAATATGAAAAGCCAAACATAAAACCACATGGTTTGCACTTCAGAGTAAACAGACAGATGGAGAAGACACAGGGCCAGGAGCACGCCACGTCCTCTACCACCAACACTCACAGCAGTCCTCCGCCTGTTTGTCCAACGTTTGATTTGTCACACGTACAATATATCATGCAAACCAGAACATTCATAGAAGAATACATACAGGGATGCTGAACTGACACAAACGCCTGCTATGGTGGCTCTTGTTGGGCTTCTTGCTCGCATGGTGTCATATGGTTTGCACCGACTGTGCATTTGCAGGCAAATGGGCCCACATTTACCAGTTCTCATAAACCAACAGAAGCTCCTTTGTTTAGCTATTGCAGAAAAGTCAGAAATGAGGCTTTGTCTTTTTTAACATTCTTGTTCATCATGTGCTTGCTGGGAAGGAGAAAAGAAATACTTGTATATTTTTGATTCTCTCCCTTCCTCTGCAGAATTAAACAATTAATATAAGGTAGTAAAATACTAATCCTCACTAAACTAGTCAAGAAATAAAAAAAAAATATAAAATCATTTATTTATATAATTCTAATGCACAAAAAAAAAAAAAAATCTAATATTTTCACAATATAAATACTGGATAAGATTGTAATGATTAGGACAATTGTCCAAAGTGACATTGCTGTCAGTGTGATGGGATAAGCAGACCTAATGTGACTTCCTGGTCTGTCATGCCTTAAGGCATGCTTTGCAGAGTTAATTGAAGGACCTGATGCATGACATATCTTGAGATGCCACTGCCTAATGTGTTTCCTTGGGGCCTTCCCTTTTTGAAAGACAAGGAAACAGACATAAAGTGCCTGCAAAAAGTCTTCATATCCCTTAAACTTTTCCACATTTTGTAACATTAAAACCTCAAACATCAACGTATTTTAATTACATTTTAACTGATAGACTAACACAGGGCAGCACATAATTCTGATGTGGTTTATACATTATAGTCTTCAATTTATTTTTACAAAAATAAAAGTGTGAAAAGTGTCGAACAACCTTCCACTGTTATTACAGCTACAAGTCTGAAAGACATAGGTCTCTATCAGCTTTGAAAGCCAAGAGATGCTAATTTTTGCCAGGTCTTATCAGGAAAATTCACTGAAGTTTGGTCAGATTGAGGCTCTGTACAGCGATGTTTACGCCTCCTCATAGAATCTCAGTAGAATATACATTTGAATTTTGACTGGGCCATTCCAACACATGGATATTTTTTTATCTAAAAATCTGAAAATGTATTATACTCTATTCTCGTTTATTTTGGTTCTGATGCCTATGTGGAAAAACTAGCTCATAAAATCTAACAAGCTATGATGCCAAATTACACAAAAAGAAGTATGTGGCCTTCCTCTGATAGATTTTATTTAATGGAGTCATACAGTCAGATTCCCTTTTGTAGACAATGAGCAGAAAGCAGAGAAATGTATACTTGCACCCACTTTGCCACTTGCTGTATTTTTCATTGTCATCATTTTGCTGGAAGGCAAACCTCCCTAACAGTCTCAAGTCTTTTTCAATAGGTTTTCTTCTAGAATTGTGCTGTACTTAGGTCTATCCTTCTGCCTATGCTGAGGAAAAAACATCCCCAAAGCATGATGCTTCCCCCACCATGTTTCACATGATGATAGTGTGTTCATAGTGTATAGCGTTTTCCCTACATGACCATTGCACCTTCTTCCACCTGTTTGCATTGTCCCACGTGTAACAAAATGTTGAGGTTGGCTGTTAATACTTTTTCAAGGCACTGTAAACAGTTTAATTTGAGACTTTGAATTTAGGTGTCTGGTGTCAATGAATTACAATTATAATGTCCAAATACACCACCAACACATGATACTGGGAATCACTTGTATATAGACTAAAGGGTCCTATAGATCACATGAACCACAGTGATGCCCAAAACCTATAAGAGACACTTTCAGTCATTTTCAACAGAAGTTGTTATTTTGTGTGTCTACACAATACACATACTGAGGCTATTGTCTCTTCCCTGCTGTGGGTTGTTGGCATCTAAGTGCTTTAATAAGTTTTCCTACTTTCCTACTTTTGGTTTTCAGGATTAAATCAAACTTAATATAAATGCAAGTCGGCTCGATGATTAAAACATTTTGAGAATGTCTAATTGTTCTTTTGGGCTGCCTTGGTTAACTGTAATCTGACACTCTTTGTTGTTACTTTTCCTGACTTTAACAGAGGCAGAGCAGCAGAATAATCTCGGCGTGTTGCTGCTGGGATCATCCAAATAAAGGATCTTACATAGTGTTTGTTGGGACTCCTTCGCTTCTGGACATCTTGCACGGTTACTTCTTGCACGGTGCGCCGCGGCATGATGTCCTCCTCTTCCACTGGCCGTTACAACAAAACGCAGAAATCCCACTCCCAAGTTTTCTACGAGCGATCACACCCGGTTGGAAAAGTTTGCTTTTTCACCGCGAATCTGTCTTTGTCATCCGCACAGTACCGATCCGTCACCTGTGGCAGTAACAAACCCCGTTTTCCGCAAAATTACTGCGTCAGATTTTCTGTCCAACATTCAGTCGATTTGTGCATGAAGGTCGGTGGATCCTGGCTCTCCTTTCTTTCCCCCCCTTCGTGTGCCGTGTCTCGATCCGCTTACGACTTCCTAACCAAACTCCCAGCCTATCCCAGCTCGCCCACTCCCATCTGAGCAGCTGGAAAGCGCTACTTTGCTCTACGGACCAGCCCTATGGCGTCACAGTTAACCACATGCTGCCACAGCACTTATCAGAGAGTTCCTTTTCTGTTTATTTTTTCATTTTTAATTTACGTCAGACTGTTTGGCAAAATGACGTTATGGGCTGAAAAGAAATTCTGTTTCATTAGACCAACAGTCAGTTCAAATGTACTATCTCAAACTTATCTACTGTGCATAATTCAGATTAAGTCCATGTACTGTACAATATTTGGTTATCCTTGTTGGTTGTGCACTTCGTTGTAACTGACTTTTCTTCCATTCGTATCCTTGGATACAGCTTATATTCACTCTCATGGTTGTTTTACTCCCTTTTATTGCTTTTACAAATCAGTTATGATCAACAAAACTGGGCTTTTTTTTTTTTTAACAAATAAAAGATTGACAAAAACAACTCTTAAATGTCAAAGTGAAAATTGATTTATACAAAAAAATAATGACAACTAAATAACAATGTTTAACTGAAATTAAGTAATTGCGTAAATATTAACCCCCTTCAAGTCACTATCTAGTTGATGCACCTTTGGCTGCAATCACAGCACAGCGTCTATGTGGATAGGTCTCCATCAGATTTGTACATCTGTATGCTGCAATTTTAGTTTTGCTCCATTCTTCCTTGCAAAACTGTTCAAGCTCTGTTATGTTGCGTTGGGATCGGCTGTGAACAGTCCTTTTCAAGTCCAGCCACAAATTCTCTATCGGATTGAGGTCTGGACTTTGACTCTGCCTTTCCAGGACATCTACCTTGTTGTCTTCATGCTATTTCTGTGTAACTTTAGCTTTGGGTCGTTGTCTTGCTGTAAAATAAATGTTGTCCAAAGCATTTTAAAACTGCTTTGGACAGTTTTAACCGTAGTTCTGCTGATGATGGAAACAAATTGTCCTCCAGGATTTCTCTATATTTTGCTGCATTTATTTTATCTACTACTTTTACAAGCCTTTCAGGGCCTGCTTCCAAGAAGCATCCCCACAGCATGACGCTGTCACCCACAATGCTTCACATTGGGGATGGTGTGCTTGTGGTGATGTGCAGTGTTTGATGTCTCAAACATAGTGTCTTGTTTGATGGCCATAAAGCTCCATTTTGGTCTCATCAGACCAAAGAACTTTCATCCAGTTGACCATGGAGTCTCGCATCAAGCCTTGAAATGAGTTTTCTTCAACTCATAGCCGCTCTCCCATAAAGCTTTGACTGGTGAAGAACTCAGGTAACAGTTGTATGCAGAGTCTCTCCCATCTCAGCTGCTGAAGGTTGTAACTCCTTCAGTGTAGTCAGAGGTGTCCTGGTAGCTTCTCTCACTTCTTGCACACTCATCAGGTTTGTGAGGATGGCCTGATCTAGGCAGATTCACACATGTACCATATTCCCTCTATTTCTTAATGATGGGTTTAACTGAACTCCAGGGGATGCTAAGTGCCCAAGAGATTTTTTTTGTACCCATCCTCTAATTTTTACTTTTCAATAGCCTTTTGTTTGTTTTGCTTGGATTGTTCTTTTGTCTTCATGCTGTAATTGTAGCCAGGAATCCTGATTAACCAGTGAATGGACCTTCCAGACACAGGTGTCTTTATAATACAATCACTTGTGACAAAGTCACTGTACTGAGGTGAACTCCATTCCACTTAACACCATTTAGCTGGACCTCTGCTGAATTAGGTCAGTCAGTTTAAATGGAATGAATATTTATGCAATCACCTATTTTATGTTAAATATGTTTGTTGTCCATGTTCAAGTTGTATTTTGTAGAAATCTGTTTTCACTTTGACATTAAAAATATATTTTTTGTATTTTTTTTTTTTTTTTTTTTTTTTTTGGTCAAAGAAGCCAGATTTTGAAGCCAGATGATTGATTTGTAAAAGCAGTTAAAGAATAAAACATCCAAGTGGATGCATACTTTTCATAGACACTGTAATTAACTGAAATAAACACTTGGAATACATAAGTCTGTGAAGCTATGTAAGTTTCACTTTTTGAATTTAATTACTGAAATAATTTAGCTTTTTTAAATGATATTCTCATTTATTGAGCTGTACCTGTATTTGCTAAAATATAAATCATTAGTTTTATTGCACCAAGAAATTATCTATTGAAAAAATGACAATTAAAGTATTCCTTTTTAATAACCTTTGTATTAACTGAATTCAGTTGCTTAGACTTCTTAGCTCTTTCAGTTTGCAAGAAATTTATATGAAATGGCTTTGGATAATTACTTCACATAGCTGCACTGATAACCACTATCTTCTTTTTAATTACAACTCTTGGTAACTCCACAACTCAAGTATGTGATTTAAAAAAAAAAAAAAAAAACATGTTCACATCAGTGTTGACCTAAATTAAGTTTGTGACTATCTACAGTCCATTCTGGCTGGAGGCCCCAGGGGATCCTAACCATGACATAATGCATTGCAAATCTAACACTGCACTCTGCAACTTTTTGTAATTAGATTGATTAGTAATACCAATGGTTGCTTGGGAATGGCTCTTTAAAAAGGCTCCTTCTCACTGGCTGTGTCTTGTTCTGGAAATACTTCAAGTAAACTATCCAAAAGTATTGCTTTACACGTTTGTGCATCTTACACGGGCATGCATGAATAGAATAAAAGATATGTTTATTGTGCTGTGGTTCCTGGTGTGTGATTGGCATAACCTTAAGTGGGTCCACCATGAAATTCTGCTTAGTGCCTCATAGAATCATGGGCCAGTTCTTAGATACAGAGTTGCTTTTTCTGTAACAGGCAAAATAGAATTTTACTCATTTTCTGAAAATGAACAAAAATAGAAAATTGAAATGTAAAAAATGTCATTATTAAAATAAAAATTACATTTATAAAACAGCAAACTTGACAGTTCAGGCTACATCATCACATATTCTGTTTATGTGCCGATTGTCTGACGCATACAAACATGGGTGGAGCGTAAATTGCAATGGACAAAAAAAAAAAAAAATCAACAAGAGCAAATCTTGGGTTTAAATACCACTGTTTTGCTTTTGATTTGGTTTTGCATTAGATTTTTGTAATGCTTAGGTCTTTTGAAATAATTTAATTTGCATGTCTGTGCTGGCATTCACAAGGAGTCTTGCCAATTTTGTTGCAACATAGCGCCATCTTCTGGAGCATTGAGCTCATTACAATATGACTGTATATGTGGCAGTTCTTTTTTTGTTCAGCAACACGTATCATTGTAAAGTTCAAAATCTGGTTAATATGCGGTGACATTTGTATTTTGAACACAACCACATGCTAGTATAGCAAAAGTTACACCAGTACAAGCTTGCAGTATTGAAGTTAATTTCTGGAAAACATATTACACTGCAGTTTGCAAAATCAGCAGATTTACAGTATTTCAAAAGGTAGAAATGCTTTAAGAAAAGAGAACAAAATAATAATGCATACAGATCTATTAAAGGGAATAAATAAATGGAATTAATATATTGGCTTGAATAATTCAATATTGGCAAAAAACAATTCGAAGTAGTGAACAGTAAATAGTTTCACGATTACATTTGCAAAAACCACATTTACAATTTGCCACTTTATGATCACAGATTTAAATGTATTTTGTAGAATTTTCTAAGTGATAGACCAACACAGAGCAGGTGAAGAAATGAAGAAACTGAAGAAATGTCCTTGCTGAACAAAAGTTTTCCTCCAGGATGATGTGTCCATTGCCATGTTTCACTATCGTGATTTTGCATTCACTGAAATAAACCTCAAACAATAAACCACACACTTGACTGCACATCACCATAATCATCATAAGGATGTGCAGTAGTACTTTTCAGTGAGACATAGTCTTTTGCAATCAGGCTGAAGAGTTCAGTCTTGGTCCCCCTTTCTGTGGAGGGTTACAAACTGCAAAGTGGGCTATTTAGAGCTTTATACCTGTCTATTTCAAAAAAAGTTTGGATTTGTGGAGGGCAACACTAATAGTTGTTCTGTAACCAGATTCTCCCACCTGAGATGTTGATCTTTGCAGCTTATCCAGAGTTACCCTGGGACTCTCAGCTGCTTCTCTGCTTAATGCTCTTCTTGCATGGTCGTGTCAGTTTTCAGGTAATGGACTAAACATTGCTCGGTGAGATGATCAAAGCTTGGGATGTTGTTAAATAACATTTAAGCTTCTCCACAACTTTATCTCTGACCTATTTGGTGTGGCTCTTGGTCTTGATGATGCTGTTTGTTCCCTAGGATTCTCTAACAAACCTCTGAGGCCTTCACAGAACTCTTGCATTTATGCTAAGATTAAATTACACATAGCTGGATCTGATTTACTAATAACCTGTCCTCAGAAAGCAGATAATGTAGCACAAGATTTTATTTAGGTGTACAAATACATGCACTTTTCAGACTGTTATATGTACTATGTTGTCCCTTTATACTATCATTTAAGACTATTACATATTTTCAAAAATCTTTATTACACAACAGCCAAAAGGTCTTAGTTTAACCTTGTAAGTTCTCAACCATCAGTTGTAAAGTCAGATACTTTTTATTTATTTTTTTTAAACCTCTCCCATATAAATTCTTTTTTTGTTTCTACCCCGGTACAAAGAAACAAACAACCTGAAAGTAGGAGACAGACCACAACAAACTCTGTGGCATCATTAAATCCTGCAGGCACCTAATGATCACTGTCTCAGCATTAATGTGGGTGTCATGCCGAGGTAATGCGTCCCTGTGATGTCTAATCATGACTGTGGTTTACCTGGAGATGAAAAGAGCTGAACATGTGTTCTTCTGATAATACACTTCAATTAGAGGCAGAACCAGAATGTGGACTAATGATGTTTACTCATCATTTCAGCATCTTATCAGTCACAGGAGAGTCTCAAACCACTATGTGAGTATGTATAAATATATACATTTCACAAGCATTTATGTATTTCTTCTTTTTTAAAGAAAAAATAGATTCTGCTGCTTTTTCTCTGGTCATTATTTACAAGCAGGCTTTGATGGGTATTCACAGGAAGATGTGAATTAGAGTTGGAGACAACCAGGAGTTCACTTTGGTCATAATTTAGTCTCAGTACACCTTGACTAATCTCTGTAAATCACTACTTTCATCCGGATGTGATGTGCTCTCCCCTATAACATGACCTTTGCTCCAGCCATGCTGTTCATTACAGGGATTTACATGCAGATTTTAAAGGAGATCGGTACAGTAGTCAATTAAATCTTTTATTTCTACATTTTGTCGTTTAGCAAAAATATTGAGGACTTTGCGGAGGAAAATCTCCAGAAAAAAAGATATGGGAAGTGTTTTTTTTTTTTTTTTTTTTTTTTTAAGCATCCTTCAGAAAATGGTTTAAGGGAAAGTTTTGGTAACAGAAAATGATACAGTTCTGGTAAGAAGTTCACCTACTCTACAGTTACTGGCTTTTATATATGCATTTGAGCCATTCTTTTTCCAGGGTTGAATGATTATTCAACAAGATCCTCAATGATTAAAAAAAAAAGAGTTGGGGACGCAAGTTTGAAGTATTAAGGATTTTAGGTCACAGCAGGGTCAGAATTGTACAACCAATTGTATGACAATTACAAAGTTGGCCTTCTATCACCTGAAAAACATTTCCAGAATTATAGGACTAATGTCATGGCAAGATCTTGAAACTCTTCCATGTGTTTATCTTTAGTCAAATTTATTACTGCAACAATGTCTTCACAGGTCTCCCTAAAAAGTCAGTCAGACAGCTGCAGCTAATCCAGAACCCTGCTGCTTGCATCCTTACTAAAACTAGGAAAACAGAGCATATCACGCCATTTCCAATGTCCTTACACTGGCTCCCTGTAGCTCAGAGAATAGACTTTAAAATATGTTTCTGGTTTATAAATCACTGAATGGTTTAGCACCAAATTACACTAAAGATCTGTCATCATTGTATGAACCTTCCAGACCACTCGGGTCTTCTGGTTCAAGTCTAATCTGCCTCCCCAGAACCAGAACTGAACTTGGAGAAGCAGTATTCAGTTTTTATGTACCACAAATCTGGAGCAAACTTCCAGAAAACTGCAAAAATGCTGCAACACTGACTTCCTTTGAATCAAAGTTAAAAACTAATCTGTTTAGAATTGCCTTCGTCTAATAAAAACTGGAACATCTTTAATTGTACTCTATATTCCAACCTTTCATTGCTTACCTTTATTTTGCTCCTGCAATGTAATGTTTCTTGCTGTTTCTTGTTTCATATTTTCATGATATATAGCACTTTGAATTGCCCCAGTGCTGAAACGTGCTAGATAAATAAATTTGCCTTGACTTAACCTCACATACACTCCCACCAATATGTGGTTAATTTCCAAGTTTTACCTAGACCACATGCTTTTTGTAATTGCCTACAAAGCCTCAGACGTAATTCTGGATGGATATTGACCACTTTTCTCAGCAGAAACGTTACAGTTCATTTAAAATGGTTGATTCCTGACATGATGCCAACTTTTCAGCATAGTCTACAAACTTTCCATTGGGTTGAGGTCATGCTTTGGGAGGACCATTTGAGAAGATTACTGTTAGTTTGCTTTGTCCTTTCCAAAAACAGATTTGATGCCTGTTTGGGATCATTGTACTCTTAGATCACCCAGTTAGTTCTGGGTTTCAACCATCAAGCTTTCGTTTTGAGGCATAGTTAAAAGATTTGGAGGTCTATCTACTACTTCAGTATTCCATCTATTTTATGTAAAGCTATAGCAACAATTATAGCCATAACATGATTGTGCCACCACCGTGCTTGATGGTACAGTGTTCTTATGTTTGAAAGCCTTACCTTGACTTCTTCAAACATACATGTCAAACATGTCATTGTGACCAGATAGCTCAATCTCTGTCTCATTTGACCATAAAACATTTCAGAAGTGGGTGTTCCAACAGGATAATATACAAACACATATCAGCATTGGTCTCGGAAAGGACAAAGCAGACATATAGTAAAGCCTCTGGAAGGGTCTGACCTAAACATAGTTAAAAAAATCTGGGTTTATGCTGAAAATCTAAATCTATTCTAGCTAATCAACTAGTTTAAAAGAGCTATATTAATTCTTCCACATCAGTGCAAAATATTATTGTGGGTACATGCACATATGTCAGCCTCCATAATTTTGATCGTGTGTGGATTAAAGAAATTCTATAATGAATTCATACTCAATTCTTGTTTTTAACAATTGCTCCAGTTGCATATTGTAAAAATCACCTCTTCCAAAACCACTCAAATAAGTCATTAAAAGTGCAAAATAAATATGACAGTCGTAACATTGGTGAGTATATGAATAAACGTCTGGCCAGAATTGCATCATTGGTTCAAATTTTGCAGCACTGTTTTTTTTTTTTTTTTGTTGTTTTTTTTTATGTCTTCCCACACCTCCTGGTAGTCATTTCTTATCATCACTGAGAAGCTTGATCCCATAAAACTGATTACAAGCTTTCTCTCTCTAACCAGAGACCCAGAGAATGGAGCATTGATGAGAATGTAACTATCACACATCAGGTTTTCTGCTTTATAGAACCATTATCTGTGTGAGTCCAGTGACAGAAAAAGCTGGAATTACATTGCCATCTAAACTTGATGCCACTAAGCTCCAGGGTTACATTTTATCCATGATGACTGTTTCAAAAGTGAAATAAAAGTAAAAGAAAGACTAAGAATCTTTAACTCACACAACAGATCTTTGCACAATGTTGTGACTCAGTGTAAAATGTGATTATGTCTAATAGGAAAAAGATTTTAGATCTTGAGAGATAGTTAGTTTCAAAGAAGTCCATTTGAGTGTTTAAGTTATAAATATACATTCCACATAAGTGAAAAAGGTGAAAAATCTCAAACTTAATGTTTTTTAATATGTAAAACAAAACAAAGGAGAAAAACACAAACACTCAAATCGCTTTAACATGACATTTACTCATCCATGCTTACAAGCTCAGTCATACAAACACGCAAAATTTGTTTGGTTACGTGATGTTTTGTTTCTTGCTCAAGGCCATTTGTACATGTCACAGGAATAATTGAAATTGAACTCACAACCTTCCAATAGACAGATGACAACTCTAATTCACACCTGCCTTAAAAAATATAGAATGTAGAAAGTACTGAACCAGACAAGATGACTCATAACTGTAATTCAACACCTCCAGTTTTTTAAAGCTTCTCAAATTATAGTTTTAACAATATATCTTTTAACAAACAAGGAGCCACTGAGCATGCTGTGGTCAGTTTTTGTAAAATATTGTATTATTACTATAATAGCAAATAATGTGTGAAAGTTTTTTTTTTTCTTTTTTTTGTTCATTCATTTTTGCTATGTCAATATCAAGATCTTCCCAAAACATTTCTTAACATGGATTATAACTGTTTGAGGTAAATTCATACCAAAAATCTCTTGTTTTAGGACAGTTAGAATTATCATAATGTTTTCGGTTTGAGAAATACCAGAGATTTTTTGTAACTTTCTTCAAATTCAGAAGTTTACATACATTTCAGGGATACCTGTCTTTTAAGCTACCTTTCTTGAGTCATACATTTTGAGTATCCTTCCACAAGCGTCTCACAATAGCTTGTTGCAATTCATATTAGGGCTTTGGGATTCCCATGCCAAAACATTGATTTTGTTGTCCTTAAGCCACTTTGTAAGCACTTTGGTTGTATGCATAGGACCACTGTCCATTTGGACAACTCATTTGTGCCCGAGCTTTAACTCCCTGGCTTTTGTCATTAGATGTTGCTTAAATATTTCCACATAATGTTCTTTCCACATCCATCCATCCATTACGCTTATCCTTGCAGGGTTGTGAGGGGGGCAGGTGCCTATCTCCAGCAGTCATCATGTGCAAGGTGCACATTCTTTCCACATGATGCCATCTATTTTATGAAGTGCATCAGTTCCTCCTGCAGCAAAACAACCCCAAAACATGATGCTGCCAACCCCATATTTCACAGTTGGGATGGTGTTCCCAGGCTTACGACCATCCCCCTTTTCCCTCCAAATGTAACGATTGGCATTTTGGCCAAACAGTTCCACTTTAGTTTCATCAGTCCCCAGGACATGTCTCCAAAAATGAAGGTCTTGGTCCCTGTATGGATTTGCAAACTGTGATCTGGCTTTTTTGTGTTTCTTTTGGAGCAATGGCTCATGGCTCAAAACACCTGAATTAAATGAAAGGTTCATTATCAGGCCTCTGCTGAACCTAATGTTATGCTGAAGCTCTAAAGGCTGAATCTTAGATTCAGGTGTGCTGGACTTGAGACACAAAATGTGAAGAAGAACAGCTCTTAAGGGCTAGAGTTTGAACCTCCTATTTTAAAAGATCAAAAAGCATGTGCAAAAATTGCTTTGACATTTTTAAGACTGGAGTAGTGTTAAGATGGCAGAGGTCTGCTTTGGTCACTGCTTTTTCTGTCAGGTTTAGCCCATAAGTCCAACTATTCTTAATATTTATTAAAATAAGTCATCTTGTCAATCCTTTCACATAAGTTGATCAAAAAGCAAGCAAATATAGGGATAGTGCAGAGTCTGCAAACAGCCATTCACATCATGAGACTCCCACCTTTTTTTCTCTAAAATACCAACATGAACAGCATCAGGAAGAATCACATTTCAGAGTTGAAAGCTCCATTATCTGTGCATTATAAGCCTTCTACCTGTGCTGTTGGTGTGACCAGCACAAAGTGCACTCCAGGCTCTGGCTCCAGAAACAGAATATGTTATATATGCTTTTTTTCCTTCCAGAAATGCAGCACATTAAGAGCTGTGTCACAGCATATCAGAAGGCAGAGCATGAGGATGATATTTTTAAAAACACATTTTAACATCTTGAGTCTGAGTCACCACATGCTCTATTCATGTGGAAATAAGGGCAATTACCGAAGAAAGGCACCATTAAAATGTCATTTTCTGATGGCTTTTCTATCAGTAGCATGTCAGACACTGATTTAACTGCACACCCACATAACATTTTTATTAGTCAAACATGCAAAAACCAAACAAGAACCTTTTGATCCCTACTTTGAAGATGCTTGCCATAGGGTTTCTTACTGTTTGTCTTTGTATATTGTTTTGTTATGCTGCTGCATATTTTTAAAATGTCATTTAATCAATGTACCTTGATGCAACACCATTGAGTATTGGCCCTGTTACATTTACATTGCAGGATGTGGCCCAGAAGCTGCATTCCCAATGTGGTGTAGCCAATATTTCACTTTGTGGTCCCACAGAAATATTCTTACTTCCTGCCTTTTTGACCTTTTTCCTCAGAGTGACACTCTCAGTTTATTTTATTTTATTTTTTTTTTATTTTTTAGCAGCCTGTGTGTAATTTTTCTTCACCTAGATGTTGGTGTCAGTATTCCTGCCACTGCTGAGAAATCCCTCACTTTGCCTCGTTTCTTTTTCTGGACTTGACAGCAAATCTTGAGGAGAGATGAAAGGTGCGGGAAGAATTAGTGGGTTTAAAGGTGGGAGGAGGATCCAATGTGACGGTTGGAGACAACTTGTAAGTTATAAGCTCTAAATTTAAGTTGGCTGGAAATGGAATTTGGATTTACCCATAAGTTTGGATTTAGTTACCATGAAGTCTTTAGAATCTTAAGGCAGTTTTTTTCTTACCAGTAAGAAAAAAAAAATTTAATTTCTGTCTTTAATAATGTATAAGTACATCTAATTAAATTATAATATCATAAAAAGATCATTTTTTTCAACAATTTTATTTAAAAAGTGAAACTTAAACATGACAAATTAATTTCCTACAGAGTGATTTATTTAAGTGTTTAATTCTGTTAATTTAGAAAGATTCTGGATTTCAGCAAGTGAAAATTAAAATATTACATAAAAGCAATAAAATTATTTTTAACATAGAAAGGTCAATCTCCTTTAAAGTATCTCCATGTTCTCTATATTATATGCTGGGTCTGGTGTCTTTTTTATCGTATTACTACATCAATGCAGCACAGCAGGGAGATGATCAACCTGACATGACTTAATAAAATAACAGTCAAGTCAACAGGCTTTTTAAGGATTGTGTTGGCTATAACATAATCAGAACATGTGGTTTCTGTATTAAAAATTAGTTTTCTTTAATTATTCTGTATTATTTAAATTTTAAGAAAAAACATAATTTTGGATTTTCTTTAAGCTTTTATAAGCTGTAATAAAATGAACAGAAACAGGCATTTGAAATTTAGCACTGCGTGTAATGAATCTATATAATACATGAGTTTAGCATTTTGAGTTACTAAAAACAAATTAACTTTTTGATGCTATTCTAAATGACTGAAATGTGCCTGCATATCTCTTAGAAATCTGCTTACTTATTTTTAAACAATGAGAATTTAATAATTCCCTCATTGACAAGCAAATAAGAAACCAAGCAATGTTTTTTTTTATGTATAATGCTGAAACCAAAAAATGATTGCTTGGGCGCACTTGATGAGAATTGTATCTTAAAGAAGAGTATCTGTTGGTTCATTTATTCACAGCGTGTTTATTTCTGACAACATACTAATTGTCCTGCCCATACACAGCTCTCCAATCTTCATTAATCTCAAAGGCACAGAAAATATTTCAATCATGCTGCCATAAACAGAGGAATGCACACTTGGCTCAATGACTGAAGAAGGCTGCTTATCACCAAAAGGCCATAATGACTGGATTGGCAGTGGCATGGAAAAGCAATTTCTCTCAGTATCACACATTAAACAGGAGACAAAGATGTAAAGGTGGTGCTAATTGAAGGTCAACTACAAACTTGCAGTTTCAATAACAATGAAGTATTAAAATAGATTTAGAAAAAGTTGATCACGTGTTTTAACTTTTGACTTGACCTCCTATAGACCTACAAAACTGTGCTGACTGTGTGGAAGGAATAAGTTTCACCTCTATTTTTTCCTCTTATTCAACAATACCCAAGAGTCACTGTGACTTAAGCTTTTTAGTGAGATGCAATAAAGCAATGTTGCATTAGGCACTCAGTCATGCTTTAAATGTGTCATCCCCTTGTGCCAACACACAGTCTTCTCAGCAATGGACCCAAACCCCCCCAAGGTTTGTGTTTACAAGAGTTTACAGTCCACTAATAGGGTTCAGTTCATGGTAATTTACTGGGGCATGCAGACATTTATACGCCATTTATTGTTTCCATAATAAGAATCTCATTAGTTTGCACTGCTGAATGGAAAATTGAAGTGTGTTTGTGTGTGGGTGTGCGGAAAACAAATAAGGCCAGAATAAGAGGTTGAATGCAGATATTGTATGTATATAGATATGTCTCTGTGGCTACATAACCAACTTGAGGATGCCAAATGCCACAGGCACACTGCATACAGTCACAACTGTAGTCTCTTTCCATTTTAGGGTTTGGGATCATTGTACTATTACAATATATAAGTTAAGACAAGCTTTAGATGTCAGACAGATAGCATCAGATTTGATTATTGAACATTTTGGTGTACGATGGAGTTCATGATTGACGTCAAGTCAAGTCAAATTTATTTGTACAGCACATTTCAGCAGCAAGGCAGTTCAAAGTGCTTCACAACATAAAAAACATCAATCAAGTATACAGCAAATCATCAAAATCACCAAGCAAGGTCAAGGTCAATCATCAAGGTCTGGAAGGTTGATACAATGACAACAGATATTTAATGTACTTTGGTGCTAAGCCATTCAGTGATTTATAAACTAACAAAAATATTTTAAAGTCTATTCTCTGAGCTACAGGGAGCCAGTGGAAGAACTTTAGAACTGGGGCGATGTGCCCTATCTTCCTGGTTTTAGCGAGAAGGCAAGCAGCAGCGTTTTGGATCTGCTGCAGCTGTCTGATTGACTTTTTAGGCAGACCTGTTAAGACACTGTTGCAGTAATCAGTATGACTAAAGTAAATGTATGGATGAGTTTCTCTAGATTTTGTTGAGACATTAGTCCTTTGATCCTGGAACCTGGAACTGTTGTGACAGCACAGTGCCCGGTACCCTGTACACACCACAGGATGGCACTAAAACAAGCCCAGATAATTGCTGCCCCACCACTGTGTTTCACATTTGGAAACAAGTAATTTTGCTGATGTGGTCTTTGGTTTTCACCAAACATCTCTTCTCTGTTGGCTCAATCAGACACCTAATTAGTACTGTGGTGTTTTTTTTTTGTTTTTTTTTTTAAGTAAAAAGAGGATTTTTTAAACAAAAAAGTACTTGTTCAATCTTTTTTTTAATTAAGATTTAGCTCTTAGAGTGTTTTGTATCACACCGCATGGTTTGACCTTTAGGTAAATTTGCCAGGATGTCCTCCACTGTTAAGACTGGCATCTATCCTAAAATGAGTTCACGCTGTGCTGCAATCTGCCTTCTCAGACAAAATCTCTCATTGTGGAGAATTGTAAGAAATTCAGTTGTCTAGAGCTTGAATCGGTGGTCTGTGGTTTTTCAGTATGGCATGTTCTTCTGACCAAAGAAGATGAAGATTAAATATCAAGCAGGGTCTGACATTTTAAGGGGAAATTGTGCCAATGTCTTATTATTGTCACAGAAATGAGCCCTTCCAAATCCGCCTTTTTTAACTCTGCCTTTTCATCTTTTCAGAGTCTGAGTCTAATAAAAGGAGGAGTAACACCTGTAACTTGCTATGCACTTATTGTTGGACCAATATCTCCGTTGGATCTTTCTG
Source organism: Anableps anableps (assembly GCA_014839685.1). Taxonomy (NCBI): domain Eukaryota; kingdom Metazoa; phylum Chordata; class Actinopteri; order Cyprinodontiformes; family Anablepidae; genus Anableps; species Anableps anableps. The sequence continues at coordinate 24,272,108 of CM026078.1, read as the reverse complement.
AATCAAGTCTGTTGACTCAACAAATTGAGTCTTGGAATCTTTCATCTGACAGTAGGACAGAAGTTATGATGAAGATTTGACCATTTCAACCCAACACAGCGTTACATATTCAAGTACTGTTCAGTCTTTGTTATCACACAGAGTCTGCTGGGTTTCAGTGATTGTCCACTTCAGTTTAATCTTTTGCAATGTTAAAATAATCAGCCTAAACTACTTGGGAAAAGCAATGTGACACTTCACAAACTGACTGGCAGCATCAATTCGATCTCTAAGGTGATTTTCTGATGTTTGTCCTTCTTGGCATTACGTTAACCTTCATTTGTTTGCTATAGGCAAAGTCCCAAAACCTCAGGTTTTCCTTCTTGCACTTATAGATGATCAGTAAATCAAGTGTTTGTGGTTTGACGCACCTAGCTGCAGCAAATTTCCTTTTTACATTCTATGGAAGAAGAAAAGGTACACTTATTTCAAAGACATCTGTTAATTTCTAATAATGACTGTGTGGAGTTTGTTGTGTTTTTGTACATCTGAAGTTAGATCTAAATAAATATAGACGTCGGTAAAGACAAATGATTTGGATTACAATTGTTTTAAACATATCTTTATGATGTATGCATGCAGGACACAACCTAAACTTTGCAGCAATTGGTAAAACTTTAAACCATATTGTTTAAACAAGAAGTAAGTAAAGGGCCTAAAAATGAGGAAAAGTAGTAAGAGTGCCTGTGCAGGCATGCAAACCATGTCCTTTCTATTATAAATTCAAGCAGCAATCTAACTGGGTTAGACATTTTAGACATTTTTTCTCTTGTGAAATAGCAATAATGTATTTTTTTGAATCTGGCATTTCCTATTTACAGAAAACCTATCTTAAATCTCAAGGACTTTACAGCAGGCGAGCAAACACCCTGTCCTGATGAAATATTTTTCAGAATTTCAACTGGCAAAACACAGAAGTATAGGCAGCAGTCACACAGAGAAGTCGAACTGCTGCTGCAGGCACAGTGGGAGGAGATACCAAGCGAGGACTGTTGGAAAGCCAACGTGTTGTGAGAGCTCCAGGCCCAGGCCACAGGACATTTCCCAACAGTCAATATTGATACTGTGCTTTAGAAAAGTGCACACGTTTACAAGCTGGAAAAGGCAAACCGTATTGACTTGTTCCTATCATACTGAAAGTGACACGGAGCTAGCTGTTAGCAAAGAGCATATAATTTTTTTCATATACAATGTTGTAAGGATGCATGTCATGTTTTGCTGCATTTTCAGTTGTGAAGATGGTGATTATCAAGTATGGCATCAATAATACTTGGTTTTTCCATTCACATTGCTGTGGATAATGTAGCCACTTTCTTGCAAGATGATGTACACAAATGCAGTAAACAATGAAGGCTGTTTGCAAAGCTCCAGATACACTTTCTGCCTCTTAAACACATAGGTATACTGTTTGTGCAGCACAATCAACTGATACAGAGTTGCATGCTGTGTCAAGCTTAATGATTCCACAGTAATAAAAAGGAAAAAACAAAGAAGGATTGTCATATTGGAAACATAAGTCACACGGTCTCTCTGATTTAATTACCTTAAAGGCCTCAAACAAATCAATAGAAGAAAACCAATGATGTACATTTTCCTATTTTAAGATGTATGAAACACAAGAACAGGGATAAATTATGGAAAAAAAAAAAACATTTGGACTGACCAGTTGCTTTGTGGAATATCCGTATGGTTACAATCAAACACAACAAATCAGGTTGTATGAAGTTTACTTCCCTGGTAACTTAGTTATATTGTGAATGTAATGTTTTTTGAGAAACATTGTACTAGCAGTGGTGTCTCCTTGTCATCAATAATGTCTTAAGATTTTTCTTTCCTTCAGTGTGTTCCAAGGCTTTTTAGATTTTAAAAGTCTTTGAAGCATAACCATAAAATGCTCCTTAGCTTGCCAAAAATATAAAATGATCCTTCTACTTACAGTCTGTAGTTTTTAACCAATGAACTAACCAGCAAGAGATGACATTACAGAAACAGGCCTTACAGTTGTATTTGTGAAACCGTTTCCTGCAATTACGCACTACTTTGTGCTTGTCTAAGACAAATAAAAAAAAAATTAAAACTTGTACAATAAAATATGCTTGTTGTCATGTGAAAAAATGTGAAAAAGCTCTTGAAAAGTGCTATAAATAGCAGAAACAAAACCCATTCCCTTCTGCCACATGAATACATAAAACAGGAAATTCCTATTTGGACATAATTTGGTACATACAAAGTGGGAGGTATAAAAATAATAAATTCAAATGAAGCATGTTATAACTCAAGTGACAGTAGTCTCTTTCACAAAATATTTCTGTCTCTCAAATAATGACAGAAGAACTCAGTGTAGTAATTGTACTGCAGGCTGAGCAAACGCTTTAAATTTGAATTTTACATCTTAGTTTCTTCCTTCTCTTTTCAATGGAAATTATTCTGAGTAATCACAATTTCCTGTTTCCACAATTTTCCTGAGTTATCACAATTTATTGTCCCTTGAGCCATTTTTAGTCTGCATTATGACTGTCAGTGAAAAAATACCTAGACTCCCTGCAACTAGTCTTCTGTATGTACAATAGAAAGGGACTTTTTCAGTGTTAATTGGCCTAGCAGTAAACAGAATTTCAAGGCATTTGTCTTAAGTCCCCATTTGACTTTACTTTGTATAAAATATAGATTCAGTTGTAGTTGCTTGAAAAGGTGAGCTTTGAGCTCACCTTTTCACCTTAAAGCTCAGCAGACTATTATAAAGCAAAGAAAAGGCTAATCTAATGAGAAATGTGGAAAAAGCACATTGAGAATGACTGATGAAAAAGGAAAAGAGAAAAAAGTAAGTTAAAAGAGAGGCTAAAGGATCCTCAAGGAGAAAGTACGAGGCAAAATTACAAAAGAGAGATGACCAGGCAAACAAAAGAGAAAAATTATGTGACAGACATTGCAACCTTCTTGTCTGCATCCAAAACAGTTTCTGTTCGAGCAGAGAAAAATCTGGTGTTTACTCTGAGGAGAAACCAAAAAACAAAACAAACAAACAAAAATATCTGATAAACATGGCTACCTAAATAGAAACATGCTCCACACTATTCAAACTCCTTGGAGGATAGAAGTGACATTTTGCTCAGCTGTTTTCCTGTCAGTTAGTTCTGGCATTTCGAGCAGACGGAGACGAGATGCCACAAGTGTTTCCTAGCAACAGTTCGCAGCAAAAGCCTCCTACTCCTCCTACCTAGTCTCCTCCACATGCCACCCCCATCCCCCCACCTCCCACCAACCCCTTTCCAAACTCCCTCCTTTTCTGAGATACGAGTTGCAGCAATGCACCACTTGCTTCAGACCTGAAATACATTCTAATTCTCACGACTCTCCCTCTTGTTTCCCTCACCAAACTTCCAGGCCTTCATCAAATGACATTCAGGCTCTTGTCATCTGTAAACACACAAAGCAAAAGGCTATTTTCCCTGGAGGGCCGAAAGCATTGCAACTGAGAAATACTGGCTGACAAAATATCCAAACAGAGCAGGGTTTGTCATATTTTGCAAGATGGTTGGTTTTAGAAAAAAGGCTGACTTTTTCCATTTCATTTTTTGGAGCTACTCTTTGCTGATCAGGTGAAAGGAACACACCCCACAAAACGAGCTTGTAAAAAAAAAAAGGCTCTACTTGTTGACTGGAACTATTTTCAGGGTTTTGATATATACATAGTGGTCCAGTGCTTGGCTGTAGGCAGATTTTTTTTATTTTTAGGCCTGGTTTGTGAAAATGTACTTATATGTTATCAAATTTCATCTACTACATTTGCTGTTGGCTACAGACAGGGGGCAGCAAATACTCAATAATTTCGTCCATTAAACAATTCAATGAATGGCCAAGAAGGACCTTCAAAGGGCATTATTGGTTGGACTGAAGTGTTGCCAGAACTCTGCAGGGAGCAAAAACATTTAGGCTGAAAATATCCTCTAACATATACAAATGTCAATCCATCTTCTTAATCTCTTTTGTGAATTCCCAGCACAAATGAAAAGCCAATTCAAGCAACAAGCAGTGAAATATCAGGGGACAAGACAGAACACAACTGAAATCCCAGTTCTTTCAAGATGTGTGCTTGTAAAGGATCACAATATTTTTAAGGACAAATTTTGACATTGATGGGGCATTTCTGGAAAAATAAGTTGATTGTTATGTCAAGTGTCTGTTTTTCATATTGGCAAAAAAGGCTCACTACCCAGGATGGAATGATGTGGGGGATGGTATGGGCCTTCAACCCAAAACATCTTCAAGTTGCAGCCCTAACAATTTTTAGTTGATCATTTGCATATCCAAAAAAGAAAAGTGTGTGTCTGCTTCTGTTGTGCCAAATATTACCACTGTTAAATAAGAAAGTTGTAAAATGCACATGGGGTAAATACGCTGAAGAAAATGGTTTGTGATTCACAACTTTCATTTCAGCCAGATTAAAAGGCTATTTACCCGTGTTTTTTAAAGATGTCTGGACTGCATTTTTCAGCTGTCAAAAATACTCAAACTGTTCAAATATGAACTGGAATTATTCTATACCAGTTAACTATTCTTTGAGCCAGATACTCAAATGGACTGTAAAAAAGTATTAATCCTAACTCATTCTCACTGTTAGAAAAAAAAAAAAAAAAACTTTGCTGTTTTAGGTCAGTTAGGATGACCAAAATTATTTTAATTCGCTAATAGCCAGAATAATGAACAGGATCATTTTTGGAGCATTGTTTTCATAATGTTTTTAAAATTCAGAACTTTGTATACACTAAGTTTGCGATGCCTTTGGGAACCTAGATAAATATGACAGCTGTATTATCTATATTACCTTTTTTTCACAGGACTTGAGTTAATTGAAAGGACAAATGTGGATGTATTTTAAGACAGCCCCTCAAAAACACTATATCATATGAAATGTTTGACCATTCATGCTGACAGAAGTAAGTGTTGCTTGGACACACTTTCTCACCCACAAATGCTGTATGGGATTGAGGTCAGGGCTTTATGATACCCAATCCAAAACACTGACTTTAGAATCCTTAAGCCACTTTGCAACTGATTTGGTGATATGCTTTGGGTTATTGTCCATTTGGAAGAAATTTATGCCCAAGATTTAACTTCCTGACTGATCACCTGGAACATTGTTTCAGTATTTCCACATAATTGTTCTTTCATCATGATGCCATCTATTTTACAACACTCCCCATCACCATCATGTTAACACCCTGTAATTCACAATTGGGATGGTGTTCTCAGGCTTGGAAGCTTCCTTCCTTTTTCCCCCAAATGTGACAATGGTTATTTTGGCCAAACACAATTTTAGTTTCATTAGACCACATGGACATTAAGCAGTAATCTGGATTTTTTGTTGTTGTTGTTTTTTGGGGGGTAATAGCTTCTTCCTCCTTGAGTGGTCATTCAACCTATGTTCAAACAGCACACATTTCAATGTGGGTAATACAGTTGTCTTACCAGTTTCAGCCAGTGCCTTCATAATGTCTTTTGCTTTTTTGGGGGGTTGATTTGCACATTCTGCACCACAACACTTTTGGCTCTGGAACACAGAACCAATCTGCCTGTTTATACTTACTTATAATTGTCTAAAGAGATGAACCTGGCACCCACAGACATCAGGAAATCCAGACTTGCTGAGATTTACGATTCCCTTTCTGATATCTCAAATAACTTTAGATTTTAATATAAAGTTACACAAGGAAGCAGTGTGACATCTAAGAACCACCACGAGTTGTAAATTTTTTGCTGAAACAAATGGATGCATTTTTTTTTGCTGTCGAGAGTAATTAATGTGGCCTTCTAAAATATTACTCCTATAAATTGTAAAGATTTCCAGCCACAATTTTGGTGTGACATAGATAAGGCATATACTTATGCGGGATAACGTAAACTCTTTGGAGAGAGAGTCAGAACTCAAACTTTAAAGATGGAAAAGCCTTTGAAGTATGCATGAATGGACATAGCTAGAGCACAGAATGTGATGGGGCGAGACGATAAATGTCTCTCATGTCATGCCCAATCATGTACGGATCAAGGCAAGGTTTTGTGACCAATAGATCAGCACAGAGAAGAGTGAGGATATCAAACGCAGAGAGGTGGACAGTTAAATCACAGCCCATTGCTTTGATGAAGAAGAAGGCAGTGGTAGGCAGCAAGGGGAGATGTGGGACACAGGAAAGAAGGAATTAGGAAAGAGCAAAGCCACAACAGAAGCATCTGATCTCAGCTGGGAGGCCAAAAAAAGATAAACAACACTTTTAAATGAGAGTTTGAGCCTATCTATCCTTTCATGAAATATAAGAAGAGTTGTGATCTGTTTTCTAAGGCAGGAAAATAGCCATGCAGAAGCAGCCATTACAAAACTCTAAATTTCCACCCCAATGCAGCAAAGTAATGTTTGCCATAAACTCTTTTTTTTTTTTTTTTTTTTTTTTTTTTTTTTTTTTTTTTTTTTGTTATTCAAAATGCATGTCGCAGGAGGTTAAATGAATACAGACACATAAGCCACAGCATCGATTAGTCTGCACTGTGAGGCTGCATCGATGGGCGAACAAAACAGATGACCCCAATTTTCACTCCCAATAATGTTGTTGCACACTTATATAGGAGGAATTGACTTCTGTAAGTGAGGACAATGCATCACAAGTGAGCCCCTTTCTTGCTCCTGCCCTCATTTGTGCAACACCTCATTTAAAGTCAACTTGTGAAGAAGTACCTAATTACAATCACATTATCTATAATTACAGTATTGTTATATTATGCTTCCAAAGATAAAAATTCCTTTAATGCAGCTTCAGTGTATAATTAGCGCTTGCATTCTCCTAACTGAAACACACAATTAGAGAAAAAGTGATAACGCCTTATGCACTGGTCTAGATGTCAAAAAGCACAGCAAGTTTTCAGAACAATTTTAAACAGATTTAGAGTGCCTTGCAAGTATGCATACTCCTCGAACCTGTTCACATTTTGTCAAACTTCAGTGTTTTCTACTGGGAATGTGTGTAATAAATTATTACCTGCTACTTAAACACAAATTGGTGCATAGCTGAGAAGTGGAAAGAAAAGGACACATTGCTTTCAAGAATAATAAAAAGAAATTAAGCGTGGAATGCATTTGTTTCTGTGCTTAGGAGAATTGTCTTTCGCTGAATACAGCAGATCTTTTTGGTATGTCTTACCAGAGTGGCACACACAAATTTCTGAAGGTATACCTACAGCCACATTTTGAGTCATTTGCAGCCTCTAACAGTTTTCTTTCAGTTCTGTCCTGTGGTTCCTTTACCCTGCTGAACAAAATCATGCCCACAGTATGATGCTGCCACTACGTTTTTATGTTTAGCATGGGGATATGTAGTGTTTATGTTTTTGCAGCTTAAGCCATTTTACATGTAGGCCAAAAAGGTCTGGTGGTTCTTGCACATATTTGCTGTGTCCTCTATATAGCTCTTGACAAACTGCAAACAGGGAACTTTTCTGACTTCTTTGTGTTGGGATGTTAGATAAAAAATAAGAAATACAACAACGTAAGATGTTGGTGTGCTGGGTATGTAAAATCAACTTTTTTGAGCTTTAGGTCATGTTATAATGTTATTCCCTCATCAAAAACATACCTGGAGAGTTACTTTGATTCTTCATGCATGTTTGAGAAATTCTTTAATCTCCAGTGGCAGTGCTTAAACACCTACTCATACAATGCGCCGGATATTTACCCAATGATTTTTTTAAAATAGATTTCTTGAACAAAAAGACTTCTTCACTTCCTCATTCACTGTCAAGAAGGATAGACATTTCTCATATTTTACATTCGTATCTGTTGTTGTAGCAGTGAACACTCCTCACTTACAATGTTTTTTGTAAGTGTTGGGAGGGTCACGTGATAATTTAACAACAGTCCCCTATTTAGCTTTTTTTTTTTTTTTTTTTTTTTTAAATTCATTTGTGCATGAGGACCCAAAATCACAAGTATTGAGGGTTTGCTTTAAAAATTGAAAAATGCTACTATGGTGCTATTTGTCTCTGCAATTTATTCTATCAATTATTTTCCTTTACAATTATATGACTTTTTATTTTATTGTTCAGATCATTTGAATATATATATTGAGTATTTTATAATAGAGTCAAACAGTTTGACAATTAAAACTGACCCACATAGACAGCTAAAAATAGTCAAACCCATTATAAACGAGTCATGCAGGAAATCATTTGAACTCTGGGTGAACTCGAGAGGGTTTTAGAGGAACAGGTGATTTAACTCTACAACACAGCAACAGCAGAATATGCTTAATAGTCTTCCTACAGCTGCAGCAGCATACCTGCAGAACTCCCCCACAGGGACCCTGTTCCGTTTTGGCTGACCAGTCAACTCTACCTCAGTTTGCTTTAAAGCAGGCAAACTGGAGAAGTGAATGAAACAGAAAGAAAAAAAAAAAAACATTGAGAAAGTGACTTAGTGGAAAACTGAGGAAAAAACTTTTCATGGTCCTATAGGTCTTGTCTTTTGAATTTCTAAACATATATTGTTTTCATTTAGTAACCATATCCATAAAGATAACAAGCAGTACAACTGTTCAGTTAACTGATGTATCTGTTTTTCTGAAACATTTAAGGCTATTGCCAATAATAGTAAGATGTGTCAGTTATGCCGATTCATTAAAGCAATTTTGAAAAGTGCAGCATAGTTTTTCGTATGTGTTTTCTTCAGCAAATACGGCGTGTATAAACAAAAAGCTGTCAAATCCATTTAAATGTTCATACTTTTTAATTACCTTTACACTTTTTAATTGCCTCTGTAATTCAGCATTAAACATGGCTAGTTGTTTTCAGTCAGATTTGCTTTCATCAAAAAGAAACCTGTTAGATTTCAGAGATACCCATTAAAACTTTCTTGGGCTCTGAATGCTTCTGAATATAGAAATCACATTTGATGCAGTGACCAGCTGAACACTATTAGCAGGACCTGCTATTTGCCTTAGAAAGGTCAAAACTGTGCATTATAAAACATTTGAGCTGCATTTAGTTGTGCCTGCTAACTTCCATCCATCCATTCTCCATCATGCTTATCCTTGCAGGGTTGCAAGGGGGTTGGTGCCTATCTCCAGTGTCATATCTCCAAGAGTTAGCACCTTTTAAGTGTGTACCTAAAAAAAAAAAAGCTGAAAGGAAAAAAAAGACAGGAGTGGGAACTATTTCCCAGAGTACTTAGCGGCATGTTTTTGTATCTTGTGTTGCACGTGAGTGATATTAAAGTGTGTTACAATGAATAGAATTCAGTGTGATGCATCATCAGATAATGTTAAAGCAAGTTGAATCAAGACTTTCTGTTCTTCTAACTTAAAATAAGTAGTTATTTTTAACACAATAATGTGAGTGAACATAATACAAAAATGTGTGGTTGTTCAACTGAGTGAGGGCAGTTTTCTTGCATAATGCAAAATAATTATTTGGCTTAAATTACAATACTAAGTCATAACAACTCATCATTGAAGATTAATGAGCAATCAGAACTAAAAAAAAAAAAAAAACAATGTTTCGACATCTTGTCTCTTATTGTTTAATCAGTTTGATTAACTGTAATTTCTGAATTAAAACCAAAATAAATTTCTAGTTAATTTTACTTGAATTTTCAAGGCAGCAGGTGAGCTTTCATTTTCAAGTTTAACCACCTTCAAATGTTTTACAATGCTTTTTGCAGAAGAGCTCTTCTGATCTGTAGTTGACCAGAAGATGGCAGTAATATTCCACCAGAGCAGACCCACCCAGACAGGCAGGAGGCACGTTGCAACATGGAGAATATCATAGGTTAATTACATAGCACTCTCATGCCAGGGAACGTGATCATTCAAACAGTATCTAACTGGATAGAGGCACAGAGGAGGATAGGGAGAGCAACAAAAAGTGAGCGAGAGAGACAGAACACTTTTTTGCTTGCTGATAATTGTGTCACTATGATTGCCTGCTAATAATCACCTCCACTCAATATGTTGATACAGATTCAGTACCTCAGTCTCTGTTTCTGACCACATGATTACATAAAGGACGCAGTAAATCTTAATGGGTTGATTTAAAACTAACCCAGGGACCAATAGTGTTGGGTAAAAGCCTTGAGTCTGTCCATTTCCTAACTCTTTGCCTCAAAGGAGCAAGTCTTTATTTTAATCTTTACTGTTCCTTGTAAAATTATTACCACTCCTTGACCTTGTTGATATTTTATTATGTTACAATTCTACAATGTAAATTTTTATGTATTGCCACATGTTCTTAATTATATTTCGATCCAGGCTATTCTAACAAATAAATATGCTTTGCTCTAAACCATTCCATTGTGGTAGGTTTGGGGTTCTTGTCCTACTAGAAGGTAAATCTTCACAAATGTCTGTTCAGAATGTACTGAGCTCCATCAATCTTCCCACCAACTCCAATCAGATTCACTGTCCCTTTGTAAAGGAATGGATCTCCATAACATGAGCCACTATCTCGTTGCATAGTGAAGGGAATGTGTTTGCCAAACATAGCGTTTTGCATGTAAGTTAAAAGAATTTAATTTTGGTCTCATTTGACCAAGCACCTTCTCTCACATTTGCTGGTTTCCTAAATAGCTTGTGGCAACCTGCAAAGTTCAAGGGGCATAAATGCTTTCGTGAGACACTGTACATTAATTTTTAATCTGAAAGTGGCTCTTTAGATGATGCAATGGGTTTTTCGTCATTTCTTAATGTACAAACATAAGTCAAAATACAACACTAAAGGTTTTAATAGGTATCTATAGCACAAAAACATAACCTGAAAGCAAACTGAAGTGCCTAATTAGGTATTTCAAAGCCATAACCCGAGAAATTTGTATGAAAAAAAAAAAATCTGAAAGAAGCATTTGATCAATTATCTCCTGCAATTTACATATGAAATGCCATTTCTTTTACTAAGCAGTTCTTTTTCTTGCAAAACTCAATTTTATGGCAGTCAAGTTATTGTTGGCAATTTTTGTGAGTAACAAAGGAAAAGGAAATACATTTTTTTCTTTTCTTTGGGTAAAGACACAAGATACGATCTTCAGTTGGTTCTTTTCTACCTTATCTGTAATGCACGGGCACAAAAGTGATTCACCCCATGAGATTTCAGTCTTTTTATGGCAGATTGATTCCCAGGTCACAGCTGAAGGACTTAAAATGCAAAAGGATTCTCTCTACAATGATCAAGTACTTATTAGTCTTAAAATGAGGAAAATATAAATTTGAATGACCCCAAAAAAGTCAGAAGGGCTTAGAGCCACTTTGATTTTAAAAATAAATAGCCTCTTTTGGTGCTTTGTATGAACAAACATAACATGGATCATTATGTGCAGTGCAGTGAGAAAGCATTTGCCCCCTTACAGATTTACCTGTTTTACACTTCTGTCACACTTACAGATTTTGATGTCAGGAAAGCATAACTAACATAAACACAACATTACTTTTCAAATAGCGATTTTATTTTCACAGAAAAATCCAAAACTATCCAAATAAGCTGGCCTCCCAAACCTAACAGCTGGTTTTGTCAACCTTACCACTGACATCCAGCAACTGACATCAAACGTTAAGTGCTATAACTGAAAGTCTTTCACAGCACCGTGGCAGAAATTTGTCACACTGTTTTCAAGGACAAATGTCCCGTTCAAGGTCATGTTACAGCAGCTCAGTTGGACATAAATCAAGATTTTGACGAGGTCACTCCACAACCTTCACTTTGTTTTTAAACCATTCGCAGGTGGACTTGCTTGTTTGCTTTGGATCCCAGTTATGCTGCATAACACAAGCTTAAGGTCATGAACTGATGACCAGACATTGTCCATCAGGATTTATGCTAGAGAACAGAAATTATGTTTCCATCGACAACAGCCAGAAGCCAAAGTAGAAATCCTCACATTACCACCACCGTCTTTGACTGTAGATGTGATGTTGTTTCTCTGAAATACTGTTTTAGTTTCACACCAGATATAATGGGATGCACATTATTCAAAAAGTCTTCGAGATGTTTTTTGGGGGAAGTGTGGGTACTTTGTACACTGGTCAGCAGCAGTAGTTTCCACCTTAGAACTCCTCCTATGTATGCCATTTTCCCCTGTCTTTTTCTTATTGTTAAATCATGAACACTGATATTAACTGAGGATGTCTGCAAAACTTTAGATATTGTTCTGCATTTCTTTGTGACCTCCTGGATGACTTGTTGATGTGCTCTTGGAGTTATTTTTGTATACTGGCCACTCCTGGGAAGGTTCACAGCTGTTCTATATTTTCTCCATTTGTCGAATGACTCTTACTGTGGTTAGCTGGCATCCCAAAGCCTAAAAAATAGCGTTGTAACCCTTTTCAGACTGACTTCGTTTCTTATCTGTTCCTGAATTTATTTAGATCAAGGCTTGAGCTGTAGCTTTTTGATATCTTTTTGGCCTACTTCTTCTTTGAGAGTGGCTAGTGAAACTGAACTCAGTGTTACAAAAACTAAAACTGATAACTAATATGTGAAATTGTTATTTGAAAACTGCTTTTCTGTATTTACTCAGGCTATCTTTGTCTGATGTAACAATTTATTTGATGATGTGTGACAAAAAAGCAAAAAAAAAAAAAAAAATATGACAACAAATAAGTCTTTACATCACAGTAACTATAAAGAGGAGATATTGTAATTATATTAACTTATATATTATCAACTATATTATCTAATTCTAACAATGTTTTGCTTTTTTACATGTATTCACACATATATGCGGTTCATTTTATGTGCATTGTTAGACCACAGAGTTGGTCTCTATGGAAAGTGTGAGAACGCTGTTATTTATAGCTGCAAAGGAAGTGTGACTTAAAGCAAAAGTCATAAAGAATGCACAGCCTCTCCTTCAAATACAAGGAATTCAACATGAAACCCTTTGGTTAATTAATACTTAGTCATTATTAAAAAAAAAAAGAAAAAAAAAACTAGCAGAAAACCTAATGAATGGATTACAAGAATATTACTAATGTTTAACGCTGTTGAATTAGGAATTACATTTACCAAGAAAAGCAATTACCCAAAACATTTAATAGCTGTATATTTCTCATTTTAATTTCATATGCCAAGCCTCAGATTATATTTTAAAGTTCAGTTTTGTCATTTTTTTTCCAAAAGTCCCTCCAAGTTCAGAGCAAGGTAGCAATTTGCAGCAGAGTTAGATCTGGTTTTAGTGGTCAGAGTTAGACTCAATCTGCAAGCTGTGACTAACATAAACAGACTTAAAATAGTTTTTTTTTCCTTTTTCTGTCAGAACCTGGGTTTTTGAGGGTTTGATTCTTTGTATTCTAGTTTTGATTATTGTTATCCTGTGTGCCTTAATTTCTTATTTTGATTAGATCAGCCTTGTTTCTGTTTTACTTTAGTTCAGTCCTTTCTTAGTTATTCTAGTTTATGATGTTTATTTATTCCTTGTCTCTACTTATTCTTTGTTACTGTTAGATTAATTTTCCTAGTTCCCCTGCTTACTCTCCCTTGCCCCCTGCTGCCATTCTCTCTCTCTCTCTCTCTCTCTCTCTCTCTCTCTCTCTCTCTCTCTCTCTCTCTCTCTCTCTCTCTCTCTCTCTCTCTCTCTCTCTCTCTCTCTCTCTCTCTCTCTCTCTCTCTCTCGCTCTCTCTCTTTCTCTCTTCTTAGTCTCCCTTCTGCTCTCTCCCCTCACCCCTGCAAACCGTTGGCTAATAAGCCCCAGTCTATTGTTTCAGCATTCACACTCACAATATTTCAACTCCTCTCCTGCTCTCACTCCTCGCTGGATCCTTCCGTTCCCACCCATTATCTTCCATGTTAAACCCTGGAGTCTATTTTCACCTTGATTTCTGTGTTTTAATTCTGCTCTGGCTCCCTGGTTTTTTGTAAGTTTTGTTCTTCATTTTTATTAAATTACCAAGTCTACTCGCCATCTCTGCCTCTCTACATTTGGGTCCACCCACACCACTACCACTCAACATGACATTTCGAGTTATGAAGAAGCAACTTAGGTTTAAACATATCTGGTTCTGCATACAAATGCACAAATTCAAGGTAAGACTAAAATAAAAGTGGTCAAACTAACATTATTATTTATCTGTTATAGAACAAATCTGCAGACATACAAAGTTAACCTAACTTCACATGGTTACACCATTGAATTCTACATGCACAGCGGAAGCAGTACTCTGCCATGGACATTTTTTCATAAAGTAGAAGTAAAAACAAAAGATTAAAAAAAGAATAAAACAGGAATAAATATCCAAGGTTTAAACAAACATGGCAAAAACAGTTTTTTATGGGTAAATGTTTTAAGCTATCACTTTGACCTTCACTGCTGCTCCACCAGTTCTCAGACTCAACCTATCCCCCTTCTCTCTCTTCATCACATAACCTTTGAGAGCAAAATTATTTTAGCTCAAGATGGGGACTTCATGAATACAAAACATCAGTTGGTATATAAAAACATTTAAAATATGCACCCCACGTAGTTGCTCGACTGATTTAGTCTTTGCAAGAAAAGTATTGCTCATAAATGGCATCGAAAACTTTTAATACTCTCACCTTAAAAAACCCCCCAAAAAACTGTGCAAGATAGTTTCTTGCTGACAAATAGAAAGACAAGACTTAAGAAAATAAAATGTGTTTGTTGAACTAGAGAACTTCCAGCAAAACTATGGTCAGAAATACACCAAAAAGAACAAGCAACCTAAAGTTATGCAGGAACCATTGAACAAGAGACAGCGATTGGACAAAAAACAGCTGAAAACGTTACATTCACTGAGGGATATAGTGAGTAAATTAATGTGGGGCTTGTAAATGGAAGGAAACTAATACCTATTGTCTTTGAAAAGAACAAAATTTAGGGAGAACAGTAGAAAAGTACAGCTCAATAGATCTAACAAAGCTTAAAAGTCTTTTTCAAAAAAAGAATAAAGTAATAACCAAGACCAATGATGTTGAAAGGAAACCAAAAACATGCTGCAAAATAAAATTAAGTAAATACATGCACAGTGCATTGACATATACAGTGCTATGGAAAAGTATCCATAAGCTACTTATAAGCTAAATACTTGTTCATATTTTGTCACATTATTACCACAAATTTCAATGTATTTTAAATGCTAGATCAAAATAAAGTTGGGCTTAATTGTGAAGGGGAATGAAAAAAAGATGGTGTGCAACTGTATGCTGCCCTTGATTTCAATACTCTTTGTAACCATATTTTGCTGCAATTAAAACTTACAATTAAAAAGTATTTTAGATTGTGTTTCTACTAGCTTTATACATCTGGAATGAAATGTTTGTCCAGGTTTATTTGTCCACATTTAGCTCAAGCTCGTCCGACAGTTCTGGATTTTAACTGTGCCGTTCTAATGTTTCATTGTAGCTCTGGATGTAGGTTTAGGAGCCTTGTCCTGCTGAAAAATGAATTTCCACCCCAGGTCTGGCCCTAACCATTTTGGCGTCCTAGATAAGATTGTATATGGCACCCCCACCACCTGCATTTGGGTCCCCAAATCATTCCACCAATTTACATACGCATACTCAACACTTTGATGTTTTTTTTCATTCAGGAATAAAATGTCAAACAAAACAAAAAATTATCTATAAACTGAAAATATTAAAAATAAACAGACCTGATCCATAAGAGGATATAGCCAGTCAGCAGGGTCTATTGGTGCAGCCTTTATTTCTGATGCATGAATGAGCTCCAGTAAGGTGGAGGCAACAGCGCTTGGTGGTGTTCCAGAAGGCCCAGAGGTGAGATTTAAAAATCTCAGTAATGCATCTGAAGAGAAAAAGAGGAGTATGATTCCAGATATAAAAGTAAAAAACAAAACAAATGTGTTACGTTCACTATACTGTACATGTATATATATGTATATGTATATAATACATAATGAATTTTCTGACATGTGATTTAAATCAGACTGAAATTGTCACAGTAAAATGCAGACTTAAATGAAGCAATAAACTTCAATAATATATGAGAGAGCAACAGTAGAATAGAATAGAATAGAATAGAAACAGCCTTTATTGTCCTACAAAGGGGAAATTCAGGTATAACAACAGCAACAGATATAAAGTTTCACATAAGAAGTTCTTAAAGTGTAAAAAACAATTTTTTAAAACACATTAACAATAACAACAATAATAATATACTGTATAAGACTCTAGCAGAAAATACTGTGCAGTTATTAGAACTAGGCATATCAGACTCACGATCCTAGGGCTGTGCAACTGAGTCGGATCACTTTTTCCAAGAATGTATATAATGTGCATGTGTATTGAACATTAAAAAAGTGTAGAAAATCAGTGCAGAAAAACAGATGTGCAATAACAGCGGAAATGTGATTTAAATATGAGTAAGAATGAGTGGATGATTGTGCAAATGCCAGCAGGGATGTAAACACATTGATTTTGTTGAGAGCAGTGATAGTTATAAAGTCTAACAGCTGCTGGGAGGAATAATAATGCTAAGTTGACAATAATGTGTATTGTTATGTCATGAACTTGCACGGTTGACTTGTTTTTGCTAGAATACAGTTTTTCTTGATTGCTTTGACCCACTTAAAGAAACTAGATCCACTCAGTTGTCATCATCAGTATATCAGGCCTTGTGCACACATAGCTGGGTCTTTATAAAAAATGAGTATCTCCCCCACATCGTTTAAAAAAAAAAAATATCGTAAGGGATTGTTTTCAGAAAAGTTTTCATCCACAGGAACCAGCTCAAATTTGCCACTGAGCGTTGTTTTAAACATGCTAAATGCATAGGGGGCAGTGTACCAAAAAGCTAAAACCTATGTCAGCCAATCAGAATCCCTCAAAACAACCACTACAGCCAGCAGTGCGTACAGCTCTCAGGGTGTAGGGACGAACCAACTAGTGGAGAAAGAGAGGGGGAGCTAAGCAAAGTGTTATTTTATTAGATGTAGAAGTTAATATTCTTTGCTATGCAGCTAAATTAGAGTGGAATCTTTCATATTAGGAAGTTATATTATTAACCACCACCCCAAAGCACCCCCCCCACACACACACAGCTTCACCAGACTAGCGGCAGCAGCAATTAGCAAACCCCTGGTGGAACTGCATGTCTGCTGAGCTTATCATATAAACTATTTCTCAGTCTAACACTCCTAAGAATGGTTGCAAATGGCATCATGAAAGAACATTGTTGTGATGATGTGCTGAAGGGAAAGTTTTGGAAAGAGTAGGCGCTTCTTAAAGGGACACAGGCCATTTCCAAGGCATCAACTTGCGAAGTCAAAAGTTATTTTTAATATAGACAGCATTTTCATAACAACTGAAGGTAACACAGCTACTCAATTGTGCTATAAAACAGGACTATGTGCCTGAAAAATATATAATACTCCCCACCCCTTAAAAAGAATAATGAAATTTACTTTTTCCCCTTGCCTGTTTTTGTGGCACTCCCTGGACTGCTGGCGCTCTTCGTATTTGACTATATTGCTGATGCTACGAATCTTGCATTTGTTGCAGGCTTCCTAGACAGGTACTCTTAAAGCATTCCCATGTATTTAGCACCATCCATCTTCTCATCAACTATAAACACATTAAACTGTCCCTACTAAAGAAAAGCATCCCCACAGCATGATACTGTCCCTACCATGTTTCTGGTGCAGATACTGTGTTCAGGGTGAGAAGTGCAGTCATGTCTTCAGATTCTCCTCCCCTGTGTGGGTGTAAAACTAACCTTGACACCATCCTGAACCCTAACATGACACATACAGATAACAGAATCATGTTGTGGGGATGCTTTTGTTCAGCAACATAGAAGAAGCTGGTTGGAGCTGATGGGAAAATGAATAAAGCTAAATAAAGGCAATCTTGCAAGAAAACTGTTAGTCTGTAAAATAATTGAGACCTGGGCAAAATTTATCTAGCCAACCAGATAATGACCCTACACAGAAAGCTAGAGCCTCAATAGAATGGTTTGGATTGCATATTCATATCCTAATGACCTGGAAGTGCATTGCTGCATCTGAATTACAGAGAAGGATGTTTCTACAAAGTAATGACTCAAAAGTGAACACAAAGGCACATCCCAGTTTTCAGACTTTTATTTGTAACAACTCTGAAAACCATGAATATTTTTTCTGCCAATTCACAATTATCCTCTGCTTTGTGTTGGTCTACCACATAAAATCCCAAAAAAATACATAAAAAATTGTGTTTGGGGTGTGAAAAAAAAATCTAAAAATGTCCAGGGAGTATGTATACTTTCCTGTACATTTAAACTTAATAATTTCAAAACTTTCAAAATTACCATCATTAATTGTATATGTTCTTCTGTAAACAGTAAAACAATAAACTTTTTGGAGCAGAATATATTTGGTAAATAAACAAAATGGCCTCCTGATTTCTATACAAGATAATAAAAAGTTTTTAAAAAAGTGTTTTTATGATCATATTCATTTGCCTGATTGTGTTTAGAGAAAATAACAGTGTTCACCAAAGCAGACAGTTATGTGTTTAAGGCCTGGAGACTTCAGCAATGTGCTGTGAGTGGCCTTTTTAATAGGAGTCATTAGTGTCACTATGGTTAGACATAAATAGTACAAAGAAGGCTCAGGGGTAACTTTTGCCTATTTAACACACACACACAGCATTGACCAGCTGAATAAAGTATGTGAGGATCAGGATATGTGCAAGGGCTTCCCAATTATGCCATATTCCCATGATAGCAATGTGACAGTGTTGGAAAACTGTATTCTGTAAGGAATTGTTTTTCTGTACTTTTCTGACATGTGGATGAGGGCTGAAAAATCACTGTGAGATGATAAACAACTATTTCAAGCCCAAAAATAAAAGTTGGGCTCTCAGCAGGAACACAAGCAAGAGCTATTAACTAGAAAATCAAACTATTGGAAAAATCTGAATTGTTTTACACTGTGGAAGTTTGGCTATTTTCTAAATAACTGTTATTTTGACCTCCCATGACAATTTTTTGTGATTTTTAGACCTAGAACAGGACTGGCTACTATATTCTGAGAAAGGAAATGAAGATGAAAATTTAAAAGGAAACATTAAGTGACAAAAAAGAAACAAGAAGCTCAAAATCATTATGAAAATGCAGAAAAGAGATTGATGCTTCAATAAAAAACCACCTAAATTTAAGAGGCAGGAGTTGCTATCTGCCATTCAGGCTGATCCTCCTCAGTTAGAACTGTGACGGTGGATAGGTATTGAGGCTAAAAAGGCAATGAATAAGGACTGACATATATCACCAAACACTTTTCTTCACCACAGAAGGGTCTCCCAACATTTTACCCTAAAGCATACTTTTCTGCAGGCTTGTTCCAAATATTATGAAAGGTTTCCATAATCTGAAGACTATTTTCTTTCTGAATCAATTCAATCAAATGCACCATCACTCAACATGCAATTTGTGTGCATGGTTACAGTTCTTTTACTAGTTTACACAACTTTGTACATGCTACCCCAACATATAAGCCTGCAGAAATTAAAAGTTCTGTTGGTTTTGTGTTCCACAAACTACTGTAGAAATGTTTTTCCTCTAAAAATAGTTTCTGATTCAAATAAATAAATGTAAATTTTAAAGAGGTTTTTAGATGAGAAAAAGTCTCAAACTTTTTCTTTATTTTTAGATTGGGGCTGTAAAGTCATGAAAGTTAGCCCTTTCACTCACTTCTCCTTTTCCATCTAGAGTTGTAGTGAAAGGGAGACTGTATATTTTAGGAGAGTTCATGTAGGAAAGGAATGTTAAAAGGGATTTTAGCATAATGCACAGTGCCACATTTGTTGAAAATTCAACACCCCAAATCAGCTAAGCATCCCATAACAGTTGTGGTGGAGAGGTGATGATTTGAACATTTGAATTTGCTCTGAAGCTGTTGTATCTGGACACTTGTCAATCAATGAGTTCATACACTGCAAGTATGTGTATTGTTAAACTGTTCCAACACTGGAATAAAAAAATTACATATTATTGTGAACGGCCAAGAAAGTCAAAAACAAAACAGTTTCAGCTCACTGCTACTGAAGGTAGGAGACCACACACACAAAAATAATGTCTAGGACAATCAAAATTACCAATTAAAATTACTGATGTTTAAATCATGAATATAATTTTGTTAATGTAATGTTCAATTATATTCCATAATCATCACATTTTAACAACATTAAATATTCATAATTACTACATATATTGATGGAAATCTGCCTAAATCAAATATATACAAATTGCTGTGCTAGTTATGGTGCCAAAATTTGATCAGTTAGTTTCAGTGCAATTATGATTATTTTTAGCTTGTGCTGTATAACATGTGCTGTTAACAGTGGGTGGAGTTCATCTGTTGTATTTAACGACTCCTAAAACCTAGTAAGGATCAGTCTTGCTCACATCACTTTTCACGCTTCATTACAAATGAATGAGTATATAGAAATTTGAGAAAGCAAAAGAGTGATTATGATTAGATTATTTGCTTGAGTAGTTTGAAAATGCAGAATTAAATTATTAGCTTTATCAGAGGAAGTACCCAAGGTGAAAAGTGGGAAAACACCTGAGTCATTTAGGCTTCTGCCAAATGCCTGTTAGCAGAGGCATCACCTTTCTACAGCCATAAATAAGGGTTACGATAGTGGAAGGAAAGTAATGAATGGAGGGATGAAATAAAACCGAGATATAAAGGGATACAGAATCTCTCAGTGGAAACATAGAGAATAAAGGTCATTTAAAATACCACATTGTTGGAATGTTGAGGAAAAAAAAAAAAAAAAAAAAATCATTGTACCATGAAGTGAATGTTTTGTGGCTTGAACAGAAGCATTTTATAAAACATGGGGGCTCAATAACAGAAACACCGAGTTAGGCACACGCACCAACCTATTCATACAGTATCATATGAGCAATATTCACTTAGAATTAACAGAAGACTCTGTTCATGAATCCTCTCATATCTCAAGTCTCAAATGCACCAAGATGTATGACTGTAGAATCTGACTGAAATATGTAACACTATCGATAGCAGTCGAGGGCAAACCTTTCTTTACACGGTCTCGGTCTCACACAGCGGGGTCTCCACCATCTCAGAGGGCACAGACTTAATCCAGCTTTAACTGTCACTAATCCTTGCTTCAAACTAATATTTAACAAGTCAGTTTTTCTGCCTGTCTAAGATAGTCTGACTAGATATGGTGCCTCTTACGCAACGTGAATGGATTCACTAATAATTGTTCCTACTCTTTTGCCTTTCACATTACTTCATGTATTCATATATAACAAATGTTGCTAACATTCATATAACCCTAGCAAAATAACTGTGAAAACTGCTGGATTACCATGCATCCTTGATTTTTAACCACTTTATGATGTATGTATTGCAGTGTTAGTTAGAATATTACCAACACCACACTTTAGAAAGGGACTTGTATAGGCTAAGAAACAACTCCAAATGTATAACTACCTAAATGAAATACTCAGTCACAACTATCTTTGCAGTCATATCATATAAATAATGTGAAAGGGGCATCAACACACAGCAGGTTGCAAAACCCTTCTGGATGGCAAAATACTATATGAAAGCAGAGTCAAATAATAAACAATCCACTCATGCATCTCCAAAATACAGGATGTCATGAGGTGAAACATTAATTCATTAGATTTTGTTTCAACAGTTTATAGATATCTTTCTTTTGAAGGCCCTGTTTTGTGAGGGTGTATTTTGCCACCCACAGTAAGAACACTTCGTACCAGACTCAATTATGTAATTAAATTCAGAGAAGGAACATTTTTACCTGTTTTTTCCCTGTTGAAAAACAGGTAACCTGTTTTCCCTGTTTGAATCAGCACAGACCAACCTAACAGTAAGGCAAAAAGGGAGAAATAAATAGACATTTTTGTTAAAAAGTTTTTGTTTTGGTTGGAAGTTGGAATCCATCCATATATTTTAATGAAACTTTCAAGGACAGACTAAAAGAGGATTTCAGAAAGAGGTGAGTGTCAGATGTGCACAAAGGGCATGCAAGGAAAGCCATTTTAGAGTACCAAGGGATAAGAAGGAAAGGCAAAAAAAAGAAGGGAATGCTGGCAGAACACTGAGGTAACAGCCCTGGCATCCAGTGGGACAACCCACCTGCAGAGCAAAGCCACTGGGCATTGACACTGCTCATTCCATGATAAATAGGGTTGTCACATAAGACAAATGCTGCACTCTGTAAATGACCTACTTCAAGACAGCAGAAATGCAATATTCCTTCAATTTTTACTTCTTTTTCCATGTTCTTTCTCCTTCAGTAGAAATAGGAAAGATTTCTGTCAGTATACCTGCTATCGTTTGCTTTCTTTTGCTGGAGTTCTGCCAGTGACCCATCTTTATCTGTGGCAATAACGATCCTTTGTACTGGAAATGAATGCACGTGGAGAGAATAGAAAAAAAATATATCCTTTATTGTCCCACAATGGGGAAATTTCTGTGCAACAGCAGCAAAGTGGCAGTGGCAGGCATTAACAGAAAAACAGACTCTCACAAAGAATATTTTTATATTCTTCTTCTATTTTTTTTATACATATTTTTATATGTATAAAAAAAATAGAAGAAATAATTTAAAAAATACTGTACAGTAAGGCACAATTTCAACATAAATATTGTGTAGTTTGTAAAAAAAAATACTCCAGTCCAGAGGAATGTGCAACAGAGTTGGTTAATTTAAAATGTACAAGATGTGCAGGTCTCAGAGCATTAAAAATACAAGCTATGTACAGTTAGTGACAATAGAAAAACGGTAGAGTTGTACAGATACGAGCATGGATATAAACAGTTATTGATTTTGTTGGGAGCAATGATGGTTATAGAATCTAACAGCTGCTGGGAGGAAGGCTCTCCTGTAACACTCCTTAGTGCACCTATTATGCAGCAGTCTGTCACTGAAGGAGATCTCCAGCTCAGCAACAGGTTCGTGCATGGGGTGGGAGACATTGTCTATCAGTGATGTTATTTTAGCTAGAGTCCTTCTGTCTCCCACAGCCTGCACTGGGTCGAGGGGCATCCTAGCACAGAGCTGGCCTTCCACATGAGCTTATTATCCGCTTCCTCTCCGCTGTCGATAAGCTTCTGCTCCAACATACCAGTCCCATAGAAGAAGCTGATGCCACTACAGAGTCAAAGAAGGTCTTCAGGAGTGCCCCCTGCACTCCAAATGACCTCAGCCTCCTCAGAGGGTAGAGTCTGTTCTGACCCTTCCTGTAAAGCACATCAGTGGTGTGAGTCCAGTCCAGTTTATTGTTCAGGTGCACACATAGGTACTTATACTATAAGCATCCACAATTTCAATGTCCACTCTCTGGATATTTACCAGTGTCAGTGAGGTGAGTCTGCGCCTGCGGAAATCCACCACCGGCCCCTTGATTTTCAGCAGCATTGATCTGGAGGTGGTTCCTCTGGCACCAGTCCACAAAGTCTTGTGTCCATTGCCTGTACTCTGAGTCGTTCCCACCTGTGATGAGGCCAACTATGACAGAGTCATCAGAGAACTTTTTCAGATGGCAGCATGGGGAGTTGATGGAGAAGTCTGCAGTATAGAGGGTGAAGAGGAATGGTACCAGCACAGGTCCCTGTAGGACCTCGTACTGCAGACCAGCCTGTCAGAGACACAGCCCTGTGTCCTCACATACTGCGGGCGACCAGTGAGGTAGTCCAATATCCACTGGGACGTGTGGTGGTCCACTCCTGATAGCTCCAGCTTGTCCCTCAGAAGTCCTGAGGGACAAGCTGGATGGTGTTGAAAGCACTGGAGAAATCAAAGAACATGACCCTCACAGTGCTTCTAGGTTACTCCAGGTGAGTTAGAGCTCAGTGCAGGAGGTAGATGATGGTGTCATCAACCAAATGCCAGGCTCGTAGGCGAACTGCAGCGGATCCAATGAAGACATCATCAGGGGGCATAGATGTTTGAGGACCAGTCTCTCAAGGGTCTTCATCAGATGTGACATCAGGGCTACTGGCCTGAAGATGCTGAGGTCCTTTGAATGTTTGGTCTTTGGTACTGCTACCACACAGGAGGTCTTACACAGTTGTGGTACATTCCCCAGCTTCAGACTCAGGTTGAACATGTATCCCATGAAACCACATAGTTGATCTGCGCAGCACCTCAGGAGCCTGGAGCTGATGACATTTGGACCTGCAGCCTTTCACACCTTGATCTTTCGCAGCTTGTTCCTCACCTGAGGAAATGGAAGAGACAAGATGGAAGTGGGGGAAGGGGCTATGGGATGGAGTCCTCTGAAGTGAAGGGAGTGGATGATGCCTGAGAGCTGAGAGGTGTGAAATCCTGAGAAGAAAAGCTGGCAGTCATTACAGATGAGTGGGGTAACAGCACGGGGGAACTGGGCTGGGGGACGGATGGGTGACAGGTCAAACCTGTTAAAGAACTGGTTCCAGCTGTTCACCCACTTTAAGTCTCCTACAACCTGAGGGTTTGGTTTGTGGTTTGTGAAAAAAAATAACCTACCTTTCAACCATCGCTGCCTTCTTTCCACTCATTTTTAGTCCTCTGCATTTCAGCCATCATTTCAGTTGCTGCACTCTGTGCTACTGTATCGCAGCAAATTGAAACGAAGCTCTCAGAACGTCTTCATCTTCCAATATCAAACACTCTTCAGATGTCGCCATTCTGTTTGCGATCTGTCTGTCCCCTGTTTGATCGAACATCTGGGCAACTAGCACGCTTATGAATGCTAATGAGCAACTGTGACGTCATTTGCGATCAGTGCCATTGACTTCAGACTTCTTTAAACCCCACTGAACCCCCCTGAAGCTGCCAGGAAAAGGCTAAGAGTGAGTTTGCTGAAATTTCTCATACATTAAACATTTGACATGGTTCTGGTACATTTCTAAACTTTAAGTACTTTATAAAAGCTCTCTACGAAGTTCTCATTTGTGATTTTGATTATTATCCTGCTGCTGAACAGAAGTACAGTTGAGATTGATTGTATCAACTGATGACTACATTTTCCTTCAGGATTTTCTGGTAAAGAACAAAATTCATGGTTCCAACATTTAAGGCAAGTCATCTAGGTCTGTCCAGCAGTCTCTAACTGGCAGACTCCCACCAAAATGTTTGACTATCAGAACAATGTTCTTTTCTAAAACACTTAGTTTTACACCAGATATAAAGTGACACACACATTCCAGAAAATTTCACTTGTTTCTGTATGTTCACAGAATATTTTCCTAAACCTCTTGGTAATCATCAAGTGACTTTTGGCAAATACAATGTCCTTTGTGGGGGTTTTCTTTCGGTCAGCAGTGGTTGTTGTCCCAGAATTTGCCCATTTATGTCATTTTTGCCCCATTTCTTTCATTTTGTTGTTTAGAGAAAACTGAGGAAGGGAATCAAGGAATGATGTAGCACTTTTTGAGATCGTTCAGTCTACTTCATGTTTTCAGAGATGTGGCTTGTTAAAGCTGCAGAATGTAACTTTTATGAAGATATATTTTTTACATATTTGGACATATCTCATGACAGGATAGTATAAGGCAGATAATCAAGCTCCTCTGCCTTCTCTCAGTGCTCCCAGTACTGAGAGAAATACACCACTCAGTCAGAAACAACCAATCAGGGCCAGGAGGAGGGTCTTAGCACTGTGAATCACTGCACTGCTCAAACACTCCCCCTTTCTCTCTGCTATGCTATAGCTGGATCACAACAACATAGCCTGCCATAAATGCTATGGCTAGTTAGCATGGCCACCAATGACGGCAAATAAACAGTTTTCCTGGAACAGTAAGTTGTTTCTGCACCATTAGTACATTTAGCAGCACGGACAAGAGGGTGATTAATAACGCTAAGACCTTCCTGGCTCTGACTGGTTGTTTAAGGTCTGGAGCAGTCCATTTCTTAAGACAGCAATTGTAAAAGTTAAGTACTGCAGCTTTAACTGAACAACAAAACAGGGTTAATAACAGTTAACTTTCAAACTTAGACCAACATTTGGCCAGTGCTAAGTCCAATTTTAAATGTCAAATACTCTATGTTGCACCTTATAGGACAATGACCCGGATGCATACATAACTGCAAATGAGTAGATTCCACCCTGTGTAAACATTTAGCTTGATTCATGAAGCAAAAAATGACATGTCTTGTCCATTATAAGTATTTCTCTATGCTTTATTTTTTCTATATTCCCTCTTCGTCCTTTGATAGGTTTAAATAGTTAGAGACAGAGAAAGGACACCAAGTTCTATTTAAAGGTTTAAAGTTGATAGCGTTTGTACTTGCAGAGTGAAGAGAGCAACCTTGAAGCAAAAACAGACAGCCACAATAGCTACTTGATAGGTGAGCATCTCAACAATATTTCTGGAAAAAGCAGAGAACTGATGAAAGAGTTGAAAGGCAGAGGACACTGAGTACAAGCCAATACTCATATGTGAGAGGAATTTTTATGAACTCAACATCATAAAGCCATTTTCTTTTTCCTAATGTGTCTGGGGAGTTGGTAAATCAAAGGTTAGGTAAATGCAAATTGTTCTTTTTCCTCATAAAATGATCACTGTAGCAGAAAGCTCTTTATAAGGCCTTTTGTTCTTCATTCTCACCAGTCAGATGAGCGAACTAATAATTATTTGACCTTTGAGATTCTTGCCACCAAATAAAAGGGGTCATATATAGTTCTATATAGAAATGACACATTTTTGGGAGAATAGCCTTTCAGAATTAGAATACATAATACATAAAACCCAAAGTGTGCTTTAAAATATTGATGCATTCACTCTGTTCAGTATGTTCTAAAATGCTGCTGTTGTGTAGAACTGGATGCTGTATCATTTGTAACAACTACCTAATTATTTTTTCATCACTGTGGAAGTGTAAATAATGTTTTCACTTAAAGCAATAATATGACAATTTGCATTCCATATTCAGATTATTTGTACTGTCTGCCGTTTCTGCAGAGGTTTATTTGTAGCTACACTCTGAGAACAAGAAAATAATCATTCAAAGTGTTAGAATGTTGTCCAGTTACCTTCACATGTAAACAACACCTGTAACACACATAATTCTGAATTGTTTACAAGAACTATTCAGAACAAACACAACATATTTCTTATTTGATGCAAACAGCTAAATTGTGAAATATCACAGACTGACATTTAAAGTTAAATGGCCTGATGTTCCCTGTGAGTTGAGGAGGAACAGACGCGAAACCTGCACTGGCTGGGTGTGGCAACCGAAGGGGAAGGAACAGACCCGTCATCCCATCCATCATCATGGGAAATGTGACATCCTTTCCCAACAAAGTGAATGAACTGGTGTTGCTTACCTGGCAGAGAAGCTACGGACAGACCAGTTTGTTTATCCTGACTGAGATGTGGAAAACCCAGCTAACTCCTGACACGCATAAACTTAGAAGGTTTTCATGTACTCTGGACTGAAGAGAGGATGAGGTCTAGCTGTTTGTGAATGATAGAGGCTATAACTTTGGGCACTTAACTACCAGAGAAGCTCTGCAGTAAGGACATTGAGCTGTTAGCATGAAGCTGTATCATCTACCACATCCCCAACCTGTGTATAAACCCCTCTGTACACAGACAACCAGGTGTAACACACACAGTGAAGAGATGGTCTGACTGAAGAAGTGCTGAGAGAATACATGAGGAGGACATTGACAGCATCACAGACTACATCATGGACTACATTACTACATGCTGAGAGAGAGCTGCTGAAGGAGCTCTCTCTCATCCTAATTTGGATAGTTTTTGCCTTTTAAGTTATTTAATATACTCAGATTTTATAGTTACTCTTGCACTTTCTACCCTCATAACTGGATTACTTCAATTTTAAGAACCATAGGATTTAAAAAAAAAACTTTTTCACTTTATTTTATGACCTACAATCTAAACCAGAGCAAGATGCCTCTGTTCAACACCAAGAATCATGACAAGCTTCTACAGAGAACTGAAGCAATAGAAACGAAGATTAATAGACTATTATTCTAGTAATAGCAAGCCAAAGAAGGAAAATTTAGAAAAATACGCTTCAAATGGTTTCACCTGTCAGTTGGCCTCCATGTCAGTCAACAATCTCAGTGTCAGCCTGTGACGTCCTTCTAATTTTATCCTATGTGGACACCTGTGACCCCCAACAGTTTATGTCTGCGAACAGTTGGTCTGTGAGTCTACATAAACCTTAAAACATCCCCTCCAGCTCTACGTCTCCCAGTATTGCTCCACATGTCTAAGTAAATATAGTAATAGTAATATCTAAGTAATTAGACATTATTTAATAGTACTTTATTTAATAGTAATATCGAAGTGTCTCAGTCTAAATGTAAATGTTCATCCCTGTGATCTTTGACCCTTTGTGTGATTCAGTGATCCATGAAATGCATATGAACAAAAACATACATACACACACACACACACACACACACACACACACACACACACACACACACACACACACATGACTGAATATACAGATAGACAAACTAAAAGAGACATATTCCACTTTTGGACAAATGTTTTTGAAGCAAGCACTTGACTTTTATCAGCTGGATTTATTCTCAGACCCCTAACACCAAGGCATACAATCCATTGGGAATAAAAGTAACATACCAATTGTGCTTTTTCCATAAAAGTACTACAGGGATTTTTTTGCAGCTGGTTTTAAGTTCTTCTGCAAAAGCATATTGAATTTGTATACTGTCTGAGAATTACCAAACATTAATAACATGGTAAATGGTAAATAGACTGCATTTATATGGGGCAAATATGGCTCTACTGAATGTAGTATAAAGTGCTTTGCAGTCCACTTGACTAGATAAGGTGGTATACAAGTACAGGCTTGGTTCACCTACCAGAAGAACAACACCACCAAACATACAACCTGAACTGTGAGTGATTTAGATCAAGGCATACTCAAGAGTTATAATTGCCAAATGAAATTCCTGATCTAGATCTAATTGAGGATTTTTGGCAAAGTTTAAATATGGTTGTTCCAAAATGCTCTTGGTCTAAGCTAGCTGATCTTGAACTGTTTTGTGAAAAATGCTTGTGAAAAATCCTCCACCTCCTTCCAGTGCTCCTATTGCCATCTGCAGAAATGCACTGCTCCTGGTCAGAAACAAAAAATCAGAGCCAGGAGGAAAGTCTTAGGACTGTCAATCAGATTCGTGCACATGCTTCTCAATGTTCTAATGGGAGAGAAACAATTTACCATTACAGGAAAACTATACATCCTCTGTCATCGTTGAGCAGCATGTACACAGGCATGATTCACAGTGCTAAGACCCTGTATTTCTGCAGGTGGCAGTAGCAGCACAGGAGAGAGGAGGCAGAAGAGCTAGCTATTTTTCATGGATTATCTATACTGTCAGGACATAGTGACAGTTTTAGCAAATTTGTAAAAAAAAAAAAAAAAAAAAAAAAAAAAAAAAAAAAACAACAACAAAAAAACAAAATTTACATACTGCAGCTTTAACTGAGTGGCTAAATACAATTGCATGTTACATGTTTTAAATTTTTATTTGTGAAAAACCTTTCATCGTTCTCCTTCCACTTCACAATTATCCCCTACTTCATGATGGTCTATAATACAAAGAAGTAATAAAACACATTGAAGTGTTTGGTTGTAATGTGATGAAAAGTGAAAAAGCTAAAGGGATATAATTACTTCTGCAAGGTACTGTACATCCTAAGAGCAAACTTTATTCACAACTACTTTATTGCACACATTACAAATTCAAAGGGCTGTTCAACAGACTGTTGATGTGTTCTCTCCACAAATAACCCCCCCGTTGTTCACTTTGACATGAGACACAGGACTACACGTCACCCCAGCTGTAAAACTGAAATGACTTATCCCTTGCAGAGACCAGTTAATAGGAAACTCTTATACTTGCTCTTTGGTTATTCATAACTTTATTTTTACATATTTTAGTTGAAGTGCCGTTTTTGTTCTACTCTGTTGATAACTTTACTCTGTTATCGCTCATCAGATGTGTATGTTATTTTTTTCTTCAGTCTTTTCTTTTTTCTACCTTCAGCTTCAGACTTTTAAGTGCGCCCTATCGCTGGTATTTAATTTTATGCTTGTACTTATCACTCATGTCTGTCATGGTGCTTGGCTTTGACCTTTATTTGAATATTTTTTTTTTTTTACCTATAATTTCCCTTTGAGCAAAGATTAATTCATATAGCTATTTAATGTATAAAAGGCTCAAAAACTCATTTGTCATGAAAATGTTCTACAGAAATTTTTAAGCAATGTACTGGAGTGTTGCCAGGTAAGAAAGCAAATGTGAACAGGTGTCAGATCTGACTTCTTGCTGCTCACTGGTAACATCTTAGAGCAAAGCCATGCAAGATGTGATGGCTGGTAATCTTTCAGGGCATTTGCTTTGAGTATGTGAGTATTGTGCTTTGTAGATAGATTTAGATGCACAGTGTTGACACATTAACAACATATGCCTCTTCCCATGTGTTCCTTTTTGATTTTCAATATTTCCTAACATTTTTCAATGAAGAGTGGATTCAAAACTCAAACACAAATTCCAAATCCCTCTCTGTGTCTGCTATCTGCTGTGACTCTCTCACTGATCCTTAGCCTGGCACCTTGCCTGCTCCGTTATATTTACCTTACAGGAAACATGATTTAAATAAGAGAGGAGTCAGACATGGTATGCAGGACTCTCAAGATACAATTTTGGAAGACAGTTTTCAATTAACTCCTTCTGATACTCTAGATAGATGTAACTTTAAGAGAATAAATAAGGACACTTCATCCATTCGACTTTGAGATACAAACTTTGGTTACTTTTGTGTATATATGCAGTGATGCAGGGTTGAGGAGATCAGATAAGAGAAATTGGAATTGGCACTAGGTTGTTTTATACACACCACAAAGAGACATGGAAAGAGAATGATTTGAAGTACATTTATTATGGAAAGTTTTTCAAAACAACAACAAAAAAACCCCCTTTGCATAGGAGATTTTATTTGAATAAATGGTTTAAGATAAATGTGAGGCTTCTGCATTCACGTTCAAATTCATGAGGGTTCAGCTGTGTGAGGCTGTATAAAAGGACTGAAAAGGATAGGCAGACTTTACTTAGGGGTTGCTATGGCTACAGCCAGGGGGATAGCTCTCAAATAGCAGTGGTCGAACATGCAATATCATCAGACCCCCATCGATGCTATTATGCTTTCAAAACACATCTTTAGCTATCTTCACCAAAAATGGCCAACATTTGGACTGTAGGATTTCCAGTCCAAACTTCAATCAATACAGCCAAATAACAATCTGTCTCTCTACTTGTTCACTAACTTATACAGACATCACTGACAAATACTGACTACAATGAGCTGGAATGTTTGGGACTTCACAACATGGTAAATGGTAAATGGCCTGTACTTCTAAAGCACTTTATCAAGTCCAGAAGACCACAAAGTGCTTCACACTACATTCAGTCATTCACTCATTCACACACCGATAGTGGTGAGCTACATTGTAGCCACAGCTGATCTGGGGCAGTCTGACAGAAACGAGGCTGCCACCACCGGACCCTCTGACCACCACCAGCAGGCAAGGCGGTTAACTGTCTTGCCTAAGGACACAACGACTGAGACAGATGAAGCAGGGTTTCGAACCAGCAATCCGTTTTTGATCAAATCCAAGGATTTGATCTGAATTTAAGGAACCTCAGATTTTACGCCAAGTGATGAAAAATGTTGGGTGAATGTCAAGAAGAGGAAAAACTTGCATAAGATTTCCTTTAATCTATTGTTTTAATTTAAGTGCTCAGAATAGGTAATATTTTTCTCTCTCTTCTGGCCACAGTAGTTCTGACCACCAGGGGAGTAACAGTGTTTTTGTTATCAAGGGAGAAAGCATAGATCTCATATGACTCAATGAAATAAACAAGCATTTTTAATTTTAAAATTGCCATGCATTTCATCTATCAAGCAACCTCTGAAATAACAACTTTCAACAAAAAAATGTGAAGTTTGAAAATTTTCTGACTTCACAAACCTTTCATGCAGCAATATCACAACTGTCATTCTCTAAAGTTCAAAGACTATTGCTTTGTGCATGAATGTGGGTTCTTCTGTTGTGCTACATTTTAAGTGCACAATCATATTTTATCCGTGGAATTTCAGAAGACAGCAGACCATGGCATCTGACAACACTCATGCAAAGGTCTGTGCAAAATGATGATTCATGTCACCTTCGAGGCAATTTGCCTTCTGCGTCCTTCAAGTCAAGAGTAACATCTTGGATTAGCCACACTCAGTGATTTATCAGAAAACCTCAACATAATATATTTGGAATGCCTTGCCCCAAGTTAAACCTGACATTGGGACTCTGCAATGTAACAGCCTGTGGTCACAAGCCTCCTCAGTAATCAGCTAACAAAAGAGCTGGAATGGAGGATCAATGCGAGTTAGTGTTATCTCCCTTAGTGCCTGCAACATGGTGCACACACAGGAATGTGAGGTAAACTGATTCACATTCAGGGTTGTGAGCTGCAACACCCAATGTCCAAGAACAGGACTGAGCGGTGATGTGCAGCGAGTCATTTGTGTCACTGATACTGATATAAGCAAAATAGTTAACATGTCCTTTTCCTTTCTTGATCGTAATATTCTTATATGACAGGAAGTTTGTTGTTATAGCTGTGAAATATTAAATAACCTATTCTTAATTGCTGTTGGTATTGATGGCATTTAGAGCGCCTTGCAAAAGTGTTTTGCATTCTACCATGTTGCAAGTAAAAAGATTAATGTACTTTATTGAAATATTAAGTCACATATCTTTTTTTAAGTGTCCCTCCGGGCGGTGTGGAAATCAGAACTGTTGTCTGACTGTCAAGGTGAGGCCCAACAGATTTAGTTTCACAAGCATTATGGGTTTTACCATGATGCTCCACTTGATTGATATATAAAGCAGAAGCAATGTGACTATTATACAAATCAGTTTCTTGCCATACAGCAGTGCTAAACGTTGCCATATAATAACAGACTACACGTATGGCCTGAAATATTCTTTTTTTTCTTGCTTTTTGCTTGAGTTTTTTTTCTTACCTGTTCTCCAAAATTCATTTATTCTAAACCATTCTTGTCTGCGCATATGCATGGATATTTGTTTTATTAGATCTTTTTTATTGGATACAATATATTTGTATCAAAATATTCATATTGATTCATACAGATAAACAGTCTGCTTTTTTCTTTTTTTTTTTTTAAAGGGAACCTTGTTTCATAAAACAGGTGTGAATGTGTAATTTGAAATCCAATGTATTGGTTTGAAAATTATTGTTACTAAATTGAAACCGAATTTAGTATTTTGAAAATGCATTCATTTGCTTTGAAACTGTATTTCATCCTACTGAAAATTCAGCTCCGTTTCAGTTTTCACCATTCAAATATCAGTGGTACAATTCAATTTCCGTTCTTAAATTAAATTTTTCAGGTTGCTGGGTCCTTGAAAAAAAACACAGAGCAATTGAGCACAGATGGACAGAGCTACATAAAAGCCTGGGAAAACAAAAAGATCAGCTAGTTTTTAAAAACCTCCACAGAGCCAGCAAAGTGAAGTAGCAAGCAGTCAAGTATGTGGGACAGCCAGGAGGATTTGGGGCATGAGATTGAAGGCTATGTGTTACTTAATCAAACACTTTGCGTGCCAAGTGTTCGGTTAAAAGTTGATAAAAAATAATCAGGAGTCTTGACATTCAGAGCCCTGTACGTTTTTTTTGTCGGAACCTTCTACTGTAAGCTACTCACATTTATAGACAAGAAGAGGTAAGCGAAAACATTCGATCTGATATCATGCTCGTACACTATCACAGATAATCCATAAAGGTGTGCAGAAAACATAAAACATCAAAAATAAGGAAGACTGAAATAAGATAGACAGTTTAGAAATATGAATTACACAAAAGCTTGAATAAACACAAAGATCATGATCAGGTGAAAGAAGTGATTCAAGTACACTTCAGATTTGTAGCTTGTGTTTTATACTTTACATACAAACAACACCCCCCCCCCCGAAAACCTACACTAATTTTCACAACATGATACCACGTGTCAATTACACCTTTGTTTTTCCACCAAATTTGGGAGTCTACAGTAGTGTCATATGTTCAAAAGAAAAGCCACAATGTTATAAAGAGTAAACCTGATTTTACTTTAAGAAGGTTCAGAGAATCAGTAGACAATTTGATTAAAAACATATTTATGACTGTTCACTTTCTCTGTTTTTGCTGTGAATGCTCTGTAATCTCTGAGTGCTGCTGCCAGTCTTGGCCAAGATTAACTAGCAAAGGAGATTTTTAATCTCGATGGGATTTTCCTGGTAAAATAAAGATTTAATAAATAAATACAAAATATGTCAGGTAGGTTTATTTGTGGCTGGTGTGCTACTACCCTCACAAAAGAAACCTTCAATGGATAGAAGAGAACATCGATCAATAACCAGCTTTCTTTCTACCAGCGCTGATTAAGCTGGGTTGGTATGCTTCTCTTTCACTTGTAGAACAAATAAATTATCTTTGATTTGAATCAAGTGTAATTGAAGCAAGGCCAGAACACATGCCGAGCGTGAGCAGGCAATCGATCCCCAGCAGTGCCAACATGCTAATGTGAAAAGTGATTAAGGCCGACAGAGTAACAGGGCTGTTGACCTCAAAACTAAGAATGCGTCCTTGGGTCTACATTCAAGCCACTCTTCCTAACAATCCATCAAATCTACTTTTAGTTTGTTCCATTGCATGCTAACATACAAAAAAAAATGTATTCAGTACATATGTTTGTTTTAACTTAACTGTATTATGTACTCCTTTCTTGCTGTATGGTTCTCTCAGTGCAATCTGAATAACAGAGGAAAAAAGGCAATAACAAATTATTTTAACCTGACCTCTAGTGGGGGTAATTTAAACAGTTGCTACAGGAAATGGCCACTTGGTTTCTAATCACATAATTTTATTTCGTACTTAACACAAGCATAAAAAACACAACTCAAACAGTGGTTTTAGATTGTAACATCCAAGTTTTTCGCCTGCTAACTGCCTTTTTCATTCTATAAACCTGTTGCTGTAGCATTCCAAATACTTTGAATTTATAAATTTCTAATATATTAATGAATACAACATTCATGTAAAAAAAAAAAAAAAAAAAAAAAAAAAAAAAAAAAAAAAAACAAAACAAAACGAAATATCACTAAATTCACATTATGAAATGATGAATAATTTCAAAGCTTCTTGATACATTATCCCAATGTGTGGAATACAGGTAGGAAATGAAAATGTCATCCAGTATGTGCTTATTTTCTTCTTGGAAAAATAAACAACCCACCACAGATGGAAATTAGATTGATGTAGTCCACACATCATTAGAACCACATTTATATAACCTTCATCCATTGGTTTCCTTTGATGACAAGCAAAGTAGAAAGGAGAAATTAGATGAACTGTTTTATTTGTCTGTGGCAAGTCTTTTGAACATGCATGCTTGTCAGCTCATGAAAGTTCGAAACATCTGATTACCTCATGCTCCTAATTTATATAGGGAGCCAGAGCTGAACAAAACAAAAACAAAAAACAAAAAAAAAAACAGGAATCCAGGTGCAAAAGGACAGCAGAGTTTGACAGGGAAGTAACAGGAAGATCCAGCGAGGAGCGAAAGCAGGAGAGGAGTTTAAATACTGTGAGTGGGAACTAGGAAAATGAATCGAAACAAACAAACAAAAAAAAAACAACAACTTGACACAAAGAATAAATAAACACATTAAAGGGGCAGTATTATGTAAAATAGACTTTTGAGCTTTACATCATTTTATACTGTTATTCCCTCATCACAAATATACCTGGAGTGTTGCCTTGATTTTTTTTCATGCATGTTTGAGAAATCCTTTAATCTCCCGTGGCAACCATTCAGCTGTGCAAAAAGCCTGGATGGACCTAGCGCTGCCTTTGAGACCCAACTCCTCCTCAGAACTTCAGTTTCTAAGCTTCCGAACTTCCACCTCACAGAGCAACCCTCCCTCACGACTTACCCATGCAGCTCCTTCAGACTAGCCAGAAGCAATTAGCAACGGTGCTAACCTCCAAGCCACTGTGCTGCACTGAATTAAAAAGCATCTTTATCAGCTTTTGATTAAAATCAATAATCAATCAGATTATTTCTGACATAGTCAGTAGGTTTTACTTAAAATATTGAGAGGGGTCTCAACAATGTCAGGACCTGGAGATAGTTTTGAGGAAACATCTCTGTCTCTTTTGTGGCAGAAAGTTATATTTAGATTTTGAAGCAAAGCCAACTGCAACCCAATACACAAAGGTGTGTTTTGCTCTAATTTCCTCTAATTTGCACACTTGCCCTTGCATCTCCATAGAGCTACAGCATGTGCTTAGTGGATTAAATGGTAAAATGGAATAGATAGTGTGCACCAAAGTTGTGCAAAATGTGGACCAAACCCAGATGACCTGATATAAAACTAGTAGGCTGACTAGTCAGTACTACCATCCATGGCACACTGACAATTTTGAATTGTCAAATATCTCACCTTTAATGAAACAAAAGTTGATCCTCTAACTATTTAAAAATGAGTGTTACTAAAAAAGAAACACCTGAACAAAGTGATAAAATTGAAACCCTCCAGATTTTTGAGTTGTTTTTTTAAATTATTTTTATTTCTCATTTCTCATTGTGACATTTCAGGCATACCATTAAGAAAAGCTTGCTTCCTACAAGTGTCAGGGGAGTTTTGTTCTACAAAAAGAATATCTCAAGACGAAGTCCTAACTGTGCAGTTGACTTTATTAATTTAAGACTGCATCCAGCATAAAAGCAGGGAGGCCACATTGATCTAATAGTAACCTGTGTTTGTGTGACCTTCAATCATTTTGATCATCCGTGTGTCGATGCACGTGTGTCTGTGTGGGTGGGTGAGTGCACAAGATGTGTAGAAATGAGTATGTTTTTGCTGAGATTTTTGAGTATAATTGTTAGATTTGTTTTTTTTTTATGCTGCTTCTTAACAAATATTTTATTCAGTGTTTTCCTGTCTTGTCCTGCCCTGTCATAGTTGTAATTATTATAGCATAGCTTGAACTGGATTTTAAATAAAATGTACTGTTTTATTTTTTTCCAAAGTCAAAAACTGAGTTATACTTCAACAACATAAACAGC
Organism: Anableps anableps; assembly: GCA_014839685.1. Classification (NCBI taxonomy): domain Eukaryota; kingdom Metazoa; phylum Chordata; class Actinopteri; order Cyprinodontiformes; family Anablepidae; genus Anableps; species Anableps anableps. Next base: position 24,234,896 of record CM026078.1, on the reverse strand, counting down.
TATTTTATGGATGATTATAATGCTGTTTTATCACTTGAATTAAATCACGTATTTAATTTACATTTAAGTGGAGTAACAGTGTTGAACTTCCCAGAAATTCTGTGAATGTGCAATAGGGAATATGATAGAGAGCATAAGAAAGAGTGTGACCTCAGCGAACCTAAACTGGATAAATAAAAAACTTAAACCCTCTGTGCAAAATGAATAATAGAATAAATTACTCATCACGGCCACAAGGAATGTTAAAAGCCCTTTCCAAACATTTGCTTCATGAAAGTAATCTGGTAGCCTCCTACACTGAAATCAGGCAAAAGAGTGACATGTCCAGTCAGGGGAAGAACATTAGCATGCTCACAGCTGCTTCGGATCACAGCGTTTCTTGCCACTAATGAATTGCCTGGTGTCACTGCCTGTAGTCTCTCTCCCATAGGGCAGGATTTTAACAGTTAAGGCCCCTTTTTCCACCATCTTTCCTCTCCCACTCACCATTTTGCTCTTGAATGACTTCCACAAACTTTAATTTATATGGAAAAAGACATTCTGTCCTAAAAGATAAAGTCGGCATGTTGATGAAAAGTTTGAAATGTAGAGAGAGAGAGAGAAAAAAAAAACTATTCTAAAGTAAACAAGCAATGGAAAGTCAGTGAATCAAATGTGAGCTGCTTATGTGAGGGAACTTTTACATTTTTATAAATGTTACCTCATCCAAATAAAATAATCACAATAAGTTTTTTATATTATATATCCTAATCTAATCCTATTCCTTGAGGTCTGGTGTCTTGCAAGTTTTAGATGTGACCCTGATCTAAAACACCCAAATGAAGTAGCTGGATTGTCTCTTAAATCAAGTTCTACAGGGTGTTGCTACTGACCAAATTATTTGATTCAGTTGTGCTGAAGCAGAGACGCAAGAAAAAGTTGCAAGACATTGGTCCTTGGAGAATGTAGTTTGAGAATCCTTCTCAAGGCTAAATCAGTTTCACTTTAAAAGTTTCTAACATGCAATCAGTCAATGGAATAAAGAGGCAGATTTACATTTAAGACTGTACACAATAATCACCATTTAAATTGAACTTGACATGAAACTAATCAAGGGATAAAAGGTGATTGTTCAAAAAGTCAGTAAAAGATACTTTAAAGCTGAAGTAACTTTTATAAAATATGTTTTTTACATATTTGTTAAAACTATCACTATGTCCTGACAGTATAATCTGTGAAAAGAATCAAACTCCTCTACCTCCTCCTTGTATCCTACTGCCATGTGCAGAAATACATTGCTCCCGGTCAGAAACAATCAGTTAGAACCAGGAAGAATGTCTTAGCACTGTCAATTACGTTCCTTTCTGTGCTGCTCAAACCCTCCCCCTTACTCTCTGCAGTCCTACAGCTTAGCTTGGTTTGGACCTTTCTTTGGTTTATTGTATTGTTCTCTTTAGCTTCTCATGTTATAAGTCTGCCTCCCATTTATATTGTATTCATGCTCACCAGTATTCTTTACTCATGGCATTCACCTGCACGCTGTCTCATCATCTTTGTATATTTTACCCGATCTGCAACTCAAACTCTTGATTTTTCACTCTTCAGCAGCGGGTACTTTGTCTTCATGCCCTGATTCACACAGTTCTTTACTCCCTTCCATGTCCTGTTTTTCCTGTCCCTGAGTTTTGTAAGTTTTGCTTTTTAAAATTCTCACTGATGCCTCTCATCAATGGCTGTCTGCAAAATGGCTCTACTTCTGTCTCTTCACTATGAAACTTGACAGGCTGCCATAGTTCCTTTGTATGTGAGCAGAGCATGCCAGTTGTAGACCGAAAGCGAGGATGCGTGTTTTTTGTTTTGCCACTTCTGCATGCATATCTTTGAGAGAGCATTGATGGGGAAATGCGAACTGACATACCACCTGTTACAACACAGGAAAATACCGGTACACACCGAACGCTGGAAATAAGTCCCAGTATGCTGAGGGGTAAAATTTAAAAGTGGTGGTGCTGCATAGCAGTCCGTACCAGCCCACTTAAAGCCCTGGTAATGTTAGGTTGTTTATTCGCTATTAGCACAGCTGCACCAAACTGGCAATCTTGAGATTATACACGCTATGCAGGGAACGGTATGAGTAGTGCATACACAATCATGATTGACAGTGCTAAGACATTCCCACTGGTTTTGACTGGTTGTTTCTGACTGGGAGCAGTGTATTTCTGCAGATGGCAGTAGGACCACAGGGAGGAGGCAGAGGAGCTTGATTTTTTTTTTTTCACAGATTACCTGTCACATATTATACTGTTAGGACATTTTGACATTTTTAACAAATATGTAAAAAAAAACATTTTTATAAAAGTTACCTACTGCAGCTGTAAAAGGCCTTGGGGGAGAGTAGTTTTTGAGGGAGACTGGTCAGATGTGGTGTCCTACATGTACTACATTACTGTAAAATAAAACTATTTTGTACAAGTACTAATAATTAAATATAATATAATTATTATAACATAATAATTAAAATGGTATTTACATAGGCCTACTTGATCAGTGAAATTCAAAGGACAACTTTTGGGAAAATTGGGAAAAGTTTGTGTGTTTTTACTGTGAAAATTGTTCCTAAGCTGTTTAAGTCTGCTCAGTATGACTAATAAAAAAGGTATCAGTAAATACTGCTGACTTCAGATAACAGGATGGTGTATTCATTATAACAGTATGCCCTTGGAGAAAGTAATATAGAAATACGCATCCATGCCTTTCTTCCCTGGATCATCACAGCGTGAGCATTCCCACGTTCAGGCATTCAAATTCACACACACACAGAACTCAGTGCAAGGACAGACACACATTCAACATGTCCCAGGTCTGGCATGATTACAGTGTTCTCATTTTTATCAGTGAAACGCCTTCCTTCCTTTGGGGATGGTTACCCAGGTCTCAGTGTGTGCATCTGAGCCAGAAGACTAATGTCTGAGCACTGGCGCATAACAATATGACATGAAGAGCCACCCTGTCACTTGAAATGTCTCAGCAAGACAGCTGCTACCATTCTCTGAAGCTAGCACACAAGCAGTCTAGATGAGCTCAAACCAGGGCAAGGTCTATTTAGACATGGACAAGTGCGTATAATTTGTCTCACACGTAGCACTTAAAATTATGTGAGAGTTTGTACAATCATGTATGCGATCAGTCAAACAGCCAAAACGCGCATGACAGATAGCTACAGGCAGATAGCTACAGGCAGACAGCTACAGGCAGCATGAAAGAATGCACCATTAATTCTAAAGGAGTTAAGGCAACATAAAATTGACACGTTAGAGTATGCATGCCCACTTGCATAAAACCAAAAACCATGGTTTTTAGTAGTTAGAGAAAGAAGTTATTTATGGGATAATTTAGCTGTAAAGTTAGCCTATTTTGTTAATAAATTCTCTGACCTAATTGGAAATAAGTGTATCAGTGATCATTCCTTGTTATGGGTTTCTTCTGTCGGTTGTCTGAATTCATTCCATCATGAGAGACTGACAAGTTTGACTTATGATTCCAGAGATACTGGAATTGGTGCCCTCATTCAACTAAAAAAATCTTTAACTTTATTAATAATTTCATTAATAATAAATTATTAGTCATTACATGAGCCAAAAATTGATGCAAATTTTGATTCCCAACACTAGATGTCACAACATTAGAGGAGCTATGTATGACTTCAGAGTAAACTTAATGCTGAAAATGACAAACAAAAGGAAACTATCTTAATATTAACCAAAACGTACCTATTTAAAACTAAATAAACCAAATGACAAAAAAAAACTTACCTACCTTACTAAAATAAACAGGAGAAAACTAAGTGCAAAAAAAAAAAAAGCATCGGCAGTTCACTCCTACAAACTCCTCAACAAGAACTTTTACAGATGTTTGAACAGAAACAGCAGGGTAGTGTGGCCTGTTGAGATGAGCGGAAGATGGATGGCAGGAAGTCCATTTCAGCATCTTCTATATGCATCGTCTCCGGTTAGGCCACCAATCCGTTGTCTCCAATCTTCAGGATCCGCCAATCACCGATGGCCCCTGTACACTCAAATTTACGTATGAGCAAAGCACCTCACGACACCAGTTGCAACACTTGCTTTTAGACATACACCTGCCTATATCATTGGGATAAATGTTTCATAGTAAGGTGTAGAGAAACCACATTTTTGTAGACATAAAAGAGTTTCTGCCATAGCTCTGACTAGACATTGAACCACTCTCCAAAATTTGAAGAGTTTGTTGTAATTAGTTGGTTTCCTGCCATGAACCTGGCATATCAGCTCCATCCATAATTATTTGATATGGTTGCGTTCTGGGCAAATCTAGATATTAAATTTTAGCCTGCTTTATCTATTCCACAATCTGCCTGGATGTGTGTTTGGGATCACTGTCCAGTACGATCATCCAACATTAAGGTTCTGGAATGGCGGCAAACTCAACCATATTGAAAATATATAGACCATGCAAGTGCAGTTCTCAAACCAATTCGTACAAACTGCAAAACCTAGTCAATAACCTGCAAAAATGTGTCACTTGCTCAAAACGAATAGTTAATTTCTGGAAAGCAAGTATTCCTGTCAACGAAAGTGTCGGTGTCATCAAAATGAAAAGTGCTGACACAATTGTTTATAAACAAGATAGTCAAATAGTTTTGTCATTTTTCCATTATGACAGTTCACTCTGTTTTCCAATGCAGGAAATTCAGATCTTGGTGACACTACCTGAAAATGCTCAAGACAGCACGAAGTCCATTGACTATTTGCACAATCATTTGAAATCTACGGTTAAGTAATATATAGTAAGGTAAATGAGTACAAGACACTGAATACATATGCTTCACATTTTACTGTATATGCTCTTTGCAATTCTAAGTTGTTTACAGCATTGTGCTAATGCAAAGTACAAACATACTTACAACAAACATAAGAAACACCCTTTGGGTAAAGCTTTGCACATCTGTAAACAATATAAGTGAAAGCTGAGGTTCAGCTGAGAGAAATTGTTAAATTTAGGAGACATTTTCAGGAAAGAACGATAAAGAAATGCCTAAAATTTGCTTGACAGATTTTGACAACTAGTTGACAATATTTTTGTACATAATGACTCAAGCAATGAATAGAGGACTATTAGTTTTATAGAGAATTACTATTTAGCATTCACAAGAATAATTCATTATAACTCACATGACATAATAATAGTATAAAACAGCTGAGAAATTGTATGGAAACATTTGATGTATGACTAAAATTATTTGCAATTGTTGGAAGGAATGAGAAACTGTTACTATGATGTGCACAAATGACTTAATGTTGTGGAGATTGAACAAACAGTTATGAAAATCAGAGAAATGCACCAAAGAAATTGAGAAAAATTGTTAAAGCCGAGTCCTTCCTGGGAAACAAACCAACTGAAATGAGCATTATCATTTCTGATAAGAAGACTGTGGTTTCACTGCAAGTTGTTAATGGACATTTAACCAAATATCCATTGAGGTCTGTTTATAATATATATTTTGACCACCATGTGTAATTTTGGTTCAAATACATCACTAAAATAGAAAATTATGATGAAATTAATAGAGATGATGACTGTATGTAAACCTCTGAGTGGCATATAACTTTGCTAGATTTCTGTAATAATGTGCTGTTTTAACTGGCATAACAACATAAGAATGTCATACATGTTTTAACAAAATTTGGAAGAATTAAAAATATTTACTTCTTCTTTTCCTATCCAGCAGATTTTGAAATATGTTCACTCAAAACCTTTTTGAAGCAAGTGTCTGATACTTTTGTAAGAGGAGATTTCCTAAAGAAGACAAATTAACAGCACAATCAGGGTGAAGCATAAAGTTGTTGTCAGAGATTCAAGAGCTGACTGAGATCAGGTATTACCCAGGTGGAAGACTTCAGGTGTCCAGTCTTGAAGATCTGAAGCAAAGGGAATCAATTTTGGAGAAGCTCTAAGCATAAAGGAAGGACATGCTTGTCTCCTTGCTTGCTAGTAATAGTGTTTAGAGTCCTGCAATGCAGTGAAGCTGGGGACAAGTAGAAGAATTTGAGCTTGTTAGGTTTAAGTTGCAGCTGGAGCCCTGCACCTGTACACACCGCATTGGTAATTGAGCAGAGAAGGGGAAAGGGAGAGGGCAGAAACACCTTAGACTTGGAGGAAGAAAAAGCAGCAGACATTGCAGTGTCACTCAAATCACATTTTTTTTCTTTTAACCAATATTTTCAAAATGTATCTGTATTACACAAACTGTTAAACACTTTGTCAGTGTTGCACATAATGTCATCTGACAAAAGTCAAATGATGTTGTTGAGCTGTCAGACACATAATCATTAATATAAATTACTGGATTGGACAGCACGTGACTATTTCCATTGCTATGCCTTGATGGTCATTAATGGTCGAGAAAATGACACACTGCAAACAATCACGCAAGAAATCTGAAAAAGGGACGCAATGTTTTGCTATTAATTGTCAACACTACGACAACTAGATAACAATGCCCAATGGTATCACATTTTACAGGTCAGTAAAAAGTTTTAATAAATGGCATGGAAGTGGGAAATAGTTCAGTTATGCTAACTTGCCTTTGACAACCTCAACATGTACATATGCAATTCGGTGTTTTGATTCAGTTAACAAAAAAATATGGCGACCAACAACCAGGTGTTTACATTTGCTAATCAACCATCACCGTGTTCACTCAACCACTGCTTAATAATTGCAAAATAAACATAAACCTGAAAACATAATATTGTAACTGACTGAATGTTATGTTTGGGGTTTTATGCGCTGTTCTTTGTGTGGGAAATGTCTGCATGTTTTTTAGTGTTGAGACACTGGTGTTGATACACTTGAGCGCAATCTCTGCTCTTTCAGCTAGTGGTGCTGTTGTCAGTCAGTAGCCATGGCAATGATTGTGTGTGTTTGTGTGTGTGTGTTTGTGGAGTAGAGATGACAGAGTGAGAAAAAAGAAGAATATGACTGGTTTTGAGTTGTTCTTCACCTGTTTTTTCCTCTTTGTTGCAACACGCTGCAGCTACTGTAATTTCTAGAAGTTCAATAAGTGACAAAAACTGGACTAATTACCTTGTTTGTTCATAGAGCGTTGCAAGATCTCAGTCATCGAATAGGATAAAATATTTCATAAAGTATTTAACAAACTATACTTCGTACAGCAGCAATTATGTAAAATTAAATTAATTGTCCAATATAAAAGAGAAATTTGTTTATTGTTCTCTGCTGTTTACAGATTTAGATCCAGGGATAATACATACTTTTCTCAGCTTTAATTTATGCCATATTTTATAGAAATCAGATAAGAAATAAGGACGCTATTATCATTTTTGTGACAGATGCATCATCATGCTACATCGGAACAGTATGGTTTTTCTGACATGACTCAAGGCATAGTAATGGCACCTGCAAGTGCACGTCACTAGCTATAGTGGCTAATAGGCACTGTCCTATCCAGTAATACATCAAGGACAGAAGTCTCATTCTTGGAGCTGTGGTATAAACAGGCTACTCTCACACGGCACGTATGTTGGTAAAAACTTTATATCCTGTCACATCTATGACAAATGTATGTAGCTTATGCTTATGCTCCCATTTTATACAGTGCATGAGTATTTGGATGGAGGGTATCTTATCATATCTATGTTTAGATGTTCCAGACATGCTTTTTTTTCATCGGCCTTTGTTTTTCTTTTTTATATATGACTATAACCTGACAATCCGGGATTGCAAGTTTAATGGTCTCTACACATTCTATGAAGGCCCTAAGTGGTCAAATAATTATTACCTGAAGAACAAGAAAATGGATCAGACTTGCCTCCCTTTGGAAGAAAGTGAATCTTCATTCGTGTGTGATTTTGAAAAAAACTGACATATTTAAAACATAATTAAACACATGACATTCAAGCTAAAAATCCAAAAAATGAATTGCTTTGCTCTCAGAGGGAATTCAAAATTTGTCATCAAAATCTTGTGATGCCCTATAAGCACTAATCAATTTAAAGAAAAGAAAATCTGATTCAAAAAGTGCACCATAGTGTCAAATAAGGACAACTTGGGCATGATGAATAATGAGGGTAGCCAAATGAGAAAAAGAGAGAAAATGTTAACAGAGAGAAATTAATAAAACATAGCAAGGCAAAGAATGAAAAGGTGAGAATTTTCTGACATGCATTTTTTTGTGGAGCAATTTCAATGTTTTTGGCTTCCTTGGTGAGGACAGACCTGTTTTCATGCAAGTTGTATTTTCATTTATGTTGTAAAAGTCACACATTTAGGTTTCAGTCTTGAAGAGTAAAATATGAAGGCAGTTTTGTGAGAATCTTAAACATAACTTCTCAGTCCAAGTGCAGCTTATTTCCTTACATGTATTTGACAGATTGACTTCAGTAGCTATACTAACTTCACCAGCTTGAAGTCAGTGATTAAAAACAAATTGTCCCATTGGATTTATGTTCTAAGACTCAATATAATTAGGTCATGTTGTACCTTCTTCGTCAGGATTTTAGGTGAAATAATGCAAGTGAGGCTGTCTTTTGGGACGTCTTCAAAAGAGACTTTGAAGTATATTTAATGATGGTAGCATAATGTCTAATTAAAGCTCATAGTCACACGAAAATGTGTTGATGAACAGATTGAAATTCTCTGATAATATTGACCTCTGCAGCTCAACCTACAATCACAACTTAGCCTATATATCTAATTGGTCCTTCATTGAAATCATGAGTGGATCTACTGACAGATTAAAGGCTTGCTACACAATCAGAAAAATTATTCTTAGTGTAGAACACATTTTTCTGATCATTAAGTATTCCGTCTTAACCCTATCCAAAGTCTTACAGAACAAAAGGTATCTTGCAGTGGTCAATTTAAAATGATCTTGCCAAGGAAAGTCAATTTGTGCCAGTTAATGTCTGTACCCCTTGCTACTTGCCAATTCTTCATGAAGGCATTTCCTGGCCACAGGCCATTGATAAGCTTGTAGCTCATTTTCACAGGCCAAGGCGGCTGAGGGGAATTATATGCCAACTAATAAAGACTCTGAAGCATAATCAATAAAACTGGACAATTGCCTGTCGGTGAATATGCATTACCTTAGAGCAGTGTGACCTCAATCAATTTTAACAACTAGGCTATACCGATAGATTTGCATACATATAATGCTGGATTTCCTGCTATAAGCATAACAGTCATATTCATTGAGTTTAATGATGTCAAATTTGCACATTATATCTCAATTCTTCATGCTGAAGGTATAAATGGAGGCTGAATCATTGCTCTCCCCCAGTTTCTGGTTGACAGGTTTCAACAGAATAAAAGTTACAATTGGGCACAAAAGGTAGAAATTAGAAGATGGAGGAGTTTACAGTGAGCAGGAAGGGATGAGTAGTTTTACATATAACATGTGGTGACAGTTCAAATTGGTATTCAATATGCCAGCCCATTTTAAATGACACATTTTTGCCTTTTACTTACTAGATAAGATTTTTCCACAATATGTTTCTGTATTTTATTATCATCATTATGAGTTTCAAGTTAGTAAAGACTCATTATAAAGTTGGAGTAAAGATTAATTTAATGTTTTTTTTTTAATTTTGCATTTAAATTATGTTAAATGAATGACAATAGAACTAGACTTAGTTTGTAAATGGATTTACAACATATGTATTATTATCTATTAAAGGCTCTAAGTATATTGTCAAATCAGCAAAAGAAACAGTTTACTAATTTTTAATCCTACATTCAGATTAACGTATCTATCTTATTAAGCAGCTATTAGATACGTGAACATTTCAAACACAATTTTGAACATTTCAAAATTTGTCATGTTACAACTACAAACTGCAGTATGTTTTATTTTAATTCTATTCAAACAGTATAAAATAATCTTTAGATGGAAGGAAAATATAAATGATTTTGACATTGCTTAATAAATTAAAATCTTAAAAGTTTGGCATGCATTTGTATTCAGCCCATTTTCTCTTTGATAATGCAAAATAAATTCCAGCGCAACCAGCTGCATTTAGAAGTCAGTTAATAAGCAGACAACCACACATACAAGCAGGAAGACACTAAGAATATAAACTTTGTTTAGACCTCACTCTTACTGATATGAATCCAATATGATTTGTTACATGAAATGCACATGGAATAGGAACTAATATTAAAAAGCATAAAATCATGTATCAACTAGAAAAGTTTAAAGCAGACATTGTCTTATTTCAGGAAACCTACATATTCAAATTTAGTCTGGTGCACTAAGGATTCTTCAGCACCTCTTCAACCTTAGCTTTACCCAAGAAAAGGTTCCATTGTTATGTTGTCTGATTCCAGTACCAAAGAAACCTCATCCATCAGTCATTAAGGACTGTAGACCTGTTGCCCTGACATCCCACATCACGAAGGTCCAGGAGAGACTCCTGTTGGCCCACCTGAGGAAGCAAACAAGCACATATCAGGACCCCCTGCAGTTTGGTTATCGCCATGGAGTTGGTGTTGAAAGATGCAGTCATAAACCTGCTTCAAACAACCCACTGTCACCTGGACTTGTGGTGGGAGGAGTTTTTAAGCTCACTTTCATTAGACAGGCTCAGCAGCTCATTTGCACTTTGTGTCTTGCAGTCAGTTAATACATTAAAACAGTATAGGATAGATTTTGGTCTGTGTGATGTCTGGTGCTCATGAAATTGATAGGAAGTATGTGACAATGACTGAGTGGGAAAAGGTGAATAAATTCTGGGAGTGTTGATCACTTGATACAAAAAAGGAAATTCTGACAAATGAGTTGCACTGGTGAAGATTTTTTTTTTTTCCCAGTCATGTTTCTGAGATCATTAGTAGAAATTTCCTTTTAAAACTTTAATCAGATATACTGTGAAATATATACCCAGTGATATTTACTTAGGTAAATTCAATATGCAGCTCATCAGAACAATAATTCCTGCCTCAAAAGTGTATTTTAATTTTAGAGCATGGCATAATGAAGGTGCTGCAAGAAGGACACTCAGGTGGGGTTGAGAGGAAGAAAGAGTAAATTTGTTTAAAAAAAAAAAAGGATTTTATTAGAAGGTCTTTCAAGAGATTTCTTTATGAAGTACCAGAACAAATATGAAAACACTATAATCCATTGTTCTGATAGTTTTTAATCATTTAGCAATGATGGACTGACACATGGCAATATTTTACTCCAGTACATTCAGATAAATGACCTGTTTAAAGAAAACCATAAGAAAGGGTTGTCAAAAGCTTACACTTACATTTCATAGGCCTGGACACCTTTCTTATTTGCGTTATCTTATTAATGTTATTTTATTAATAGTGTAAAAATAATCAACTACATACATAATTTAAATGGCTGTGAGGGAAATTTTCACTTTGGTGGAAGACAAATTAATTATGATGGACAGAAACAATGAAAATGAAGAATGCGAGGAGATGACCTGGATATCTGGTGACAAACTGACTTTTCATCTTCTCTTTTCTCTCTGTCTTTCCTCAGTGCATGAGTGAACAGATGAGTAAAGTAAGCTCCAAGCCTAATTTACAGATGATTTTCCCCATTAATCTGCAGTGAGCAGATGTTAATACATTTTACTTTCTAACCTCCTGCTGTTGAAGCTGTTGGAAGTTATAATGGGGAACTTTGATAGTAAGTAGGTGCACAGACAGTTGCATATGAGGGTGTGTGCAAATACATGTGTTCCTGAGAGTTTGTTTGCATGCATCCTGTTAAAAATAATGTGGTCTTTAGGCAAAGATTGGCAAATATATGGGCAAAATAAATTACGGGTGCAGTATATTTAGGTGACATTGATGACAGCATCAATGTAAACACTTGTTGAGCAGATTAAAAAGTTGTCAATATTATATAAAATGTAAAAAAAAAAAAAAAAAAAAAAAAAAAAAAAAAAAAAAAAAAAAAAAAAAAAAAAAAAAAAAAAAAAAAAAGTAAAATGTAAATGTAAAATGTAAAAAAATAAAACATAATCTCCTTTATTTAGTGAAGGAGCAGTGAATGTGACTACCATCAATGCAGCCAATTATCCATGGAAACCTAAAACTATGAAACGATAATCCTTGAAGTCTCAAAATGTGACAGAGACTACAATATTGCTTTCACTGATATCTGCAATTCTGTGGAGTTCTTCTTTTATTAGTCTTGTGGGTCTGTGACTACAGGGAACCCCACTAAACTGTACAGCAGGGCTGCAGACGGTTTTCAGATTGGGAGCTACTTGTAAATGTGTAAGTCATAGTGGGGGGGGCCTCTTGTCTAAAAAAAGCTCCATTTCAAAATAAAATTAACCTAAAACTAAACTATTTGTGCTTGATACCAATAACATAAAAGAGAAACAGAACGGCTTTAGTTAAGAACACCTGCCAGGAATTGAACCCTTTTGTTCCACATGAGAGGTGGAAACACTCATCAGTCTGCCAAGGAAGAACTTGTCAAAGGATAGTGAGTGATAGATTGACATCCACCTCATAGACACCTCTGCTGTACAGAAACATTTCAAGTGTTACAGTATCATTCCTGACAGCATCCTGTTGGCATTAAAACGAAGTCCATCACAAAGAATGGCCTCGTTGTGTCAAATCAGTGATGTGCGGGCTGAAATTTTATTGAAATAAATTACTGTGTCAAAAAATGGTAACGCTTAAAAATATCAGAGTACTTACTCTCCAACATCTACAGGTTCCTCTAAAAAAGGATGCACCATTTATGATACTTTCTTTGTGCCAAGTCTCAGCAGAACAGTAGGACAAACTCAGGATTAGTCCATCCTGCTACTGAGCAATATGAGAGGCTCCATGGGATAAAACTTACAATTGCGTCTACATATACTCTCAGACAAACACAACCATTCTCTTGCATAAAGACAACCAAACCCTCTCACAAACACAACTATAATCTCAATGTCTCACACAAACACCACTAAACTCTCATACATACCATCAAACTCTTTCACATGTACCATTAAACTCTCTCACATGTACCATTACCAAACAAAACAAAACAAAAAACAGGTAACAGTTTTGAAAAAAATGCAGACTGTGTTAACCTAAAATCTAAATTTTAAATAAAATTAAATATATAAAACTAAAAATATAAACTATATTTCTATTTTTAAATTAAAAAGCATAATAAAACTTCTTGTTAAGCAGAGATTAATTAATTTTCAAATTATTTTATTCTTTATCAAACATCTTTGTTTTTAAAAGCTTTGGTTTGACTTTAGAGTTTATTTTATTTATAAATTTATTTTATTGTAGTTTAAATTTCTTCAAAAAAATATACAACCATTATCTCTATTTATGTAACGCCATAATTTTGACAACAAGATAGTAAATGTGAGAAACCTAAAGAGGATAACTGCAATGCATTGTGGGATTAATAGTTCTTATACCAGCCTCCTGTAGTTCAGTATTTCATGGCTGGAGGCCCAGCAAGTTTTATTTTACAATCACATTAAATCGGCACAGTAAAAAAATGCCACTTTTTCACTTTGAATTTTCTTTTGGCTTTGTAATTCATCCAAGCTCATTACAAGCTATGATGTAAGGGTTGTGCTGCAGCACCCATTGAAAAGGCAATCTTTAACTGAATTTAGTGTGGAAAATATCAAGTCTAAAGTGTCTTTAGATATCTTTGAGTGTCCTAAAATGCACTATAAAAGTTTGATGTATTATCATTATAAAGTATGGTTAAAAATGCATCCTTGGTAGTGCTTGGCCTTTTTCTTTTCTTTTTTTTTTTTTTGTGCTGTACCAACATTTTTCTACTGTTTGCATTGTGTTTACCAAAAACAGCTTGAATAGGAGCTGGCGAAAGGTGATTCACTAAAATACATCAAGTAATATTTTTTAAAAAATTAAAAGGTAAATTGTACAGTCCTGAAGTGTTAGAGAAGTCCCTTCACCCTTCCATGTTAAAACACAACTCATAATTTCACAGCTGTTTTATGTAAGCACTTTATTCTCATGCAAAATACCCCCAAATCAAAACAAATTCAAAAGGTATGTTTATAAACTTTAATTAATAAAATCAACATTAAAAATGAAAACAGTCCAACTGAAATTAATTTTATTCTATGTTAAATTTATTTTAATCAACTATTTTAATTACAATAGTTTGGTTTTTCAAAGGTAATATATACTTTCCTTCAGGTAAAAAAATCATCAAGTCTGAAAAAGGACGATATTTGAGAGTATATTGGTATATATAAGAAAGTTTGATCGTGTTCGTAAGAGAGTTTAATTGTACATGTGAGAGAGTTTGATAGTACATGTGAGAGAGTATAATGGTGTTTGTATGAGACATTGAGATCATAGTAGTATTCATGAGAGGGTTTGGTTGTCTTTATGCAAGGAAATGGTTGTGTCTGTGTGAGAGTATATTGCATGTAAGTGCAATTTTAAGTTTTGTCCCATAGGGCCTCTTATGGAGTAGGGTTGGTTCACGGAATAAGTTGCGGTAGTAAGTTGACTCGGAATAATGGCTATCTGGCTTTCTGAAACCGCAAACCCAGGATATGCACATAGTTACTCCTGTACTTACTCAGGATTTTCATTTATCCCGCTTTCTGAAACTGGGCCCAGGTGGAATGCAAACTGAGAACAGCACAACAACCAAAGCCAGTAAGAGCTCTTGCAACTGTAACAACTTTAGGGTGTGACCAGACTCCATCTCTGATATTCCACCCAAATGGGTGCATCAAAATGTACACGGTTTTATGTGTGCTAGTAGATCTGTGTGGACCACAGACGTAATAGTCAAACTCAAGTCTCATAACCAATGAATTGAAAGCTAAAAATCTTCTCAACTTTTGTTCTCTTCATCAATAAGGTGTTTAAAAGTGAAGTTAAATGAAGCAAAAAAGCTATAAGAAGCTGCTGTAATTAAAAGGAAAGTGTTACGTAGGTTTTTCATTGAAGTGGCTCCAACAAAGAGCTAGACCTTGGTGGCTGCTGGACAATGCTTACTTTTGTTTTGTCTCATGGACATTTTATGAACTGTTAAAGGAGCAAACTGATGCTGAGCCAAATGCAGTAGATGAGGATACTACAACAAAGTTCCTCCGTTTTATTTTTTTGGCGCTTTCAGTCACTGTACTGGAACATTCTGGATTTGAAAATGTTGGCAACCTGTTTTAAATCTTCTAGTGAGGATGAGGATCTTATGTTTTTAAAGCAGGGGTTCCACCTGCCAAAGAGCTGTACCAGTCAATGATGCTGTTGGTACCAGGCTGTAATTTGCAGTAATTTTATAGCATTTTGACAAACAAAGGATGTGAGCAGTTTCATTTGGAAAAGAAAAAATCACAAGTGTCTATGTGCTTGCGTCAGTTTTGTTGGGAGGTAGTAAGGCAGCAGGAAGACAAGCATGTGAGCCAAAATCTGAGAGGGAGGACAGGGGCTGTCCTAACGGCAATAATTTTTATAGTTATTGCTTTAAAGATCAAACAGAACCAGCTTAAACTGGAAATGGGAAGTCAAAAGTTTCACAATGACCAAAAAAAAAATGAACATTTTCCAAAAAATCTCTTTGTTCACCTCTAATAATTTTACCAATATTACCAACAGAAATTATAACATACTAATGCAATGCCAGTAGGTGACAATATCTATATTAATAACATCAGTATTCAAAGGAAAAAGAACCAGAGCTTGACTGAAGGAGTCCTTGATTCGTCCTCTTTCAGTAACTTTAGTTTCAAATGTTTGAGGTTTAATAGTGACATAGATAACATAAAGCAATATGAAAGAGGAAAAACTAAAATGAAAAATAAAAAGGGCTAATGTTGCTGTGGTTTGCCATCCATAAAATTATAGTGGGCATTATCTTTCAAGAATTTAATTTGCCAAGTCTCTAGCAGAGTTTAAATTATATTATATTTTATTCAATTCAGTTTAACTGACTTCAAAAAAGATGACTGTGGCTTAGGGTTGGTGTTGTTTTTATGTAGAGGTCTCATTGATTCTTCCATAAGCCTTTCCAACATTGGACCTGAAAGGGGAAAAGTTAATCATATTGAAATCTTATTGGCTCTGTTTGTCCTTCTAAGGAGTTAATTGGATATTAGTCCTTGAAGTTTATACTAATTAACTATGTTAGAAGCATTAAATCTCTTAGCAGAGGTCCAGGCATTGCTTGGTGATATGGATTCTCTAATTGCCTTAGGCCCAAGTACCTAATTTTCTAAACCAACATCCATATAAAGTGACTAGGTATGCGCTATAGAGCAACACACAGCTGATTACTGAGCGGTCAAGCCTCCTTTTATGATCACAATTAGTGACAGCTGTTATCAGAAGATCCAGTGTGGGCTCATTCAAAGTATGCCAGGACATCCCCTTAATGTGCACTAATTAGAAACAGTGACTGCTGGAATGAGAACAACTGGAGGCATCATATCACTGCATATTTGCTTGAATTTGGTAGTTAGGTATTCTACCTTTTGTTTCCACTCTGCATATATACATGTTTGCTAAAGCAAAGACATAGACCAGCATATGCTTCTGTCTGTATTGACCTCTCAGTCATTTCTCTTGCTATGCTGTCATTATTGTAAATAGCATAAAAAACCTCCTGTGGGGTAAAATCACCATCAAGATCAAATACTGATGTAAACAATAACAGCAAAACACATCAAACTCTTCATGCTGCCTTTAATAGATGCACTTACTATAAATTGTGCACTTTGTGTATGTGGTACCTTTGAAAACAACTGACAGAAATGAGACCAGGCAGTGTACATTAAAGTTTGTGGCTGGAATGTTCAAAAATGTACAAATGTTCGAGGACTCTTCTCGCAAATTTTAATTACAAAATACGATGGATCCATGCAAATATCGGGTATTTGCATGGGTTAGGGAATATAGCCGCTCACAAATAGCTAAAATCTTTGAATACATGAGACCCCCTCTTAAAACCCCTTATAACTGCCTATTTTATGTGAACAAAACAATGGAGATGATTGTGGATTTAAAAAGAAACAGGGAGAAGAGGTGGAGGTGGTGGAGGAGAATAAATACCTCAGTGTTCACCCACAAGATGCTGCATATCTTCTGTAAGTCTGTTCTGGAGAGTGTAATCTCTTTTGCCATCATCTGTTAGGATAACAGCAACAGAGCCAGAGACTTTAAAAGGCTAAACAACTTGATAAAGAAGGCTGATTCTGTTCTGTTAACTATTGTGGAACCACTGGAGATAGTGATACAAAGAAGTATTCTTCATGAAATCAAGAAAATTGTGGACAAACTTGAACATTTTCTTCATGAAACTACTTTACAACAACGGAGTGTCCAATTGGAGGCTTCTTTAGATTTGCTGTAATACTTCCTGCCCACAGCCATCAGCATCTCTTTGAAGAACCTTGAGTAACAACAACATTTGATTTCCCTCTGGAAATGAAAAAGTATTTTTGAATTGAATTGAACTGAATTTACCTGTGAATAGCTCACACTGTTGTGCTTTAGTAGGATTTAAGTTTGGCTATGAACAATTATAATAATTGCTTAAGGCAATTATTGATAAATTAGTACTCAGATTAAAATTACTAAGTCGCGACACCACTCTTATCAAGAAAGTCGAAAAGAAGAAAATACCTTCCTGGAAAGGCAGAGGTTTCAAAATAATAGATGATGACATAAGTCCAGCAATGACATTATCTGAACAGCAAGATTCTACACATGCTATAAATAAAACAGTACAAATACCAAAGTAGATGAAAATAGAAATAATAAAATTATGTAATGATGTCACAATTCAGTATGAAATGTGAATATTGCGAACCCAGATTTATTTCATGAGGAATTTGGAGTGTGTTGAGTAGTTTTAACTAATTAAGATTCATTTACATCAAAATATGCTGTGTATTCTTCACACAGCAGCACCAGAAATATGTAACAAATAAAACATGAAAGAACCTGTAGAATGATCTATAGTAATATTACAATCCAGTATGAATATGTATGCTTAAAAACCAATACATACCATGCATTGAAAAGATTTGTCAGTGAGGCCAAGTAGCTCTAAACCAATTAAAGAATTAGTTTAGACAAATGATTCATTCATTTGAACGGATCACTCATGAACGACACAACACTACCACAGCCTCTATACTGCTGATGTATTATCTGGCAGGCTTAAATTAATTAAAGAAAAATGGTTTGAAGTGTTTAAGAAAATGTGTTAAAAAAGGTGGCAGACAGTAATTTCTTCTTTCTTGGAAGAAAAAAGGTAAGTGCTAATAAAGCCTGAACTAATAACTTGGTCTTGTTAAAATTTGAATAAGATACTTTATCATTCATATATTTTACAGCATTTCCCCCCAGAAGAGGGTGTTGATAAGGATACAGTTACAATTAAGGTAACCAGTGAGCAAAAGCAGTGTCAGAAAGTCATGATTTTGAGTTTGTTGTATATTTAAATCAACTTTTGGCAATTAAAATGTCCAGTTTTACCAAACTCAAGCTTAAAGCGGTTGTAGAAAAATGCAGTAAATGCTTTTTTTCAAATTGCAGGTGCACTGCTGTTATGATTGCTGGCAGGCCTGCTATCTCTGCCAGGGAATTTGAGAGTCGTTACAAACACTTTAACAAGTGTTCCCTGTCACAACTTGTTATGGATCAAACTCAGGAAAACTATCACAGGCTTAAGTGGATATAAATATTCGGAACTGGCTGCCCAAGGCATTGCGTAACACCATTGGATAATCAAGTGTAAAATACATTAAAAATAATAATCAATTGTTAAGTTGTCATCAAATATTACTTAAGAATTGGTTTGTGAAATTTTTAAAGTAAAATATTATGTTTTTTTTCAAGCAAATATTTACTGAACAGATAACATCAGAGTTTGACAGATACTGTCAACCCCTGCACTACGTTCTACATCATAACAGCCCATTTATCAAAAAGGAGAAAGAAAAACAATAGTGGGAGGGCAGACTTCATTGTCATTCTGAACAGCAAGAAACCACAATAATCTGTGCGCTGACAGCCAGGCCAGTGAAACTGCCAGTAGAATACTGGATGATAATGAGTGGCCCATTAGGAAGCCCGTCTGAAGGTACCAAATTGTGCCGCTGTAATAGACTGAATAAACAGGAAGCCCGCTCTGGCAGTAATAGAAGCTTTGCTGCACTGGCAACAGTCTGTGTGTACAAATGGGTATTATTCATATGCCTATATGAGAATCAGTAGATATATTATTTTCAGACCGGGGGTCCTTTCAGACCTCATACCATTGGCAAATATTAGATTTGTTGCTATTTTGATGTTTTATTGCTCAATTTAGCTTTTGCAAATAGTTCTTCATGGAACCTCAGAAGCTCTTTTGTCATATTTTCCAGATTTCAAAAATGTGTTTAGCTTAGGTCTATATGCTGGGGCATGTTAAGTTTGTGCCAGTGGTACAAAGCTTTATCTGCATGAGTAAAAATGCATTTTAGTTTCCACTTTGTGTCTTAATAAATAACTTTTTGGAAGGAGTACTTGTAAGCACTATTGCTTTGCAGCAAAAAGGTCCTTGGTTCAAATCCCATCCAGATGTCCTATAGTTGGTCTCTACACACTTTCTATGGCTACTCTGTCTTCCTCACACTTTCCAAACACATGCATGTGATGAATGGACATACCTTCTTTAGTGTCAGATGCCTGGCAAAATTGTTTTCAGATTGCTAAAAATCTTCCACAATTTTTTCCCCTCACATTTTAATGTCTTTGATCAATGAACCAACAATAATAATGAAAAGGGTATGATGGCAATGATGACAGAAAAAACAAAGAATATTTGGCATATGTAACTCCTGTTTCATATCTGTTCTAACATTTACGGTATAAATATGGTTCACTGGTCATTTTTGGTATTTAGTATATTTACTAAAGAGGATTTACCACTGCAGTAAACTTAAAGAAATCACTGCAACATAATTTTACAAATGCTTTTAACATGTGCTTAATATTTCAGTTCTAGCCAGTGCTAAGATGAATGTGACTTGAGTCACAGAACATGTTGTTAAAGCTATTAAATACGATCTGCTGTCAAAGCTTGTCCTACTTCATATGACTTTATTCACTTGCTAGGCAACTTGGGACTCAGCATTTGTAATAAAAATATGGCATCCATCACAAACTCCAGCAAAGGTTTTATTCTGATCCAGTCAGGATGTCATTTTACAGTGGAAAAACAACTATGGCATTTATAAATAATGACTCCCCATGCGTAAAGGATAGGTAGACACTGGCTGGCAGATGGAAACATTTTTTAGTGGGCGCTTTGTATGAATGAATGTCACCACTCTTTTTCTGACCTTTGCTTTTGATTCCTGAAACTACTTATTGACTCAAAAGTTTATGTGGATGGGCTGTGAAATTCTTCTACTTTTGAAGTCTGGATGAAATGTTCTCTTTTCACGGTCTTAGTTCATTTGTCTCTCACCACTTTGGATCCTCAATTCTTTCATGTTTATGCTGCTAACTTGAAAGAGGACAATACAATTATCAATAATTAAAAAAAAAAAAAAAAAAATCACAAGTTCTATATTCAAGGAGTGTCACAGTTTAATCTTCCTTGTGTTTATCTTCTCTTGCTGTGTTTGTCTCCTTATCAGTGCTTATCACCATGACTACTTGTCAACAACTCAAAATGACACATTGTTTATCACAGAAGACAAGAAGGTAAACATCATCATTGGTCGTGAATGAGATGAGTTGTCACAGGAACAAGCGGATTTGTGGATATCGCTTTTCTAAAGCTGCATTTCCCTATTACTAGCTGCTTGTCAATGTCAGATCCCCACAACCTACACATGGTTTTTGTTGACTGTTGCTCTCAGCCTTTTTGTCTGTAATCTAACTGTATACTTTATTTAAAATGACAAGGTGTGACACTCCAGACCTTCCTGTGTTTAAACGTGTTTACCCCCAACTTATGTGTGGAAATTGAAATCAATGCTGCATACATTTGTAACAGTTCACATACTGAACATTGTGTTCCTCGCATATCAAATTGGGTGGGCTTGAAGAAAAAACAGAGTTGAAAAAAGTCTTAGACAAAAATTATTGAAGATACTGACAAACAAGTTTCAAGTAAAAAAAAATCACTTATTGGACTGTGAATATAAAATTTGTGTTCACTTTACATTATGTTTTATAAACCTTTGCGTTTGAGGAAGTTTATTACATAACACAATAAACTAATTGTTTTGAGCTTTTTGACATTTTGATTGACTGCATTTCAATAATTAACAAAAACAAATAGCTGCATTAGAAGCAAAATCTGTAAAGGTTATTAACTCTTTATTTCTTTAGTCTTTATTTAACTTTCACATCACAAATCACAGAAAATAATGTTACATTTTTGTGATTGCTGGTTCTGTGCATATTAAAGTCTAAGAATTAAATCTGCTTTTCAGGGTGATATTCTGTTTAAACAAGCATAAAATGGAGTAAAGGAAATCATTTTAATTTCGAGTCTTTATCTAATTTTGCATGACCAAAATTAAAAAAAACCACTGCTGTTTTTTTTTTTTTTTTTTTTTTTTTTTTTTTTTTTTTTTTTTTTTTTTTTAAATTAAAAAAGTCAGCTCAGCATTTAAATTCTAATTCACAGGGAACTAAACCAGACTCAAAGGAAACTACAAACCAAGGTGGGAGGACATGCGATCAAGAATGAACTAAAACACACAAAGAACAGAACACAAGAAAACAATGAATAAACTTACCCCAAAGAAATTAACATAAATGGCAACACCTTTCTGAAAATGACGTACTCATAGAAATGAACTAAATATGGCAAGGCATTTTAACCACAGATAAACAACAAGGGAATGTTCAAAACACAAACAAAATGAAAACTAAAACCTAAACACCCAAGGATCGTAACAAATCTGGTCCCAACTGGATATTTTTTCTTTACTGGAGGAATCACTTTCATTTGATAAAATTACATTAGGTAAACACTTGAATTATTAAACTGTCATTTCAATTAAGGACAGTTTAATAATTCAAAGTAAAACCATTTATTCCCTGATTCAGTAATACAGAGCCATCTTTTGTAGCAAAAGGTTTTGATAATCATCTCTTTTAAGAGTTTAGTCAGTCTTCATTCTGCATCTTCAGTTTATTGAGGATTGCGGACAGTTGTTAATGCAGACTCCTGATCCTTCCAAATGATGTATGTTCACAGAAATCTTACTGATGGACATTAAAGTTTGGACTCTTACTGCGTTTATCTGCCTGGATAAACAAGTGATTTTTTTTTTTTCTTGACCAAATTTAACCTAAAGAAAGATGTAAAAAGCCAGACTTTGTTAACCTACTATAAAAAACCCAACCACTTTTCAGCCACATTTACATTCTTCCATAGCACTTTCAAGTTTTATTTAGGTCTGCATGCATCATTGCAACAATCTGATTTTCTTTCAGACATTTTGTTCTAAATTTAACTAGTGTGCTTGGGATCATTGTTCAAATGAAATGTAATAAAGATTACCTCGTTCTTGTCAACAAAATAGATTGGTATAAAAATTATTTATTGGTTTACAAAGTGTAGGTGTAAGATAAGCCCAAATCACCACCCTTCCACCACAATACTTGTTTGTGAATATGGTTTCACTAATATGTTCTAATATATTGTTTACATAGGACAATATTCCAAAAGTGTTGTCTCTCTGAAAACCTAGAAAATTAATGTGTTCACTGTTCACACAGAATCACAATCTCACTGAAGTAATCCTAGAAGCCAAAAGACAATGCTGGCAAAGAGTGAGTAGAATCAAAAGTGGAAAGCTTGACCTATTTGTGTCTTTACTGAGAAGGGTGTGATCTCTTCACAGATTAAACCCCTCTCCCCATACAGTAAGGGTTTGAGCTCCTTGCCTTTTCATATCAAACCTTGACAGTATAAAAGAAAACCTGATGTAACTTCTAAAAACCCACAGGCTCCTGTATTTGATTCATAGAACATTAACAACAAATAACATAAAAAATGGCAGCTGTTTTTTTTTCTTTTAAACATAAAGAAGCAAGAACATAAGGTATTCCTAATGGGTGGACCCCAAGAAGCAAATATATGGATGCTGCTGCCCCATCAACATCTCACTGAGTGCCACTTAAAATTTTGGTGTCATTGTAATAATATTGGATTATTCTTAAAAAAATGAAACATGGTCATCACTACATCTCTAAGTGTTGGGATCTCCTTTGAATAAGTAATTTTCTTATACTGTCAGTTTATACAGACAGAGATTCCTTCTGTCATGATTGATGGATCAAACAAAAAAATCCTAAGTGTTTCAAATATGTTTGCTTTCCATTAACATCTTTGCCATTTGTTGCATTACTGACATTGTGTACAGTCTTTGACACCATTCATGACCGATGGCAAGATGTGTTTTCAATACAGTATATAAAGTAGAGTTGAATTGTGATCAGAAAGAAAAATGTTACAAACCCATTGCAGCATTAGAACTTTGAACTAATTTAGGCTAACAGATCACAAATTGCGAGCAAAAAACTTGTCTTCTTTTGTTTATTGTTATAAGATTTTGATAGGGTGACATCAGAATTTGACCCAGCGATCAATTCGATCTGAATGCCATCTCTGCAACTTTAGGAGATGCCTTATTATTTACTCTGTCAACTGATGGATGCTTGCCAACCACTGTTTCAGAGCCAGCTTGATAAACTGAAAATGAAGCAGGAGGGTTTGCATTCAGAACACACACCCCACGTTTCTGCCCAAGACATTTCCATTACCTTACTGGGGACCAGAGGAGCCTGGCTGTGATTCCTGCAAACCTTTGACACATGACAAGATGAGATAAGATGATGGTATGAAATGCTCAATTAAAACATTTTCTTTTCATCTTTGGTATTTCAGTTTACATAGTCATTTTAATGATGGTGTTATGCAATTAAAAAGAGCAAACCCTGTTTATAAAAATCACAATATAAAATGACTAGTTTTAATAATTTTTATTCTAAAATAAATGCATTTTGATAGCAGAGATAGTTTCAGTTCAATTAAATATAGGTGCAAATGTGCACTGAGACTGCCTAAGCTGAAAATATCGGAGCTCTGTCCTACTTTTTGTTCTTGAAATGCTGATCCACAAACCATGTAAGGGTATGTTTATTGAGTATGTTTGTTTTCAGTACTCAAATAAAGCTTAAAGAGTTGCACCTATGTGACTGACTGATTTGCTTTGTTAACGAACAATTGAACAGCTGCAGCTAATAAAGTGGCTGATGAATGTTTAATTCAGAATTTCATATTATTGGTTTAAACCTTATTTTTGTTTTGCTCCTCCAAAGAATATAAAATTTTAAATAGATATAATTTTCCAGTATGTATACAATATACTTGCTACCTGTTGTGTCCATTTTCAATGTCTGTATTCATTGTCCATAAAAGAGATAAGAAATAAAATAAGATAAGACAAATCTAATTGTACAACAACTTATTCTTAGTTAAAACAAAACAGAAAATAATCTGCACAAAGTGAATATCAATTTGAGGAAAACTGTCACTGAGAGTCACAGTCCAAGATGAGAGCTCAAACATGAGTCAATAAGCACCATCAAGGTCACAATGTCTTAATTAGAGAACTCTGCACCAGATCATAATGTAAATGCAGAAACAATTAAAATGCAGATCACAGGATAGTGAGGCTTTGGGAAATATGGCGTTTTGCCAAGACACACTAATAAATTCTATGTACAACCTCACTGCAGCCTACCTTTACCCTGCAAACCAAGCAGTGTGTATGAGGCTAAAGAAAAGAGAGTTAGTCTATGGTTAGTGCAATAACATGGGCTCCATTAGTCCACCTAAACATTAATTTCCATCAGTGCATCTGTCCATCCTTCTCCTCCCCTAGTCCATTGTTTTCAGAGTGAAACTGCACACATTTTAGTGGATTGACTGGGGTTTACTGTGGGCAGTCTGAGATTAGGGTAAGGGAAGAGCCATCTCTGTTTATCAAAAACGAGACAAAGACAAAAACACAAAAAGTGTCCTCAGACGTTCCCCTTCCTTTACCCTGTCTTGTAGGTTAGTTATTGTCATTTTAGTTACTTATGCATACTCAGTTATGTTTATGTCCTAAAGAATGTTACATGTCAGTATCAAAGACTTTTGCTTAGAACTTTAAAAATAGAAAACAAAAAATTACCAGTTTTTTATTAGTACTCCAAAGCTCACTTATAGAACATTAGGAAAGCATGTTGGAGTCACTAAGTCTTCATAACAGCCACATGCTAACTGATTTTTTGGGCAAAATGCCAGGAAAAAGCTTCAGTGTTCTAATGTAACAAACACAAATATATAAAGTTTTCCAAATGCCTCTGTGACATGAACTGAAATTGTCTACTTTTGTTAGAGGAGACTAGGATAAAACTTTATGGCACAGACATTCTAGTTGGGTCTGGCATGAAAGAAAGAATGAATAAGAGCAAAAACATCTTATGGTCATTTGTGTGTATGATATAGGATCTGTGATAACGACCCTCACCTGTCCTCCAACCAAGCTCTGTTTTCCTGCATTGGATTTGTCAGTTTCATGGATTTTCAGGTTACCAAATGCTGTCGAGCAAGATTTTCCCCATCTTTGATTCCCCTTCACCTGCTGTGATGTCACCAGGTAAGTGAGAGGTCCCCACTATCTGGATCAGAGCACCAGCAACATCCTTTTGAGTCGCTCTCACCAAATTCTCATTTTAACAAACTCCTTGAAGTCATTTCCTGGGCTGGTTGTCATTTCGGGTCCTCAGAGTCAAGCCTGTTCAAAACAATAACATTTATATTGCCATGCACGCTTTCAGAAACATGGCCCACTTTTATTAGTAGACGTTTTCCCATTTGTAAGTACAATTAACAACTCCCATATTTTCCCCATATGCTTACCATCAATCTGATTTCAGTGTTGGCCTTGTCCTAAATGTTGGTCTTGTCTGTCTCAGTTGTGTCCTTGGGCAAGACACTTCACCTGCCTTGCCTATTGGTGGTGGTCAGAGGGCCCAGTGACACCAGTGCAAGGCAGCCTTGCTTCTGTCAGCCTGCCCCTGGGCAGCTGTGGCTACAGTGTAGCTTAGCACCATCAGCGTGAGAATGTGCAAAAGAATGGGTGAATGACTAAATGTAGTGTGAAGTACTTTGGAGTCCTCTGGAATTGATAAAGTGCTATGCAAGTACAGGGCATTTACCATTTAGTCAGTCTGCTTTTCCAAACCCTTGTTCCAGCATAATTTATATATACATGTAATTGATTTTTCCAAAGACTGTATCTGCATGCTTTGTTTTCTTTTTCTAAACTGGTAGAGAGGACAGAACTTCTCTATTTCTCAGTTATTTAGGTTGTGTCATGGCTTTGACTGAATCTCTTCCTTATTCCTTTGCTTCTTATAGTTTTTCCCTCCTGGTATGTTTCCTCTTACAGATTTGCTGCTTTTTTCTTTATGTAGTAAATGTGTCTCTCAAATTTCACTCTACCTCCCACCATCTATGGGTTGTCAATCAGTTAGAAATGTGCAGAAAAAAAAAAAACTGTGTGTGCTATGGTTAGTTAGAAATGAACCCAAATGCTGAAGTACAAATTGCAATTTTTAACTGTCCACTCTTTAAGTCTTGTAGCTTGTGCTGTATACTTACATGCAGCTCTTTGATCCAAAATTTTCCAAATACCATTTCAGAAAATTCAAACTTTTTGTACCCTGCTGAGTAATGAATAATCAAGTGCTATGACTAGTAAATTGAATAATTGCTTTGGGAGATGTTTTTGGCTGTACTTTAGCCATGAAAATCTTTGAAAAAAAAAAACCAAACAAACAAAAAAAAAACAACACCATCAAAACTTTTAATCAA
Organism: Anableps anableps; assembly: GCA_014839685.1. Taxonomy (NCBI): domain Eukaryota; kingdom Metazoa; phylum Chordata; class Actinopteri; order Cyprinodontiformes; family Anablepidae; genus Anableps; species Anableps anableps. Next base: position 24,207,994 of record CM026078.1, on the reverse strand, counting down.
ATTCACAAATCCATTAATTTTTGCTTCTTGTTAAGGTTGGGCATTTTCCTAAATATGTATGTTTCCTGATTAAGATAAAAAATAAATAAATAAATAAAAAAAAAAGTAATCTAAAAAAAAAAAAATCTAACAATTTTTTTCTAGTAGATGTAGCATGAAGCAATTTTATATCAGAAAGCAGCAGCTGTCATAGATTTTTTTTGCATAGACAACATTGCAATAATCTAACCTACTAAAAAAGATGTTTTTCTTTCTCCTGCTTTGATACTCGACCCTTTTTTCTGGTAAAGTTTTCAAAGTGGTGGTATTCTTATTTAGTAACAAACTGTATGCAGCTGTTAAGATTAAGGTCTGACTTCACAATAACCATGTTTTTTGCATGCTCTGTTGTCTTTAGCTTCTTGTAGTCCGACTGAGTTCTGATTTTTAACTTCACATTTTTGGGAACAAAATTAATGCCTTTTTTCTTCTATGAATTCAACTGTGAGAAATTCCAACCCATCCGCTCACTGGTAATTTGGACACACTCACTCAGTGACTGTGGTGGACTATGGTATGTCAACAGTGCAGATATTGGAAGAGACGTTTTAGTGCCCCATAATTAGAGCTAGGGGGATAGAGCTGTTGAATAATAGTAGATGGAAAAGGAGGTTTGAAGAACCCTGTGTTTGATCTATGTTTACTTAGATTTACAATCATGCAATGTTGCAACCTTTCTAATAATATCCAAACCAGTTTAGCAGAGTACCAGGCAATCCCACACACATTTCCAAACCATCAATAAGCTTAATCCTTGCAAAAAGAAGGCAGAAGAACAGCATATTCAATATTCACACATGGAAACAGAAGGAATAAAAACGTATAAAAGAAACTGATCATCAGAAACTAGCTTTGACAACTGAAAATTTCTTTAGTGAGCTTTGAACAACATATTTGGATAACAAACTCTTCATCAAAGAAGTAGGGGATCCGATATGGGAAAGTATGCTTGTTCTTTTTTCTGCTTCCCTTGCTGAACTAGGCAACACACACTCTACTGCTTAGCTTATGTTAGAGTAAGGTAGTGTTAGGGTAAACCAGTTTCCATATGAATATGTTTCAAGGCCAACAGGATATTTAGGAAAAATGGCTATTACATCTATTCCCAATGAGCCATTACAGTTGAAATCTTATGTTAATAACATGCAGTCTCTATTCTCATACAGAACAGGATACTTCTTTATGACTTGTTAATTGTTGTAGAAAGTTTGGGGGAAGCTTACATTGAATCAATGGGTTTGTTGTAATAATGTTTTACATAGAAATACAGTTTCAAAATATGTATATTACATTAAAAGTATAGCAACATAAAAAGATAGAACTAAACCTCATATGAACATAACATGTATGATTAAAATGGCATACCCTATAGACATCATAACTAAGGTTTTTTCCACAAATGCATGACATCGTCACTTGATTTTTTTTTAGACAAATGTGTTAAAACAAACATGATAAAGGGTGATAGTAAAAAGGACTTGTTGGGTGTGAAAATGTCAAACTTTTAAAGCATGTTTTAATATTTAATGAATGGTTATAAAATATGCTGTTATAAGGTACACATATTGCATGCCTTTTGTGTGAGAACCTTTGTGATATGGTCATGTTATAGATATATGAATTGGAACAAAAAATAAAATAACATGTTAGAAAAGCAATCTCTGTTCTTTAGAGGAGCTTTAAAGTGACAGCATTGAAAAATGGTTTAGATAACAAGATGTCAGCTGGGGAAAAGAAAGACGTAAAACACAAAATGATTTGTGAGTCAAGCTTATTTGACGTGTTACCCTTGTAAACTGTGACATAAACACTGCAGCACAAAATTAAATATAAATGTTCAAGATGGTGATTTTCTTTATTATTTTTCCCTCTTTGCAAAACTGATTTTTTTACTTCCAAATTATTTCTATATATTTATTATTTCTGGAAAAAACATGTCTGTCCCTGTAAAGGCCATTTGAATAGTGCTATGTTTGTTAGAGCTTTAAGCAAACATATTTTAAAAAGGTACAAAAATCAACTTAGCATATCAAGTTTTATTGTTTTAGAAGTGGTATGCTATGACTTTACCACAGACCCAAATATATGTTTTATCTAATATATAACAAGTTGGGGACATTGTCTATGTATACTGTCATAGTTGAATACACAGCAATAAAGTTCAGTTGTGTTTGGGGTTGCACAGTTTTATTCACATCACATACTCTCAATGCAAGCAGCTCCAAGATGTAAAAACATTTTTCTTTACCAAATAACTGTCCAAATGTTGACCAGGTGAATTGGTCTCTTTAAAAAGTGCTTGCAGGTACATCGATAAAATATAACAGCATTTACCTGAACTGAAAATTGCTTTGGTTTTAATGACTCCTACCAGTTTGTCCGGATCCTGGAGTATGCTTAAAGGGGAAAATAATGTATTTTAAAATGCAGCTCCTGTCATTTTTTCCATTGTTTCTTTGCTGGATGCTTCCATTAGACAGTTCCAGTTCCATGTCCTGTTCAACTCGTAAGTGCTCTGTAAGTCTTTAATTTGTAACTATTAAAAAACCTCTGCACTTCCTGTGTCTGCCTCTGATTCTACCTGTATTTGGTTCTAACTAGAAACCAACCATGACACCCAGACTCTTAAAATTAGAATCATCAGGAAGGCCAACTCTGTGCTAGGATGCCCCTTCGACCCAGTACAAGTGATGTGAGACAGAAGGACTCTAAGCTAATATAACATAACTGATAGACAATGTTTCCCACCCCCTGCATGAAGCTGCTGCTGAGCTGAGCTGGAGAGCTCATTCTTGGTGCACTAAGGAGCTTTATAGGAGAACCTTTCACCCAGCAGCTGTTAGACCCTATAACCATCATTGCTCCCAACAAACTCAATAAGTGTTTATATCCATGCAAGTATCTGTACAACTCTACTGTCACTAACTGTAAATAGCTTGTATTTTTAATGCTCAGAGACATGCACATCTTGTATATTTTTAATTAACCAACTCAGTTGTACATTCCTCTGGACTGGAATATTTTTTACAACTACTACTAGTATTCATGTTCAAATTTTGCCTTACTGTACAGTATTTTTTTTTATTCTTTATACTGTTTTTATACATATTTTACACTTTTTGTGTGAGTCTGTTTTTCTGTTATTGCCTGTCACTGTCACTGCCACTTTGCTGCTGTTGCACAGAAATTTCCCCATCATGGGACAATAAAGGATATTTTTATTCTATTCTATTGTAAAATTATGCTGTCACAGAGGATTTTTCAAATTTACAAGCTTTTGTTTGTAAAATTAATCACCCATGCCTCTGGTTTACAACCCAAAGACATTAGTTTTAAAAATCTATTTTAAGGTAAGTTAAAAAGATCTTCTCCACCCACATAAAATGTTGTGATCACAATTGGCAGTGACAAGTTTTTAGGTTAATAACCCAAATACCTGCTGGCTCATTTTAAAGTTAATTTTGTTTCATGATAAAATAATAATTAGACATGTACTCAGGTGATTTGTTTACTAGGTCGTAGTGACTTTCTTGCTTATGACCATGATGTGTTCGCTTTGGTCCGTTAGCTTTGGCAACATGTCAACCACACCTTACATTGGATCTAATGTCTTTAGTGCACAGCATGCTAGGTGTCATCTGTTTGTAGGGAGGCTACTCTGTGGGTTTGAACTTTGATCCAGAACTTTTTAACTGTGTTTCTCTCCAGCCTCCTAGGGTTGGGAGGACTCATGATTAATCATAACTACTAATGAATATGTCATATCTTGAATTTCAATTATATCCCTTAAATATCAATACAATGTCAGTCCAAAAATACTCATCCTGGTTAAATTGATTGACTTATCTTCTATAATGTGGAACTTAGAAAGATTTTAGGCAAAGTAATATGGGACAGTGGTATTCAAACCTTTTTCATATGGGCAAAAATCTGAAGTACTCATGGGCCCAAAAAATATAATGTATATTCTCAGCAATAAAAACAGGATTTGTGCTACTCTTTCTTGGAAAATGCTTGCTGTAATTCTCCTTTGAGTAAAAGTCGCTGGATAGATGTGATCATATTTACTATATTAAAGAGAATGCACAAAGTTTGGGTATGAAAAAAAAAAAAAACATACTTTGTGTTATATCTAATGTTTGTGTGTGCATTGAAGTCTGCATCCGTTAGCTCCTTCAATCCCATCTGACATGGCAACTCCAGAAGAGAATTGGTGTCTGCAACTTACTGACAGCTGTTCAGGAAAACCGTCTCATTCTAATCCTTAAGAGTGCCATTCAACTCAGGAATGGAGCAATCAACCAACTGTGGTTCAACTGAAGTAGAAAATTCTGTTTCTGTGTTTTGTTTATTTTTGTGGAAGATTCCTGCAGGGCTTTGTTTGTTTGACTGCAGTGTTTTAATACAAATTGTAAATAAGTAAATAAATTTAAGGTTTAAATAAGCCAATTACTTTGGATTCCATTTGCTATATTTCTTGTTAGTTTTAAAAGATAATAAACATGCTTGGCAAAATCAACACTGCCAGATGCCAAACTGTAAGCCCATCTGTGAGATGCTGAGGGCAATGTTCGGATGAGAGACAAGTGCTGCATCAAATTCTGTGAAAACAGCTTTAAACCAGAAATACCAGCTTGTGGATCCTTTTGACCTTGGGTGACTGAAATTTGAGCTAAAACATCTTTTTTTTTTTTTTTTTTTTTTTTTTTTTTTTTTTTCTAATTGAAAGAGTGCTTTAGTCAGTTGTTACCAGGTCACCAAGTGAAACAACAGAAGGCTGGCACTGTTGAATATTTTGGAACACTAAACACTAGAGATCTAACATCCAGTGTGCACTGCAATAACTGAAAGGTAGTTATAAAAGTAATATTAAGCCCATTAAAAATGTAATAAATGCTATATCCTATAAAAAAACCCCCAAATTTAGGACAATATCACATTCATTCTCATTTAAAATGTCATGACATGCTGGCTCCCCAAAACACTGTTAAAATCTCACCTTGTTCTTTTGAAATTAATAAACTACCTCATGAGCTGAATATATTGTTAAACACTGAATCATGGTGAAATTTGAAGAACTTACACATCATTTAATTTTGTTTGTATTTTGTGCATATCTAGGTATCTTATCCCACTTGAGAAAAATGAAAGGGAAAAAAATAAAACAGGAGAAAAAAAGAATAAGTTGCAAACTTCCCAGAATGTCTAGATCCTGATACTATTCCATCATTTACTGGTACTCATCACAGAGGAAAAGCAAATAAATAATACATTCTTTCAGGCTTTACCCCAAGTTATTCAGCCCCACACTGAATACATGTTGAGTGTTATCCTTCACATTTCAGCAGTATTTTTAACTGCTGACTGGAAGGTAGCTTAAAATGCTAGAAATCAAGCATATATATTTTCACATACATGTGAGCTAAACTTTAGGTATAATTAAATTTAAAGAGAAAAAGGTACACATACAAACAAATGCACATAGAGTATAGATTTCCTAGCACACGTTTAACAAAAAAAAAAAAAAAAGTGATAACTAGTTCGGGCTTTTGCACAGCAGAGAAATTGTATGAAAAGGCTAACGATTTGTATTTTTGAAAAAAAAAATGAAAGAGATTGAAAACATTGAAAGTTTTTGGTTATATCTGGCAACATACACTTTGTTTTTGAGGGCATGGAGACCTAAATAGGGAATTGGGTAGGCAAGAGGTAAAAAAAAAATTGAACAATAAATTGGAATCCAAAGTAAGTCAAAACACATTTTCACTAGAAACATCTAACAAAGCTGTGAACAAAAGTACAGTACTAAAATAGTTCTTAACTTGTAATAAATACAGAGGTATGAAAGTAGAATGGAAAAAAATGAAATGAAACATAAAGTGCAACACAAAATAAAACAGATCAACATCCCACATTTAGGGCATGTAGTTTATGTCTGAAAAATAGCCCAACAAAAAGGTGTCTCTCAATAGATGTGACTTACCCTTGTCCCACACTGTGTGACTTAATTAAACCTATTCATCACAGTGATTAGATCAATTTACCCTTTAAGGATACAAGACCTGTTTTACACAAAATTAAGTGAAACAGGGTTACAAACTCATTGTTTTTACACTGTTCTTTAACCCTCTTCCACTTTTTAATTCTTTTGTTATTTTTTTAAAATTTGGTCTGTGTTAATTAAAAGCAATACAGTGAATGACAACCCCAGAGCATCCAAATGTAGGAAGACACATTCACTGACAGTGAGTGAAGTGACATCCCCTCCAAACTAATGGAATACAAAGACACTGTCTCTTTAATTTTCAATCTAATTATCTTATGATTAATGCTTTAAGTGGAAATGGTTCTTCAACAAGGGCGTCAGTCACTTCATCTGATTAAACAGCCATTGCTTTGCCTCAATAATCACTGGAAGATATGGTGGTACTGCAATTGTTAACCAAAATGGGAACTGTGGACCGGGGGAAAAAAAGAAAAATCAGGCAGATCATAATTACATTGTTATGCAGATTACAGATATTGTATGAGCCTGATGGTGTCGGTACATCAGTGCATGATGAACCAAAGCACTCCATCTCACCCAGAATCCTTTCATCTCTCCCTCTTTTACTCTGTGTTGCTTTTCAGGATGCATGTAAACAGCATACTGAAATTATCTGAATATTAGCCTCTGGTACATTTTCAAGGTAGTTATGTTCTGCTAGTTGTAGCTGATCCTGAACATGCATGGGTAACTGTTTAAACAGAATATGTACAAACACAACATAATGATTATTTTCCCCTCCCTGATATTTATGTATTCTCTTGTCAAGCAATGCCAGTTTGATTTTCTCCAAGCCTGTCAGTGCTGAAATTGCATTTGCACTGTTGACACCAACTTGATTTCATCTGTGTGATAATGAAATTTTGTTTTGCATCAGAATGGGCAGATTTGTTAACAAACCCAACAGGATTGCTCCAAGTGTGTTAGTGTTTGTAAGTTTATGTGTGTCTACATAGATGTATGTGTGCAGTATAGCTGGTATCAAATTGTGCCTATGTGTTTGTATGTGCTGTTTTTCCATTTGTGTTGTCAGTAATTTATGACCTTGAACTGTATACATTTACCTGTCAAACTAATCTGTAAGGTGTTTTCTGAGCAATGTTGCCAAGTAGATTTTATATTGGCATTCTAACTTGTTCTACTTATTAATTTCTTTGATACTTTACTGTTAAGGCAATTTTGGAAAACATACATTTTTGTGCCATTTTGCTCACTTTAACTCAAAATGTCAAATGTCAAAAACCTTCTGATACACAATAGATTTCATGGTGGACTCTCCAATGAAGCATCCCCAAGCCATGACACTTCCAGCTTTATGATTCACAGTTGGTATAAAATTATTTTCCTAAAAGATTGTATTTGGTTTAAAGTTTAACATTTCCCAGTTCCAGAGTCCAAATAAAGCTTATCTTAACATTATTTTGGTTGTGCTGGTCTTTGTCTATGTTCACACCTGAATGTCCAAGCAGGAAATGCTCTGACTCTTGCTGGCGGCTTTCAGGACAGAGTCTGGTAGAGGTAACAAGATGCCCTCTTCAGAGACTCGGAACTTGGCAGAATGGAATCCCTTGAGTTTGGATTGTGAGAAAAAGGAAAGTGTGAATTTGCCAGGGATTGTTTCACTTGCAGGACTGTACAGAGAGGGGAACTCTATATGCTGAAAACCAAAACTGATGAAACCAGGAACACCAGTGGCAAGGTAAGCTGACATACAATCACTACTTCTATGATTTGGTTTCACCATGGGAAAGTCAATAATCACTTTGTCTGTATTTGTAAGATCAATGGTAGATTAAACAGTCCAGGTCAACAACAGGACAGGCAGAGCAGGCAGAACAGGTCCAGAATCTGTGAGGCAGTAATCAAAGTTCAGGTACATGAAGGGGTCAGAGGTACAGGAAGAGAAACACTCAGATCAGTAAGGGAACAGGCAAAGGCCAGTTGAAAGGCAGACAAAAGGTCAGGTACATGATCAATAACTCAGAGATGGAACGTTCGAAGGCTGTGACAGTGGTTGACAATCTCACACTCAGTGAATGGAGGGCAGAAGTTGATAATGGCAGTGGCACAGGTGGCATTAAGCAGCAGACAACTGGCAGGAGGGGCAGAGCAGTGGAGCAACATGAAACTTGTCAGGAATGAAAAAACAAGACAAAGTTTACAAAATGTTTTTAAGAGGTCTTTTTAAATTTTTTTATCATGTTATATTTCAGGAGACATGCATTTATTTTGTCACAGTTGTTTCAGCTAACAATGTCTATTCTACTATGTGAAATTATATGTGCTGAGGCTGCTGGTTCTTTTAGTCTACCTAATACAAAGCAATTATTAGTACCCCCTTGGTTGGCAAGTAGATTTACTCCTATGTGATAAATTTGCCTTGTTTATCCAAACTCTGTTAAAACACTATGAATGAGTACTAATGCCTTCTCCACAAAACCCAATTTCAAAAAGTCAACATTTTCTTTTAGAATGAAGGATGTGGTTTTAGCAATGCATGATTATAATTATGTGTAAAAATGTCTAAAATTTGTCTCCTAAATTTAAATTACAAAATTGTAAGATTGCACAACCATAGGACCTTACTCCTTCCTTTTCTAGTGTTGCTAAATGTTTGGTTTTGCTTGTGAAACAAAAGTTAGGAGTACTTCACTTAGATTGATTAATCCTTGAAAAGTGCTGACATCATATTACTTAACCTTTATTGATGATTAGACATAAAAGTACCTGTCAGCATTTATCTACTCATCCATCACATGGCCATTGGTTAGCCTTTAATGACCTTTCAGCATTAGAACAAAAAAAAAAAAAAAAAAAAAAAAAAATGCATCAATTTATCAATATTTCAATACAACTAACTGACATTAGATTATACACCCCGACACAGTGCTTGGTTCATGCTTTTGTGATTTTGTGAGCAGCCTGATGTTTAGGTTCATGTATTATTGTTGTTTGAACAAGATGTATTCAGGTACCTGGTGGCAGCAGCCTAAAGTAAAAGTCACATTATATGATGAAATATAAAAACATAAGGCTGTAGCCAGACATGTTGTTGAGATAAAATATGGTTTGACAACATGACATACAAATCAGCTGCCACACAGAGACAACCATTTCTAAACATCCAGTGTCAGGCAGGTTGTTACATGAAAGTACCTCCCGGCTGCATTGCAGATACAAAATTCATATTCTGTGGCCGAAGCTTGATCTTCCTCCTTTTCTCTGCAACAGGGCCTGAACAGAATGTAATCACGGCAGAAACAGGAGATCAGTCTTTTTTCTCCGCCACCCCACCTGATTTTTATTCACAACCTTTTTTCTGGATCAGTCATGGCACTGTATCTATTGTTCCTTTTAAAGTGCAGATAAAAATATGCAAATGTATGACAATATAACTGGTAGGATTTTACCAGTATTTACTAGTATTACTGCAGTGGTAAGAAACTCCAAAAAGGTACTGCGGTATAACTGTGGTTCATATTTAGTACAAACACATTTTTTCTATGTAGGTCAATACTGTGCTGCATAGGCTTAGGTTTTACCATCTGGTTGGAAGCAATGGGTTGATTTAGTTTATTTTTAAAATCAGCAATGGACAAAATTGGTACCGTTAGAATAAATCATAAGTATTTTTATTGATAGATCAAAAACAATGCAGTGTAATAGCTGGCAGAATATGTAAAGCATGACTATAAACATAGGGGACACCAAAAGAAAAAAAAAAAAAAATCTGTTACCTAGAGGGCAAGTGGTTAAGCAATCAACCACACAGCTGAGTTATTTGAGAATATAAACTGGGGCACTGATCAGCCAGCTGACTGACAGGGAGACAGCTGACTGATTGTCTGAGTGACTGATGTTCAGTTAAGCTGCTGCTGGTTTCTTCGCATACTAATGATGACATTGCACAGACAGGGAGGGTTAGGAAAAAAGAACGTGCTGAAGTGAAAAGGAGAATAAAGAGAAATCAAACCAGTGATGAAGTAGTGGTTGGTGAATAAAAAGAAAATCTGCATGCACGTGAATCTGGAGTGCAGGCTCAGGTTGCTCTATATGACTAAAATCTGGAAATGACAGTATGGCGGAAAAGTGTCGTATGAGGAATATTAATACTCTTGGTGCCATTTTGCTCTTTTCTTATTGATCTGTAAAAAGGAGCATAAATGCTATTAAAATCTACAAACATTTTTTGGTCAAGATTATTACCTCAGAAACTAATGGAACTTTAAGTGTTTAAAATTAAATATCACTCAAGTATTTAAACCTGTTTGTATTTGGCTCTAAATTTTAGACTTCTTAACAGAAGCAATTGAACACTGAAATAAAACTATAATTCTTGCTTAAATATGTGTTTCTCTCTAATAATGTCTGAGGCTCTTCTAAGGTCACATTTAAATTTTAGCAAATCAGCAGAGTAGCCAGCAGGGGGGAGTGCTGGTCTCTGATAAATGCTAACACATACACAAATATCATTGTGCCCCCAGCTTACTTATCATGTCCCCACATGAACCTCCAAAATACAACTAACCATATTCAACATGCCTTACTAAAGCACTGTTTGTCTTTTTTTTTAAACCAAAATCTATACCCTCAACTTAAATTATCTAATATCTTATCAACAAGGCTTATTTCACTAATATTTGGTGGCTGCAAGGCCACATTGTAAATGTAATATAAACAATTCAACATCAGATCAACACATTTAAATACAATTGCATGAGTTTTGCAGATAAATGATCAAAATCTTGTCAAAAACAGGAGCATGTAAGTTTCTTTAAAAGATATTCTCATACCTCTTAAGCCCTCCATAATAGAATAGTCAAGCAGCACCTTGCTTAGTTGTTGATTGAACATACTTTTAACTTTTTAATTTGACCTGTCCATTTTGGATTCACTGTTTTATTGTTAGTGTTTCTGCAATGTAATCACAAAAGACATCATGCATCTGAAGTTTATAACAACCTCTCTAAAGATATGAGACATCCAATATGGCATAGTTTACAATATGTTTAGAGTATACAATGGCTTTCAAAAGTAGTCATGTCAGATCTGTCAACTTTTGGATTTAAAAATAAGAGAAATTTTCCACCGCCCACTGCGAGCTGTCTCACCAGCCCAACCAAGCTCTAGCACCCCTTACATTTTACAACAGGTGTACAAGAAATCTAAAATAACCAGTTGTCAACCACTTACAACAAAGGTGTCCAAAACTGGTCCTCAAGGGCTGCCATCCTGCATGTTTTAGAACTTTTCCTGGTGGAAGTAACTCCTTCCTCAGCATGTCAATGGCTAACAAGCCATCATTTCCAGGTGTGTTGAACCAGGGAGAGAACCAAAACATGCAGGACCCCGGCCGTTTGGACACCACTGACTTACAAACTACAATTAGGCCTATCTTTGTTGACATTGAAAAGCTCTGGATATTGCTATGTATATAATTCCTATAACAGAGTATAAATGAAAACACAAAAGGGAATTGAAGCACATTTATTAATTTTACATATCTTCAGTTTATATACACATTGCTTGTCTTTAAGTGAAAAAGCAGTGGCGGCTGGTCCTTAGGGGGCGCTTGCCGCCACCGTGCCTGATGTGGAGGGGAGGGGGGAATCTAAAAGTGATCTATGAACGTGATTAAAAATTGTATTAACCTGTTTTCCTTAATAGTGTGTGCCTAAATGAAATTTATTATTTACTCATTTCCATTTGATTCTCTTCAGTTTTAATAGAATTTAGCCTGTTGTTTGTTCAGAGTTAAACTTTTAGACAGTCTTACTGTGGTTTGGTATTTTTCACAGTTTTGAGTCTAATTCAGTGTTAGCTGTTGACACAAATTTAATGATTAAATACTGCATATTTTGAAAGTTACTGAAGAGACCTTTTACTTTTAGCTCATTTAACCCTTCCTGTTATTTTGCTGTATGAAGAATGATATTGATAGCTTTGATCCTGTGTAGATTGAAGAAAATTCATTATAAATATGGACGCTTGCATCATTTATTTTGTAAGTTAAACTTTGTAAAGCGCTAACTTCAAAAGGGATTGACATGATTTAAGGTTAAGGTATGGCTAAGTCTTTCAAGTAACAGTTGGGTCTATGTTAAAGCAAGCTATCCACATATCTACATGTATTGGCCTCTGAAGTTGTTAAAAATAGATTTGTGCATGGATATGTGGTTGTATTTAATTTTGTGGCTATTTTCTTTGTGTTAACAGAAAAAACAAAATGGAAAGCACAATATTTGAAGCTTTTGTACATTTTGGCAGTCACCTGCACACCCTCGGTTCACTTTTCAAAATATTTGTCTGAACAGGCCTGTAACTACTATCGTATCTATGTGCATTTCTCTATCTATGTGTGCTCACGCACTTGTAACGATCTCCACTACCAGTAAACAAGCAGGCTTTCCTAGCTGCATCCTTCATTTGAGTATTAAGGTCAGCTGTCCTTGTAGCCTACCAGCTCCGTCCATGCAGCAAATGGAAGTTGACATTGGAAAGTTGTTCTGTCCAAACTCTGTGCAGGTGGCACTGCAATCAGCTGTCCTGGCTTTTAAATGAGTCTGACTGTTCCTGCACTCTAATAACTTACAAGGGAGCAGATTTTAAATTAGTTGTTGAAGCTGGATATGGTTAGGGATAAATTACCTTTTTTTTTTTTTTTTTTTTTTTTTTTTTTTTTCTATTCTCAAAATGTGCCAAGAAATAATTGTGTCTTATAAAATATGTCAAAGGCTTGTTCTTTCTGTCTTGCACACTCCTGCTGTCAGCTGTTAAGGGTTTTTTTTAGGGGCTATATGTTTTTTGGAGAACCTTGTTAACAATGACTTTTTTCTGCCAGATTGTATCATGGGAACAATGCCTGTCTTTGCGATAAATTCTTAATAACAAAGTGCCTGAGGGCATAATTTAATATGAGTTTTTGTGTGCTTTTAGATGTCTGCCGGCTGTAGACACAATAGCTCACTTGATAACCCAATCTTGCGAGGTTTAGCGAATCATAAGTCAGTGTTCGGACACTGATTAGAAAACAAAACAAACAGATAATTGGAGTGCAAAAAGAAAAATCTTTCCAGCATCTTAAAACCTGAATATTTACTGGAGTAAAAATGCAGATTTGTACCAAGACAAAATTAAAAATAATTTTATTTATTTATTTATTTATTTATTTATTTTTTATTAAATATATGCTGCTCAACTTGGAAGCGTTCGTCTTCTGTGGCAGAGCAAGTGATGACTCCCCCACTATGTATGTTTCCAGATTATTTTTTTTTCTATTTTTATCCAGTAAAACTGCTGACCTACATGCCAAAAGCCAGTGACATAGATATTGTGAGTAGCTGGTTTCTGTCAAGAACTCACAGAAGCAAGTATGTGGAAACAAAAACATAGACACATGATTACATGAACCTTGTGTTGGGATTCAACACATTCACCAACCTATTAGATCATTTCTACCTCAAGGCTCTTATTTGCTTTCAACATAGCCATGTAACAACAATTTGTCCCTCCAGATGCAGACAACAACCTGAATAATGTGTGACTCATTTTGGACACATAAAAAAGGGAAGGAGTGTGCTATTTATGTCACTGATGATGTTAACTGCATTCCTTCTTTTTGCATGTGCCAGGGGATAGTACTCAAACGTGTAAAAAGTAAATGACAATAACCAAACACTTATATTGACACACCAAATCAAATCTCTTGTTTATGCAGTCTTGTTTTTTGTAAATAATCTAAATTGCATGAAAAATTTATTATAAATCCAGTAAGAGCAGTGTTGTGGATTATAAAAACTAATAAAATCAGTATTGAAAAGCATGCTAAATTGCACATCACACCATATACCGTACATTATATGTAATTCAATTTCTTGTTATAGTTTAACAAAAAAAAAAAAAAAAAAAAAAAAAAAAAAAAATCATTGGCCTCACTAGTTCAAGCAAAGTGTAAATATGTGTCATGAATGACAATGATGGAAAAAAAACAACTAAAACTCAATTTGTGGTTTACCGAAACAATATCATTAGTACTAAGGCTTTCAGAATGCCATACATTTGATTGCTTTTTTTGTGGTACATTTGCACAGCTGTTGGGATGTACAGAACAGTTTATAACCTTATGGTTTTATTTGTTTGTTTGTGTTATACAATGGTTTTCAGTAATTTTTAGAGGCAGTTTTATGGTAATTGAACCTGTTCAAGAAAGTGTAGTGCATATGAAAACCTCAGATTTGTCCTTTTCCATACAAGAACTGATTTTCTTCAGGTACCTCTAAGATGTCCTTGCCAGACCATTGCTGCAGTCAAAATCACCTTCTGTTCCATCAGGTGGCTTCCTAAGACCTTCATAATATGAGTATTTTTTTATTAACTTCTGTCAGATTGTTCTGGTCAAGTTCTTCATCTGTTCTCTCTCTCCGCCAGAGAGCACTGTTACAACTGCAGAAGGGAGTTTTGAGAAAACCGTGGACTTAGCCTGACAAGTGCCATGAAACGCAAGGAATTGACAGTTTTCCTGTAATGTTAGGTTGTTTCTCTGCCATCGGCACAGCTACGATCATAAACTTGAACGATGATAAGCGCTGTGCGGGGGAAGGCTGAGAGCAGTGTGTATTGATTGACAGCATGATTGACAGTGCTAAGACACTCCTCCTGGCTCTGATTGGTTGTTTCTGACTGGGAGCAGTGCATTTCTTTAAATGGCAGCAGGAGCACTGGGAGCAACCAAAGGGACTTGATTTTTTTTCACAAATTGTCTGTCTCATATTATACTCTCAGAACAAAGTAACACTTTTAACAAATCTGTAAAAAAAATATGTTTTTATGAACGCTACCTACTGCAGCTTAAAGATTTCTTGTAAAGAAACTGATCAAAGTGATAATCTTATTTATTTTGTTAATTCTGGAGTCTGTAGAAGCTTTCAAGTAATCTAAAATTCATCATAACTTTTCCTATTTATTTTTGATGGAACATTGTATTTTATTTAATGGGATGATAATGTGTTTGAAATTTGGGATATGAAACAACCTCAGATAAAATGATCTCTACAGAGAGAGACTTTTAGAAAAAAATGTAATCTACGTTATTATTGGCTGGGTTAAAGCTGCAGTATATAATTTATAAAATATGATTTTTACATATTTTTTTTGAAACTGTCACCATGTTGTGACAGTATGTTATGAGACAGATAATCTGTGAAAACAATCTATTTCCTCCACCTGTTCCCTGAGCTACTATTGCTGTCTGAAGAAATGCACTGCTGCCCAGTTGTCCTGACCAAAAACATCCAATCAGAGCCAGGATGAATGTCTTAGCGCTGTCACTCAACCTTATGTACTTGCTTCTCAATGTGCTAATGGTGGAGAAACAACTTACTGTTACAGCAAAACTGTTTATCCTCTGTCATTGGTGCCTATGTTAACTAGCCTGAGCATTCACAACAGTCTCTATGAGCTGCAGCGCAGCAGAGAACAAGGGGGGAGAGAGAGAAGGAAGTGAGTAGCTGCTCACAAGATGATTGACAGCGCTAAGACCCCCCACCCCTGGCTCTGATTGGTTGTTTCCAGATAGCACTGGGAGCACTGGGAGAAGGCAGAGCCACCAAACCACTTGAGCAGAAATACAAGTTGGTTTCATGAAAACTGAAAAGTTTTTCAGTATTTTTTTTAAAGGTGGTTCTGCTACTAAAAGCTAGCAGATAAACTGGTTCTGAACTTTGGTTCCTTCTCTTTGTTCCTTTTCAAATTAAGATTCAGTCCCCCATTACAAAACATAATTTTAGTCTGTAGTAGAATTACAAAACATAATTTAAATCTGTAGTGGAATAGTGGAGTAGTATCTTTGCTTTTTATATTTCTTTGTGTGTTTCTTTTACTTAATTAACCACCAACATGTAGATCTTGGTGTGATTAATAAGGAAAAAAATGATTACATTGATTACTAGTTTTCATTATTGCATATATTCCCTAACTACATCTCTAACATAGTTTAATTATGGAAAAAAAAAAAAAAAAAAAAAAAAAAACTATTCCTAGAAATTATACTTGCATTTCAATGCACCATTGAATGCTTTTTGAAACTAAAATAAAGCAGTGTATTTTTTTTTTCCCTTTTCCTTTCCTTTTTGCAAATCTATAACCATATTGGACAAGACCCCAAACTTTCAAAAAGTACCGTAAATCTTTTTTCCTTCTAGTTTTATTCTACATTTTAGTGTTGGAAATAAGCCATAACACAGGATGAATGAGACTCATTACTTGATCATATTATTCCTTCTCTAATGTTTTTATTTTTACAAAGTTTCTTAATCTAAAAGTAATTATAATGATCTTGTGTCTGTTAATGACAGTTTTACATTTAGAGGTGTATATAATCATTTTGATAATAGGCCATCATAGAGTTACAAGAGTAGCCATAAAATAATTAAAAAAAAATAATTGAATTCTTCTACAAATTATACAAAGTATTCCCACTAGGATGCAATAAACAAAAGGAATACAATTTCTGCCTCGTGCACTTCACTTTGGAGTAACTACCTAGGGATATTGCATGTCTGCAGATAGGTGGCCATAATTAGAATTGTGCATTCTTTTTCCAATTGTTTTATTGTGAACAGCATGTAGTTTAATTATCTCCAGCTCTGCTAGTCAATTTTGCTTTATTTCCATAAATGTGGGTATGTTTTTATTGTACTCCTCTTATAAATGAAGTGAGGAAAAGAAACTTAGCTTCTAACGACTTGTTGCCCTATAAAACACTTATAAAAGTCCTAGTATCTCTATAAAGGAAATTCTTTATAAGATCAAACTGATACTAATCTATGTTGGTGCAAATTCTGCCTATTCAGTCCATAGTGGACTACCTGGTTTGTTTGTTAGAGCCATCATCTAGCCTGTCGATGGGAGATTCATGACGTTTGTGTTTGGGGACTTGTGTTTGATGTGTGTGTGCTGGTTGGGGGTGGCCCTTTGAGGGAACCCATGTCTGGGAATCGTGGGGAGGTCCACAGGGCTGAGACGGGTTGCCCCTCTGGGTGGATGTTACATAGACCTGGGAGTATAGAGTGTGTATGGGGAGTGCAAGTGGGTGTATGACGTTCATTTTTGTGTGTGTTTACGTTGGGTGAGTGGGTATGAATGTCTGTGTTTGAGGGTGGGAACGTATGATTGTGTCTGTGTGTGCATGTTTATCTGTCAGGTTGGGTTTTAGGCTCTCCCCTCTCCTGGATCATCTTGAGTCCGCCACTAAATGTGAAACCTACTTCCCCATCAGAATCCTGTCTGGTGGTGGGGGGTGGGGGGAGTGCTTCTGCCCGCTGGTGCGTTGGTGGCTCTCGGTGTCTGGGGCTGGGTGCCTGGGTCTGTGCCAGCTCATCCTGGTAGCTGCTTGCTGGGGCCAGGGTGCCTTGGTTTGGTTGGGCCTCTGCTGGTGGGTGGTGTGCCCTTGGGTTTTGGGTCGATGTATCCATGGCCGGATCTGCGGTTACCAGCAGAGCCTGGGGCTCATCACTGGGGGGGGGGACACACACCTGGGGTTCTCCTCTGTTTTTCTCTGAGGCAGGTGCAGTTGTCCCTGTGCGGGGGCTCCTGGGGCTCCGTGCTTGGGGGGCCTCTGGGTTTCGGTGACTCCGGTCTTCCTTGTGTAGTCCTCATGTCCTGGGGGGGGGGGGGGGTCTGTGGGACCTCACACCCGCTATTGAACATTCTTATGGAGAAACCTCATAAAATTGCTAAAAATCAACTATTAAAATAGTTGGCAACACATTTCATTATCGATTCATTGTGTCACGAGTTTAATGAATTATCAAAACAATTGTTAGTTGCAGCCCTAGACACAAGCACACTCAGACACGTACACACAGGTGTTTAAATTCAGGTGGTTGTCAGATACACTCTCAGTTGGGCTGTGGATGCCACTAGATACATCTTGTATTGTTTTTGTGTTGTTTTGTTTTTCTTTTTTTCTTTCCGCAGGTCTATAGGAAGATTTCAAGGGTGTTGACTTGTGTTTTCTCTATGCTTCTTTCTTTCCACTACTCCCATCTCCTTCTTTCCCTTTAAACTTTTTCCCCACCTTTCTCCCTTTTCTTTTCTCCTTTCTCGTTCATGTGTCCATTACATTTGAAATAAACCCAAAGCAATTTCTAAATAAAGAAAAAGAACCATTATCTATGGACATCTAAAATATATTTAAAAGAGTTTTTTCTTATAAACAAAATCCTTGTTTTTCATCCAAGACTGAAAATTAAATCTGAGTAGACTTTAAAGAAGCTTCGATCAATCAGAGTTTGCAGCTATGCTCCAGATCTTCAATAAGTTTGATGTGGAGAGTACAATCTTTTCTGCTATAATCTGTTGTGGTAGCATAATCAGAGCCAGTGACTTAAAAACAAACAAAAAAAAAACCAAAAAACAAAAAAAACAAAAAAAACACAAAAAGCTGAAAAAGAAGCCTGGTTCTGCTCTGGAGTCTCTGGAAATGATTGTACAAAAAGGATTCTTCATAAAATTAAGAACATTACAGACAACCCTGACCATCCTCTTCATAGGGCTGTCATACATAGGATCAAGTGTTAGGTCAGAAGCTTTATCATAACTGCTGCAGTACTGACTACTATAGGAGATTCTTTTTGCTCACAACCATCACCATCTCCAATAATTCTTTGAAGAAACTTGGATAATATCAGTTACAATGTTTAATTTCCCTTTGGGATTATTGAATTGAATAAGGAAGTGGACAATTGCACTTATTTTTGCTCTTCCTACTGGTACTATAACCAGTATTTGTTTTGGACATCATTAAAATTACCAGTGTGACTTACTGTTTTGCTTATTTTTGTTATTTATTCTTATTTTCAACTGACAGCAATGCTTTTGGTGTGTGCTTTGCAGCCACTAAATTGATATTTATAAGTTAGAGATGCTATCAGTGTTGTGCAACTGCATCTTGAGCAGATACTAAGCAAATAAAGATGCATAGCAAATAATGATGTAGATGGCATTTGTGACCTAATAAAAATCTTGCTATACACTGCTGTAAAAGTGTTTGCCTCTTTACAGATTTCTTTGGCTTTTGATTGTTTTGTCCATTAAATATGTCAGGTCATCAAACTAATTTTAATATCAGACCAATATTTGGAATTGTAGCCAACACAAACTGAATGACTGTGTACACTTCCTCTGCTGTCATTGCCAAACTACAGGCAGACTACTATTCTAAAACACAGCAGAAAAATCGACATTCTTCACAACTTCAGAATTTTTAAAAACAGAAAATTCTCTGTTTTGTTATTTTTTTTTAACTTTCCTTTTTACTTTTCTACTGGATAAGTGTGTGTGCTCCTTCATTTCTCCATGTTTATCATTCTTTTCTTCCTAACCTGGTGAGATTTTCCACTCTTGGGTAAGTTCAAAACCAGACAGTGCTCAAGCGCTTAAAGGTTCTGACTGGCACTGTGTCTGATTTGTTTTTATCTGGCTGTGAACTGCCTCGCATGCTGCTGAAAATATCTGGGCCAGTGGTTCATGTCTATTTATGCATAGCACAGCTGACCTTTGGGAATGAGGCCTCTTGGCCTGCTACATACACGGACAGGCTGTCCATCCCTAGTGCTCGAAGATGCAAGGCTTGTGTTGTAAACATGTACTGTAAGAAGAACAAAAAGAAAACTATTTTGTTTAGTTATGTCAACAAAATATTTTACATAAATTTATTATTAGATGGTAAGCTATAATGAAAAAAGCTGAGATATGCTCAACAGTAGAAAAAAAACAAACAAAAGAAGCCAACCATTTAAATATGGCATTTAATATCATGCACAACTGTAAGTTATCTTTTCTTACCTGCAAACAACTGTGGGTCTTCACACTACATACCTGTTCATGAGTTGCTGTGTAATAAGAAAAGCAGATTGGACTATGAGAAAACGACTAACATGAATGTGGTGGTCTGCACTAAAACGAATAGTAAAGCAAGTAGATGATCAAAACACACAACCACCTTTTAACCAGTACCATCTGGTGTAATGTTACATCACCCTTTCTCCTCTATGAGTTATTTTTTTGTTCTGATGGATATGTGCCACATTATATTTTTTTAAAACTTTTGAAACTATAACCCAAGCTTCTCAGGGAGTACTATGGCAGGAATCCATGCAAAATCTAATCAAGTTTTAAGGTTGTGTGCTTGTCATTATTTGGTTTCTAGCTGGATTGGAATGCAGGCATAACCAGAAGCAGAAAAGTGAACTGGAGGGTTTCAAAAAAATGAAAAATAAGAACCTACATAGCTGTCTCGAAGGGAAGGGGAAATGGAACCAAGATGAGTGTAACAAAGAATCCATCAAAAAAACAATGAAAAACCAGGAGCTTAAATACTGAGGCAGGATAATGACAAAGGAACCAGATGAACTAATCAGAGGAAATACTGTACAACTGTGGTAGAGAGAAAGCAGGGGAACTGAGGGTGAGAGCCTAACTGATACTGAGGGAACTGAAATAAGACTCAAAAGGAACTTCAAACCAAGAGGAAAAGACAAACACAGATCTAAGATGACTAAATTCAAATGAACAAATAACAGCACACAAGAATAAACTAAGAAACCAAACGCAAAGAAATGAAACTGTATGGAAACACCTTACTAACAATAATGAACACAGCAAAATGAACAGAATATGGCAAGACCTATTGAACATAAATGAACAACAAAGGAAATAATCAAAACACAAATAAAAACAAAAACCCAAACACCCAAGCATCATGACAGTGCATTACATTATCTGAGGATATGAGTTAGTTTAAAGAATATAAAAAATAAGACAGCAATGGATGATCCAACTCCAAAAGAAATGAACTATGAAAACAAAGAAACCTTAATCTTTTGTGAATATATTTTGTAATTAAAATACCATTTAGATAAAAAAGTATAAAGGAATATAAAACAGGATAAAGAAAGTAAAAAGGAGATATTGACTGTCTAGGTAGCTATTTAATAACCTGTAAATCTAATGCAAATAAAAAGTTTTTTTTTAAATTATTTTGGTTAATACACTGTATTGCAAAAATATTATTAGGTCCCTTGTTCTTAAACCCATGTGCTTGAGGATAAAACAGGGTTGACTATTTAATGCTCTATACACTCTCTGATAGGGCTGGGTGATATGGCCTAAAATCAATATCATAATATATTGAGCAATTCACTCGATAATGATAAATAGATGACAACATAATGCCCCCTCCCCCGTCTGTGATAAACCAGCATAAATAATTCATCTCATCACAGAGGTACTTGATTTCTGTCGCATGTCCAAACTGTTTAGTCACCCTGGAATTGTTAAAACCCTCAAGTTTATCCAAGCTCCTTTTTGGTGGAGAAAAATACGCCAGGAAATCAGGGAGTTTGTTTCAGCGTGCTGGATCTGTTCCCAGGCCAAGCCTTCTCTCCCTCTTCTCCGTCCCCTTCCTATCCCTCGCCATCCCTGGTCACATATATCCATGGATTTCATCACTGGACTAAAAGGTACACCAACATTCTCACTATTGTAGACTGCTTTTCAAAAATACTTCAGCTGGTTCCTCCATCAAAGCTGCCCACCTCTGAGGAATTCAGCAGACATTCCCAAACTCATGTGCTTTTTCTGTGTTGGTTCTTAATAAAACAGTGTTTTTCACTTTATACTCCTATGCTGTGGCTGAATTCCCAGGTCTCTCTAGTTTTCCATACAAACAATAACTTAAAAGAAATTTGACTTCGCATCATAGCTTTTTCTGATGCCTTGAGATTGATCTGTGTCTCTTTAAGAGGCTCCTACCCATTCCAACACTCTTCCTTCAGCACGTCATCACAACAATGCTCCTTCATGATGCTGTTTACAACCCCTTAGGAGTGTTGGACTGAGAAGTAGTTTGTATGATAAACTCAGCAGATGCACAGTTCAACCAGGTGTTTGCTAATTGCTGCTGCCACTAGTCTGGGGGTGCTCTGTGGGGTGGAAGCTTGGTTGGAGACTGCAGCTTCAAGGGGAAGCTTTTGGTGAACAGGCAGTGCATTGTATGAACAAACCTTTAGGCACCCCCAAATGGCTGTCACGGGAGATTGAAAGATTTCTCAAACATGCATGAATGAATCAAAGCAACACTCCGGATATGGGATTGATGAGGGAATGACATTATAATATAATATAAAGCTCAAAAAAGTCGATTTTGCATAATTGCCCCCACACACACTTTTTACTCTGAGTGAAGTTTTAAATTTTCTTCAGCTATATTACACAAAACAGCCCAGGTTAGTTGATGTTAATTTGCAATATACCCTTCAGGGTTATTGCAAACTGGACTTTCATTCTTCTACCAAAATTAGACTTATTCTTCTATCATCAGCCACAATTCTTAAAATCAAGATATCCATAGCTGGAATTTTCACCTTTCTTTTTACTATCAACTCTGTCAACCTTTATCCTAATACAATTTCCCAGCATACCCATATTTAATGGATTTCTTTCTCTTTATCTCTCTCACACACATATTCCCTAGAGTTCTTACTGCCCCCTATCAGGGGCTACATTTTCCCCATTCCCCCTCAATTAGCTTCTGAAGGTCATCCTGATGGGGGTCTCTGGGAGACCACTGGAACTGCAATTTCAGACAAAGACAATTAGAGAGTGACAGGACATCCCACCCCCACTACTGACACATTTACACACATATCACATGCATAGAGCTCATTCACTGGTGATCATTCATCTCCTTTCATTTACCCAACGTCTAGTCATTCCATCTGATTCCATCTGCCATTCTCTCTCACAGTCACTCCATCTGTCCTTTTCCCAGTCTCATTGACCGCTTCACTCATTAGCTCCTTAATCACAGTTGCTCACATGCGGAGAATGCCAGTTCTTCAACAGGAATGCATTCATGTGCATTAGTTTAAACTGTACAAAACAGCAACAGTTTGTAAATATTGAATTGTTTTGTTGTTTTTTTTATATTAACCAGGAATAATATTTTTTGTGGCAATCAACTTATCTTTTGTATTGTATTGAGTAATAAATAAATACGGTTAATACACTATTGATAACTATTCCATGAAATAAATAAAAGTCTCTGTGAAATAAAACAAATATTTAAAAAAATACATTTTTTACCTTATTTATTTTTTTTATTTATTTCAAGATGTATTTATTTTAACTGATTTCAAGATTTATTTATTTATGTATTTATTTAATTGTTTATTCATTGTGTTATTTTGTGACACAATCAGCCAAAATATCAGTAAGAGAATTGTGGAGCTGCACCTATCTGGTTCATCCTTGGGAACAATTTCCAGATGCTTGAAGGTGGTGCACTCATCTATTCAAACAGTTGAATAGATGTATTCAACTGTTTGAATAGATGAATAGATAGTAAACAAGTATATACATAATGGGAATGTCTACTCATCATACTGCTCAGGAAGGAGACCGGTTCTGTGTCCCAGAGATGAACGTATTTTGTCTCAAAATGTACAGCTTGACCCCAAAACAAAAGCCAAAGATCTTGTGAAGATGCTGCTGAAGCTGGTAAGACAGTGTCATTATCCACAGTGAAACATCTCATGTACTGACATGGGCTGAAAGACCTTTCAGCAAGGAAGAAGCCTTTACTTTAAAAGAAATATAAAATGCCAGAATGCAGTTTCCAAATCCACACAGGGACAAAGACCTTTATTTTTGGAGACATGGCATGTGGTCTGATCAAACTACAGTGGAACTGTTTGGCTATAATGACCAGTGTTACATTTGGAGGAAGAATGGAGATTCTTGTACCATTCTAACCATGAAGTATGGGGTGGCAGCATGATGTTATGGGGCTATTTCAGTGCAGGAGGAACTGGTGCACTTCATAAAATAGATAGCATCAAGAGGAAAGAACATTATGAAGAAACATTAAAGCAACATCTAAAGACATCAGACAGGAAGCCTTGGGTGCTTGGGTCTTCCAAATGAACAATAACCCTAAGCATAGAGCCAAAGTGGTACCAAAGTGGCTTAAAGACAACAAAGTAAATGTTTTGGTGTGGCCATCACAAAGCCCTGATCTCAATCCTATGGAGAATTCGTGAGTAGATCTGAATTGGTGTTTGTGAGCAAGGAGGCCTACAGAATCTAACAGAGGTACACTAGTTCTGTCAGGAGGAATGGGCCAGAACTCCAGCAAACTATTGAGAAGCTTGTGGAAGGAAACCCAGAATGTTTGACCCAAGTCATACAGTTTAAAAGACAATTATATGATACTGATCAAATATGTAAAATTTTGATTTTGAAGAAAGTTCCAAAAAAATCTCTAAAATTTTTTTTTTTTTTTTTTTTTTTTTTTTTTTTTTTTTTTTTTTAAGTTTTCTAGCATTTAGTAAATAGAAATAATTTTGGTAATGTTGATCTGGAGGATGAATCTGCAGTCTGTGCTACACTGGAAACTGGAATTAGAAATGCCACTTCAGCCAAAGTTTAGAAATCAGGGAACATTTCTCAAATTGAAGTGATCAGAAGTCGGCAAGACTCTCTAAAGAAGGGGATTTCCGCATCTTGCTTCGTTCAGATGCACCAAACATGAGTCCTGGTCGGAGATGAGATTTTTTTTTTTTGTAATTATTTATTTATAGGGTAAGGTTGTGGTAATTCTTTTCCTCTTGCTTCCTTGCTGACAAGGGCATACAGTAGGAGCTGAACGGTACAATGACGATCGAAAAAGTGTTCTGCAGTCTCTGGGGAGATCTCCCCCGAAGCTTCAGTAGGGATTTGCTTGAAATGATGATCCTCGCCCACTTTCGAGGCAGCACTCTGCTCAATGCAAACACAACCAGGGGTGGAGTACAATAGGGCCAGGCCAGGCCAGGCCAGGCCAGGCCCCAGAGTGCAAAAAGGCCTTAAAAGACTGACACTCTACTGGCTTGGGGCTATAGAGTAAACTTTCCCTGCAAAGATCTACAGAAAGTGAGCATGCTCTTACCTGATGGAGAATAGAACTGAAAATAAGGCAACCATGCACTGAGTAATTTGATAAAGATAGCCGTTTACTACCTAATGCGTAGTTTAAATATACAAAATATTATGTCAAAATACTATGATGTACCCTATTTATTTTGTTAACAGACTGAACTTGACTGGTTTGTATTATACTTATAATATAAAGAAATGTATGTAATTGAATTTGTATGACTGGATTAGATATATAATGGATCACTTTGTCCTGTAAAATCCATCCATCCATTTTCTATACCTGCTTTTACTTGCAGAGTTGTGGAGGACTGGTGCCTATCTCCAGTGGTCATCAAGTGAGAGGTGGGTCCTGTAAAATTGATTGTGATAAAATCTGTTGTGAATGGGTGCTACGCAAATAATTTGAATTAAACTGAACCTATTAAAGGCATGACATTATGTATTTTCTAGGCATATAGTGCCATTTTGTAGCATAATAAAGTAACTATGTTACCTTCAGTTCTTATAAAAATGCTGCATATATCTAACAGAACTTAAAAGAAATTTGACTTTGATGCCTTGAAATTGGCCTCTGTCTCTTTAAGAAGCTTAAACTTTTCAACACTCCGCCTTCAGCACATCATTACAATCTTCTTACAACTGTGCCTAGCATTGCACTGAGAAGTAGTTCGTATTTTAAGCTCAGCAGACTCACAGTGCTACCAGGTAAATGCTAATTGCTGCTTACATAATACCCCCCGGCACCCATTCCTTTAAGGAATCTTTTATCTTATCAGATTGTCATGAACATTCACAGAGAGGATTTATCAAGGCACATTGAGTTGCCAAAAGAGATTATACGTTGACTATTTCACTGCATAGGTGACCATTAAGAATGAAAAACTCATTCTGACATAATGTTATTTCACATTGACAGTCACAATAGCTAAAGAAGAAAGACTGAAAAAAAAAAAAACCCTGGGAATAGGTTAAATACGTTGTTGTCCTACCAGCCCAATGTAACAACAATTCATAATCCACAGACACAACTGTTCAAATTTGTAAGTTTGTAATTCAAGAAAAGCAGGGGATAACTGCATGCCTAGATTTTGTTTATTATTTCTTTTTGTGAGTTTTTCCTCTATGCACATTT
Organism: Anableps anableps; assembly: GCA_014839685.1. Lineage (NCBI taxonomy): Eukaryota > Metazoa > Chordata > Actinopteri > Cyprinodontiformes > Anablepidae > Anableps > Anableps anableps. Next base: position 24,181,799 of record CM026078.1, on the reverse strand, counting down.
GCACATTACACAAACTGGTTTATAATTTTGAAGAGCTGCAAAATGATAAAGGTGGACTGATGCACCAGGCTGTCTGGAGAAGTTTTACTGCCTTGTTGAAAATTGTAGCCAAAGACTTTGCTCTGTTTCAGCCTCTGTCAAAAGCTTAGACTACAGGTGATGGACGGAGCCAAGAACTAGTGAGCACAAAGCCAATTGCCAGCAACAGTGAGCGGTCCAACTCCTATGTCCAGTCTCTCTCAGTCTTCAGGGAGCCCTGGAGCACAGTCAATAAAAGTCCACATCACCATATGAACCTCATGCAGCTCCCGTAGGATAGAGACTTAAGACTTGTTGGGTCTATTTAGTTAGATCTTACTGTCAAGGTGTGTTGGAAGCTAGATTCACAGACATGAGGCAAGCAATGGAATAAGAAAAGTGTTCATAATGTTTCTTCTGTTTTTTTTCTATCTTACTGTTTTACAGTTATATTTAGACACCTTATCCATTTTAGGTTTGTCTATAGTGAAGCAAATAGGCTGAATAATATTTGACAAAAGGGAAAAAATCTAGTTCTGTGTGAATTTAATGGTGTGATGTTAAAAAAGAATGAAAAAAATCTCAACAAATTTAATTAAGACCGTAAAAATGCAATACAGTTAATAATTTAATAAGAGCAGGCTTAATTGATTAGATTAATAAGAATACTGTTAGAATCTGTGTGAAAGCAAGCCTATTACTTCAAAGATACTAATTTAATCCACAATTAATAAAGCATGTTCAGGAAAATATAGGTAAAAATTTAAAACTATTAGTTAACATTAACTGTAAGTAAATATTTTAAATGCTATATGTACTTGCCTTTCTTGGAAAGAATTGTGAATCAATATGAATCTTTATAAAACACATCTTTTTACATTGGAACACTGAGGGGTTCTATGGTGTCACAATTTAAAATGAAAGTCATGTCAGCAGTCTTCAGTTTGCACTGGAATTGCTTGGGGCAAAAATATAAAATAAAAGATGCCAAAGCTGAAAAGATGTGCTATGTTCTATAACAGCTTAGCAGTTTCTGTGCATGCAGGATAATCCAACCTGAAATGTGCAGCTTGCATTGTTGTCCTATGGTACTATTTGAATAAATTCTCATGAGATTTTCCATCTTCACTACCACTTTTGTATCGTATTTGTTTCCATGCTAGCAACTATACATTAAAGGGATTGATTGGGAGAGGGGAAAAAAAAATTACATGCTTGTATCTGATGTGTTCGGGAGAAATGAATATTTAATATTTTCTCTCACATGGTAATGTTTGTTGAAGAAATAGACAATGTAATATGAAAGCTCTGAACATAAATATGAGAAGTAAGGAGCAAAATCGGATGATAAAATTATGGCAAGCATTGCATTTCTGCTGTCAAAAAAATGGGAAAAACTGCAGTTTGTGTAAGTCAGACTCCAAGTCACTAACATTTAACACCATGGCATTTTCCACAGAATTTGACAACAAAATTAGGAGCAAAACATTTGTCACTGTCAGTCCTCGACAAAGCTTGTAAAACACCAAGTGGCTTGTCATGTGGCACTTTAAAGAATAATTATAACTCGAGAGCCCTGGCCCAATATGACCTTTTTCAAACTCTTTTTAACTGTGTATTCTGCAGGGACAGTCCCATAAATAGCCTTAAAAAGAGGAAAGCCAATGTAACAACTATTGGGCTCTGCAACAATAGAGTTTACAAAAACACATAGGAATCTCTGTTAAGAAAAAGCAAACAAACAAAAAAAACTCCTGCATTTTATTCACATTTTTCCTGCAATTACATCTGTAAGCATTTGGCAGTGTGTCTCACCAGGTTTGCACATCAAGAGCCTGAACTATTTTCCCTGTTGCAAAACAGCTCATCCTCAGTCAGTTTGGGAAAGGAGTTAGACTGCAAAGTATAAATTAATCTTATCTGACAATCATCCAGGTGTTTTTGACAATCTACTGTTAACAGACATAGGATGTAGTTTTATTGGTCAACACATTTAAGTCAGTATTTTTTACCTCAAAGAACATAGTGAAACTAAATACTTGTTTTTTATCTTTTTCTGCTTGGTGTGGCATTCATAAATACTTACTTTCTGCTAACATAGTCATACCTTTGAAGGCAAGCTTTGGTGTTGAACAGGTTGACTTGAGCCTTTACTATCCATGTATATATTTGCTTGGCAAAACTAAAAGTTCACTTGACATAAATGCATCTTCCTGACTTTCAGCCGGTATCCAGCTATGAGTTGAAAAAGGTGCACCAGCTGGCACAGCTTGAGACAACCAAACCTCTTCTCTTCTTCCAGCTGGTTTCCCCAAAATACCCATCCATCGTTTCCCCTCACAGCTTGGATTTTTAGCTCTGCCCTCTTCCTGCCATGTTTCTATAAAATTTTCCCTCTCATATCTGACCCCTTTACAATCTCAGAGCCTCTTGGTTGCTTGCTACTTCAGCCCATCCATATTTCATCTTCATTGCCTTTCCCTGTCCCAAGAGTAAGACTTTTCAAGCTCCAGCTTTGCTTTGTTGTTCAAGTCTTGTGGTTTTCTAAACAAAAACAAGCATTAGGGATGAGTTTCTTTTCAAAGAAGGCTGAATGATGAGGAAAAACAAGAAAGTGTATAAAGTTGTAATGGTAAGTTGGGGATTTTCAGAGGTCTTTTAACAAATGTTCTTACCACTATGCTAAATACAGAGATGAAGAGGAGGAATGAGTTATTTTGGTCATTTGCTTTTTATAATTAACATAATGTTAATTTTGGAATTTAGCTTACAGAACAAAGTTTACAAATGCTCTCTTTTTCTCAGACTAACTTGGCTTAATACGACCACCTTATGAAGACAATTTGGCACCACAAATGATTGCAAGGCCCTCTTGATGTGTGCATACAGAGTGCTTTATTAGGTTTAGAGGTCATAGTCTTTTCCTAACTCTAACAAAGCACTCCAACTAAAGCGGCTGTCACAGTGTTAGTTATACTGCTGTGCACATGTTGTATCTAAAACATAGATATCCAGTGTTATATTACAAATGATAAATTTGCCACTGTGTCACCATTTGTTTCCTATATTCTTTGATCTGGAGATCTGGAAATGTTAAATGCCCCAAACACAGTTTATGAGTGTCTCAATGTGGTAAAATGAATTAATCAGAAAATAGATGTCAAAGACTAACTGTTGACTGTTGAAGGAGGAACAGCTTATCCTGCTCTCTCTCGTCCTGATTTTGTCTTTGATAGATTTTGCCTTTCAAAACGTATTTAATATGCCAAGCTTTAACGTTATAGTTTTATAGTTACTATGCCTCTGTTCAACACCAAGGACCTTGACAAGCTTCTACAGAGAACTGAAGTGATAGAAATAAAGATTCATCCACTGGAGGTGAATGTTGAGGTCAAAACAAGGATTGGGAAATGAAACAATCTTACCAATGATCCAAAATAATAAAGAAACTAACAGACAGCTACCGGGCACCACAACAAGTACCCAACCCCCACAACTGTCTTGGAGCTAAGCCAAAAAAATTAATCCCATCCTATAGATCTAAGGAGATGTTTAACAGGACGGACCCTGCACTTAGAGGAAACAGCCTGGCCAGCACTGAGCGGAGATGTCCTGTCTTCAACCCCAACAAAAAAAAAACAACAACCGCCAGCTGCAGCCATAACAAACTCTGTTATCTCTCTTACTAGAATTCCACTGAAAAACAGGTTTGCTGCACTTTAACAGGAATCTACGAGGCAAACCTCACCTTCAAACATCAACAAGAGATATGGGGAAAGATCCAAACAATTTTCTCCTACAGTGACACTGAAACCAGAAAACATGCCAAAAGTTATTATTGTTGGTGATGGGGCAATAAATGGAATCAGCAGTTTCTGCAATATAAAATGGATGAAGGTAATCTGTTTCCTCCAAGACATGGTGCCTAATATAACAAAGAAATTACTCTCAATAATTACTAATCACCATCTAATCTAATCAACCTAATCATTCATGTTGGAGCTATTGATATTGCCAAACAAAAATCTGAAATTCTGAAAAATGACTTCAATCGCCTCCTGAACACAACTGGAAAATGAAGGCATTTATCAGTGGACCGCTACCAACAGTTCGATGTGGAGATGAGAGATACATTGGACTGCTAATGATTAATGAATGCCTTAAAAAAGCATGTTCTGCCAGCTCAGTGAACTTTGTTGACACTTTGTTGACACTGTTCTCATAGAATCTTCTAGCAGCATAATCAACTCTACAAACCAGATGGATTTTGTCTAAAGAAAGTTCCACCTGTCATTGCATCAGATCTGATTCAAATAGTAAACTCCTCCCTTCTATCGGATGTTTTCAGCAAAATTATTGATAAAGCTGTGTTTCAATAGTTAGTATCTTAACAATGACCATCTGCTTTGATGTCTTTCAGTCCGGTTTCCATGCTCACCACAGTACTGAGACTCCCCTAGTCAAAGTGTTCGATGACATCCACATAAATACAGACTGTGGAAAAGTCCACAGTGTTGGTTTTGCTGGACCTCAGTGCAGCATTTGAAACTGTTGACCATGACATGTTATTAAAGCAACTGGGGAGCTGGGTTGGACTCTCTGGTACAGTACTTGACTGATTTCAATTATACCTAAAGGTAACTTTTCATAGGAGCAGACAGAATTCACATGTGGGGTACCCCAATGTTTAATCCTTGGCCCCCTTCTTGTTCAGGTTTTATATGTAATAAGATTACTTAACATAACTATGCAGATGATATACAGCTCTACATTACGATGTCACCAGGTGACTCTGAAACCATCAAAGCACTGAACAGATGTTTAGAACAAATCAATGGGTGGATGTGCCATAAATTTCTTCAGCTGAATAGAAACAAAACTTAAGTTATTATCTTTGGACCTAAAGAGGAACAATCAAGAGTCAGCACAAAGCTTCAGTTATTACAACTAGAAAGTAGTGATCAGACCATAAATCTGAGTGTATTGATGGACCTTAACCTTCAGAGACGTATAAAGACAATTACAAAGTCAACCTTCTATCACCTGAAGAACATTTCTAGGATTAAAGGACTAATCTTCCAGTAAGATCTAGAGCAGGACTGTCCAACCCGTTTGAGACCAAGAGCTTCTTTTTCTCTCAGCAGCCTGCGGAGAGCTACCACATGACACAAAGATGTAAAAATTGCAAATTAAACTCTATTGAGATATTTTATGTGAAATATACATCAGTTATAGCAGAAATTTTAAAATGATAGAAAACCTATTGCAATTCCTTCCTTAGTGGGACTTCTGACACTGGGATGAGGTTGCTAGTTTCTCATAGTCAAGGCAGTAGGTGCTATTTGCAAATCTTAAACCAGCAGGTGTCAATCAGTTATGCTAGATCTGAAAAAAACCCCAAAACAAAACTAAAGTTTTTTATAAGTTCTTAAAGGCCACAGGAAGGTGGCTGGCGATAAAGAAGCCAACAATCTGGTGGGCGGCGATCAAGGAGCCAAGAGTCTAGTGGTCGGCGATGAAGGAGCAGGAACCTTGGAGGGCACCAGAGGAGCCTGAAGTCTGGAGGACGATGGAAGACCTTGAAGTCTGGAGGGCACTGGCGACAGAGAAAACCCCGAAGGTGATCTGGAGGTCGGCTGTGTGGCCGGGTGAACCCATGAGGGGATCTGTGAGTCGGCCGTGTGGCCGGAGAAGCTTGGAGCTCGCAGGACTACTTTGCAGCTCAGTCTCTGGAGGCCGATACCTGCCATATTGATGGCCGGCTAGGAGGCATTAAAGTCATCAGAAAGAGCCCTGGGGCTCAAAACACCAAAAACAATCCATGGCCCCGACACATATCTGTTTACTCTCTCTCTGTCAGCACTACACCACAGCACACCTGTTGCTGTGGCAACTGACTGACAGCTCTGCAAGGCAACAGAGAGATTAAGTTAAAAACAGAACATTCAGTCTGTTATGATAGTATGTTTTCAGGTTTGATGTTATTTTGTGATTATTGATAAGTGATCGGGTGAACACTAGTGGTAGCTGATTTGCTAATTTAAACACCTGGTCTGCTGATGGTCTGTCAGAGAGTGGATCTATGGGTCGCCTTTTTTTAACGGAACGGAAACACACTGAATTAAGTAGCACCTGTTGAAACAATAATTACTGTGATTATTATTATTTTGTTGGGCCATTAATTTGAACACCTTTTGTTGAGTTTGTTTTTCGTCTTTAATAAAGTTATAAACATTTTGGATCTTAGTGAATATTTTGATTTGTGTGTCAAGCAAGAGGGACATACTCATTTCAGCCTCCTGGTGGCGTTCAATTTGTCTCCTAAAACTGCTACAGCCGAGATCAACTTAAAACCGACTGATTGGTTGATCGGCATTAACTTGGTTGGGCCTATGTTATCTGGAGAACTCATTCATGCATTTATCTTTAGTCAAATTGATTACTGCAACAGTGTCTTCACTGGTCTGCCTAAAAAGTCAATCAGACAGGTGCAGCTGATCCACAATGCTGCTGTTGACATTCTCACTAAAAGTAGGAATATAGAGCACATCACCCAGTCCTAAAGTCCTTACACTGGCTCCTTCTAGCGCACAGAATAGACTTTAAAATACTCTTGTTAGTTTATAAATCACTGAATGGCTTGGCACCAAAATACATTAAAGACCTGTTGCTGTTGTTGTATCAACCCTTCAAACCACTCAGGTCTTCTGGTTCAAGTCTGCTCTGCATCCCCAGGATCAGAAACAAACATGGAGAAGCACTCAGTTCTTATGCTCCACAAATCTGGAACAAACTTCCAAAAAACTGCAAAATGGCGGAAACACTGAGTTCTTTTAAATCAAGGCTAAAAACACACCTGTTTAGAGTTGCCTTTGATTAATAATAACTGCCTTGCAGCAAGAAGATCCTGGGTTCAAATCCAGCCTGGGGTCTTTCTGCAAGGAGCTTGCATGTTCTCCCTGTGCATGTGTGGGTTCTCTCTGGGTACTCCGACTTCCTCCCACAGTCCAAAAACATGACTGTTCGGTTAATTGGTCTCTCTAAATTCTTCTTAGGTCTGAGTGTGTGCATGCATGGTTGTTTGTCCTGTCTGTCTCTGTGTTGCCCTGCGATGGACTGGTAACCTGTCCAGGATGTACCCCGCCTCTCACCCGATGACCACTGGAGATAGGCAGCAGCCCCCCTCACAACCTTGCAAGAACAAACATGCTAGATGATGGATGGATAATTCAAGTTGGAGAGACTCACACAAAGACATAGCAGCAATTAGAAGGTTTAATTGACATGAATGAATAAAGTTTTTGGCACTCAGACACTGGCAGAAGACAAACATACTGTGAATTGGAATGAACATGTATTATCAGTTTAGGATTAGGGATGTCTTTCCCCCGGGGCCCGGACACTGGTGGTGGAGTGGAGACCAAAGGAAGGAAGCCTGATGGAGCCATCAGAGAATGAAGGTGGAGAAGGCGCGGAGGCAGGTTGTAGCTCAACAGGGGAGCAGACGCAGCGATGGATGGAGAGCTTTATAAGCGGAGACTTTCACAATGATCGGCTACAATGAGGTGTAGTCTGACGCTGATGGGCTGCAGGTGAGGCACATCACACGGCGACTGGATGATGCAGGTGAGGCTGGGAAGAGTCGGGAAGAGTCTACCAGGTTGAATTTACGCCTAGGCTTCATTAACTGGAAAACTGAATATTATATTTGATGTATCTTTGATGATATTCTTGATGATTTTGATGATGGCATTTGACAAAATGTAATGTTTATTGCTTGTTTCATAAATGATTACTGTATTATGATTTTATCATGTAAATAACTTTGAACTGACTCGTTGCTGAAATGTGCTGTACAAATAAACTTGACTTAACTAGATCTCCTACGGGTGTTTTCAGTATTTAGCTCCTGATAGCTAGTCAGCAGGAACTTATTTTTGTCAGTTGTAGTGCTTTTTTCCAGTTTGTCTGTAAAAAAATTGCAATTAATATATATTGCACTGTTGGTTAAAAGATTTAGGGAAACAATTGTCAACTAAAAATATTTTAAGTTCTCAGTAGTTTTTCTTTGTATTTCATGTATTTGCATGACAATAGCAACAAGAATCTGTTAAAATGATTGCTGCTAAAAACGCTTTAATAACTTTCTAAATTAAAAAAAAAAAACTGACTGAAAAAATTCTTTCACTGGGGTTTCACAATTAACATTAACCTCCAAAGCCTGATCAAAAACACTTCATCAAAAAAAAAATCTTTATTTTGTCTAGTATAATCCATTGCTTCTTTGACAAGTCCAAGGGTTACAGAGATAGCAAGACAGCTGATCCAAATTAGTCTACAGGAAAATGAAACGACTGGTCCAATCCACACTTCCAAAATCCAGAACCCAATTTCAGCAGTTTGTTGTTTCATTATTTGTGGAACCCCACTACTATTCAGGCAGGTCCAATGTTAACATTGTTTACTCAAATTTCCATCATATGAAAACTGCAGGAATAAAATCTAGAGATATAAATCTACAAACCTATGGAATTTAGTTATGAAAATTGTGAAGGAACCCTAATTAAAACTCAACGCAGATACACAATATTGTAATAATTGTATTAGAATTAGGCATACCATGGCATCTTCCCCTTAAACAAACAGCATTGGTGCTTAACCAACTATAAAATAATATAACATCAAACAAAACAACAAACAGACAGATGGAAAATGTGAAAACTGGTCTCGAACTGAATGTAAGGGCACAAATGCCAAAGATGTCAGATATACTAGTTTCACTTTAGGCAAAAAAAGTGAACCTTTCACCCTCACTCCTACTTCTTTGCGACACTCTCACCATACCATGCAGCTGATATTTGAAGCAAAAAGAAAAGAGGAAGGAGTGGAATTCAAACAAGTGAAGCATTTATTTTGCTGACAGCCATCCAGCCATCTTTTCAAACGCTGTTCAGGTGTGAAATGATAGTAGCTTAAGCTGAAATCCATCCTTCTGTGTATTCCCTTGCTTGTGTCTGTTATTGAAGGACAATTCATTTTGTGTTTGCGTTTTTATGTCCATATGATATAAATAATATAAATGCTTTATAAGTACTACCTTGTTCTTTCAGTCTAATCAATAAATGATTGAGAAACATTACTATCATCTCATGTTTAAAAAAACAGAATTGGCCAGCTTATTTGACAAATTTATGTAGGGTTTTCATTATATTTAAACTGCCTGTATTCCTTAATTTAGAAAAAAAAGAAAGTCAGAATGATATAACTCTCTCAATTTCAGTTTCAATCCTAAATGAACAATAGCTCACTTGTAGATCCAGGCAAATCATTGTTCTATTAACTCTCACTAGTTTCCCTGTCACTGCTGAAAAAGGTTGCCAACAGCAAGATGTTGACCCCGCCATGCTTCCAGATGGAAATGGTGTGCTCAGAGTGATATGCAGTGCTAGTTTTTGTGTACACATGGGGTTTTGCATGAAAGTCAAAAGGGTCAGTAAATGACTGGAGAACCTTCTTCCACATTTTTTTTTGTGTCTTCTACAAGGCTTGTGGTTTAATTTATTCCTTTCCAGGATTACAGTGGAGCTTTTTGCTGCTTCTGTGATTATATTCTCTCATTGCTAAGCTTGTCAGTTTGGGGGGACCGATGAGTTAACAGTTTTGCCACATGCTCAATTTTTGGATGATGGATTGAATTGAGCTCCATCAGATATTTAAAGTTTGGGTTTAGTTTATAACATAACCCAAACCCTTGTAACTTAAAACACAGCACTTTACCTATGGGGCATTTTCCTTGGTGCTTATGATGTTGGTTTTTTACTAGTGCTCTTAAACAAACATCTGCCACCTTCAGAGAACAGCTGCATTTATAAGTGTACGGTACCCACAAGTATACTATTTGCTAATTTTGTGACTTCTTAATGAAACTGGTTCCACCAGATTTTGTTTAGGAGTTTCAGTGTAAGGTAAGCTGAATATAAATTAACACAGTACTTTTCAGTTTTTTAATTATATAAAAAAAGAAATTGTTAACCATATATAATTTTCCTTTTTCTTCACAGTTATACATTACTTTGTTTTAGTCTATCACATAAAATTCTAATAGAATACTATAAAGTTTCTGGTTGCAGCATAATATTTCAAAGGATATTAATATTTTTGCAAGGCACTGTATCTCAAACCAGGAAGAGGATTTTACCATGCACTCCAGATCTCATGACCAATGACTGTTAAATAAGTGCAAGTTGTTGCAGAATAAATTGATGTGAATTTGAATTTTAGAAATCTGGATAAATAATATTGACATGTTAAAACATTATTGAATTATTTACTTTGGTATTCTAAGATATGTTAAGAAAAGAAAACATAAGTGATTTAAAAGAAATCAGAAGCTCTTTACATCATACTAGAATTCATAAATCTTCAGAAATAATGTTTTTTAAAAACTGAAATGGATGAAAATTTCAATGAAATAAATACAAAACATGTCAAATACTAAAATAGGGTATTTTGACACTTGTTCTCTCTTCAAAGTTTGATAGGGTTTATTTTAAAATTCAGTTTAACGTTTTATTGTATTTTCATGTTTTTGTTCCAGTAATGTAAACTAATGATACAGTGCAATGTTTTGTCCTGAAGGTTGTATGTTTTTTTTTCATCCAGTCACTTAGAGAAAAACAATACAGACATCACATCTGCACAGTAAACAGTTTTATCTTAATAGAGGTATCCTATGAAATAAACAAAGTAAAAGATCATTGACATAGGGACTGATCTGATTGACTGTGATTATTTTTAAAGTTAAGATTCTCTTCACTAAATGCATATTTTGTTTTTTTTATGGTTAACAGGACATGTCTTTATTGTGCCACTATTCATTAAAATCTAATATGCTATTTTAATAACTGGGTTAGTTTTTGCATTAAAAAAGACAAGAATGTCTCTTACCTGAGACGCATCTGGAAGAAACAACATGTACTTCTCTAGTAACAGAGAACAGCTATGCACATAAAAAATATAGAAGGATAGATTTACTCATGTGGTTTAAACAGCTCTAAAACAAGAACCAAGCAGACAGATGTTACTTTAGTGCACTGCTTTGCTACCAAGACCAGGGTGTATATCTGAAAATTGCTTGGGGGACTTGAGGAACAGTGGACAGGAAAGTAGTGTAGAAAATGTTCACACATTTACAACTGTGGTAGCATGGGATTAAGTGGCCAGAAATAAACTTTGCATGCTAGTTTAATGTTTTGCTCCAAAAATTAGCTTTTGTCAGTCCACTTACAGTAAAGATTTGACATAAATCATATTTTCCAAGTGAAACAATTTTGTACTTTTTATGTTTCAGATTCCATGAAAAAAAAAATCTAAATGAGTATCTCAGTTGGAACCACAGCATCAGGGTTTTGCTGCAGATGAATCTTTTTTTTTGTCTGGAAAAATTGTTCGCTGCAAGCACAATCAGGATATCAAAGTTCAAAACAGCCTTTTGGGGGTTGGGAAGTAAGTGTTCCTATAAAAGGACTTTTTAATATTAGTCTTTTTATAGTGCTAAGTTCTAATTAATACAAGTACAAGAGTCGGAGTTACTTTAACTTGTGTTTGTCTCTATTCAAGATATTAAATATCAGTACACATGCAAAAATAAGGGGAGAAACTGACATTGTTTTGTTTGCTGTGTTTAAGTTTAATTCAATAACACAATGCTGACATTCACCTGATGTTGATAAAGTAGGAGAAAAAATATCATGAAAATGAACTTGACATTTGATAATAATGTGTCCTTGGCATTCCAGCCTGATTTATGACACTAAAGACTTTGCACCCAAGTGTGTTTGTGGTGTTTGCATAAAACTTTAATAATGTAACAAATATTTCTGAGGAAATTCTAACAACCCAATAACTGCATAGATAATATCTAACTAATTAATCAAATGTACATGTTTTTTCAGGAGATTGATTTCCTTGGCATGAACCTTGATCAAGCACTATGACATGTTTCTTTTCTATAAGGTTACAATGCCTCTTAAATAGTCCCATACCACCCATTATAAATTAATTATTTTCATGTGACAATTTGGTTTCCAGCCTGACTTTTATATATTAAATGACCTTTCCTAGTTTCACACATACACGGAATATTTGCACCCTTATAGATTTATTCAGTTTTTTTATATTTATAGACTGTAATGTACATTTTTTTAAAACCTTTATTACATTTCAAACTTGAAATGTAATAAAGGTACTGAAAATGTAATTTCCCCTGGGAAATTACATTTTCAGTACATCCCCATCCATGGTAGAGAGATGTCTGAGGGATGTGCTGCCCTTTTAGGTAAGATGAGTGAAGTGTCTTGCCCAAGGACACAACAATGGAGATGGCAGAGCAGGGCTTGAACCAGCAACCCACCGATTACAGGACGAACTCCTACCACCATCATCCCATTTATAAAAAGTTGTCCTAAGATGCCAAAGGATATTGCTGGGCTGTCAGTACTTGGATACTGGTGGTGTGGCAGACCTAAGTGGTCATCTCAGCATTTAAGAAAGAGGACCAGATAATCTGTAAGGGTGCTGTTACTAATTGTTGAACTTAAGAAGTAATGTCAGGTTTTCCACAGGACCCTAAAATGTAATCTAATAAATTTAAGGCCCTTAAAATTAATTTTTTTTTTTTTTTTTTTTAAATAATCAGTGTTAAATCACACTTATGTCTTATATTTGTTTGCTTGTTTATGTAGTGCTCTGTCCATCACCTTTAATTTTGCTGCACACAAAATGCTCAAATTATCAATGAGATCTTTAGCATAGATGTCGAAATATCACAAGTTTTTAACCTAGTCCAAATTGAAAAGCATCAGTCAAAATGGTTCAGCAATCTGTTTAGGACACTTTCTGAGCATCTTCTTTTGCAGGTTCTCAGGTTACGCTCGATGACATGTTGGATCCCGCTCCAGCTCAAACCTCTGGCTTCAGAAACCTACCTGCAAGGTTTCCACAAGATCTCTGGCATGATATCCCTGACAGGCAGCTCCCTGGCTCCTCTTCCTTGCACCTCCCCAGAAGCTCAAACTCTGCCCACCCTCCACTGTGCCTGTTTGAACCATCCTGTTTTCCTCACCATCTGGATCGTGCAAATGACCACCATAAACTCACCATCCTCCCGGACCCCTTTAATCCCTCCCTGGTGGAAATCATCCAACTCACCAGTAAGCATCTTTGAATCAAAACATTGCAGTTCTCCCCTTCATCTATTTGTCTTCTCAGAACCTCAGACGAGCTTTGTTCACTGCATCAGACCCCGGATCACTGAACATCTTTCATTCATCTTGCCGCATATATTCTTTCTTATTTGTAAATAAACCTTTAACTTTCATTTGCCTCCTGAGAGTGTTTCTGCATGTGGGTTAGACAGAAATCTAAAACCATGACATTTAGAGCAGCAATGATATACTAACGACAGAACATTTTCATAATTAGTGATAAAATATGAGTCAGTTTATTTTGTGTTTAGTAGCCTGGAATGTCTTTATAACAACCTGCATTTTGTCTCAGGAGTTTAATTTTATGTTACATGTTATACCTTGTTCCTCTTGTGTATAAGTTTGGTAATAATATAGACGTGCTGATAAACCAGGAGGCACTCTGCTGTCACTGTGAATACAGCTGTGTTGTTCCTGCTTACAAAAAATGCAGTCAATGGATGTGACATATCCTATTACAATCTATGCATCCCCTAAGTAGTCCCCATTCTGTCCTTTGGAGAAAAGCAACTGTGGTGTCTTTGCATTTTAAAAGCTGCTGGAAATGTATAATGCTTTGGAAACCTTTGAGTTGTGGTTTGAATTAAAGCCCACAAATGTGGGTTCTAATTAAATTTTCTAACAGTTGACATAGGGGACTTACTCTGTGTAAGATGTCTTATTCAAAGCTTTTTTTCCTAACTTCTCTTTTCAGTCCTGTCTAACTCTCCAAGAACACACACAATCTTGCCAGCATGATATTAATATTCACACAATACTCTAAAATGAGAGGATTAGTCAACATGGCTATTTCCAATGATTTATTCTATTTTGGGGCACATGGAATCCCTCAAAATGCTCTGAATTCCTATAGTGTTTCTGCATCTGTGAATGTGCATATTTTCTGGGCTTTCTATACACTACATTTAAAGCTCTCATTGTGAATGGGGAAGATAATAGCAGAACATGCCTGTTTATAGATTTCAGTTTGGAGTTTAAAACTGAAAAGAGAGGCTTTCTGGTTGTAGAAAAAGGGGAAAAAAACAACTGGTACCAAGACATGCTTTATTGATAATGAGTACACTCAGCTTGACCAGCCAAGGATCTGCTTTCTAAAGCAGAAAGAGAGAGAGAGAGAGAGAGAGAAAGAAAGAGAGAGAGATAGATAGAGAGAGAGAGAGAGAGAGAGAGAGAGAGAGAGAGAGAGAGAGAGAGAGAGAGAGAGAAACAGAGAGACAGAGAGATTGTTTTTTTAAGAGAAAGAATAGAAACCAGACCCAAAAATGCAGATGTTCTGAAAACCTCAGCAGTACAAAAGACTGATCACTTTGATGCCATGTCACAGTGATTCAGTAATTCTAAAAGAGTACTAAGTGTATATACTGTGATTCAGTAGGACAACATTTCTTTCTTAAAGATCATTTTTATGGTCTTAATACTTCAATTTTCCAAGAAACTGCATTTTGAGTTTTTAGTAGCTGTAAGTCATAATCATCAAAATCAACAGAGATACACACTTGAAATAAATCACTCATTTTCATTTTCATTTTTTAAAATGAATTGCTTACTTAAGATAATTTTTCAGAGAAATCCTAATTTGTTGAAATGCACCTTTACAATAGTTCCTTTCACATTCTCTTACAATGCCATTATGTTTGAAATGTTGTTTTACGACATAAAAACACTTCATTCCAAAAATTATTCTATTCAAAAGGATACAAAAAGCCTAAACTTACAAAACATAGAAGTTTTCACACCCAGTGACTTGGGGTAAATAAGAATGCTTGTGCTGGTATGTCCAAGTGGAGCTATTTTGGACATCTTAAGCCATATAATTTTATGTAATTTGGTTAATGTACCATCTTCTTGACTTTGATAGTCAGCATGGTTATTTAGGTAAACTTAATTATTTAGGTTCCTTATTTTTCCTTCACTTGTCCTTACAATTCACAGAAGTAAATTAACATGTACTTATACAACATTTGTACACAGCCAGTTTACTCTGCAGGACCACCTGGCCTGAGAGGCATATGGTGTTGGGTTCACAGCATCTACCTTTCCCAGCTCATGCTATTCCCAGGATGCGATGATCATGTAAAATGATGACCTCATTCTCCAAATGCTCCTTATGCCCTTATATTGCACACTGTATACAAGTGGTGATAACATCAATGATATCTATTTTAGAAAGCTGCACCATAGAGTGGAAGGTTGTTTTCAAACTATTGCAAATCTGTTGTGAATGGGCAAAGACATTTGCCATGTAGCACTTCCAGAGTGCCATCAGTGTCTTTGTGGAAATGTCTTTATTAAGAACATGAGTATAGTGCATATTTCCATGTGAGCATGAAGGTGCTCATAACTGTCTCTTCCAAAGTGAAATGTCACAGTCTGCATCCGAAAGCTGAACACAGTGACTATAATCATCTAACAACCAGAAATGTTTGCAAAATTTGTATTGGCATTACACTTTAACCAATGTCTTAAACAGAAGAACTGCAAAAACACATTACATATACAAAATAACTTTTTGATACCTTTTTGCAATATGTTTGAAATATTTTACAATCTTTAGTATGATTATATTTGCATTACTGCTGTCAATCATTAAAAAAAATATATTATTAACACTCTAGCGCTGTGATTAATTACGATTAATCACTTTGCTTAACTTTGTAAGCTTGAAATGTAAATATGCACGTGAATATGCACAAGAAATTATTTTTTTGTCTTTGGTGTTTGGAGTGGGGACAGTGTGCGGATCTGTTCTCATCAGCTTTTTGGGGTCAGAGCTACCTGTGAAGGGAGATCTGTGGTGTCTGTGTTTCGGGGCATGTGTCCAATGTTTGTGTACTGGTTGGAGGTAGCTCTGTGGGGGGAGCTCATGTTGGGGCTTTGGGGGGGTTGAGATTGGAGGAGCTGGGACCAGTCTTCCCGAGGCTGCTCTGGCTATTAACATCCCAGATTATTTCAAGCTCTGATTTGGAGACGGCGTCAGATAACGAGTCATATACAATCAACTCTGAGCTAGAACCCACTGAAATTAAAAGGGGGAAGTATATACATTTCAGACAGTGGCTTGACCAGTTTCCCTGCTAAGATACCATAAAGCTGAAAATATAATGCATTGCATTTACTGTAACGAGTGTCATGCCAAGGTAGTTATCCAACTTTTTTCCTCTGCTTCAGGAGAGTACACTGGGTAAATAGAATGGGTCCAGTTGACTGCCCCTCAATTCCAACCAACTAGATGTGAAAATAGTGATGTTTTACCTAACAAACCGAGAATGTTTGCCTAATGAAAAGACGAGCTCTTCTGTGTAAATTCAATTTACATAAATTTAAATAAATGTCCTATTGGCTCTGATTGTTTCATGTGGCCCAAAGTTTTATCTGCTGGAAACAAAAAAATCCACACATTTCCTGAGTTCATCACTGAAAACGGCTGTTGAGTACCTACTGCAGCTTTAATGACATGCACACAATAATGACACTGATGTTTCCATGCCTTTATTTCTGTTAATCATGATGATTTTACACTCACAGCTTATGAAATCATGACATTAAACTTTAGAATATTCCAACAGACCAATTTAAAAAAAAAAAAAAAAAAGCATTCTTAATGCAGAAATGTAGCCTGGTCAAAACCGACCCCTTGTTCTACTCTTTGCTTCATACAGAGGCTCTGGCCTCACAGCTATTAATAAACGATTGCTTGCTGGAGGCATGGACTCTGTTGAAGTTTTACATTTTACCCAGTCCCTAATGTTTGGCGGTGACATATACAATGTGGCAGTTCAATGCTATTAAGCTTACCACAAATTCCCTGCACTGTAAACAACCATCCCTCGCTGCAAAGAGAGAAGTGCCAAGCTGAACAGGGTGGATGTTAATGTTAATTCAATGTTTGGAAGCATGGCCAACACAAACTGAATGGCTTTGTTCATTTCCTCTGCTGCCATTGTCAAACTACAGGCAGACTACAATTCTAAAACAACTTAGAAAATCAACATCATTGTTTACAACTTCTCCTTCTCTTTGCTGATTGCCCCAGTTGAAATTCTACTGAAAAAATTCAGCTCAATGGGAGAAAGCCCAGACAGAGTACTGAATGGAGATGAAAACTGAGTGGAATTGTGTAGGAAGGCAATGGCCAAGCTGGCAGAAATTTGAGCTTAATGAAAAGTTTGTTTAATTCCTGTTTAAAATGCTACTTTCAAAAAGTATGTTTAAATCATCCTATTCTAATTAGAACTGAGCTGAAACCTACAGCTTTTTGCAATCAGTCATTCAATCATCATTTACCTAAATACAGCTGTACTTTTTTAAAAACAAATTCCAATTTATTAAAACTCTTTCCAAAAGTGCATTTTACATTATTTATTATCAGCCAATCCAGGTTTCCACTTACCTCTGTGGATTTATGAATGAATGCAGCTAAGACCTCACCAATATGGCACATGCTGGTGACTTTACCACAGTGGACCACAGTGAAATCCATTAATTTCAGATGGAGAAAACATGGAACAGCAGTGAACCTTCGCAGGAGTACCTGACCTACCAAAATTACTCAATCAGTGCATCAACAACTCATGTAGAAGGTCACAAAAGACCCCAGAACAACATCTAAAGCACTGCAGGGCGCAATTGCGAATGTGGCTAAGTGGGTATAATAGTCATCTCGCAATCTGATTTGTGGGTTTGACTTCAGATTCCTCTTACCTCTTACCACATGTCAATGTTTCCTACTTATCTATCGTTGTACATATGTGTACATGTTTGTGTGATTGGGTGACTGTAGCTATTGTGTAAAGAGCTTTGAGTGGTTGTTATGAGGTCAATGTTTATGGTTCAAAAAATTGAATATCTGTTAGAGTTCTAAGACAAAAACCATCATCATGGTGATGATACTAAAGTCTCTTTGGAAATCATTAAGTGGACTAATGACACAAAGCGGAACATTTTGGAAGGTGTGCATCCCATGACATCTAGTTGACAACTACCACAGCATTTCACTTTTAAATATCATGTTTAAAGCCAACATGATCATATGGTGGTAATGTGATGATCTTGGACCGTTTTGCTGCGTCATGACCCGGACAGTTAATTGAAAACATTGATGGAATCATGAATTCTGCTCTCTACGTGAAATCTCTGAAGTAGAACGCCTGACCAATAGTTTGGGCTTTTAGCCTCAAACATAATTTGAAAACTGCACATTACATTATACTCAGATCGTCTTTGTTTGAAATTAAAGGTAGAAACTGAAGGAGGTGAATACATTTTAACAGTACTGGTTTGTTAGCCAACTACTTATAAAATATAGACAGAAGAAAAAAATCTAAAAAAAAAAAGAATAAAGTAATGCCTCAGCAAGATACCGGTGTAATCTTTGTGACCTTGTTATCCATAGAAGATATTCTAACAAAAGGTGAAAAAACAGACTTCTCTACATATATATTTAAAAAAAAAAAAAACAAAAAAAAACACAATTGCTGTTCTTTATCTTCTACTCATCATCTGACCTGAGGTTTTCTTTATGTGATGTGTGTTTAGTGCTACCTATTGATCAGGGGTTTTACTGTAGCTGTTGGTGGGCACAGTCCCCTCAGTCACAAAATATGGACTGTCTTCAGATGCCCGTTTAAAAAACTTTTACAGTAATCATTAGCATATTATTTGTGAAGGATGAGATGTGAAAAAAATTGTGAACAGAAACATACTCTGCCTTCAAAGGGTTATATGTAAAGTGTAATGTAGCACCATGTAACACATAGAGACTGTAAGATACACATTACACAAATATAAAATAAGGAAAAACACATAGTAGTAGCCATTGGCATCAATAGAGAGCTAGAAATCTATTTTAAAATCTGTGATTCTGTCTCAAACTCAGCCTGTGGGCTTTGGCAAGTAAAGTAGGGGTACACATCTTGCCACTGCACTGTCTTACTAAACAAAAATAATTCCTTATCTGCAAGATTAACAATAAACAACCTCACTCCTCCTATAATGCGATGAGTAACAACAGCAAATAATCAGTTTCATTTACAAACTATAAAACAAGCGGATGCCCCACGCTATCTCTAATCTGCTCCAGTACATGTTAAAGACAGGGTGATTTCCTTGACAAGTCACCCACTGTTAAGTTACACACACACACACACACACACACACACACACACACATGCACACATACCCCTCACCCCCACACACACATGCAAATACATGCACACATTGGTGCCAGCTGACTGTATCTTTACTCTAATCAGAATCTTAATTACTCTGCTAGCAGCGTCACACTAACATACATTTCTTCCAATTAACCATGGACACACACGCAGGGACGGAAAGAAAGTAACAAAGAAATCAAATACATTTCTTGAGGTTTTATGAGTGGAGAAATGAATTGTCAAAGCAAAATGTAAATCTTTAATCTGTCAGCCTTATTCTGCCTCACTAATAGGAATGGATCAGGTCAACTTCACGACTTTGGTGGGATAGAGAACACCAAAGAAAAGCAGATACTAATTCTATTTATTAGATTAATCTGTATTTGTTTTGGCCTGGTTATACAGCCAGTTAAAATCTGAATAGGTGAACACCAATAAGCTAGAAAAAAACTAAAAGCAACAGCCTAGAGCCTGAGGCCCAAAGGAAAAGTAAAGTAAGGAACCCCATTAACATTCAACATCAAACCCATCTTTGTCGGAACACAAGTAATATAATCCTCTACAGTACCCAGAAACTGAAGATCTTTTAAATATGTAATATGCTGTGAAAAAGTATTTGCTCCCAGATGGTTGTCATATCCCAAGTCTGCTTGAGTTTAAGGTCACATACTGATGGTTAAACCTATTCCTCCAAGATTTTATGATACAGAGCAGAATTCATTGTTATATTAGATACACTAATTAACTGTTCTGGCCCCAGACCATCACACGAGCATCACCCTTTTTTTGGCAAATGTGAGCCAGGCCATTATGTTCTTTTTCATCATCAGTCATCTTTTGGGCCTTGTAATTCTCCCATGAGTGCCATTTTTGCCCAGTCTCTTTTCTTATTGTTGAATTATGGACACAAATCTTAAATTAGGCATGTGGGGTCTGGAGTGCTTTAGGTGTTCTTTAAGCCAACAATTCCAAGATAGGTACACCACTGTTCCATTTTTTCTTCATTTGTGGATAGTAGGTCTCACTTTGGTCAATGGAGTTCTAGAGTTTTAGAATGGCTTTGCAACCCTTTCCAGGCTGACAGCTGAAAGTGATCATAGTCTTATCTTTTGATTTGGGCATGATGTGGTGCTTAATTTTTTAAGGTTTTGAGGTACTACAGGCTTTTACTCACAGTAGTCAAACAGGAAATGAGCAGAGAGAAAAGGGGGGAGACTTGCAGAAAAAGTTCTACGGTCAGGAACCAAACAGGTAACTGTGTCAAGGGTTATTTTGTGTAATAATAAAATTTGTAAAAAACAAACAAAAAACAAACAAACAAACAAACAAAAAAAAAAACATAAGAAAGTGGGCAAATACATTTGACAGCACAATATGTTAAATAACTGTGGAGATGTTGCCCTTATCTTGTGCGAATGGTGGCTTTATCAAAAACTTTTGTATGAGATTTTACGATTCGGTAAAGTTGAGTACCAATCTCACAGTGCTGTAGCACAATAAGGATTGGCAACAATGTTTGTATGTGTGTGGCCAGGCTAGCTTGCAATCATGCTAGCAGACAAAACAGAGAGGGCAAGTTAAAAAAACAAGACGACTAGTCAAACAGGCACAATTTTATGGGGCACACATATATGTCAACACAGGTATGGATGTGTGTGTGATGTGTGAAGCTAAGCTAACTAGCAAGTAAGGTAGTGTTCAGGATAAAGGAAGGGTGCACTGATAATGGGTGATGTGGTTATGCCATACTAAATTAGAACACAGGAATTGCCAAGTTAATAGGTAGTTTTTTGACCCACCTGCAGAATCAATTCAGGAAAACCAGAGATGAAGGTAATCATGTTTATTTACAGTATGTACAGGGAGCTGAGGTGTCTGGAAGCAGAAGGAATGGTTTTTCGGGGGTTTAAACAGAGTTCAGAATGAAACTGGGGACTTTGAGGCAAGGATACATTATGAAGGGAGGGAAGTATGCTTGAGAGTGCTGAGTTCAGGACCTGTAGGGTGGTGGAGTGGGCTTCAGAGAGCAGACAGGAAGGTGGAAATCCAGTGGATGTGGGAGGTGCAGAGGACAACCATGAGGAGTGATTCCTGAGATCTTGACACTGGAGGCTTATCAATGGAGGTTCAAGACGAGGAAATGGATTACAACCCAACAAGGTTAATTATCTGGTGAAAAGAGGTTGTCATGCAGCTACTTAAATCTTCTGAACCCAATGAGGTAATTGCTGCCAGATGGCCAGCTGCTCAGGAATGGAACGCCCACCTGCAGAGATCCTCAGACACATGGTAAGACTAAAAGCATAAAAAGGTCAGATAAATTCACATAAAATTATTGGACTTTATTTTACAAGGACTTTATTTTTCATTTGACAATATATGCAAGTTGTTCTGTTTCATACTGTGGTTTATATGACTAAAAATATTTTAAAGCAGTAGTGGTTACATTTTCCCTGTGGCTGCATGGATTTTCTTTGGTGAATGTTGCATCAAGTGCAGGCCATTTTCTCCCACAATCCAAAAACATGCCATTTAGATCAGTTAGTGATTCCAAGTTATTGTGATGAGTGACTGTGCGAATGCATAGTTGCTTGTCTTCTGAATCTTTGTGTTAGTACTTTGTTCAGGGTTAAAGTATTCCTCTCACCTAATTATTGCTTAGAAAGACAAAATATGGATGAATGACTAACTGCAAAACCACAAAGATTGGTGCAATATTACCCATTAGGAACTCTGAATGTTAGTTTGGCATTAGAGACATTGCTGTCATACTAATATAGCTCATGTAAGTTATTTAATGAGTCATTTACTGTGCCACATCTAACACAGGGATGGTACAGCATGGTCTTGAAAAGTATGGTTCACGTAAAAGGAGAAAACATTTCAAATAAGCATGCACACAAAAGAACAATTAGAGTGTCATCACTTTGAAAAAAATGGTTTAAATGCTACAGTGTTTGTCACATGTTTTCTATTACAGTTACACATCATCTCTGATTCATCCTTTACAACAGTAATGGTATGATATCTTTGGCTGAACAAACATTGATTCCCTTTGTCAGTGTAATGTGAATATAATGCCAGAGGGTGACGACAAAAACGCAGAGCTGTGGGTGAAGGATGAAAAGGAACTTTTTGTATTAGGCTCTAATGTCTTTATTGGAATGCCAGGCCTGCCTACAGTTCTGTGTCATGACTCATGTCTTGCATCCAGAGATACCAAAGCTCTATTCCTACACAACAGTGGCACTGTTTCAAATCTCAGTCTTGGACTGCTTGTTTTAAAAGCTATGACAATTTGAATAAATCTTTGTTGTCAGTATATGCAGATGTTTTTTTTTTTGTTTGTTTTTTAATTAGCTGCTATGTTGAAACCAGATATTTATATACACCGAATAAAAAGACACATTTTTTTCCTACTGTCTCAAGTTAAATCAGACCAAACTTCTCCTGTTTTAAGTCAGAATTACCAAACTTATTTGTCCTTGCTACTGGCAGAACTAGTGTAACTGAGTGAGGTTTGGAGGCTGCTTCACTCGCACACAACTTTTCAGATCTACCCACGACTTCTCCACAGGCTTGAGATCCAGGATTTGTGACGGCCAAACCAAAACATTGACTTTGCTGGTATTCACATTGATTGCATTCATACAGAGACAGCAGAAATCACAAGTATGAATGCGTGTACATGAAATGTATGTTCAGCTGATGGGCTGCTCAGGTAAAGCTATGGAGGTACTTTCGCCTTTCACTTAAAATTAATCAAATACACAATCCATCAACTCCAAAACCCTGATGCAGACAAGTTGTGACCAGCACAATATGCCACAGTAACATGGTGATATTAGTTTCACCAATGCCAGACGCTAATGGTAGCTCACTCATTTCAAGACAGCATAAACTTTATCTTGAATTTAGCAAATAGTGATGGGTGGTGCTCCTCTAGATGTGCTTTCATGTTCGATGTGTCGCCTCCTCTGGCTGCCACTGTCTGTAATTACGTTTTGCATGTAGGGTAACCGTCTTCCTCCAAGTTGCTTTCTGTCTGCTTTCTATTATTGCCCTGTATATTGGAGATATACGGTGTACTTAGATGAAAATAAAATGTAGCTACAGACAGCAAATCCCAGCTAAATTAATTTGTATATTTAATATTAAGCAGAAAAGTCCTGTGAGTGTCACATTTCCACGGTCAGAATCTGACTGCAGAGAAATGCCTTTAGATAGAAAATGAACAATACCTTGATCACAGAATTGTGTATTTTCCTTGCCTATACATGAAGACACACAGATTTAGAAAAATAATATTCAAACATTGCCGTTCTTTTTTTCTTCTCATATTGGTGCCATAGCATATGTGATGTGATCTTCAACTAATCCAGTCTGCCACAGATTATTTGGACATGTTAAAGAAAAATCCATGGCATGGGTGTTGTCATGTACTGTGAGAACATGGAAGGACCAAAACACAGAGAAGAGCTTGGAAGCAGCATGGTAGATTGAAGGCTTCATCGATAATATAGCACAGAAACTTAGAGGCTGGGCTCAAGGAGAATAGGTTAAGGAATTGGGCAGAATTTAACAGAAGGAACCAGAGGGGAAGAATACAAACTAAGGACTTGGACAGCTGCAAAGGAGAGCAAACAGGGAATCTGAGGGATGGAAGCTGAACTTAAACATAAAAGGATCTGAAAATCAAAAAGGGAAAAAGCCTAACAATAACAAATTCAAGAAATCAGTTAGAAACTTAACACAAAGGAATGAACCTCCGTTGTGAGATTCTCACAACAATAATGAACAGAGAGAAATTAAATGAATATGAAAAGACCTTAATAGCAATAAAAAAAAAACAAAAACAAGAAATGTCAGGAAAACAAAAATACAAACACCAGTGGAGAATGACACATAAAGAGATATCACATTCGGGGCATATACTTTACTGGTATCAGTTTTTTTGTGTGTGTCATACAAATATAGCAATGATTTCAGAATGTTATTTTATCTTATTATTTACTCTTTGGATTCTAGGTTTTGACTGATTAAGATTCACTCACCTTAGCATAACAAGTGCTTGAAGTAAATGACATTGCAGACATGACAGGGAAGTTGGTAAAGAGTAATTCAGTTAATAATGATTTGGCCATTTGGGGCACTCATGGATTTTGCATAGTGGACTGAACTTTCATCCCAATATGTTCAAGTTATCATTATGCATGTAAAAAAAAAAAAAAAAAAAAGAGATGATGACACTACAGCAAAAAGTCACTTGCCCTGTCCTTACTTAAAAGCAAAATCAGTGGATATTTTACTCATGCACAATTTTCACCTGTGTTTTTGTAACTTTTTGTACAAAATACAAACATCAATACAAACTTCAGCAATAAATACATGGTTCATTTTGACACTCAGTGGGGGTTAAAAAATATTTATGTAAGTTATTTTATTACTTACACAATATCATGCTTCAGATTTTAGATTTATCATAAACAAAGAGTCAGAAGCATCCAAAGTTAATAATATATATATATATATAGGCCTGAAAAACATGGTGTGGTTACATAGAACCCTGATCTTATCTGTAGGAGACTCAGAATTAAAATCTAAATTGTTTAAATGACAGTGCAGTCTATTTTCGGTTTGCCATAAAGGTGATGGGAAAATGTGGTCACAAGTAGGCAATTCAGTCTAATTTAAACAACGTTTTTGATAGCACGGAGAACAAAAGAAGGTCAAACAAATTATTGCACATATTATGTGATGACTTAATCAATATGCTCACTGTGGCATAACATTATGATCTATTTTAAACTTTATTTGATTTAAAAAATATATCAGTGAGCAAGAGCTATTTATTGTTGGGACTTTTGGTTTAGTTCAAGATTTTATGTGGGTTTGTCTCTGTGTGATAGACTTCCAAGCTGTTCAGGTTGCACCTTGCTTCTGACATACACATCAACCTTAGTCTGATCCCTGCAACAATAAATATCAGTTTTAACCTGTGTGATGTGAACTTTCAACTAGTTTTTATGAAACGTTAACATGCACAAGTACAGCTTTGCATATACTGTTACCTGTCTTGGGGATATAATTTTAAGCAAGCTTTTCTCCTTCTTCATTAAAATTCAAAAATAATTACTCAGAAATTCAGAACTTTAGATTCAGAACTGTATACAATATTTATTGACAATGTAGTAAATTCCATTATTTTTATAGTAAAGAGAAAAATGGACTTTTTACAGGGCACATCATCAAGAAGGGAAGAGCTCTTAGTTTCAGGACAGAAGGAGTTGAGAAGATGAAGAGGAGTAGAAACAGTTTACCAGGAAATCCAGGGCAGCAGGAGGCTAAGGCTTCTTCTGTGAGTGTGTGCAAACATACACCATTTCCAAGATGTGTTGTGCAGGCTTTTACAATATCGCTGTTTTATGCTCCAGAGGACAAAGCTCTCTACAGTAAACCTTGTGTTTCCAAAACCTTCAAGCTAATGCACAACAAAGAACATAAGTGAATTTCAAACCATTTGTGACCTTGAAGTTGTGAATTTTGCACAATTTATTATGAAAGGATTGTATTCTAATAAATATCCTAACATTTTCTGCCCTATAGGCTATGAAATCTTTCTCAATATTATAAATGTGAAAATTTGATCATTTACTTTACATAGAATATAGAAGTATAAAAATATATGAAACCAAATAACAAAATAACAAAAAATCAGTATGAGTTACAAACACATATTCAAAATGTATATTTTTACTGGTGTGCTTTTAAACACATGTATCTGGAAAACATTCACTCCTAGCACACTCACCTTTAAATATACCACATCAAACCATGTATAGTAGTACTCTGAATATTACAAAGCTAAAACTATAGTTGAGGTGGGTTTAGTATGTAAAAGACACTTCAAAATATGTTACAATGGCTAGATTTTGTGTTTATTGGAACTAAGGTACCATGCTGTTTATGCTATCTGTGTATATATAATGTTCACAGAACGCAAAAAAAAACCCCCCCAAAAAACAAAACAAAAACAAATCAAAACATCAGAAACAAACTTACAAAGTTTCTCTCTAATAACAACAAATGAATTTATTAAATATACCTTAAGTGGTCAATGATGGTTTGTGATGTGGGCTATATTGTTGGTTTCCCAGGGCTGCATTAGAAAAACTAGCACAAAATAAAAATATATAACTTATCAGCGAGTTGCATTTTGAGTGGGACTGCAACAAATTTTACTCTGATCCAGAATTTAGATAATTTTCAAGACTTTGGTTGGTTATGGGCAGCAGAAGGTGGCGCTCACTCAGGGCACCATTCATGCAAGAATAGTTGAAATATCATAGTTTGTAAAGCATGAATTGTGGCCTGATAAAGAGTATCTGTTCAACCTCTGTCTGTCAGTCTTAGTAAATCATGTGATCAAGAACTTACTTTACTTTTGCTGATAGTTTTCAGCAAATCCATGGTGCAAAAGAATGAGCTACATTCATGAATACAATTTTACACTTTGGTAAAAACGATAAGTACTTTCATAAACAAGGTAGAAGTGAAGCTTAAGCAGACTATTTACATTGTTTCACATCAGCCTTTGTTTGTGCTATACATACCAGTAAAAAATGGAAATTATATTTTGTTCCAATTTTCTATATTTACAGCAATATTTTCCAAATCAAGACTAGTGATCTTTCCTGACATATACATAGTTAAATAGTTTCTTTCTTAATAAAGTCATTTATTCTGGTTGTATTGTTTATGACTGTCTTTCTACAAGTTCAGTGTCTTGCCTGTGATGGCCATTTCAGCACTATGATCCTCAGTTCTTCATATTTATTTACTTGTTCATCTATGTTGTTTATTTCACATTTTCAAGCATTCTGTTTATCTCCTTCTGTCTTTGATTTCAGAACCGTTTTCTTGACCAATAGTTATGTACTTCTAGAGAAAAAAAAATCTACGAAGGTTTTTCTGTGTTGTTTTAATAAGTGGAACATCAACAACAAAAAAGAAAAAAAAAAAGTTTTTAAAAAGTTTTTATGTCAATGTAAACACCAGCAAGGTAAGCTGTGGTAATTATGAGAAGTTTAGTGTCAAATGTCAGGCAGATGTTAGTAAAATGCATTGCAACTGTCAATGGTGTATGCATTTTAATTCTTTAAAAAGTTGCATTCTCACTTACATGCATTTTATAAATACATAGTATTCCATTTTTTTAAATTTTTTTTTATAAATTAGCATGTATTCTTTCAGGCATACATAAGAAATTCCAAAAATATGCATATGTATACTATTTCTGTGATATAAATTGAATAATGTGCAAATCAAATCAGAACTCTGTTAAACAAAAAAAAAAAGAAGGAAACAGAGAATGCAGCTTGTCATATCTGCCAAAGTCTAAAGAATACATTACTTTGGTAATTCAGATTTACTGTTCTAAATATTGACTTATTGTTCTCTGCTCAGCTGTTGAGAGTAATAAACTCTTGATGCAACCTCTTTCTGTCAGGTGAACTGAATAGTAAAGATGCAAAGGTAAACCATTTTTCACTAAAAGAGCATATATCATCTTATTTACAGTAAAACCAATACAATGTGAAAATCTTGAAAACATGAAAAATTAATAAATCAGACTTAGCATTTCCATTGGACAAGTTGTTTTTAAAACCCACTTTTTAGAAAAAAAGGAGTCTTTTGAACCTGACTGCTAAAATGTTAAGAACTTCCACAGATCCATGAAAATGTAACATCTGTGATAAGACTGCTTACAGATGTCTTATGGTAGCCACACCACAAAGTATTAAACCGCCTCCTTTGACTTTGCTTTCTGTTGAATGGTTGTGGGGCTGTTTATTAGCAGCACAGACAAAAGATATAGTGAACACTTTTTCCAACCAAGATCTTCTATGCAACAAGGATTTCTCCTTTGTCCCTGAAAAATAATCTCTCCTTAGAAAACTTTTACCACCAATTTATGAAGCAATTGAAATAGTGAATTTAAGGGATAGGATGACCTACAATCAATAGCTTGAGCAGAATCAACATGCAAACTAAAGAAGTGTGTGGGTATTTGTGAGCATAAAAACTCAGATAAGAAAATGCTTTCATTCACCAATAGTTAGCTGAAACAACATTGTTTTTCTGTCTGTTTGACCCAAATGAAGGAAATATATTTTAATTGCAGATACATTGGGATATTTTAACTGGACTCTCAACAACTACATGTGTAGCATTAGCTTAAGGTGACTTTTTAGGGCTAAACATGTTTTAAGAAAAATAACTTTTCTGATATATTTTGAATGATGTGACAGACAGTGTCTTCAGGATAACATTTTGAGAGCTACATTAAATACTGACTGTGTAGAAAAATTTACTTTCACAGATACTGAATGACTCCCTTATGTAACGTATTCTGGTGACACAGATTTTGGGAAAAAAGGGAGAGCTGACACCTGTGGGCATCAGAGTAAGGCTATCTTTACACAGAAAGCAGCATGCGTTGTGTTCACCTCTGCATTCTGGCTTGGAGAGAAGGGAACCCACCAGGAAACTGCAGACAGCCTCTGCAGTTGTGGTTGTAATGAGTAGTGTTTTTTTTCTTAGGTGTAATTTAGCATACGGCTATGTGTTAAAGAGAAACCTATGCACAGACATTCACTGATCATGAGTAGAAGAAAGTTAGCTGGACACTGTAAAAACGCAAAATCTTACCAAGTATTTTTGGTCTAGTTTCTAATGCAAATATATAGAATACACTTGAAATAAGAAATAGCTAACTTATAAGTCACTTATCAGCACAATATAGGAGCTTGTTTTAAGTCAATAATTCCTTAATATTGATGAAAACGTACTAAATATAAGTGAAATAATCTGCCAGTGGAACAAAACATTTTAATTTATAATATAGGAAAAATGTCTTGTTCCACGGGCTGATTATTTCACTTATGACTAATACTTTTTCATCAATATTAAGGAATTACTGACTTAAAACAAGCTCTTAAATCATGCTAAGTTACTTGTAAATTAGCTTTGTCTTATTTCAAGTGTATTCAAGACATTTGCACTAGAAACTAGACCAAAAATACTTGGTAAGATTTTATGTTTTTACAGTGCAATAGTATGGTTGAGCTGCGAGAGTTTACTTGACACTGGGTGGAGAGCACTAAAATAACTTCATGTTTCCTGAAATCATTATGATCAGCTGCAGTGATCCTTCCACAAACATATAGTTTGCATGCATGAGTCCTTCTGATTGGGCATGTTGAGATAATCTCAAATAGCATGATGCCCAAGTTAAAATGTTTTAACTTGGACATATGGCACATGGTGGCATAATCTGCAGTGTGTTGTGCTCTGCACATACCTCAGTGTTGCACAACATATTTATAAGAATGGATTTTGAAGCAGTGCACTCCACCTGCCACTTTCTATGTCGAAGCAGCCTAACAATGATGATCAAAATGGAGCAGAACTCATAATGTTTCACCTGAAAGCTTGACGAATTTTAACTTTTCATATTACAATTTTTTTCACACGTTTCCTTTTACCACTGTGGTGAATTACAGGTACACTGGGTGTACCACAGAGCCCTTTTAAATACATCCATAGAGTGCTGGTTTGTTTAGTATTAAAAGTACTGCTCTCAGAAAACATTTTTGACTATGTCCTTCACAATGAACAAATCAATTTTTAAATCTTAACTTTATGAACTTAAATTGGAACTGAAGACTTTGCCATCACAACTCTCTTTTTGGATGGCCATTGTGCTATGCATTGATGCCTAAGTTTGACATTACAGTTGTAACATTACTCTTTGGGTACATTCTGCTGCGTTCCCAATATGTGTTTTTACATAATTCTCAATTTCAAACTTAATGGATATAAAGAAAATATAGGACCAAAAAACAGTTGAAAAAGAACCATTGTAAAATGCTGATACATGAACTTTACGTTTTCACCTAAAGATGTTCAGATATTCATAACTACCCATATCCAAGAGTAGCATTTTTTATGTTGATACAATTTAGAAGTCAAGTTATTCTGCTTTGAACAAGGTCCTTAACTTGACAATTTATGTCTCAGATTTAATGTTATTTAGATCTTAAGACCCCATCATTTTACATCTTAGAGCTTCAGTTATGCACAAAGTATCTAAGATCAGAGTATAAGTATATTTTGCAAGCTAATTTGTTCCTAATTAATTTTTTGACAACCAAAACAAAGTAATGATAACTAAGTTTGCCACAAGACAAGCCCTAAAAGCACCAGGTGCCTGGAGTATGGTTAAGCCTCTTTGGTTTATAAAAGATCTAAAATAAAAGAATGCCTGTAACCATACACTCCAAAGCACAGCATCATAATTTATTGTGGTAAACTTGTTTTAAATTTAAACAACCCTCTTTCTGATGTAGAAACATTTTTTAAAATGTGGTTTTAAATCTGTGATAATCAGAAAAAATGTTTTCAGAAGCAAATAAAGTCAGTAATCCTATTAGAACCCCAACTAAAAATTGTCTTCAGAGTACTTTGCTATTAAAATAGGACAATTGCTCAAGGAAATTTAAAATTCTGTGCTTTTTTTCTTGCATTTTGCCTGTTGAAATGAACCATGAGGCCCTTTTTAATTTCAGTAAATGTGAAAAAACAAAGTTATCAGGACACTGA
The DNA here is from genome assembly GCA_014839685.1 of Anableps anableps. Classification (NCBI taxonomy): domain Eukaryota; kingdom Metazoa; phylum Chordata; class Actinopteri; order Cyprinodontiformes; family Anablepidae; genus Anableps; species Anableps anableps. The sequence goes on along the minus strand of CM026078.1, from coordinate 24,150,700 downwards.
ATAAAAGTGCCTTTTAGCTGTTGACTGTGATGCTTACTTTATGTCTAGAAAAAACTCAAAGTTGAATTTGTAACTTGTCACATTATATTATCTTATAATAAATGTTATACAGATGATATTTACATAATCAGCTGCTTCAAGATTAATAGTTATCCAAAATGACATCTGTACTGCGTATATATGTGATTAAAGTCAAAAATCCTTTATAACACTTTAGATAAAGTCAGTTTGTTGAATTACAAAACTTTGATATCTTCTCTTATTTTGTCCTTCTTGTTCCCTAATTTTTCCAGATTTCCATATAGTGGACCAAACAAAAGTGATCATTAAGTGGTAGTATCATACTTTTGCTTAGTTACATCCTATTTTTTATTTTATTAAATCGACAAGCATTATAGGGATATTTGTATTGATTGTATTATCATTTATAATTTTACAGAAGAGAATGACAAACTGACAAAAATGTCTGGAAAATACAGTTTTGTAGTGCCACCCAGTTATTACATTAGAAAAGGTTTTTATCAATCATGGTGTTATAAATGTTAACTTTATATCACACAATGAACTATTAATCTTTACTAGTTTTCTTTTTTTTTTTTTTTTTTTTTTTTTTTTTTTTTTTTTTTTTTTTTTACAGTTTTTAGCAAGTTCATGCAATTAGTTAGGTCAGTGACAGCCTATAGTCTTTGACATGATTACTGTGAGATAACCCTCTTGGGTTAGTTTCATCACTTTTAAGCTGCCTCAGGGAAAGTAAATTTATTTTTGAAATAGTTTTATATACGTTTATATCTAATTCTCTCTGTTTTGTTAATGCAGTGTGTACTTTAAATCTGAATTAACTTAATACTTAAACAAAAAAGCAGACAAAACTAGAAATCTCAAAATACACAATAAAAAAGAAAGCATCTAATGGTTTAAACAAATATTCAGGAACAGGCACCTTATAAGTATGTAATCTCTTTTCCATAAGGTTTTTGTGTGTTAGCCAGCAAAGATTGTGTTTCAACAAATCATGTATCCAGTCCTAAATACAACCATTCCATCTAGTTTTACAAGAGAACATAAATATGAAGTCACTCAAATACAAATTGTAAATTCTTATTTAAGTTTGCTGCTTTTGCTTTCACTCATGTTTTGTCTGTCTTTAATTTACATAATAGAGCCAGTAAACAATGTTAAAGAAGGAAAAAACAGTTGGGAAGATCATTCGTGACCATTTGTCGATAGAGTTTACATCAGTCAAGTCTGGGATGGTTATTTTTAACTGAGAGGCTCGCCTCCGTAATCGGCTTTTTTTTTGAGTCATGTGACGTTCCAGTGCATTTCGCCCAAAGTTGTGCCTTGCCAGCCCTGATTTGCGATATTGCAGATTTGAACTGTCATATGTTAACATGGTATTTCGTGGGTCATTGAGACCCAGAGCAAGCTCTGTAACACCCATGTCATTCTTGATATCCAGAGTGCCCAAGAGGATGTTTTCATGTGCATCCATCTGTCCAAGGAGAAGAGTTGCAAACATATCACTGAACAGTGAAACATTTTCCGTTGTATAAATGAAAATGTAAATTTCAATGCATTTAACCTTATTGTTTTGGTATTATCTACCCAATAAGTTAATAAACTGCATAAGGTTCAGATATACAGGATCTTACATGTGCATAGTTCTTGTAGTAAAGGAGGGCATGGTAATTAATGCTATATATGTATAAAAACAGATTTTGCATTACCTTGTTTTTTTGATCACCAAGCCCAATTGCTGCATCGTCCATAAAGATTGGCTCCCACATTGAATCATGGCCAGCAAGGTCTCTTTGTTTCATTCTTGCATACAGAGTATCATCTCTGCCAACCACATTTCCAACCAGCCACTGCAGAAAAGTAGCAAAGAAAACCTAAATTAAACATGATAAAATCTAAATTCTGAATGATAGTGAAGAATTTGTGGAATAAAAAAGTATTCATCCTTGTGAAACTGTCCCCTCAATTTTAGAAACTGTTGTAGAAGCACTGCGTTTTTACTGGTGCACTTATTTCATATAAGCTTTATGTATGGTTTTCAATACTACATTTCCTAAACTAAAAATAAGTACACCGCACAGTATCACCTGCCATTCTTCCTTAAGAGATAATATTGGTCTAAAACCATCTCAAGTCACTTTACAAACAGGTCCAAATCAAATGCAGCGATAGAAGCAAATTCAGTTCCAATTCTATTTAAAATCAATCAATATGTTTGTAACATATTTGAAAATATGTATATTAACTATGAACCATAATAATGTCAAAAAAATTAAATACAACTAATCAATATATACTGAACAAAAGAACTTTTCCAACTTTTTGTAAAATTAAGCAACTACCATCATGCTAAGACTTTCCTGCAAACAACTTCCTCTTAAAGCAGACCACTGGATGTTAAAAGAACTCTTAAATAATGTTAAAAAAATCATCACAACACCTACAACAGGCTCTTGTTACAAATATGAAAGAACAAGCCTCTATAATCAGAAAGAGACTATACAAGTTTAACATTGATAGGTGTCTTGCAAGAAGGGAACCTCTAAATCACAATGACTAGACTTGAAGTTTGGCACAGAGAATGTACACCAGTGGTGTCCAAAGTCAGTACTCAAGGCCCAGCATTCTGTATGTTTTAGTTCTCTCCTTGGTAGTAGTAACTATCTGCTCAGCATGTCAGTGTTCTGTGAAGGCCTGCTAACAACCCATCATTTTTTCCAGTTGTGTTGAACCAGGGAGAGAACTAAAACATGCAGGATCCTGGCCTTTGAGGACCAACTTAAGACACCACTGATGTAAACAAAGACCAGGGAGTGTGGAACATTGTTCTTCGGACACATGAGTATAACCTTAAATTGTTTGGACACCAGAACAGAAGATGTGTTTAATATAAACCATGACAGGAAAAACACCTCACATCACCTGTGAAACATGGAGAAGAAAGTGTCAGGGTTTGTCAGGTTTCTACCATGAATATTACCATGTGCACAGAGAGTGTATGAGAAAATTATGGAGACATCTTTATATAAAAAATAAAGCTGAAATTGATCAGGACACTGCAACTTGCCAAATACACAAAACATACCAGTAAATCTTAGTAAGATTTTACCTTATTTGGATCCATCCTCATCTTTTCATTGTTTGCTGTTGCTGTCTTTTCAGCAGCCTTTTTCTGACGCTGAGGACCCTGGCCAAAGAAGATGTAGTTCACCAGTGCATACTCCAGCAGAGCCAGGAAGACAAACACAAAGCATCCCATGAGGTACATGTCTATGGCTTTGACATAAGGAATTTTGGGAAGGGTTTCTCTCAGGTGGGTGTTAATGGTTGTCATGGTGAGCACCGTGGTAATACCTGGTGAAGAAGAATCATTTCACAACATAAAGGACAGAAGCTAGAACTAAAACACTAGCTTGACTTTCAAAATTACATACATAAAAGTACCTCTGAGAACAACAACAAAAATATATCTTACTTTGTAGGATTACACTAACTCACTTTGCTATTCTGACTAAATGTGTCCTGTTGACACCAAAGAGGATAACAATTTCTGATTCATTAAAGCTGCCAACATCAGTGACACCAAAGTCATTTTAATACAGATAAACAAGATATAGCACTCAAACCTGAAGGGGTGCAGTGATTTAAAATTTATATGTCAACTTTAATTTGTTTACTAGTGAAAAGCTTCTAGTGTCTGGTAAGCCAACTTTTACATGTAGTAGTCTCTTTGAATATTCTCATTTTTGGTGTTCTGATTTGCAATGGTGCTAGTGTTCAGTAAACAGGGTTTGAAATGAGAATTACAGTGCCATCTACACATTACCATCACCTCTGGCAATTGTGTGTGCAAAAAGCCTAAAAATTAATCTTGTTTTATTGCAGTTGCATAAACTGACAAAGATTTTTTTTTTTTTTTTTTTTTTTTTCATATCCAGCCTTTGTCTCCTTTTTCAATGGGATAGAATTCCACCTAAGGACATAATATAATTTTAATCAAAATCATCAGTGTCTCAATTATTCAAACTTTGTAATTAATATAAAATACATGGTAGCTGGAAAGTTATCCTAATTTATAACTTAATTTTTTCATTTTGTGTCGTAATTTTTGATTTGTAATAAATCACTTCCTGTTTCCTTGGAGTAAAACTATTATGGGATACAGGAGCAAGTTTCACTTGGCCACTCTTAGCAATGGAAAAATACAAGAAAAATTGCCATTGAAATAAGACAGCAAGGTGTTGATCTTTCTAAGTCAGGAAATGGATGCAGAAAAAAGTAGCTAGTTGACTAAACTGTCTCATGTCTATTCTAAGAGCAATCAGTACAAAGTTTAGCACAATTGGAACTTTGACAGACAAGCCTGGAGGAGTTTCCACATTTATTTTGCAACTACATACAGTAAGCAGAGTGGTAAATCACTGACAAAAATCTTTAACGTTTACTGTAACATTTATTTTACTGTTTTTGCACACATCTTTTCCAGGGCTGCTAATTATTGTGGAGTGTGCTTTGTAAATGACATTAGAAGCCTAATCCTGAAGCTTAGGTTTCTTTTCCAGCACAAACTAAAAAGTAGGGTTAGAGCTCCTAAAACACCATGAAAATCCTCCCACAGACAACAGTTTTAAAAAATAGAAGAAAATAAAGCTAATTTCTACTTACAGTCACAGAAAACTGTTTTTTTTTTTTTTTTTTTTCCTACCATACATCTGTCACAACGTTAACCTGTGTTTAAAAGGGATTGAAGCAATGTCTCACACTTCTTTTGTAAAGGCTCAACAACACTAACAAAGGATTTCTGGACACAGCAACTATGTGATTCAGCTTTTACACGTCCACTTGAATGCCCTTAAATCAGGTCACAGTTAAGTGGTTCCTAAATCCAGTGTGGAAAAGAGCATAACGGAATTTTTCCCAACACTTTGACCTGCCTCCATTACAGAGCATTACCTTTTGTTTTTTTTTTTTTTTGTTTTTTTTTTTTTATCCCACGCATGCCTTCCCACAGGATCACTAAATGCAGCACAGTAGTCAATCAGTGAAATTGCCCTGCAGACTACACTGGGGGATTGAGGATGAAGCTAGCTTGATGGAGTTTTGTGATAAAAAAGGAAGCTTCTGATAAATGCAAAGCCTGAAACAGGTTGCACACTGGTTGTACAAACCAGGGGATGACTTATAAATATAAGAATGCTCAAAGTTGTTGAATTTACTACAGTTGCAACTATTGGACCCCCTAAAAGTACATCTGAGATGATGGATATGTCAGGAAATTGTTTACCTTCATAATTTTGTGCTTGATAACACGCAGCAATTAGAAAGCTTATGACAAACTAATGTTCAAATTAATCTATAAAACATTCACTGTATGTGCTCACCTAAAGCCACCCTGGCTGCGGAGGCATCGTAGTTGATCCAGAAAGAGACCCATGAGAGAATGGTGATAAGGATAGAAGGCATGTATGTCTGCAAGATGAAATATCCAATATTCCTCTTTAGCTTGAAACTCAGGGAAAGGCGTGGATAAGAGCCTGGTCAGGTGAGAAAGGAGGGAAAGGGTAAAAAAAAAAAAAAATGAATAATGCAATGTGTACAATTTCCATGATACTATCCTCATATATGCTTGTCTGGCTATAAATAAATGCTTTAGCTTGCAACTTTTCTTTTAATACTAATGGCAGGAACAAGCAGCTTCTCATTTCTTAAACAAACCATGTGATATAGTTGTTTAACATGGGATCACATGGGATGACAATGCCAGAATTTGCTATGATCAAATTCAGAAAAAGCAACTCAGGGAGCAACCATCATTTTCTCACATGGATTGGCCACCAATGACACCAGACTGTTATCCCATCAAGTGACTTTGGATATACTGCAAAAGCTATGAAACAATATTCTGACTCTTCTCTCTTTTGGGAAATGGCTTTATTTTGGTTTGACTTGTATTAGTAATTAACCTTTATTTCACCAGCAAAACCCCATTGAGATTAAAAATCTGTTTTACAAGAGAGTCCTGGTCATTACACAGACAAACCTGAATCTATTCTAATTCCAATCCATGTAATTTATACGCCAATATAAGATAAAGTAAACTGTAACATTAGGTTTACAGAAATGTTGTGAACATTTTATTTATTTTTTTTTTTTGGCACAAGTCACAGTGGCACAATACCCCCTGTAGGTATGTGCCAATTTCAGACAGTCACTAATAACCTGAGGCTTGGAGATGAACTCTAACCTATTTCATATGGGACAAGTTTAGGTAGACAGTGTCTTGAGGGTTCAGGGAACATACGCCTCTTTCATTAGGTCAACGGTGACATTGCTTATCCTTGGAGTGAAACATGACACTCATTCAACGTGTTGGGTATATGCCAGGCTAAATGTGCTGATGTTTGCATTTCTTTGACTTGAAGGTTGATCCCACCCATGCAGCAGTGGGAATCTAGTTTAAAAGGGGGTTCTAATCTGCCATGTCTCTGAAAAGGGTAAAAAAAAGAAAAGAAAAGAAAACAAAACCCCAGATATTCTACAGAGACACACATGGGTAAACATTTTTGTTTTTTGATGTTATACAAACACACAGGCATTGTGCATTCTGTACTAACTGTTAGGGTATTAACAGGCTTTCAGAATTTGAAACTTCTACAAACAAAACAAGCTCTCAGAGTCAGTCTCTCCATTGTTTTAGTATTAATATACAGTTATACAGTACAGTATCTACACCTGACACTATATTCAAAAGAACCATTGTCCTCAGCAACTGCTAAACTGCTCTGCAAATTCATAAATATGGAAATGCAGAAAATATGAATATTTCATTGAATCTGAGTTTTTATGCTGTTTTCCATCAATGCTTGATAACTGATTGTGTGTGGGGTTTTTTAAATCTCCCAGTATAGTGCTGCTGTCAGAGGTTTGTTACATTTGCATGACAATGTTCATTCCAGAAATTCCAGAAACTGCTGCAAGCTTCTTTCCATACCAAAAGTTGTGGCTAATAAAATAAACAGTTACTTTTATATTGGTGTATAATGTGAAGTACATGCATGCAAATTACCTGTGGAGAAGACAACATTCTTGGAGATAAGTTTATGATCCACAATAGAGAACTGTGGCAGTTCAATCTTGTCCACCCCTGTTACAGCATTATCTCCTCCTCGCCAGTAGAATTCAATGTCATCAGTGGTGTAACCATCTGAGAGTGGGTACAGAGGACAAACATCCCTGCTAATTAATCTGTATGTTACTTGCGCAGGTCTTTAAATGACTCACTTTGCACTATTATGTCAGCAACTATTACCATGTTCGTTTACGTTAAGAGGACAGAATTTGGAAATGGGGCCACTGAACATAAAGATGTCGCTGCTGAGGAAAAAAGATACAAAGTTAGCTGTTTCAATGACTCAGAATGAAGTCAGATGAGAGAGGAGGGAGTGCAAGAAAGAAAGTCATACTTTCAGCAAATAACAGGAAGGCTTAATGTATTGTTGCTCTGTTTTAACCTCTTGAGTGTTCAACCTCTTTCTGTTAGTTAAAGAAAGGGTCTGCATTCTTCAGAATATACACATGGAGAATCTTGTTTTGTAATGCTCGCCACAGTAAACTTGCTAGTCAACAGCAGAAGAAGCTAAATATAATTTAAAATGTATAGCTTGTAATAATTTTGGATTTGATTTAAAATGTTAGTAAAAGGTTTTGCAGCAACTGCTCTTACTCATGTTTTATAAAGCTTATAATATAGTTCTTGAAAAGAAATCAGAATCCACAAATATCAGTATTGAAAGGTCAAACTTTTACAAAACCTAGCAATTGGTCTTAAAATTCTGAAGGATGTGTGGTGATTAATAAATATAATTAATAAATATAATTAAGTTTTTGTTACATAAAATCTTTATTAAAGGAGTAATTTGCAATTTTTGAGGATAGATTATGGGATTTTTTTTAGCACTCAGTATCTACCTGTAGAAGATATGCAGCACATGCTTTGAGTTATCTCAGTATGAAAAAAAAAAAACAGAAGTTCTGATTGTACAGTTAAACCGATTGCTACTCTGAATAGGGCCAATTTCAAATGGGATTTATGCCACCTTAATTCAAATCCAGTTTCAAATGTATAATCAGTTTTTACAAACTGTATTTTGTAAATGTGTTGTTATGATTATTTACAGTGAAGACTGTTTTGCTCTAAACTGACATGAAGTGATTACATGAATTGCTGTAAAACAGATTAAAGTTGTTTTTTGGATGACAGACACGTTTGTTAGAAATGGGTAAATTCTGATGGTCATTTGCTCAAATTGCAAGTAAAAACTTCTGTTTCTTCAAACTCAGAGGGCTCAGAGAGCTGTCTACTTGTGAGAGATTGCTGAAATTAACTTTATAAAACACCACTTCAAAGACCGGAACTATGCCTTCATATAAGTATATTCTAAATTTCCTAGGACAGCTAAATGAGATTTTAGTCTGTAATGTAATATTCACATACACCAAATGAAAAGACACATACACATTTTTTTTCTCACTGTCTGGAATTAAATCAGACCAAATTCTTCATGTTTTAGGTCAGTTACAATTACCAAAATTATTTCTATTAGCTAAATGCCAAAATGACTTTTTTGTAACTTTGAATTCAGAAGTTTACATACATTTGGTCAGTATCAGGGATAATAATTTTTCAAACTTTATGATTTGGGTTTAGATGTTGCTTCAATATTTCTATATAATGTTCTTTCCTCATGATGCCAACTATTTTATGAAATTGACCAGTTCCCTCTGCCGTAAAACAGTCCCACAACATGATCTTGCCACCCCCATACTTCACAGTTAGGATGGTACAAGCATTTCTGTTTTTCCTCCAAATGTAACACTGGTTGTTATAGCCAAAAAGTTCCACTTTAGTTTCATCAGACCACAGGACATGTCTCCAGACATAAAGGTCTTTGTCCCTGTGTACATCTGCAAACTGCAATCTGTTTTTTTTTTTTTTTTTTTTTTAAGTTTTTTGAAGTAAAGGCATCTTCCTCACTGAAAGGCCTTTTGGCCCATGTCAGTACAGGACATGTTTCACTGTGGATAATAACTTTGTCTTGTCAGCTTCAGTCAGCATCTTCACAAGGTCTTTGGCTTTTGTTCTGGGGTCAATATGCACATTTTGGACCAAAACACATTCATCTCTATGACACAGAACCAGTCTCTTTTCTGAGCAATATGATGGTTAAACATTCCCATTATATCTATACTTGCATTTGAACAGATGAATGAAGCACCTTGCAGCCATATTGGCTGATTTCTTTTGACTTTCCAATTGTATCAAACAAAAAACAGTGTGTTCCAGGTGTGGCCTTAAAATACATCAACAGGTGAACTTCCAATTCACTCAAATGTGTCAGTTAACCTATCAGAGGTTTTCAAAGCCATGACATCATCATCTTGGCTTTCCCTCATTGTTTAAAGAGAGAGTAATCATTCTATATTTAACCTTCTAAAGAAATCTTCTAAAATATTTTCTTGCTAAGTTTTCAGGCAGTTAGCAAATAGAAATAATTTTGGTAATTCTAACTAACCTAAAACAAGAGCACCTTGGTCTGATTTAAGTTCAGATAGTGAGAAAAAAATGTGTATGTGTTTTTATATTTGGTATATTTAAACTTTTGGTTTTAACTGTATATACTTGAAATAGTATAAGTGAATATGAAAATTAATATGAATATGAAGTGGACACGACAGGGCTGTAGGTAAATTTGACTGTGAAAAAATTCCTGGGCAGTGTAAGGATAAAAAAAACTAGATAACAGTTGGAAAAGTAACCTAAAATTAATTAATCTGAATCAAAGATAAAACATAACATATTATCATTTTTGTCAAGTTAGTGGTTAGATAAATCACAGGGGAAGGAGGAGGATGGTAAGTAGCTAATAACTGCTAATAATTGAGAATATTTTATCTAAAATATTAATATGAAAAGCAAAATTAAGAAATTTATTTTTTCCGCTTGTATTTTTTCTTAAATAAAAAAAAATTGAATAAATCATTGCTTTTCTAACTCTGGTCACAAGGTGAGCAGAGTAAGACAAAGTCAAAATAAGAATACAAAGGACACCAGATTTAATTTACATTTTAGCAGAACAGATGCAGCATATTTATAACTGATGATAGGGCTATATTTTTTAAAATTCTGTATGTACTGCCTTTCCACCCAAGCAATACAATAATTTGAGCCTTAAATACAAAACGTGTCAGTCGTCAAATTCCATTCCTGCTAAAGAATCCAACAGAACAGCAAAAGCAAATAACACTTTTCACCAGAGAACAAAAACATTTCAACTCCTGCCAGGCTTCCAGTGTCTTCAAGAAGCAACAATGGATACCGTTATGTTATGAAGAACCTGATTTTAGCTGTTTTGAAATCTGTTTACAATTACCACTGCAAGATGCCAATATCCATTTGGTTAGCCCACTAGGGACCATACACAAGCTTCTTTTCAATATTAATTCTTTCATGAAAACGCCACATTATCAGGATTTCCAATGGCTGTTACACTTATTTGTTACAGTATGAAAACCTCAGATGTAGTAAATCACAAATTTACCTTGGTTTTACCATTTCAGTGGTAGTCCATAATTCAGCATGGTAAAACAAAAAGTTAAACCCTTTTTAAATTGTGGGCCTTTAAGTATTTTAGTAAAGTGGTAGGATTTTATGGGTGGACTGTAACTTCCTCAAATTTTGGTTTATTCTGTTTGATAAATGACATAGTATCTGTGCTGTGTGCTTTTGTACACTTGAAGTTAGATTAGAATAATCCTAGGACTGTGTAAACACTGGATCCCTAAAATTGACAAAGGTTGAGCTTGCTTTCTGCCAAGACTATCTCTGTAACTACACCAGTGTGGCAACTGCCAGACGACAAAGACAAGCAAAAATCTTTGTAAATGTGCAGGGCTGTATTTTGTAAGCTTTAAGTGATTTTTATTTATTTTTTTTTTTTTAGAGTGAACCAACATTAAAGAAAGGAAATAGGAGTGGCATCAGAATTAGGGGGGGGGGGAAACGTCAGGAAATCATTGCCTCCCCCACTTTATGGCCCTGCCTGGGTGCAGTCTGGTCTCAGTAGACACTCAAGTTGCATCAGACTGTGACTGACTTCTTTCTCTCCCTCTTTCCTTTGCACTCTCTCTGTCAAACAGACAAAGGCACAAACAAAACCTCTGACATACAGTTCTACACAGTGTTTGTCATTATTTTGCGTGTCCCAAAGTTAGCTGCAGTTTGCAACATCACTGTGCTCAGATGGCAGGTCACTATGTGGAGAAAATAATCTCTCCAGACATCCAGGAAACTGTTTTTTCAATGAATGGAGGACTTCAGCATCAACAGGAGTGCACTATTGATCGTCTGAAGGCAAAGCTGAAGTCTGTGCAGTATTGAAACGAAATACAATGTTGACATTCTGGATGGCAAGGAAATATTCATTTAAAAGTGGTACACAGAGTTGGCCTGTTGCTGTGTTTTATGACATACTAGACTTTGCAGGAATAGCTAAGTGCGTTATTCTGTTCCACACAAGTTTCTGCAGCAGCTGGAACAGGAGCTTCACGCAGAGTTTATGGAGGGGAGACAGCCATCATAGCAGGTAAAAAAAGGTGGAAGTCTTAGATATCAGAAATCTAGTGCAGAAGATTCAAAAAGAAGGCAGTGCCAGGTGCGAAGAAGCTGCACTAAAAATGAAATTTTATTTGATTTAATATCTTTTCACGCATTTATTTTTAATTGTAATTTTTTTTGGACTTTCTTAAATTCATAGAACAATGTAAAAGAAATTTGTTAAATGTTTGAAAATCCACAAAACTGTAATGGATATAGCTGTTCTGTATACAGTAATTTTGCATTACAAAACTTGCACTTTTAATTTTCCATTTTGGTAACAACAGGAACTACAAAACAAATCATATGTTATTTTTTCTTGTTTTATAACAGCCACACAAAAATAAATTTGGGTGATCAAATTTACCAAAGTTACCACCAGTATTTAATGGGATGTTCATGATACAGGGATTTATGAAATTAAAGTGAGCACTCTGGATTTTCATTAAAGTGAAGAGACTGTGGGTGGTGTGGGAGGACAGTATGAAGTGAACCGTCATGAATAAAAGCAAGTTTGATGAAAACAATTAAGAGTACCTCCCACATTCGTTCATTGGTCACTGAATAAAATGTAAAAAGCTACAAAAATTTTCTTTTCATTTTTTTTCTAACAATAGTCCTGGTCAGCCCTCAACCCACCGGTCCTTTCACCATTTTTTTATTTTTTTATTTTAAATGACTCCTCTCATTTGCTTTTCTTTTCTTTTATTGGTCTCTCAAAACTCCTCTGATGTGTCCATTTTACTTGTGCATTACTCCACCTCCTCATTGGCTTTTCTTCTCTAAGTTCTTAAATGATAATGTGTGATCTATTTATTTTGCTACACAGGACAAAGGCAAACTCAGATTCAGTGAATGTTTTCAGCACCCTGATTTGTTTCCTCTAATGGATTAGATGTTTAAAAAATCTCTCAAAAGTATGTGAAAACACTTTAGTCAAATAAGGTTGGTTTTGAATTTTATTTCTGATTTTAATCAGTTTCATCTAAATGCTGTTTTGTTATTCATTTTTTATGTTCAGCACTTTGTTCAGTCCCTGCTGTTTTAAAGTGTTTCAAACATAAAGTTGGCTTGGCTTGAATACTGTCATGATCATCATCATTATCATCATAAACTGAAAAATGTAAAGGGTTACAGTGGAGTGGCAAATATGTAGTCTCAGTGAAATCTCTGGTAACTACCTTTTAAATCAAGTAGACAAATACTGATTTTGTTTAGGATATGCAATTTGTAACTGGAATTGAATAAAAATGATTTATTTACCTTATTAGAGACAAATAAGTTTATGTCAGAAAAAAAGGTGATAATAATAATAATAATAATAATAATAATAATAATAATAATAATAATAATAATAATAATAATAATAATAATAATAATAAAAGCTTTCACAGGGTAGCCAAACCCTCCAGCTTTTCAACCAGGGTAAAAGTCCAGGAAGCTCTTTACAGTATTACCATCACTGTATGGCTTAATGGATATGTTAAAATGTCAGTTGTTTATGAAGAAATTATATATAGTGCCATATGTTGCCTAAAAGAATTGGCTCAGTGCATCCGAATGGTTTGCAGAACAACAACACCAATACTATAAATCATACCTTGTGAATAGTTTCATAAACTCTTTGTATTTTTGCGTTAACCATTATTCAGTTAAAATCAAGTCAGTATTTGTCACTTTGGCAAGGTTGGCGATTGCAATGTGTCACACAAATTAACATGCACAGTCATAATAAGCTAATTTAGTCACCTAATTTAATCATTATTAAGTAATACATAGAAAGAGCTGGATAGCATTTTAGAAAGTGCTTTGACATAACAAGATGGCATTCTAGGTTTAAAATGTTTTTATGATAGAGAGGATATTTAGGTGTAAAATCATGTATTGTATAGGTGCACATGTTTTTTGAGTGTACTTTAAGTATATACCTAATTTTTAATTAATAAGTAACTACCTGATCATTTATAACTTAAGTTTCTAGAACAGACAGGGTAGATTTTTTTTCATTGTCATAGTTGTACTTATTTGTCTATATAAATTATACACAAAGATTTCTTTTTTAAAATTCAATAATGTTATTCCACTATTTCCTTATAGACAATTTAAACAACTCATTAATGGAGACCAAACAAAAGGATCTAAAAATTGAAAGAAGTCAGATAGATACATTAAGTTGGTCTGTTATTGCATGGTTAAAAAAATTGCACAGAATATTTTAGAGAGGACTGAAAATAAATTGTTCATGATAACATCAAAAGAAATGACAATACAATACTGAAACTATTTAACTGGGACTCTACCATATCTTGCAGGCCAAATCTGACTCTAGGCCTTTTTTTTTTATCAAGCTTATGAAATAATGTTACAGCTAATTTGTTTCAATGGCAAAAGAAGGATTTTTGAGGAAGATAAAACGCAAGCCTTTGGGTAAAAAAAAATATTAGATAAAGCTGTTGCTATTACTTTTGTTTCCAAAAACAAACAAAAATCAAAAATAAATAAAATGCATAAACTTTTCTTAAAACTGAAAAAGAAGGTACATGTAATATGTAATACATGTCACTGTAACCATAAAGTCTATTCATTCCCCATGTAAAAGAAAAATGACACAAATATTTTTATCACATTTTTCTTTAGCTACAAATGTGCTGCAGTCAGTTGTACTGGTGCCTTGGGACAAGGAGGTCTTGTGTACAAATCCCAGTCTGGACTCTTTCTGCATGCATTTTTAGATTTTCTCCACATGCAAGCATGTGTTCTCTCTGGGTACTCTGACTTCCTCCCACAGTCTAGGACCATGACTGTTAGGTTAATTAGACTGTTAATTTAATTAGTTACTCTAACTTGCCCTTAGCTTTGAGTATGTCTGTGCATGGTTGTTTGTACTGTGTGCCTATGTGTCTCGGACAATGCTTAAAAACAAAAAGCATTTCAAAACATTCCTGCTGACAACAACCTTCTCCTCATCCTCTGGTATGAACTAGGCTGACCTAATTCACTCTTAAATGTTCCTCAGATGAATTTTATAAAGTTCAAAGTCACTAATGTGATTCTGAGTGTTGTAATTAAATATTATTTTGCAGCATACTGCAAAATATAATACTGATAATCACAATGTGACTGAACACAGAGGAATCATTTAAAGGTAGAAAAAAAATAAATAAGCCATATAACCTGAGTGTGAAAACCATTAACATCCTGAAGGATGCCTGCAGTTTCTAGAAAAAGTGTGAGCTCAACTACCAGATGTGAAATAGAAAGGAAAAATGCATATGTCTTTATGATGTGGATTGCTGGAGCAGATAATATGGCTACTATTTGGAAGAGATGCTGTTATGAAATATTAGTTTCATTGTGAGTTCACAGCAACTAAAAGAGATATCACCAGCAATGTTCTTTTACCTCCTCTCTCCATGACCTGTGTTTGTCTATTGTCACATGCATGGGAGAGCAAGCACTGAGTCCTGAAGGGTTGTTGTTGTGCCCTCTGTTTTTTCAGCCACTGAAAAGCCATTTTAATCTGCAAATCAGTAGGAAATATATTTCTGTGTAATATCAAGAGTTTAACACCCAAACGACCCAGATCTTGGTGTGATTTATTGAAAAAGTGCACAGCTGCTTCATGTGATGGTTGACATACTGTATTTATGCTTAATGTAAGGGTTTAACTTATTTAAATAATACAGGGAAAGGTACTTCCTTGCAGTTGTCTATTCTGTTAGCTGAAATGCAAGCACGTGTCATAGAACAGAGTCAACTGAAACGCACGGCTTAAGAGAAAGTTCTTTACATCAAACCGCATCCACTACTGCTTTATGTGAGGTTCTGTTAGAGAAGTAGTTTTCATTAGTATATCTTTGTGTATGTCAATATATCAGTGTTTAATATTTTCCCTGTAAATGTTAAGTAGAAATTGCTGTTATAGACCATCCTAAAGCAATGGCAATGAAAAAACACAGAGAAGATCATGCAAATTAATTTATTTTCCTTCAGCTTCATAAACTAGCTTTATTGTAGTAGGGATGAAAACATTGTGTGTTAATGGTTTTAATGATTATCGTGTAAAAATGTCATTTTACCATTTAGTTAGTATAACAGTTTTAAAATGAAATGAACATAAAACATGTATTCTGGTAACAAGTTGTTTTCTTGTCAACAGTAAAAGATTGTTGAGTAAATAGTAAAGGAATACAGGCTCTTTGTAATACAAATAGAAAAATAAATAGCTATAAAGATATATATCTAATAACAAAAAAGAGTAACAGTAAGAATTACTTTACTGGAAGGGGTGAGACTAAAATTGCCTGAGTAGACATTTAGAAAAGTACAATGGGTAAAAGAAAAAAATGGGTAAAAGATCGGCACACAAGCAAAATGTTAATGATATTATATTTAACAGAAAAGTTACAGAGGCATTATTTAAAGGTCATCCTTATGGATAAATGAAACTCATTTGCAACATAGCAACAGTTAATTATGAATCTGAACATGTATGAAAGGAGAAAGGTTGAATCTTACAAAGAAAAAAATCACCAAAGTAGGATAACAGAAGCAATATGAACTGTTTCAAAATTCAAACTTGGTATTTATTGGAGAGATCAGCATGTAAATCAATTTTCCAACAAGCCATTGAACACAATGAAGACAGTATTACATATGAACCCACACAGAATAGTTGAGTTCCTTCTCATATTACTTTGCTGTGTTTCCCAAAGCTCCACTGCTGAGATTAAACGAGTGGAAAGTGTGTATATATGTGTGTTTTGATAGATGTGTTTCGATCTTTTTAGTCTTTCTTTTTTCATTTTTGGGGGACATTGCGTTTTCATACAATGATCTGTCATAACATTACAACAGCAAAAGAGAATAAGAACTCTTATATTGTTTGGCTAGAAAAAGCTTCATCCTGACATGAACTTAGGTGTTAGTTTTATACTTGACACCCATCAAAACATTTTTTGCAGCCAATTCACACTCCCAGGATGGCCAACATAGTTCATAGGGGAAGCTTTGTTGTCCACTCCTTGATCACCTGCTGCGTTGCTAGCATTCTCATTTGTAAGCATTCAGTGTTTCTCTGTCTTTTCCCGAATTGCTTACTGACATAGTATGTTCAAACAAGTACCTTTAAGTGTATCCCTCACAGCACACCACATCGCATGGGAGATATCAAATTTAAATGGAAATAAAGGACGAGAGGGGAAAAAATGTGCAGCTTAATCTACTGTACCAACACTGCAATGATTTGTAGGTTAATGGCTACTGCTGAATATATGAATTAAAAAACAGTTTCTGGAAGTGCTAAAATATTTTCAGTCAGGCAACCAAAAAAAACTTAGAAAGTGCAACTGATGTGAAATGTGTGATTTTTAATCGCAACTGAAACTGTAATATCCTTTTACTTAATTTTGAAACATAAAGCTCCTAAAGAAGCTCCAAAGGAAAGATTTGTCATTCTCTGTGTTGTGACCTTTGCTTAACAAAAACTCCTCAAGAATTGCCTGTTGTCCTTTGTGCTCTGTTTCTCTTTGTAAAACGAGCCTAGCTGCAGGCCTTCCAGCTCATTTGCACAATTGAGTATATTACTCTTTAGTCATTTCTATATGTTAAATGGATGTTGACTTTATCATTATGCAGCTGAACCCCTTCTGAGATTCCAGATATAGTCTTTGCTGGCAAAGTTGTTCTTTGGTCTCATAATAATTGTTGAATGTTGACTTTATTGTGTTCTCTTTGCTTTACCCAGAGCCTGGCCTGGTTAACTGTGCCACCATGAAAGTTTTTGGTTTGCCAACCAGGGCCGGAGCGAGACTCATTTTCAGTCCTGGAGTTTCATGCCTCAGACTTACCTATTTTAGATAATGACCTATCATTATGAAAATCATGTAATTATAATCTTACATGTTATGTCTACAAAAGTGCACTGTTCTAAAAAGCACTGTAATTAAGTGTATTTTTTTCTAAACATATTTCCAATTCCATTGTGAACCAGTTAAGAGTTGGTTCACAATGTAAATTTATTTCAAGATGAGTGGGCATCTCAAACAATATTTTATACAACCCATCCTTTTCAACAATATCATAATCTATATTTTGTTCAAATGAGCTTTCAGAGATATCCTAACCTTGAAAATGAAATAAGAGTGAATAAAAATACTAAATATCAAATAAAAATAAAATAAGATGTGTGTCTCTTTCTTATAACACTATCATCTCTTTTTCCACAGCAACAAAATGTTTCCATCACAACTTAGAATTCACAAATATGAGAACATGAGTTAAAGGGCAAATCTCCAGTACTATTCTGTACAACATCAAAATTTCCTTTTCTCCAATATCAAATATCAAGCAAATTAGTTTTGACAGATAACCAATCTTTAATATTAAAAAATAATTTAAAAAAAAAAAATAAAATCTTGCACTGTTCTCTGAAAGTTTGTTATTCACAGTATGACAAAACTTTCTAATGGCCCTATTATCTTTTTTCCTTCTGCATGAGAGCAGTTTTAAAGAAACATCCTTAAAATATTATTATACATCTGAACAGTGGACTGGTCTCTGTGACTTTGTTTATTACAGGATCACTTTCAAAAGACATGAGAATTTCTTTCTCAGCTCCTGGCTCTGTTTCTGACACTAATTCACATTTTAATAATGGTCATAATTTTCAGCAGAAATCTCCAGTTTTTACAAAGTCCTCTTATCAATATAGTTCAGTTGTAATTAGCTGAATTATCTAGCATCTCAGGCCACTTTTCACAATAAGCTGTTCCACACCACACTATTAAATTAATTCTAATAATACTCACTCAATGAGTAATCCTTCCTGTCCACTCTGGACCTATGGTCTCATGGCTGCTTGGTGCTGCATCTTTCTTCTGACTATAAGACAGTTATGGGGTGCCGCATCATAAAAATATTTAAATTATGCATTGTTATGTTATATGCGACAACACCACACAGTTCATTGATGTAATTGAACAGTGGTTTGCCTTACCCCTTGATGTTACTAACCGTGAGCTTGTTTTTGTGAAAAAACTGCCAATTTTTGCACATTTAGCTGCATTCTTTTCAAGAGTTTTCCTCTTTTCTTTCTCCATGCTACTCTTGCGCTCTCTGCTTTCCATCTTTTAAACATCACTGACCGAGAGCACTGACGTGTCATGTGAGGGTGCATCTCTGGGAAAAAAAAGGGAAAGCTGCCAGTGGAGGTCTGTTGTGACTTTATGGTGTATCCTGCTCTAGTTAGTTTAGTTTCTAACTCGCAGCACAATGAGTGTTCAAGCAACGGCTGTGCCACCTAGTGGTCAGTCATTACAACATATACTGCTTTTCAACGCAACCGAGGAACAATGGTGCCAGCATACATGATCAACCTAATGTCATGACTGTAAACTGGCATGATAAAAAAATAAAACCAGACCTTGTGGCCCAGACATCAAACCAACTCACCGGGATTTGTCCAGAGCCTACTGATTAGCCAGTCCGGGCCTGTTCCCAACAATGTATTCCTTATATTTACAGTTCAACAAAAATCATTATACTTAAAATCACTTCTGTAAGATTATATTGTTTAATAATATATAGCACTTGAATGACTGCTTTAGAAGTTAACAGTTGTAAACACATTATGGGGATATCTTTTTTTTTTCTTTTATGTGGCATCTATATGTTATTACAGCCCCACCACTTCAATTACAGTCTATAATTTCAAATTATTCTAAACAGATAACGGCAAAAGACAACAGTGTATGACATTGAAAGTATAAGTATAAGTCTATTGTTGATAAACTTAACTATAAATATTAAAACTCTGTCCAAGAATCAAAGGGCTCTTGGAGCTCTAAGCAGCAGCTTAGTTTACTTATGCCTCAGGATGGTCTAGCACTGGCAGCCAAGATTGTAAGGTGTTGAGCAATAAAACATGAGTTGATTGTCACTTTCTTTTATACCAGTTTTTAACATACACAGTTTTTCAGCACCAAACTACTGAACAGATGAAAAGCTAATCAAGAATTTCATAGGATAATAATTCAAAGATGTAAATTGAACATAATTTCTGGTTGACTTGGAGATGCAACATAAGTAGAACTCTTATTGTGTCCTTTATATCATGGAAAATGATGAGTCCACTTATGAATGTATTGAGGGCATCATGATCCAGTACGTACCGAGAGTATTCCACTTATGTGCATTAACAATCAAGTAAGCAAAAGAGTCGGCATGTTCCCATCAAATTGCTAGGAACAACATAGCAGAAGCTCTTAAGCCCTTCCCACTCATCAAACACTTTATTGTCCTGCTTATGAGTACAACAGGGAAATAACTAAATCTGGGTTAAGTTCCATGTCAAATGACTCAGCTTTTCCCATAGGTTTTAATCCATTGTAGGTTAAATTAAAACTCGTTAAAAATCTATTGTACAACATTACTAGAATTTGTTCGTACTAACACAATATATCACTCTGAGAAGAGAACAATACTTGGCTGTAATTTCACACAAAAAAAGACATTTTTAAGACTTAGTTCAACTGCACTGCCATGCTTTATAATAGTTACCGAAATAGGTTTTCCAAAACAGTGTCAAAGTTTATAAGCTGAATGAGATTCGATCCAAATCTTCAAAAATCTTTAGAGTTATAACTTGTCTACTTTCTTACGAGCTAATAATAAAGTTTTTCACTTACAACTTTCTATCTCCAGTGTGCAGTTTTGCTCATCTAGTGGATACCTTCTTAGGTCCATCATACAAGCAGCTGTAGTAGTAATCCTGAAAAATAAAACAGAAAAGAGGGAATGAACTATGTTCAATCATATTATTGAATTTTACTGTAGAATAATTTGAGACAACTGTAAATATTGTTCTATAAAGTGGAAAACTGTCAATCTTTGGTGCCTTTTAGGTGTACTACGCAAAATTGCAAAGAACATCTAAATAGCTGTTTTCTTGAACCAAGTAAAAAACATCCATGTTGTTCAATAAATGATAAAGCAAAACACACAATATAAATTGGGCATAAGTTTGGAGGTTAGAGAGTTATGTTTTAGCAAATCACCCTGTGATGCAGGCAATACGACACACGATTTCTCAGTTCACGGTAAAATGGCAAATTATGCACATCTGATTTGCATGGTTACAGAAAGCTGTTAATTTACATTCATTCAGCCAAGAGTGGTTTATTTCGAATAACTTATGATTACCATGTGGTATCCAAATAAATGTGAAAATTTCAAAAATATTACAGGTAAACTCTTCTGAGCTCCTAGTTGGTGGTGGTGGTGGTAGGGACTCCACCGGGGATAAGAGGTTCACAGCTGATCCCTCTGTCCCAGTTTTACAGGATAATCCTGTGGGTCCTCTGTTTGCCCCCATCTGAGATGTTAGCAACAGCGGGGATCAAACTCTGCAGGATATCTGTAAGCCAGAAATATCAGTGATAGTGTTTTTAGTCTGACAACTGAAATATTATATACATACTATGAAATATGATGGCTCAAGAACAACCTAAAGTTGTGAAGATTATTGTTTAAATTAAATTCTATTTATACTGAGACATTTTATGATATTCAGTAAAATTTTGTTTATGAATTGTCACTTGTCACTATACTTTTATTCAGTTGTGATGATGGATAAATGATTGATTTTTCTCTACATTTATTATTAATCTATTTAAGGATGATTTATCTTTTGTTTAGCTACTAACACACATTTGTTGAATCCACTACAGCCACAATTCACAAATATAGTGTAACTAATCACATATATGGCTTATATATCCCGTAAAATGTTAGAATAGAATAAATATCCTTTATTATCCCATAGTGGAGACATTTCTGTGAAAAAACAACAAATGAAAGGCAGTCAAAGCAAGTAGACTCACAAAGATAGAATATAAAATACATAAAAACAGAATATAGAATAAAAATAAGTACAGTAAGGGCAAAATTTTAACATAAATACTGTGTAGTTATAAAAAATAGTGTACTTCAGTCCAAAGGAATGTGCAACTGAACTGGTTAATTAAAAAAATTTACAAAATGTGCTTGTCTATTTGAGAATTAAAAAGACAGACTATTTACAATTAGTGACAATAAAAACTGTGCAACAGCAGAGATGTGCAAGAATGTTATTCAGAGTAAGTAAAGTTGTACAGATACCAGCGTGGATGTAAACACTTATTGAGAGGGATCAGAGCAATGATGTTATAAAGTTTTACAGCCGCTGGGAGAATCAGTATCGGTGATCAGCAGTGATCAGCACTCACAATGGTCGTATCGGTGATCGGCAGCATAAAACCTGATCAAAGCATACCTAATTATGTCCCCATTCTTCAAAGAGATGTGCTGCTTGCAGGGCGCAAAATCAGTCATTCCTTTGCAAAAGTTTAACCATGTGCTCCTGGCACTGTTCAAGATTAAAATGATAATTATGCTCCTCCACACTGTGTAGCTCTCTGAAAGCAGATGATATATCTGTCAGTACACTGCGGTGGTTGAAATTTTTTTCGTTGGAGTTTGCAGTGATGTAAATCATGGGCCAGTCAAGGAATGCAGTCTGCTGTCAATCAAATCACTTGCGTGTAATATATGGCTTGGTGCAGCTTGTACTACCCCTGAAGTGAGTATGAAAAACGAGTTGAGAGGAACAGTCCCTCAGAGCTTCTTCAGTCTCCTCAGACCATGGTGATGGTGGCGACAGTGGTAGGAGTTCTTCCCATAATCAGTGGGTTGCCGGTTTGTGGGTTGCCGGTTCTCTGTCTGTCTCCATCATTGTGTCCTTTGGCAAGACACTTCACCGGCCTTGCCTGCTGACCTGCCTTGGTGGTCAGAGGGCCCATTGGCACTGGTGCATGACAGACTGTCCCAGTGTAGCTGTGGTTACAATGTAGTATCTTGGCACCATCAGTGTGTGATTGTGTGTGAGTGTGTGTGTGTGTGTGTGTGTGTGTGTGTGTGTGTGTGTGTGTGTGTGTGTGTGTGTGTGTGTGTGTGTGTGTGAATGGGTGAGTGTGAAGTAGTGTGAAGTGTTTTCTGGTTTGGCAGGTAACATATTGAGTGAAGGTGGGAAGAGTGGAGGACAGGGAGACATGATATAAGTCCCTGGAGATCAAGATAATATGTGATAACTCCTGAGGAAGATTGTCCATGATCTATGTGTGAGTCAGGAGTTAGCACAATTAGCCACGTCTCAGTCAGGCAGTTGAGGGTGGTCTCCCGGTAACTTCTTTAACGACGCATTAGAGCTGTCACTGCATCCACTTTGTTGGGAAGAGATGTCACATTTCCCATGATGATGGATAGGATGACAGGTCTGTACATTCTTCAGCTGCGATGCCCAATGCTTACACATGTTCCATGTCTCTTCCTTCTCAGCTCATGGGGGGCATCAGGTCGCTCAGTGGGAGGCAGTACAGCACAGTTATTGCATGAACCAGCAAAACGGAAAAAAAGGAGTTGTAACAAAAATACAAAACACGTCTAAATGTAGATTTTTAAAGGGAAAACTCAGAATCAAGTGGGAGCCGCTACTGCTTGTGTGGTGCTGGATCACGGCTATAATCACAGTTTTCCCATGATTATAGCCTCAGTTTAGGCCAGTTAATTCTTATAA
The DNA here is from genome assembly GCA_014839685.1 of Anableps anableps. Taxonomy (NCBI): domain Eukaryota; kingdom Metazoa; phylum Chordata; class Actinopteri; order Cyprinodontiformes; family Anablepidae; genus Anableps; species Anableps anableps. The sequence goes on along the minus strand of CM026078.1, from coordinate 24,127,415 downwards.
AATCTAGACATTAAAACCACTCTTCACATTACTCAATACTGCCAGAACAGAGGGTGATTTAAACAAGTCAGTTAAAGCAGATGTAACTCTTATTAACCATGCAGATGGTTGAACAAGGGACCTTACTTTTATCTCTAATATCTGAGGTCACATATCAGCATTACCTTACTCAACAGTGTATGGTGAGAAAAGATCAATATTGGTGGATTATTATTTGTATTTTAGTTGTACTTGCCTCAGGAGAAACTATGAACTGCCATAAGAATTTTGAGTGAAAAGACCACACATAAAGCTTTAGCCTTAAGGGTAATGTTTTTGCCCCTTTTGTTTTTGACAAATCTAATTCTATATTTAAAGCATCATTTCTAGAATTTGTAATAAGGAAAAACTAGATTAGATTGTTGTGTTAATCTGATTTTTGTTTTGTTTAATTATATTTAATTTGAATGTTAAGTGGAAAAGCACACAAACATAACATAGGTGTCATATCTCAATCATTCAAACACACGTCAAATTCAAAACTATGAAAGTAACTGAAAGTAACAATTGAACAGTTCAATTGGCTTGACATTTGTAATGTAATAGGTAAAAACTGACATTTTTAAAGTAATTAATATTTCTATTTGTTGAAAGCTTTTTAATTCTATGTACAGTGACTGAAGAGTGTAAATACCTCAAGTAATATCAGATTATAAAATCTTAAAAAATTAAGTCAATAACTAATCATTTGCAACTTCCATTGTTGATGATATATAAACCTGTACAATCAACTGAAAACTAGCAAATTAGAAGAAATAAAAATCCTGAAATCTTTTTTGATTTAATTTCAGCATTTATTCTTCTTGAGAACATGCCTGGCATCAATTATACTGAACCTGATGAACCTACAATAAGCCCCATCTTCTGCCATTTGTTCATTTGCATGCATAGGCAAAGTCCAAATCTGTATGGTGTTATTGTTATTAGTGTCATTAATCAGGATCATTATTTATATATATATATATATATATATATATATATATATATATATATATATATATATATATATATATACATATGTGTGTGTGTGTGTGTATGTGTGTGTCTATGTGTGGTAGTAGTCGTAGTAGTAAATGTAGTAGTATTATACAAAGACTTCAATCAAAAGAATTGAGGGTTTCCCAACTGGAGGTAAAAGTCAAGATCAACGCAGGTTCTGGAAATAAAACAACTCTCCCGATGCCTCAGCAAGCAGCTCACCCACAGTGACCTGACTTGGAGCTAAGCCAAAAAATAAATCTCATCCTTTGGATTTCACTCGACGTCTAACGGGACGGATCCCTCACCTAGATGATACAGCGTGACCAGCATTGAGTGGAAACATCGCTTCGTCAACACCAGTACTAAAATAAAAAACAACAAGCAGCTGAAGCTGACATGATTCCACCTTCCTTGACTCCGGTACCAAGGACTAATCAGCCAGCTCGAGCCATAACTCATCCCGTCATGTCTCCAGCTGGAAACTCACTAAAACTCAGCTGGAATTCACCTGAAAAACACTGAAAAACAGGTTTGGTGCTCTGCAGCAGGAGCCTATGACGGACACCTCTCCTTCAAACATCAACAAGATGCATGAGACAAGACCAATATAACCGCCTCCTAAAGTGACCAAGAAAACAAAATTAATGCCAAAAGTTCTTATGGTTGGGGATTCCGCAGTAAATGGAATTGATCGTCTTTGTAGCACAAAGAGAACAAAGGTAATCTGCTTCCCAAATGACACTGCGTCAGATGTAACAGAGAAAATACTCCCATTTACCACTATTCAGCCAAGCTTTGAGAATCTAATTATTCACAATGGAGCTAATGACCTGGCCAAGCAAAAATCTGAAATTCTGAAAAACTTTAGTCATCTTCAAAGCACAGCTGGAAATCTGAAAATTAAGGTGTTTATAAGTGGACCAATACTGAAAGCTGGACGTGGAGATGAGAATTACAGCAGACTTCTTATGATTAACAGACGGCTTATCAAAGAATACTCTTCCAAATCTGTGAACCTCATTGACAAACACAAGATTTTCTGGGAGCGCTATCATCTCTTCAGACAAAGCAGAGTCGGATTAAATAAAGATGGGAAAAAACTTTTCACTGCCAATATTTTCAATGCTGTTCACAACAGAAGGCTCTCTCTCAAAACACAGGACAATGTAAACAATGACATCATTGTCCCAACAAAGATTGTAGAAGGACAAACACAAACCCAGCAGGCGCACAATGTTCCAAAACAAACCGATAATTAGCCATCTACTTCAGTTGGAATTGGAGCTGAGAGGGAAGGGAGCCCCCCTACCTCCCCTCCTCGGCAACACCCCATTTGACACTGTTGACCATGATATATTATTGAAGCAACTGGAGAGCTGGGTTGGACTCTCTGATACAGTACTTAATTGGTTCGAATCCTACCTAAAGAACAGGGATTTCTTTGTGTCAATAGGCCCAAAGAAATCCAAATCTCCTATTTAAAATCTACATGCTCCCACTATCTCAGATTATAACAAGCAATAAGATTAACTATCATAACTACGCAGATGATACACAGCTCTACATTATGATGTCACCAGGTGACTTTGAACCCATCCAAGCACTGAACAGATGCTTCGAACAAATCAATGTGTGGATGAGCCAAAAGTTTCTCCAGCTGAACAGAAACAAAACTGAAGTTATCATCTTTGGACCCAAAGAGAAATGATCTACAGTTAGCAGGCAGCTTCAGTTATTGCAACTAGAAACTAGTGATCAGGCCTGAAATCTGAGTATAGTGATGGACTCAGATCTGAACCACTACCCAGAGAGAACCCATACACACACACAGAGAGAACATGCAAACTCCTTGCAGAAAGACCCCAGGCTGGATTCAAACCCAGGACCTTCTTGCTGCAAGGCAACAGTGCTACCAGCGGCGCCACTGCAATTCAAACAATTCAATTCAATTCTACTTAAGCACACGGTAAAGAAAATAGTGTTACTTCCCTACCATGGTTACTGTCTGAGGTAACCTTTTTTTTTTTAACCTTTGCAGGTGTAGTGGAAATGGAGGAAGTAATATTGGTCCCACAAGACTACCTTGGTGACTCAAAAAGGTTTCTGCAAGTGAAACACTTATAACGTAATTTATATTTGAAAGTAAAGGTGGCTGAATGTAATCCAGACTCATGAAAAAATGGGAATTAGTCCTTTTGTGTAACACTGATATGAATCTCTAAAGCTACCATGAAGCATAGTTAGTGGCTAGCATTTAGCCAGATTATTGTTTAACTTTTCTACTGAGAACCAAAAATATGTGTATAAATTTGTAAAATAGCTTTAAATTTAATCTGATGACTAGATTCCCTATAATTTTACCAGTATTGTTACCAACGTGTGATATTATCTTAACTATCCTGACCTTAAAGCATTCAAAAATTAGTTATATTATATGATTAATGAAGCAAAAGAAAAGAGCAACTCAGAAAGTGCAACACCTTAAAAGAGACTGTGAAATTGCTTGCCCTTTTTTCCATATACTGCAATGTTCTTTTCAGAGATGACATTTACCGTGTAGGATCTGAAGACTTCATTACCATGGCGATTCCATTCAGAAACACACTATTTGCTGACTACCAGTGATGCATCATTTGATATTTAAGGTAATGACAGCATTCAGAGCACAGTCAGCCCCCACTGCCAGCTGCTTCCCACCCACAGCCTATCATGAAAACATAAGGGTGGGGGATCTTAGGGAAAATATTGCTGTTTGACATTTTTACTGAAAAAGCTTAATTAGTTGATCTCTGATTATTGCATTTTTTTTAATCCTTAATAGTCAATAAAGCTGTGCAATTTAAATGTCTTGCTGTTGCCTCTGTATGTGCCCTCATTTTGCCATGATAAAGCATGATAAACACTCAGCTCAGAAAGTGACTTTATGTAATCCCCTACCCACTATGTCTATTCAGGAAAAAACATCACACGTTCAGAAACACAAGTCATGCACGATGTAGCACACGTATGCAGACTGGCCACTTTATTAGGCACAGCTTGCTGGTACTAGTTTGGATCTCCTTCTGCTCTCAGAGCTGTTTTAATTCTTTGTGACAAAGCTTCTAATCTACATTGAACGTTTTTAATCTTTTTCTATGAATAATACAATCACATTATTTTCCAAAACACCCTTTAGAATTCTGAATCTCCCTGGTGTGTTAATAATGAATTCTGGTTATGTATTTTTGATATATGGTATTTAAGGGGACAGAACATGTTTTCATAATCATCTATATTTGATTTATTTTTTCCATGTACTGTATGTAGTCTAATGCCTGATTTTTGGTACTAGTACAATCAAAATTTTATTTGGTGCAACATAATTTATTGATGCAATGAATTAAATCTCTGGATAACTTTTTGTTGGGCTTTCAGGGAATTTTACATGTGCGAGTTTGTTCTCTATTTTTAGGCACTGACTGATCGTGTGACCCAGTTGAGGATTTATAAAATTCTGGTTATACTACTTAAATGGTATTGAGTGTCAAGGGTGATGGATTTCTTCAACCAGTCTAATCCTACTACATCCAAAGTAACACTTGCAATGTCTGTGTTAAAAGCTGAAAGCTAAAAGTACATGAAATATCCATAACCCTGATTCCAAGTGATTATATGTTATGGTCAAATGATGTAATGATAATGTGAGTGATCTATTTTGATGTCATGACCTGACACAAGAATTACTTGTGATTTTTCAGTTATATTTCTGTAAAAATGGCAACTTTAATCAAAAATGCCAAAATGTTTAAGAGAGAGCAGACCTAATAATCTTAAAACCATTAAAGGGGTGGTGATGTTACTGTATAAACTATTTCATGTAGTTGAAATTGCTGCAAAAAAATAACGTCACCTTTTTGTATGGGGTTCTTTTGGCAGGCCAGATTTCCCTCCTCAGTAAAAGGGTTGAGTACGCTAATCTCTGATTTTCTCATCCTTCAGGAGTAAATGGAAACTTCCAGCCATTTTTGAGCACCCTTGGACATAACAGCTCCTCTTTTTAGTCGCCATCCTCTTCTCAAGTGGAGTAGTCAGACATGCTAGCGCAACTTAGCCCTTAAATTAGCTGGGGGGAGGAGGGAAAGGAAGGGCTGTTTGTTTGATGGTGTGCTCTAATTGAAGAATATGAATTATGTAGAAAGACAACTATGTAGAAAGATAGATAGACTGTTCTCTGATTTTTCCGTTTTTGAGCAAAGAAACAAAGTTGACTGCCTATGAGCAGGTCTTTTGATACTAACTCTTGACATTCCCATGGCCTCATTGGTGCACAACAGATCATATTATTCCCTCAAAACCACAAAAAAAATGACCCCTTTAAACATAATAAAACACAGTTGTGTTTTTAACCAGTTTTAAAAGCAGTCAAATACATCTTTTTGACAAGATAAAGAAAAAAAAAGATAACTCTAAAATTGACGGATCATTATCATACATTGAAAATGATGTGCAACGAATGTATGTAATAGAGTAAAACTACTCCCTCGCAGAAAACGTTTCTCCTGATTTCCCCCTTCTCACTGGAAAAAAAAAGATATAAATCTTTACCTTATGAACTTGAACTGGAGACTTTGCGATGACTACTTTTGTCCTGGGTATCTCATGTTTTATGTGATGATGCCCAAATTTGGTTTTCCATACTTCTTCACTTTTCTTAATGTTTTGGCTGTGTTCTTGGCTGACTTGTACTCAGTTTATTTCCTTTTTCTTTTCTTTTTTCTTTTTTTTACGTATCCCTTCATTTCAGAGATTGTAATGAAAATAACAATTGTGAGCTACAAGCCTGAACACAACTGAAAAGAAAAAGTTGTAAAAATGATTAAATATGCCCTTTAATACCACAGTATGCCACTGCTGCTAGCATCCATCTACTTTAACAACTTTTAATGAAAGCTGAAAAGAGACAAAGAATTTCTTGCTGCTCTGATTTAGCATTTACTTATATTCAGAGAAACGATACCATAGTACATGTCATGTTAAGTGACAGTGCTGGGAGGGGAGGGGGGGTGTCAGAAAAAAGTTCAAAGTTAAACCTCTGAAAACTGAATTGGTTGAAGGTAAAGTTTTCTTACTTTAACTTCTACCAGTAGTGATGCAAAAGATGGTTCTTTTGCATTCTAGGTTATGTGTAATGTCATTTTCCAGTTTAAATCAAAGTTGTTTATTGAAAGAGCTATTTTTATTGTGTCAACCATTGTAGTGTAATGAGACTTTTAAAAAAACCTAAGAATCAGTATGCTGCTGAGAGCCAATAAGCAGGAGTAGGTATACTTATTGCCCCACATCTTGGTGCTTGTACGTTGGGGTTCCCCCAGGTGAATGAGTTGGTAACCTCTCTCTGCCTATGTGTGATGGAACGGGATCTGACTGCTGTTTGTGCTTATGTGCCAATAGCAGTTCAGATTAACCATCCTTTTTGGAGTCCTTGGAAAAGGTGCTGGAGAGGGCATCTGCAGGGGATTCCTTTGTTCTGTAGGGGGACTTCCATACTCATTTGGACAATGAAAGTGAGACCTGGAAGGAGGTGACTGGGAGAAATGCAACCACCCCAATCTGAAACCGAACTGTGTTTTAATATTGGACTTCTGTACCAGCCATGGATTGTCCAAAACAAATACCATTTTCAAACATAAGGGTGTCCTTATGTCTTCTTGGAATCAAGACACCTCAGGCTGCTGTTTGAGGATTGTCTCATATGATCTGTGGCTGCTTGTCTTTGAGATTTTTGTAAAGAGGGCAGAGCTCTCAATTGATCGCTCGTGATTTGGCTCTGATAGTGGGAAGGAAGCTGGTCAGACCAAACATTTTGTGAGGGTCTTCTGGGGACATCTCCTGTCAGAAGGAGCTTCGACTTCCATCTCCAGCACAACTTTGAACATGTCCTGAGGGAGGCGGGGGACAACGAGTCCAAATGGCCTATGTTCCATACCTCAATTGTTGAGGCAGCTGACTGGAGCTGTGGTTGATACCTGTCGCAGCGACAACCCTCATACTCGTTGGTGGGCACCCATAATGGGATATGCTGTCAAGCTGAAGAAGGATTCTTTCTAGGCCTTTCTGCCTGTGAGACTCCGGAGGCAGCCAATAGGTACTGGCAGTCTAAGTGGAATACAGCTCACGTGGTCACCAAGAGAAAAATGTAGGACGAATTCGCTGAAGCCATGGACAATGACTATAGCTTCGAGGACAAGTGTGCTGGAATGAAAATCAACACCTCCCCATGGTAGAATACCCTCTTGGGGTCAGAGGATGAGGTCCTGCCCCAAGTGGAGGAGTTTAAGTATCTCATTGTCTTGTTCATGAATGTGGAAAAAAAAGGAGCGGGAGATCAATAGGAGGATTGATGTGGAGTCTATAGTGATGTGAGTGGTTTTACCCATCTGTTGTGCTGAAGAAAGAGCTGAAGGTGGCTGGGGAGAGAGAAGTCTGCCCCCAAAACCTGACCCAAGATTAAGTGGAAGATGATGGATGGATTACTGTTATATCAGTTTTAACAATAGCATTTATCTGTAATTAACCATATTTAAACACATAAGCTCAAGCAAAAATCTAGACAGCCTCCCTGCTAACTTTTATAGTAGCTTATTGCACTGAATATGCACTGAATACTGTTCAGCTGTACTATTATATTATACTCTGTCTCCTTTTAGAGTAACTATAACACAACAAGTTACGTAAGATGATATTAATGGGTTAAGTAGTCCTGCTATTTGCTCAGGTTAGTCAAACTCCAGTTAGCTTCAGTCTGCTTAGCAAACATGCATACATAGCCCACTTCAAAAGTAGAACTGCAGAGAGTCAATTTGACTCACTGAGCATTTCCAACACTGTTTAACTTTCTTAAAATGAAGCCTTGTGGCTCATACTTAATCGCTTGTCCTAAAATGACTCTTTTTAACATCTTCTCAGTATAGAATGTCTGCAGTATAAATTATCAGTCAGGATGATGTATATCTATAACTGCTAAGAGGAATCATCAACAGGAGGGGGAGAGACATCACTCCCTGACTCCATGCCACATACAGCTGGAAAAAACTTAAGTCACACCTGCATTTTCTTAACTAAAATTTTTGAGGATGTGAAATTGTAACTGTAAAAGCTAGTCTCCACTGTAGAACAAACAACAACAAAAAAACTATTTATTACAAGAAAACAAAATCAACACATTATGTAAAATATGGATCATTAAGTTTAACAGTTTTTGTCAAAATAACAGTGATTATGGATAAAGCATCTACACTTCCTGAAGTGACATTTGGAAAAATAAATTACAAGTGCCAGAATTTAGTAGATGATTAGGCTGCAAATTAGTCAGTTAGGCGCTAATCCCTGGTGTATGTTAAAACAAAGAAGGCAAATTCTTAATTTTGAAATTTAAGGTCCTATATTTCAAGTGACCTATCTAAGAAAAAAAATCATCTGTTATATAGATATATATGCTTCATCCAGAAGATACATTGTGTTTTGCAATATTTTTTTCCATAATTTGCCTCTGATGAGAAATGACTTTCTCAGCAGTTTATGAATTACTGCTACACCCAAGCTGAAAAATGTATTTAGTGTAAATTTTATGTTCTAACTCACTGAAAGTATCCATCATTATCTGTTACTTTATTTGTGCTGTAAAGGCAAGCTTAAAAAATCTAACTCAGATGTCTTGTTATGTAGTCATAAATGTTATTTGAAGAGATTAAAATCTGACCTTAGACCGTACAATACGGTGCCATCCGGATGGAGTCGGATCATTCGATTTTTCACCGTGACACCATGAACAAACGACTTCTTGTCATTGAGGAAGTAGGTGTCGGGGACCCAGAGCTGGTCAGCCACCCGGTTATCTAAGGTCAGATTGAGGGGGATCTCTGAGTAGGACAGCCTCTTGTCTCGCCAGGCCTGCTGGAAGTACATTGTCAATGTGTAGTCCTGTGAGTACACACAGAAGGGCAATGGAGAACAGAGAAACAGAAAAAAGTTAGAGATAAGGAGACAAATTGGCAAAGACAGACAGACAGAAGAGATGAGCAAGAAAGGGAACAAGAGAGGAAACTGTTACTTCACAAAGCAAGCATTTTACACAAACGCTCTGTTATTCTTTTTTCCTGGCAGGAACTAAGATTAGATGAAGGTAGACTTTAATATTGAATGAAGTTCTGAATTAAGCAAATGGGGTAGTAGTAAGACCTCAATACAAAGCAACAGGGAATTTCTTCTGAAACATGAGGTTGAAGCGTGAAGAAAGTGACTGGATGTACAAGAGGACAGAAACATATTAAGGAAGTGAGAAGTGTCGAAGATCTGATTTCCAGCAACTGTGCTTTTCATTTTTGGCTACTTATTTGATTTATTGCTGTACATAGGTTAGGTATACAGTTACATGAAGTATATCCACCTAATTTTGCATGATCACAGTATAGTACCAAAGACTATTTATTGGCTATGTTGTTTAAAAAAAATCTGGGTCATAAATGTACAGTATGCCCAAAAACAAGAAAGTACTGCATTTTCTTGCAGCTCCCCTAGGTGGTTTTGCATTTATGGGTTTGTGCATGTGATGCATAGACCAATCTGACAAAACATTGTGACCACCTTCTTATTTGGATGTTGGTTCCACTTTTGATGCCAAAACAGCTCTGACTCATTGAGCTATGAAGTCAACTAGATTCCCTAAGTTGTTCTATGTTACTTGGCACCAAGATGTAAGCAGCAGAATTTTTAATGTCCCTTTTCTACTGGCTCGAGTGGCTCAGCATGGCTCTACTCAGCTCAACTTCCCTCTATTCCACACAGAACCTGTTGTGTTTCCATTGAGAAACTGACGGCTGAAGTTCTGTCTTGAAGCCCCGCCTCCAGCCACCAGAGTCATCCTCTAATAAGTGTTACTGTGAACTGTATGAGCCGTTTCCTGGTGTTTTGTATGTTTTGGGAGAAATGTTTGTGCACCTAAATAGCTGATTTATTGATTACAGCGCACCACCTGCGTGTAATACATAAAGCTGAGTTGCAAATAGTAAAATTGTACTTCAGTTTTACCTGTTCCTTCTATTGTGGTTCTAAATTTTATCATAATTGCTCTTGAATTTTATTAACTTTTCCCTGCACTACCTCAGTAAAAAGCTTTCCATTTCTCTTCGCCCCAGTGAACGGCAGTCTTTTCACATCACATTTCAACCCTGCTCAGCTCTGATGGTCCTTGCTCCCAAGCAGGGACCAAAAAAGCAGATACTGGGCCAGAAAAAAAAACAGTAAAGAAACACTCGTAAAGCAGGCTGGGTAGGAGCTAAGTAGAACCAGAGGAAAACAGGCATTCGTTCTTGGAAGTTGTGAGAGGAAACATCAACATTCTACAGAAACTTGAATGGATTGAGATCTGAGGAATTTTGAAAAAAAAAAAACAAACAAAAAAAAAACATCCACACCTCAAAGGGAGATCATGGCAGAGTGAATTACCCTAACTAAAGAGGCCACAATAGTCAGAAAATACAGTTTTAATTATAGGGTTTTTATGGTATACAACAATGATTAGGTGGGTGGTACTTTTCAAAATAACATCTAAATGGCTAATAGCAGGACTCAAGGTTTCCCAGCAAAAGCTTACCTAATGCATCACACGGCCTCTGTCAGTTTGCCTTCTTCCCAAGGTGTATCCAGGTGCCATATGTTCTCTAAGTAAGTGCATGTGGCCATCCACATAAAGCAACTGAAAAGTAATTCATCTGACCAGAACACCATCGTTTGCACCTCTGGTGGTGGATAGATTTAGAATGATGATGCGTCTGTGGCTATGATAAATACTGCTAACTGGGAACACCCTGAAAAAACTGCAGTTTTGAGATGCTTTCACCCAGTCCTAATGACACAAATATCATTTATGTTTCATTTGCTTTGACAGTTGCTGTCAGTTTCTAACTGAGAACAATTTTTGGTCGAAACTTCCTTTGTTGCTGTTGCAGAGTTGCATAACATGAAATAACATAACCTAATTGCCTGAGCCTTGTCTTACCAGAACTAAAATGTTAGAGTATCTTGTCCCATTAAGTAACACAATTAATATTAGAGGGAATGTAGCTGCTGCACATGAGCTTCATATTGCAAAGACTACCCTCAAATTGAGTGGGAAAAAATGCATGTGCAGTAATTTGAGAAATATTTCGTATATTTAGTCATTGATAATAATGTGTGAGGTTATCTGGTGGTGATTTATTGTGACTGCCCTGCTGATGGTGTTGATGGTGAAGTTTCTGGAATAGATTTTATTGCCCAGAGCACAGCAACCAAACTCAGGACACCTGGGACTGCATCTCAGCCCTTCTATAAATGGCTGGGATCAGTGTGGTGGTCTGTCATCCAGGGCCAGGTTGCATTTTGTTTGCTTTGTCAAATATATTTCATCAAATTTTTCACTGGTTCACAGAGATGACTGAGAGAACATACTTTTAATAGTTTAATTTTATACAGTTATTAGCTGTTACTATGTGTCCTTTCTTGTTTTTGTCAAAAACCATGAGTCAGGTTCTGACAATTTTCAGTGGATTCAGGGAGGGCATATACTGGAAGAAAAAAGTACAATAAAACTGTAGCTGCAAGACACTGATAAAAATTTAAAAAAAATCTTCTTAGCTTCATTGTCTCATAAGCATGATAACATTCTCAGAACCTACTGCATCAGTTGTGATTTTTCTGCTGCTTGTGTCTGTACTGTGCTTACATTTCTTGCACATTGAAATACCTGGTTTATACCTACTCTTCTGCTATCAGTTGTGGATTACAGGCAGATTTTCTGTGCAACCACATCGACTGTTAAATTTGCAGTATGTAACTTTTATTGAAAAATATGTTTTTTACATATTTGTAAAAACTGTCACTATGTTGTGACTGAATGCTATGAGATGGATTTCGGTGACAAAAAACCAACACTTCCACCTCCTCCCAGCACTACTTTTGCAATCTGCAGAAATGCACTGCTCCTGGTCAAAAACAACCACTCAGAGCCAATTGAAGGTCTTACCACTATCAATCACACTCATGTATGCACTGCTCAATGTGCTAATGGCGGAGAAACAACTTATCGTTCCAGGAAAACTATTTATCCACCGTTATCGGTGGCCATGCTAACTAGCCTGAGCATTTGGAGAATTTGTGTTTTGGTTTTTTGAGCATCATTTCAGTCCACACTCCATACCAGTTGGTGGCAGTAAATTTGTTTTTTGCCAACTGCCAAAAAATCACTAAAAGAAGAAGCAGCTGCACTGGGAGAAGGCAGAGGAGCTCAATTTTTCACAGATTATCTGCCTCATACTATACTGTCACAACATAGTGAGAGTTTTAACAAATATGTAAAAAACTTTTTTTATGAAAGTTACATACTGCAGTTTTAAAGTAGAAACTACAGTGAATGCTGTGAGCTTCAAACAAATGCATAAACTTCAAAGGGATGTTGTAGATATCAGAATTCTCTCAAGATATGTAGCATTAAAGTATTGCAAAGTTTCTGTGACTGCTTGTAAGGACAACCAGTTATTCTTGGAATCACTTCATAACACCACAATATCTGTATTTAAATACCAATAGTGGCATCTTGTGTGTGATGGGCATTACCAGAAAGTGAGAGCCCACATAAAATTATATCCTTATAACCTTGGGCTGGCTCAATGAGGCACATTGTATCAGCTGTGAAATACTGTTGTCTCTGTATTTTACTTACGTTCATTGTAAGTTAATAAATTCTGTCAAACCTTTATTGCCAAATACTGAAATGAAAAAGCAAAGACAATAGTTATATCATCAATACTAAAAATCCTCATGCATTTGTGGACAGAATATGAACATGGAAAAAAGTTAAGATTAAAACCTGGTGAGTGAGTGAGTTCATTTTGTACAAAGCTTCTACAGTCAGATTATGGTCAGATTTTTACTGTGTGCATTTGCATTTATTAATTAAGCTATATTCATTGAGATTCCAAGTTAGCGGAGTACAAAGTCTTACTGAGATCAGAGACTCCTATTTTTTATGTTTCATTTGTCACATCCCAAATTCAGGTTATAAAGCCAGTTGTAATTTTAAAGTAATGGGCAATTAGATGGAAAATAACTTGAAAATATTAACATCTTTACAGTCAAGTATCTGTTTGCTTTATTAATACCCAACAATTTTAAATAACACGTTATGTTGGAATTTAAGTTCACATATTCACAGTACTTGTGAAGATAAACTTTCTGACACACAAACATACACAAATTCTGAAACTCATGCAGTAAGTTAATTATTTATAAACAAATAGAGGCAGTTTGATGGATTACAAAAGAATTCCTTGATGGTAAATCTAGGACATGTTGAAAACAAGCCCAGCAGTAAGATTTTCCGGCAGCTGAATAAAGCAAGAAGCCTACAGATCGTCCGTAAAAAAAACTAGGTTAAATAAAATTGCTGTCTGTGGGAACTTTTTGTCATGATGGGCCCCTCCACTTCCCTTAATAGAGGCTGAACATGCATTTTTGAATATACCCATTGGTTATGGCTCTGAAATCTAACAGCACCTTGGGAACTGTAGACTGAGATGTTGATTGGGGTGAGTCAGAGAAATGAGAGCAGTGTTCCTCATGAAAGTCCTTGTTTGACTTAAATAGGTTCTGTCATGTTATTATTTGTAGCATATTTTGCTACAGGTGCTTACAACCATGTTTGAGAGTTTGAGAATAGAATTTTATTTAAAGACGATAGTGGGTGCAGTAACATGCGTAACCATAGGCTAATTGGTCTTGGAAGAAAATCCTGATCTGCGCAGATCCGAGTTCAAACTCAGCATGGTACTATTCAATTATTTACACTGAAGGGAATTAGTAAAATACATTTTGAGAAAGAAACAAATTAAAGAGATATAGAGAGGAACTTTATACAACGGTATTAATCCTCCAACAACAAGGCAAAATGCATCCAATGTAGGAAGCCTAAAGATAACTGAATAAATGGTTGATGATTATGTAACTGCTCACACTCTACTTTCCGGCATGGTGAGCACACAGCATGTGCAACAAAGAGATGCTTGCTGTCATGCCGTACTCTAAAACGACCTACTTTGCAGTCATTAAAACATATCGTCAGTCTTTAGCATTCACTTTGACATGTGAAACTGTAGAAATGCCTTACTTACATATGCATGATAAATCTTTTACATCAGACTAACAGTACAGATTCAAGAAATGAGATGTGCAGTCAACTTGCTCATTTGATCACTCTTATTCTGTTTTCTACACATGTAGTTGTGCATTAATAAATGCAACACGTTATATCTGCACTGTGGCCAGTGTATTAGTATTGCGGTTTTACTTTGAACATCCAACTACTGTGTCTTTTACGTATCCTCTCTGTGGGGAAACTGTGGGGAAAAAATGAGACTCTACATCTCCAACATAAATGCAGTGGGTGGGTGTGTGTAAGAGCTGGGGAGGCTGTCATAAAAACTGTCATAATGAGCATCAGTACATAAACTATGGAGATGTAAAAAGAGATTGTTGGAGAGAAATGGAAAAAGAGACAGTGATATAGAAATAAATACGTTGAATTTATGAAAGCTGTTCCCCAGCTACAGAGGAAGACAGCCCAACATGCTGTTAAGACTATTATAGAATTCATTATTAAAGTTTAATAATACCCAATTCACATGTCCTGCAGAGGTAATAGATTTCCTAATTAAGACTTCTTACAAGTCAGAATGTTTATTATTAAAATTGTTAAATGTAATCAATTTTTTTACTTTATTTTTTTATTTTTAGTATTTTATTTTACTGCAATAGATTCAATAACCACAATAAGTAAAGGCTCCATAGGTTGAACAACTAAGAATAGCATTCGTTGACAGTCTGATTTTAAAATCAGATTCCTGTTTTAATCAGAACCATTTGGAAGTATGCCACAAGGTGTGTTTAAACTTCTTTTTTAACTTGCCTCACTTTATTAAAAACACATATAGGTCCAAAAGAAAGACACAGAGAGAGAAAAAAACAATACCATCAATTCACTTATGTCAAGAAGCTATGGGTATTATTAGAACAGAACGTATTAGAATACAACCTTACTGAGTTTAATGAAGTTTACAGAGCTTATTTTCCTGCTGCTGTAACCTGTCTGAGATGGTAGTACAATAGGTGGAGTAGGTGTCATGCAATGGGAAAGCTGTAGGTTTAATTCCAGCGTCCTCTTTTCTTTCTGCTCTCAGTGAAGGCAGACACTTTTTTCTTCTTCCATACTTTCCCTGCTCTGCCCTGCTTCAGCTCTCTGTCCTGTTGTCTTTTTAATCTTTTTGGAGCCTCTCCTTGCATATCTTCCGAATTGCAAATTATGAATCTGGTCAGCAGGTCTCTCAACATAATTGATAGAATTTTCTCGACGAGAAGACTGGGCAAAAGAGAACCCTCTTGTCCCGACGTGACATTTTTCTCCGGATATACAGTAGAAACCTGGCAGGAATGGAGGATTATGTGTCTGTCAATATTGTCTGTCAAGGATGTTGAAGATGTGAACATAATTGGATTTTTGATAACTGGATTTCTGCTTTTTGGAGTTGGCAGTTATCTGGGATACCGACAAATTCGGAAAACATTGGCAGCTGATCTGGCTATTGTGAGGCTGCCCAGCATGCTTGATGGGATATGCCAAGCGATCAACACTCAGACTGAGGTGCCTGGACTCACTAAAAGGGGATAGAACTTAGAGAACTTGCAAGCTCAGCTTGGTGGGATTGACCACGAATTTGGCTGTTTGGACTCGCCATTGTGATGTGCCAGTGAGATTTTAAGGCAAACAGAAAATTAACGGAGTTGGCATGACCGAAAACAATTGTTGTTGTCTGAATCTGGCTCCCCTGTGTTGGCCTTGGAAGGCTGGCTATCTCAATTTCTCCTGGATGTAACGTGAACAAGATGCTTTGTTCCCTCTGCCCCTCCCTTACCCGTGACATCTGTGGACCTGGCTCAGAACTCTACCGAGGCCGGCTGATATATGCTCCATCAACTATCAAGGACAGTGGCTGGAAATGCTATTCGGGACAGTGTTTCATGGACTTACTTACAAACACACACGCACACACACACATGCTCATAGCTATAAACATCCCCCTCAACTCACCACCTCCGCTGCCGGATAATAATGAATAAAGCAAGGCAAAATAGCGTTCCGGAAAAAAAAAGACTGATTTTTTTTTTTTTTTTTGGAGGGCGAGGCTGCATAAAAGTTGTGGTTGTTAAAGTAAAAAGGGAAGCAGAAAAGAAAAAGAATCAGAAAAAAAGTGACTAAAAAAGGACACCATGTTTATACATCTCCCAACCTTTCTCCTTAAAGTTTGTTTTCTGTTAGAGATGTGGGGAAGTATGGGGAGTTTGGTTGAAGGAATGGAAGGTGCAGAGGCATGGTTGGGGGTATATGAAAGACATTTCAAAGCTCAGTGGAGCAGTGATGCAAATTGCTTTTATTCTTTCACCTCTTTCTTTCCAAGCCCTTGATTTCAGAACCAGCAGTGACCTTCCTGTGCACATTTTCCCTTCTTATTTCTCTTTCCTATTTTGTTCCGTGCTCTAGCTATATATTTTTCCTTTTTATTTTTTTTTTCTCCTTTACATTTTCATTCTTCTCTCAGTTCTTTGAATAAACCCCTTTTACAATTCACTTCTCCCTTGTGATCATTGTTGATATGGGTTATTGATATGATTAATATATTTTTTCTATGGTGTTCTACTTGCAAACAGGAATTTAATCCAAAAGAAACCTTCCTTGAAAACCCCCACTTGCTTCTAGCCTCAGTGTGTTCCCTACTTATTCATCTCTTCCTATACTTAGAATATTTTTACTGGAAACAAATGTCATCTCTCCACTTGTCCAATCTACAGTTCATCATCCACTTTCTTCTGTTCCATGAAGAAACCATTTCAGTACCAGACCTTAAATTCCTTCTTAACATTGTGCAGTGACAGAGAGTGTGGAACACAAATTTTTAAAGATTTTTAAAAACTTTTTCCCACCGCCTCCTTACAACTTATAACCACTCTGGTTATAAGTTGTGTATATATATATATATATATATATATATATATATATATATATATATATATATATATATATATATATATATATATATGATCGACTATGAAACCACGTAATTGGGCCCGATTTCCTATCATGTGATCAGAATCAACAAATCAATAAATAAATCAATAAATCAATCATATACAGATATAAATTAAATATATTGAACAATTTCTTAAAATTGTGAACAGCAAGCATAAGCACAAAATTTCAAACAAAATTTAAATCAAAATATTTTTAGACAATGTGAACACACTGAATTAACTTCTTGAATCCATGCCATATTCAAAGATGATTCTTAAGAAAATGTAAAGTTTTTTCTTTCCACCTAGAACTCTCAGCAAAAAAAAAAAAAAAGAAAGAAACCTCTCGCACTTTCATCTTTTATAGTCAGATAAGTACTACAATTTTAGGCTGTTTGTTAAAAATAGTAGGTGTTATTACAGAGTTTATACTGTTTTAAGATGTCTGTCAGAAAAGCTTGTTTTTTTTACAGTAATTTTAAGGTATTTTATTGTAACATGGGCATTGTATTGGTTGACTTTCTGACACTAACCTATTTTCCTATTTTCTATACACATGTAATCTTGTTCTGGGTTATGGGGGCTGCTTCCTAATTTCAACAGTCAATGGGCAATCTGCACAGATTTCTAGTTCATCACAAGACTGCCACAAAGACATACCAGACATATAACCATTCATATAAACATCCACACCTAAGGTGCACCAATCTCCAGTTCCCCTAACATCCTTGTTTTTTGACTGAGAGGGGAAACCTGGAGAAAAGCGTAGATAAAAGGAAAGCATGCAAACAAACACAGAAAGGTCCCAGGCAAGATCTGGACCTAGGACACCTTTAATTTAAATTTTGGTCAGCAATACAAAAATTGTTTGCTTCTCTTGTGTGTCTTTAAGGTCTTGAAATTGAGGTCTCGTGAGGATAATACTTTGTGCAAAGCTTTTAGACTAAGTATGCTATTTATATTTTTCCTCTCAAAGCCATTTCCTTAGTTTATGGCTTGTTCAAAACAAGATAATGTATTTCAGCACAAAAAAAAGCACGGACTCTTGTTTGTTTACTTGTACTTTGTCTAACCTCCTTTTCCATTACATGGATTCTGTCATGCTTTTTCAGTGTCTCTTTCAGTACACATCCCCTTTTCCCTCCATACTCTTATTTACTTGGGCCTGGACATAGCTTTCAAGAGAACTCGCTGAAGGTGAATCAAATTTAGAAAATGACCCCCTCCCCTCTTCCTATCGTTTAGTTCTCCAAAAGTAGAAGTTCACAGCTTGGCCAGTTGGCAGTTGTGCAGCTAAACTGACTACATAGAATTTATTAGAGTTGATTGGAGCATCTGCAGGCTTTTTGCGTCTCTGGAGATGAGTTGAGTGGAGTGGCAATTCAGATCGGGAGGTCAAGGACTCATGGTAGTGGGGGGCTACACAGCAGTGCAGAAGGCAGATTATTAGGGTGTGTTTGAACAGCACTGGAAGACAGGGGAGAGGCTGCAGGAGTTTTCAATTCCAGCTGTTATTCCTGTGAGACGGAAGGTTAGCTGGCCACAGAAATGAGCAAAGATTTTAGTATGTTGTTGTGAACAACATTTGTCCTAATTATTGCTTCTGATGGAATAAATTACATCTTTAAGTGTAGAGGTGCAGGAGAGCAGAAGATTAATGCGCAGTGTATAAAAATCTTTTTTGGCTTTTGAGAAACTGCACTTGAACCTTTTTACATTTTGTCACATCCAAACCACAAACTTCAGTGTGTTTTGTGATTGTATATGACAACACAGTGCTTTTAGTGGGCTGGTATAGAATAGAAATATCGTTTATTGTCCAACGATAGGGAAATTTCTGATTGCTCTGGTACGAAGAACCAGCACTTTTGAATTTTACCCCTGTGCATACCCAGACTTTTTTCCAGCATTTGGTGCATACCTTAAGTTTTTCTGGTAATAGGTGTTATGATGTATTAGGTGTTTGTTCAGTCTTCACTTCCCCATCAGTATCCTCCCCCTATAGATCTGCACTGCACAGGCAGCAAAAAAAGCGTGCTCGCTCCTGGCCCATAACCAGCGCACTTTGCTTGCACACAGAGGGACTAAGGCAGGGGTGCCCAAAGTGTGGCCCAGGAGCCATTTGCTGCCCTCTGATGGATTTTGGCTGGCCCCCAACCTCAGTTCTTGAATTGAGCAAATCTGGCCTATTACCATAGTTTTTCACCTTTTACAGTCACATTTTTTCAGAAAAATAACATCTTCTTAAAAATATATAAGGTGCAAAAAGTAGTTTACCATTTCTTATTGAAGTGCTTGCATTGATCTTAATTTTAGAGTAACTAGAACCACAATTATTGACCTGCTTTTACTCAAAGGCAAATCTTGCAGCCCAAATAAGAAAAAAAATCAACCCAAAAAATTTAGAAACTGTGGGCCTATTTTATACTAATGCAAACTCGCAAGACCTTTGTGTTTTTTGTATCTACAATGATTTACTGATCCGTTTTCTACAAAAAACAAACAAACAAACAAACAAACAAAAAAAAACTTTTGTTGATTTCTCTGTTTAGCTCTTCCAGAGCTACACTGTTGGTCCCTTGGCTTCTTCTTTAACAAATCCTCTCCTTGACTGTCCCGTGCTACTGTGTGTTGGTCTATCACTCAAGCTTCCAATAGAATACACTACAGAATACAAGTTTTTCGGTGTAATGTGACACAACCAAAAAAAGGTTTAAGAGGTATCAACATTTTTATAAGGTATTTTATTTGTATATTTCTTTCAGAATTTCTTCACGCTGACACTGCCGAAAGTGTACGTAGTTGTGGAGTTTTTGCTGTCCGATATGCAGAAAGCATACCTATTTGAAGTGATACCACAAATCAAACATTAAGGAAGTCTGGATAAGTCAGGGGAAAAGTTTTGCAATTTAAATAATTCCAAAAACGACAAAACACTTTGTCTATAGGTGATGATGCAATACAGTCCGCATACATTTAAAAAGTGAAAGCATCTTCAGAGCCAAAGACAGAACAAAAAGCTGTTATCAACAACCAGTTTATGCATGGGTCTGAGTGAACTTCCTCGTTTTTTTTTTTTTTTTTTTTTTTTTTTTGTCAAAGTCCAGAGTTCTGTGACTTCAAATTTGATAGCTTGTATACAGTATCCCCTTGAGCAAGAACACCCTTGAAGAAGCAATATCTTCTCCCAGTAGGAGTGACCTATAACAGACGCAGGGGGCCTATGGGGGCATCAAATCTTTTGTGTGTGGGCATGTGCGCCTGTTTGTTTGGAGGTGAAATACAAATATAGCAAGGCAAAAAAAAAAATTGCCTGTTTGGACTGATTTATTCCTTTCTTATCTGCCAAACTCACAAAATCATAGATAATTAATGAACAAGAAATGCCAGTGAATTCTTTATTAAAACTTTAAAAAACGCTTTGTGTATTTCACTTTTTCAACCTCAAAAGAATTAAGTAACAAAAACACTGGCTGGTTTACATTTTTGTAACTATCAATATTATAAAAGGTACTAAAAAGTCTTACTTTAAAGTCTCTTACCAATATCTGCAAGACATTCTTATTGTGGTTACTTTAAATCACACATTAAATCTATCTAAACAATATGATGGGGGATGATGCCTTCATGAACATTGGATGAGAGGCTGGGTAGACCCCAGACAGGTTATCAGCAGTCCAGCACAACACAGAAACACAGAGGCCAAGCAACTATGGACCCCTCCTGCAACACACCAGATTCAAATGGTTGATTTATCTCCTCAGCCTGTCTCCAAGTCCTACTGGAGCCTGCTAATGATGGATTTATTGAATACAGATGTGTTACAGCAGGTAAATGTTGGAAAAATGCAGGACTGAATTCACCAACAGAACTCTTTGCCATTTTTCCCAATTTGGGATATTAAAAGAGTGACAAAAAACAATGGGAGTTTTTAATGCTCCAAATATTCTCAAGCAGTTTCATGATAGCACTATTCTGTTAGTCTGATTTTGCACTGTAAAAAATGCCCATTTCAAAATGACAACTTTTAACTTTTCATGCTGCATGTGTTAAATTACTGTTCTATAAAATACTAAAGGAGTGGTGGAAAAAGCTGTCATTTGAGCCTAAAGCAAACCATGCCCTCTACCTCTCAACACAACTGCATTATTATTTCTCAGTGTAATTTTCAGCTGCTGTGAAAACCAATCCACACCTCCCATCTCTCCAGCTCAGATATTATCAACTGTGTGAGTTTTGATTGTCTCAGTTAAAGCAGAAACTGGAACTGCAGTCCACTCACAGTGAAGGGTTTTCACAAACTGTGAAAATCTGGGTTGGTGCCAGACAAAAGCCAAATTATGGTACCCACAAGTCCAATTAAAAGATTGCAATAACAGCGCTGCTGAAAGACTATATTCAAATACAAATAAAACACACATTAATACATTTGACACAGCCAATTACCTGACACAAATGTACATTTCAACCTGGAGAGACTCACACAAAGACATAGCAGCAATTAGAAAATTTTTGGCGCTCAGACCCCGGCAGAAGACAAATATGAGAACTCAAGATTGTGGTTGTGATCGACTCAAATAAACCCAGATAGTTCATTTAGTCTAACAGAAATACATTGCTGGACCAAACATAATTAGCTGATTCAGATTAGCTAATTATGTTCAGATTATCTGATTATTTTGCAATTCATATTAATATATCTTTATTACATATTAACATATCATTATTATATATTATATATCTTTATATATACTTTATTTTTTTAATGTGAAACCTTTAATGATAATGCACTCAAAACATGCACAGTAATATTCACACATGAACTTTATTTAAAAAAAATTTCCAAACAAAGAATAAAATGCACATCACGGCAAACTAATGTTATGTAGTTCCGGTGTTTCACACTGTAACTTCGACAGAACGTTGACCAGAGCTGCAGTTTCTCTCTTCTTCATTGCGTCCACATTCTTCAGAGAGACCTGCTTCTTGCAGAGCTGCGAAATCATGGTCATTACACTCCAAAAGTTGACATATATGCTCCTGCCACTGCCCAAGATTAAACTCATAATTACACTCCTCCACACCGTGCAGCTCTTTGACAGCAGATGGCATGTCCGCCGGTACACTGCAGTGGTTGAAATACTGTTGTTTGGAGTTTGCAATGATGTAAATGCATTGGCGGACCAATCAAGAAATGTAGTCTGCTGTCAAGCAAATCCCTTGTGTCCAAAACACGGCTTGGTGTGGCTTGTACTACCCCTGAAGTGAGTATAAAAAATGGGGAAGAGCCGTGTAGGATCTGCTAATGGAGATGAATCTGGCCACGGTGGACTGGGGCACAACCAGCTAAAGCTGCTCTAGTGGAGAAGTGGCTGTAGAGTGGGCGCAATTTTTTCTGTGTGAGGGTATTTTGGTAAGATTTACGTCTATGATGATTAGAGAGTAAAGGTTAAAGTGACAGGAAGCATTAAAGCTGCAGTATGTAACCTAAATTAAAACAAAAATGTTTTTTCCATATTTGTTAAAACTGTCACCATGTCATGACAGTATGGTATGAGACAGATAATCGGTGAAAAGCTCGAGCTCCTCCACATCCTCCCTGAGCTACTCTTACTGTCTAAAGAAATACATAGCTCCCAACCAAAAAACAACCAATCAGAGCCAGGAGGAAGGTCTTAGTGCTGTCAATCATGCTCATTTACGTGCCGCTCAATCTGCTAATGCTCTGGTATTTGGAACAGGCTGTAGTGTAACAGAGAACAAGGACGAGAGTGTTAGGTGCGTGTGCATAAGACTCTCCTTCTGACTCTGATTGGTTCTTTCTGACTGCGTGGTGTATTTCTGCAGTTAGTACTGGGAGCACTGGAAGAAGACAGAGGAGCTTGATTTTTTCACAGATTATCTGTCTTATATTATACTGTCACAACATAATCATAATTTTAACAAATATGGAAAAAAAATATTTTTCATGAAAGTTACCTACTGCAGCTTTAAGGTGCAGGACCAAAACTTTGCTCATCTCTCATACCTGCAAAACCACCTGTACCCTCCCAAAGTAGTTTCCCATGTAGTAACAACAAATGGGTGCAGACACATCATGGCATATTCTTTAAGTTTTAAAGATCAGGCCACCAACCAACTGGCAACCTGATCTGGATGTAACCCACCTCACTTGTCCATTGACCACTGAAGATAGGCACCAGCCCCCAGGAACCCAGTCTAAATGATACATTTAATGTGCCATGATGTGTGTCATGTGACATGATGTCATGATGGAAGGAAAAAATCCTTGGTGTGTTACACTCTGCAGACTTAAGGATCTCAGAACCGAAGAGGTAGATAGCTGGTTAAGTGTTAACCTCTCAAAGTAGGAAGTGAGTTGGTGGGGTCTTAGAACTTTAGAGAAAAAGTGGTAGCCTCTCAGTGAAGGGAGTTAGAAGGGGGGTGCATATGGCACTGGCAGATTAAATGTCACTGAAGAAAAACTTAATAGTTGAAAATTTAAACAACTGCCAAGAAAAGCTGAACCTGACAACATTGTTTAACGAGAACTGAATTAATTTAGATTAATTTTATGCTGTCTATATGACCGAATAGTGTTAGACTGTTTTGATTATGTATTTCTCAATTTTGTCTCTGGAACCTGGGCTGCTATGATAATTTTATGTTGTTATGATGTATCCCTTAAATGTCTTTCTTTGTGTTTTATTGTTTTTTCTGGTTTTTTTTTTTTAACTATTTTTACTGTGAAGAAATTTGTGACTACTGTCTAAAGGTGCTATATAAATAAAATTTACTTACTTAAAATAATCTATCCATCCATCCATTCATCCATCCATCCATCCATTCATCTTCTATGCTTGCTTATCCTTGCAGGGTCCTGAGGGTCTTCAGATGATATTTGTTGCAAAATGCATTTTATATATAAATAAACTGAACTGACTAAACTGAACAGAAGTAAAAGGTGAATTTTACTGAGATATTCTTGATAGGAATCGGAACAGAAAGACTGTAATTTTTTAATCTAAAGACACAGTTATGGAAACTCTCAGTCAGTTTCAGAGAAAGAAAATAAAGCAACAATAACAGTCCTGTCAGTCACCAAACTCAAGCACAACTTAAAATCTATTATAAAGGTTAGGGATCAGAGTCCATAAAAGAGGCACACAAAACCTTTAGGATTTAAAGTTTTTGTGGAAGATTGGGTCAAAATCAGATCTCTCTCAGTAATGTATGTGACAAGTTTGTCTATGCAAGAGGCATCTTGTAGCTTTTGTTACCACAAAAAGCTTTCTTTCTAAGTATTTAATACATTTCAGTTAGCCTTTTTAATATTTCTGTGCCATTCCTCTTTATGACAAAAAGTTTATTTTATGGACTTGTTTATATATGTATGAAATACTTAGGTCATTATTCATGGTGTAAATTTCATGTTGAAAGCTCATTTAGAAATATTTTTACTTAGAAAAACATTTACATGTTCAGTACTTTTTTCCTATTATTCATTAATGATGGCATTTGTAATTAGCTACCTCTGACTTTACCATTGCTGGTACTTTACTAATAAACAAACTGGTTGGATCCAACTTAGCACAACCTCTTTTCTGTCTTTTTTGTTAAAGGTTCTTTATTAAAACATTTACTGTATTGTAAGGACTCACTGGGAGGACCCGGAAATTCAACCACACACAGAAGTACGTAAAGGAAAAACAAGTTTATTTAGAATCAGGAACTGGTAGCAGCTCAGGAAGAATCGATGAAGGTCTCCACAAGGGAATCCAACGCAGTACCAGGGGCTAGACGATAATCAGGCAGAGGTTATACACGGAGAGGCAGAGAGAGCAAACTTAACTAGAGGGTCAGGCAATACTCGGTGGTCGTGAAGCGGAGCTTGAGTCAGGGTCCAGAAATCCAGAACCAAAGGAATCCGTAACGGGCTTGGCAGGAGGGGAAGATCCGTGGACGGAAATGGGTCGAAGAAACACAAGAAGGCAAGGCATGAAACGCTGGATTTCTACTGGCTCGTGGCTGTCGATAATCTGGCAGGGAGGCAGGGGCTGAGAGGAGTTAAGTAGAGCAGGGCCCAGGTGGCACAGATCAGCAATCAGGTGACACAGGTGAGTAGAATGAAAACTAATTACAGCATGGGCAGGACCAAACATGAATCATAACAGTACCCCCTCCTCAAGGTCCGGCTCCAGAAGGACCACCTGGCTGGTCAGGATTGGAACGATGAAACTCCCTGATAAGGGATTTGTCCAAAATGTGTCGGGCCGGCACCCAGGAGCGCTCTTCAGGCCCATATCCCTCCCAATCCACCAAGTAATGGATGGACCGGCCCCAACGTCTGGAGCGAAGGAGGCGGCGCACCGTGTGAGCAGGGCCCCCATCAATGATCCGGGCGGGAGGAGGGGGCCTGGAGGAGGGAACCAACCGTGAAGAGAAAACAGGTTTAACACGTGACACATGAAAGGTGGGACAAACTCTGAGAGTCCTGGGGAGGCGGAGCCGGACAGCCACTGGGTTGATAACCTTGGAAATCGGGAAGGGTCCAATGAAACGAGGGGCTAACTTCCGGTTTTCAACCCGCAAGGGAAGGTCCTTGGTGGACAGCCAGACCTTTTGACCTTCGGTGTAAGTGGGTGCCGGAACTCTGCGACGATTTGCAAATCTAGAACATAAAGCAGAGGACTTTAGAAGGGCCCTGCGGGCCTGGCGCCATACCCGCTGGCACTTCAAAGCAGAGGCATGAGCAGAGGGAACTCTAGTGGGCTTCTCTTGAAGGGACAAGACTGGAGGCTGGTAGCCATAAACTGTGTAAAAGGGAGACAGACCTGTGGAGCTAGAAGGGAGTGAGTTGAGGGCATACTCCACCCATGGAAGGTTCTGTGACCAGGAAGAGGGATCATGTTCACAGAGCATGCGCAGCTTGGTCTCCACCTCCTGGTTGACCCTCTCCGTTTGCCCGTCAGACTGAGGGTGGAATCCTGACGAGAGACTTACTGTGATGCCCAGGAGACCACAAAATTCTTTCCAGAATTTAGAAATGAACTGGGGTCCTCGATCAGAAACAATGTCAGTAGGTAGACCATGCAAACGGAACACCTCACGGGCCAGAACCGCTCCCAGCTCCTTAGACGAAGGCAGTTTGCGAAGTGGTATCAGGTGGGACATCTTAGAAAATCGATCCACAACTGTGAGGAGGACAGAATGGTTATCGGAAGTGGGTAAACCAGTAACAAAATCCATGGATATGTGGGACCATGGGCGGTGAGGAACCGGGAGGGGGCCGCAGAAGCCCAGAGGGTGGTCGACGGGATGGTTTAGCCTGACAGCACACTCTGCAAGCCTTGATAAACTCCTTTACATCTTGCAGCATAGTCTCCCACCAGAAACACCTCCTGATCACAGCTAGGGTCTTAGTGACTCCTGGATGGCAGAAAAATTTAGAGGCATGACAAAAGGATAGTACCTCAGGTATTAGCTGCTCAGGGACAAATAGTCGATTCTTAGGACAGCTCTCAGGGATGGGGCTTTGCAGATGGGCCTCTCTGATTCTCTGCTCTAGCTCTAGCCTGGAAACTGCTAGCCGCGCAGATGAGGGGAGCACATAGTCCACCTGCTTAGCCTCTTGACTCTCCTCCATAGTCTCATGCAGCCTGGAGAGTGCGTCTGGCTTAGTGTTCTTACTCCCAGGTCTGTAAGATAGTGAAAAATTAAAGCGACTGAAGAATAGAGCCCACCTGGCTTGCCTGGGGTTAAGTCTCCTAGCAGACTTGAGGTACTGCAGATTCTTATGATCAGTCCAGACCACGAAGGGTTCCTTAGCTCCCTCGAGCCAGTGCCTCCACTCCTCGAGGGCCAGTTTGACTGCCAGCAGTTCCCGGTCACCGACATCATAGTTGGTCTCTGCAGAAGACAGTTTTCTAGAAAAGAAGGCACATGGGTGAATCTTCTCATCAGTGTTTCTCTGGCTGAGTACGGCTCCCACCCCAGAGTTAGAAGCATCCACTTCTACAATGAATTGGCGAGAAGGGTCCGGTGCGCGGAGGACAGGAGCGGAGGTGAAGGCCTTTTTAAGGTGGTCAAAGGACTCTGCAGCACTCTTACTCCAAACGAACTTGCACTTGGATGAAGTAAGAGAATGAAGTGGAGAAGCAACAGAACTGAAATTGCGGATGAACCGTCGATAGAAATTAGCAAACCCCAGAAACCTCTGAAGTTGTCTACGGTCTTGTGGGCAGGGCCAATTCTTGATGGCGTCCGTCTTGCTGGGGTCCATGGAAATCCTGTTAGGAGAGATGACGAAACCCAAGAATGAAGTGGACGATTTGTGAAACTCGCACTTTTCTGCCTTGACAAACAGGTTATTCTGCAGCAAGCGGAGAATAACAGAACGGACATGAGTCTGATGGGTAGTGAGATCCTTAGAGAAAATTAAGATGTCATCCAGATAAACATAAACAAAACGACCGACCATGTCCCTGAGGACATCATTGACTAGAGCTTGGAACACTGCGGGAGCGTTGGATAGGCCAAAGGGCATTACCAGGTATTCATAATGGCCGGTTGGAGTGTTAAAAGCCGTCTTCCACTCATCCCCCTCCTTGATACGGACTAGATGGTAGGCATTCCTGAGATCGAGCTTGGTAAAAACTGTGGATCCCTGAATCAGGTCGAAAGCAGTGTTCATTAGGGGAAGTGGGTAACGATTCTTGACTGTGATGTCATTCAATCCCCTGTAGTCAATACAGGGTCTCAAAGAACCATCCTTCTTGCCCACAAAGAAAAAACCTGCACCAGCTGGAGAGGATGAAGGGCGGATAATGCCTGCCTTGAGTGCGTCACAGATATAATCCCTCATGGCCTTATCCTCCGGGCCGGAGAGGGAGTATAGACGGCCTTTGGGAGGAAAGGTTCCAGGAAGCAAATCAATTGCACAATCATAGGGCCGATGGGGTGGAAGGGAAGTGGCGCGATGCTTATTAAAGACTTCCCGAAGGTCATGGTAAACAGCCGGTACCTTGGATAGGTCGGGATAGGTTTCCTGTCCCGAGATAGGGACAGAAAAAGGGACCGAAGCTGCTAAGAGGCAAGTGGAATGGCAAGATGGTGACCAACCCAACACCTCGCCCTTCACCCAGTCAATGTGGGGGTTGTGTTTTCTTAGCCAAGAAGCCCCCAAAATGACAGGGAGACCAGGGGACTCTATTATCAGGAAGGAGATAAGTTCATGGTGATTCCCAGAAATACTGAACTTAATGGGACCCGTTTCATGGGTGATCTGGTGAAGTACATGGCCATCAATAGCCAAAACTTCAAGACACTTAGAGGTAGGTAAAAGTTGGATGCCCAGAGATTCGGCAAGACCACGGTCCATGAACTCAGTATCTGCTCCTGAATCTATAAAGACTGGGAGACGCTTGGTTTGACAATCAGCTTGGAGAGTGGCTTGAACAGAGAATGAAGAGGATTGCCATCGCTTTTGACTCAGCAGGAGCCTCTTACCTCCTGCTGAGCCTGGCCTTTTACAGGACACCGACTAAGTAGGTGACCCTCTCCACCACAATAGAAACAAAGGCCTCTCTTAAATCTCCGCTCTCTCTCTTGTGGGGACAGGCGAGTTCGACCAATCTGTATAGGCTCCTCTCCCGGAGAGGTGGGTGAAGAACTCAAAGGTGGAGCCGTGACTGGTGGCTGTGATCTGGGAACAGATTCAACATGGTAAGTATGACTGAGGGAACTCCTCTCCAACCTTCTCTCATGGAGCCTAGCATCAATTCTGGCGGCCAGGGTCTCCAGTTCCTCCAGGTCCTTGGGAGCGTCTCGGGTAGACAGCTCATCCTTTATCTCCTCACTGAGACCCTGATAGAACGCATCACATAGTGCCTCATCGTTCCAGTCACTTCCTGAGGATAGAGCATGAAAATCGATAATGTACTCAGTTACTCGCTTCCTGCCTTGTTTGAGTCTGAGCAACCCACGTGCAGCCTCCCTCTGAGGCAGAACAGGATCAAAGACCCTGATTAGCTCCTTGGAAAAGTCCTGGAACCGATAACAAATGAGGGAGTCCCTCCGCCATTCTGCAGTCCCCCATAATTTGGCTTTTCCCGAAAGGAGGGAAATAGCATAGGCTACTTTAGCGCGTTCAGAGGGAAAAGATGACGGCTGAAGTTCAAAGATTATTTCACACTGAGTAATGAAGGGACGACACTGACTCTGCTCACCTTTAAACACCTCCGGAGGAGACAGGCGGGGCTCAAAAATGGGTGAGACCTGGAAACCAGACGTAGCGGCTTTGAGGCTGGGAGAAGGGGCTCCTTTAGGGGAGGGAAGGGAGGACATCCTATCAAGCATGCTCATCATTTGTTGCATGTTTGACTCCAGGCGGGTAATAGCGTCTTCAACACTTGAACGCCACTCCTGTGTGGGTGACGGGTCCATAGTGGCCAGATTATTCTGTAAGGACTCACTGGGAGGACCCGGAAATTCAACCACACACAGAAGTACGTAAAGGAAAAACAAGTTTATTTAGAATCAGGAACTGGTAGCAGCTCAGGAAGAATCGATGAAGGTCTCCACAAGGGAATCCAACGCAGTACCAGGGGCTAGACGATAATCAGGCAGAGGTTATACACGGAGAGGCAGAGAGAGCAAACTTAACTAGAGGGTCAGGCAATACTCGGTGGTCGTGAAGCGGAGCTTGAGTCAGGGTCCAGAAATCCAGAACCAAAGGAATCCGTAACGGGCTTGGCAGGAGGGGAAGATCCGTGGACGGAAATGGGTCGAAGAAACACAAGAAGGCAAGGCATGAAACGCTGGATTTCTACTGGCTCGTGGCTGTCGATAATCTGGCAGGGAGGCAGGGGCTGAGAGGAGTTAAGTAGAGCAGGGCCCAGGTGGCACAGATCAGCAATCAGGTGACACAGGTGAGTAGAATGAAAACTAATTACAGCATGGGCAGGACCAAACATGAATCATAACACTGTATGCTTTGTTTCGTTAATTCAGAGTTCCATATTTATATATAAATAATTACTCATTTGTATGCTGTAATTGGCAGTTGTCTTGAATAGCTGCCTGTCTTTTGTTTGCTGCGATGTGTAGTTGCACACATGCCCACATGTTTCACTGAGTTATTTCATTAATTTGCTCTGACTTATGGTATATGTGCCCACCCTTTGTAATCCCTCAGTCACTTATGGCCATTGTACATTGTACATAAACATTACACAGAAAAAATGTTTCAGAACCAGTTGGATGATATTTATGATGATACAAGATGAGGGTGTATGTTGGGGAACAATTACAAATTTAACAGCCCGACAGCTGAAAACAAAAGGTATCTTTTGTTCAGTGCCTAAAGCTCTGAATAAGCTTGGAAGACATGTACTGTCTTAAAGAATGATCACCTTAGCACAGTTTTGTAAGAGTAATTAACAGTCACTATATATTAACATCCTATCAATCAATCACCAGTTGAGTCACTGATGCATGAAAGTGGCCACTGTGTCAATAAAACTTTGACTGAGTCTTTTTGTTTAACACAGACTTTGAAAAAAACATGGAACTTTATTATACCACATAGTGTCTTATTTTATTCCAACTGAAAGCAAAAATTTTCATGTTAAATAATGTAAAGAATAAGAATAGTAATTGGCAGAAGTGGGGACTCAACTTATGTGATTTATAACTTTGGAATTCACTTGGACTTCTACTTGAACCCCTGGACTTGAAAGGACTTGATATTCTACACCAAACAGAAAGTGTGTTTTAATGGAAAAGCAATGATGGAACCATGCCAAGTGTATGATCTTGCATGCCTCTGGCCATTTTATCAATATTTCCTTCTCCTGTTGTTGCAACATGCACCATTCTGTTACAGCAACAATACTCTGTGCTGTTTACCTGCTTTTATCTGCATCCTACATTGATAGTAAAGAAACAGGCAGGAGTGGTGTGGTGCTCTCTTGAAGTACAATCAAAGAGGACTGTGTAAAGTTGGAAAATGAAAAAGGAAAAAAAAGCTGTGTGTGGCATCACCCAAACAACAAGTAGGCTACTGTGGAGCATAACTTTTTACAAGATTGTTTAGGCACTTTCGGTAAGATTTTAAATCCAGTTTAAAAACAGACGGAAGCTCAGTTGCGTTTTTCATTGCAAGCCTGGACAGTGATGCAAGTGTGACTGCGACATTACATACAGGTTGCCAGAACTGCTACAAATATGTGGGCATTGTGTTGTTAGGTGATGGACCCAGTGCAGAATGCTATAGGATGGAGAGCAGCTTCACAACAAAGCTTTTTTTGGTGCTTACTAATTTAAACATGAAGAGTGGAAAGTCACATGTCCTAACTCCAATGTAAAACCTGTAAACAAATGAAATATTACAGATTGCCCTTTAAATTAGATAGTGAGTTCTGCAGTCTGAAAACCATGCGATAGACTTTCAAATCAGAGGGTTGTAATACAAATAGAGGGAATGTAGCATGGTGACATTAACAGAATTTCCGTTAATCACATTGAATGATTCCCTCTGATTATTATAAGTGCACATGGCAAGTCTCTTTGAGCCTTACCCACAAAGACAGTGCATCAAAATTGGCAGATTGCAGGACCATGATCATATCTTACAACATGAACCTGATCACAAAATTAATTTCTATACAGTTGTACAAATAATTGTAACTTTTATTTTAATAATCTGAGTTTAATCATTTAATATTGTAAAACAGGTTTGTGCTGTTGCAGTTGGTTAACATGGAAATTATTATTTTGAATAGGAATCAGGTTATTTTTCATGATGGATCAATTTGCTCAATATTTTCCAAACTTGCTGGATGTTTGGTAAATTTCACTTAATATTTTCTGTAAGAAGCAGCATCAGCACTGATTTTCAGACCTTTTTGAAGTTTACTTCCTCATACTGGTTGTTCTGGTGGATAAAAACACCTTTTTAAATAATCTATAAATCTCAACATCAGAATTATTATGATTAAATTACACAAATGACTTGTCTGAAACTTGAAATTAAAAGTTTAGGACTTTAACGCAACTTGAGACTTTTATACCTTTACTTGGGACTTGACTCAAAACTTGGGCAGAAAGACAAGAGACTTATTTGTGAGTTACAAAACAATGATTTCAACCCCTTTCTGAGGTATGTTGAGCAACACATCAGTGTCCTACCTAATAGTATTTTAATGTGAAAGTTGGGGGAAAATGGGATCAAACTGCCAAGCTTTCTTTTTGAAGATAAGTGCTATTCCTTAGGAGCCTTTGGTTCCCTAAAACCTGGAACATGTGTAAATGTCAACTGTAGCACATGCATAAATGGAGCAGCGTGGCCAGTAAGCTTAGAGATGACTCCTGAAATGGTACTTTAGCCGATTAACCCACTTTGATTTGTAACTCTGTCTAATCCCCCTGCAGCAGAGCCCAAGCCCTGTCTCATCATTAAACAAGTAGAGAAAATACAGAGATGAGACTGAAACCATGGAGATAAAAAAAAAAAAATAAGGATGGGAGAAATTGGAACATGGGACATAAGACACGAGACAGCTGTGAAAGACATTTCCCAGTGGTAGAGTACAGCAAAGGCCAAATATGCTTTCAATTCCCCACGTTCTGCACACCATTCAAAAAAGACAAGCTGTTATAGCACTACAGCAACAGAAAACAGTGTTAAGAAGGATAACTAGTAAAAACGTATACCTTAAAGGACTTGATTACCTTCCTCCATCTGACATTAAGAACTATTCAACTAGCATAACAATTTGAGATATATATTTCATCAGTCTTTGATGGATATGTTTTGTGAACTTACATGTATTTTATACTGTGAATCATTGCTAAAAATAAACAAATTTGCCTTTTCTAAGGTGGAAAGTTCCACCAATGACGACCAAGAGTCTAACCCAGTGGAATCAATTTGAAAAGTTTTAGAGAGACTATTTTTACAAAAGCACACTTATAACAACCTTTTTCCACATAACCAAAGGGTAAGCATGTAACCATGGATTATATACATTTAGGTTTGACAACATCCTGTGCCAATTTTATGTCAATTGAAGTGTCAGAAATATATTTTTTTGAGAAAAACATAGATGTGATTGAAAGTTATTTTAGCCTCTGTATATATAAACAAATAATTAAACAGTATCCAAGGTAGCTGTGTATTTAAACCTAGAAAAGAACATGTTGTATATTTAGACCTTATGACCACAAAAATCACCATTAGAGACTCTTTGGGAATGTGAAATAAAATATAAGAATTTAAGACAAAACAAAAGTTAGAAGTTTTTTTTATAATGAAGCTTAGGTGTAAATTCAAACTGGAAGACTTCCCAGCTTCACCTGCATCATCCAGTTGCTGCGTAATGTGCCTCAGCTGCAGCCCATCAATTTTGGATCACGCCTCGTCATAGCCATTCATCATGCAAGTCTCTGCTAATAAAACTCTCCATCCAAGGCTCCATCTGCTCCCAGTTGAGCTACAACCAGCCTCTGCCCTTTCTCCACCCTTGTTTTCTCACGGCTCCATCAGGCTTCCTTCAGCCTCCACTCCACCACCAGTGTCCGGATCCCAGGGAGGAAGATGTCTCTGATCCTAAAACTAAAAATTCATCCACATTTATTGAAATTTACAGCATATCTGTCTACTGCCGGGGTTCAAGCGCCAAAAAAAATCTTTATTCATTAATGTCAAATCTTTTTAATTGCTGCTGTTTTTGTGTGAGTCTTTCCAGGTTGAATTTCAAAATCCTTTCATTCATTTGCAACAGAAATGTTTAAAACAATAAGTACCAAAATAATCCAAAGCTTAACTGAATACGCCTCTCCAAAATTTCAGTGTTTGAAACAATAGTGAATAATCTACAGGTTGACTATGATAAATGAAGGGTCACAAAGACTGTAGATAGTTTGAGAGCTTTACACAGCAACAAGTCATTGGAGAGGCTGAAGAGAAATGAATAGCACTTATCTAAGACTTTACATTCATTAAGTATATTTGGCAAGTTCTTGGACAACTTGTTTACAAGTGTTTTTCTCATAACTATCAAAACATCTCCAACGTTATGGCGTCAAAGTTTCTACTTTAGTAATATTTCTTTCTGATAGTCTTAGCATAATAATTGCTACCCAATCAGTATTATTGTTGTTAATAACAAATTGCAAAATAAACTGAAATCAAGATTGATTTTTCAGTGCCCCTTCACCTTAGCACCTGCCATATTCTCGTTCTCTGAAAGCAAAGAAGCTGAAGTCTGGTCCTTGAAGTTTAATGCATTTTACAGGACATGTTTTTCTTTTGTAAATTAAGCTCCAACAAAAATACCAAGTGCATTTTTTGCATTGTCTGTCCTCAAAGCAGCAGTACTCAAGCTGATTGGATTTCTAGGATCCTCCAGTTTCTCCAGAAAGAACTCTTCCTTTTTTCTGCCTCCCACATTGCATTTATCAGTCAGATCGTATTCAAAACACAACCAACAGCCTTGTGATCACAGTATATGTTGCACCGGTTACTTTATCCATGGTCACTGTCCCTTCTTTTATATACATATTTATAAAATAGGTATATCCTTTCATTAACAAAGGATACTGGATGAATACCTGTTATTTTTATTACATTAAAGAGGCACCAGAATGTGATCCAAATTGAGCAGTATGGGTATTGAAATCTTCAAAGATTAATAATGCAAGTTTGAGTGTGGGTAGATTCAACACTCTGCTCATACTATCTATGTATTCTTCCTTCATCCCCTCCAATATCCCTTTCGACTTTCCTCAACATTTTGTGTTCTATTTTCTAGTTTGGAATTCATAAAGTTTACAAAGATTTCAGTTTTATTTTATTGGAAGATATTATTTGTCAGGTGGTTCCTAACCTTATTAGCTGTGAAACAGGAAAGCTTAAATAAAAAAATACAGAGGAAATTGATTAATTGTATTTTTTTTCATTTAGGGTTTACCACAACATACATGAACATGCACTGTATATTTGGCAACATATTTGTTTGTAGTACTCTTGCTATATTGGTTGTCAAAAGCATCTGTGGACTTGTTTAGGTGATCTGAAAGTGTTAATTCAGATGATCTAAATTTAAATTCGACTGGTAGTGTTGATAAATTAAGAAAAGTAAAGAATGGCATTTCCATCACTTTCAAAATTAAGCTTCCTTTCATAATAATAAAAACCCAGGGAACAAGTTATATCTGTTTGAAAACTGTGTGGTATTAAAAGGAACCTAGATGCAGCAAATACATTCTGAGACATTCATAAAAAGAGATCTTGAGATTTTTATAGCAGGTCTTGGTTTAAGAAATGTCCTTCTGTGAAGCTACAAAGATGAAAAATGCTTTATTCCATAAAAATTCATTAGTTGTAGTACTTTGATCATATTTGGCAGATCACAAAAGCTGGATATAAAAAACAAAATTAGGAAATATTCTCTAAATGATCAAATGTTTTTTAAGATTGAGAAGTGGAAAATTAAATGTCAACTTAACTAAAAGCAATGACAAAAACAAAAAAGAAAATGCAATTAAGACTGAAAGCACATTTCATTTTAGAGCACACACTGGTTAAGTATTATCTTACATTGTTGATGGTACTTTCTGATGTCAGCCTTTTCATTATGTAGATTCATTCATGGTTTGTCTTTCTTCATTTTGGGGTTTGAGTGACACTCTTTTAATTATGTAATCCCTTGTTCTCTTGTCCTTTTCAGGATTTTCAAAAAAAAAATAGCCCTATTCACTGTTTCTCGCCCCCTTAATTACTGTTCACCTGCTGATGGGAAAAAGGGTTAAGAGCTCTCCATTGGAAATGTTCTAATGTTATGAATAGGTTTTCAGCCTTATCTTATTCAGCCTGACTGGATCATTTATTCCTGAAACAACCATTTAAAAGACATAACACATTAATGTGGAAAAGATGTTACTCCACTTCAGATGGTTCTACTGGACTGCATCAAACACAAAAAAATACACTTAATACATTTATAAAATCAATAAAGTTGACTCGATAATGGCTACCTTATTAATAACATTGTGTTAGAGTTTAGCAAAGACATTAAAAAGACTTATTAGTAAAAAAAAAAAAAAAAAAAAAAAGAAAAAAAAACTGTAACTGGAAATCATATAAATATTTTTATTAAGTTATTTACATTTGAATGAAGAAAGTATTTAATATTCTAGATATATTAAAAAATTTACTTTGCAAAAAAAATAAAACAAGGGATGTGTTCTGATAAAACCAAATCTCCCCTGTGCCAGAGAAGGTAAACCACAGCGAAAATGAAAAGATGAAATAATGTTCCCACCGTGACCAGTGCCTACATTATGAACAATAAAGCTGTAGTGGACAGCTTTATGGTGTCAGTGTTTTTTTGTTTGTTTGCTTGTTTTTAGTTATACAGTGCCTTCCAAAAGTATTAACCATTTTTTACATTTTGTCACGTCACTTTACAACCACAAATTTCACTGGATTTCATTTACAAAAAAAAAAAAAAAAAAAAAAAAAAAAAAAAAAAAAAAAAAAAAACATAGGCTCAAATAAAAGTTGCTCATTTTTCTTCATAAAGTATGTTAACAATTAATTAGTTGGATTAAATAGACAGTATATGCCTACATGCATTTTCCAGTCCTGCCAAAAATTCTGAACTGGTTTTTGGTTTAGTTTTTGACTGTGTCTAACACCAGAATACGCTTTGATCTAAACCATTCCATTGTATCTCTGTGTAGCTCAACGTGGCTGTATCTTTAAGGTTGCTGTCATGCTGGAACAGGAACCTCCACCTCAGTTCCAAGTCTTTTGTAGCCACTAACACATTTTCTTCCAGGATTGCCCTGAATTTAGCTACATCTTCCCATCATCTCTGACAAGCTTGCCTTTCCTGACAAAGATAACCATCACCACAGCATTATGCTGTCACCATTATGTTTTAGTGTGGGGTAGGTGTGTTCAGGGTTGTGTTCTTATTTTGTCGCTTGCCAATTTGGGTGGATGATCATATCTTGGTAGGTTTGCAGTTGTACCATTATCTTTCCATTTATGGTTGCTCAGTTAAGTTATTAAAGCTTGAAATATTGCTTTATGTCCTAACCCTGCTTTACTCTTTCTCACAACTGTACTTCTAACCTCTAATCCTGTGTGGTCTTTGATGTTCATGATGCTGTTTTTTTTTTTTTTTTACTAAAGTTCTCTAAGCTCTCACTAAGGCTTTCATAGAAGTACTGTATTTATACTGCATGGTATTAGGAAAACATGAAATTGTATCATTGTTGAATATTGCGATAATGATATCAGTTATACCACATTATCTCCGATCTTTGACTTTTCTAACATCCTACCAACCCCATCACTCTATATGAGCTTTAAAGTCTAAGCCACTAAGTTCCACATCAATTGTGGGCCTCAAAGGCCCCGTGGTCCATCCAACTGAACAAATACAACTGAAACCAGAAGATTTACACACACCAAATAAAAACACACAAACACCTTTTCTTCTAACTGTGTGAAGTTAAATCAGACAAACTTATCTTGTTTTAGGTTAGAATTACCGAAGTTATTTCTATTTGCTAAATGCCACAATAATGAGAGAAAGAATATATCAGAGACTTATTTATTAATGTCTTAAAAATCAGAACTTTACATACAGAATGATTACTATATCTTTAGAGTAATGAGAAAAAGCCCAAATAATGATTTCACGGCTTTGGAAATTTCTGATAGGTTAACTGACACATTTCAGTTAACTGGAGGCACATCTATGGATGTATTTTAAGGCCATACCTTGAACAAACTGCTTTCTTGTTTGACATGATGGGAAAGTCAAAAGAAATCAGCCCAGATTTTAGGAAGAGAATTGCTGAGCAGAACAAGTCTGGTTCATCCTTGGGAACAATTTCCTGATCCTTGAAGGTGCCACGTTCATCTGTTCTAAGAATTATAATTAAAAATAGACATGATGGGAATGTCCAACCATCATACCACTCAGGAAGGATACAGGTTCTATGACCCAGATATTAATTTGTTTTGGTCAAAAATGTGCAAATTGACTCCAGAACAAGATACAAAGACCTTGTGAAGATGGTGCCTGAAGCTGGTAAGGCAATGTCACTCTCCACAGTGAAACATGTCCTGTACTGACATGGGCCGAAAGGCCAATCAGCAAGGAGGAAGCCATTACTCCAAAAAAAAAAAAAAAAAAAAAAAAGTAAAAAAGCCAGAGTGCAGTTTGCAAATGCACATAGGGATAAAGACATTCATTTTTAGAGACATTGTACTGTGATCTGATAAAACTAAGTGACTGTTTGGCCATTATAACAATTACATTTGGAGGAAAAAGGGGGACACTTGAAAGTAAGACAATCATCTGTCACAGTATATCACAATTACTGGTATTAGTGTGACACTGGCTGGGCTATTCCAAAATGTTATTACTTTCAGTCAGTTTACATGTTAGTAAAATAAAAAAGACTAATTCTGCTAAGGTATGAACAATTTTGGTCTAAACAGTACATTCCAGTAATGATCGTGATTCGGTATGTTGCACAGCTCTAATTAAAACTGCAATTAAATGGCACACATGGACTCTGTTTTCTAATTATGTGGGTTCTGAAGGCAACTCGAAGCACTGGATTGTATTTTGGGGTATCAGACTAAAAGGAGCTGAATACAAATACACACCACATGTTTTAAATGTTTTACTCAAAACATTTTTTAATTATCATATCATTTTTAATGCAATTTAAAAGTACCCTACCAAGTATCTACCATGGTTTCAATGGAACCATGATAGAACATGGAACATGCTTTTATAGAACATGGTTTTATCTTTTAATATAAAAGAATATTCACAAAAGTATACAGTAAATTAATTTCTGAATATTTATAATACATCCTATTCAAACTAAAGCATAATTAGTGTCAAAATAAATAAAGAACAATAATATATGTTTTGTATTATGAAACATTATTACCACCAATAAATGATCAGGATCAGTAATAGAACATTCAACCAACTGAAGTAAGATTTTTCCAGTCACCTTATGATATACTGGTTCTTAAAAGCCTGTCATGGAAATTCCTCTAAAACCCTATAGCCATAAGAGGACTTGTTTTGCTGATGTCAGCCACTAAGCAATTATTAGATCTGTCAAAATAACCAGCAGAATATTGAAAGTGACTGTAAAACAGATTTAGACACAACACTAATACAGAATTAATATAATTTAATGGCTCCTAAGCCTGGATGATGTATAACGCAATATCATATAAGTGCTCCATCCATGTTCCTTCCCTTTAATATTGTAAAGTACATCATAATGTATCACATCTGTATAATGTAAAGGGTAGGACAATTTTGCAGCGTAATGTCTATGCATTTACAGTAGACATGTTGAGAGAAGGAAATCACAGCATCCTGACGTTGTGGCGGGGTGGAGGAGTAGTTGGGGAAGAATTTCATAGCCTTCTTCCAACAATCAATAAGCTCTTCTCGACCTTTATGTGCATCAATAATAGTATTTCTGCCTTTTGGACGAGGATGAGAGTTTTAGTTCATCCTTAGACAGGAGTATTCCTCCCCTGTAAAAGCTGCTGGCTTATAATTCAAGTGTTCAGGAGCTCAACCAAAAGCAAATATTGAGAATAGAATGGCAGCAGAGGATCACTGTAGGGAATTGTTTGGAGATATAAAGAGAGAGACATCTAGCAATGGTACACCCATGCTCTTTTATTCTCCATCTTTTTTGTTCAGGAGAAAAAAAATTGAAGACTTTAGTGGGCCAAAGTGCTCGGGCCCAGACATATTATGTGAAATCAGCTTGTGGTGGTGTGTAAAACTATTGTGTGTCCATCTCTGACTCTGCACAATGAACCCTCAGTAACCAGTAGGCACATGACCTTTCCCCCACCATTAACAGCCACAGTGGTTTGCCATGTGGTAACTTGATAATGTTAATTGCTCCATCTCATGTCCGTATCTGTCTGTTTCTCTTTCTGTTTATGTCACACACCAGAGGTGAAAATGTTGTCCCATGGTCTTATACAATCACACCCCTATCTTGGTTTTACCCCTTGCAGAACTGGGATGTTTACTGTGATTCTCAGAAAGCACTGACCTTTTCCTGGAGTGCAAGAAACACTAGCAAACAGCCTCCTTTTTCTTAGTGTCCGGCCCCAGGCCTAAATGACATTTTGGCCTCATGTACTTGTCTCCATGACGCATGAGTTTGTAAGGTTACAGAGCTACAGATATGAATACTTGTAAAAGTATCCTTTTCTTTAACTATTTCACATATTGCTGTTTTATAACCATAAATTTCAATATAGTTTATACAAATTTTATATAAAATGTATGCATTATATTATTTTTAATATAATGCATACATTCATATAATACATAAAAGATGTTGTGTATATGTATTGTCCCTCTTTAATTAAATATCTCAAAATAAAATCCAGTACAACAAATAATCTTTAGAATAAAGCTATTAGCAAAGAGTATATCTGTGTGTAACTTAATATCAGTATAAATATACCTGTTCTTTGAAGACCTCAGAGATTTGGCGGAAGCCGTTTTTGAAATAACAACCTCATGTAAACTAAGGAACACCTGAGACAACTCACTCTTATAGCTACGCAGAAATTGAATGAAAACTACCACTGCATTTCACCCTGAAAAAACATTCCTTGATGGTGAAACATGGTGGTGGAACATTATTCTTTGGGAATGTTCCACTTCAAGCAAGGACCAGGAAGCTCACAATTAATGTTAAAGATGGATTAGCTAATTATGAGGCAATCCTTAAAGAACACCTGTTAAAAGCTGCAAAAATCTTGAGACTGGGATGATTTACCTTCCAGAACAGTATAATAAAATAGTTTAGGTCAAAACAAATCCAAGGGTTAAAATGGCTAAAGTCAAAGTCCAGACCTAAATCCAAATATAGATATCCAAATTTAAGACAGAATGTGAAAAATTTCAAGGGTTATGGATACTTTTGCAAGGTACCAAACATCTATAATGTTTTCTTATACCATCCTGTGCATCCGAGAGAAGCATTTTAGTTTAATCTGAGAAATGTATTTCAGGTGTTTTAGTAAAGCCAGTGGAAAATGTTTGAGCCTGTATTGTGCATTTGAAGATCACATCTTCTTTGACAAAAAATGAGATAAATTAACATCAGCTGGACTTCCATACATAGATTACTTGAAGGCCTGCAAGCTTGGGATGGTGACTCATCTGTAGTAAACAAGGGACCTGTTGTCTTTTTCTTCCCTGTGACACTGGCAAAAACTGAATAAAATGAGATTGTTTGAGGAGAAAACATTTTGCCTCACTTTGTGTCTGCTTCTAATATGAAGTCTCCAACAGTGTGTATAGACAAGCAATAACTCTGCATCATTAATACAGAACAAAGCATTAATGTCCTGCTCTGCCATAATGACAAAAAGGACACTGTTGGAAGCTCCCTCTGTGACATATTTCCATTATCCTCAACTCAGTTCCCTATCTGTTCACTAAAAGATAGAACATAGGGCATTTCTACCCATGCACCAAAATAAGTGCTGGATAGAGAACCAGATGGGGTACAGGAAATGGAAGAAAGGAAAGTGCTTCTACACCAGCTGCTATTCTGAAAAGTGGTTACATTTATATTAGCAGGGAGAGCAGATCAAAGAGGACGAGACCATTACACACACACATGTGGCCTTTTCTTTTTTACGAGGCTGCAATGGGTCAGGTGGTAATGACTCCCCTTTCACATTAGAGGGTGTAGAGCGAGCCAAACCCTCTCAAAGGAATGGGATGATCAAAGAGGCTGCACGGCACTTGCTTTGTATGTTAGAAGAGTTGGACTTTTTTGTTTGGACATGTGTGTATATATAGAAAACTTCAGCTCTAACTTGTTTTGGAGCAAGCAACTATTGAACACACATGTAACTATATACTTTGAGGTTTTTTTCAAAGTTGCTTATGTGAAAAAGGAAAGGGGGGATTCATTTCAGGAAAATAACTTTTGCCTAACTTCTGATTCTCCTTGGGTTTTGTTTTGTTTATATTCTGAACAAAATATTGTCATTCTTAGCCCTTGTCAAATGTTGCTATGGTGTAATGCCTCCCAATTGTTTCTGTGGATAAGGGAGGGGTAAGGGGCATGGGTCTTTAGTCAGAGATTTTTCAGGGTTACACTTAAAAAAAAAAGGAGAAGGAGCTGCACTTGATAATGAAATCAAGAGAATGAAAACCCAAAATTCAGTGTCTCAGAAAATTAGAATATTGTGAAAAGACATAGCATATTCATAGAAAGTTGAGTGAAAGGAAAAAGTGTGGTAGGAAAAGGTGCACCAGCAAAGGGAACAACTACAGCCTCGAGAGCACTGTCAAGCAAAATCCATTAAAGAATTTGGGGGAGCTTAACAAGGAGTGGAATGAGGCTGGAGTTTGTGTGTCAAGAGCTTCTACACACAGACAAATCCTACACATGGGTTACGGATACTACATTCCTCATGTCAAGCCACTCCTGAAAATTACAAGAAATAAAGGCTTGAAATAATTCACTCTATGTGTAAATAATCTATATAATATTATGAGTTACACATTTTGTAATGACGGACAAAAAAATATTCACCTTTTTTCACTATATTCTAATCTGTGTAGCTATACTTGTATAACATGGCTAATCTTCAAAAAATAAACGGTAAATAGGCTAAATTTAAAAAGCGCTTTTATCGTCATAATAACCACTTAAAGTGCTTTGCACTAGAGCTATATTCACCAGATCGCACTCACAAACACATCCACACACGGATACACAGATCATTATGCAACATGGGATTAAATACCTTGCCCATGTGTCATGTGTCACTATGCCCATGGCACAGTGACACATGACAAGAGGAAGCTGGAATTAAATGCACAACTTTCAGATTACAAGATGACTACCCCACACACTGAACCAAAACTATAGAATTTACATCACATTTGCCAGGATAAATCAAAACAATTCAAGCACTTATTTTGTTTACTTAAGGGCAGTACGAATTGATGGAGGTTACTGAAGAGTTTACCTGTTTATGTATGTGTATATTTGTCTCTTTGAGTCTGTTGCTAAGCCATTCTTCTGTGTAAATACAGGTGAATAGACACAAAATCTCAGGCTTTATCTCATCTGCAAATCAAAATTTTACAGGACCAAGATAAAAATGTAAGTGCCAGGTTTTGGGTGCTGCCCAAAATAATCCATCTTAAAGATATGCAAGTATATATTTTTTTTAAAAAATGGTCACCCCTCCCCACCTCCTGTGTAGGTCAAGCACTGGAAGAAACAACTAACCAAAGAAAAAATAAAAACTCAGGTGACAATGAACCTATTTAATAAGCATGCATATTACCATAAAAATCAATTTTGCCCACTTTGTCAGCTGAATCATGAGTGTCAAGAGTGACCTTCCACCATGATAAAATGCAGCTTTGCCTTTGTCTGAAAAAAAAAATCAGGTGCAGTTCTATAATTTCAACACTAAGAGGCGCACTTGTATGAAACTTAATC
Source organism: Anableps anableps (assembly GCA_014839685.1). Lineage (NCBI taxonomy): Eukaryota > Metazoa > Chordata > Actinopteri > Cyprinodontiformes > Anablepidae > Anableps > Anableps anableps. Next base: position 24,083,696 of record CM026078.1, on the reverse strand, counting down.
TCCAGTGCTCATACACGCACCTATGTTCATCCACTGTCACCGCTTCTTGGGGAATAGTTAGGACAAACATTCTACATCAAGAAATAAGTAAAATATTGAAATGTGTCTTGAGCAAGACTTTTTCCTTTGTAAATGTATACTTTAAATATTGATTTTATAAAAGTGGTCATTCTTGGAATGGGAATCTCTCTGCTTCACAAATGTAGGTGCAAAACCTAAAGTAAAACATCCGTCTTTATCAATGAGTTCTAAAGGACCATAAAAAAAATAAATAAAATTATGACATAATCCTCACCACTTTATGGGATCTTATAGTCTTAGTCTTAAACCGATCAGGTCGGTGTCACATAAGATCCCCATAAAAAAAGGGTTTCCCCAGTTTCGCTTTGACAGGGCATTTCCCCTCAGTAGGTGAATACAACGGGCACCAGTGAATGAAACTAAACATCTTTGCCTACTTACCATATTGACTTCTGATACCATGTCTATGCTGGCTATGTCTATATTCATTCCCACTCCAACTGGAGGACCTGGGGCAGATCAAAAACACAGTAAGCGTCAGAAAACACAATAGGAGATGCCACAAAAAGAGAATAAAATTATTGGTATTCTGGTAGATTTGCATCAGTAGAAACAGTTTAAAATAGGTGTGTAATGGGAACACAGATTAACACTTGTAAATTTAGCTGTTGTCAGGCGGATGATTAGTTCACAGTGCTCACTCCAGAGTTAGGATTAGATGCGCTGACCTGCAGTTAAAGTGTCTCCTCCACATTAAATCACTATTCCTCCAAATATTTTTTTTTCTGATTTCCTAAATATTAAGATATTTAAAAGAAATCAACAAGGAGCTGATTGAAACATTTTCTGTTTTTAAGTGCTGTAAATATTTAAGTCTTTCTCGTACTATTCATACCTGAGCCACATTACTCATTTACTCCAGGATTACGCCAGGATGTTTCAATTTATTTTATAATACTGTTTCATATAGACTGTCTAGGAATGTTTTATCACCAAAATTTATGAATTAGTGACCCAAATACTTTCGGGAATTGCAAACCAAGCTGGACTAATAAGACTGTACTACTACCGTCTAACAACGCTCATACTGGAACAAAATGTTTATAATGGACCTAATTTACCTCCGAAATCTGGTCTCAGTCGTATATCATAACCTTTTAACAGTCTGTCCACCGTTTCTTTGACCAAAGGCATATTGCTAGGGTCATTGACACTGGCACTATGGAGGAAGAAAAATAAGAGAAAGCAGAGCTTTAAAGACGGAGAACTACTGTGCAATACATGCCAAATGTTTTGCATCGCTCTTGTGGAGACAGTCACACTTAGTAAAATGAGTGGAGTATCCTCCGACCCCCTTTCACTTACCTTTGAGCGCGCATTACAGCTGTCATTAAGAAGATCAACAAGACACACGTCGTCCTCATCCCTCTTACTCTTATGGTAGCAATTTTGAAATTATATGCTTTTCGGTTTCCTTTAGTGAAGACTTGACGAGGTCTAAGTTGTTCTCGCCAGTGCAGTAATTCCAATACCGGGCGCATGCGTATTTCAAATCACAACATCAAGAAGCAGCAGCGGTGCTGCTGTTGATGCCAGTGGCAGATCCAGACAAGGAAGAAATTAAAGGAGAATCATGACTCCGTGTTACCCAGGAGGATAAGGGGTCTTCCCATATTTAAGTTGGATTTTAAGTGTGTTAGGCAAAAAAAAAAAAAAAAAAAAAAAAAAAAAAAAAAAAAAAGGTGTGTGTTGGTGGTGGTGGGGGGCTGTGGGGGACAGTAAGGAAAGTTTAGGGGAAAAAAGTGAGGAAATGTGGGTGGGGTGTTCTCTTTCCATTCGCTGTTTGCAGACCTGCCATCCAACCAACTCGTAGCTGACACTGAACAAGTCCTGAAATCCTGCTGTTCCTGCAGTCACTCATTGCGAGTGGGGAGTCCCGACAGAAACCTAAAAAAAATTAGCTTAAATTGAAAAAGAGCCGAATGAGCAACTTTATTTTCCAAATATTGTTCTGAATAAAATATCTATCTATCTATCTATCTATCTATCTATCTATCTATCTATCTATCTATCTATCTATCTATCTATCTATCTATCTAAAAAGGGACACAAAAGTATAAAATACTCAATGCTAAAAAGCGCTATTCGGTTTCTCTGTCCATGGTGCTAAATGCAGTCACCGACCCCCACCCCCAAAAGACACCCTTAACAGTGCCTCTTTCCTAGAGAAAAAAAAATCGAGAAAACTTCTGGGTTTTCGTGCTATGAATGATTCTCTGTACAAACATTTGCTCACGCATCGATCTCAACTCTTCCGGGTTTTTGATGAAAAGAGTGCCTTAATGCCTTGGGAAGCGCAGTGTCCATACAGCGCCTAGGTTGATAGAGCACGACTGGGCTCCTCCGTAGCCGTTTTTCTCACAGTCAAGCACGCTCGTTGCTCGCTTGCTCCATGCACTGGTAAGCAGGATGAGCTCCGCTGTATGAACTTGGACACAAATTGACATGGATATGGTATAATTATAGTTGGAAGTTAGAGGAATGAAAAACGAAGGATAATCTGCGGGGTGTTCTGTACTGTAACTGCATAATTAATGACGTTGTTTATCTCTAGACTGCTGATTTCTTCATCTCATAAATATGGAGTCCACTCATTTTTAGTATGATCAAGGCAAGTTCTGAACTTAATTTGACCTGTTGGAGAAGCATCTATTAAAACTACTGAAAGTGTAAAATACTGAGTTAAAACCAGATGAACATTTTAAACTGAAAATTGTGTCAAGTGCAACCAGAAAGTTCAGTGTATTTTATATTGATTATGTGTGAATGCCTTACACAATGGTTGGCTTTTGAAGAGGGAGGGAAAGAGGTACAAGATTTTTTTTTTTTTTTTTTTTTTTAAACTGAAGAGAAAAGTGTGGCATACAGTTGTATTGAGTCTTGTTCACTCTCAAACCTCTGAATAAAACTCAGAGGTTTTGTTGCACAAGTCTATTAAACAAATAGACTTGTGCAAGAAGAGCATAAGTCATAGAAGCAGCCAAGAGGTCCATGGTTAACCCAATTCCCCACCCCTACCCAAATAATTTAGCTCCATGTATACATAATGGATGGAGCTATAAAGATGGCAATCCTTAACACACTTTACAGACTGTTTTGTTCCTCAGAAAGTTTGAAAACCTTGCATCTTTTACCTTCTACAATAATGAACTACTTTGTGTTGAATGCCTTAATAACATACATTGATTTTTGCATTTGTAGCACATGACAAACTGTGTAAATGTTGAAGCGATGGGAATAGTTTTGCAAGACACTGTATATATCTTTTCTTGTCTTATGGAGCATTGCTAAGTGTACCAATAAATTGTTTATCTCAACTTCATCAACTAGTAAGATGGTACCAGAAGAAACAAAAGGTTTGTTTAAAGGTTGTAAAAGAAACATCAACCAGAGGGCTACATTAAACCTTTTTTGATGATTTCTTTTCTGCTCAATAAGGGGTGGACAGCTGGTGAAATAAGGGGTGTTACCAGTTAAATTAAACCCTCTGAAAGACCAAGTTATTATGTAAGCTTTAGAACTCATTGTGTCAGCATCATTTCAAAACTGGGATTGATGCAAGCTAACAAGTGTTTTGACCTGCTCTGTCAGTGTCGTTAATGCCTGACATACTCAGTTGTTTAATATTTCCAAAAGAGGTCTAGCTCTCCTATTTGTTGGCTCTTTCTGGATCTTTGCACTAAGAGGAATATAATCGTTTTTGTGAGCCCCTTAATAAAACACCACACTTTTCTGACGATCTAATGTGTACCTTTTCTATGTGCTGCTGAATTAAAAAAAGGATTTTCCTAATGCCAGAAAAAAAATTAGTTTTTGCTCTTTAGCTTAGTAAACAGCGTTGTGAGTTGATGAAAAAAAAATGTTGAGAAGACGATGCCTGAATATGCAAATAACATGTCAGAATAATATGTTGTTGTTTTTACTGTTCCAGTATTCTAAGATATCATTTTTAACCTTTTTTAAACATGATAAAATGAGCAGATGATAAATATTCAGGTAGTTAAATTGGCATGACATTAAAAGTTAAAATGGTTTTAATTTTCACAGCCTAAAAAGAGAGAGCGAGAGAGATAGAGAGAGAGAGAGAGACAGAGAGAGAGAGAGAGAGAGAGAGAGAGAGAGAGAGAGAGAGAGAGGGAGAGAGAGAGAGAGAGAGAGAGAGAGATGTGTTTGTAACATTGTATTTAATAGAACACAAATTCAAGTTTCAAATTTAGTGCTGCAGAAAAGAAAAGCCTGTCTGTATTCAAAATATTTGTCATATCTTTTGAATGCATTTTAAAATAAGTTTTAGCAACCAATGCAAGCTCACTGTTAAATGGCTTTATTAATACTACCATCTGTGTAGCATTTTGGATGATGTGTTCTGTTACTAAGGAAATTTATTTAATGCATGTTATAGCCTTTACACTGTCATTTATTTAGTTTATTTAGTTGTAAGCCAACAACACCATAGCAATCAATAGCAACTGACTTTTACTTATTGATACATTACCAGCATGTTCAGAAGGACCGTGGTATAAAAAAAGAGGCTTGATAAACCTTTACTCCATGCAGTCTTACTGTGGAGCTTGCACCTGATCTGTTCTCAGCAGGTAACACCTCCCAATGGATTGGCAGTCTGATACCTATCCAGGTCTGTGATGATAGACTAGCAGTATGCCAGAGCACATGGCCCAGATAAAGTGCTGTAATTACCTCCTTGTTCCACCTATCTGTTCTTGAGCATCAAATTACCTGCATCATATACCTAAACAATTACAGTGTGTAGATTTCTAGGAGTAAATACACACACACACACACACACACACACACACACATATATATATATATATATATATATATATATATGACCATGGGCACTACAGTTGCCTTCACCTGCCAGGCTCATTCAAGCTCTTCTCTAAGCCCTGGTTATTTCTTCAGTTTCTCGTGTTCTTTTGTTCCTGATGTTTCCATCATTAGGGATGGACGCATCAGTCACAATGGCTGTCCTCTGCTGCTTAGCAATGTTCACAATGTCCAGGTGGTTGGCCATTTCCTTAAAATAACACATCCTAGATCTCAGATAATTAAATATTCTCATTGAAAAACTTTATTATTAACATAGTGTAATTGATTGAGAAGAAAATAACACAAAAATTATCAATGTGAATCAAAATTATTACACCATGGAGATCTCAATTTGGATTCATACTCAATATGAAAGTGGAAAATAACATGACAGGCTGATCCAATGTCAGTGAATATTACTCAAGACAAGTCTAAGTGAGGCTCAGTAGTGTGTGTCGCCTCCACGTGCCTGTTTAACCTCCCGACAATGCCTGGGCATGCTCTTGATGAGACAGCGGATGTTCTCCTGAGGGATCTCTTCCCAGACCTGGATTAGAGCATCAGTTAGCTTCTGAACAGTCTGTGGTGTGATGTGGCATTGGTGGATTGACTGAAACATGATGTCCCAGATGTGCTCAATTGGATTCAGGTTTGGGGAACGGGCAGGCCAGTCCATAACATCAATGCCCTCATCATGCAGGAACTGCTGACATACTTCAGCCACATGAGGTCTAGCATTGCCATGCATAAGAAGGAACCCAGGGCCCACTGTACCAGCATACGGTCTCACAATGGGTCTGAGGATCTCATCCTTGTACCTTATGGTAGTCAGGGCACCTCTGGCTAGCACATGGAGGGCTGTGCGGCCATCCAAAGAAATGCCTCCACATATAGGGCCTGTAAATGTCCACATATAGGGCCTGTAAGCACTATATATGTAAGCACTATATGTGGATATGTGGATATGTCCACATATAGGGCCTGTGCTTACAGGCCCTATATGTGGACATGGGCCCTCATACCACCTTCATGGAATCTGTTTCTGACAGTTTCAGTAGAAACATGCACATTAGTGGCCTGCTGGAGGTCATTTTGTAAGGCCCTGGCAGTGGACCTCCTGTTCCTCCTTGCACAAAGGATGAGGTAGCAGTCCTGCTGCTGGGTTGTAGCCCTCCTACGGCCCCCTCTATGTCTCCTGGTGTACTGGCCTATCTTCTGGTACCTATTCCATGCTCTAGACACTGTGCTGAGAGACACAGCAAATCTTCTTGCCACCACTCGCATTAATGTTCCATCTTGGATTAGCTGCACGACTTGAGCAACTTCAGTGGGCTGTAAAACATGCCTCAAGATGCCTCTAAGCGTGACATCACTGACAAAGTGAAAAAGTGACTAAAAGTTCAACCAGAAAGGATGAGAATTATGGAAATATTCTACCCAGTGTAGATGGAAACTCCAAGATGATGGGTTGTTAGTACAATTGTAACGGTGGGTGTTTTCCAGTTCTTGGTACAAAGTCCTAAACATCTTTATTCAAAGAGGGCCACCAAAATAGTGGCGGAGCAGCCCAATAGTATAGCTAACTCCGGGATGGAAAGAAAAGCTAGAAGTATGAGCTCACTGAATGACCTGAGACCAAACGGAGGACAGAGTATAAAGACAACTGTTATGGCCTCTGCAAGGATCAGATTCATCCTTGATGGCTCTTTTGAAGAGTGTCTCCAGGTCCCAGGAGAGCCCCCAGCAATACAGGAAGGAGGAAGGATTGGTTAAGAAGAGGTTAAGAAGAGTTGGAGAATCATCTGAGGAGTATTGTCGAGAAAGGGCAGAGGGTTTGACAATATGGGAACCTGGGCTGTAAGTGATGTTGAGGTTGAATCTGAAGAAAAACAATATCCAACGTGATTGTCTGGGGTTAAATCTTTTGGCAGTCTGAAGATGAGAGAGGTTTTTGTGATCTATCCAAGAAATTACATGGCGTTCACTTGCCTCAAGTCAGTGCCTCCACCCTTCTAGGGACAGTTTTATAGCCAAAAGTTCTCAGTTCCATAAGTTTCAGTTCCTCTCAGGTGGTGTGAACCATCTGGAGAAAAAGGCAAAGGGGTGAAGTTTGTTGTCTGAAGGAGACTGTTGTGAGAGGACAGCTCCTATCCCTGAGTCTGAAGTGACAACCTTTAAAATGAGCTGGGATGATAGATCTGGTTGGATGAGGATGGGGACCTGAGAAATCTTCTGTTAGAGATTAAAGAAGGCTTTTTGGCATCAGTTGTCCATGAGAAGGATCTTTTTGTGGTGGTGAGAGTGGAGAGAGGAGCAGCAATAAGACTGAAGTTTCTAATAAACTTCATGTAGAAATTTGCAAAGCACATAACTGAAGTTGTTTTCTTGTGTCTGGCACAGGCAACTTCACCACAGGTTGAATCTTTTAGGGATCGGTTTTCATCTGTTGTCACCCTCGAAAATAAAGCCCAAAAAGGTTATGGAGGAGATGTGAAATTTGCAATTTTCACCTTTGACATAGAGATGATTCTCAAGCAACCTCTGGAAGACTTTCCTGTTTTATGTTTATGTTCGGTGTTTTATGTTCATTGAGGGTCTTGGAAAATATTAAAATATCAGTTAGATAGACAAAGATGAAGACGGTCAAAAAATCTCTCAAGACATCGTTCACCAGGGCTTGGAAAACGACTGGGGCATTAGTAAGGCCAAACGGCATCAGTAAGTATTCTGAGTGGCTGATGTGTGTCTTAAAGGGCATTTTCCACTCTTCAACTTTCAGAATATGGATGGGGTGATAAGCGTTTTGCAGGTCAAATTTGGTGAATATGGTGGTGTGTTGAACTGGTTCAAACGCAGATGAGGTAAGAGGAAGAGATTATTTATTTTTGACTGTGATCTGAAGTTCTGAATAATCAATGCAAGTATGGAGGGTCTTATCTTTTTTTTTTCCACAAAAAAGAAACCAGCATCCACAGGGGAAGACAATGGATAATGCCTGCAATCAGAGATTCAGTGAAGTATTTTTCCATCGACTCCCGTTCTGATTGAGATAGGTTGAACAATCAAAAACAAATATTTCCTTATTTAGTTCCATCCCTTCTCCATATATCATTAGTTGTAACTAAACAATATCTCTTTCAAAATCTGTTAACTTTCACTAAATTTCAGACATTTTTCTCTTCATACTGCATAAAGACCATTTTTGTATCACTGTTTGTTTCGGCTTAAACAAAGTTTTCATTGTTTCAAATTTAAAAAAATTAACAAAATTAAACTTTAAAATTTTAAGCTATAATAATAGTGAAAATGTAAATTAACCTTGCGATAAGGACACATTTGTTGGCAAGCTATACCTTCATTAAAATTCTTTAAATCAGTTTGTCTATTATTGCAACAGCATAACCTCACAATTAATTTTTGGAACAATCTATCCTTAATTTGAGCACATTTATTCACTATGAGGAAAATCCCATGTTCAAGAAGATGTTTAACTAAATTCACCAGAATTATTGTTACTGATGCTGCTCAAGTGTCTATGTTATGCACTCCTGCAAGGTTTCTAAGCCCATTGGAACATAAACAGGCCCACAGCATGATAGAATTTCCACTGTATTTAACAGTGAACATGAGGTGCTTTTTCACATAATCAACCTGCTAATAACTGCAGGTCCCCCTAAAGTGTTATTTCCACAAAACCTCAATATAAATCTCAGACCACCACAAACCACACAGTTTGGGTTCAAGTCCCCATAAAATTTAGCAAACTGTACAATACAGCATGATCTATTGTATCAAATACTGTTTTTAAAGTCAATAAATAACCAAGAATAAAGAAGAAAATGTTGATTCCTCCCTCCAGGTTGAAGTTTTAGTGTTTGCCTCAAGCGGAGAAGTTTAAGCACCTTGGTGTCATGTTTCCACAAGTAATGATAGGATGGAGCATGAGATGCATAGATGGATTGGGGCCTTGTATGCAGTAATGAGTGAGTTACGCTTGTTTGTCACGGGAAGAAAGTACTGAGCCAAAAATGTCAAGCGATTTACCATCTATGTTTATGCCTATGTTCCAACTCTCACCTAAATTCATGAAATGTAAATCATGGCCAAAGAACGAAATCCTGAATATAAGCAGCTGAAATAAGCTTCCTTCACAGGGTGACACAACTTATCCTTAGAGACAGAGGTAGGAGCTTCTTCATCTGGAGAAAGCTTAAAGCAAAGCCACTGCCCCTCTGCACTGAAAGTATAGAGTAAGGATGGTTTGGACATCTGATCAGGATGTCTCCTGGGTGCCTCCCCAAGGAGGTTTTCTGGGCACACCCCACTAGGAAGGGATCTTGGGGTAGAGCCAGATTACAGAGAAGGGACTATATATCCCTTCTGGCCTAGAAATGCCTTGGGATGCCCCAAAATGAGCTGGAGAGTGTTGCCAAAAAGAAGGAGTGCAACAATACCAAATATAAGATTTTAAAGCTTATGGGGCTGAATTTCACTACTAAGTAAACACTAACTACCTACAGTAGTCTTAAAAGTCTTATGGGACAGTATAATATCTAAATACATTGCACTTTTGTTGCAAAGATGACTTCTACAGTAAATTTTCATATTAATGATTTTTTTCTTCAATGTTGAATCAAATACGCTCTCCTTAACCCTTTTTAAAATAATGAAGATTCTAACATGGAGCTCTTTAAATCTACATTTTCATCTAATATTGATCATGAATATTTTATCATGTTTAATTGATAATATAAACCCTCATTTATCGCAATCTAATGTTACGGAGGTACATAACCCTTTAGATATTCTTTCAGTTACCAACACAAACGCTGGAACAACTAGAGAGCTGCCACTGAGCATTAATTCCACCTATCAGCAAACTTTTCATGACAATTATTTTGACCTCTTAGTTGTAGATAAACAAACAAATTCCATCAACGACCTTCTCTTATGCCTCATTACCTTACTGCTACCAGAGGAGGCGCCTTCTGCTTCCTTTTCAAGGTTGCAATGTCCTTACCCATCTGACTAACACCAAAACCGTGATTAGCTGGCCAACTGTTTTTTTTTCATCACTTTCTCAGTTTTTCACCGTGCCCCTGACAGACGTTGGTCGGCTCTGCCAGAACTGCTGACTCGAGTCCAGGTTGAGTGTCAGCTTTAGCCACAGTTGGATGGGAGGAAAGATGGAGGGACTGATAAAAAAAGGAAAGGAAAGGGAGGATTATTGGACAACTTCTGCCAAATGACCCTATTTTGGTGTCTTGGCATCAAAAGCGGTGATTAGACTGTGACACAGGATGACAACGCAGTGGTTGGCCTCTGGTCTCGCTGTTTCTCCAAGCCACCTGCAGATTGCAAAGATCAAGAGCTCCCATCATGCAGTGAAGCTGACATTCAAAGAGATGCTAAGGGATTACAGTTTTATAAACACTGGAGACTTGTTCATGTATAATAGATGCCATGTTGACAGTACAAAAAAGATCAGTTTTCAGATTGCATTTATGTAAGTATCTGTCAAATGTTGCATTATCAAGTAAAAAAAAATCAGATGAAGCAGTAGTCCAGAAAATAAACATCTGCTTAATCAGATCACATCATTGTGAAAATACAGTTCTGTGGAGTTTGCCAAGTATTACTCTTGCAGGCTTCCTGACTTTAAGTTGACATTGATGGGTTTTTTTTTCCAGAAGGGTAACCATAGAGACTGGGTACTAACGTTCTATTCATACATGGGCTAAAAGAAGAAATTCAAATGCACTGTAATGTTTCAAAATGTCAGCAGTTTATTATCACCGGATGAAGAATTTTTAAATTTTAGGAAGAAAAACAGTCATTAACACAACAAAATGTTTGTGTGTTCCATATTTTTGTATGGGTTTTCTGTATTAACGCATTTGACACTGATATATTTAGTTCGATGGTCATTGAGTCTATAATTCTTAATGTCATCAACAGCAATAGAAAACAAAATTCAGATTCAATCATGTACTTCCTTTGTTGTAACATGTTTTGTCTTGGGAGACCAAAAAGATTCACGACAATTATGTCTGTATATCAAATCCAGCCTTTCCAGCTGCAACTAGACAAATGCAGAAGATAGTGAGAGGAGCTAAAAGGTCCTAAGGATCTGTCTTTACCACCTGTCTTGCTTAGGATCTGTTTTAGAGAAGCTGCAAGAACATAGGGCTAGACCCTACAATGACAACCTTACAAGGACAAGTGGGGATGGATGGATGGATGGATGTGTTTGCTATTATTTATTTATAGTGATGGGTTTGATATGTGCAATACAGCTCACTGCTGAGGTGGCTTGGAGTGGACATGTGCTACTAGAAATCTGTCAGTTCCACCGTTTTCCTGTTGCTTCTTTGTATGTCCTTTCATTCATAAGTACTGGAGGATATATTTTAATATGCCACAGCTGGCTAGAGACACTAAAGTTGGTGTTTGATTTATAACTTTAGATTTGGCATTAAATCGATCTTTTCCTTTTTTTTCCCCCTTAAGAATTATGGACTACATCACCCATAGTTTAAAATCTGAAAAACTTCCACTGGTCAAATCCTAACTTGGCTGTTCTACCCTGAACAGTGATTCCATTAGAAGATTTTATGGTACTTTATGGTACTTGTTTAATGTTTTAGGACTACTTTAGATTCAAACAATCATTTAAAAAGACAACATTTGCTCTGATTAAAGTTAGTCTGAACTACTGTACACATTTACAGATTTTGTATTACAGTTTGTTTAAGCCTTGAATTTGTTTGGAGGGTAAAAAAAAAGCTCAGAAATGTTGCTTAAATCTATATAGATCCATTTTTCTCTACATATACATAAAGTGCAGGACTAAGGTCAAACACATGATTTGTCCTGCATTTCTGGTAAGTACTGTTTGAGGTGTGGGTCATTGACATGGGGTTTGCCCAGGGCACTATTCATGCAAGAATTGCTGCTGACTATATAATCAATTATAATTTATATTTATTGTAATATGTTACAGAGCCCAGAAAAATACTGTATCATTTTGCACTTCACTTGTAGGTATGAAATCAAAGAGATTAAGTTTAATGTTAATGTAACTTCATGTGGCACCGCAATTTACTGTATTTTAAAATCATATTAAATCAAATAATAAAACTGAACCATATATAACTTGTTCATTAATTTATTAAAAATGTAATAATTTCTCAAAAAATGAAGTGCAATTGACTGAAAACCTATCCAGAGTGTTCCCTGCTTCTCACCCAATGTCTGCTGGAGATTGGCACCAGCCCCCTGTGACCCTGCAAGGACAAGTGGGTTTAGATATTGGATGGATGGAAGGATAGTTTCTCAAAATGCCTGTTTCCAAAGTCATACAGACAGATAAGTTATGAACATGTACATATCTAACAAATGTTGTCGAAAATTGTTTCCACTGCCTCCACATCAGTAGGATGAAATGCTGGGAAGTCAATGACTTGATAGAATCAGCTAAGATTCCTTAGGTATATGACTTTGTACCAATTCGCTTTATAAATTGAATTTGGCAGCATTATAATAGCTAGGATCAAACTGGAATGCATGTAGCAGATTTTAAATCTGTCACTGTGACTGGACTGTATTGAACAGATTTGATTATTTATTTTTTTGTATGAACTGGACCTGTTTGTCTTGTAAAGTGCCTTGAGACGACAGTGTTGTGATTTCGTGCTATACAAATACACTGAACTGAATTGAATTAAACTGAACTGAATTCAGTTGAATTAAACTTAACTTAGCTGAACTGAACTGATTAAATTTACTTATGAAGGAGAGCAACATGATGGCAATGATTTTTGTTCTTAAATTTTTTTTTTATTTTCTTTGACATTAATAAAATTCTGCATTTCATTATTTTCTTTACAATTTGTTTGAAATATATACTCTAAACATGTTCATATATTTAACTGATTTAAGAATTTAAAATATCAGTATCCCAAATATAGTTCTATATCCTTTTCTGCAGGCAGTTGGCAGCTGTCAAGCACATTTTATTTTGAGCCACGTGGTTGCAGTCTGGCAAGAGGTCAACCGTTTCTTACAAATTTTTATATATATATATATATATATATATATATATATATATATATATATATATATATATATATATATATATATATATATATATATAATACACACACATTATGGTATGGCTTGGTCTCCATAGAAACAGCAGTGAAAAAATGTTCCTAATGTCAAATGCAGGTGGTAGGTGGTGAAGCATATCATTTGTAGTGAGCAGAGATTCTGCAGCACTGCGGTCTGTGTACAGTGCTGTTGATGTGTGGCTGAAGAGATTGAGTTTTAAAGTTTACTAATAACTAATTGTAAAAGGTTCCTAGGCAATTCTTCAAATTATTTGAATTATCTCTTCCAGTGTGAACAACAATTCCCCAAAAATATCTCAATATTACTGTTGCAACTTTAGACCTATGATCATTACACAGTGATTGAAATGCATCTTAAAGTTTTAGCTCAATTATAACTTTATATATAATCTGACACTGGGTTTGAGTCATTTCACAGACAGTAACTGGAAAATTTGTTCCCTTTTTCAATGTTGTGAACACATTTGGTTCTTAATAGTCTTGAAACACACTCAAACTCAAATTGCACCACGCATGCTGAGTTTCTTCTACTCTAAGTGGTTACCATAGATACCACATGGTGAGGCTCATAAAGTACAGTGGGTCCATCTCATGTGGGAGAAATCATGTATTTATAGAAGCATTGTGGTGTGGCCAGAATTGGATTTAGACAATGCTCTTCTTTTTAGTAACAACCAGAAATTAAATATGCAATGTGAAAAATGGATATTGAGTCAACAGTGACTTTGGATTGTATTTGTCTATTTACATCTCGATAACTGAAGAAAAAGTGACATTAAAGCTGTGCATGGGACAGAACAACAATAAACATTACAACCTGAACAAGGCACATGTCTCTCATTGTTGTCTTTCTTCCTTTGTACTTTTCTATTCTTTTGCGGCTACTTTTTGCATGCTGTTTCACAACACATATTTTCCTGCCAGTTTAGAATCTGGTAGCTTGAACATGTCTGCAGGTTTTGAAAATGTTCTTGCATTCATCTGCAAGCTCTGCAGCTTTGCAGTCTTGTTTTGTGTGTTAAGTAGAATCAAACACAGAAGGCATATCATGACTTATTTAATTAAAACCGTTTTTTGTTGAGTAATGAACTCATTAACAAACTACTGCTGATGTGTTTTTTTTATCTTCTTCAAAACCCAATGGATTTCGAAGTATGTTTCCTTATCTTCCAAGTAATTGTACTTCTTAAAATGACATAATTGAATTGCTTCCTCCATTTCTGGCATATGAGGTGCATTGTTCTCATGGAATGGGGCATACATAATTGCAATCCATCATAATCACTGGGCTTTTCTCATCTCACTTCAAAGCTCTAGTCCAACACATAGTTAAGACATTATATGTTTTGTAGAAATATTATCTGCTAGAGGTAATGACCTCTCATTATTTATTATTATTCACTGGAATCGGTCTTTAAAAACCTAATGACCGTTTACAATGGAAGCATGAACTGCACCAAATGGAAGTAAGAGTGAAATATCAAGACTGTGCTCGCTGTAGCAGGTTAATCAATAAAAATGGGGCTTACTCTTACTGCTACTAGCTTTCAGGATCTAGACTTAATGTCTAACAACCTGCACTTACACGGCTCCTAATACAGCCAGTCAAAACATTTACTTCTCTTCTCCTTGTACCACTTACTGTGGAAGTTTGATGCCTGACAGAGCATGCTCTAGGATGGAGTGTCCAGATTGCCATTGATCCAGTCAGGAAGCCGGGTATTGGATTCTCATAGTTGTATGTACTTTAGATTACCACAGAGGAAACACTTACTAGTCTTTTAACAATCAGCCACTTAACAAACCAGTCAACCAAATAATCAGACAGACTATAGTAACTCGCAAAATAGTCAGACCCCTTGAACTTTTTTGTCACATTAAACCACAAGCTTCAATTTATTTATTTATTTAATTTTAGTTGAAAGACCAAAACAAAGTACAGTATTTTCCATCTACTTTTGAAGTAAATGGAAAATAATACATCATTTTCAATTTATTTCACTAATAGAAATCTTTGTTTGCAATGCTAATGCATACAGCATACCATTGAACCACCTTTTGCTGCAATTGCACCAACCTATTTGGGATTACATTTCTACCAGCTTTGCAAATTTAAACAATTGTAGATAAAGCTCAAGACACTATTGGATTTCAGTTTGGACTTTGACTAAGCAATATTAGCATATGCATATGCTCTAAACTAAGTTATTTCGTTGTAGCTCTTACTGTGCATTTAGAGCTGATGTCATGCCAGAAAGTGAACCAGTTCCAAATTTGCACCCTCTAACATGATTTTTCCAGCAATTGTTTCTGTATACTGGACCATCAATCCCTTTATTAACTCTGACCAACTTCCCTGTTCTGTTGGAAAGCAGCATCCTCACAGCATGATGCTGCCACCACAATGTCTCAGTGTAAAGATATTGTGTGTAGAATAATCTGTGGTGTTAGATTTCTGCCATACATAAAATTATATATTTAGGCCAAAATGTTAATTTCCAGTCTCATCTGACAAGAGCACTTTCTTCCACGTGTTATCTCAGTCCCCAAAATGGCTTTTAATGATATTAAATTGGATGTCATATGGCTAGCATTTAACAATGGCTTTCCTCTTAAAACGCTTCAATAAAGAGACTTTAGATAGTCCTTGAACTTCATTTGATGGACTGAACAGAGCTCTGTAAATTATGTTAAACTTCTTCACAGCTTTATTCTTGACCAAATGGCGAGTGTTTCTTGGTCTTGATTGTATTTTTTTTCACCATTTCCTAAAAGACAGTGAGGCCTTCACAGAATATATGTATTTATTCTGAGAATAAATTACCCACAAGTGGGCTCTGCTTGCTAAATATGTGACTTCAAATCAAATCAAAAGCTGAATACATACATATAACACATATTTCTGATTTTTTTTTTTTTTTTTTTTTTTTTTTTTTTTTTTTTGTAAAAACATGTTGAAAGCCATGTGTCAGTTTCCTTCCACATCACATTAATGCACTACTTAGGATTGGTTTGTCATAAAAGAATGATAGTGATGTTGATAGTGAGTGTTTGTGGTTGCAATGTGAAAAAATAATATAAAAAAACTTTAATGGGTATGAACACTTTTCAAGTTCAAGTTTAAGTAAACTTTATTATCCCCAAGGGGCAATTTGTTGTGCAGACAGCAGTAAAGACATAAAAACAATCACACACACACACACACACACACACACACACACACACACACACACACACACACACACACACACACACACACAAAACGAACAGAAGTCAATCAAACACACTCAATCACACACACTACTGCTACATGTCGCCATGACCAGCGCGAACCAAGGCAAGGTAAATTTGCATGCATAGGAAATCAGCTGATGCAGAGACAAAAGGGCAATCAAGTAGATTAGACGCCTATATAATAAATACCACCAGTGAGAGCAAGCACACTGTTCTTGCCTCTCACATAGCCCTGTTCAATTCAGTTAGTGTGTGTAAACTTTATTTCATTCTAAAATAAGTTTTTTTGTGTGAACTGAATAAAATACTTTAATATCTAAACAAACATATTAATACTATTATTATATGGGTGTATCTATTGCAACATAAAGCCATCAACTATGGAGGTGGATTAAAGGATTACAGCAACAGTGGGTATCATGCAACACTGTGTGTGACTGTGTGTTTACACTAAGCATATCAACCTATCAGTTGCCTATAATATCAAGCCTATTTTAAAAGCATACAAAGCATATTGAACCCATGAGGCCAAATGAGTTTTTCTCCAAGTACAAGGATCATCCACAATCCCATTCAGTGGCAAAAAAAACAAATGAGGCCTGTTGTGGTCAGCATGCTGCAGAGACACATGATTCAATTGGATCAAGATGGTGAAAACACAAAGGTCAGAGTACACTATCAATCATCCAAAAAAGATTCAAAAATTGACACTGATCAACTTCTAATAGAAATTACAACTGGTTTGCTTTTCCAAATATTGCTGTTGCCGTTATATGACAATAACTATAACTCTTGGATAGTGGGTTTGACATGAAGTTGGGAAACAGTTTCCATTTCTAACTACAGGCATGCCAAATGCATCTACTGGAATTTTTAATGTTGTCTACAGCATTGCAACATATACACCTATTTCATCAAAACTTCTTTGAAGACATGTCTATGCTTTGTCATTTAAAAGGATTTACTGTATAAACCCCACAACACTGTCTAATACTCAAAGACAGACTTCTCTGAATTTAATTTATAAAATCAGATCCACCTGGGATGATCATCAGATTTATTACAGCAAACTTAATCTAATTCTGTCATATCTGAATCTAATCTGCAGTTGTTTGCATATCATTTAAGTTATATTTTGAGGTCATTATGTAACTTGTGTTCTAAGAAGAAAATAAGACAAGAGTTGAGAGATTATACTGCGCAATCAGTCTTCACATTTTCATTCTGCCACAGTAAAATCCTATATTTTTCTCCCTCTTATGAATTATTGATAGCATGACTATGATATCCCTTATAATGAAAAAGTAATGCATAGCTAAAAGACAGAATATATTCTAGGTCATTGATCACTCAAGACATAAAACTACAGAAGATGGCTAAGATTTTACAGAGAACATCTGATGCTTCCTTATTCTCTATTTCAGGAAATGTACTCTTTCTTCTCTTGGTTCAAGTTTTGCTTACTGAAGGTGTTGTGATCAATTTTCTTCCTCATTATTTGTGGTGGTGCAATACATATCACTTCAACACAATAATTCTTATCTTTTCCAACCTTTGGGTATTTTTTTAACAGTATGCTAAAACAGTGAAGTACACATGCTTAAGTAACATGCTCACAGGAAGTAATTGCAGATGTGAATTTGCTAAAAACTACAACCTGATACAGCATATCAAATCTTGACATTTATGTTTGAGTTGTACATTGTCCCTTTTAAATAAAGTAAATTAATCAACAATGAATTCAGATATCTATGCATGGTAACGACAATTAGCTGAAGTTCTCACAGAGTATCAGAATTTAGAAAGAAACAGGATTTGCGTGAGTTTTAACAGCCGGACAGGCTGGTCTTATTATTTAAGAAATTGCAGATCTACAGGGATTTTTACACACAACAATCTCACTGTTTTACAGAGAATGGTTCAAAGAGAGAAAACATCCAGTGAAAAGAATGTGTTGAGATTGGAAAAGAGTGGGTTGTGTGGCTGATGACGTAATGCAACAGAAACTTAATCACTCACCACAATCAAGGTATGAAGAATGTCATCTTTGAGTGCACATCAAAGACATTAGACACTGAAGCAGATGGGCTACAGTAGCATAAGACCACACAGGGTGCAAATGCTGTTAGCTCAGAATAGAAAACTAAGACTACAATTAACACCAGCTCACCAAACTAGGAGAATAACAGATTGGAAAAAAAACATTGCTTTGTCTGATGAGTCTGAATTTCAGTTGTGTCTTCATTGTGGGCTTAAACAACAACAAAGTGTGGCTTCGTCCTGCCTTGCATAGATGGTTCAGGCCGGTGTCATTGGTGTAAATGCGAAGGTCATATTCTCTTTCCACACATTAGGCCCCTTAGTACAAGTTTGCTTAAATATTGTCACTGACCATATCCATCCTGTTATAGCTAGTGTACCCATCTTCTGATGGCTATTTCCAGCAGTATAATGCACCACCATATCACAAAGCTCAAATCATCTGAAACTGGTTTCGAGAAAGAGTTTACTGTGCTCCGATGGCCTCCACCACTAGCAGATTTCAATTAAATGAAACACCTTTTGGATGTGGTAGAGATTTGCATCATGAATGTGCAGCCAATAATTCAAAAAGAACTGTGTAATTAAAGCAGTTCTGAAGGCAAAATGGGATCCAACATGGAACTTGCAAGATATTCTTAAAGTGGCTGGTGATTTCATTTATATATGTCTGGTACCAATGCTTTACTTCATTAATCCCCCTAAGGAGGATTGTTGAGATACAACAGTGAGTGTGGTTCAAACAACCCACGTTGGTGCCAGACTGGCTGCAAAGTTTTTCCCCAAACAAGTTTTTTTTTTTTTTTTTTTTTTTTTTTTTTTTTTTTTGCTAAATTGCATGTTCAGTCAATGGGAGGGGGGCAGTACAAAGTCCTTAGTTTGAATACAAGTACAAGCATATGTGTGTATGTGTGTCATTCATTTATGCAAGAACTGCCACTGGCTGTGGTGCCTAAGGGTAGTTCCAAAGCTGTGATGTGTGATGAGTTTCATGACTGGTGAGGCACTGACTCCTCTTGAATCAGATGTACAAATACAAAATAAAAGCCTATTTTTCAATTTTGACCTTAATTTTGACCTTAACTGAAGCAGTTCTATCTTGGTATATTTTTGTATTTTCCCAATCATTTTCAGTCTTTTCAATGTCTAGAAGAAGAGTACCTGTTACTCATTGTGCTCATGGGGCCCAGCACTGCCTCCTATTATTGCAGCATAATAGTTTCTAACCCACCATGCATGTTTTCACTGGGCATTTATGGCTGATCAAAAAAAAAAAAAAAATACATGTCATAGTCATTCCCTAAATATATTAGACAGACTGTGGAATGTCAGTATGTGTAGCACATGAATAATCACACATGTATATTGGAGATACAAAGAGAGACATCAATGGGCATGTGACAACTGCCTGTTTCATTTACTCTGTGACACAGCACTGCCAGAGGTGAGGCACACCACAACCTTACCCTGCAATTTCTACATAAATTTAAACAGGTAATGCATAAATTCTGTGAATTTGACCATAAAAAAATATTGAAATCATTCAGAAGACAAATTGATAGAATGGTAAAGTGGACAAATTGATTTTCTCTTGTAATTGTTAGTATTTTATTTGTGATGATGATGACAGGTGAGACCACCACTGACTGCACGTCACTGTTTCAAAGCCCTCAAATCAAATTTTCTTGAGGGTCCCACATAGCTAGAGATTGGCTCTGGTGTATGAACACACAACAATGCAGATCATTCCTGAAAGCTTGGTATCACAGAAAACCAAAGAACACATTGAAATTTATTCAGCTGTGATTTGGTTACACTCACAAAAAATGTACTTTGTGGTAGTTGTTCAGTTTGGCTGGGTGCTATGTCCCCATGCTCCTGGTCTATGGAGTTTCATAGTGCACTGAATGTACCTACCACCCACTCCACTCAACCTCCCAACCACCATGTGAATCATACTTTTCTAAATTTTCTTGATTTTTTTTTTTTTTTTTTTTTTTTTTTTTTTTTTTTTTTTTTTGTGGTGGGGGGTTGTCATTGGTTTCTCACTCATGTAAAGGGCTTACATACAAAGGCTGAACGGGAGCAGTAGTGCATCATAAAGAAATTATACTGTTTCTGTTGAAACTGATGGTACTGTATAGTGTAAGCTCTCCTCCACATTTCCCTCCTTTCTCTTCGTTTCTTCCCAGCGCTCCGTTCTTTCCAACATTCTTAATCAAAATAGCATATTAACCATTATTTCCTTCAATTGTACGCCCTCCCGTCTCCTGTTCCATAAAGACTTGAAACCTGTGTATCTGTTTAAAAAAAAAACCCGCAAAAATATACCCCCCCTCCTCGCTCCCCCTCCTCTTCACTCTCTTGAAAACTCTTTAGGCTTTTCCAGCTGAGCAATTCAGGCTGAGGCGGGCGCAACCGCACTAGAGGGAAAGTCAAGTCGTGCTGGACTGGCGCGGTCTCCTCGCACTGTTTCCAAATAAAAGGAAAGGACTCAAATGCGCAAACAATCATGCTTCTAAAATAATGCAACATGTCGATCGGGTCTTTGCGAGGCATGGCTTTCGTTTTAACGAGCTTATTTCTGTTTTGGTAAGTGTGGCAACTCTTTCTCTGCATTGTTGGCTGACTTCTTTACGCACGGGAACGCAGTCATTCTTTGCACAAAGAAACTGTACAATCTTGAAATGATTTAATAGCTAATTGAATAATCTGTGTGTATTCACCTACTTTCAGTGCTAGTAGTGTTTGTGAAACTCAACACAGTGAAACCAGTATCTATTTGGATAATATCACGCGTATATTGGATAGGTTACTGGATGGCTATGACAACAGGCTGCGACCTGGATTTGGAGGTATATGCAGATTTTTATTATTGATTTCCACGTCAACTGCTTACAATGAATAGTTTGGATTTTTTTTTTTTTTTTTTTTTTTGCTCAGCGGATAGAGTTTTACTCTAGTGCATGTATGGTTAATTTTCTATTTGGTGCTGATACAACTGATACATCATCACCGAAATTCCAACTGTATTTTTGCTTGATGTTTCAAATTTCTGCTCATTTTTGAAGGTGTTATTTATATACATTAAATATAGGTTTGATTGCAACTTTTTTTAGATATTGAAGAATATTAAATTGTTTGATCCACAGTCAGAACAACAACTTATACTTCTGCTGTAGGTCCCGTCACGGAGGTCAAAACTGATATCTTTGTCACCAGCTTTGGCCCAGTTTCAGACGTAGAGATGGTACGTAAACCTGATTAAATGCTAACCATTTTCAATTGCAAATATATTATTGATTAAAATAGCTGTATGTAAAGATGATATACTGTTTTCATAGTAAATCTAAACATATATGTCTTAACTCATAGCTCTCTCATCCTTCATTATTCAGGCATTTGGGCAGGATGTCATTAGTACATGTTAGGATTTTAATCTGGTTGACAATCTCCCCCTTCACCCGCCCCTCCATCCCTGGAGAGAGAGAGAGACAGAGAGAGAGAGAGAGAGAGAGAGAGAGAGAGAGAGAGCCAGAGAGCAAGCCAGCACGAGAGAGAGATGTGGCTGATGTTGGGACATGATAGACTGACTGATGTATGTCTTTTGTGCTTTACTCTAGATTCTAGTTGACTGCATCTATAGCTTGTAATATGCTAGAGGCATTTGTGTTGTGAAGCATAAAAGCAGCTCTTAAAAGCTGAGTAAGATCAGTCCTTTGAAGATGTGTGAGGACAGACTCTTTGGAAACTTTTACTTTGACTTTATTGATAAAATATATTGTATTAATTTTAATGGGTTCCCCCCCCAACAAATGTTAACCCTTTCTAGCAACTATACAGGATAAACCTGTTCAGTTGCTTGTAAACAGAACTAGTAAATCAGTCAATCAAATGACAACCCAACACATTTAGACACCTAGACATGGTGAAGACAACTTGGTGAAGTTCAAACCAAGCATCAGAATATGAAAGAAACCAGAATATGAAAGAAACCAGATTTAGGTACCTTTGAACGTGATGCCATTGTTGGTGCCTAACGGGTTGGTCTAAGTATGTTAGAAACACTTGTTCTGCTTTAATTTTTATGCACAGCCATCCTTCATGTATGCAAAAAAATAGTTTGAAACCAGTATGGTGCCTTTTAGTGGACAAAAATGCTTGACATCAGAAGTCAGAGGAAAATGGGATGGTTCAAGATGATAGAAAGGGAACAGTAGCTCCAGTAACGGCACATGTTAGACCTTGAAGCAGATGGGCTACAACAACAGCAGACAACTTCACCTCTAACTCCTGTCAGGTAAGAACAGGAAACTTATGCTACAATTTGTACATGTTAATAAAACTTTAAGTCCTAATTTGAGCTGTGACATTTAGGTGGTTGCGTTGGAACAAATAACATGAATCATGAATCCATCCTGCCTTGTATCAACAGTGGTTGTTGGTGATTTAATGGTGTTGGGGATATTTTCTTGGTACACTTTGGATTTCTTCGTACCGAAGAGCACTGCTTAACCCTATTATGTCCACCTCTTCAATGTACCCATCTTTGAAATGTTATGTCGAGCAGTATAATGGACTAGGTTACATTGTTCAAATCATCTCAAACTACTTTATTGAATATGACAGTGAGTTCGCTGTACTCAAATGACTTCCATAGTCACTGGATCTTAATTTGATAGAACTCCTTTGTAATGTGGTGGAATGGGAAATTCAAATCATAAATATGCAGCTGTCAAAAATGCAGAAACTGCATGACACAATCATATCAATCATACCAAAATCTCTGATGATAATCAATGCCATGAACAATTAAGGCAGTTCTGAATGCAAAGGGGGTCCAGTCCAGTACTAGTAAGGAACACCTAATAAGGTAGTAAATAAATGTACTCTATGAATGAACTTTTAATACATAGAGTACTTTGGGCGATGGTGGCAACGGTGGTAGGAGTTCATCGCATAATCGGTGAGTTGCTGGTTCAAGCCCCACTCCATCTATCATTGTCATTATATTTGGCAAAACACTTTACCCACCTTGCCTGCTGGTGGTGGTCAGAGGACTGTCAGTGTGCCCCAGGGCAGCTACGCCTTTAATCAAAAAAAGCTTGCCATCATCACCGTGTGAGTGAATGGGTGAATGACTGAATGTAGTGTAAAGTGTTTTGGGGTCCTCTAGACTTGATAAAGCACTATATAAGTACAGGCCATTTACCATTTAATTGTATAATGTCTAAATAACCTAACCCTTCAGGAATACCAGCACCCCTCCCCCCAAAAAGGAATAAAATCATGTGAGTGAGAAAATAACTCACAGCAGTGCTAGCATAGTATCAAGCTGCTTTCATCAAAAGCCATGGCTCACAAACCCATCTGTCCTTCTCTCTGGGGTACCAAATAATAATGACTCAAGACAGTAGATGGTGGAAGCAGCATCAGCAAGATGCATGGTTTTAGTGTTAGCAAAAGCTGTAATAATATACACTTTGACTCCTTTCCAGGAGTACACCATGGATGTGTTCTTTCGTCAGACATGGATTGATGAGCGGCTCAAATTTGAAGGCCCTATCGAGATCCTGCGGCTAAACAACCTTATGGTCAGCAAAATCTGGACCCCCGACACATTTTTCCGGAATGGCAAGAGGTCAATCTCTCACAACATGACCACTCCAAACAAGCTGTTCCGCATCATGCAAAACGGAACTATCCTCTACACCATGAGGTAACAGCACTTGACTGCAAAGTTAAAACCCAGCCAAAGCCGGAATAGAGCACAGACCTGGAAAGCTATTCAATTGAATAGGCATCCAAGAATATGCACCAACATTAAAAAGAATCATAGAGTGCCAGAAAATGAGAAATGTGCCATCTGATACGCAAAACAGTCCTTGAAACCAATTCAAACAAACATGACTTCAAGCTTTGTTCCAAAAGTAAATATGCAGCATAAAAAAACCCCGACTAGACTCAGTGACAGTACAAAAAATAGATTTAAAAAAATAAACAGAGTATCTGTGTGGCTCAACTTGACTTTCAAAGGTTAAGATAACATTTACGAGCTTTAAATAATCCATTCAGTAAACCATGAGACATGTTTCAAAGCCATATGAACACAGATTGCATAGATGGCAAGTGTGGTTCAACTTCTTAAAAAGAGAAATAAAAGAAATCCATCTGTTTAATGATTCTGATAAAATGACTGTTAAATGTCCTATTACTTTTTCTTAAGTTAATTTGTATTTAAAATACTACATTGGTAGACATTTCTCTGGAAACAAAATGATACATGTCCACAGGTCATTAAACATTAAAATGTTATACATCAGAAAGTGCATTAACAATAATTATATTATGACAGTCCAATTTCTTTTTGTTTCAGCAATGCACAAGTATTTTGTATTATACATATTATTATATTATTTCATATTATTATATTATTGAAGCACTTTAACTTTTAGTTAGATGACTTATCAATAAGTCTTCTTTTTTAAATCATTTGGTGTCAGTTGTTTTTCTATTCCGTCTTTGTGCTTAAATGGGGGCTATTATGTAAAATTGACTTTTTTTTAGCGTTATGTCATGTTAAAGTGTTATTTCCTTATCAAAAACATACCTGGATTGTTGCTTTGATTCTTTCATGCATATTTGAGGAATCTTTGAAGCTCTGGTGGCAGCCATTCGGGGGTGCCTAAACGCTTGCTCTCACAAAACACCTCTTATTTACATAAAGCTCCTCCTCTGTGCTGCAGTCCCCAGCCGCCTCACAGAGCAGCCCTCCCTCGTGCCTTCCCCACTTAGCTCCTCCAGAACAGCGATTAGCAAACACCTGGTGAAACTGGGCATCTGCTGAGCTTATCATATGAACTAGTTCTCAGTCCAATGTTCCTAAGAATGGTTGTAAATGACATAATGCACAAACAGTGTTGTGATGACATGATAAAGGCAGATTGTTGGAAAGAGTATGAGCTTAAAGAGAAAGAGGGCAATGTCAAGGCATTAAATTTCAAAGTCAAATTGCTTTTAAGTTATATTTTGTAAATACAGCATTTTATAACAACTGAAGGTAACATAGTCACTTGATTGTACTATAAAATGGCACTATGTGCCTGGAAAATATATACCCCCCCCCCCTTAAGATATTTCCTCAAAGTTTTGACCTATTTAGAAGCAGTGTATGTTTGTCTCTGTTCTGTGGCAGGTGAACTGGAACATTTTTTTAAAAAGCATTACAAAACTTAATTATGCAGCACTCATCAGCACATTCAACACTTTATATTCAATATATTTCCTCCCATCCTAAGTCCTCTAAGCAAAATTTATAACTTTCTCCCACTGTCAGATGTGTGTGATTAAACTGATTTCAGGATTTTTTTTTTTCCAGGGTTAGACTTGTTGTCTGTGAATTTCAAGCATTTCTATGCAGTTGTTAGGTTTTCAGTTATTCTATGATGGTTCTTCAGGCGTCAAGAAGTTACCAAAGTAATGGCAAAATGCTGAGTTTTTGCTGTTTGTAAGCAAAGTACATACATGTTGTAGTGATGGTGGTAGAAAGTTTTTTGCTGTGTCAAAAATAAGAGCATCTTGATATTTCTCTGAATTCCATCAACATGTCTTATCAGACAAGCTAGTGCATGGAGGTTGGAGCATTAGAGGTAAAATATGTTCTTCTGTTTTGTTATTTTCAAGATTTTTTTCTTCACTTTTTTTGAAATTCAAAGCATGACCAGACAACTACAGTGTTGGTATTCGAAAGGGTGGTAGAAACAGAAGGCTTTGACTTACAAACATTGAAATCATTAGGTTGTGTTTCTGTTTATATAAAATAGAAATGTTAATCTCTGCTTTTTAGAGAGTAACAAAGTATTTAGCTGACAAGACAAGGTGATGCATAAGAATGAGAAAAGAGGAGATTTTAACAGTATTCAAAAGAAAGCTAAGTATTGAATCATTTTTGTTGTTGTTTTCACAATAAAAACACATTAAATCACAAACTGTGTAAATAATTCAGTCAAGGTTGAGTAATGCAAGTACTGCAATTTTCAGGCAGAATAAAATATAGGATAATCCTAGTACCATTCATAGATCACAAATTGTGTTTTATTAAATCGCAGGTCAGAAAATAATCAACCAATGTTTTTTGAAAGTCTTAAAGGGGCAGTATTATGTGTTTTCCAGGCACAAAGAATCAATTTATAGCACTATCAAGTAACTATGTTACCTACAGTTGGCATAAAAATGCTGTACATATCAAATATAACTTAAAAGAAATTTGATTTTGTAATTTAACGTCTTGGAATTGGGCCTCTATCTTTTTAAGAAAGTCCTGCTCTTTCTGAAACTCCAACTTGAGGAACTCATCACAATAGCTAACCCTTAAGCAACATTTTTACCATGGAGAGCCATTTAATTCAAAATTAAATAAATAAATACTGTTATTAATACATCATTAATAAACATTCCATGAAATAAATAAATGTCCCCATGAAATAAAACAAAATTAATATCTAAAAATAAATTTTTACCCATTTATTTTTTATTTATTTCATTTATTGATTTCAAGATTTATTTATTTATTTCAGAATTTATTTATTTATTTCAAAAGTTATTTATTTGATTATTTATTTATTTCAATATTTATTTATTTATAATTGTTTATTCATTTCATAATGGTGTTTTATTTTGTGACACTTTTATTTTGTAAAGCTACTTTATGTATTTCATGGACTTTTATTTTTTAACTCCGTTTTTTTCAGGCTCTTTTATTTCATGTTCTTGTATTCAAATAAAGGGGCAGAGTTTTCACTGTGGAGTGGGACTGCCATTGGTCAGATTGACGTGAACAGAGAGACCCTGAACTTCAGCTCTTCTGCATCAGGGTGAAACATGTGAGCTATAAGAGCTTGAACTGATGTTCCAGAACAATGAAAGGGATGGAATATGTTTAAAGTACTAAGGGAACTTGTCTATGTTTAATCAAAAGCTCTTCACAACCCGCTCAAATTAACACAACCCAGTCAAGGCAATGACTACCCCAGAAGAATCATGAGTTTCAAAACAAGAGCACATGAGTATAGCTTAACTCCCCCACTTACAAGGGAGAGCAAGGCCTGTCGTGTCGATGCAGGGAACACAAATTCTGTCAGGGATAATTACCTTGGCATGACACCAGTACGCCAGTTCAAGCCCTTATAGCTCGCAGTCTCTCATGTTCCACCCTCATGCAGATGCACTGAAGTTCACTGTCTCTCAGCTTGCTGCACTCTGACTGTCAGCCCCACTCCACAGTGAAAACTCCGCCCCTTCATTTAAATATAACAACATGAAATAAAAAGAGCCTGAAATAAATACGGAGCTAAAAAAATAAAAGACCATGAATACGTAAAGTAGCTTTACAAAATAAAATGTGTCACAAAATAAAACACCATTATAAAATGAATAAACAATTAAATAGATAAATAAATTAATCTTGAAATAAATTTAAAAATCTTGAAATAAGGTAACAATGTTCTCCTTTAAATATTTATTTTGTTTTATTTCATGGGTACATTTATTTATTTCATGGAATATTTATTAGTAATGTATTAACAGCTGTATTAATTAATTAATTTATTCATTTATTTATATAATTTTGAATGAAACGGCTCTCCATATCTTACCAGTGTTGCATTGAGAAATAGCGCGTATAATGAGCTCAGCCTATGCGGAGTTCTACCAGGTGTTTTGCTAATTGCTGCTGGATGGTCTGAAAGAGCTAAGGGCGGAAGTCGTGGGGGATTGGTGTTCTGTGAGGCGGAAGCTCGGAAGCTTAGAAACGGCAGTTCTAGGGAGGAGCTGCGCCTCAAAGGTGGTTCTGGGTCCATCGACGCGTTTTGCACAGCTGAATGGCTGCCACGGGAGATTAAAGGATTTCTCAAACATGCATGAAAGAATCAAGACAACACTCCAGGTATTTTTTTGATAAGGGAATAACATAATAGGATGATGTAAAGTTTAAAAAAGTTGATTTTACACCATTTGTTTTAGATTTTGAACAACAATTGATCAAATGCTGTTCAGAGTACTGAAAATCAGTTACATTGCCCTTTAGTTTAGAGATACTGTGAATTGTATTCCAGCTTCCTATTCACATTCAGAAAATAAAAGCAATGAAAATGTTCCCTTTGTAATTTTTGTAAGTCCAACAAAGGTTTTAAAAAAAAAAAAAAAAAAAAAAAAATCACAAGTTGCACTGTAATTTATTTCATTTTGGTTTTGACCGGTAATAAGTATTTTAGATTCTGAAATAAAATTGGGAGGCTACAAAGAGATGCCAAATTCAGCCTTGGTAGGTATGCAACTGTGGTGTATGACAGAAATATTGTGCCATGTTATTTTTGCATGAATGACTGTTAGTGACTGGTTTCCTTTTGATTATTATTATGTTTTGTTTGTAAAATGCTTTCAAAATGTGATTCAGAAATGCAAGACTTTTTCTTTATTCATTCCCACATCCCAAATACATGTATGTTTTGTTTCATTGTATTAACCAATATACATAACAGCACCATGTTTCAAAATCTAGCTGAAAACAGCAGTCATTACTCAGTGTTGGTTTAAATGAAACACTGATTGCAGCTTTCCTTGTTCTAACAGATTAACTATAAATGCAGAGTGCCCCATGCGCCTCATGAACTTCCCTATGGATGGTCATGCCTGCCCACTCAAATTTGGAAGCTGTGAGTGTTGCTTTTTTGCTAAATCTCTGTGGTTCGACAGATGGTGTCACTTTCAAATGATCACACTGTCACATAGTAACTGACCATCTGACAAGATGTCTTCAAAGATTACAGTTTGAAATGTCACATGTGGGGACTCTAATAAATATGTTTCTCATTCAGCACGCTGAGTTATTTATTTGTCAGCTCATTTACAGTGCCATTCAAAGGTATTTATATCATCTGAACTTTTCACATTTTCTCGCTACAAACTTTAATGTAATTTTGGGTTATTTTATGGACTAGAACACAAAGTAGTGTTTCTAAAATGAAACACAATACAAAATTTTTCTAAATCTTTTATAAATAAAAATTATTTGGGATTAATTTTTATTTAAGATCCCAAATTAAACAACTTTTGCTACAATTAGAGCTGCCTCTGGGTTATTGTCACCTGAATTCATATGTGAACTTGGACTAAGCATTTCTAACACATGACTATGTTTTGATCTAAATTATCCTACACACAGAGCAAAAGCTCTGTGTGTAGGGTACACGACCAACTGGATGATAGACATTTGCCTCAGTCTCAAGTTCTTTAAAATGTTTCCTCCATTCCCTCCATCCATGCATAATGCTGCCATTTCTAGCATTCTTGTTTTCTGGGTAATGTATAATGCTAGTTTTCCACCAACTGTAGTGGCAATGAAAGCAAAAAGTTCAGTTTGATCTCATCCAACCAGAACATGTTTTTCAACATGTTTGCTATGCCCCCTACATCTTGCGGTTATGTCATATTATTTAAATTTTTTGAGGACAAATTGAAGATGTTCTAACATTTGATATTTTTTAAAAGTGGCTTTAAACTTCTCCCCTGACTTTATCATTAACGTGTGTTTCTTGCTCTCCGTGATACTGTTTGTTCACAAATGTTCTCTGACTAACCTCTGCAGTTTTCACAGAACTGCTCTGTTTATACTCAGATTAAATTACTCTGCTTAACTCTTAAGAGACTTTAATGGCAGTTGGTTGTCCTGAATTTTATTTAGGGATATCATAATAAAGAGAAGTGAATACTTTTGTCCATTTTCAGATCTTTGTTTGCAAAACTTTGAAGCTTTGAAAATTATTTTTCTTCCAATTTAATTATGCACTACTTTGTGTTGGTCTGCCACATAACATTCTAACAAAATACATTGAAATGTGTGTTTGTAACATGGCAAAATACAGAAAAGTGCAAGACTTTGCAAAGCAATGTACATGTACTTTTAAGTTTCATGGTGGTGTTCATAGTGAAATTCCCTTTATCCCCTGATCTTTTTTTAAATCATGAAAATGAATTCATAGACTTTTTAAATGAACTATTTATCTACATTTCTGAGGGAACACATTTTAACAAATGTCTCATGTATCTTCTTTATAGATGCTTACCCCATAAGTGAGAT
This sequence comes from Anableps anableps, assembly GCA_014839685.1. Lineage (NCBI taxonomy): Eukaryota > Metazoa > Chordata > Actinopteri > Cyprinodontiformes > Anablepidae > Anableps > Anableps anableps. The sequence goes on along the minus strand of CM026078.1, from coordinate 24,053,240 downwards.
TGTTTACACATGGAAGAAAGGTCCTCTGTCTTCTGTTGAAGTCCCACAGGAATCATCTAGCTTGTTGCAATATGACCTTATTGGCCAGACTGTATCAAGTGAGAGGCTGAAGTCCAACACAGGTCATCAAATTTGTCTTCTAAACTCATTTACCAATTACACTGATTAGATAAGAAAGCTTCCTGGTCATATTTGGAATGATCCATGCTTACCTGATCTTGTTTTTTTTTTTTTACAATGTGTAACAGGAGCCTTTATAAATGTGATAATCGTAATGCCTCCAAAAAACATTTTGGAGTTGGAACTAAACAGTAAAAATAACCATATAAAGTCTTTATTTTAGGGTGATTTGTTTATTTGTTCAGAAACAAACAAACAAACAAACAAAAAAAAAAATTGTAAAATGATCCATTGCACCAGGTTTTAGAAAATTAGCCATTTGTTTGATTTGTCTTTGATGTTTACTCTTGTAGGTGAATATGTCATAATGACTGTCCACTTCCATCTGCAAAGGAAAATGGGTTTCTTCCTGATTCAGACCTACATTCCCTGCATAATGACTGTAATCCTGGCACAAGTTTCCTTCTGGATTAACAAGGAATCAGTTCCAGCTCGGACTGTGTTTGGTAATTTCCCTTTAAATCAATTTTTCTTTTTCTTTATAATTTACAAAATTACTTTTCAGGCTTAATTTCAAATAAAATAGATGTGGCTTTATGCCAAACTAGAACATAAAAGAGATCATACATTATTTTTTCTCAGAATGGTGCTCTGTGAAAAATACAACACCTGTATTGTTTTGTTTCCCAAAAAATTGCAGCCAAATAGTCTGCCAAATAATTAAGGCTGTTCCCCTTCAAAATGTGTTCTCCATTCTACTTCTGTTTTGTTTTCTATTGTTTCACTAAGGCCACTTTAGTGAAACAGGGAAGATGCCCAAACTCTTATGAACTTGTAGATTTTTAGATGTTCATCATAAAAAAAAGTAATTTTCTGTTCATTCTGAGAATGAAAAAAAAATGGAATCACTGTCCAACCAAGCATGTCTTGAGTGCACAAGAATTCAGAGATGAGTCGAGTCTAAAGATTGATTGATGATTGTGTATCTGATAGAGCAGTGCCCTTGCCATGGCCTACTAAGGTAGCTTACACTATTGAGAGCATTTATGTTTTTGGTGATGTATTCCATCTTTTCTTAAAACCTTGTGATTGCGTTTAGTAGGTCTACTGCTATGTTGGGATTCTGTGTGTTCTTATGATAACTAAAACCATCACAGGATGTTACTCATGTTATATGTGTACATATGAAGATAACAACTGGTAAATACAAAGCTTACATTCTAAAACAGTTGTGCTTTGAAGGTTCAGAAGATGTTTACAACCATTAAAATGAATGAGTACAAAGAATGGCAGCACTGTTATAATGATGAATTTGCATTCAGTCACATAGATAAAATACTGGATGTCTATGTTGGCATCACAGCTTATACTGGTGTGATTATAAATGATTTTATTTGTTTATAAAAACAAATTAGTATAAGAAACCACATTTTATAGCTTTTAAAAACAAATAACATTTACCTCCACATTCTCCTCAGTGACATATTTTTTATTTACTAGAATACTTCCACCCAGTGTCATGAATAGTCAAGCCATTGCAACTGAAGAAAGGAACAGTGAGTCACAGGATTTCTAACTATGTTACACATTCAGAGTTCACCAGCTGTAATTTTACACCTCTGCATGCTCTAACATTTACAGTCAAAATGCTAAAATTGGCAAGTGAAGAAAGAGTTATGATGGCATCATATTTTATTCTACATCCTCCTCACCTTCATCAAGTAGGTATTATAACCACTGACAGGTGAAATGATTGACACTGAATATTTCTTAATAATTGCACCTGTTAGTGGGTGGGATATATTTGGCAGCAAGTGAACATTTTGTCCTCAGAGTTACTGCATCATGATTTGAGGAAGCTTGACAAGGGCCAAATTGTGATGGCTTGATAACTGTTAGGAAAATTTCAGAAACTGGAGCTCTTGTGGACTGTTCCCAGTCTCCAGTGGTCAGAATTTATTAAACATGATCCAAAGAAGAAACTGTGGGCAATTGGCAACTGGGTCATGGCTCATAGATACTACTGGAAAATTTAGGCTGGTCTGTGTGATCCAAACCAATAGACAAGATACTGCACCACAAATTGCAAGAGAACTTAAGACTGATTCTGATTAAAAAAAAAAAAAAAAAAAAAAAAGGTGTCAGAATGCAGTTTACAGCATTTTAATGTATGTGGGGGTAAATAACCGCAGACCACTCAGGGTGCCCGTATTAACCCCTATTTACCTCAGATACTGCAGACAGTGGTGCATGTTGGGCTTACCTGGGGAACACGTGGCACCAAGCTGCACTATGGTTAGAAGGCAAACCGGTGGAGGCACTGTGTTGCTCTGAGCAAAGTTCTGCTGGGAAACCTAGGGTCTTTCCATCCATGTTGACATTACTTAAGATTTGCCACTACCTAAACATTCTTATACACCATTTTATGGAATTAATGATGACCACAACAAAATGTTAAGCATGTGGACATAGTATTGTGTTTGATCAGTGGGATTTAAAACATGAGAGTACTAAAACGAATGGCAATTCCCAGGAGAAAATTCAAAACAGAAAGTCTTCTGGCTGAGGTTTGAATCCATAACCGTCTCGTTGCAAAGCAGCTATACTATTTGTTTACAATTATTTTAAAAGATAAATGTTTGGTTCAAAATTAAGCAAAGATGGCTCATTTGAATACAGCATAAACAATAGAAATACATTTAGGTATTTAGTATGTAAATGAGGGAAATTAGGCATAATTGGGTGTATCTCCAGCTTCTACATGGCAGGAAAATGCTTCCAGTATGATTCTGGGTTTGTGTGGAAAATTCATCAACAAGCTTTAGTGGGATACATATGCAACAATGACTCCAATAAAACCAGAAGTGAAAGTGATTAAAGCAAATTTATCTACCCCACCTAAACATGGCTCGAGACTAACTTTTTGCACTGGTTGCACTGCTGTACCTAACTTTTTTTCTTAGGTGCACGAGCACAAATTTTCGACCAAATCGTATTATTTACCATTGCAGTTTTATGGTTCACTTTTTAAATCATTATCAAATCAAGGTAATATTGACCTGTAAATGATTAATTAATCGAGTAAACATAAAGTTCTTTATTTTAAGTGGAATTACTGAAAAAGTGTTTAAAGAGCTTCTATGAGCTGAAATTTAAACATGTCAAGATAAATTAAATAAAAGAAAATCTAAATTAGAAGATGTTTTAAGGGCTAAAGCTCTTATGAACATCTCTAATGAAACATTTAATTACATTCAAGCCATTTTTCTTATGAAAAACTATTTCTGACTTGAACTTAGTGAAGGGAAGTTTTTCTTTTGCACCATTAAACTGTTATCTCAGCCTCTGCTGATCTGTTTGCTGCCATGCAATGTATTTTATAGATGCACTATGCTTTTTCAGTGTTTCAATACAAAATGTATTAGAGTCAGTGCCAAATGTACTATTGCCAGTGTCGTGCCAAGGTAATTATCCCCGACAGAATTTGTTTTCCTGCGTCAGGAGCAAAAACACAGGACCTGTCTCATTTCCCACCTACTTCTTGATCGATGTCTTTCAATCGAGATCTGCCAGAAGCATGAATGTTTTTGAGTCTAACTGTATTAAGTTTTTATTTTACTAAATCTTGTGTTCAATATGAATCATTCATGGGTCTATCTAGCTATAAAAATGTTTTGTAGTGTTTTTTGTTTCAAGCAGATAATATTTGGTGACATAAAACAAACCAATATGAATTTTTTCAAGGAGATCTTGAAAGGAACCCTGAGCCAACTACTTGTTGTGAACGACGTATATTGAGCATAAATTTTTATAAATCGAGTTTACAGAGACATGATTGTCCTCTAATTAGGCAAACATCTTGGTTTGTTGGTTAAAACATCACTATTTTCACATCTGCTTGGTTGGAGGTGCAGTCCACTGGACCCACGCTCCTGCCCAGTGCACGCTCCTGACGCAGGAGAAACTAATAATTACCTCGTCACAACACTCTTTACAGTAAATACGGTGCATTATTTTTTGAGCTGTATTGTATCTTAGTAAAACAGCGGCTTAACTTTACTGGTCGAACCACTATCTTCGAAACATAGACACTTCCCTCGTGTAATTTAATTCCAGTGGCTCTGGCTCGTAGTCGATCATATAGGCTCATTATCTGATACCTTTTCCGAGCCACAGCTTGACATAACCTTGGAGGTTAATAGCTGTATCTCAGAGCATTGGGAATGTCTGTTTACCTAACTTGCCGAGCCTAGCTGCTCACCTCTGACTGCAGGGTACAGATGTTTACGTAGATGGATAGCTGAATCACGGCCAATCAGACATTTACGTTCACTGATTGGCTAAGACTGCGATATGTACCTAATGTGTGTCTGTTGTGAACCTTAGGGAGCCTTTCAGTGTTGTTCTATATTATGGTTGCAGAGATTTTTTTTTTTTTTACTTCCCAACTACTAGTTGCACCAGTACGATCTGAGATATTTTTCCAGGTGCACTGTTGAAAAATCTGGTCTCATTTGCGACCAAATTGGACGCACACTAGAGCCCTACTAAAATAAACATGGGATTAGACATGGCTGCGTCACTGACTTGAATTTATAGCATAAAATAAAAATTGTTGATAAATTTAAGAAGCAAAAAAGAAAAGGTCTTCTCCAAAGATATTGGAAAAATCAAAAAGCAGTACAATCTCCATTTTCAATTTTTGTCCATTTTGCTCCCAATTTTTGCTTCATTTCTGCTCTGGATTCATGAAGCAGATTGCACTACACAAATTTAGGGGCAAACCTGCCAACCAAGTCTAAATTTGTACCAGCTTTTTTCTTAGGTAAGGTAAGGTCTGGACCCTCGGCTATTGAGAAACAACTGCTGGCTGGATTTGTGGACTCTGTTGAAGTTTTAAATTTTACCCACTCACTAACATTTGGCCGTGACATATGTAATGCATCTGTTTCATGCAATGAAGCTTTCCCAAAATTGCCTGCGCTGTAAACAACCATCCCTCACTGCGAAGAGAGAAGTGCTGTGATCGAGACAGCTGTTATGTTAATTCAATATTTGGAAGCATAGCCAACACGGACTGAATGGCGTTGTTCACTTTCTCACTGCCACTTCCAAACTACAGGCAGACTATAATTCTAATTCAAATCATCTTTCACAACTTCTCCTTCTGCTCACTGATTGGGCCGGTTGAAATTCTACCGGAGCAATCAGCTCAATGGGAGAAAGCCCATATGGAGCACTGAAGTGAGATGAGAATCAAGCAAAATTGTGTAGGAAGGCAATGGCCAGGCTACCCCCAGGCTGATTTTTACACACAATCCACATGACACTAACAGCTCTGGTTTTCTACAATGCAAAGCAATTTGCTCTGGCTGTGATTTACATTAATATACATAAACATATTCAGGGTTTACCTTAAATGCATGCATTATGCCTTATTTGAATGTGGAGAAACTATGTCGGTACAAAGAAATTCTGATTGGTGACTGAAGCTATTGGGTGCAGATCTGCCTCTCAGTCTTGTTTCAGAATTAAAAGCACATGCAAATTCAGGTTCACAAACATTTAGCACCCACAGATAGTTTATTGCATGTGCCATTCTTGTTAAAAATAGTTTAATTGGTGTGACATTAACATGGCTTTACAAATTCTTTATCATTTGTAGTGCTGTGCACATTAGGTTAGCTACTGTGCAGGATTCGAGCATATAGTACAGACAGTGTTATTACAAGACATAATTTTAAAAACAGCCATAGCATTTTAAGACAGCATACATATTTCCATCTTTGGGCTTCTTGATTAAAAATGCTCTCTGAGCTTTCTTTAAAGAACTATTCCCTACAAGAGAACAAAAGAGACAGTCACCATATTCTGTTCTAAACTCTCTTTATTTGCTCAATTCTACCTCTACTGTGGTGCAGCTTAATTAACTGGGAATAAATATCCATTTTGGAAATGGCCAGGCCAGGACCGAGAGGAGAAGGATGTTTACTTGGCTCTCTTCTGAGCACTCACAGGTTCCACTTTCTCGCATTACATTACGCTACAGTTGCCACTGAGCTCCAGCCCCGGGAGCAGAGAGGGTGAGAGACACTAAACAAAGACAGAGATAAACTGAGAAGAATAACAGGCATGAAAAGAGACAATGAAGAATTGAGAATGTGTGAAAGTATATGGAAAGAGCTATCATTTGCAAATGCATTTCCACTTCTGGTAAATTCAACAAGCTGCAGCTGAGTAGAATTACTCTATCTCTTGCAGCTCACAGCTCTGCTCTCTTCTTCAGAAGTGAGCCAATGCTTCAACAAGCCTGCACTTTGCTTTAGAGAATAGATCCAAGTCATTAGTGTCAGTAAGGGAGTTCAGACCCCATGTAGAAATCCAATCTGTGACAACTCATTGATGTCATTACTCCTGCAGTTTTCTGGTCTCCTACTGTTGGATATGAGATAAATTGTTTATTCTCTTGATGAGCCCTAAGTAAACTAAGAAAACCTGCATTTGGATTTGAAACAAATTAGGAGAAACTGTTGGAAACACAGGGAATGCAATATTTTTTGTGGTAAGGTACTCTTTAGAGAATACAGGACCAATTTTGGTTCAAAATTTGGTGCCAAACAATTGTATTAACATTTGCAGCTTTAATAAAAAGTTGTACTCTATTTCCCATTTCTGTTTACTATCGGTAAACAAACCTATAAGTAGAGATCTTTGCTTTTTTGGCTCAGGTCTTTCTTAACTATGACATACCAAAGCAGAGCTCACTTTACCCCACAGAGGAGGTCCAAATGTATTCATTTATCTCCCGCTCATCTCTTGTGAACAACCCATCTAGATACAGTACTTAAATTTCTCCACTTGAGCCAAAGACTGAACCTGAGGGAGTAAATCCAACTTTTTGGAAAACTATGGCTCCAAATTCAGAGGAACTGACTCATACAGTTGGCTGTAAAGTACCTCTGAGCATGATAAAAGTGCCACATCATCTGCAAGAGGCAAAAATGAGACCCTAAGGTTCCTAAACCAGACATCCTCCTCTTCATGACTGCGCCTTGAAATCCTCCCCATAAACCCCACAAATAAAATCTGTAAAGAGTTGCAACACTGGCAGAGTCCAGTTGGCACCGGTGTGAAAGCAGACACGGCTTATGCTTTTGGTGTACCGGATGGCCTTTGAAAGCACCCCAGTTAGCTCAAACTCCAGCAGATCCATGACACACTCCTTCAGGGGACATGTTCATAAACTTTCTATGGATCCACAAACCCAATGTAAAGTGGACTGTAAAATTTCCATGGCTTTCTCAGCAATGCTGCGATGGTAAAGATCTGGTCCACTTTTTCCATTGTCAGGATAAATGTCACACTGCTCCTCCTGAAACTCAGGTTCAATAATTGGTCCCTTCCAGAATCCTGGACTAAGCTATACTTATGAGACTGAGACATGTAATCCCTCAATAACTAGAATACACACTCCAGTTCCCACAGGTACACCAACTAAATAAAAACAGAAAAAACTAGAAAAAGCTTTTTACACACACCACATTTTTAAAAAGATTTTGCATCATCTGTTTACTTTAATTAAATACCTTAACTGTAAACCCAAAAAACTCTTACATGCAAGCCAATGGGTCCATGAGGACACCAGTGTCCTCATGACAGTTAAGGGGTTTTAACAAGCTAGAGGTTACAAAAAGCAGTAAATTGACAAGGCTGGTACTTAAACTCTGGCTATATTGAGGGCATGAGGTTTGGGGAACTTTGAAGTCTTGCCCAACCTATTTTTTAAAAGTTGATTTATAAATACATTTATTAAGTATTTGGTTATCCAAATGTTAAGCTTCCCATTGTGCATTCTTAAAGTACTGTGATGGTACAGTGCCTTATGTGTGTAAAATAACTAAAGAAAACCATTTCTTTTCTAGTTTTGTTATTATTTTGTTATCATTTTGTTATTTTGGATGGCCCATTGAAGGGAAGATAAAAGGAAGGAAGTAGAGCAGATGAGAAGAGAGTGTACATTAAGTTACAGGGTACTGTGAGCTGGCTTGTCAACAACCTCTGCAAGAGCTGAGAGTCCCCTGAGCCCAGGTTTTACAGACTTAATTGAGTATGGCCTAATTTGTACCTTACTTTTTTCCCTGTAAAAGCACATAAATGCCCCAAGCGTTTAATTTCTATCCTGTCTTTTTACTTCTTCCCCTTCCCCCACTGTTTCGTTCTCATTCTGTTCTGTTGCCTCTCCCTCCTACCCTCACAGCTTTTCTTTACATGTCCCCATTCATTGTGATAGAGGCAGTCACCACTGGTAGACTGCCAGAGGAGGCTGTATTTGAAAGTTGTTAGCTTTCACTGTTTAAGCTTACGCAGAATGCTTTTAAAACATTATGAGGTGCATTAAACCCTCCACGAATCTCAACACTGGTAATGAAATGTACGCAACTAAAGCACACATTTGGTAAAAATGCAGGCAGGAATGTTCAATGGGCTTTTTTTCTTGCTTGCTTTAGCTTGATGAAAGTGAATTAAACATGCACTTTGTTGATTGGCCCTCAAGAGTTTTTTTTTTTTTTTTTTCATTATTAGCATCTTTAACTTAATAAAGTAATGAACATGGGAAAGTTGTTTCCCAGTGATTGAGTTTTTTTTTTTTAATTTTAAACAACACATTGTACTGACCTTATATTTATCAATCTATTGATATTTTGCCAATGATAAATGAAGACATTAATTTACAGTTGTTTTATTTAATACATTTTACAATAAACTTTTTTGTTGTCCAAGGTATTTCCAATGTTTTTAAGCTTTAAGTTTCTTAATGTTCAGACAGTAGACAAAGAAATAAAAGCTTTCGCGCAGGCATGAACCAGCTGCTGATATCAAATACTAAGGTTATAAGTTGTAGTTGTAAAACCATTACATTTTTCTGATTGTTTAAAGTTCTTTTAATGAGGTGCTGTAGAAAAAGATCAAGACAATGTTTTTCTGACTGTTTTAGGTATGGACTAATTTATTGATTGCTATTAACAAAGGCAATTTTTCTGTTAGGAAATATTTCTGAGCACGAAATACACTGATGTTTTTTTTAACTAGCAGCAGGAAAATTATATATCTTGGGAGCATGTGTCACCTTCCAGAAGCGGGTTAATTTGAAACACTGTGTTGGTGCTTTTATCAAAACACCACTGTCACATGACAATGATGGTTGAAGCTTTCCAACAAGTGTATAACTCATATAATGAGTTATACACTTGAATTTATATGAATTATCAATCATGATTGATAATTCATATAAATAAACAACAAATAAGTAGAATAAAACAAAAACAGTCTTTTCCTAACATTTATGTCTTGAATGAAATTAAAACAGTGCTATTACTTTAATGGCTATCTTTTGAGGTTGCTATCACTTTATTTGGCTGCCAGGTGTTCCTGTTCTTAGGATGAAGCATCAAAGCTTTAAAGCTTTTTTTGGCACAATAGGAAGGAAATCATCAGAGCTTAAAGAGACTTCATCTGCCTATCACAAATGAAAACTGAAAAGGTGCCAACCTTCTCTTTTAACAAGGTAACACTGTTTTTAAAGCTATAGTTGGCAAACGATGAGTGGAATTTCTATTAGGCATGTGACCTCAGATTTGCTACCTTAGCAGAAAGCCCAACTTTCAAATTTTTTGTGTCAGTACAGTGATGCTATGTAATTTTACTTGGGAACATCACATTGTGACAATGTCATGTGGCCTGCAACTAAAAGAAAAGGTAAATGTTTAGAAAAGCTGCTGAAATGCTTCCTAAAATAATTGTAAACTTTTACTTGAGTTGAAACAAATTAGAATGACAAAAAGACATTCCTTACTTCTAGATGCCAGACTGACAAGTCAAATTTGAGTTTGTAATTACTACACTATTGTAATGTCAAGGGGCTGGAGATGTAATCATCAAGAGACTTGGAATCAAATTTTCTTACCACTGTTTAAGATGACTGAAAATGATTTTCCTTAAATGTTATAGTTTACTTACTTAAGAGCTTATTTAAAAAGCAGCTTATTTATTTTATTTAATTTAATAATTTGAAACAACATACAGTGACTAAAAATGACATGACAGTAACAAAGATTGAGGAAATTACATTCAGGAACTTGATTATCATTTGTTGCATTACATCAAAATTCTTTCCAGACCATTTGTTTTTTTCCCTATACTGTGTCACTTTAGCATGCTAATGTAAGCAGTGACCAAGCTGCATGTACCCCACAAAAATATGTCATTATGGACTCCAGATGAGCACAGACATACAGAGAACTTTAAATGGACAACTGTTCGAATTTTTAAAAAGGGACTGCATTGAAAAACAAACAAACAAACAAACAAACAAACAAACAAACAAACAAAAACCTTAAAACAACTTACACCATTACTTGTTGATTAAAACAAGGTGTGTTGGAACATGACAAACATAATTTTAGAATAAACTACCTCAATCTAATGTTCTTCAGCTGACAATTGGGCTAAAGGTGGCTAAATTTATTAAAATAAAAATGATCAGACACATACAATTGACACTTTTAGTCTCTTTTTGTAATTTTTAATTCAGTATTAGGGAAAACATTCTTAAAATGAAATAAGATTTCTCTCTGTCTCTTATATTAGGGCTGGGACTTTAACGCGTTAATTTCGATTAAATAATTACATACATTTTAACGCGTAAAAATGTAAACGCCATTATTCACTTTTTTTCTTTTTACATACAAAAGGTTCAGGCCAGAAACATTGTATTTGTGTGTTTCTGGTATCCCCTTAAATCTGACACACAAGCGACATCCGCAAAAACAGCGATGGATGATAAAGCTGCTTCTCTTGGCCCACTGAGGGTTCATTTTGCTTCAAAAAACGATCTGATAGGATGCTGGAAAAGCCTATTGTTATGTGCACATCGTGCAAAAAGGACTTGGCCTATTACCAATGATAATTAACCCTAAAATACCATCTCAGTGCAAAATCTTGCACCAAGCACAGAGATCTTCAATGCTAATGTTAGCATCCACAGTTCACATTTCTAAAGAAGTATTTTTTCAAAGAAATTATATGAATAATCAGGGATTCCTGAAACGCTTGAAAGTTGAATAGAAACAATCGGACTTTGCACAAGACTGATGGTTAAAAAACCTAAATAACAGATTAAAAACAACAAATATATTGGTCGTTGATATCATATGTCTATATAAGAGCTCAGCATATATATATATATATATATATATATATATATATATATATATATATATATATATATATATATATACACACACACACACACACACACAAACACACACACACACACACACACACACACACACACACACACACATATATGCTGTACTTGTGTACAGCATATATATGTGTGTGTGTATATATATATATATATATATATATATATATATATATATATATATATATATATATATATATATGTGTGTGTGTGTGTGTGTGTGTGTGTGTGTGTGTGTGTGTGTGTGTGCAAACCATCTGTGCAGGTTAAGGCAAAGTGGCTGCTAGAATGCATTCAAAAGATTTAGCTATTGTTGTCCAGACATCCAATTGGGCTCCCCTCTTTAAAGGGATTTTTGGGGACTTATCACTAGGAGGGAAACCCTGGAGCACACTGAGAACTGTCTGGAAGGACTTTGCATCCTTGTGGTATTGGAATGTGCTGGGATCCCTCCAGAATGAATGAGAGAGGGGTGTCCAGATTTCCTTCCTAGACCTGTGACTGCAATAACCAGATCTCAAAACAGTAGAAGGCAACAAATGAATGGATATATGTCAATTAAAAGATTTAATGTGTAATTCAAAATACTAGTACGCTGAGATTACATGGGCAACAACCTTGCATGTCTACATGTCAGGTATGAATATTAAGCCTGGAGCAGTTCCATGTTCTGAACTTTTTTCTTCTTTGTTTTCAGGTATCACCACTGTCCTGACTATGACAACATTAAGTATCAGTGCACGACACTCCCTCCCAAAAGTTTCGTATGCCACAGCGATGGATTGGTTCATAGCTGTTTGCTTTGCCTTCGTCTTCTCTGCCCTCATTGAATTTGCAGCTGTCAACTACTTTTCAACACTACAGGCCAACCGAGAGCTGCGGAAAGCAGCAGCCATAAAGGCAGCCGCTCAAGAAGCGGCAGCTGCAGCCGTGGCTCCAGCAGCAAGCACAGGGACCGAGGGAGATGTTTCATCAGTAAGTCAGACACATGGTTTCTCACTGGTGTTTCCATGTGTCAGCATATGTTCAAATGTCAGCATCATCACATGTGTGCTTAAACTGTACCAGATAAGGATGGGTCACATGGTAGTTGAGTTATTGTGAATTTGTGAGGTCATGGTTATATGTGAACATTCATCCAAACTGCAGAGTTGCTGTTATAAATGATGATCAGAGCAGATGGTTTGTGAAAAATAGGACTTTCCTTGGCCTAATTACATGGCTGTACCTGTCGTCATTAATCTCCACTGATGTGAACACTTCTGTTTTGTTTTGTTTTTTTTCTTTTTGTAAATGCGAAGTGAGTTTCTAAAAAAATAGCATGACTTGCTTTTGTGCTTACTGTACTTGTTTGAGACATTCCTAGTTTCGGACCTCAATAAGCCTACAAAACAGAGAAAACAACATAGAGCTTTGGTAATGTCGATCAACTGCCACCAATAAAGGTTTAATTGTAATATTCCAACACCACCTAAAGATTGCCTAAAAACAATGAATGTCACTCAGAAAAAATAGATAAATAAATAGAAACAAATTGTGTTTTTGGCTTTAAACATTCTTGTGACAAATTGGAAGTATTTTAAAACCCTTAAAATAAATCCTTGTTTTACTGCAGTGGCATTATTTTGTAAAGAAATAATTACACAGTGAATTTATTCTGTCAAGATCAGTAGTCATTTGTAAAGAAATGACTGTTTTTCATGAAACCACTGTTGTCATACAGGTAATATTCCAACAGGGACAACATTTTATTTCTCCTCTTAATGTGTCACATGATTGGCTCACAAATAGGGAGGGATCTTTGACTGTTAGTTCCTGCACAAAAATCTTAAAGTTTATCCAGAATCCTGGGTGATCTATTATGCTCTTTTCCCCTTCTGATTATCATACAGCAGAGGTGTTTAAAGCCAGTTCTTCATAATTCTTTATTCATTGTGAATAAAAATCTCATTTTGAGGTTTTTGGCCACCATTTCATAAAGTTAATGCTGCAATGCATTTTAACAAGGTTCCTATGGCTTTTGGATGAAAAAAACCTCTGCAGCATCGCAGATCACCTCCCATACTTAGCAGTGCCCATATTCATCACATATTCTTCCTTGCATCACATTATGTTAGACCCACAATCATTTATAGAAATAAATGGTTGTAAAGATTAATCATGATCCTATTTTACAAAGCACACAGTTCCAGTTAAAGCCTCAGTACTGTTTAGCAAATTGCATGTTCACTTTTGTGGTGGCAAGAGAAGGCACACTTACTGCCACCCTTTTACTTGGGATGCAAATATGTGTGGAGGACACTTAATCTGGAGATACTATTTTAAAATACACAACATTATCTGTGGTATGTCGACAAAACACTAGTTCATCAGTTGAGTTAGAGGTATTTATATGGCATAATGATTCTTCTGAGAGTACTAAGTTGTTCAAAAACAAAAAAACCCAAAGATTTTATTGTAAACTGTCAGGTCCAAGAACTGGAAATTGATAAAAAAAAAAAAAAAATAAGAAGAAGAATTCCAAATGTGCAGTAAAATAACTCAGAAACAGTGTTTAAAAAGTTTGAAAAACTTAAAAAAAAATTATTTAAGACCACTGAAAAATGACAAAACAACCTCATTGTTAGCTTGAGCAGTGGTTCAAGAATTCTGCATTAACTCTGTCACTTTTTTAGTTGGTTCTACTGTATCATTAACTTCTTTCAAGATGCTAGTTCTCTAGTGAAGTATCTCTTCATCTTAATCCATTCTCAATGTTTTGTCTTCATATAAAAATAGTTTAAGCTTTGTAATTTTCTAACTTCAGTTTGTTTTATTGAAAGCACTTTTTTCAGATAGAATAGAATACAGTATGATAAAGAACAGCATTGATGAGCATGCATCAATTCCAACTAACAAGCTTTAAAACAACGCCTCTCTTGTAAATACTCATTCATCAAGTCTTATGGCACAAAAGCGTAAAAATGTATGCCAAAATCTTAACTGGCTTAGCTTTACAGATGTGCTGTATTTCGTGGTAAATACAAATCTATGTTGACAGGTTGCAAGTTATCTGTCTTTTCCCTTTGTGATAGGAGATTTATTTCTCGTGCCAAATCATCACACATTGTTAACAACTTTTACCAGATTTGCAGTTACCTTTTGTGGTTATACACTATGAACAATGATTATGGAACTGGCCTCAAATGGTTGAAGGGATTTTATTTATGCTGTATTTTTTGGGAAATGGCAGCATTCAAACTCTAAGATTCAGTTTTTTGTGTAGAGACTACTGAGCTTTGTCTGTCCATGCGTCGCCCCATTGTGTACTTTTAAAGCACTGTTGTGGATGTTTTGATGGATGGACTGGTTTGTTCCTTTTAAAGGCCAATTGGCTGTCAGCATTTTGTGGTAAATGGTCAGCTCTTACAGTGTGTCTACCCCACTTAGTCATCTGGCAGTTAGTTTTAAAGTGGAAGCTGTTTGAAATTGTTTGTTATTGGGTTTGTGTGTGTATGTGCACGTGTGTGTGTGTGTAGTTTATGTTGGGTGTTCCTGGTTTATTCCTGGATACACATACTTCAACCAGATAGTAACATCTTTCCAGATGGTCATGTAAAAAGAAATGTAAAAACCTTTACCTGTTAGTTTATGTAATTTTTGCATCAGTCAAAAAGTACTTGTATATCAGCTTACTTGTCTAATTATTGAAATTCCCAATCACAGGGGAACAGTGCAGTATATAGGACAACACAAAGTCATTTCTAATGTTCAAGCAGCAGTACCGATTTTAAGGGCATTTGGTCTCAGTGTCTTTGCTTTCATCATGATTGCTGGTACCAGACAATCTATGACTGAATCGGCCCATTTGTGACTGACATGTATATACAGTTACAAAATCATACATTTAAAACAAAAGCTGCAGCCGTTCTGTAGAATATTTTTTTGTTTAGATTTTCTATTATCAGTTGTCATTACATATAATGTGCATATTATATGTACATTACATATAATATATAACATAACATTATATCTAGGTAGACTTATCTGCTACAGACTAATTTTTTCTAAATTGAGCTCAATGGAAATCAATGAACATCAATTTTCAAGTCTTGGCACAGATTCCTAATTAAATCTTAGTGTGGACATTGGCAGAGCCATTCCAAGACAGCTTTTGATTTTGAAATTTTAATTTTATTTTTGATTGTATGTTTAGTTTCCTACTAGGTGGTATGCATTCACCCTAGTCTCAAAATGCAAAACTTGCTGCAGTTCTCTAACAGTGAAATTGGGAGATTATTTTATTTTCACTTTTCCATCCACTTCAGTGAGAATGGTGACAGAATAAATATTAGACTTTCTTCAGCTTTGCTTGTCACTGTTAAAGTTGTTTTAAACTTTGTCAATAATTCTTTGAACATGAATATACACAAGTTTGGGTGACTCGCTATTTTCCTGTGGCAATTTACTTACTTATGAAGACACCTCTGCCTTACTTGAAGAACATTTTCTTTAGCTGTTCCTATTTTGTACAAATAGGAAAAACAAGCAATTAAAGACCTATTTCCAAGACAATTTTTTTAATCACAACTAAAAATAAAAATATTTCCTATAGAGCAAGAAGAGTCTTGCCTTAACTATAAGATTTCCAAAAGACTGTCAACTTCTCCTAATCCAGCATTTTCTGTGACAGAATTATACTCATCAAAAGTATAAAACAGGACAACTTTGCTGCAGTACTCCCTGTTATTTACTGTTGTCTAACTCTGTATTGTGGCAAACCGATCTTGATCAGTCTAGCGTAAAAATTGGACAAATCTGGGCACCAACTGGTTTCAGTGAGCATCTCTTGTATAAATTTAAAATATGGTTCAGCTACACTTATTTTAAATGAATTTATACCTTTTGCCATTAAATGTGGCACCAGTAATTTAGCATAATAATATTATAATGCATTCTCCAGAAAGACATCCTTATATGTAAATATGTAGTTTAAAAATATGCACAAACAATTTGTAGCAATCACATCAAAAAGGGGCATGATTCTTGAACATTGTTTCCAGTGTCTTATGGATGAAATATCTTACGGACCAAGGGTGCTTCAGAAGCAAGGCGAGGTTAGTACTAGGTTTGTACCTTGTGGTTCATTTCTCATTTGAAGTATGGTCCAAAATACCTCGTGCAATCTATCCTTGATTTGGCAGTCATTTGGGCTGTGTGGACAATGTAAAAATGTGTATACCTGAAAAACATGCACACTGGTGTTTTTACTTTTTTCTGTTTTAATTGAGCACACATTGTTCACACACATGAAGCTTTTCGTCATACTGGTCCCATCTCTCCAACTTTTATTGTTGGTAAAAGCATCACAATCTCCACTCTATACAAATTTTCACTCTCATCTGTATATGAAAAAGACACTCAAACTGAAATACGATAATTTATGCAATCTACAGTAAACTATGTATGCTCCACCACTTTATTTGTTCAACACTCCCTCACTCTCTCTCCCAGTCTCCTATTTGTCTCTGTAACTATGTGATAACCATAGAGAGTGACATGAATGGACAGCCAGTGGCTCTTCAAATGATGCTGCTACAGATTATGTAAGAGCTGTAGATTAAGGGAATATCCAGCAGATCACTGCGAGCTCAGAGGAAAAAGGGCAGGCACAGCAATAAAGATGGGTGGGGGCTTAGAAAGCAAGTCCAGTTCGTTTTTATGAAACAAGATGGAGAGATGGGTTAGAGTGGGTTGTGGGTATGTGTTGGTGTGTGCATTTGTGTGTTATAGAGTTACACTAAGAGAACAGGAAAAAGAGAGAGTAGGAGGAATGCATCATAGAAAATGACTGCTTTCACCAAATATGTAGGAGGGAAGACTCTTCATGACATAGAGACGGGGGGAAAAAATCCCCAGGAATAGAAAAAGTCATGCAGTCTCGAGGTAAAAGACCTGGTATGACTGTGAAGTTTTTCAAATAATTCTTATGTCCCAGCTTCCCAATTTTTTGTGACAGGTAAGATTGTGGAGAAGTTTTGTAAGTTCTACTGCGAACATACATTCCTCTGCTTATTCTAGAATCTCTATTTATTATATCTCTGTAAGCCAAAAAAAAAAAAAAAAAAAAAAAATGCTCTTAAAATCAGCCATTTTTAAATACATACACATGTCACACCACCTAATCATTTATCTGTGTTTTCCCATCACAACACCTGGATTCGGTCCCTGATTGGTGGTTTCTAGCTGTAATAGCTGAAGATGTTGGAGTAAAAGGACCTCAGTTTTGAATATGATTATTTTCAATTCTGCAAACATACATCTAAACAAAGTCCTTAAACCACAAAAAAAAAAAAAAAAAAAAAAAAAAAAAAAAAAAAAAAAAAAAAAAAAAAAAAAAAAAAAAATCAACATTAGGTGGGTACTATGGAATGGACAAAAACAAATAACTCTGCTGTTAAAAATGTCAAAGGTGTACAGAGAAACTACAGTTTATTAATCTCTAGATCAATAGAACCTTCAGGTGCCAAGGTTTCTAAGGTGTAGATCAACGAGAAGAAAAATAATATATTCTTTCATGTTTTTTAGATTGACACATTTTCACCTTTCAAACATATTGCAAATAAAAGGCAATGTATTTTCTATTATGATTTTCTATTATGATGGAATAAAATGTTTGTATTTTATATATATATATATATATATATATATATATATATATATATATATATATATATATATATATATATATATATATATAAAAACAAATTACTTATATTACTATATAAAATTATGCATTAAGTTAATGTATCTAGTACTCTAGTTTCCTTAAAGCTATGCAGTGATCAGTGAAAAAGTTGAAATAAAAGATCCACATGAATGAAAATCTAATCCAATTTTGTTTCTAAATCACTATAAAGTTAGTTATTTCTGTTTTAATAGCCACATGATTTCATTGTTTTGTTAAATATTAGAAAAGGTATTTGTTCTATTTTTGTTTTATTAGTCGTAAAAGATCAAGTTTCTTAAATCAAATTGCTTGCAAATAGTCTCTCTAATACTGACTCAGTTTAGTTGCTTAACTCGAAAAGAATGAAATATTTAGACAAATCCAGCAAAAATATTTCAAGTTCACTTTGACGTCAAAACTGAGGGAATTTACATAAAATTTTTGCAGAATTTGAACTTAATGAGAAACTGAGTTGAATTTGTTGCATAATTTAGAAACATCATTTCTTTCTGTGCCCTCAGAACTGTTTATTATGCATCATCTTCTTAATAATTTACAGGATTGTTTGATTTACTGAAATCACCCAGAAACATCATGATGTGACGTGTCTGTGCTTCACACAGAATTGATTTTTCTTTCAGACTGTGTTGTTTTGCAGCAAGAAACTTGGCATAAACTGTCCTAGTTACAAGGTATATTTTCTGTACTCATATTGTACTTGAATCCCAACAATTTTTGCCAGGGAGTATGTAGTGTGATCACAGTTAGTTGAAATTTGATAAGGCACAGGAAAATCATGTGTCAGTCTGTTTAGTGTCTTTTTGTTTAAAATTGTTTAGTTCCCACAACTGCAGAACATCAGTCTGCAGAAAGTGACTTCACTGAAATCCCACAAAAGACAACAAAAAAAGAGATTCTGTTCACTGGGTGTTTTTATGATTTTAATTGACATTTTTGAGATGCTATAGTTCTGAAACCCTATTTATTTTACAATATGCACTTATTGGCTTTGAATCATAACTACATGGAAATTCTTTTTGGAAGATTATTTTTATGTCATATTTGTTCCAGAAATTAGAAAACTGTTTTTTCTACAATATAGACAGCATTAGGACATAACAGCATATATAATTCATACAATCTTTTTTGTTGCTGAATCTTTGTTGAGTGAAACATCACAATATACTGTTTCCTGTTGGAAAGAGGATATAAATAAAGACTGCTTGATTTACTGAACAATAAATCTCCAAGTAAAACAGGATAATGATTTAACATGAATACATTATAACAATGCTTCTTTGCTGTAATTTTCTTCTTACAATTCTTGTTTTTATTTACTTTTACTCTTAAAGGTGGATGCCAATAGTGTATTGAAGAAGAGGATGAACTCTGCACCAGTTTTTGAGCGCCCCGCAAAAACATTTCCAAACCCTCCTGTCAATGCCCAAGCTTTCCTACAGCAAGGCTCAGCAGTACCAGCCAACAACGTTCTGACAGGCACCAGCATCATTGACAAATACTCACGCATCCTCTTTCCCCTTTCGTTTGGCGCCTTTAACCTGGTCTACTGGATCGTTTATCTCACCAAGGACACCATGGAGATGTCAAGGTGAATAGATGGCATGGTTGTCACAAATAACTTTGTTTTGCTTGGAGGACAGGATGGAAATAATTCCATCAGAAAATGAGTGAGGGTGGAATGCTTTTGGTGTAATCTCTGCATTAGTTTGATTAGATTGCTCTTGTCAAGACCTTGGTATGGCTTCAGTACAAGGATTTGGAAAAGTATTTGATTTTTTTTCCCTACATTTTGTTATATTTCAACCACAAAGTTCATTGTGTTTTATTGGGATTTTATGTGATAAACCAAAACAAAGTACTCTTGAAATGTCAAGTGGGAGGAAAATGATACATGAATTTCACTTTGTTTTTATACAAGTGAAAATAGCATGTGAAGCGCCAAGTCTTTTGGGTATGGCTTAATTTGCTATTTCTGCTCATTCTTCTCCAAATTAACTCACCTCAGATTGGATAGAGGGCATCTATGAACACCAGTTTTAAAGTCCTGCTATAGATCTCTAATTGGATTTACATTAGACTTTGACCTGGTAATTCCAACAAATAACATATGTTTTGACCTAACCATTCCATTGTAGCTATAGCTACATGATTAGTTATTGTCCTGTGGAAAGGTAAACCTCAAATTTCTTCTAGGAGTAATTTCCCCATCAACTTAGATGAGCTTCACTCTCCCTGCTGAAGAAAAAAAAATCCTCACACCATAAAGCTGCCATCACCATATTTTAATAATGGGATGGTGTTTAGGGTGATGCGAAGTGGTTTTGATGACACATAGTGTTATGCATAAGGGTCAAAAAGTTCTATTTTAGCCTCATTTAAACACCTTCTTCCGCATGTTCATTATGTCTCTGACATGACTTCCGGCAAACCTTGACAGAGACTTAAAGACTCCCAAGTTTCTCTGTGTTTTTTTGTGTTTAAGCTTTCCCATTATGAAATCCTTTATTCCATTATGTATTTGCTGATTTCCTGTTACCATTTGGGTCCTCAACAAACCATCAACATGACATATTTAGACAATCACACCATGAAGACTCCTTTGGTGACAAAAGCAAGCACCTATAAAATAAATGTAGATTTTTTTTTTTTTTTTTTTTTTTTTTTTTTTGGTTTTAATTATTTTGCATCAGTTAACAAGTAATTTAAGTATATTTTAGCTCAAGGAAAATTGAATAATTTCAAATGACTATAAGCAGTCAGACAAAAAATGCTATTAATAAGAGTAAACATGCAGCCAAGTCAATTATGGAGTCAGCCTAGGATGCCTCAGTGATTGAGGTTGTGGAGATAGAAAGAGAGAGAGTCTGATGTGGAGAACAAAGTGAGAAGGAGCAACAAATCATACAAAATAAACAATGAGCAGCATAGAGTACATGAGTAATAACATCGAATGCTGGCTTTCAACTTTTAACAGCATGGATCATCATCTTACATTAGATTTTAATTCACCAAGTAGTTTACACTGAAGGACAAATTTCCCACAATATAAAACAAATAAGTGCAAGATATGGCTATTTACAAGTACCAATAAACACTTAAATGTGATGTCATTTCAAACTGAAATAAAACATATTTTTATATGTTTTATATCTAAATTAATTATATGTGATAGTAATTTGTAAATAGATAAATTAATTTAGACGTATTTTAGCATTTAATAAATTATGAAATAATTAAAACTGTGTGGCTCACCAGGAGATCCCAACATCTGATTAGTTACCCTTCACATCAAGTCAATACTGATTGATCCCAGACTGATGCTGAGCCAGTTAGCTCTTAAAGAGAAGGTAATCTTTTAGAACATCAATAAAGATTAGGTTTGAGCATGAGAAAGGGTATCCCTTTTCAGAGATTTGTTTAGAGTCTGTTCTGGTCCAGATATGGGTTGAACAGAATGTTTTAAATATTGAAAAATTCCTCAGTAGCAAAAGCTTTTTTGTGATTTCTGAAAATTGTTGTAGTAAATACACTTATTACTCCATTATCGTCCTCTTACATGAAATTGGTTGGTGGACATAACTCTAAAGGGCACTCATTTTGGAGGGTTCCAAGGTTTTGGTTTTCCAGAAAAGATGTGCAGTCCCTCCTGCTCTGAGTTTTCTCAGCCACCCTATAGAGGAGCCTTATTTTATCTGTTATGTATGATTAACTTTTTTCGGTCTTGATCCATAACTTATAATCATCATATTTGGTGTGGGGTGGAACAAAGACAGACAGGTAAATCAATAGCTTCTTTTCATGGTACAGCTCTCTCTTCACCACAACAGATAAGAGCAGAGCCCACTTTACTGCATATTAAGTAATCTCTGGTCTTTGAGGCAGATACTGACCCAGACATGGAGTCCTTCCATTTTGGGCTTTGAGGAGCAGACTCTCATTCTATCCCCTTCAGAGTCGGCTGCTTGAAGATTCCGACGGAATCATAACATCTGCAAAAAGTAAAGATGCAACCCTGAATTTCTCAAACCAGTCACCCTCTTCTTCATGACTATGCCTTGGGATTGTGTCAATGAACAGCACAAACAATATAGGTGATTAAAGGCAGCCTTGGTGGAGCTGCTTTAATGAAATCAGGATAATTACTCTACTATTGCTCTGTTGAATCATTTGGCATCACAGTTTCTGATATGATGTACAGTTAGCATGGAAAGCATCTTACAATATCCACCTCAAAATTGCCCGCCAGTGATCTAAGCAAAGTGTAAAGGTCTTTGAAATACAGGTGTCCATGTGCATAACCAACAGATGCTGTTCCTAGCATCTGTTCCTAGATATAATGGAACATATTATGGAAGTATTATGTGTTTTGATGGCAACAAGAGATGCATGTTGCTATCTTACATCATATCTAGAAATCCTTCTTGGTTTGACACTTTGACAGGATGCTGAGTGGTAATTAAAGGAAAAAGTTCAGTTTATGAGCTCTTTAGTGTTTGTGTATGTGTGCATGCATAATTGTGTTTGATTTTCTTCAACCTTACAATATAAACAGATGTGTGTATCTGGTTGTGCATCCTCACTCCTGACTTCAGGGTGCTTCAACTGTGTGGGTTTAAATCCTTTCATTCCCTGGCTTGCTCCTCCTCTAAAAAGGGAAAATCCCTCAGGGCAAGAGCTGAGACAAGTCAGAGGACATGACAGTTTTGGCAGGCATCAGGATAGCTTTGTGTGGCTAACACTCTTAGTGACTCTTAACTGTTTCTAAAAATTGATAGGAATTGTAAACTTGAGAGACGTTCCAAACAGGCTGTTTGAGTAGATTAGAGTTGATTAGAGTGATGACTTTTTAGTTCTGGAAATTGACAGCAAATAGAAACAAGAAAATAATATACTATAGTATGTAAATGTGTATTATAAGAACTTGTCCTTAAACATATGACCAAAACACAAGCTCAGTACAAGAACATAAGGGAAGAGATTTGTGTATTTTGGTTTAGACTCTTATGTTACCATAACTTTTTACCTCTCAGTTACTATATCCTTTTTTGTGGCCTGTTTAGTTTCCTGTCTGTTTATTTCTATTTACTAGCCCCTTTCCCTCTGTTCCCAAAGATTCTTTCATCCCTCCTTGGTATTTAACCTCCTCAGTTTCATTGCTCATTGCTGGATTCTTCCAATGTTCCATGTTTTGTCCTCCTCATGTCTGCAAGGAGGAAGTCACACGTTTTAGATTTTTATTTGTAAAAACTTTCAATATCATGTACTTTTTCCTTCCACGACACGATTATGCAATGCATTGTGTTGGTCTATCACATAAACCCCAGCAGAATACATGAAATTGTTCTTGAAGTATTATAAAACTGAAAAAATCTCAACAGGTATAAATAGTTTTGCAAATCATTGTCCTTTGCCACTTATTTAAAAGGTAAAGTCAATGAAGAAGCCAAGTATTACCACAAGTTGTTTCTTTTATTGGTTGTGGTATGGTCTTGTTAACTTTAAGAGTCAGGCTGTTAAGCACAGATAAGAAATGAGAAATCGGAAGTAGTGTCAGATAATTTAAAGTTGTTTTTTTCCCCTGTGCATACAAGTTAAAAACCTGACACCGATTAACTTTATTTGGAAATGAACATCAGCAAAAGTTGTCCATAATGTTTGAATGTTTTGATTGGACTTAAATCAGTGTCATTTAAGTCAAAAGTGTGACAGCTGCCAAAAAAATAGGGTTATGGTGGTACATCTATTTGTATGAACCATCATGGTACAGATTTCACACTACAATCCATGCCATTGGGTAAAGAACATGTTACTAAGAGGCAATCTGAGTATTCATCTAAAAGAGGTATTGATAGTTTTAAATGAGGATATATAGGGTATTGTTTATTAAAAAGTTATTTTCCAACCCTTAATCAGCAATCAACATGCTTAAGCTATGCCCTCATCAAAACATCACAGGTAAACTGGAGCACATAGTTTAAAAAAAAAAAGTTACAGTGAAATCACAGGTGAAAAAAAATCCAGTTAGTTTAATTGTGCAACTGAAGTACCAACTTTCAGAATACTTTCAGAGGAAACGGTTCAGTTTTATCAATGTGTATGCAGAGATCACTTAAATAATTACACATTTAAATTTTGGAAGGCAGGACATACATTTTAACAGAAAATAACCCACCTGTTTTCAATCTCTTTCAGAGCAAGATAAACATATTGAGAAAATGAAGACCAAAAGTTTTGGATTGTCAAAGATAGATAAAGATTTGCATCAACTGTGATCATTAAGGACAGTTAGTGCCTATGCAACTGGCCACATACAGTATGTATTCTAGGTGCAGAGAGTGAATGACTGTGTATTGAAAAATAACATCATACCAAATTTTGCATGAAGTGAGATCATAAAACGAAGTTGTCGCCCTTACATGTTGCCAGAGAAATTGGTGCCCCAGCAGCTTAAGTTGGTGTTACCTCCCAACTTTGCGGAGGAAGTAGTTGAATTCTACAGTAACAACCAATTGTCTTTAAAACAGAACTGTTAACTGAAGCCAAGTGATGTCTCAGGCTTCCTCTCCTTTTTAGTTAGGATTGTTTCACCTTCACATACAGACATTGATAGCCAATTTGACACCTCTTTCAAACCACCCATCTTCCCTGTCCAGAATATACCATCTTGGTTTTCAAGGCTGGGTTGTTTCTGTTTTTTAGATGCTTGGAATTTGCTGAGTCCTGGCTCTCTGAGTTTTTCTCCTGTGATGGATGGATGGAAGGAAGGATGGATTGATGGATGCATGCATCCTTTATTTAACCAGGAAAATAACTTCTTGAGATTAAAAATCTATTTTCCAAGAGTGTCCTGGCCAAGACAGCAGCACAAAACACACAACAAATCCAAAATATGAGACCAAATACAAAAAATACATAACCAGAGAAATCACATAATTAAACATTAGGGCAAGTAGGAACCAACTGATCTGATGTCTCAGTCCTTTAAAATATATTTGAATTGTCCCAAGGTAATAAGAAATAAGAATTTTTAATCCTTCTGCAGATTATTCCAGGTAGAAATTTTAAAAGCCTTTTTACCCAGTTCAGTTCTGACCTTTGGACCTGCATCAAAATGATGTCCTGAGAGCACAAGCCATCATAGCTGAAGGCTCTAGACAGAAGTGAACATAAATATGAGGGAAAATGCCCAAGAATGCATTTATAGATACAAACCAGCCAGTGAGAAAGTCTGCGGTCAGTTAAACAGGGACATTTTGCTGTAGCATATCTATAATGTGTTGAATTATGTCTTCCAAGCAGTTGTGTAGTTTCCTCAATGTAGCAATCTTTGCATTTCTGTTTGTTTTGGTATTTGGTCTTTGGATTGGACAAGGCCCTGTGTCAGTGTGTTTGCAAGTTTGAAATACATATGTTGTAATTCTTTTGCTTAGAGAACACTTCTCAGAATGCCTAGCCATATACAGAAGGACAACATCATTTCTTCTGAGTTTGTGATGTTTTTCCATTTTCACCAAGTGTTGTAGGGGTGATTTTGGAAATGCTGTGTTTTAATAAAAGACCAGAGAAATTCTATTGGAACTGATGGTGATGATGGTGTTTGGATGAACACTGATGTGTTTTATACCTTTAATAGTTTGTTGTTTTTTTGGTTTTTTTTTTTTTTTTTTTTTTTTTTTTTTTATGTCCAGTGTTTAAGAATTAAAATTTTCTGAATATGCTTGCAACTACTTGGATGTCTAAATGAGCTTTTGTAGACACACATCAATATTGTTTAACTCTTGATCTTTCCAACATGGCAAAGGACATAGTAGGTATAGGCAATAACAAAATAAATTTTCTTTTGTTGCTCAAAGTTGTTACTAGATTTCTATCATTCATTTGCATTTGACTTCATTTTTTTTTTTTTTTTACACAAAAACAAATATGTTTCTATACATGGATATTTATAAAGATATTGTTCAACCATATTGTTGTATAAACAAAGCCATTCTTGAGAACTGCTCTGGTAAAAATTGCCACACTATTTTATATTTTTAATTATAGAATTTTTACAAACAAGTTTGACTTTCCCAGTCAGCACTACAGTAATTGGAAACATTTATGTCTATGCAACACTACCCACACTACTGACCTGTTGATCTAAGTTAGACACATCTTAATTCAAAAATTGGATTCATTAAATTGAAGCTGGACGTTCTTTTCAGTCCACAAAAACATGTACATAGTTTGAGTAACAATAAACAAAAGCAGATATCACTGAATGCAACAGAGCCCTTTCAAGCTTTGTATGTTTTGCTTTTGTAATAGAATGCCCCCTGGTAAAGATGACTGGGTAGAGAAGAAAAGAGATTCTCTTTGTGTGTGTGCAGGTGGATTTCTGTGAGTATTTCTTAGGAGGATACAGGCACAGAAGTGTATAAATGTGCTGTAGCAGCCGTGCCTACCGACTGCGGGCTATTTTAATGAATAGCACCATTCAGGGCGAGACATGAAGGAAACAAATTGGCTGAAAACGCTTCCTTCCATGAGGGGCCCCAGCTGGTTGGCTGACTGTTTGCTAGCTGCCTGGCAGGCTGACTGGAGTGTGGTAACAGCGGACGATAAGCCTTACTCTTCTTTATTGGCCATCAGAGTGCTAGGCTTGAAAAACAACTTCCCCATTGTCGCCCATAAATCAAAATCCTTAAATGCTGTTTCAAACTCAATTCCTATTTTTGACTGTGGGGCCATTGCCATAGCTTTGGTGTAATAATCACTCAATTACAGGCCACTCAGATGGAGGGCAAAGAAGACTGATAGAAGTGATCCTCCATCTGCAGTGTTTCTCTTTTGGGCTTTGTAGGAATTGCTACAACTGTTTTTGTCACTTAGTTTGTCTGTACTTGCCTGCATACATTGTTCTCACACCTACCTGTGTTTACACATTTGCCTGTGAGCCCATCAGGCCAGATAATGTTTTATGAGGCACACTTCTATCTTCCTTTGGCCACTTAAAAATACCGGCTCTGTCTGTTTCCTAAGCTCTTTGCACTAAATTGCTGTCCCTAAGTCTTACTTAATAATATAAGTAGTATTCTTTTAAACACACTCTCTCTCTACCTGCAACTCTACAACCTTCACACCTCACTTCTACCACTGTGCTCTGCCTCTCTTTTTTATGAAACAAGATAGCCTAAGCAGTCTGCTGCCCCCCACCTGATATCCTCTACATTCTCCATCCAGCAAATACAAATGTAATTTATGTGGGTCTGTACATTTTTTTTGTCTGAGTTCTCTTGACCAGTTATATAGATTATCTTCATAAGTGAACACAGTCAGCAAAGCAGGGTAGCAATGTCTAAAAAGAAATGGTGCAAATGCAGTACATTGCTAAAAAGAACATTAATGTCTGTAAGACCCAAAGATTTTGTGGTCAGCTACAAAAGCATAAAGCTGATGCCCAGGCAAAAGAAAAATGGAGCTATATCAGAAGAAAACTTTATTGTACCAACAATGTATTTTTCATGTTTGTACAATATACTATCATCTTATTACAATATATATAATTTTCACTTTATAACCAAAAGCTGACGTTATGAATATATCAAATATATTTATATTAATGAACATCATCACTTGCAAACGTCAAAAGTTGTTAGAACAACATGGTTTCTTGTTAGAACGTGAAACATTTCATGTTCAGAAATGCCATCAATCACTATGGGGTGCCACCAGGGACATTAATCAGGAAAAGATTTACCTTTCCTTTCCTATAAACTACTCTCATTCGAAGTAGTGGAAACTGCTCAAATTAACTGGTGAAAAGCTCTACCTTTCATACAAGCCAGTGAGAACCTTTATATAAACTAGTGAAAACTTTCCACACAATCCTTTGTGAAAACCTTTCACATAAACTAGTAAAATGTTTTTGATGAGTTCAGTTGAAAAGGAAGGTGTTTCATTTGACTGGAAGTTCTGCCAAAATTGGCAATTAAATATAGAAATGCATAAATGGCATTCTGTAGTTACAATTTTTTCATTTACTATCACTTTTCTTTATACATTGATTTACTTTCTCCTGTAATATTTTCTCTGCATTTTTCCCCTCCTGTTTTGCTTTGGAAGTTTAAGTACATATTTATTTTCTTTTGTTTTTCCTTCTGAATCTTTGTGAGACAAATTGGAAAAGGAGGAAGGAGAGGGATAAGGGAAGTCTGGTGGGAAGGCAATTAGAGTTAGCTTTTCTCCTATAGGTCAACATCAAGATCGAAGAACTTCAAGTCTAACTAAACACCTTCCTGTTTAAATGAAATGCCTTTCTTTTCAACTGAACTTGTCAGAAAATATTTACTAGTTTGTATTGTGCTGTAAAGGTTCTCACTAGTCTATATGAAAGCTTTTCTAGTTTGTATGAAATATGTGAGTTAATGGGATTGTCGTGGACCCAAATGCAGAGACGGGAGAGGCAGTGAGTAGATTAGGTTATTTATGAAAAAATTAGATAACCAAAACTTACAAAAGCAGGGACAACAGGTAGCCAGAGCAGAACAAAAACAGACCGCCAAGAGCAAAAGAAAGCAGAAGTAACAGGGAAATAAAACAGGAGCATCCAGCAAGGAGTGAGAGTCTGAACAGGTATATATACAGAGGATGGAGTGGAGAAGACAAAAGAACTAATTAAGGGAACTGACTGCACCTGGGTAGTGAGCAGGCGAGGCTTGATGAGTTAAATGACTAGCAGCTGGGGAAAGGAAGTGAATGGCAGGCTGACTGAAACAAAGATGACATTAGAGGGAAAGCTAAACAGATAAAAACAAATCCAGGACCTAAAATAAGAATCTAAACTAACAGAAGGAATAAACTAGAATGAGAAGATCATACTAAAAGCAAAGAATAAATCTAAGACTCAAATAATAGCTGAACTAACTAATTAAATAAACTGGGATGAGGGGAAATAAATGCTAAATGAAAAGAACCATTCTCATAAGAAATAACTGAACTAAGATGGGATTTTAGGCTTGAATAGCTTCGGTGATACACCAACACTTTTTTGCAAAATCTGCTCAAATTAATAGTCTTTTCCAGCGTCCCATTAGATTGTTTTTTAAACCAAAAATTAACCCCTTGGGCCAAGAGAAACTGATTTGTCGTCCATTGCTGCTGTTTACTGATGTTGCTTGTACTTCAGATTTACGGGTATACCAGGAACATGCGAATACAATGGTTCTGGCTGGAACCTTTGTATGTAAGAAAAATGTGATTAATTGCATTAAAATTTTTAACACGTTAAAATCTATGTATTTAATCGAAATTAGCGTGTTAAAGTCCCGGACCTAGTTTTTTTTTTTTTTTTGTTGAAAGGTTTACACTAGTTTGTATTAAAGATTTTCACTGGTTTGTATGAAAAGGTTCTCATTAGTTTGTATGAAAGGTTCTCACTAGTTTGTATGAAAGATTGAGCTTTTCACCAGTTTATGTGAGCAGTTTTCACTACTTTGTATTAGAGCATTCACTAGTCTTTTTTCACAATTTTCAGTATAGTATGTGGAGGAGTTTGATTTCGTATGCATATATAGAAGCTAATTGATTAATGTCTGATTAATGTCCCTGATGGCACCCATACCTGTGCCCCTCTAGTTGATCAATGAGAAATTTTGCCAGCCTAATTGGATCAGTTCCTTTTCAGTGTGTGCAAGGTTATCACAACACTATTTGCACTGCTCAATAACAGTAAAATCTCTCCATGGCTCAACCTAAGCATGAAACAGAACTTAATCTACTCCTGTAGTCAAGACTTTTTTCTCAACTATTTATCTGCACTATCATCAGCTTCAAAATGTTATAAAAGAAATATATATTATATTTCAACAAAAAAAGTTATTATGCTTTAATGTGAAAGCTTTATTGTTATAACAACATAATTTTCATGTTTTTACAATACATCATATATATTGTAAGAACTTGAAAGCTTTTTGTTATAACATGATAAATGTGTATAATGTAATAATATGATGTTATGATTTTCAAACATGAAAAATATATTGTAGTTACATGACAATATATTGTACAAACATGAAAAGTATATTAGAACAATAAAGTTTTCACATATCACTGTGATAAATCTCTGTTTTTGTTTTGCTAGAGTGGAGCTCTACTCTTCTATAGTCAGCTGATTGACCAAACATTGCACGAGCTCAGAAATCATTTTCCATTTTTTTAACAGTTCATATTTCACAGGATAAAAAGGATGAGTTGCTACATAAAATATGAGGCAAAGAAGACCATAAATGTTTAACTTTAAATCTGGCAAAACATGTAAAAACACTCTAAAATACAGAACTGTTGAGACAAAGATTGATAAACGTTAATTTTTTTTCACAGCTGTTTAGTTTGAAGATATCTGCACAACGCTTCAAAAGCAGCAGGATAAGACTATGTTTACCACTGTGTTACATCACCTCTTTTAAAAAAAAAATGCACTACAACATTACAAGCTGTTCAAAAATGATGCAAAAGTTTTCCTTTTTGTACTTGATTCTAGATCTCTTTTTCTGTCAGCATGTTCTTTTCTGTATAAATGCAGTTTTTAGTGGGTGGAACATGCACGACTTAGACCATTTTAGTCCCCTCTTTTACAACAAAATTAAACTTTGTGTGGCAAACAAAACATATATTTTTAAATTATTTTATACAGATTTGTTTGTGTATGTGTCAGGTCCTGAGTGGTTTTGGGCTGTTTGGGGGATTGATTATTTGATTCTAGTTTTGTTTATTGTTGTTCTGTTTCCTTTAGTCTCTTATTCTTTGATTACATCAGCTGTGTTTCAGTTACTTTAGTTCAGTCCTTTCTTAGTTATTGTAGTTTGATTATGTTTATTTATTCCTTGTGTTTAGGTATTCTTTGTTGCAGTTAGATTCATTTTCCAAGTTACCCTATTTGTGTACTCTTCCTTGCCTCCTACTGCCATTTTCTCCTCAGTCTGCCTTCTGTTCTCTCCCCTCATACCTGCAACCCATTAACCAATCAGCCCCAGTCTATTGTTCCAGCATTCACACATCTCCTGCTCTCACTCTTAGCTGGTTCTACCCATTACTTCCCTGTTAAACCCTGCTGCCTTTTGCTCCTGGATTCCTATATTTTTATTCAGTCTGGCTCCCTGTGTTCCCTGTGGTTTTTGTTCTTCATTTTTTTTTTCATTACATTTATCAAATCTACTCAATGCCTCTGCCTCTCTACATTTGAGTCCACCATCACCAAACCACAACCATGACAGTATGCATATAAATGGGCATGTTAGGGCTTATGAGTTTTAAATATAAGTGTATGGATGGGTGTGTTTATTCCTTTTATTTATATTTATATTATATTTATATTTTTATTTATATTTATATTTCAGGATTGTTGCATGAGCTTTTTTTTTTTTTTTTTTTTTTTTTTTTTTTTTTTTTTTTTTTTACAAATTTTTGATTTGTATTCCAGCCCTTAGACAGCTCTGCTTGAGTTTGATAATAACCAATGTTTCAGGTGGATAAAGTCTAGAAAAATGTGTTGTGTTTTTAGCTTGGAAGCATTATTATGGCAAACACTTAACTATTTTAGACAATATGGAGCAAAAGGGAAGGAAACTCACAAGCTCAAAAGGATGTTCTAAATGATATTTGTGGATATTCTATCCATTCTATATACACTAATGTGGATACAGAATGGAGATTCTGTAGCATATTTTTTTTCTATTTGCAGTCAGGTTGAGATAGACAATAGCTGAAGCCAGATATTTAAATACACTGTATAAAAACCCATAGCCTTTTCCGTCACTGTGATATGATTAAATCAGGCTAAATCCTGAATCAGAATAAATTTATAACTGACTGCAGTTAGGATTATTAAAATCACTGCTGTTTTCTAAATTCTAAAATAATGTGAAAGAGAGTTTTTCCTTCACAGTCCGAGGTTTACACACATTTCCGTACTATTTCGTAGAATTGTCTTTTAAAGGAGTCATGACAACAAATTTCATTTTTCTATGGTTTTGGGGCTATAATGTGATCTGTTATGCACTGATAAGGCTGTATGAATGTCAAGAGTTGGTATCAAAAACACAGCTCATAGGTGGTCAGCTTGTTTCTTTGCTCAAAAACGGACAAATCAGAGAACAGTTTAGCGTTCTACATAGGTTATCTTTCTACGTAATTCATATTCTCCAGTTAGAGCACACCATCAAGCAAACAGCTCTCCCTCTCCACTGCCCCCCCCCCCACCCCAGCTAATACACCGGCTAATTTAAGAGCTAAGTCGCACTAGCATGTCCAACTCTTCCACTTGAGAAGAGGATGGCTCCTAAAAAGGGGAGCTGTTATGTCTGAGGAAGCTCAAACATGGATAGCTTAGAAAATTAACCTGTCAAGTTAATAATAAAATTAAAAATGAAGCAACCTGACAAAGACACCTAAAAAAGCATAAAAAAAATACTCCAATCTTTAGTTTACGTATTCATTTTCAGTCAGTTTAATAGATGAATTTTCACTTTACACAGCCATTTGTAGCTTTTGTGTCCAAGTGAGTAACGGATCTTAGGCACCTTTGTCATACACAGAAAAAACACATGCCAGCTATGTACACCTCACGGTGCTCTCCGACACCCATGTGTTGCGACCGGTATAGTATGAAATGTACTTTCCGGTTCACCATAAAGCCATACTTGGACTCAGCATCAGTCACAGAGCTGGAGTGCTACCCGTTGTGTTTCGTCAACCTGCTTGTGTATACATCCGCTGCACACTCCGCTACCATTCACTCAGAACCAGCAGCAGCAGCTACGGGAGGACGTCCAATAAAAGAAAGGCTGTCGTATTCCATGCATCGCGCTAGTCAATTTACGGATGCCTATTGGTGCCCCCCCCCCCCCCCAAAAAAAAAAAAAAACAAAAAAAAAAAAAAAACGCTAAAAACCCGCACATGTCCAGGGAAAAGAGGACGTTTGGTCACCCTTTGTTGTGCTAATATCACTTAGCATTCGTCAACAACTGATTGGCGAAAGTGAGAGCATTGTGCAATCCTTATAATTGTCCGGCCAAAACACACGCCGCTAAATAGTAACACATAATTTAACGAAACTTCAAGGCAGATAATTTTCCTCGAGGAATTTTTAATAATTGAGGTACTCGAATAATTTGAATCGTTACAGCCCTAATGGCAACTCCTGTACATTGACTCTGTTTTCTCTGAGTCACAGTCTCTCAGTCTACTTGTCTCAATTTTGGGTATGCTGACAGTCATGGTCCATTTGGAAGACTCATTTATGCCCGATTTATAACTTCCCGTTGCCTTGCAATGTTGCTTTAACATTTTCACATAATTTTATTGTGTGACAATACCACCTATTTTATGAATTGTACATGACCACCTGCAGCTAAACACCCATAAAATATGATACTCCCACATTGCAGTCGGTGTGATATGCTCACACTTTTAAGCTTAGCTTGTTTTCCCTCCTAATGTAGCAATAGGTATTATGGCACATAATAGTTTAATGACACCACACGGCTTGTCTCCACAAGACAAAATAAATTGTCTTTGGATTGATTTACAAACCGTAGTCATGCTTTTGGGGTAACAGATCTTTATTTGCTGAGTAGCCTTTCAGTCCATGTACAGGACTTTTTTCATTGGGAATAATGACACTCTTACCAGCTTTAGCCAGCATCATTACAATGTCTTTTCAATTTGATCTGGGTTACATTTGCACATTTTTTAATAAAACACATTCATCTCTGGAACATAGAACACACTTCCTTCCTGGATGGCATGATGGCTGATTCTAACAGCATTCATTTATATGCAATAAATTAGAATATAATTGAAAAGTTCATTTATTTAAGTAATTCAGATCACATTATACAGATTAAATACACAGAGACTGTTGTTTTTAATCTTTTTTCTGTTACCTATAATGATTTTCTAAATACATGTAAAGTATGTTTATTATCTGCTTAAAGGTTGTTATTTTAAAAAGGTACTTTTAATTTGACAAATGAACCTTATTAGAGTAAATTTATTGAATATAAATGTATTTGCATATAATTGTTTGAATAGATGAACCTTCCACATTCTGGTATCTGGAAACTGTGCTCAAAGATGAAGCAGAATTTTAGAGGTCCACAATTATATTACTGATAACTTGGCTGATTTCTCTTCATTTTCCAATGATGTTGCACAGGAAAGAAGTGTGTTTGAGGTGTGGCCTAACCAGAGGTGCTACATTTACTTAGTTACATTTACTTGAGTAACTTTTTGAGAAAAACTTTTAGGAGTAATTTTACTACATCATGCTTTTTACTTTTTACTTGAGTGTTATTATAATGAAGCATTTCTACTCTTACTTAAATTTCTGGATGCTCTACCCACTGTAAGTAACTTCACTGAATGAAGTACAAGCATGTTTTAACCAAAAATACACTAGACGCAGAAACAAACCTACAGTTTGTTAAACTCTTGTTTCTACACAAGCTTTGTTACTCTAATGTAATTTTTATCTGATGAGCCTGTTGTAGCAATTCAAGCTCAAATTATTGTATAGTACACACCACATATTGTCACTGGATGAATTTGTTACCCTGTTGTAAGATACGTATTCATTGCTTACTGTAAGTATTGGTATTATATTGAAAAAAAATGATTTAGAAAAGTGTTTCTTCTGCTTGAAATTTATTTTGTAATCATGTTATTTGTATTATTGGTTTAATTTTAGTCTTTTGAATACTAGAATTTTCACTAAACTTTCTTTTTGTCTCTCTGATGACATCATTTTAAAAAATCAAATCAGATGTTACTCGGGACATGAGTTACCCTTTGACTGACTACTGTTTTTTTTTTTTTTTTACTCTTACTCAAATAGCTCTTTAGATGGCTACTTTTACTTTTATTTGAGAAAAAATTGTTGAAGTAGTACTACTCTTACCTGAGTACAATTTTTGGATACTCTATCCAAGTTTGGGCCTAACATATATCAACTTAGTGTATGAAAACTTCTGAAGTTGACAAGTTTTAAAACAAATCTGTTATTCTGATTTCATTTCAGACAATGAGAAAAAAGGATATATGTCTTTTAATGTAGTGCATGTAAATGTCTGGTTTCAACTGTAGTTCAACTAAAATTGTGTGACATCATGTTCCTAAACTCTCCAGTCTTATTTGTGCTAATCTGTACCTATATTGCACTGCTTTGAATACAGCACTTACACTAATGCTAATAATGGGCTTAGAAAGTAAATCATCACAAGAGTGTGGCATTAAAACAAATTATTTACTAACTTGCAGTATATTATAATACATTTAGTATCTCAAATCCCCAACCAAGCCCCCTCTAGAACCCTCTCCCTTCTTTTGCAACCAAAGCCAAGCAGAAAGCTGTCAGTATTTCTGTTTTTGCCACTGGCCATGTGAGCTCTCTTGCTGAAAATGGCTCTCAGTGCTGTCAAAAATGTCTCCTGCTTTAACACATCAGGTTGAGGAGGTGGAGGTGTGAAATACCTGGCTGAGGTTCCCCCACGAGTTTCAGACAGTCTACATGGACAACACTGAAGAAGAAGTTAGAGACTGAATAAGATCAGATTTCAAATTCAGACTTGAAACATGTGCAAGCCTTCACCCGCAAGAGTGAGCCAGAAAAAGCTGTTATATCATACCCATGTGCATTTGTTCCTGTGTACAGGCAGATGTGGAAGGATATAAAATGGAGTAGGTGTGCATGTGTAGGAGTATTTATGCATAAACCAATATGTTTAAATATGATGAAATTTGAAATTTATCTAGCCTCTGAATACATGCAGATTGTCATTTTCCACTGAGTCAACCTTGCTTCCTCTTCTTTTTGTCTTGCAGGGATACCGTCTAAGATTATGTCTTCCTGGAGAATAGAAATACCTGAACAATCAACACACACACACACACACACACACACACACACACACACACACACACACACACACACACATCAATGTTCTGTATCTTCACACATTAAAATAGATAACAGACGCTTGCCAAGCACTGTTTTATGCAGCCTCAGTGCATTCTATTTTCTTTTAACTACTCCCATGGAACATAAGTCTTTTGAGAGCAGATGTACCAGTTCCAATTGCCAACTTGACCGAGGAGCTCAAAGCCATGTGGGGCCACAAGTACTGGATCCATTTCCAACAACGACTACTCTCATTTTTTAAAATTTTTATTTTATTTGTGTCATCTTAAGTAAAAAAAGAAATAGCTATATGTTAGGACTATTTTAATGTGCACATGTATCTTGTGTGCTTTGCCAAAGTTGATAGGAGAAGACCTAAAATTAACTACATTGAAGCACAAACAACTACACAAGTTTCTCTGTTGGATGTATTTATTTACTTTTTTCTATGTAAAATATCGATGCACTTTTTTACAAGTGTTTTATGACAAATCCCTTCCATTATGATTAGAAGGAAACTGATGGTAAGAATGTACTCCTGACTGAATTAATTGCACCTGGTAGAAACTGTTTTCCTACCATTCCTGTCCAGTCTTTGTTCTCTTCTTTGTCTCGCCTACAACACTATTTTTTGTTTGTTGGTTGGTTTACTATCCATCAGCTCAAAGACTAAGGAGGATGCAAAGTAAAATCTTCAAAGAGTTTATATGACGTGTTCTAGTAACATTTTTGGCATGGTATAGCATTGAGTCCAACATGCACATGAAAGTGGAAAATATGTATATACAACGAACAAATTAGGGACTTTAAAACATGTGAACATTCAATAAAGTAATCTTTTTTTCAGATTTTCATTTTCTCTACAGTGCCTTGTAAAAACATTCACACCGCTTGACCATTTTCACATTATGTTGCATTGCAACCACAAACTGTTATGTGATTAACCAACACAAAGTAGTGCATAAATGTAAGGTGGGAGGAAAGAAAAAAAGTGGTTTTCAGTATTTTTACAAATAAAAATCTGACAACAGTGGCATGTGTGTCTATCAACCTTCTTAAATCAATACTTTGTAGAAACAGGCTGCAAGTCTTTTCGGGCATGTCTCTACAAGCTTTGCACACTCGTGAGGGCAATTTTTGCTTATTCTTTGAAAGGTAATTTCAGCTTGCTGAGATTTACTGGGGAGTGTTAGAGTAAAAGGTGCCCAATATATATGCAAGCTACACGTTTTAGATATTTATATGTAAAACAAATTAAAACCATGTGTCAATTCCTCCTAACATCACAATTTTGCACTGCTTTGTTTTGCTTTTGATAAAATCTGAATTTGTGAATGTGAACATGACAAAATCTGAAAAAGTGCAAGGGGTATGAATAGTTTTGTAAGGTGCTGTATATGACATGTCTTATATTTGTTACATACAGATATAAATTTTATTTGCTTTATAGGCACACATTTATATCTGTTAAACAACTGAACTTAAATAGGTACCCTTCTGCTTTTTTAATCCTACCTCATCAATACTATAAATTGCATATTGATAGACAGGCATGCACAGTAAAAGCTGGGAGCATACATTTGAGAAATTTGCTCTTTAGAGGGATATATTTGATCATGTACATGAATACATGTATTCATACAGTGCTGGACATAAATCAGTTTTATCACTTTTTGTTTCTTTTTTTTTTTACTTCTATTTGCTCTGTCTAAGATTTATTATTTACTTAATAAAACAGAGGTGTGACTGTGAACATGTAAACTACCCCTGAATCTAAAAAACCCACATTTCAGTGAAAATCTGACTTTTATCTTATTGATATGAAAAAAATGCATGACGTTCAGCCTTTAATTAACACTTCTTCCTGTGAATGTGTCACTGTGCTGCACTTGTCTAGCGCTTTACAGCCTTTCTTAGGTCTCATTAAATCATTCACTAACTAACACCCTAATTGTTGTAAAGCTGCCATAACTGGAATTTGCCTTTTGAGAAAAGAAAAGAAAAGTTTATCTAGTAAAGTTCAGCTACCATTTTTGTAGTTGCCATTTCATATACCAAGGAGCCTGGCAACAACCCTTCCC
Organism: Anableps anableps; assembly: GCA_014839685.1. Taxonomy (NCBI): domain Eukaryota; kingdom Metazoa; phylum Chordata; class Actinopteri; order Cyprinodontiformes; family Anablepidae; genus Anableps; species Anableps anableps. The sequence continues at coordinate 24,015,110 of CM026078.1, read as the reverse complement.
CCACCAGAATTGATTGTTGTATTTTAATTAAAGTTAAAGGATTCTGTCACTGGATGCCAATTTTTTCTCCAGATGACAACCATGTCTTGGGATTTTCAATGAAAAAGCTGCAAAAATGAGAACATTATATGCATCATCATCATTTATACAAAACATATTCATTTATAATCCTTGCATGGCTACACATATGATTTTCCATGGATTCTCATTAAAAATGACATGCTAAAACCCTGATATGTCTAAAAATAAAGATGGTTTGTTTACTTTGTCATTTCATCTATTATCCAGAAATATGTTCTCATTAAACATGTCTCTTATTAACAGGGGCACCCTTCAAATGAAAAAAAAAAAGAAGAAAAGAAAACATCAAGCAAAACAACATAATACTTTGAAAGGATTTCATGGCAGTCATGGAAATCTGCACCTCAAACTGTCAATTGAGTTTTGGTTGATATAAGAGTCCAGTACAATTTTTATTTGAAAAACAATTTTAATTTGGTATTTTTCTACTTATATGTATCTATGTATCTTGTATGTATTTTATATGAGATTTTTTGCTGATTTGTGAACCAGCGTGGTACAACTTAAAGTCTCTACATTGATAAACCAGTCCAACAAAATATGAACAAACAAACAAAAAAATGCAACATACTACACTGCAATATTTTAATACAGTTACAGATTTTATAATGCATAGAGGTCTAGAATCTAAAATATAGTAACAGGTTCTTTAACAATAAAATGTCATATGCTGCCAAGGATTACAGACTGTTTTATATATTATTGATTGATTAAAGCAAGAATAAAAATTTGCAAACTTAAAGAAAGTTAGCAGATATTAAAGATTGTGAATGAAAACTGTATTAACATGACCTGGCCAACATTATTTTATTGCGTGCAAGAAATGGACCTGAAGTAATGGTTTGGATTTTTTTGTATTAATATTCTGTGGAGTTATCAATAATGGTTCTCTTAACTGTAGATAAAAGATCACATATTGCTGCGAATTTGTAGGCAGTCCTTTAGACTGGTAGCTGCCTTATATCAAGTCAGACTGACACTTGTAGTAATTTAAAACAAACTCATTTCATATACTGTACGGAATAGAACTCTTTATAAGTGATTATTATAGATCACTATAGATAATCACTATAGCTCACGATTGCTATGAGGCAATTGCTAAGTTCACCACTGTTTGCTCCCCCAAACTATGTCTGTATTAAAAATGTCTCCAAATGTCTACATTACTATACAAATTTATTATGGCTGCCTAATCAGCACCGATTAATCAGTCCAGTACAAACCCAGCAAAGGTCAAGAAAATGGGTGCCTTTTTCTTCAGGCACTAAGTAGTCCAGAAACCTTAACAATGGTTTATTTTGGATCTAGTTGAGAAATAACTTCATTAGACCAGGCAGATTGATACAGATGGCATCAATGGAACCAAGGAAACAATGTGCTGTAATACATACGTAATACATATTAAGCTATACACTAAAAGTAAGTGTAACAATAGATATATGCTTTGCATAGGTATGCATATAATAAGGCCTCCTTTTACTTGGAACTTTTTTTTTCTTTCATACATATCCTAAATGTTGAAGAAACAATTGTGTCACCCTGTATGAGCTCTGTTTTTTCCTGTTTATTTTGTTCATTGTTCATCACCCTCCTCCTCTCTCTTTGAGGCAAAAGTTGAGGAAATTAGAGCATTTTGTCCTGTTATGTTCCATACATCAGGTTGTGCAATAAGGAAACCTCATTGACTGTCAACTTAACTCTCTACTGGACTATACTGGATTGATGGCTTAGACCCCATGAGGCCTCCAAGTACTCCAAGCTGCTGAGTCACCTTTAGTGAAAGAGCCAAACAGAAAGAGTTGACATATGTTTTTGTGTGTGAGTGAATGTACTCTTTCCACATGACTGAGCATGTTTGCTTTTATTAGTAGACCAAACCATTTGCCCTTGGAACCAAACCTAACTGCTCAGCTCCACCACACCACTACAAGAGCTTCACTTGCATGTCTTCCTTGTGAGTTTTGCGGTCTTTGAACGTAGACGGTTATGAACTTAAGTCATGGAAAAATATCATTATGGTAAATATGACCACAAACTGATGTTTTTTAACTCATCAGGCATGTGCTTTGTTTATTCTTTGACTTAGCCAGTGTTAATCCATGTGTCTTAATTCTTAACATTGTTGTTTGCCTAAAGATTATGGACACTGTTTAAAAGACACTGAACGCTCTATTTTCTATGCATCTTATGTGAGCATAATTACATATTTTTATCAGTTTGCATTCCTATTCTGACACTGCTTGATGATCAGCTGTATTAATCAATTTACTTGTTTAAATAAGAGATGGCAGCTTTTACATTTCCCATTTATGTTGTATCTTGAGCGCTTTTCTCCTGAACAAATTTATTGTTATAAAGAAGGCCTGTTTTTGATGCAACAGATAACAATGAGAACATGTATGCAGTTTCAGGTCTGCAAAGCCCTGTTAAAAAATGAACCTCCACCCACTTTTCCCACAGCATTGTATATATTACTATGTTCAGTAAAGCGAAATTATGTAAATCTAGTTTTTTCTCTTCCTACAAAAGTACTATTGCAAAATTAAGAACATGCAGTTTTTTCACTTTTTGCTGCAGTGCAACCACAAACTTCCATGTTTATAATGCAATTTTACATGAGAGACTAGCACAAATTGGGGTGACGGTGGCAACAATGGTAGGAGTTCATCGTGTAATCAGTGGGTTGCTGGTTCAAGCCCTGCTCTGTCAGAGGGCCTGGTGGCATGACAGCCATCCAGTCAATTGCTTTAAGACATCACATAGTAAGAAATAAAAATCTATAAAGTCAATAATAATTAATAAGCAAAAAAAACAAAATACAGCTGTTATAAAATAGATCTCAAGCTTTGAACATCTCATGGAACACTGTTCAATATAGCACCCTACAAAACCTACAAAACTACTAAGACATGGTCATTGTCTTACACTGATAGGAAGGAAACCATTATTCAAAGAAGGAACCAAGAGGTCAATACCAACACAGTATGCTAATTTTTAATAACAGCAAAATATTATTTTTCTTATGGTGCAAATTTGCTCTCCTATTCAGCACGTCTCTGTTCTTATTTTTCTGTTTTAATATTTCTTACCTTACTTTGAATATGCATGTTCTATTTTATTTACCTTGAACTTGCTGCTGGTACACCTGAATTTTCCCACTGTTTGAGAGTTAGGGGCATTTCTGTTTTATACAGTAATGTTCAATAAGTTAGAATATTATTCATTCAAGTTCATTTATTTCAGGAACTCAATTCACTAAGAGAAACATGTTTTACAGATTTATTACAAAGACTGATGTTTTCAATCCTTTATTTCTGTTAAATATTATTTTGTCTTTACTGGTATTGAAAATACATAATTTAAGATTATTATTATTATTATTATTATTATTATTATTATTATTATTATTATTATTATTATTATTATTTAAGAATATTACAGCAGAACAATGAAAAAAAATAATACAGAAATATGAGCTTATGAAAAGTATGCTTAATACCTGCTTAAAGATTATTTTCAAAAGGTATTTTTAAATCTGGCAAATTAGCCTAATCAGAATGCATATTCTAATCTATTGACTCTCACTGTATGTGTTGGAAGGACATCAGTGCACATCCCTGTCAATACAGCATTTCCACAGTGAAACTTGTTAGGCAGTAACATGAGTTTGTTGGGATGGGAAGATGGATGGAGACACATACAGGGTAGCCCTGGCAAGAACCAATTAGAAGGCTGATAAGTACATGACACTGAGGCATAAGTAACCTAAACATGCAGCCAGATTCACAATAGCCATGTGTTAGAATATACCAGGAAAAGTTCAGACCTAAATCCAACTGAGAATTAACAGTGAGATTTTAAAAATTGGTGAGACTGAGTTATTTTGCAAAAAAGAAAGAACATGTTTTCTAAAATTCAAAGGTTGGAGTTGAGCTGAATACAAATGCATGCTACACCTCACAGATTTTTACTTGTAGAAAAATTAAAAACCATGTATGATTTTCCTTCTATTTCACAAATATCTACTACTTTGTTTGTTGCATTTTCTTTGTTGTTTTTATTGTAACTGTATTGTTTCACTTACACTGTACAAAGCTGTAGATTCCTATGTCACACTTTAATGTTACTGTATTTTCCTTCTTTACCACACCCACAGACCTTGGTGCTGATTTGATTTGAGCTGTATGAAAGAATACTAAAGAAATAGTTTTTCCAGTGAGTCACACATTTACGTAACTGAGTTTCAGTATGCCCTATTTTTAGAAAAGGCAACAATAAACCACAGCTTTACATTTCAGCATCAATGCATGTTCATATGAACAGCGATAACAGGAATATGTTCCTCGGAGTCCTATTTTGCAGCTTTTGAAAAGATCAAATCTCAATTTCCCTTCTATCATCTTGGAGAAGTGAAATGCGCTCTCTTTATAGCCTGCTTTCTGTCTTTATTATATTGCACTCCCATAAAGAACAAAAGAAAAGTTGGAAACTGAAAGGAAAGTCAATTTTGCTATTTAACTTACATTTGGAAACATATGCATTTAGAACTATCCTCGTCTAGGTCATGGTATACCCAATCACAAAAGGGTAGAGTGCCATCTATTGGTGCATAACCCAAACCCTCTCTCCTATTCATAATTGCCTAACCACTAGCTCTCCCTCACCCACACACATACTGGCGCTCAACTCCTACACACTGACTCACCATATGTTTTTACACATGCAAAGAGAAAATCACAGTTTGAATAGCAAGTACACAAAGACTGACATCTTACAATAGCTTGGCTTGTTTGTATGTGGGTATATACCAACATGGCAACAAATACACACGTATCTATAGGAACCCACAGCAGAGATTCATGCAAATTGCTATAAATTGAGAAATACTAAAGAAAAGAAAATGTGATTGTATGAAACTTAAATTAAACTCGAACTGGGCATTATGTATTTGAAGTTAGCTCAGACTAAAGTTCATGAAAGTTGGTCTCTGGACTTTTTGTTTGTATAGTCTGAAGGGTAATTACATCCAGTATGTTTGATCATAATTAAAAAACAGATTTTCAATTTTTGTCAAAGTATATTTTTCCTTCCATCCTTTCTTTTTTCCTTCCTTCCTTCCTTATATAATAAGAATAAAAATAATAAAAAACTGCAGTTGTGTCGCAAAGGTTTCTGCTTAAATTGTTTTAAATAATATGTAAATAATAAAAACAAATGCTTTTCTTGGGCTTCTGCCAAACATCAAAGTCAGCAAAAAAAATAAACCTAGATTGAACAGATATGATCCTAAAAAGAAAAGTTATCTACTTCATTACATAACCCAAATGACATAAAAGATAACTGTAGCATCTCTATAGTATTTCAAACAGTCTGAAAGAAACATTTCTCTGATTTATCTATTAAAATTTAAACAAGGTGTGACTTAAAAAAAAAAAAAGATTGTGTCTGAAGGTTCAAACAAACTGTCAGCAGATTAACAGAAATTCCACCTCTTACACTCCCCGGTATGTTAAACTGAAAGTAAGCTACATGCCTACATTGCTCTGTTACTATACTCTAAGAAACGAGATAGCATTATTTGTGGGTCCTTGTACACTAGAATTATAGCTGCACTGATTCCAAATATAATAATAACATACATTCTAATGTGTCTCAACATAGCGTTGTAGCTGGCACTTCACATTCCATTAATAACATTTTTTGGAGTTTTTGATGTTTCCAGCTGTTTTATAGGTATTATCTGGATTTTTCAAAGTGACTACTGTGTACACTTGACTGGTTGCCTAGAACTGAAAGCTCCCCAGACAGCTTTAATCTGAAAAAAAAAAAAGTTTTATTCTTCTTGGTTTTAATCAGGACAGTTCTCATTTGGATAATTTATCTCCCAGAGAAAACAAGAACACTGGTGAGATTTTTTTTCTGTTTAGTTCTTTTCTTCTTCTCTTCCGAAGAGACATCTGACAAACCAGTGTATCATCACCCCCATGAGGCTTTACGGAGACATGTATGTCCCAAAGTTAACTGCTTTGATTCAACTAAGCCAGAAAAGCAGAAATAAAGGCACACGTGTGTCATCAAGATCTAAGACAATTGCATTTGGAGACCCAGAAGTACATGGAGACCTTAGCTGTTTGATGCAAAAATAAATTTTAAAATCAGTATAGCATTCACTCTTTATTTGATAGAATCTTTGCCTAGATGCACCAAACACATAAAGGTTTGCAGTGCCTGTTTGACAAATATTATTCTCTCGAATGTGCTATGGATCAACACAGCATCAAGTGTAAATAGACCAAAAGTACAATGTAAAACAATGGAAAAAAATACATTGCAATAAGTTGCACCTCAATAAATTATCTTAAAAATCTTAATTACCATAAAATTTGTGCAGGCTTAAAAATCCTGATTAAATGCACATCTATTACTTAACGACTTTCATAAAACTAACTTATTTTCATGGTTACAGTATTGTAAACATTTGGAGGAAAATTGGTGCACCAAGGATGCATCATGTAGGGACAATGAAAGGTGGTTTGATCTGATATACACTGATTTGGGGGGTGGTTTTGTTGAAACCCTCATATGAGTGGGCACAAGCTTAGCCCACTTACACTTGCAGAAATATGAGTGAGCACACTTAGGCCAATATGTAGGAGTCTCTCAGTGCTGCTCAACTGTGAAGGATTTCCACAGCTCTGTCAGCTGCCACCATATTAACTACATCAGATTCACATAAGCTTCACTCAAACGACTGAATGATATTTGAGTCTGATTCATCTGATTTTCACCCTGTCAACCAAGTCGAGATGAGAGACAAAATCAGAGACAGGATGTGGGAAAGGGGGATGGAAAAAGTACAGAGGTTGGTGAGGACACAGATAGAGGAAAAAAACAGGTGAGTGGAGGGTCCAGAGTAACCAAAGAAGTAGATGATGAAGAGTTCAACTTAGAGCAAATTACAGGGTTTTTTTTATAAAAGGAAGTTGGACAACATCTAGCACATAAACCTGGTGTTCAAGAAAAAAAATTAACAGCACAGTTCTACTAATAATACAGGGAGTTTCAGTGTGACATAGATCCAGTATGTTGGAAAACTGCGGATACCCCTTAAACTTTTTCACATTACAACTATAAACTTCAATGTATTATGTTTATTATGTTTTAATAGGATCTTATTTGATTGACCAACTAAAAGTATACAATTGTGAAGTGAGAAAAATTTTACAGCTGAAATCAGACATTTACATACACATTTTATACATACACGTATAAAAAGACATATACACATTTTTTTTTCACTTTCTAAAGTTAAATCAGACCAGACTCATGTTGTTTCAGGTCAGCTAGAATTACCTAAATTATTTCTATTTGCTAAATGCCAGAAAACTTAGTGTCTGATTTAACTTTAGACAGTGGGAAAATGTGTATGTGTTTTTTTTTTTTTTTTTTTTTTTTTTTTTTTTTTTTTTTTTTTTTTTTTTTTTGGTTTATGTAGATATTTGGTTTCAACTGTACATGGATTTAAAATAACAATTCTGTGACATGCTTATGTTTTTAGCTTTCCTTTGAAAATATTTTGTAAAACTACATTTTTACTTCAATTACTTCTGCTAGTGTTTTAGATGTGTCTCTACCAACTTGACAGATCTAGACTGAAATTGTTATCTATCCCTTTTTGCAAAATAGCTCAAGCTCTGTCATATTTAATGAAGAGTGCCTGTTAAAGGGACAATATTATGCATTTTCCAGGAACATAGTGCTATTTTATAGCACAGCCAAGTAACTATGTTACCTTTAGTTGTTATAAAAATGCTGTATATATCAAACATGACTTAAAAGAAATTTGACTTCACAAAATAATGCGTTGAAATTGGGCCTCTGTCTCTTTAAGAAGCTCCTGCTCTTTCTGAGACTCCACCTTCAGCACGTCATCAGAACGTTTCTCAGTCATTTCACTGGGAAGTAGTTCCTATGATAAGCTCAGCAGATGCGGAGCTCCACCAGGTGTTTGCTAATTGCTGCTGCCACTAGTCTGAAGGAGCTGAATGGGGGAGCTGCGTGGAAAAGGGGGAGCTTAGTGAGAGCAAGTGTTGACTTCCGAATGGCTTCCACAGGAGATTAAAGGATTTTTCAAAAATGCATGAAAGAATCAAAGCAACACTCCACTTATGTTTTTGATGAGGGAATAAAATTATAACACAATGTAAAGCTCAAAAAAGTCAATTTTACAAAATACTTCCCCTTTAAAAGCAACTTTTAAGTCTTTCTGCAGATTGTCATTTGAATTTAGATATATACTTTGACCTGAACATTCTTAGATGTTAATATCTATTGGTCTTATCCATTTAATTGTAGCTCAAGTTGTTTGTTTCGGATGGTGGTCCTGTTGAGGGGTGAACCTCAACACGAGTCTCAAGTTTTTGTCAGCCTGTATTAGGTTTTCTTCCAGGAGAGACATGTATTTAGATTTTCCTATTTTCCAGTCGAGCTATAGCTTCTGTGTTCCAATAAAGAAAAACATTCTCACAACATTGTATTGCTACCACCATGTTTCATTATGGTGAAACATGGATGGTGTGTTTAGAGTGTTAGTTTTCTGCTACATGTAGCATTTTAGGTCAAAAAGTTAATTTTTTGTTTCTCTGATCAGTCCACTCTCTTTAACAGCTTGTGGCACAACACAAAGGGAATTTCTTTTGGCATTATTTTACCAATACCAGTCTTGGCACTCTTCCATAAAGACCAGATTTATTGCCATTGAAGTTTGTGGTGGTGCTTGAATGTTCAAGGGGTATGAGAACTTTTGCAAGACATTGTAAAGATAGGATACCCTCTATCAATTTTATCCTCCTGTCTCTCCTCAAAGGCCGAGCTACAGCAACAATGGAAACTGTGTTTCTTTGCACATTCCAGCTGTATTTCATTACATTCTGCACCATCTTGTTTTTTTTCCCCTCCCAGGAGGATATAATGTATTGTCATGCATAAAGATTTCCAATTCCATTGTCAGAGGAAGATCAGTGCCTAAAACAATGTGTAAGAGGTGCCACTTGATGTGGAGTCCCTTGAATGGAATCACCACCATACATATCATATTTCAGCTGTAGAATTTACGGAAATTTGAGAGATAGCAGTCCTTTTACAGCACAGTTCAATTAGGGTTCTGTGACCATTATTCTTTGTTTTTTTTATATCATCCCAGGTTAAAAATAATCATTGTTGAGGGATATTACAGTATGCTGAGTGCCTCTGTGCAAAATTTAAATGTAGTCTGAAAGGCAGATCACAGCAGGAGTGACTTTCTAAATGTCACTTGTTTTAAAATAACCTGTTGTTTTAGGTTCACCAGAGATAAATGTCTTTTTTCCCTTGTAAAATGCTAAATGTGCTGTTAAAATACTAGAAGTCAGGTAGAAAATTCATACGAGATGAGAACATTGTGTACCAGCAGAATAAATGTTTACACTAAATGTATAATATTAGTAGATTTAAGAAAATAAAAGTAAAATGGTAATGATGAGACATAAAATGACATTTAGTACTGGAATACTCCTTAAACATCTAACAGTTTCTAAGAAGAGTAATTGTGGAATCAATGAATCTTCAAAAGCCATCACTCTAAGTTCGAGACAAAACATCTAAGACTGGGCAAAAGAAAAAAAGACGAATAATCTAAGTTTGTTCACTGAGAAGGGTGTCTCTTTCTTAAAGCAAAGCAAAAGAATGTTTAGCAAGCAAACACGTCATACAGAACATAAAAAAACTGAATATTGTAAAACCTAGCAACAGTTAATGTTATCAGTTATAGAAAGCCAAATGGAGTAAAGATTTTTAAGTCTGCTCCCACACTGGATGCAAAGATCAAATCTACTAGTATTTACATGTTGGTGGTGTTGCAGAAGGCCCAGGGGTGGGACTTCAATAGAGGAGTATGATTCCAGAAATAAAAGTAAAACCCTAATAAATGTTATATTCACTATACTGTTGATGTAAAATTCACAACTAATTTTTCAAGATGTCTTTCTGTACAGACATAGTTGATACTAAAACTGTTTCCTTTGTAAACCCTGTAAAACAATTCTCATTTCATAACATTGTTGGACAATTTCTTTTTTAGAACTTGCACCTGTTATCTTAAAGAGTCATTTTTGATGCTCAAATTATCTGATGTACAGTATTGTTTCATAATGCATTTCCTCTCCAGTATCAACATTTATTTACGAATGGATAGTGTGAAAAGACATTGAAATTTATTCCTGTAAACATTAAAAATCCTTATACATATCTTGATGCTTTTGTTGGTTTTCATGTTTTATAATCACTGTCAAACTGGAAGTTATGGAGAGACCACTGTTTTTAAGAGATAAGAGCAGTTCTTTGTTACTTTAAGCACAATGTGTTTTCTTTATTATTATTTCTGCAAACATGACTTAAGCAGATGTGAAACAGAGCTGAAAGAGGAGATGGGAGAGACACAGACAAGAAAAGAACATACAATGAGAAAGGGTGCATGAAATGCCTACCTAAGATCATGAAGCTGTAACCAAGAAAAAAATTGTTTTTGTATTATATTAGTTTGTTTTCTGTTTCTTTTTTTGGGGGGGGCAATTTTGAGCAAATCACTAATATTATGTCTAACTTCAAGCATAGCTAGTATTTTGCAGCAGCTAAGCAAAGTAAAGTATTATTTAGTATTCAGAGACCAGCCAGAGCCTCAAAGTGAACCATCCAATCCCTCAAAAACAATAATTGGCATGGTGAACAAAATCCTCTGGTGCATACTTGATAAACACTGCCTCGTTACACTCTGCTGAGTCTAGTCATCTTGGTCAATTTAGTGTAGCATTGATATTGTTTTAACTTTCATTATTCATCATTCTCTGATCTGAAATTATCAACCATAACTCATTTACTATTTTCCTTTGAGAGAGGTTAAGGTCTGTATATGATTTTCTCATGGCTTTCCCAAGGTTCTTTATTTAGTACCACTCAGAGTCTTTTATTTTAGACCAGTTTGCAAATATGGCTGGCTTGTGCATTGACAGGCAAAATTTAATTTATTGTTTACTTACTATTCCTGCATTATCATTGTACATTCTTGTCATAAAAACACGCAGTTGCTATTCTTAAAATGTAAACAACTGAGCACATAGCCAAAGGTGTCTCTATAGATTTGCTATTAACTCTGCTCTCAAGAATATTATGATTTTACATATTCTGCTCTGTGCTTTTCATACTCTAGTACCATTGGGATACGCATTTTTCACAGCATACTTATATTTAAATCAGGTTCTCCATCTTTCTATTGCTATGTGTACCTGATCTGTACCAGTAATCTTTGGACCCTGCCCTCCTTTCCTTTTTTTAGCCTATTGCTAGAATCCTAGTCTGTTACTGACAAGAGATTGACATTTTTTGTATAGGATCTTGAGATGACATGCTGTGAATTGGTGCAACATAAATAAAACGAATAGAACTGAATTGAATTATAAGATGTAACTGACCTCATTGTGTGTCCAGCAATAATATTCCAACCCTCTTGCATGAATTCACAACAGAGCTTAGAAGCTGAGGATTAGGGGGCTTTATTTTCAGGTCACAATTAATGGTCTCAATATGAAGATGAAGTATCTGCTATGCCAAAATAAAGTTATTGCACTGCACTGCCACGTGCATGCTGAGTCATGTCATAACCATATAGTTATGGCATCTAAATATTTATATTTATTATCTAGATAGCAGTTAAAATGACCATGGAATTCCAATTAGTGTTTGAGCAACCTGCCACCATCTAGACATTGCACCATACCTGTTGGAATCAGTATACAAAATAAACATGAATGAACTTCATGAAACAATCAACCTTTTTTGAGAGATACTATGAAATAAGCTTTTCCTACTTTGGTTGAAAATCAAGTCTGTTTTGCTACATTTTTTCAAATGAAAGTTAAGAAAATTATTTTAGTCACATTATAGTGATGTTCATGCTAACAAATCAAATTTTGAACTTGATCACATAGGCATTGTAAGAGTCTGAATCAGGATAAAAGATGACACAAAAGCCTACCTTTCTGCTTATGCCTTTAAATGTACTTCAGCAGCTTGCACATGCTCAAGCAAGGCAATATAATAATACAGGATTCAAAGACACAACACAGCTTGCCTACTTAAGCTACCTAGTGAAAGTGCTAGGCAGACTTACTTCTGCAACCAGTCACCTGTATTACTCGAAGGGTGAAATTATGAGTTAATTTTATGAAGTTTAATTTAACTGTTGGGTGCCCAAGCTTGCTGTATGAAAGTGATTAGATTACTGGAAGGTGTCCAAAATAAGAAAAGTAAACAGAAACTGATATTGAAAATTACGTTCTGCAGATAGCCTGGGGTGAGCAGTGCCCACCCGGACTGCACATCGAAATTCATAAATGCTACTTGATCAGATGCCACGTTTGTAAAACTGCATTGAAAATGGTACATTCTTATGCTTTCCCTGGTTTCATGGTTGCCGGAAATGATTGGGGACTCACAGTCAGCTGATCATGTGGACTAATACAGAAATGTAATTTTGAATGATATATAATTACTGTTAATATAAGTTGTATTCTATGAATAGAAAATGTTTTAATGTGAGTAGTTTAACTTTGCTGGAATCAACTAACTGGGGTCTGTCTACCTAGCTGTAATACTTCCACCACTCTCAAGATCTTTTTAGTTTTCATGAAACAGTCATGATATGACATCTGTCTACTACAGGCAAGGGAGCTATAACTGATAATAACTTCACAGTACCCCACTTTAAACCATACAAGCTATCCCTTTGAAGAGGAAAAAAAAGCACTGTGGCAGAACTAAAGCCTATCTGTCTGTAGTATTTGCATAGAAGAATGTACTGTCTTTAAAACACTACCCTGGAAATAACACAATTTGATATTCTTACAATTCACATAAAAGAGTGTACATTTTTTTGTTTGTTTTTTTTTTCAGTCAATCTTCTATCAAACTCTTCAGATGGTCATTCTCATTTTGACATGTTGCATTGCCATGTCAAAAACAGTTCTGTTTGGTAGAGATTTTTTTTCTCCCAGACTTTGTTTTCAGCAACTGCCATTAGGTCCACAAAGTTGGGAAAAGCGGAAAGTGCAGTAAGATATTGCTCTACCTCCACACCCACATCAGCTTCTCTGCAGATTTATTAATTCGACAAAGAGATAAATGGGTGTGATGTTGGCTGCAAAACTAAAGGAAACATAGACCACATGCTATCTTGCATTAAAAAGAGCACTCTAATACCTTTTAACAGTTTAAATTACCTATTACCACTGTATGCTTGTAGATGGAGGGGCTCACTGCAAACGTTAAAGTGGTTTCTATAAAGTCTTTATATAGCAGCATCTCCAAGCAAATCATTAAAATTCATCTGGATACCATAGCAACAATATTTTTTTTATATGCAAGAGGTCAGTTGGAACTTGTGGAAAAGACTACCAACTATGAGTACCACAGCTGGGCCTCCCACGCTAACAGGTGAAAGGTTACATCTCAAGTTCTGTATCAGGTTTTGTTCTTTCCTCCAATAAGTTACTCACATATATGCATTGTTTTATTTTTTTTTTTACATGTGAAAGCCCAAATACAGAGACTGTTAGTGAGGTTTCCACTGATAGATTTTTATGATCCCTGAGTTTTCTTACTGCTGAAAATATAAGAACATTCTGAATTAATATTCACTCTGCAGTTTCATTTAAAAAAGTAGAGCTTGCATTCATTAGATTATTGAGTTTGCCACTTAATTAAACCAGGGATATTGTACAAAGCACCTGTTCCTTGGGGGGAAAAATTAGCCTCAAGTCATATGTTATGATTTAATTTTACTTGAAAAGTAATATTTAATAAAATATACTTTTGCTGTATTTTTAAATAAAGTTTTAAAATTCACTATAATTGATAGCAGGATGGACTAAACAAGAGTGAATGCCAACAATGAACCATAAGGTGGTCCTCCATATTTCTTTGAAGTTGAATTAAAAACAGGAAAACTACAAAAACCTGTAAAACATAGAATTATTTTTCGTCTTCTGTTGATCTAAAATCAGTTTATAGTGGGTCTACATAACCATTCATCCAGCCGCCCATTGTCTATTCCCGCTTATCATTGCAGGTGCCTGTCTCCAGCAGTCACTGGACGAGAAGCAGGGTACACCTTGGAATTTTTTCTAGGAAAAAATAAATAAAAGGGCCTGAAGACAAACAATGATTATTGTCTGAATGTTGGAATGCAACCTACAATTTTTGTGGAAGTTTACAAGTTCAGAATTCAGTTTAGAAAAAGACTAAAAATAAAATTTCTCTATGTTTGTAGTTCATCACTTACTAATTCTGAACTAAATTCACAATTCACATTTTTTTTTGTTTGTTTGTTTTTTTTTTTTTTGTTTTTTGTTTTTTTTCATTTATTGTTTTTCAATTTGCACAATGGTCCCTGTAAGTAATCTGAATTTGATTCTCTTATGGCAAGTATGATTGAGAATCAGCCAGTAAAATTAAATAATCCATTTGGAAGCACTATAGTTTTGCTCAACTTAAGAAAACTTGATGTTATTTAAAAATATCTGACAAAAAAGACAAAATTAGAGATGGATGACATTTCTTAACGTTTTTCCTTCCTCTCTCCTGTTCATTGTGGTTGCATGTTGGCGTTTATTCCATAGCTGGAGCATACTCTCACAGGGTGCATGGGGAACGGAGTGTGCATACACAACAAGGCAGAGGCTTTCAGAGTTTATGGTTAAGGCACAGCTCCTTAAATGTTATAGTTAAGCTGAAGGCTAAGGGGGAAAGGCATGCATTTTTACAACAAAAGGTATGTTACCCACACAGATACGTGTGTAATAGATTGACCCCTGTGTGCAAGGATGTGTTACAATTAGATCCTTCTATATGAAAAAAAGAAAAAATATTAAATTGCTGAATGTTGCCAGAATGAGCTGTCTGCAGTTCAAGTGTCACAGGTTAAAAAAAAGAATAATAAAAAAAACAGTTTTAGTGTCAGTCACAAACACACTTTTTGTTTGTGCTGACACTGTTAGTTTATGTCAGCACAAACAAAAAGTGTGCTTGGCCTGTATTTAAGAACCTTTGACTTTTTTATGACTATCAATTAGGATTATTTTTTTTCTTTTCTAAAGTACTTTTTATTGACAAATTATTAAACCAGGTGTAGAAGGTCCTCACAGATTTAGACTTAAAATGATTTTTATTCAACCAATAACTTTGTTTCTGATAGGAAATGAGACAGGCACTCCTAAAAAAATAATAAAATGTAAGTTTCTATAAAAATATATACAAATAATTTATTTTATTAATATTTTAATAAAAAAAAATTGTGAAGTGTATGAAATTGGGGGTTCTAGTTGTCTATAAAACATGCCTTTGTGAGGTGTTTCAGTGAATACTCTATTAGACAGACATATCTGTCAAAAAAGGATTTTATTCCAAGCAAGCCCATGTTATGAAGTGGTGCACCATGACTTGGGAAGAATTCTGAACTGAGTTGTAGAATAGAATCTTCCATGACCTATGAACAGTGTTCCTTTTTATGCATTTCAGAGAATACACACACTAATTTATTCTGCTCTTTGTTGTCACACATGAACCAGCTCAAATCTTACAGATGCTGACGTAAACACATTTTTAGGATATGTCTGATATCCTTAGAACTGGGTCTTCTGTAGAGGAATTCAGACAAATAGGCCATTGTCTGACTTCTACAGAGGGGTCTTATGATCTTTATGTGTTGTGATAAGGGAGCATAGCCAATCCAGCATATTCTTTCTGTACAGAGACTCTTTGACTCCTAACAGGATTGATCTCATGATGAACCAATATAAGGATGTAAACATGTTAATGCATCATTTATGTACATTGCAGCTACAAGCAGTGATCTTTAAGGGCACACTCATCCGCATACAGCAGCCTGCAGCTTTGACTGTCTTTCAAAACATAAGGCTTTTGTGTTAGTAATATGCTACTGAAGTCTTGAGATATAATCTGTTACTTTTTTCCAAAGGAATTGCACTGGCACATTGTTGAAACCTAAAACAATTTTACATGGGCTGAGCCAGAGGACTTGTGTTCATATAGATACAGGCAGATTTAATCTCAATTTAAAATCTTATCACAATCCGGTGATGTAAAATGTAAGTACCTGTAACACTGAGTGTATTACAGTTCAATGTGTGAACTTACTTAAGTACTGGAGCTTTAGAAATAATTTACTTTTGCAATTTTTAATTTCCTCTTTCTTCACAAATTTTTATTTTTATTTCCTATCCCTAATAATTCCTCAGTGTTTCATTTTCAGTTATGACTATCTGTCTGTGCTACTGTTTATACTTCTGTAAAGCATTTTGTGTTACACTTGACTATATAAAAGTGCTCTGTAAAAAAGTTTTTATTGATTGATTAAACTAACAATAGGACTCTTATGACAGTTTTATTGAGTTTTTGGTTGTATTTTGTCATTTTAAGCAATGATAAAAAAAATTATTAAGCAGCAGCTTAAAATTAAAATCATTCAAGTGGATTCTAAGCGAATCCCCAATCCAAACATATATCAACGAAACTTCCTTTGGTTACTTAAAGATGACCAATTAACAGGAGAATACAAACTACAGTGACAGGTATGAAAAGGAGCATTAGTTATGAAACATAAAGCTGAATGGTATAATATGTCAAGCTTATGTAGTGTGGACATAGGAGCTTGCCTGTACAAAATAACTCCATAATCAAACATGGGCACAACTATCATTTGTACAAGGATTTTCCAGGTAGAACTAGTAAAAGATGATAGTAAAAGATTTTAAGTTTTAGCCTTGCAATGTGTAAAAAAAGAGAGAGAATGATCCAGCCAAATTCCCCGATATTTGTATTCAGTTACTTGCTCGATAATTTCACCATCCTGGGTTGTACTGGTTGGGAGTGATAGTGATTGTAAATAATTTTCCTTCCTAAACCATATCTCTTTGGTTGTACTAGTATTTACTACAAGCTTCAAGGAGGACAATGATTGCAAAATATTATTTATATGGGCAGTATTATGTGTTTTCCAGGCACATAGAATCATAGCACAATCAAGTAACTATGTTACCTTCCGTTGTTACAGAAATGCTGTATATATAAAATATGACTTAAAATAAATTTGACTTGGTAATTTAATGCCTCAAACATGCATGAAAGAATCAAGGCAACACTCCAGCTATGTCTTTTAATGAGGGAGTAACATTTTAGCATGATGTAAAGCTCATAAAAGTCGATTTTACATAATACTGCCCCTTTAAAACTCTCTTGAAGTGATATTCCCACTACTTCTGGAGATGTGCCTGCAGCATAAAGAATTCTGTCATCAGCATAAATAGATGCACCTAATGCTGATGTGGACAGCTGGTTTATGTGAACAGAATAGGCCCTAATATAGATCCTTGAGAAACACCGTGGGAAATAGGGAGAGAAAATAAAATAGCCAAGTCAGATTTTAAATATTGTGTTTTATCTGAAAGATAGCTTTTAAACATGCCAAATGCTTTTATGCCTATTCCAGTTTCAGCTAATTTATTTAAAGAATAATATGGTCAACTGTATTAAATGCTTTAGCCTGATATAAAAAAACAACTGCTGAATAAAACATTTTTTTTTTTTTTTTTTTTTTTTTTTTTTTTTTTTTTTTAATCTAGGGCTGATGTTACATCAATAATACTTTTGAAACTTCTGTGATGCAGCCATGGTGCAGTCTGAAGCCAGTCTGAGTGGAACTAAGAATGTTATTGTCACAAAGAAATAAAGTAATTTGTTTATTCACTCTTTTTTCATCTATTTTTGACACACATGGCAAAGACATGGCAAAGTATACCTTACTATGTGTATGAGAATGGAGAAATCTACAGTATATTAGGGCCATTGTGCTCTTATAGGGAAATTAGTGATGTTAAGCTTCTCAGTATGAGTTATGCAATAGCTTATACTCTGGATTTAAAGTACTGTGGATGCATTTGATCATTGAGTCAGAACTTGTGAAATAAGAAACTTACTAATATCCTGAGTGGAGTAGACCTCAATGGAAAATATTATCATGTTAATTTGCAGGCATATATTTTAACATTTGTGAAAGAACATAAAAGCCAAAGCTTTGAAAGTGAAACATGTATATACTAATTTGCACTGATCTTTCTCTGGCCAGGGCTGGTATATTATACGAAGGTATGTGTCAGTAATTTACAGCCACCAGGGGTTTATTATATGCAATGACTTTTGCTCTAAAACATTTATTGCATCAAAATGGGGTTTTTGGCTGCATGTATTACAAAATTGGGTTTTGTCACAGTAGATTTCTTCCAAACAGATTACATTTATTTTCTAAATTTGATGTGTTTATTATAATTAACTTTTTTTCTTGAACATTTTACTGTAAACCGGGCACCCAGGGCTTCAGCATCCAACTCGAGCTTTAAATCATAATGACAAAAGTAACATTCACGTAGCATAAATGCTTTATGTTTGTTTGTTTAAATCAAAAGCTGTTTTTAGGAGTGGATAATACTTTATGCATAATTAAAAATACATAATAAGTACTTTCTGACTATGTGAAGCACCAGTAGCACACATTGTATGAAAATTCTTAAAAAAATTCCCAAAGAAATTTTGATCATAACTATCAGTTGGAGTATACCTGTCGATTATTTTTTTCTTTGCTGGGTATAGTTAGCGTACATCAGCCTTTAGAGCCCTTTAGAAATTGGGAACCATATTTTTGTAATATCTAACAACAACATAAAAGAAATGTTTTTATTTTTAAAATAATCTGTGAACTTTTTCTAAATGCCACTAAAATATTTTTTTATGCTGCATTAAGATTCATAACAGGATGTAAATCTTTCACTCACCACTGTAATTTATATTCTCAGGTGAGCTGGCCATCATTATCAGTTCGAAGGCTCATGTATTGTTACATTTGTATGTATAAAGCTATTCTTTGATTGTTCCCACCCTACTTGTCCACATACCTTTCACTTAAACAGTCCAGTCACAGGCTATACTCTCAGGACTTGCTCTCCTTCAGTGTTCCATTGTATGAACAGAACTTGGAAAAAAAGCATTTTCTTGCACTGCAATGTGGAACACTACAGCAGGATCTAAAGCTATCCACTTTGATTCCTTTGGGACAATTCAAATTTATTTTAAGACGGAAAAAAAAAAAAAAAAAAAATCTTCTTATGAAACATGCCCTTGTTTTGAGCTCAAATTTATTAGCTTATTTAATTGAGTCGAATTTCTTAATTCGTTCTGTTGTTGCTATGTTTGTAGTTTTGTTGTTTGTCAAAACTGGTCTCCTTTGTAAATGAGAACTTGGATCTCTCTGAGTCAACCTGTATAAATAAAGGTCAAATGAGCTTCATTATTAGTGCAAAATCAACTTTTGCAACAATGTAGCCATCAAAATATTTAGTTTTTAATTTGAAATTGATAACGACTTAATTGTACTTACATGTGTGGGTGGGTTTGTGCATAAACCTTCATAATTAAATATTTTTTAGCTTGGTGTTGTGGAATTGTGGAGAGAGCAGCTAAAATATTCCACACAAATAAGGTCAAGTCCTCATTACCATGGTAACCCACCAGAAGAGACCAGCTGGTCCATCTGTTCCTTAGCTAACTTTGAGTTGGTTTTCTTACACCTCATACCAGCTGCTGTTATACAGGATCTGAGTGTTCACTCAAGCAGCAACATCCTGTGTTAAGGCAGTTCGCCCTGAGTTTAACTCTGAAGGATGTATTCATGAATAACGGATACTGCAAAAGAAAATTTCTACTACTTACAGTTTTTTGTTTTTTTTTTCCCCAATCAGACTTTTTGATTAGGAACATTTTTGTGGCTGAACAGTTTTTCTTTTGTTGTGTTTTTTTTTTCTTGTTTTTTTTTTTTTATTTTTTTTTTTAAGAATTTTAGTGAATTTAATTCTTGTTATTCTGCTTAGAATCCACCAGGAATTATTTGATGATGGAATAGGAATACTCTTTGTCTCAAAAACATTTCTGCTGATTTCTGGTGTTATGTACAGTGGCTCTTCGCAGTGTACACAGCCCTGTTGAAACTTCACAACTTTGAGACTCAAAAACATTTAAACCATAAAAAATATTTTCAGACTTATTTTATCTTTACTGTGATATATGTAGTCTACAATTCAACAGAAAGCTGAAATAACCTAGTTGCATAAGTTGGCACATACTTAAATTAATCCTTTCTTGAACCACCTCAGTTTTGGCATTCAGTCTTTTCAGGTAAATGCCTGCCATGCATTATGGAGAATATGAGCAAACTAAAACTAAGTTCAGCTGTCCAAGTAGAATTTTCTTGACATCTACCAATTTACACTGCCTGTTTTCAGTAGGATTTATTTATGTCAGTGACACAAACTTTGCCATTTTCCATGCTCCTCTTTCATTTGTCATTTCACTCATCTTAGTTCCCTTTTCCTAGATCCAGATCATTGTCATTTATTGAGGATTTTTCTGTTGTAGTGCAGTTGACCATTACAAGAACTTGTTCTGAGTTTAGTCAAACAAAAAAAAGTGAAATAATACAAGAGTACCATTGCTTAGTTAAAAATGTAGGCTAGATGTAAGTTAGCATCTCACTTACTAGATAAATTAAATGTCTTCACAAATGTCTCACTTTAACTGGAGAGGGCAAAAAATGTAAATCCTGAAATCTGAACAGGCCACAACTCATTAAAGCTATGTTTATAATGATAATCATCTTAAAATCACAGGCAGGTTGTTGTCTTGCATTGGTTTAATACAAATCTCATACTTATGAATTTTAAAAACAACTCATAATGTCCCTTTAATTTGACTCTTCTCACATTCCTCCATCCTTTCATTTAACCTGCAAACCTAGCTCTGGACTCACTCCCGGTGAGATTGTTCTTACAGTGAGAGTATGCAGAAGCTTGCCTGGAGCAAATTTTTCAGATTCAACATGCATACATTTTTTGTGGTTAAGGCATGGAGCTTCTCTTTTTTAAAGCAAATATTAAACATTTATTGGACAGGTAACCATTTTTTTTTAATCGCAAGACCCTACAAAAATAGATTTAGATATAGCAGCCCTTCTGTCTCCCAACTAGGTCTTGCATGTGATAAAATAGTTGTAAAGTGCAGTTTATCAGCCTCCAGGTACTCTAGAGAATGTAGGATAATATGCATAATGCTTTCAAAACAAATAAACACATTGTTTTAAAGCTTACACATTTTCTTGAACTGGTTTAAACCATCAAATTGGTCTTTGTCTGGAGTGATTTCAGTTTATTACGTCAAAGCATATTTTTCCTGGCTATTCTGATTATTATGTGAGTCTGGGGTCCAGAACCTAATGAACTGCTTACATAACATCTTCTGCCAAGCTTGTCTCTGGGTAACAATGAGATAAACCTCATGGTTCACTGGAGCCATGTGTTCATAACATAGATGAGCTTTGAAAAAGAGAAAGAAGGCCAAGAGAGGTACTATATAGGAGAGAACAATGCAAGAGGTAGCACAAGAGAGCAGAAGAAAAAGCTGAGAAAATACCAGATGGCCAAACATTCTGTGGCTGGCTGCTTGGTAGGATGAGTGGGAGCTAGATGAGTGGATGGATGACTGGATTTAAACAAGATGTATGGTTGGATTGTTTCATCTTAGAAATGGAAAATCGGAGATCCGCGAATGTCATGAAGAGTTTGTAGTGCACATTTGGTGTCATTACGATCATTTTAATATCACCTTTAAAGCATAATGGGAAATGATATCTGGTTCTTGAAGCCATAAAACTGGTGAAATATCTCAAAAAGATTTTTACAATTTAAAATGAACAAAAAGCAAAATGTTCTTTATCTTTCTCACTCTGTGAAGATATGTTGCTAGAAATGTAACAATTTAAGAATACCACTTGAAATCAAATGCCCTGTCGAAGTGAAGATCTTCATCATCACAATCCCTCACTGAATGAAAAGCAAACACATTTAAATAAACCAGAACATTGTTAAAAAGTTATTTTCAGTAATCAGATGCAAAAAGTAAAAATTAAAATCTTATAAATTCAACACCCACAGAATGATTTTATTTCAAGTGTTTACTTCTGTTAATTTAGATCATTATTGCATACAGCTATATATATATATATATATATATATATATATATATATATATATATATATATATATATATATATATATATATATATATATATATATATATATATATATAGATAGATAGATAGATAGATAGATAGATAAAGAGAGAGAGATAGAGTATGTTGGCTCATTAAGAACTCTTAATTATAAGGAGGAGAAGTCAGAAATTAGAAGTCAGACATTTTTCATAGGTCTGTATTATGTAGGCAGTGAAGATATTAACACTACTTAGGAAATCTATAGAGCCAACTATGTTAGGCAAGGAGACCCAAATTATTATTATTATTATTATTATTATTATTATTATTATTATTATTATTATTATTATTATTATTACTAATAGATTTAGAAGTTGAGATGCTGACATCTTTGGTGGCTTGAATTATATTCTATTATATATTATATTTTTGATGAATTAGACTTCAAAAGGTTAGAAGACATAAGCTCTTTTAATAAAGACATAAAGTTCATTAACAAAGAGAAGAAAACTATGAAGCTTGATTTATCTTCTTCTCTTTTTTGAGATGCTAATGTAAGACTTATTACAATATAATACATGTGTCAAGGATGTTGCCTTCATACTGTTCCATCAGGCTGTGCCTGCTGTAAGTCTAAATACAGAAAATTGTCAGAATCCAATGTGCTTAGAAGTTCAGATATCCAACCTAACACCAGCCCATCTTCCCTCTTCCATCATACTAAGAATAATTTTTTTTCCATCTGCTCTTATGATGAGAGCCTTCAAGTTTCTCAAGATAAGAAGCTTTAGTCAGAGGAAAAGTCATTGTAAATGCTGTGACCTTCCTGTCTGAAAAAAAAAAAAAAAAAAAAAAAAAAAAAAAACTATGTGGGGGGGGTATCAGAAATTTCTCTTTACAAATGGAGGTGAAGTTGATCTTACATTACGCTTTTTTGTTTCCCACAGTGTGTAAACTCATTTCCTGTTGATTATATGAAATGAATAGACTGATTTTGTTTCACATTTATCAAATAAAGCAACTTCTTTCCTATTATGTTGCTTGTATCATAATATGTTGAATAACTGGCTAAAGTGCAATATTCAGAAAAACCTGATATTTACATGCACTGTATAAAAAGTCTTTGGTCACTGTTTGACATTAAGCAGACTATACCTTACCTATTTTAGTAAGACATGATTACCTAAAGTCTATTTGCTAAATGTGAAAATAATGAGAAAGAGGGGGAAAAAAACAAAACTTTGAAATCAGAAATTTATATAAATATAGTATTACATTTTAATCTGTATAACTTAGGTCAAACTTTTTGTGTATCCTTTCATGTGCTTTGTAGTGATTTGCTAGAATTTTGACCTAACCCTCCAAACAGAACTGGTGTTTTTATTTTTTCCATCAAATATCCTATGGGACTGAGATAAAGGCTATCTGAAAGCCACTACAAAACATTGGATTTGTTGCCTTTAAACCCGTTTGCAACTAATTTGGCAATATTTTTAGGGTCATCTTCCATTTCCACCCGAGTCTTAACTTCCTGGCAGATGTCTTGAGATATTTTTCAACATTAAAACATATGTCCTTTCCTCATGATGTGATTAGTTTTGGAAAGTCCATCAGTCCTTCTACCAGCAAAACATGGCCAGCACAGGCTGCTGCCACCCCCATATTTTAGAGCTAGTTTGGTTTTCCCAGACAAGCTTCCCCATTTTTACTCCAAATGTACTGGTAATTTGTCCCATTCCTCCTGGCAAAACTGATGCAACCGAGTCAGGATTGTAGGATGCCTTACTCACAAACATCTTTTCAGGTCAGCCCACACATTTTTTATTCACTTGAGATCAAAGCTTTGAGATTGCCACTCCAAAACATTGAATTTATAAACCTATTTTATAACTCATTTGCTGTTATGCATGGGGTCAATCTGGATTTCTAAATTTAAAAAAATTAGAAATCCGAACTGATCTAAACAAGAGATGTTCAGGGAAAATTAAAAATCTGGCAGTGAGAAAAAAGGGTTATATTTCTTTAAATACAGTGTATGTAAATATCTGGTATTACCTATAGCTTTATGTAGAGACAAAAATGGAACACTTTTTAAATTATGTCTAAAATTTTCTACTGCAGCTTCATTAAATCATTTTCCCAGTTAACAAATTATTCCTTGATCGGGTTACTGAAAATAGGCTGCTTAAGGGTATTAGAATTTCCCAATATCAAGCTATAGTCTTTATTTACAATTCAAATGGGTTATATAATCAGTAAACATTTAAAACCTGAACAAGACAACTCGGTGCACACTAGGGGGCATGTATGATTAAGCAACAGGAAAAGCAGGATAGGGAATAGGAATCAAGGAGAGATACAGTCTGAAAATAAAATAAGAAAGAGGCTGAAAGTGTCATGAAAAAAGATAAGTGGGAGGTGCAGTAATTGAGTGATGCAGAGAGATAACTAAAACCTTCTGGGCAAAAGTTATAGGTGAACCCATTACCTGGGACCAAAGGGAGCAAAGGGTGGAGGACAGCTGATGACAGGAAAGGGGAGCAAAACAGCAGAAAGATAAAAGTAGCAGATGTAGGAGAAGGGAGGGAGAAAAAGTTCTAATTAACTTGGAATGAGGGAAGGGAGTGTGGGAAAAAAAAGATCAGATGGGGCAAAGGTAAGGCTGTAGTGAATGAAGTTGGGGTAAAATGGAGAGAAGGGAAGAGAATGTTTTAAAATAAGAAGGAATTTGTCAAGAAAAATGATCAAATCAGAATAAAGTACAACTGGAATATCTTTACTTTTATGGGTAAAAGTAAAAAAATTATCATACAATAAAAAAAACCTGTAATAAAACCAGAAAGGATGGATGATATACAATGGAACCTCTAGGATTTAAACTGGTGGAGGAACCAGAATAGAGTGAATTGAAAGAAGATAAATTTACACAGGAGCTGGAAGAAGAAGAATGAAAGCCATACAATAGTAAAAATGAAGAGTACAGAATAAGGAATGAGGAACAAATGTATAATGTTCGCTGTGGTAGCAAGATAAGCAATTGGGTGGATGGGCAGTTGAATGTCTGTGAGTGAACAAATGCATAAATGGATAGATGATGTCTGAATGGTTAAATTTATGGATGAAAGTTCTGAATGAAAATAGAGAGTGGCCAGATCACTGAAATGAGAATGGAGGCAATTGAACATGGTGATTAACTGAACAGATATATGAGAGAGGAAAATAAATTAATTTATTCATAGGAAGCATTGAGGGGAGAGACATATGAAAAAAAAAATTGTTATGGACTTGTGTTGAATTTATTGCAATATAGCAACAATAACGGTGTCTTGCCTCTGCAGTTCATCATGACAACATTTTTTTGCCTTCCTGGTCTGTTTGTGAGAGACTGTGTCCCCTGGAACTACACATCTGGACTTGTTAAGCTCATTCTACATCAGGTGATTTACAGCTTGATCCAATATGCTGACAGTACTTAATACCTGCTCCAAGGAGAGCCTTAAGGCCAGTGTTGAGTTGACATATTTGACATGTGCATATATCTTTTAAGCCTAAGGCTTAAAAG
Source organism: Anableps anableps (assembly GCA_014839685.1). Lineage (NCBI taxonomy): Eukaryota > Metazoa > Chordata > Actinopteri > Cyprinodontiformes > Anablepidae > Anableps > Anableps anableps. Next base: position 23,989,266 of record CM026078.1, on the reverse strand, counting down.
ATATATGCCCTTTTAACCCTCAACCAGAGGGTTAAAAAATGGATTTCACATAAAGACTCTTTAAAAAATATGACTTGACTCAGGTTATATATAAGAATACATTTTCAGGTGATTAGCTGAACATCTTTTGCCAAAAAAGGTTACAGACATACACAGACATGTCACTGTCTGATTAAATTAGGAACTGATTAGAATTTGATTTAATTCAACTTTCTTGATTCAGATATACTTAGCGAATTTTATAATGACTAAATCTATGTACACTGTACACAATATCCAGGAGACAAGTCAGATTTATGAGTATCCCATCTCACAGCTTACAGGATATAAATGATCCGCTGCTACATCATGGTGCCAAGTATCACAGCACAGCAACTTCAGGGATTTTAAGGAGCCCATGCCTTAGATAAGGGTCACTGTTCAGGTGGTCATATTGCTCAATCAGTTTATGTGCTGGAGACAAACTACCTATGCGTACCACTTTTTTGTGCCACATAGTTAATTGTGTATTAGTATTACGGGATAAAAACAAGGTGACAAGAAAATGCCTTTAAATGGAGTTTGAACTATAGAAAACTATTTCTTGAATCTAAATGGTTTAGTAAACACTGCATTTAATGCTGCATACTGTAGGTTTATTCTTTTTTTCACTACTTCATAATAAGTAGTGTAAAAACAGGTAAAGCAACGTGAAAGTATAACCAGTTCCCAGGAAGATGGGGAGGAATTGCAAAGTTGTGCTGTTTTAGCCTAATGATCATCTGTCTTTACAGCTTTTTGTGTCAATCAATATTTGTAGATCTAATACACTATATAGATTTGTCATAGAAGATTCAGTTCATTGTGAATTAAGCATGATATTATATTAACTATTATTCTAACATGGTAATAAAATATATGTCACTTTTCAATGGTATAGTGAGTTTGCAACTGAACAACAAAGAACATTAGTCTAGTGGCAATTCTGCTACATTACTTGTACATTGAATCACCTACACTAACTTTTCACACATTAACTTAAATGGCATACACTTTAGTCTAATTTTTGTGGAATTACATGCTACAAAACTCTTAATGAATTTACTTATGCTGCTTAACAAATTTAATATAAGTAAACATGAATAAATATGTATGAATTCCAGACCTACATGACAGGTACACATGATTTTTACTTGTAAAACTTCCTAGCAACAAGACATCTGCCTGCTCCCTGGCAATGGTCAGCTGCTTTACACAGCTTTACTCCTCACAATGTGATGTAGAAAGGTGAGAAAACTTATTATGTAGGACTCAGATTAACATGGCAGATTTTACAGCTATGAAAACAGAGAAGGCAGTCATCTCCAATAATAGTCAAACATTACAGTACAGATAAATCTTATTCACTCAATATATTCCCAACTTCTGATTTACCTGTTTAAAGAGACAGTATTATGTGTTTTCCAGCTACATAGACTCATTTTATAGCACAATCAAGTGACTATGTTACTTTCAGTTGTTATAAAAATGCTGTATATATCAAATATGACTTAAAAGAAATTTGACGTAATTTAATGCTTTGAAATTGGGCCTCTGTCTTTTTAAGAAGCTCCTACTCTTTCTGACACTGCGTCAGGAAGTCATCACAACAATCCACCTTTATTAACCCTTTAACAGTGTTTTACCAGTGTTTCACTGAGAAGTTGCTTGTATAATGAGCTCAGCAGATGTGCAGTTCCACCAGGAGTTTACTAATTGCTGCTGATAGTCTGAAGGAGCTGAGTGGAGAAGTCGTGGGGGAGGAGTGTTCTATGAGGACAAAGCCCAGAAGCTTAGAAACCACAGCTCCGAGGAGAAGCTGCACCCCGAAGGTGGAGCTGCGTCAACCCAGGCATTCTACACAGTTGAATGACAGCCACATGATATTAAAGGATTTCTCAAACATACATGAAAGAATTAAAGCAACACTCCAGGTATGGTTTTGATGAAAGAATAACATTTGAACATGATGAAAAGCGAGAAAAAAATGTCGATTTAACCAAAAACTGCCCCTTCAAATCTTTTTTTTTATTAAGGTTTTTCACAAGAGGTGTATTAAAACATTTAAATCATAATATATTGTTTCTGTGAACGATCCTCACATTTAGGTGTTTAATTATTTTATATTAACCAGTATCATATTGTTAACCTGAATGAACCTGAAGAAGTACAGGTAATGATTGTGCTGTTTGAGGGTAGTCCTGTTAGGTCAGTAGGATGTACTTCAGTAGTTTTACAGTAAGATTCCTGAGAAAATGCAAATAAAAGTAAACTGGCTTCAAAATATTTTTGTATCTTCATCTATTTTGCACTGTTTGCTCAGATGATCTGGGATTAATGATAATGCCAATTCTAAATGCAAACTAAATTAGTTGTTGAATCAGTCATTGTGCAAGATAAGTCTAATAAATTTGCATCAGTAGAGCATTGTTGAATGCTATCTTTGGAAATTTTCTTTGTCCTAACAATGTTGACGTTCACATTATAGAGAATTGCACAATCACTTGCATGATGTGCAACTTGCTCAAAGGAATCAGAAATTGATTTTTTGATGTGCACAAGTGACACAATGATTTGAATACTGAACAAGTAGTTTTGAGAATTTCAAAGCTGTTCTGAGAAATGCACCAAAGCGACTGAGAAAAACTGTAAAAGAAATTTGACTTTGCAATTTGTTGTCTTGAAATCATCTTCTGTCTCTTTAAAGCTCCAACCACCTTCAGCACATCAACACAACAACTTTTCTCAATTAAGCCGTTTACAACCATTCTTAGGAGTGTAGCACTGAGAAATAGGTCATATGATAAGCTCGGCAGACTTGTTGTTCCACCAGGTGTTTGCTAATTCCTGCTGCTGCTAGTCTGGTGGAGCTGTGTGGGGGATGTGCGGGGGAGGGGTGCTCTGCAAGGCGAAAGTTCAACTGGAGACTGCAGGTCCAAGGAGGAGCTTTGTGGAAATTGGTGGCATTTTGTGAGCGCAAGCATTTAGGCACCCTTGAAAGGCTCCTGCAGAAGAGTCAAGGATTTCTCAAACATGCATGAAAGAATCAAAGCAATATTGGAGTGATTGTTAGATGACCTTGCTACTGCAAATATGCCCCGTTTAATTTCTCATTTCTTTGTCAATGTGCAATGTGCAAAGAGCCATCCAATTAACTTAGCTACATTCTGCTGAATCAGGGCAATTAGTAAATTTGTATAAAAAGCCTCAGGCTGCTTCTTTTTTCTGTCGCACTGTCATTAGTGATGTTGCCTCCAGTCAAACTGTACCAAACCATCCATTTTTTTCCTCTTTCTTTTCTTTTTTTGCACTGTTCACTGTGGTACAGTTTGATCATAGTTCATCTGTAGTAATGGTGGTTCCAGAAAAGTTTTAGATAGTTATTGTTCCAATTCTTGAAGTTTATAAATGGTCTGGATTTTAATAATGTCTTCTAATAAGAGTTACCCTTTGATTATGTATCCTCCTTTACCAGATTAATTGCATGCCAGTGTGTTGATAAATACAGTATGTATGGTTAATCACAAAGGATTCTTACAGGTGAACTGTTGGAAATCCTTACAATGCTGTCTTGAACAATAATTTTACTTGAAATAAAAAAGACCCAGGAGACTTAATGTCATTAAAATTTCATACGTTTTTAGAGATTATTAATGCATTTCAAAATCAGGGCCTTCTAGATGCATGCCCCAATATCTAGTTTACTGCAGGATGTGGAATTTGATTATAAAGAGGACATATCATTTTTGCAAAGTAAATGGCTTTGAGAACTCACCTGAAATGTACATTGTTAATTTATGACAGGGTCTCAGGAATCTGAAAAATATCATGCCTTTGGATCAAAAAGCTCACATGACACAGGTAACAAAAACATCGAGATTAAAGGTTAAGGGTCCCCCATTATTAATAGTTATTTATAAATAAAAGAAATCTTCCATCAATCTATTATCCATCACGCTTATCCTTGCAGGGTCGTGAGGGAGGCTGGTGCTTATCTTCAGCTGTCATCAGGTGAGAGGCGGGGTTCACCCTGGACAGGTCGCCAGTCCATTGCATAAAATAAATCTTTATAAATGTATTTATTAATAAATAATTATTCATTATGGCTTTATGACCGCAATCTATGTACAAATAAAATAATGAGAGGTACAACATTTTTGGAGAACTTTGGACCAATCAAAACTGTGTTTTACCTGACAAAGTTGAACAGAACGTCTTCATTTGGGAGTTCTGAAAAGATGTAAACTATGAAACTTCTTGAATAAACTTTAGCTTCTTTATACAGAAACAATTTGTGCTTGGATGTTTAAGACCTTTATTGCTTTAACAAATCAATAATGATCAACAAAATTTGGAATTTTTGACAAAAGAAAATTTTCAAAAAACACCCCTTTAAAGCTGCAGTATGTAACTTTGCACCACTCCCAATCTAAAATAACCAATCAGAGCCAGGAGGAAGGTGTGAGTGCTGTCAATCATCCTCATGTTCGGCAGCTAAATGTGCTAATGGTTAAAAAACAACTTACCGTTCCAGGAAAACTGTTTATCTGCAGTCACCAGTGGCCATGCTAACTAGCCTTGGCATTCATGGCAGGCTATGTTGTTATGATCCAGCTGTAGTGTAGCAGAGAGTAAGGGGGAATGTGTGAGCGGTGTGTATATGAGGATGATTGACAATGCTAAGAACGTCTTCCTGGCTCTGATTGGTTGTTTCTGACTGAGTAGTGTATTTCTGCAGTTAGTACTGGGGGCACTGGGAAATGGCAGAGGAGCTTGATTTTTTTTTTTTCACAGATTATGTCTTATGCTGTCACAACATAATGATAATTTTACCAAATATGTAAAAAAAAAAAAAAAAAAAAAAAAAAAAAAAAAAAAAAAAAAAAAAAAAAAAACAGCTTTCATAAAAGTTACATACTGTAGCTTTAACATCAAAGTGAAAACTAAGTTTTGCAAAATAGTGACAATTAAATAAAAATATTTAATGTAAAATAAGTAATTGGATAAATAGTCACCCCCGTCAAGTCAGTATCTAGTAGATGGACCTTTGGCTGAAATCACAGTACGGAGTGTGTGTGGATAGGTCTCAATCAGGTTTGCACATCTGGACACTGCAGTTCTACTCCATTCTTCCTTCCAAAATTGTTCAAGTTCAGGTTGTGTGGAGATCATTTTTAAACAGCCCTTTTCAAGTCCAGGCACAAATTCTCCATTAGATTGAGGTCAGAGCTTTGATTCAGCCACTCCAGAACATCCACCTTGCTGTCTTTAAACCATTTCTGTGTAGCATTAGCTGGATGCTTCAGGTCATTGTCTTGCTGGAAAATTAAATGTGGTCTGAAGCCTTAGTTCTCTTGCAGATGGAAACAAATTGATTTCCTTATATTTTGCTGCATTCATTTTATCTTCTACCTTTACAAGCCTTCCAGGGCCTGTTGTCAAGAAGCATCCCCACAGCATGATGCTGCTACCACCAGCTTCACAGTGGAGAAGGTTTGTTTGTGGTTTTGTGCACTGTTCAGTGTCCGTCAAACATAGCATCTTGTCTGGTAGCCAAAAAACTCAGTTTTCGTCTCATCAGACCAAAGAACTTTCTTCCACTTGACCGTGGAGTCTCCCACATTTCTTGTGCTAAACTCTACTCAAACCTTGAAATGAGTTTTCTCACTTCTTCAGCATAGTCATAGGTGATCTGGTGGCTTCTCTCACTAGTCTCCTTCTTGCACAGTCACTCAGTTTGCGAGGATGGCCTGAGCTAGGCTGATTTACACATCTGCTATATTTCTTCCATTTCTTGATGATGGATTTAACTGAACTTCAGGGATGCTCAGTGCTTTACAGATTTTTGTGTCCATCCTTGACGCATACTTTTTAATAACCTTTTGTCTGATTAGCTTTGAGTGTCCTTTTGTCTTTATACTGTAAAGGTAGGCAGGAATACTGATTAACTTCCAGACACAGGTGTCATTATACTACAGTCACTTCAGACACACTCACTGAACTTAGGTCATATCCATTCCATTCATTGTGAGACTAAAAGCATCAATTGGTTGGACTGCTGTTGAATTAGGTCAGTCACTTTAAAGGGGGTGAATATTTATGCAATCACTTATTTTATGTTAAATATTTTTATTTTATTTGTCAATGTTTTGTAGAAATCAGTTTTCGCTTTCATATTAGAGGGCTTTTTTGTATATGTTTTTGTCAAACATTTACAGAAAAAATGTAAAAGCAATAAATGGGTAAAACATAAAATGGGGTGAGTACTTTTTTATAGGCACTGTAAAAGTTTTTGAAAGTAATGTGTTTTAAAATAAGAAAAAAAAACTAGCATAACAGACCAAACCAGGGAGATGAATCCTGCTTCAGGTGGTACTAATATCTACTCTATGCTAGATTCTCAGATTATAGCAGTTTGGGAGGGAACTTGTTGTTACTAAAATATTCCATGCTTACTGTTTGTCAGAAAATGCACTAATAATTGAGAATCAGACACTTCTTGCCCTGACTTGTAAAAAATGTGTTTCCCTAAACACATATGTAATTCCTCAAATAAACAAAAGAAAATTGCAGTGCTGCAGAGAAATCATATTTGGTTTACAGCACAACTTGTAGAAATTGTGGATTGAACATGAACCCAAACTCTGTTTTTTGCAAGTGGTTGATTTGTCTACAAGGGCTTTAAATTAGTTATTTTTTCATCTGTTATATAAAGACACAATACTATGTTTCTTTCAGTTTATGAGCTTGTAATCACTGAATCATTCATAAGTCAAAGTTTGATGGGCAAAATACAAGACATGCCTCTGAAAACAATTAAGTTATTGTATTAGAGTAAATTGATGGGACTCAAAATTAGCATCCAGTATTCAAGAACTTCCAAATGGATGAAGAAATATTGCTCAAGGACACTTTAGAGAGTCTGGCATCTTTAAAACAGAAATAGGTCACAAAGAAACAAAATAATAAAGAAATAAGCTATGACATCTGTGCTATAATGTTAACATACACATTTAAAATTATGCATTTAAAGAAGATAAATCAGCAAGATATGCATTAGAAATTGATTTATACATTGAAAGATATGGTGGACTTGTTTAGTTTTAATTATGGGCTTACTCTCTAAATAGAGATTATATATGCCATTATTTTTCCTCTTTTTACATTTGTTGCCAGCACTTCACCTATACTTGTTTGTTTATAAGTGACAGATTCTTTTAGTGTAATGATGTCAAGTGATCTGAACAATATTTATTTATTTTTTCTACAGGAGTATTTTGTCTAAAAATAGAATTAAAGCTAAGGTGAAGCTACGTTCTACTGCATGTGGCCCTAATATATTCGCTGAAGTCATCTCAACACTCTATTACATCTTTAGGCTCCAGTAATCACCATTCCTGCTACAATGTAGTCTGGTGCTTTCCATCAGTCACAGTCAACTAGATGTAGATGCTGGGCTGAGATAAGGATCAATCACATTACACCTGCACACAATTAATATAGTCACAATTTAATGTACACACACACACACACACACACACACACACACACACATATATATATATATATATATATATATATATATATATATATATATATATATATATATATATATACATACATACATACATACATACATACATACATACATACAATAACAGAAAACAAACTATAGAATATAAAATGTATATAAAAACAATGTGTAATGGTAAAAAATACTCCAGTCCAGAGGAGGAATGTGCAAATGAGTTGGTTAATTAAAAATGTACAAGATGTGTATGTCTCTGATCATTAAAAGTCCAATCTATTTACAGTTAGTGACAATAGAAAAAGGGTAAAGTTGTACAGATACTAGCATGGATATAGACACTTATTGAAAGACTATTTCAGTCCCAATTAATGTGTTCTGAGTCAACTAGGTAGTAGTAAAGATGGCAGTGACGGTGCCTGATATAATTTAAAACAAAAGTAAATTAGTTTTCTATCTTAATGCTATGTCTGAATTTCTAAATCTGATCACTTAAGCTCATTTTACCTATTCTGCATGTGACTCTTTCTGTCTTCTGTGCATTCTTTCAACTTTCAGGGCTCTTCATACATTCAGTGCTCTGGGGTTTTTCCAAAATGTCTATGAATTTTGCTGGGATTGATGATGAAGCTACACACAAGCTGCAGCTCACAGTTTATCTACTTTAAGTGCTGTCACACTGTTTCTTATATGGCTGTGTGTGCTGGCATATTTTAAATTATTTTTTACCTGATGAAATGAAGTGCAACTTGGGAAACTTTAAGTTTAGGTTCATGTCGCAGGCATGAACTAAGTTGATCAATTATGACACAAACTGTTACAATATTGTGTGCAAACTGGTAGAAACAGTATTAATAATCCCTTGACCATCTTGGGCTGAAATGTTCATATGCTATACCCAGTCTTTGACAGCCCTCAAACAGTCAAATATTCTTTAGTTGAATTAATCAGAAGACAGGGTCAGGTCTGCTGCCATCTCAGCCACTTTTAGCTTTAAGCATGTCAAATAGCAGCATTGTTAATTGTAATTATTACAATATTTCCATAATGCTTATATAAATTTCAAAGCACTGGCACAGATTTCCTGCATATACTGTATAATGTTTTTAAATTGCTACGCTCATGGCTTTTTTGCCATTTTTTTGACTTATCCAATAAATCTGCTGCTGTCTGTCTAAGCTTGGGATGAAATTACATATACAGAACAATCTGTTACATAGATAGATTAACCTGTCATATTATGTACTTAAAGGCATATGTCTTCATACACCTTAGAAGCAGGAGGCAGATATAATTGATATAGATACAGCAATGTTATTGGGGCTTTAAAGTTAGACAAAAAATATGTTTTATGTGAAAGGTAAACCTACAAAAACATGGGTCAGTTTCAAATCTTTAGTATAAATTTCAGACTATCATCTGCATGGTAGTTGACAATTATGGCATAATGTCTAAAAATTAATTAAAGTCTCTGTACGTTACAATATAGTAATAAAGCATAGTAAATGCAGTACTGAAATATAAGGGCAAATATATGGACAAATATATACACCAGCCCATTGTCTAAACTCACGAGAAAGTCTTTATTAATTTTAGCAGTGATTTCTTTATGTTAGGACACTGGTTGAAAATCATCTAGGTTTTTTTTTAATCAAAATGTCAGACCAGTTTTTCTTACAAAAAAAGAAATGGCAGTGATGTTTAATCTAATGTACATCTACAAATGGCTCCTACAGGTTTTTTAAATAAAGAGTTAATCACAATAATGGTATGATGCAGTACTTTTTAACTATCCTCCATAGACAAATTAACTAAATCCATAATGGAGGCATAAATTGTTGGATGCTTTGAGCCTGCTGGACTGGCGACCTGTCTAGGGTGTCTTGCCCAGTGGCCAGTGGAGATAGGCACCAGCTCCCCTGTAAGGATGAGTGGATATAGACAATGGAAGGATGGATGGATGGATGTCTTAGAGCAAACAAGTTGTCGGGAAGACACATTTATTGTTTCAATAAAGTAGTTCGACTGTTCTACAGAGCTTTGTATTTGATAATGTATCAGTGGGAAGAGCAAAAAGGATAGTATAGAATATTTTAATTAAAGATTATTGTGTTTGTAAAGAGACTCATAAAGTCATTACTATGAAGATTTAAAGAAATATATGACTCAACAGACCTATGACTAATTTTTAGCTTGGCCACAGTACTGAAAACAAAGCCTGAAGATATTCTTATTTTCACAGTTAACAATGAAAAATAACTAGTTCCTCCTTTGGGATAGACTTTGTTATGTGTTATTAGACTGTTATTTTTTTTAATGAATTGAGTGAAATTCTTCTGCATGAGTGGAATTTCCCTTTACTTTTTAATTCTCTTGAAAAAACACTTTTGAGTAAACATTTCTAAATTATACCAACAAGGTGGTCTTCTCTGATTACCATCTTGCTCAAATTGTTAACATTGTCTACAGTTGTAGGACTCCCTAAAAGCTGTTGCATTGTATGTATTGTAGTTGTGGTACATTGGTGTACGTATTTGTTTATGGATATTCAAAATACAAAACTGAAACATGCTGTTATGTGGTTGATCTCATGTGTAAAAAAACATTTTGTCATTCCTTATACCAAAGAGTCAACACCTTGTAGTGTATGGTCCTTGTGTGACCAGTTATATAGGCGGTGTACCTGGGAGGCAGCTCTAAATATAAACTTTCAAACAAAACTAGAGAACCCTGTAAAACCATCACAAATTGGAATTGCTAAAATTATTTCTATTTGCTAAACGCCAGAAATCTTAGTGAGAACATTTTTGTAACTTTCTTTGAACTCAGACGTTCACATACATTTGGTCAGTATCAGGGATAACTATAGTTTTCAAACTGTATGACTTGGGTCAAATCTTTTGGGTTTCCTTTCAGAAGTGTCTCACAATAGTTTGCTGGAGTTCTGGTCCATTCCTCCTGACATAACTGGTGTACCTCAGTCATGTCTGTAAGCTGCCTCGCTCACACATGCCTTTTCAGATCTACACAGAACTTCTCCATAGGACTGAGATCAGGGCTTTGTGATGATCATGCCAAAACATTAACTTTGTTGTCCTTAAGTCACTTTATAACTATTTTAACTGTATGCTTATGATCATTGTCCATTTGGAAGACCAATCTGTGCCCAAGCTTTAACTTTCAGTCTGATGTCTTTAGATGTTGTTTCAATATTTCTTTATAATGTTCTTTCCCCATGATGCCAACTATTTCATGAAGTACACCAGTTCCTCTTGCAGTGAAACAGCCCACAACATCATGCTGCCACCTGCATACTTCACAGTTAGGACAGTATAAGCGTCCCTATTTTTTCTCCAAAGGTAACTTTGATCATTAAAGCCAAAAAGTTCCACTTTAGTTTCGTCAGACCTCAGGACATGTCTCCCAACATGAAGGTCTTTGTCCCTTTGTGCGTTTGGAAACTGAAATCTGGCATTTTATGTTTCTTTTGATGTAAAGGCTTCTTCCTCACTGAAAGGTCTTTCATCCCATGTCAGGACAGGACATGTTTCACAGTTAAATTACACTGTCTTACCAGCTTCAGCAGCATTTTCACAAGATCTTTGGCTTTTGTTTTAGGGTTGATATGCACATTTTGGAACAAAATAAGTTCATCCCTGGGGCACAAAATACATCTTTTTCCTGAGGAGTACGATGGTTGAACATTCCTATAATGTCTATACTTGCATATAAGTGTTTGAACAGATGAATGCGGCACCTTCAAGCATATGGAAATTGTTCCCAAGGATGATCCAGACTGCTGGAGCTCCACAATTATCTTCCTGATCTCTTGGCTGATTTCTTTTGACTTCCCCATAGTGTCAATCAAGAAAGCAGTGTGTTCCAGGTGTTGCCTTAAAATACATCTATTGGTGTGACTCAAATGAACTAATTTGTGTCAGATAACCTATCAGAGGATTGTGGAAAGACACCCAAAGGATTTGACCCAGGTCATACAGTTTAAAAGGCAATTATCCCTGATACTGACCAAATGTATGTAAACTTTTGATTTTGACGAAGGTTAAAAAAAAAAAATCCCTAAAAAATGTTCTCACTAGGTTTTCTGGCATTTAGCAAATGGAAATAATTTTGATAATTCTAACTGACCTAAACCAAGAGAAGTTTGGTCTTATTCATCGTCGTGCTTGCAATAACTCCTCAAAAATTAATCCTGAAAACAAAGCTAAAAGGAAATGTTTTCAGCCTTGGTCTCATGGTGTCAACCGAAAAGAAAGTTTTTGTGGCTGTACCCAAGAATAGCCCATCAACACAATTCACAGGTTTACTGAATGATTCCCTCCAATGATTTGGAAGATGTGTGAAAATACTTCTTCTTCTCTCTCCTCATTCCTTTTCTCTATGACAGTTTTTTCCAGTCACTTTCTCTTTTTAACACTTGAAAACTGCAACACCACCTTAATTTTCATTTAGTTTCTTTTTCAATAGGCAGAAACACACACATGCACACATACACAAATACACCTACACTTCCAGAAATAGAGGCAGAAGCAGCCTCACTGAATCTCTTAGCCCACATGTTGATAATGTCACCTCTTCGGAGTTTCTTTACCTTGTGCTAACAATCAAGCAGCATCTCTCTTTCTTCTTCCCCGTCACCCTCAGTCTGTCTTTATTTTGGGATCAGTGGGATGTTTGAGAAGAACTGCCATTCTATGTAATTGCCATAGTTAATGGTGCCACACTGTAATTTCACTCTTACATCTGGAGAGGAAAGAGAGTTCATGATCCATTAATATCAGTACTCTAAATTATAAACTGCACTAAGAGAAAATATTGAATGGCAGGACACCAGCATAGCAGCAAAGTGCATCAAAAAAGAGACTGAGTTAAAATCTTACATCATGCTCCCATCAAGTTAGAGATTAGGTGAAACTTTAGAGCATATCTGACCATAGCCATAACCATCCATTGGTTACTGAGCAGACTAAAAAATGTGGCAAAGAGGAGTTGCAGAAAACTCAAATATTGTCTACAGCAGAGATAAACATGTACAGGGGTTAATCTTTTTTTTTCTTCTATAAAGGTTCATGGTATTCAAAATCAATAGTACTATAACAAAAGTTAATGAAGACAAATGGCTACCCAAGTCTGCTAAAAGATAACCAATACAAGAAAAGCATCTGTAAGTCTGATCTATATGTGCAGAACCACAAGCCTTGTTTTATTTTTTGGGGATATTTCTGACAGACCAACACAAGGTACTGCATAAAGTCTTTTGGATTGTGTCTCTACCAATTTTGCTCATCTCGAGAAAAAGTATTTTGCCCATTCTTTTTTTAAACAGCACAAACTCAGTCAGATTAAATGAAGAAAAACCATGAACGCCATTTTTCATATCTTTACATAGATTTTTGAATCGATTTAGGTATGGGCAATGGATCCATGTATTTTTCATTCAGTTGTTTTTTAATTGAGATTCAAAAATAGAAAAATTAAAAAAGGACTTTTTATTTCACTATTTATTTTCTATTGAGATTCAAAAACTACATTGTTTTGTGTATTTCTGACTTTATCCTCAGATCAAAAATCAAACATTCATAAAACGCTCGATGAAAGTCTGTGTACTTTTTGTTCAGAAAAATCCCAGAAATGCGGTAAAGTTCAAGGGTTATGAAAGCCTTTATATGGCACTATGTGTTTCAACAAACAGCATCATCCCCAATTTCCCTGGGCCGATGTTTGTTGCATTTTGATGGTATATTTTCTTCTTTAAAAAAATACTTTAATTTTCCTTTACCATTAATGCATAATGTATTCAAATGGTGTAGAGTGCTTGTTAATATCTTACATAAACATTCATATCAAAATGCCCCAATTAAAAAGCTCTCAAAAAGCACTGTATCCTTGTGGCACGAGTAGTGCACAAAAAACATTATTTCAGCATAACTGTGTTAAGTGATTTAAATGAAAAACAAATGCAACAAAGTACATATATTATTTCAAGCCTGTTTTTAGCATATTATTAGGTTGCACAATACATGTTGTGATTGATAAAGATCCTTCTCTTTTTCTGTTTAAAATCAAAAGAAACATTAGTTATTTATTTCGAACAGACAATAAAAAAGTAAAAACAGAAAAAATAAAGCAAATAGTCATGTCAACTGACATGCAGTTTTACACAATTTGTTTGAAAAGGAGCAGGGAGAAGATAAAGGATCATATCATTCCCTGCTCCTCTTCAAACCCTTGAAGTATCCCCACATTAAATAATGCTTAACCTCACATTTTCATCATTGAATGTACAATTATTTACACATTATTAATGTCAAATATAGCCTTTTTTTGCCCTTTGAGACCCAACCGATACAACATATTTTTCCAATCAGTTCATTTTGTACAGTTTTTTTAAGATGGTTTATATTTGTACTTTTTTTGAGCTCATCATTTAATCTGTTCCACAGATCTACCCCACACACTGATATACAAAAACTCTTTTTGGTTGTTGTTTTGGTACAGAAATAATAATGGTACATTAAGGGACATTATTAGGTAATCAACTGGAACTAATTTTAACCTAATAAACCATTAATTGACAAATAATTTTAATTTGATTATTTGCTTGCATCCCTATAGAGCATTTTATAACAACTGAAGGTAACATAGTTACTTGATTGTGCTATAAAATTGCACTTTGTCTGGAATATACTTAATACCGCCCTTTTATTAAACTATTTTTTTTCAAAATTTATAGGTTATTAGTTGTTGCCAAGTGCAACAGATAGAACTGACTATCTGCTCTGACTGTCTATTGGCATCAGTGCTTAAATGTCATTAAAAGTATGTGAACTTTTAATAAGGCATGATTTCAGATCTTGATATAAACTTTCAACATCTTTTTTTCTGTTGATTGCTTTAGAGGTCTTTAGAGACTGATTCACATTCACAGCAGGCCTCAGTGGGAATTTAAGAGATGTAAGACATAATTTGTGACAGAACATTGGCATCACATTTAAGCTTGGGAGGTTGTTTTGTTGGTCAATATTATTTCTGCAGTGGAAAAGAATAATAAATATAACATATCTAAAGAGGACAAGCTATAGTTGATTGACTGCTGCTTTCAATTTTGAAAATGAATAAATGCTTCCATGATTTTGATGACCATTTGTGGCTTTCAAAAGCATTTGGATTTATTGAATAGCTTAAAGTGTTTTGGAATAAAAACACAACTTAAAAAAAACATAAGCCTAATCACATAATTTATAGAGCTAAAATAGAATAACAATAGTTATTAGGAAGAGAGTAAACACATGAACTGATCATTTTTCTCTAAAACTGCAACTCCGTGTCTTGAGTGGCAGCACTATGCAGATTTGTTTGGCAGGATCAGCATCAATGAGAAGTATCTGAAGGAAAGCAACTGAAGAGTTGAACAGATGGTCAGTAAAATTTTAATGCCCAGGCCAAACTAAACTGTTGCTGGTGGTTGGCTAAATCTCAGGGTTATAATCAGTGTTATGTAAACTGACAAGTGAGAGTGCAGCTGCTGCTGTGCGATCTGCTTCCACTCAACAGCTCTGCTTCTGCACTGTCTCCATGCATATGCAAAGTATGTTTTCATTTGAAGGCATCTGCGTGTGTTGTAGTGATTTAAGGAAAGACGTGTGCTAGTATGGACAAAAATAAAGCAAAATCAATTAGAGTAAACCAGAGACACATTCAGAACAGTGGAAGGAGACAATGAGTTTCACAGTTAGTGGAATTCCCCTTTTATTGGTTTATATCAGTAATCAACAGCTCCAACAACTGAGTGCTGCAATTACTTCATTTGATTATTGGATGCACTTCTTCTTATGACCACAAGAGGCTAGCTGCAAGGAGCTGAGTTCAAAAATAACTTTAAAAAAATCTAACTGGCAGCATTGAAAAGTGGAATTCTCTAAATGAAAAGAATAGAAAGGCTTTAGTCATTCACTGATTTTTAATGTAGTAATAACTGAGACTCAAATAAATGATTCAAAGTACTCAGGATTAGTAAGAAGAACCATGCATAGATGTAATTTGGTTAGATTTTATGTATGTAGTTTATTTATTTTATAGAGATTTTTCAGGCATGTTAATAAAGGGATATTTTTACAGTGTTCAGTCCATGTAATTACAAATACAAGACTGGGGAGCAACCATATGCTGCTAAGCAAACATATGACATAAGAGAAATCCACAGGTTTGTGCACTTGTTTACAAGCATAATGGAACTTATTAGTTTGGATAATTCAGGTATGTAACCCATAATGCCAAAGGGGAAAGAGAATTAAAATGCAGTCATTGCTAACCTTTTCTCTAGTATTAAAAGAAACCTAAAAATGTAGCTTCTCTTCTTTTAGTCAAAAAGGTTATTCACAGGTGGAAATAATTTCAGACAAATACTAAACTGTACAGAAAATATAAAGAAAAACATTTAATACAGAATATGAACAATTCACTGTTTTCAGTCCTTTCAGTTAAAAAAAAACAAATATAATGTATTCTTCTGACAGTCTCAACATTGTTCTTGACTCTAACTGTAGATTTGCATTGCCTTGCAAAAGCATTCAGACCCCTTGAACTTTTTATTGCAGCAAACTTCAATGTAGCATATTGGAATTTCAATAACTCTAAATCCAATTCCGTTCAATTCAGTTCAGTTAAATTGTTGACAGACAAGCACAAAGATGAACACAGATGACACCGTTTTCAATTATTGTAAAACTAAAAATCTGAAATGTTATGCATTCTTTTGTATTTAGCACCCATGAGTCAAAATTTTATAGCCCACTTTTTGCTGCAGTCACAGCTTCATGTCTTTTTGGGTTTGTCTCTAACAGCTTTGCACATTTATTCAAATGTGTACCCATTTTATTGCAAAATAGTGCAACATCTTTGAATATCAGTTTTCAAGTCTAGTCTAAAAAACTATTTTAAAACTGTTAAATTTTTTCTTTTAATTTCATAACGCACTACTTCATGTTGATCTATCCCATAAAATCTTAATTAAATACATAGAAATTTGTGGGTGTTCCATGACAAAATGTGAAGAGGGTCAAAGGGGTGTTTGATTGTGGTTTTTATGTTATAAATCACTTAACTGTGATTGACGTTGCACAGTGCTTTGTGACAGTGTCTGTGAATTACGTTCTATAAATAAGACTTTACTTACTTACTTGGTACAATATTTTTGTCATTTTACTCTTTTGAAAAAACAAACATTTACTACACGTTTCTAAAACTACTATAGATTTGCTGTATGTTGTTCAAGCATAGTTTCTGCCAGAACATACCAACACACACACACACACACACATATATATATATATATATATATATATATATATATATATATATATATATATATATATATATATATATATATATATATATATTATACTATGTGATACATGTGTATACTTTGGAAGTTGTGTGTATGTGTGTGCATGTACCTTTGCATGCGTCATACTGTACTTGACCTCAAACGGTGAGTCAGAGAACATGCCAACTTCTGCTGATTGCAATGAGCAGCTCACAGAGGGAGAACCTGCTTTTGTCTCCTGTAGCAGCCTGATTTATTCTTTAAGAAGACTGATTGAGGCAAGTCACTCCTAATTCTCTGCTGGATGGCAACTACCAATTGCCGTCACAGTAGTTTCGTGTCCAGTAGTAAAACTATGAAAGGACAGGTGCACAGCAATGTAGTTCCATTAACTTCTGACAATTCTGGTCAACTCTAGTGCTTTGTTCATTCATTAGAGTTCTGTGGGTAGCTACTATTTGATTGATTGAGATTGTTTAAGAGGATAAAATATAAACCAAAAGGATAAAAATTAAATCCACCTAAACAGGTTCAAGTCAGAGAGCAACAGGAGTGTTACAACCCAGTGACACAGTGAAATTTAGACAAAGAGCTGAAAAGGGCGAGAGCAAATTAAGCTTTACTGCAGTAATTGAACTGAAGTACACCACTTATGTTTATCACTCTCCATGACTTGCTAAATGCTCAGTTAGGTGCAGCCGGAGGTGTGTGGTGCTGCTCCTGCCTAAATGACAGAAAATGAAAATGAAATTAGAACACTAACTTATTTAACGAAAGAAAGAACAAGAAGAGAGACAGGGATATAGACAAGCAATCTTAATTAAAATCTGTCTGATTTTGACATTTGTGCCCTGTTAACAGCACACAAAGCTTGTTATGAACCTCTGTCCTCCTTAACTAATTTATTGTTGATCGTTGTTTACAGTATCTTGCAAAATAATTGATACCCCTCTCTTTTTCTAAAAAAAAAATTCTTCACGCTGCAGCCTCGAGCTTTGTTGACATTTGAACTTTGACTGAGACATTTTAACATGTTGATATGAATCATTCCATTGTAGGTATGACTGTATGTTTAGGGCTGTTGTCATGTATGTTGTCTTCTACGCGAGTCCAAACTCTTTTCCAGCCTCTTGGTTTTTTTTATTTTTTTTATTTTTTTATTGCATGCTGTTTACCCATATTCATCTTCACCTCAGCTTTGACCAGTATCTGTAAAAAAAAAAAAAAAAAAGTATCCACACAGAATGACACTGCCAACTCCTTGTTTCACAGCTGGGATAGTCTGCTAAGGGTGATTTGCATTCCTATTCCTTATGGTTTTTTACTAACAACTAACTTTTTGACACTTTTCCATAAAGGCCAAATTTGTGGAGTGCACAACTGCTAGCTGTTGTGCTGTTCCACCTCAGCTTTGAACTTCTGCAGCTCCTCTGGAGTTAACATTTATGTACCATGATATATATATATATATATATATATATATATATATATATATATATATATATATATATATATATATAGATATATATATATATATATATATATATAGATAGATAGATAGATAGATAGATATTTGTTTTGTTTTTGTTTTTTCTCTTTAGATGTGCCACCACAACATTTTTCACTCCGAAGAACATTTTCTGGGGGCACCACTGATTCAGGTGGACTCTATTTACTTATTAAATGACTTCTGAAGTTCATTAGTTGCATTGAAAACCGTGTAGCCTTTTCCTTACACTTTATAATCAGGCACTGGTCTGATCTATCAGATAAATTCCTCTTATAACACATTAAAGTTTCTGGTTGTAAGAATACACAATAAGGAAAAGCTTCAAGGGGCATACATATTTTCCAAGGGAGTGAATGTAAGAATTTTAGGGATTCATCTGCTGCATTGTATGTGCTTCTGTCTAATGGAAAACAGTCAAGTGTGGAGGCGTTAAGATCACTTCATTGTTAAGTCAGTCATTTGCTAGAGTCAGAGGGAAAAGGCTATGGTGACAAAATTATACCATGTCTCTGAGACCAAACTGACCTGGTGATCTAACGCTCAGTCCAACAATCTACAGTACTCTGCAAAGGACAAATGTGTCAAATTGATAGGCATTACCCAATTTCAAAAAAGTCAGATGAACAAAAAATAAAGCACAAATAAAAGATTGTGCAACGATAAAAAAAAAAAAAAAAAAAAAAAAAAAAAAAAAAAAAAAAAACACTTTCAGAAACCTGAATTTGCAATACACATGTACACAAAAAGATAATTTTACTTGAAAAAATTACAAAAGCTGTCTGCAGGTTTAAGAATATCTGTTGGGGTGGTAACGATTAAAACATTTCTTTTGGTAACTGATTCCCAGGCTGGGGGGTGGGCGTTTTGAGTTAATATACCTTCCTTCAAAATTCAAAGGAACTCTTCACGTCCAGCGATTATTTGACCATAAATTGCACATCTCTCACCTAAATTACCGTCATCCATCTCTTTCCTGTTTAGTCCCCCCCCCCCCCACACACACACACACACATACACATATCCCTCACCATCACCTGCCCAGAGATAGAGCTGTGAGAAGGCATGTGTTTTTAAAAACGCTGTCGCTGGATATTCTCTCGCGGCTTCTCGGAGAAGCTGTCTTCTGTTGCTCCTTTTTTCAAAGCAAGAGTCTCCACTTCTCCACGAGCACGCCGGCACGTGTTGGTTGTGCGCGCCCGCACGTGCGCGCGCAAAACCGAGTCACATGCAGCGGTTGGAGACTGAGCTTTGAGAGGCAAGGAGATGCAGCTTGAAACGATGCTCCAGTTGTTTTCCAGTGGCATTAATTCTATGGAAACAGGCGGGTGGAATGGTTTCATTGTTACCTAAATATACACGCGCAGCTGCTGCAGCAGCAGGTTAAGAGTGAACAGCCTGCGATAAAGTGGATGCATGTTTGCAAGATAGATAGACAGTGACAAAACTCATTGAATTTAGAAAATACTGGGCGCGCAGACCTGTGACGTCCCTCATAACTAATCACGCACATGTATTACTTGAACCACGCGTGAGGTGGCAACGCACACGCTCACAGAGAAAACGTTGCACTGCAGACCAGACTGACGTGACTCCACTGCCAGCTCACTCTGCCTGCCCCCATGAAAATAAACCCTCCGCCAAAAATGAGGGCAAAAATATGAGTCGTTCCTCTATCAACAGCTTGGATATGGAGAAAGCTTCAGCTATTCTAAATTACACTGAAATTATATGAATTGCCAATAATAATAATACCACTGTCCACCTCGTTTTCTGTTATCCTTGCTGAAGCAAATGTCCCCTGATTTGTAGTCTCAACTTAGAAAAGCGCAGATGCCTACAGAAATATACGCCGCGAATCATAAGCCTAGTTTTTCTCTCCCCCCCCCCTCTCTCTTGCAGATGCACGCAGCTCGTCGTGCTCTGGCTCAGTCTGAAGCGGCGCGGCTGTAGCAGCAGAATATTTGGTTTATAACAGAGACACCAGCAGTTGTCTAGATGCGAAACGTGGGCTTTTAGGAGACGGTGAGTGATCTGCTTTAGGGTTGTTATGTTGCAGAAAATAGAAGCATATCCTCTTGCATCGGTGTAATCCAAAGTGAAAGCGGGGGATATGATTTCCTAAGAATTCTGGAGGTGATTTTTTTTTTTTTTTTTTTTCAAGCTGTGCGCTCCTATCCACACCGCAACCCGTTTCGGTTTAAGTGTTATTTTTGCGTTTATGCTTATAAAGGCTGTTCATTTTCCGTAAAGCGCATTTGCTGTCTTAGACGGTGTTTTGGTAGAATTTTATCTTGTTGCAAATCATCACGTACTAGTCAGGGAGACAGAGTGATTATCTAGCAGAATATGTAAGAGGATTTTTCTATTCAACATCCGCTGGAAATAGATTAGGAGGACAGCAATGGAAGTTAAATTGTGCTGCATATAAAATGGGCGGGATTGTCATTGTATTACACTGGTACAGTCTATTCTAAAATGAAATAGTCTGGCTTTGGACACGGGTATACTCTCTTTGGCTTCATTTAGGGAACCACAAGCAGTGCATTCAAGCATTCAGCGTTCATTAGACTAGATATGATAGTTTGGTGAAACATTTCTGTTGCCGACAGACTGAGAGTTGAACTCACTACACAACCACCAATGAACAGTGAGAGAGACCTGCGCATATCGTCAGCAGCCGCTTCTCCAGCCTCAAGCTAAAATTCGTCAGATCTGAGATCACAGAGGAAATTTTTCACATTCCGTCCGGCTAGGAAAAAAGATATTTACAAAAAGTTTCAGGATATAGTCATTGGACATCTAATGCACTCCGGTTCATCTGCTGTAAGTGATATTCTTAACCTTGTTTTTATTGAGCTAAATAGATAAAGCGGACTGGTTTTTCTTATCGGTGAACAGCGCAATAATCGAAGACGAGTTTTATTGGCAGGGATGGATGAGTTTGCTGCTGAAATTAGCACCATTTGGGGGGGGGGGGAAGTATTTTATGGCACGCAGGAGCTGTTTAATGCTTTAACGGGGATGCTGCCCGGTTTCAGCACCGCGGACAGCGCTCTCCAAATAAAACAGCATCAACGCGCATTCAGTTAATTACTCTGCCACGCACGGATCGTCATGCCTGTATTTAGACAAGCCTTGCAGAGGATGTCAGCTGCATGCAAAATTTCCACTGTGTTTATATAGGTACATTCAAATGTTGAGTGTTTATAGAGGGTGACATCCCCCCAGCCCCACCACCCCCTCTTTGAATAACTTAAAGTGTGTGTGTGCGGGTTTTCCCCTCTAAATTCGATGAGCTTCATCATTTTCCCTTTATTTATTTGTGTCGACCAGGGGATTTTTTTTTTTTTTTTTCCATTTTAACAGAGGATTTGGCTCCCACCCACTCGTAGCACACCTTGAAGCACAACAAGCAAGTGTTGCCTGTGTGTCTGTCATTGCAAATTTCGGTGAATTTTTTGCCCTTTTTTCTATAAATAAGCAGCTGGCCCTCTCGTGGACACACTGATTCCGCTTTCCAACATGGATTCTGAATTTGCATGCATATTATAGCGCAGGGTGTCGCTTGCTTATACTTTGCAGACTGACTGACATCATACTTAAATGTTTAGGGAGAAATCAAATGTTCTTTATCTTAAATAAGAGGGGCTTGTTTGGATACTGCTTTTAATACCTACGCTTCACATTGCAGGATGTTACTGTAGAGGAGATTGTTCACAGGTGCTACCGGTTTCACATGGGGTGTATATGTGGTCGATAGTGTGTTTCCTTGTTATTTCCTCTTAATTATTCTGCGCTATGGATGCAGTCACAGGAGCATCTGCTGGATGTGGTCCGTCTGATAGTCAGGGGCACAGTCAATATGACATGCGATTAAAGATAATGGTGCAGAATGTTTGATGTTTGTGAGTATTAAATTTACCTTGCTTGGGAAAGTATATTTTGGATTTAACTGTTTTTGTGAATAAATCTAGTCAGAAATGTTTAGATTCATGATCAAAAGGAGCACAGTAAGCTTCGTTATATGTGTTTGCTAATTTGTTGACACTTCTATGTGATGACACATTGGAGATAATGGTTTACAGGCTCCACATGACATGGTGATGATGTTCATTTTCTGTTTCTTTAACCTCCAGCAGTGAAAGGTCCTCATATTTCAATTATGTGTGGACGGAGCAGGGCGGCCTCTCTGCGTCTGTGGGCTTGCTTACTGGTCACAAGCAGCGTACTGAGTGGGAAAAGGTGAGAAAAGATTTTAATTTATATCTGCACCTGATTTAAGATGTATCAATGTACACATAGAAACATGCATGTTCATCTGCACATTGTTGATATGTCCTGACTGTGAGGGGAAATGCATTTTGGATCACAATTTAGATACTAAATGGTGCATGCATCATTAAGCTTTTGCTGGCTAACCCTGCTTGTACTGTATTTGTGAGAACTAGTAGACAGTAGAAAACATTTTCAGTCACATTTAAATAGAGAAGGTAATTTTTGCTTAATGTGCACCTCCTAAATGTCTGTAAAACTGAAAGCAAGTCAATAGTGATTCATGTGGCAGTTTGACACTGCTATCCACCTCAGTGCTTGTTTTTACAGAATCTAATCCCTGTGCTTGTAAGTAGGGCACACTCACAGGACACCTGCATGCTTATTATTGGCAAGGTAATAAAAAGTGCAACACAGGGACAAGAGATGATGAGCAAAAAATAGCCACTCTACTGTTGAATTGCACTTTTTCTTTTGGTTCACTGGCTGCATGGGACAACATCCACTCTGTCAGTTTTCAGACCTGGGCTATACGTAGGGTAGATGTTCCGCATTGCACTGAGATGTTTGCCATAGATTACTGCACATTTGTTTTGACAGCAGCTGCAGGGATAGGAGAGTCAATGTACAGACTCTCCATCTCAGTGTCAACAGTGAGCTGCTGGCTGTCAGCTACCTAAACAGACAAAAAAGAGAACGAGAGAGAGAATTGGATTACAAATGACAGGGGTGAGATCCGCCGTGATGGGACTGCAACTGCCTTAATTTCTACACAATTCTAACCCTAAGTGGACATTAATTTCCCCGCAGATTTCAAAATGCTCAATGGATAAATGTGAACAATCTTGATGAAGAAATCACTTAAACATTCATATTCAAAAGCATCTCTGATAGTTTAATTTAGCAGCCTTTTTAAGTATATGAGAATATTTAAGCTTTTCTTCCAGTGCAGTTCTTGTGGAGAATCCTTTGGAGAATGAACAGATCAGGATTTTCCTCAGTTGAAAACTACAGTAGAACTTTCAGAGAGAGTTTACTTAAATAGTGATACTTTGAGATGGTCCAGGCTGCTTTCTTCAGCAGCTATACCACAAAAAACTCAATTCTGAATGCAAAATATGTTTCATCTTGAGTCATCAAGCTGATTGCAAAGACACTTTTAATACTTTACATTTGTAGTGCACAAATGTCATTTTTGCATATTGATATGATCTGACTTACTAATCACAGCTGCTGCTTTCTTTTGAAATGTAATGGCTGCAAATGGAGGATCTTCACTGCTTTGGATAGATATTCTAGCATTCAAGTGCTCTATAGTGACAACACAGAAACTGCAGAGCAATTATCACCCCAAAGATTTACTGTATAATCCAGTCTCCCCTTTTCGGAGTCAGACACAGAATCACAGACTTGCAAACACACACCTTTGGGGATTTTGGCAAGATGTGATAATTGAGGGGACCAAGTACTTTTCTACAGTATCTAGCTACCAAAGAAAATGTTTCATAATTAGATTTCTGGCTGACAGGAAAGTAGAAGAAACAGTGAGTAAAATGGACAGAGAGAAACTGGCAGTGAGAGTGTGAATAGCACTGTTGCTGTTCAGATGACCTGTAGATGGGGATGGTGTACAGTGGTTGGTGAGCGGTAGCCCTTAACTAAAAAAGATGTTTAGCTTTCAAATCATATTGTCTTCTTATCCTTGTAAAAAACACTAATCTCCACCTTATACTTTTCGCATATGCATTTAGAAACAGTATTAGTGATTATTGCTAAAAAAAAAAAAAAAAAAAAAAAAAAAAAAAGATAGTTCAAAAAATCTGTTTAATTTTGAAAACTTGTCATTTGACAAGCCAGTATTTTAAGTCATGGCCATTGTCACTGCAGACATGAACTATGTATACTGTATAGTGCCTTGAAAAGATACACATACCGTTTCACATTTTGCCACACTGCAATCAGAAACTTCTATGTATTTTCTTGGAATTTATGTGAGAGAACAACACAAGTAGAAGGTAAATTCTGCATTGTTTTCAAAATTTTTGAAAAATGAAATGAAATGAAATTAGCTGTCCTCATGGGTCACATAAAGTAGAAATAGAGTCCACTTGTGTGTAAATTATTCTCAGTATAATAACAGCTGTTCTATGAAGAAATTGCGTCATGACGACCAAAAACTACATCAGACAGTCTGTGTCATTGTAAACACACCACCTCATCTGCCGAGTGGCAGATGAGGTGGTGAATTATGAATTCAGAATTATGGTGGCAGCATTATGTTGTTGAGATGTTTTTCTGTGTCAAGGAGAAGGAAGATGTTCAGAGTTAGTGGGGAGAGTTAAATACAGAGTAATACTTAAAGAAAACCCATATGAGGCTACAACAGACTTTGGCCTGGGGTGGAGGTCCTCCGTTCAGCAACCCTAAACACACAGCCAAAGCTACAATAAAATGATTAGGTCATAGCATATTTGCATGTTAAAATGGATGGTCAGTATTCTGACCTAAATGCAATTTAGAATCTGTGGCAAGACTTGAAAATCTTTGTTCACAGAAGCTACCCGGTCCAATCTGACGAAGCTTAAGATATTTTTTGCAAAGAAAAATGTGCACAAAGTTCTGTCTCTAGATGTGCAAATCTATCACATCCCCCCAAAGTTTGTATCTTTTCAACTGAATATATTATGGCATGTGGTTGTAATGTGGCAAAATGTGGAAAGTTCTTAAATCCTAAAGTTACATTTTCTCATTATGTTTACTCATCAATGATCTTAAGATAAGTTCTTGCACCTATTATCAAATTTTGTAAAACATTCACCTTATTCAGATCTTTTCTCTGCAATGATAGAGTTGTGATGGAAGGATTAACCCTTTTAGAAGGCCTAATTATTGTCTGTCTCTGTTTTGGCAAATTTAAAATTCTTACATCAGTGTGGTGAGTGGGAATTTTAAGAAAACAAACAAACATTGTGTTTAATTTATCTTTGCAATGCATCCCGTAGATGGAGTTTGTATCGTCTGTTTTCATACATAATTATTATCCCAGACCTTAAACAAGGAAATTAATTATTGTTTAAATTTTGAGTGATTCAAAGGAGACCCCTTCAGGGCTGACAGAACAAAATTGTTCAACACAACTTTTATTTTATTTTATTTTTTTACTTTATGCTTTTGGCAGACAGAGGGCTAATTGGGGGCAAAGAGAAATATGTGAATGAACCCTTTCTCAAAAATCCACATGTGATATGATTTGATTTTGAGAGCTCATGTTCAGAACATTAACCCTGAATCTTGTGAGCTTCTTCTTTCCCAACAGGGACATCCAGTTTACAATTGACACCTTTCCCAATATTTCTTCTCTAGCTGCTTCGCTTCTATTACTGTTATCTTAATCTTTACTCTTCTTTGTTTTTCTATAGACTAATTGTTATGTTTCTCCACATGCTGCTCTGTCCCCTTTTACACTCTTCCTTCCTTCCAGTTGCAGGACTCTGCTAACTAATCTTGATGACCTCCACCTCTCCTTGGAGATGTTCAGCTAGTAGAGCCTATTTTCTAACACATGCTGTTTATTTCATAAGTAATCAAAGCAAAATGCCATTGACATGGCAAATTGGGAGAAGATTACAGAGTCATGCAATATACTGTTGAAAATGACTGTTGATACTGGCACAAATGCAGATCTCTGGGAACATATGGTTGCTTGCATGCACTGGTTCATGTGTTTTAACACACTTTATGCACATGCTATCTCAGTTATGTCATATCCTGGCTTTTTGATGCACTATGTAATTAGAGGTTGGTTCTTTGATTAGGAAAAGGGTAAAATATTTATTCGGGGAGATTCGAGCCCTGCTCTTACAATTAGTGATCATGAGCGTTTTCAGCATTGCTGTTAGCATTTTGTTTCATGTTGTTCAAAGAGCACTTTCAGTGATGTGTTTTTCATTTGAAAGACCATATTAACGTATAAATAATGTATTCTGATTTCTCTGTTTCACTATCTGTTTCGCTCTTTTTTCTATTTATTGTGCCTTTAAACAGTTTCACATCCTTTAAAAATGAAACAAACTAACATATATTATCCAAAAAAGTACAGAAATACCTTTAAAAAATTACTTTTAGTTCACCTAAACAAAATTACTCACTGGACTATAGGTTGCTGAGTGTTGTGGTATCAGATGAATAGTATATCATTGAATAAGAAGTTACATAATAATAAAAGAGATCAGTATGGTCACATAAAAAAATGTTGAATCTGATTTAGTTATGGTTAATCGTGGTGTACCACAAGTTTCTGTGCTAGGTCATAATCATATTATGTTATGTATAAATTACATACAGAAATCTAAAAATGTCATTATTGCAAATTGAAATTGAAAGGGTGTATTGAACATGATCATTTGTTTTGTATTGAAGAAACTGGCAACAAATTGTGCTGGATGCACCTTAGAAAACAGTTTAAAAAGTAAAATGTCCCAAGACAGTAGCTATTTTTTTATAAAGCAACAGATGCTTGAGAAAATCTTGGAACCAACAGAAGAAAACTGTAAAGCTGTTGTCACACTGTTTGTTACCTTGGCTTGATGCCTATTTTTAGCTGTCTCTTATTTGAACTCTTTGTGTTGTTGTGGATGTGCTCCTATTCTGAATAGCCTGTGTATACTGAGATTAAGAATGTGGAGTTCAAAGATATGTGCTATTTTGGGACAAGGAAATTGACTTTTCCATAATGTCACCATCTTTTTTTCATATTTAAAAGATCCACTGGATCACCTAGGAATAACATTTCAGTGTGATATGAATCCCCAAAGTGGTTAAATGGCTATTAGCTTTGTTAATCAGACATCAGTGGCAGCATGGCTTATCTGGTGGTCTGTGTGTTAAATGCATTATAAGACAATACTGAAGAATTATTTTCCAAAGGCATCATGTCTTCTTATGCCATTCAAAGAGTATGGCAGGGTGTAAGAGTTGTAAATGGTTATGATTACGATGATCCTGCTAACAAAATAATAGTTTAATTGCATGTTTTAAAAATTTATTTTTAGTAGCACTTCTTCACTGATGGTGTACAAAGCAAATAATAATCTCCTTCCAAGCTGTATTCAAAAGTTGTCCAAAATCAAGGATAAAAGTATGAACTTAAAAGAAAACATAGCTTCCCAATGTAGATTTCAAAAATGTGCAAAAAACAGGGGGTTAACTATTATAAACATGAAGGCTGATTACCATTGTCTGTGAGACAAGAACTGTCAAAATGTATGTATAATTTTAGTGATATAATGCTATAATTAGGTTTTAAATGTGTGCAGCCATTTCAAGTATTACTTGTAACTTGAATTTATACATCTGTAATCCTTTATAAAGAACATGTAATTTCACAGAACTAATGATGAAATGATCTAACATTATGGTTATATATAATGTGAGATGTATGTTAGAAGTATATTTAGTGTCATAACAAGTATGGACAGTTTTCCTGAACATGTTTTCACATTGTGATTCATGATTCATTGTGCACTCCAGCAGAGTTCCCCTTGGTGTTCTCCACAATTAAAATTAAATCTTTTTGTCTTTGATATATGATTCACATGAAGAGTTTATTTATTTATTAATTTTGTTTATGCTTTTCTGCCAGCAGTTTTTGCATAGGTTTTTGACTTTGGCTGCACCTTCAAATGTTCTTCTTTGCTTTGGCAGCTCTGGGCAGAATGGCATGACAGATGAGCAGAAAGATAACACCACAGTGTTCACCAAAATCTTAGACAGCCTTCTAGACGGCTATGACAATCGCCTCAGGCCAGGACTCGGAGGTCAGTACATCCAACTCACTGAATAAATGTTATTGCTCGTGAAAGTTCCATTATTTTTAAATATGCAAATGTCATCCTAGAAACAGTTTTATTATCCCCATGAAAACACAGAAGGAAAACCATATGACTAAATAACATGAATGTGGGCTTGCAGTCAGTATCAGACTTGTGTAACCATTTCGAAGAAAAAGTACCAGAGTCTCATTATTAGGCTGCTGCTTTTCTGAAATGTTTATAAAGCCCAGACTTGCACTATCAGATACTGTCATCATTTACTATTGGCTTTATTCCATGTGTTGTCAACCACACATTGTTAGAAAAGGAAGCAACATGGCAGGAACACTGAGAGTTTGAGAAAGAAAATGAAGGAGAATAATAAAGAAATCAAAATAAAAATGGAAAGTGCATACAATATAAAGTAATTAGATGTGGCAGGTATCAAATACACAGGAAACAAAAAAAAACAAGCTTTATAAAGGTACTAGTGTCTGGGGGAAGAAATTATGAATCACGACGGGCATCATTTACAATTCACGCTGTCACATTTCAGTTTGACAGTCACATGGAGCTTACTCTGTCAAACACATACACACAAATATGTGAAGACACACTCACAGACATCTTCTTTGCCAGCCTCTTTAAATGAATTCCCCACACACTGATCCTAAGCTGGCTATCAGCATTATAGGAGGAGAGTGGCATGTTTTTACATCATACACAATGTCATTAAGAGACCTAACGTCTGCTCAGGCAATAATAGAGCTGATGCTGAGACCAATAAAAACAAAAATTAGTATCAAGATTCAAAATCAGGTTCTGTGTAATGGTGAAATGTATTTTCCATGATAATTTAGTAAATGTGCTATTTTATTTGTATATTTCTTGTGCACTTGTGTATGTTGAGAATTTTGCTGACAAGACTGAATAGATAAGATGCTATAGCCAGGTGGCATTGTACTAACAAGCAGTTTAGGCATAATTAATGCCACTGATATTCACTCACTCTAACAATTTCCTGCTTCAACAGAGCGTGTAACTGAAGTCAAGACTGACATTTTTGTGACTAGTATTGGACCAGTTTCGGACCATGACATGGTAAGGCTCTTTCCATCTCTGCAAATGTCACTTGTTTTCCCTGTGCCCTTACCTATACCTTCACACTTGTCTTCTTATCTCTCAGTTCAAAGTTCTTTCTAAACTGTAAAACATTCACTGATAGGGAGATTGATTCATTTGTTAACTCATGAAAATTGTAATGGCCATTGGTGAATCTCTCTTTTCTCAAGTGTTATTTATCCAGTCAGGGGGAGGAAAAAAAGTACACTCTCTTTCAGTTACTGGGTTTACATATCAGGACATAAGCTTAATGAAAAACTAGTTTGTGGAATAAACCAGTACATTTGTGCTGCTTTCAGTGGAATATAGGTGGATAAATACCAGCCTGGCTGCTAATTACAACAGCTTTCAAAGCAGTAATATTCCGTCATATCCCAAAAAAATGAAGCTTAGGCATAAATTCAAACTGGAAGACTCTTACCAGCTTCACCTGCATCATCCAGTCACTGCGTAATGCGCCTCAGCTGCAGCCCATCAGCTTTGGATCACACCTCGTCGTAGCCATTCATTGTGCAAGTCTCTGCTTATAAAAGCTCTCCATCCATGGCACCGTCTGCTCCCAGTTGAGCTACAACCCACCTCCACCCCTTCTCCACCCTTGTTTTCTCACAGCTCCATCAGGCTTCCTTCAGCCTCCACTCCACCACCAGTGTCTGGACCCCAGGAGGGGAAGATGCTTCTAATCCTAAACCTAAAAGCTCATCCATGTTTATTGCAATTTAAAGCATATATGTCTTCCGCCGGGATCCGAGCAACAAAAAACCTTTATTCATTTATGTCAATAAATCTTTTTAATTGCTGCTCTGTTTTTGAGTGAGTCTCTCCAGGCTGAATTAGAATATGTCTTCGTTTGTTACATTAAAAGTACCTTTTGAAAATAACAGCCTTTAAGTATAAACATACTTTTCATTAAGCCCAAATTTCTGAATGAAAAATTTATTTTCTATTGGTCTGTCGTAATAATCTAAACTTTAATGTGTTTTCACTAGTTGTAAGCAGAAAATCATCATAATTAATAGAAATAAAGGCTTAAAAACATCAGTCTACATGTAATTAATCTATATGTCTTTCACTTAGTGAATTGGGTTTCTGAAATACAGTTTTTAATAAAACTTTAATTTATTGCATATGACTGTATTATGTGTTAGTGTCACTTGATATAGAAAATAAACTATCTCATGGAGGGAAGTTGATTCAACAGTAGATGGCTAAAAATAACTTACATTTCGACAGCTAAATCTTTAAAATAAGAGTGATGCCTTTTGTTAATTCTTTATTTTTGTTGTAACCTTCTAGTGTAGGACATCTTTAGGCCTTTCAAACATAAGTATCAGATTTTTGCGTCCTACACCAGAAAACAATTAATCTCATTCAAATTATTTGCTCATTTTCTTCACAGGCTGACATGGAAACCAAGAGTATTTTACTGTTATGTTATGACCAGAAAAAACACTAAAGAAGATTTTCTCCATCTGTAGCCTTTCCATACCCTTCTCTATTACCTTGAAGCTCTGTTTCAGTTCAGACTAATTATCTTATAAGAACTAGAGTGAAAGAAGGAGAAAAAGTACAGAAAAACAGGCTGTGAATCTCGTTATTCTAGTGGGAAGTCATGTGGAACCATTAAAATCTTCTCTTAGCTGTGGTCATTAGCTGGCATGGAAATGAAGTCTCCTTTTAATTTTGTGTCCAGTGTCTCTTTTTTGTGATGAGTGCAACTTACATTACTCAGAGGAACAATGTTACCTAAAGATAAATATAAACAGTAAGTTTTCCATTTAACAAACAATGCAATTGTAAATAGCTGGATAAAAAATAATAATAATAATAATAATAATAATAAAATTATATATATATATATATATATATATATATATATATATATATATATAAACAAAAACATCAGTCTATGTGTAATTAATCTATATGTCTTTCACTTCGTGAATTGAGCTTCTGAAATAAAGTTTATATATATATATATATATATATATATATATATATATATATATATATATATATATATATATATCCCTTACATGCATGCAATTGTAGTTACCTAGCCAGACAATGGCTTTGCAATAAGAAATTGAAGGAAGTGGAAAGACAACCACACATATTACGGCATAAGGAATAGAACAATGACTTTGAAACAGCTGAGGCATTAATTTTTGAAAACACACCAGCCATAAAACTACTGTATGGACCTCTCTTTGCTAAATCCACCCTATGTTTGCCATAGTAAGGTTGCATTACATATTTTCAGCTGTCAGCTATAGGTAAATTCAGAAAGAAGAGTGTTTCAGAACAGCAAGTTTGCACTTTTGTTCACTTTGTTTTCTGTCTCTCTCTCACTCACCATTCACCTGTAGGAGTACACCATTGATGTCTTTTTCAGACAGAGCTGGAAAGATGAAAGATTAAAGTTCAAAGGGCCCATGGCCGTGTTGCGTCTCAACAACCTGATGGCCAGCAAGATCTGGACCCCTGATACTTTCTTCCACAATGGCAAGAAGTCAGTGGCCCACAACATGACCATGCCAAACAAGCTTCTGCGAATTACAGAGGAAGGGACACTGCTTTACACCATGAGGTAGGCTGATTTCATCCACTGCCTCAAAATCTTTTATTAGATGAAAATTATGAAATTTCATTAATAAGTCTGTCAGAAGCACTTAATTATAAGTATATCGACAAAGCAGGTTATTTTAGGTAGATTAGTTATGTTATTATGTACATTGCAAGCGCCGTTTATTTTTATTTCAAATCTTTCAGTTTGCAAATCCTGCATTTATGATAGTGATGGAAAAATATACATTAATTTTTTTTTTTACAAATCTGGAGTGTGGTGCCCCTTTTACTTTGATACCTTTCAATAATATTCAGTGCAAACAGTTGCCTTAAGAATTCACCTTATTAGTAAATAGTGTGTACTTTAGCATAAAAACAGCTTTTCTGTAAGGGCCCGGAAGTTTTGTTTTGGAACATTAGTTAACAAACAGGAACATGAAGACTAAGGAACACACAAGACAGGTCAGGGACCGGTTTGTGGAGACCAAAGAGAACATTTGTCAGAGAAGCAGTTCATTGGTTCAAGTAACTCAGTTAAAGAGTCACAGTTCAGGTGGAAAATCCTGTCGATAGGACAACTATTTGTCATGTACTCCACAAATATGGCCTTCATTGAAGAACAGCAAGAAGAAAGCCAATGCTGAAAGTAAGCCACAAAAAGTTTTGCTTTTAGTTTGCCACAAGTCATGTAGAAGACACATGGAAAAAGGTGCCCTGGTTGGACAAGACCAACACTGAACTTTTTTGCCTATCTACAAAACTATTTATTTGACAGAAAACTACCATAGAACATCATCTAGAACACAAAATTTAAAACATGAAAATGATGTTAGGATCATGCCATTACAATGTTTTTTTCAGAAGGGACAGGAAAGATGGTCAAAGTTTATGAGAAGATAGATAAAGTTAAAAATAAAAGTCTGGAGGAAAACCTGCTAGATGTGCAACCCTGCAGAAAATCAACTTTAGACATACATTTTGACCTCCCATGGAATAATTTGGATTAAAGCATATATTAATGTGTTGTAATGGTCTAGTCGAAGTCCAGACCTAAATCCAAACTAGAATATGTGGTAAGACTTGAAATTTCTTTTTTTCACTCATCTATCCCATAAAATCTAACGGAGTTTGAGTAATTTTGCAAGCAAGAACGAGACAAAAAAGATCTGCAGACATCTCAGCAAGCACTGACATATCCCAAAAGGTTTGCAGCTGTAATTGCTGTAAAAGGAGGTTCTAAAAAGTATTTACTTAGGGAGTTAAATACAAATGCACACCAAAGTTTTTAGATTTTTATTTGTAAAACATTTTTAAAAACAATTAAATTAATTAAAAACCTTTAACTCCAGTGGTATACAAGCTTTTGTGATAATTCTTCACATAAACCCCCAATAAAACACACTTCAGATTAGAGGTAATGCAAAAAATTTTTTTTAAAAAATGGAAAAGTTAAAGAGGGATAAATACATTTGCAAGGCACTGTAACTTTAAATCCTAACAAAATTCATCATATTAATTTCTTACACTATATATACACTATATATACACTATATATATATATATATATATATATATATATATATATATATATATATATATATATATATATATATATATATATATATATATATTCTTTCAAGATATCAGAGATATTTTGGGACTGTTAAGCTTTATATGGTTCTATCCCATACTGTCATGTTCAAAAAGACATCTTAGCATCTTAGTACCATCCTTTAGAAAAATAGGGGTGAGTAAACCCCTCATGACTGTACAAAAACTAATGCACACCAAAGACTTGTGGTAATGTAAGACATCTAAAGCAAGGACGGCATAACATTTGTTTCAACATGTTTATTAAGAGGGGGAGGGGAGTGAAGCGCCAGAGCCTGTAGTGGTGTCACAGATGACTGAGATGCGGGTTAGATGGGAGATTAGTGTGTCACGGGTGGTCTGACACGCTGTTTTTCCACCAAGGCATAAGTAAACAGAAGCTCAAAGCTCATGGAACTGGAACATTTCTGTTTGGGGGGAAAGTGTGCAGCTTGAGAACTCTTTTAGGGCTGTGATACTGAAAAACAGTATATGAATATTACAACACATTATTGGTGCCTTAGTTTTGTTTGTCTGTAGCACTTCACCATGTTTTTGTTTTAAAAGCTTAATTTCTTTATTTTATCTGCCATTATATTTTTAAATTCACTCTGTGATCTATATTCTTTTTTCAAGGCTTACAGTAAGAGCAGAATGCCCTATGCATCTGGAAGACTTCCCTATGGATGCCCATGCTTGTCCCCTGAAATTTGGCAGCTGTAAGTAGCCTCTGTAGCCTAATACAATCCTACATTTAAAATTAAAAAGAATTTAATGAACATATTTCATATATACCCCCACTCTTCCCCGACCCGACACACACACTTAAATATGTGTGTTGCATGATGTGCCGCTGCCTCCAGATAAAGGAAAGGCAGTGTTCAACCTTTGTAGACCTTCCCAAGGCTCTTGCAGGCATGTAGCCTGCAGTACCTTCCATAATACCAGAGCATCACACCAGCTGCTCACCGCTGACAGCTGAAACTGCCCTGCATCTTTCTTAAAAATGTACATCAAGGGAACAGATTCAAATTAGGCTTAAAAATGGAAAATTACAGAAAACTGTAATGGAAAACTAATAGGACCATCTCATGACAAAATATGATTTGCCAAATAAGTTTTGGGAGGCAAGAAAAAATAACAAAAACAACTTGAGTACACTAAAGCAACATAAACGTGAGTCACGTTACCTCTTTGCAATTCCTGAGACAGCTTTAAACTGAACTCACTTGCTAAATATTTTAGTGATGAGCTCTCTTTCTCGCTCTGCAGTCTGCAGCTGAGCTATCTTTTCCTCTGCAGTGGCTGCACACTGCAGCTTTGACAGGTTGGGT
Source organism: Anableps anableps (assembly GCA_014839685.1). Lineage (NCBI taxonomy): Eukaryota > Metazoa > Chordata > Actinopteri > Cyprinodontiformes > Anablepidae > Anableps > Anableps anableps. The sequence goes on along the minus strand of CM026078.1, from coordinate 23,954,171 downwards.
GGCCAGAAAGGGGGGGGACTGACTGACTTTGCTGCTGTAAGGTCACGTTACTCTATTGGGACATTATTTTCTTATTTTCTTATAAAACAGGGAATGACAGGATGTGGCACAGCACAATGTGACATCTCACATAAGAACATGTTAGATGATCAAATATATAGACAGGATGAGATAAGATGCTATAATGGAAAATTGTTAGATAATATTTCATCTTTAGTTTTACTCAGAATATCATAAAGTTTTGACAAAAAAAACAACCAGAAGCAATAAGTAATCAAACAAAGAAATATATTTTTTCACTCTGTTTCTCCTCAGATGCTTATACTAGAGCAGAGGTGGTGTACGTGTGGACCAGAGGAGCTGCTCAATCTGTAGTGGTGGCAGAGGACGGCTCCAGGTTAAACCAGTATGATCTGATGGGTCAGAGTGTAGATTCTGGTGTGGTGCAGTCAAGCACAGGTATATTTAAGAGTTCAAAAGACCTTCCATGTCCCCATTTATTTTTCATTTCATTTTAAGTTTTCCGTCCAGCTATGTTTCTCAACTTACAGTAAAAAATAAATCAGTCCAGGAAAATTTAGGTGACTTGTTCAAAGCAATGTAACTTTCCCTTGTTTCTTGCTGAAAACAGGAGAGTATGTTGTGATGACAACCCACTTCCACCTAAAGAGGAAAATTGGTTACTTTGTGATCCAGACATATCTACCCTGCATCATGACAGTTATCCTCTCCCAAGTGTCCTTCTGGCTGAACAGAGAGTCTGTCCCTGCCAGAACTGTCTTTGGTAAGTTGTTGACTTTTTTACTCGTCCCTGAACATCTGTGCCTATAGAAATGAGCCAATCACCATGAGGTTCCAAACTTCTTCCTGCCAATTCAATGCGGAAGATACAACAATGACACATCAAGCACTTGCTCTTAAGTGTGGTAGGTTTGAGCACTGAACTGAATCAGTTGGAAGGCCCACAGATATCATTAAAAGAGCTTGGACTTAAATCAGCCTTTTTGTGCCAGTTATTATGCCATATATCATTACATCTCATAAGGAAGCACTGCTGCCAGTTCAGTGACTTGATACAATCAGCTAGGCCTTTTAACAATAAACATATAATTATTTGACAACGGATTTTGGTTGTATTGAATTATAATTAGAATCAAATTATCCTTTATTTTTGTAATTAATTGAACTGATCTAAACTTGGTTCTATATATATCTGCATATAAATTTGACCTGTTTGTAAAGTGCCTTAAGATGACATTTGTTGTAATTTGGCATTGCTCAGAATGAAATAAATTGAATTGAACTGAACTGAATTTAAGTGAACTGAATTCAGTTGAGATAATTTCAGATGAATTTCTATTTAAAATGGATTTTAAAGAAAGTAGTGAAATATTTAAAATTAAATATTGACATCATGAATTTTATTATTGAGTTATTATCTTTAAAAAGAAAACACTGCAAGATGTTTGTCAGCAGTTTTTTAATTTTTAATCCACCTTAATACTTCAATTGGGATGACACCCCTGTTCAGGCTTTTTTGTTCGATTTGCCAATTCTGGGGACTGATTATTTTAACTCAAATGTTGTATTGAGTTTGACCATGCATGGATTATTGCAAGTATCTTTGGTTTTGGCCTTGTTTTGGTTAGCCTGTCCATGATATAGCCCTCCTCTCACCCAATGAAAGCTGCTGTTACACTTCAGTGTCATGAGACCAATAAATGTCCACCATTTGTATAAATTAGAAATTATAAGCACAGCTTGTTCATTAGCTTTTCTGCACTTACTGCGAAGTGAAAAGCCCTTTTTGATGACTTATGCAAGGCTGTATATCAAAGCGAGTGAGTATGCAATCCAAAAATGCAGTTGTCCCATTGTATTTTGATGCTTTATGGTATCAACTTTGATTACTCTCTTGGTTACATATTTGGAAAGACAGTAAGCTGTAAAATACTGGAATACTTTATCGCTTTAGAAAATGTTTTTTTATCTTGCCAAAACTTGCGGAGCCAGGAGTTGATTTGCTTAGCCAAGCATGGCGGCAGGAAACCAGGGGAAATGGTCAGTGAGGCAGTAAACACCTTGAATGCACTATGACATGCTGTTTTTCATTTGCTGATCTTGTGCGCAAAGATATTTGAGAGGGCACAGTAACTTCTTGGAGCAATGACAAACCATGTTATTAATGCAACTCTCCAAAAGCTAATAGGTTTGTTTCCAAATCTGTCAAAACAACAACAAAAAATGTTAAAGGATATAAAAGAGATTAATAGGTCAATTGTTTCCTGACACCAATCTTACTACACAATATTTCTATCCTCTTGTGTCCTGTTTTGTGTTTGCTTCAATGAGGTGAACAAGAGTTGTAATGAGTTGTGGCTAGCTGCAGTAGAATTTAAGGAGAGCTCAGTGTGAATTTAGAATTACGTGCCCTGAATGGAAGATTACAATTGTGTATGTGGATTTGCCTGCCTGTGTGTGTGTGATGAGTGTGTGTGTTTTTGCTTGTGTGTGCACATTGCCTGGTTAATGTGCATGAGTGTTTGTATGTAATAAGTCTCTTTGGATATCTGGTGTGTATTTGTCTGTCTGTCACAGTAAGGTCTTACATAACACCAACCAAAAGGAAGGCTCTTGCTAGTCTGCAGCATGCTCTACAGCAGCAAAGCACAGCAGCAGCCAGAATGTCCTTGAGTTACCTCACCCTCCGCACTTCCTTCTACTTTTTTCCCTCTTCTTCTCCCTTATTCACGCTTTCTCTCTTCATATTCTCCTCATTAATACCCATGTCTCCCATGGCCTGCTACTTAAAAAGATTCTCGTTGAATTGTTGCAGAGGGGCCATATATTGCTGCACTGCCATCTTTAGCATGTTTGGTGTTCTTTTTGCAATGTTTTAATATGTGTTTGTATGAGCTGAAGTGTGTTTTCATGTGCGTGCGTGCTTGTTGCATGTGTGCTATAGCTTTCTACCTGCAGTGGTTGTCACGTGTCGAGGGGAAATGAGGATGGCCTAGATTAGACTCAAACTATCTAGGGCATGTATGTGTCCCCCATGCTTTCAGGACTGGTTGTGCTTCATGGGATTACATGCATAATGTGTTCATGCATGCATCTAAACACAAAAAACACACCTGCTCTAAGCTGTATAAACAGATGTACACATTGCTTATTAAAACACTGTGATACTTGTCCAAGTATGTTGTTTTGTGTTGGATATTGATTGATAAAGTGTCCTTAAGTATTCTTACCCTTTGACCTTTTTATACCTTTAGTCATGTTAAATCCACAAACTCCAATGTATTAACCTTGAGTGTTGCAGCCTCCTTTACTCTGATACCATGTATTGAAATTCAATGCAACCAACTGCCCTTAGAAGTCACCTAATCAGTAAATAGAGACCACCTGAGTCTAATTTAATTTCACCATAAATACAGTTATTCTCTGAAGGACTCAGATGTTTGATAGAGAACATCAGTTAACAAAAAGGATAGTTAAAACCAAGACTTAAAGCAGGGTCAGATTGTAAAACATCATCCCAAGTTTTGAACATTTTACAGAGGTTCAACCCATAATCTGAGAATGAATAGGAGAGTATAAGATTGTTTGTTAAGATCAAAGAATGTTTATTTGTTGAAATGGCTCAGTCAAAGTCCATACCTGAATTCAATTGATATGTGGCAAGGATTAAAAGACATAGTGCTCACAGATGCTCTTCTTCCAGTGTGACTGAACTGAGTGATTTTGTAAAGAAGAATGGTCAGAAATTCCCTAAAAGTCTTAAACTGTAAAAAAAAAAAAAAAAAAAAAAAAAAAAAAAAAAAAAAAAAAAAAAAAAAAAGAAGAAGAAAGCAAATGGTGGTTCTACATTGTACTGTCTCAAGGAGGCTAAATACAAATGAGTCCCACATTTCAGATTTTTTTAGTTGGTAAAAAAAAGTACAATTTTCCTTCTATTTTACTGTTATGAACTATTTTTGGCCCAATAAAATGAATTTACGTTTTGTTTGTTACATGATAAAATGTGAAAAGTTTAAAGAGGCATGACTATTTTTGGAAAACACTGGAGACACCAGGTGAATGAGCCTGATCTTCTTTAAGAGGTTAAAAGGTCAATATCACCAAAACTGAAAACATTTTGGAAACAAGATCGCTCACTGCCATCCCCACCTACCATATCAAACATTTACTCTGTATATTATACCATTTTACACGTGCCACATAATGTGGAGGTGAAAGAGTAACATGACACACCTGAGACTGAAAAAGTATGTTCCCTGTACATAACATTGCTAGTAGATTCGTTGACAAGAAACATAAATAAAAACCACCTAGCCGTATAAATGTGCCAGACCTTCATGTCGGTGGCTAATGACTTCTAAGGTGTCATTGATTAGTGTTTACACAGAAAAAAATGTTTTCTTCCCTCTGTTTATCATTTATGTTGATGTGCTTTATCCAATCATCTCTCATATTTTTGATGTATGCACAGGATGTTGTTTGGCATCAAACTAATGATGCATGGACCACAGCAATGTCAGATCCAGACAAGAAATGCTGCAATAAATCAAAAATAAATCCATATAATTTCAGCAAAATAAGAGATTAAAGAAATTCACTAAAATTCTTTCTCTGCCATTTCTCAAATGCTTCTAAGAAGGTATTTTCTATTTGTTTTTACAAAAAATAACTTGAGGACTAAATACAAAAATAGTGACATCACCTTAAATAATTTATACTTTAGAAATCTACCTTCAGTGTTGTGCAAATTGACAACTCACGAAACTGGTTTTTATTCAGTTTATACATATTCAACATAAATAAATTCTTCAATTTTCAAAACTTAAAAGTTTTAAACTAAATTCACAGTTCCAAAACTGTTCATAAACAATTTTCAGTTTTTTTTTCAGGAGTGAAGGTCTCTTCACAAACATTGTTACATGTTATCAGATTAGTCCATGTTTCAATTACAGGATTACTTGTGTGATTATGAAGTATTTGCAAACTGGTTTTAAGCACTATTTTGATTCTCTTCAATTGTGTGTATGTACCAAATTTCAACTTGGCTCTTAGTCACTATGAGGTCAATGTTGAACTTCTACAAAATCTTAGTTTTATTTAGACACAATGCCAACTTTTGAAACCTTCTCTTGCACAACTATACTACTTCTATACATTTAATGTAGCTACTTACATATACAAAGATCAGAAAAAAAGGGTTTAGAAGCAGCAGAAAGAAGCAGGGGTACATTGCTACATATCCATGTTGTTATCAAATATTCACAGCAGACTGTGAGATCCTGCTTTTGATATTAGAGTTCAAAATTAAGCTACATACATAATTAAAAAGCAGCACCTTTTAACAATATAATTGTGGTCACATTCAAATTAGTATGAGGAGGATGCTCTACTTAAAAAAATATGATTTTGCTTTCATTGTACATTGTCATCTGACAAAAATCTAAAGTTACTAGCTATGCCTCTTGGCCAGTTTCTCCATTGAAAAAGAGATTTTATCTCAAGGTACTTTCTGGTAAAATAATGGTTTAATAAATAAAATATTGAAGTAAATAAATTGTGACATCTGTATTATGACTTAGGCTATGTTTAATGTTTGAATGCCAAAAAAAGACTGCAGTGCAATTGATTTCCAAAACTTATTTTGCATGTTGCTACCTTAGATTTCCCCCTGCCCTGCCTCACCTGAGATCTGGACTTACTCCATGAGTGAGGTTCTACAGGATCCATGCAGAACCAGGTGTGCTAGCACAACTTAGTTTAAGCTTTCAATTTAGATGGTTAAAGCATGAATCTGGAAGGGAAACAATATGCATTTTATTAGCAACAATTTGCCTTGAATATAAACAGATATCTTTGTATATACTGTATGCTGTAGTTGCACCCACAACTGCATTTTTGTGATCCTGAAATATTGGGGGCTTAGCCTAATCCGAAATGGTTTTATTCTAGTGGTAGTTTAACTTTTAAATAATGTGTGCAATCCTTTAACTTGGTTGTTTTTTATTGTTAGCAGCATAGGTAAAGAACAATGACACCACACCATTTAATTTGCAAAATTAAATCATTTCAGCATTGTTTGACATTTTTGGCAGAATATTGTAAATGTATATTATATATTATTATATATTATCTGTCATTCCATTCATTCGTTTGCTTGATTTTCTTCTTTTTAATGTTTTTTTTTTTTTTTTTTTTTTTTTTTTTTGCTTGTTCACTTATCTAACTCTCACCTATAAATTATTCAGGAACAAAAAAAGTGAAAAAGCAGCTAAAAACCAAAGAAAACTTTGCAAGACCTTCTCTTTAAATTATTGCAAGAAATTGTTACTCCTTAGAAAGAGATGAAAAAAAAAATAATTCATTTTTGAAATGCACATAAATTTCATTACAAGCAGACTACAGAGATGAGATACTTTCAAAACGATCACTGGCCACATGTGTGCACAATGGTGTTGCTGTAGAACATGGTTGGAAATGTTTTATTCCTATTACCTGAATAATTTTAAAGTTTGGCAATAAATCAAATTTGCAGTGGGGTTGAATAGTGGTAAGTGCAACTATAAAGCATTTATGTGTGCAGCAGAGGACCAAATGCTGGCCTAGGAACCAATAACATGATTCTTCTCTATAAAGTTACCAAGGTTTACCCTAAAGTATTTCCAATTTAGTATAAATTCATATCAGCTGTTGACAGCTAAACACAATGTTGTTTACAGTGCCAGAGGGGCCCATACTGAAGTATAGTTTGTCATATTAGCATTCTTGTTAAATCCAAAGATAACATCAGGAGCATCCATCTATATGTTATACAGTCGTAACTATCCAGCATTTATTACTAAATTTAGAGTTAGACCATCAAGCAGATGCATTAGAGATGCATGAAATAGGAAAGATCAAAAGGATTGTTCCACAATTTTCAGCAGCAAGTAATGGATTTGTAGACTATCACAGCATGATGTAAATGGCATGTATCCTGACCAGATGTTCTTTCAGTAATTCTTTAGAGTCCTTTTACTGAACAGAGCTGGGGAGGTAGAAGAGTTTTGTAAGATAGAACATATGTGACTGGCCACAGCAAATGCATTAACAAGTCTACTCGTGGGCGTTTTGAGTTATTTACAGATTCTGAAAGAATGGATTCTGAGCTTTGCAATAATGTCACACATGGAAATCAAAGAAGTAATTAGGAAGATATGGCCATTTGAATGTTGGCACTCCAAAAATGAGATTTCAGAGAAATCAGCTTTCAAAGTTTCTCCCCGAGTTGTCTCCCCAAAACCTGGGGGAGTCAACAAAGGCTGTTCATTTACATTATTTTGCAACAACCCCAAACCCCTGCATTGACTGTTGACTAATGATGGGACTCATAGCTCTTTGAAAGGATCAGAATCATTTCACTTTAAGGACCCAATAAAAAGATCCATTTTTGAACATTTACATTTTTCTAAAAACAAGCCATTTGATCCCCTGTTTTGAAGTTCACAAAAAAGCAGAATCATTTGTATTAAGTAAAATTAATATTTGATCAAATGTTACAAGATACAACAAAAGTATGTTCTTGCAGAAAAAAATGATTATGTATTTTCATAAAATACATTTTAATATAAATTTCAAATACCCGTGTAGTTCTTTATCACAAGTCTTGTGTGCATTTTTAGGGATATTTGTAATTTAGAAGCATAATAAAAGAGAAATAGACTTGAGTTGCTTTGGCAGAAACAAAATTCCTCTTCTGCACCATTAAATATAAAAATTATCCATCCATTTCTATCAGTTGTATATATATATATATATATATATATATATATATATATATATATATATATATATATGTATTTATTTGCCAATTAAATAATTTTAAATTAAATAAAAATAATAATAGCTGTTGATGTGTGTGCAGAGCTAAGTCGTAAAAAACAAAGAACAGCTTTCGTTAAGACTCGAGTTCTATCGTTCACGGCAAAGAGCCATTCAAGATAATCAAAGCACTCATGAATGACACATCAGTACTCTCAGCCAGTATGACTTGGCTTATCCAGTTACAATTATATATATATATATATATATATATATATATATATATATATATATATATATATATATATATATATATAACAAAAGTTTTCAGCTTTTGTTCCATTTTCCAAAAAGGCTGTAAGGTCCAGTCTTGTTAGCTTTTCTTATGGAGTCTGTGAACCCTGAAGTCTTGTGGAATTAAACGATTCCTAAATATATGGTACTGGGTTTCTCAGCTGGCTGGGTAATGGCTTGGGAGTCCCTCAAATAAGCAGAAGAAAACAATAAATATAACATGTTGAACAATGTTTTGTTTCACCTCGAATAAAGGCCGATGTAAATAATTGTTTTATTCTAGCTATTACAGCTACTAGATGTAGTTAGTCAATGTGGGTCACTGTGGTGCTCACCACCCCGTCACCATCATATCGCACTCTTTACAGCCACAGCAGTACAGCCCCAGACCGGGCAGACCTAGATCTGCGTGTTCACCCCGAGAAACTGAAAAATATTCTTGCAGACATGAATTCTTCCAATCTTTCAAGCAGTCCCCTTCTTTTCACCAGTATCTTTATGGTGGATGTTGTCATCTCCGAAGTACCTTTTTTTCTGATGGCCCATTACTGGCGTGGGTTGAGTGATGTGTTGGGGATGTTAATGAGCCATGTGTTCACCTCAAACTTGCAACTTAATGGGTAAAATCAAAACAAAAGTGTGTGAATAGCCAATAAATGTCAGTATGTTAATCTGCTTTGAGTCCCCCCCCACCCTCTGAAACTGCTCAGATTAATTCTGTAAACAAGATGAATTCAAACACAAAGTTTACTATTTCAAAACCTACGAAACTGCTATTGAAAGCATGGGGTGTTTTCTTCATGACTTCAAATAGTATATTTAGCAAAAAAACAAAAATCACTGTTTTTTCAGAAGTTTATCTTAAACCTCTCACTGTGTACTGCCTGAGGTAGACTTTGGTGAAGAGAGAATCTTGGTGTTTTTGTCTTAGTTTTTTGAGCCACAGGTGTACAGAGTGTTATACACCAGGATCAGCACAGTGAGCCATGCCTAGACAAAGTGTCATGGGATATAGGCAGGGAAATTACACAAAAACAATGTGAGAAGGTAAATAGAAACAAGAGGGTAATATGTGATACTGTCTTTATAAAGACTGCACAAATACAAATGATGTTTTATTTTATACAGTGAGCATATATATTATGCTCACTGTCGGGGAAAATACTAAACTGTAAAGACAGATTCACATCATTTTTTCCCACTGCCATCTATTCACAACTTTGTTTCTTCTTGTTATAATTCCTGCACACCATCAACATCTATCACTTGGTTTGCCAGTACTGCAAATAAATAAACACTGTCATACTGTAAGATTTTCTATAACTACAGAGGTGATTGGGTGTTCAAATCGGACAAAGAAAAAGCAATAATGTGAACAAATTTACAACTGAAATGACTGTTTAAATTACATTATGTGACTATAAAGCAAAGGCTATGCACTATTTTTTTCTGAAACCTGCCCTGTAGATGAATAGGCAATTTAAAAACACAGCAGAGGGTAAAGTTATCTTATTTATCACAGTGTCGATTAAGAGGCTGATTAGTTTATAGCTAGTTTGGTGTAGTGGAAAACTGTTAGCAATTTATTTACTTGGAGTCTAAATGAAACCAGAAAGGAAACAGCTATTGATAGTGCTGATACGGTGCTTTCCATCCTTCTAACTCCCTCCCTCCCTTCCTTCTTCCTCTCTGTTTCTCTGACTGTGAACTGTCATGGGGGGCAGGGTTCGGAAGATTAGCTTGATTCTTTCTCTTCCTCTTTAAAAGCGATTGGCTTGGAATTTATTGACTCTCCATTATGCTGTTTAATGTATTTGCTCATTAAGCAATAGTACCTTGTGTGTGAGTTTGTACTGGGTGTGTTTTTTACACATACACTCATCTGCACACAGCTGTGAACTGAGCATGTTAGTTTTGCTACAATGTGCATCGTGACTACATGCACATTGTTGGACTTGATAACCCATTGACATTGTTGGGAGTGCAGATGGAATATTTGTGTGTCTATCTGCATGATTTATACCTTGCAGTTATGGTGCCAGCACAGTCATTTAATCACCTGTCAATCAACATGTCACTTTATTTATCCTGTTCTCATAACCAGAGATGATGCAGTGATGCCGAATTTAATTGACCTCAATAGCAATCTTATGTGACACTTATGATATTGATAAAGCGTGAAGTAGAGATAGCACAGTGAGAATGCTGACACATATGCAACAATGACCACTTCCCTCTTGAGATTTATTGAGGGATTGTAAAGAATTTACTTGACAAGTCCCTACAGAACAACAATGATCATTCACTCACTTCATGAAATCCAACACTAATGTGCTCATTATGCAATAATATGAGTTCCAACTCATATTATCATCATACTTCTATGAGGAAAAAAATATTTCAACAATCATATATTTAGGTATATGCTTGTTGAATACTATGTTGATTAACCTAGACCGTTGCCATAAAAATAATTATTTATAACTAAATAATACCAATTTAACAGCTGAATGTCAACTGATTGAATTCAGTTGTATTTTTAAAGCATCCCTCTAAGGTTTGTGAACAAGACAGAAAATTATATGGGTAAATATTTAAAGTAATAGAACACTGAAAAACCACTAATTATTTAAATCAGTCAGTCATATCTGTATAATTGTAACTCAATTCACCAAGCTGATACCCAGGGGCTTGGCTATAATGTAAAGAGACTTGAAGTAACCTGACCTCACAAACGTGTAAAATAACGGCGCTTCTCCACTGGAAAGTCTCACTCTAACTGGTTAATGTGTGGTTCGGTTCTATCCCGGTTCTGAGCGTCTTCATTACAGCCTGTTCCTCACTATTGTGGGTGTGGTTGGGCCGTGAGCGCGCAGCAGTTGTGGACAACTCGCCGATGATGTTTGCAACAACACTCAGCAGTGGATAACCTTGAGGTTGTGGTTTTGATGGACTCAACTAAACCCAGATATTTCATTTTGCTTTATAGAAATTCACTGATGGCCCAAACATAATGGAAAAAAAAAATCAGTCGGTTAGAGGCGCTCTAGTGGAGAAATGGCTTTATACATCTCAATAGTTTAGAATAGCTTTAAAAATTTAGCTTATTTCAGTAATTCTACTGAAAAAACATTTATTATACGGGTTTATTTCATACGTGGTGATATATTTCAAGTGTTAATTTCTATTACTTTTAATGAGTGTTGCTTACGTCTTATGAAAATTCAAAATTTATTAAAAAAGAATAATAAAAATGTTTTAATCTCAAGATTTCACCCTACAATTTCACTACACAATTATGGGGGATAACCTCATTAGGAATCAATTGAGTAATAATTCATATAGGCTGACATTTCAATACGAAAATATTTTTTTTATTGGTGCACTTGATACACTGAGTTTTCATTAGCTACTAGACATGATCTTCAAAATGATCAGAAATATATGCTTAAACATATCCCTTTCTGTGTGTTTTGAATTAGCTTCAGTTTTTTAATTAAATTACTATTACTGTTAAATAAATCCTTTCATAATATCGTATTTCTTTGAAACGCACCTGTAATGTTCTAAAATTACCAGAGTAAACTGCAAGCTTAAATTGAAGATACCCTACTTTGACTGTTGGGTGTTGTTCTCCTCTATTATCTTGCTACTAGAGTATTGCTCAAGACTTAGGCTATGTCATACATATTAATATAAGATCTTGGCAAACAAAAAGACTAGCAGACAAAAACACTACAAAATGTCGGTGTCTTTGAATTCTCCATCTAGAAGTTTGGTCAACATCATCTATAGGTGAGAACTTTTCTCCCAGGGAAGGAGAAAGCAGTGTGGGTTTTAATAAATCAAATAACACATCCTCATACTCGGGTGTTATGAAGTCGTGTTTATTTTGTGTATTTCTCTGCCATCTCGATGGATCCATGGTTAGATACAAAACCTTGTTTCTTCACATTCTCCCACTGACTTCTAGGAAGTAAAAGCTGTTGCATTATTCATGAGTAAGATCTCAAACTAGATGTGTATTTTCATTTTTAAATCTCGACATCCGTACCATGTTTTCTATAAGGTCTTCCCAGCATCAAGAAAAATAACTTATGTCTCACATAAAAGATTGGGTATGCTCTCAGTCAGTAGGCTTTTCACTTCACAGTTCTACTTTTGACCCACATTTTGATTGTCATGTTTGATTGGTTGTTTTCTCAGTCGAAACACTGTTTGAGAGACACTTCTGCTTGGAACCACGGAGCGTGACAGAAATACAAAGGCATTTTCCTGAAGCCTTGCTCTCGCTTACAGGATTTTGCCTGTGGTTTTTCTCTGATGCAAGGCCTGGACATTTATTCGCTTGCTTGAGATTTGTCAGATTAGCAGAAATATACTATTTAGGTATTGTGAATAATGGGTCAAAGTTTCAAAAGAGAAAATAACAAACTGTCAGAACAAAAAAGAAAAACTTTATCCCCTATCCAGAAGACTCATTTGACCTTAGGTACAATTTGTGATTAAGAAGACTTAAATAGATTTTATGTATTTTCATAATCCAGTTAAATTGTTCCAGATCAGTGGATTTGATCATTATCAGCCTTCAAAGCCTCAAGTGTGTTACTTGGAATATATCAAATAGTCATTTAAAACCAGCTCTTGAGACATGTTATGATGTATCAATTGTTCAGTGTTTTAAATGATTCTTATGTATACCAATCCCTGAGAAGACAGAAAGGGAATCATTCTCCCTTGAGCTAAACAAAAAAACAAAAACACACCTTGGCCTTGTTAGTCAGTCACCCACATACACCTTTACACATGTTTGCAGAAGACTGCAAACAACTGTGCTCTCACAACCCGCTAACACACTACTGTGTGCAGACAGGAACCTAGACCATCCCTTATTATTTAATGTAATGAATGAATGCTTTTTTTTTTAAATTGCAAAACCAAAATATTCTATTTTGACTTCCCTTCCTGTCTGTGGTACACATTGCAGAAAATGGGAGACTTGTTTCCATGACAACAGAGCCTGTCAAACACAGTAAAGTACATGAGACATGAGATACTAAGAATGACAGTGCTTTTAAAACGAATTGTGTAATACTGAGTGGTGGTGCCTTCATCCTTCTCCGATTAAGTAGCAGATTTAGTGGTGAACAAACTGACATATTGGCAGTCTGTTCTCATTCCGAATTTATCACATTTAGCTTTTATATAGATATATGGTGTCCAGTTGAGAAGGGTGTATATTTAAGGATGCCTATTTTTATCCTCACTCAATCAAATACATAATTTTGTATTGTATGTTGTATGTATTGTATTGTATTGTATGTTGCTTTTAATTCAGCTGAGAATCATGTAAAGCCCGATTTTAGATCATTGTTTAGTTTCAGAGCCAAACTGTTGGAAAAAACAGGAACAAAACTGAAAAAAGCCACTGTGTTATATGAGAGAACTTGAAAGAATAAGTAAAAAAAAAAAAAAAAAAAAAAAAGAAAAAAAAATTCTAACACCATCCTTCCGACATTCACATAAGTATGTAGGTGGGATAGATGAAGAGGAGGGAAATACTTAGCCCTACTGTGAAAAATTACAGTACATGCACAAGGACGCTAACATTAAAGAATCCGTCAATAGAAAACCTACCAGTTTTAGCAAACTGACTTACAGATAAGAACAGGTTGCAAAATACCTATGATGACAACCTCACTTATTCTTACTGTCTATAATAATTTACATTTTAGTATTTACTGTGGCATTAATTTGTGATACGTGGTATTACAAGGCCTCTAAAATATAGTCTCACCCTTTTTTGTACACGTTGTCACATTACAAAGAAAACTTTGATTTACGGGGATTTTTACTGGAATAGACCAACACAAAACCTTTTCAAGAATTAAAAAGCTAAAAAGTGTGTTTTGCACTTGTACTTATCACCCTGAGTAAATGCTTTGTAAACTACTTTGCTGTAATTATGGCTGCAAGCCTTCTGGGGTTTGTCTCTACCAGCTTTTCACATTTAAAGATTGAAAATTTTGCTCATCCTTTTAAATTGGTCGAAACTTTCACTGAGCCTTTCAAACAGATGAATTTGCTTTGATTTAAACAATTCATTTTTAGCTCTAGCTGTATTTTTAAGATCATTGTCTGCCTCAGTCTCAAGTCAATTACTGTCTCCAACCAGTTGTGTACAGGATCACACTGTGTTTAGCTTCATCCATCTTCTCACAAACTAAGACTAGCTTCCCTGTCAGTGCTGAGGATCAGGATCCCCACACCATTATGCTGTAACTCAATGTTTCATTGTGAAGATGGTGTTTTCAGGGTGATGTGCAGTACTAGTTTTCAGTCACACAAAGCATTTTTCATTTAGGCTTAGTAGTTTAGATTTGGTTTCATCTGACCAGAGAACCTTCTTCCACATTCTTTGCTGTCTCCTCCACTTGTTTGAGGAACTAGGATAAGCTAGAATTTTCAATAATGGTTTTCTTCTTGCCACTTTTTTTGTAAAAAGTTGTTTTAAGGAGTGCATGACTAATAGTTCTCTTGTCAAATGATTTTCCAACATGATCCCAATATTAAGCTGCTTCTCATAGTTATCCCTGACCAATCAGATGTGTTCTTTGGTTTCCAATATGCTGTTTGTTCACTAATGTTCTCTAACAAACCTCTCAGGGCTTTACAGAATCACTGTATTTATATAAGCTAAAATTAGACACAGGTTGATTCTATTTACCAATTAAGTGACCGCTGAAGGAAAATAGTTGCATTGGATTTGAATTAAAGGTGTCAGGTTGTTTACAAATGTAGCGTATACTTTTTAGATTTTTATTTTTGAGAACTGTGAACATGTATATATTTTTTCCACTTCACAATTATTTACTACTTTGTGTTTGTCTATTACATACAATCCTAACAGAATACATTTAAGTGTGTGATTATGATGAGACAAATTATGAAATTATTCAAAGGTGTGAATACCTTTCCAAGGCTTTGTATACTAGTGAGTTAGTGCAAATTTTTCCTTCAAATTATTTCCTTTCATGCATCTGACTTCTGTAACTTCTATTTCCAATGCAATGAAAGGTAGGTGAAGCTCACGTTGGCTGAACCAGAGGCAATATTTCTTTTCTCTGGCAGCTATCCAGAAGTGAATTTTCTGCTGTCCAAATGACAGCTCTGCATTAGAGTCACAGTCAGCTAGGAAATTTTGAAACACTGTTTCCATATTTAAAATTATTTTAACTGTTACGCCAAGCTTTTGTCATTGTATATCCTTAATGTGATGTTCTCGACACACACTGTGCATTATCTAATTTATATTTACAAAAATAACAAATGTTGCAGCAACATAGATAAAAAGGCATTGGTCCCAGCATTAAATGTTTATAGCTTAATGAGCTGGAAAGCAACAAATACATTTTAGCTACATATTTCCATTTTCCAGTAAATCAAGATTGCACATAACGGTTCAGTACTTCGTGCTGTGCTGAACATACTTGTGTATGAATTTTTTTAATCAAATTCTATTAATTCCCGTAACATAGCATACATGTTGCTATAAGAAGAATACGTCCTTGCCTTTTTTAATCAAGATAACCTGTTTTTCCTTATTGTATTCTCCTCGTCAATCAATGCAAATAATTCTCTGAACAGCTGCCTTGAGTATTCACACACATAAAAAGGTAGCTATAAACAATTCCTGTAGAATAAATATATTTGACCTACTTATTTGATGTTCCCAAATGCAAGACTTAACTTCATGGTCATACATCAGATCTGCATGCTTTTTTGGGTGGAGGTGGGGGTTCTGTTGCAAGCAAATGATCAAATACATTTTTTGCTGGCAATAGAGAATTGTTTGAGAGAAAGACACATTTCTTAAGTACACAGAGGCATACAGATCAGTGAAGTACATTTTTGAAGATAATATGTTTGTATGTAACAATAATCCACATACAGCATGTATGGAAGGGTATTTTCTGCATATTTTATAACATTTCCTCAAACCAGCTGTTCCTCATAATTGTTCAAACTGATCTTACTCAGAGTCTAAACATCTGCAGTTCCCTGTTCTAAAATGAGCACTGCTCTATTAGATGCGGTCTGACCCAGTTACTCCACTGCTTAATAATGTCTCATCATACCTTTGCGTGGCTGATTTAGTAGAGCAATATGGTTTTCTAGATTTGATACACGGCACTTTGTGTCAAACCATTTTATTTCAAAATAAATTATTTTTTGATTAACTTTTTTGTACTTGAATAATTAGATAAATTTTGCCTGAAGGTCTAATTTGGGAAGTGAGTGTGTTTTTCAACTCTGGTACTCAGTGAGTTTAGCCATGACTCATCTGCGCTTTCTCGTGTATAAATTAGGAACGCACGATGCTAGTGAAATGTCCTTCAGCTTTTTCAGGACACTGATTTCAGGATCATAGCTGGAAGGAAGTCAAGACGTTGTGTTAAATTACGTTGAAGCCTGTGTATATTAATATATATATATATATATATATATATATATATATATATATATATATATATATATATTAATATATATATATATATATATATATATATATATATATATATATATATATATATATATATATATATATATATATATATATATTTTGTTAACAATATCATGACCATTGACATGAAGGTAACAACATTAAATATCCTTTAATAATGGCAATTGTTAGTAGGGTGAATATATTAGGGAGCAAGTGAACATCGTGCCCTTCAAGTTGATTTTTTAGGAGAAGAGAGATATGCTTTTGTTGTGAGTTTAAAAAAGCTATGCTGTAATGGCTGGATGACTGGGTCAGAGCATCTCCAAAACAGATGCTCTTGATGGTGTACCCAGGATTTAGTGGCCAGTATCAAGTAAAGCTTGTTGAGTTAGGGAACAGTGGTGAACAAGTTACAAGATAGATCATGACAGTAGATAGTGAGATTTTATTATCAAGGTTGGAGACTTCTCTTGGTATTAAAGGCACAGTCTTAAAATGGCTTAGTAGGGCAACTTATCCAACAGAAGTTTCTCTGTCCAGTTGGAGACACTTTTCTCCTCTGTTCCTCCTCTTCAGTACGGGGTACCTCAAGGCTCCATTTTAGGTCCTATTTTATTTTCATATAACGTGTCAAACCAGCTATGTGGATGACATTCAGGTTTACTTTCCGTTAAAATCCAGCAGATCCCAGTCTGTGGATAGGCCTCTTAAATGCTTGGAGGATGTGAGAGCATGGATGGAACTGAACTTTCCTTATCTAAATGATTAAAAGACAGAGGTCATTTCATTCACTAAATCTGACGAGCTTACCGGACGCAGCAGTGCTGTTGAACCTCTAAACTACTGCAACTCCCTTTATTGTGGGATTGACTAGTCTTTAGTTCTTCATCTTCAGCTGGTTCAGAATTCCGCTGCCCGCCTGCTAACGAGGACAAGACAATATGTGGATATGTGGATGTAAAATTTTATTGAAATTTTACATCCACATATACTGAATATATCTCTAAGATCTATAGATCAAAAGCTTTTAGTTGTTCCCAAGACTGTTTGTGTCCAGGGGACACAGAGCTTTTTCAGTTGCAGGTTCTAGGCTCTGGAATAATCTCCCATTGTCTGTGAGGTCTGCTGGATCTCTAAATGATTTTAAGTCTCTTTTAAAAACTCATCTTTTTAAACAGGCGTATAATTTCAGAGAGCGTGATCATTAGCCCAGCCTTTGTTTTCTGACTTCTTCACTTATTCTGTTAACCTTGTATTTTGCTTATTGTTTGTATTAGTATTACTTTTATTTTTATTTATTTATTTTCCTTTTGGTTTTGATGTACCTGTACAACACTTTGGTTTTTTAAAGCGCTTTATAAATGAACAATGATGATGATGATGATGAAGGTTAAGGGTAGTCAAGTCTCATTGACGCACTTGGGGAAGAATGGCTGGCCTGTATTGTCTAATCTAGCAGATGAGTGGCTGTATTTCAAATTACTGAAGTTGCTGATGTAGGTTCTATTAGAAATGGTGTCAGAATCCACAGTGCATCACAATTTATTGTGTATGGGGCTGTATGAAGGCAGATCAGTTAGGGTGCAAATGTTATGTTCATGTAAATGTCCTAATGTTATGCTTGAGGCTTAAAGAACATCCAATAAATTTATGGACATCAGTTATTAATTAAAAGTATTTAGAAAACAAGCATGTATCATCCACATATTAGTTTTATATGCTGGTGGCTATCTCCAGTGGCTAATGGACAAGAGCCGGGGCACACCCTGGGCAATTTGCCAGTTCATAACTGAGCAACACAGAGATGATCAGGACCTAAAATACATGTCCTTGGACTGTGGAGGGAGTACCCAGAGAGATTTCACACATGAATGTGGAGAACATGCAAACTGCATTTAGAAAGGACCTAGCCCAGCTACAAACCCAGACCAGCACTTTTTTGCTTTAAGGCAACAGTGCTAACATCTGTGCCACTGTGTCACCCATGAGTATATCAGGAAAAATTAAATACTGTCCATCTCTCCTATGAAAAGCTCCATAATGCAAAGACAAAAATGGCTAGACTGTCAGTTGCTTATATATTTGAAACGACTAAAATGTCTTTGTATTTGATAATCAAATAAACTGATTTGCCAACTTCCAAAATGGGGATAATTTAAAGTTTCTTTGTTTATGGACAATGTCCCAGTCAAAGTTATAAATAAACTCATCTTGTTTTATCCTTTTGATGCTGTTTATCACTGACATTCTTCATGGATTTTCAATCCACATAACAATTATCACTCTTGTCCTTTTGTCTTTCTGCAGGAGTGACCACTGTCCTGACCATGACTACTCTAAGTATAAGCGCCAGAAACTCTCTCCCTAAAGTGGCCTATGCCACAGCTATGGACTGGTTCATCGCTGTCTGCTATGCCTTTGTCTTTTCTGCCCTCATTGAGTTTGCCACAGTCAACTATTTCACTAAGAGGGGTTATGCTTGGGATGGAAAAAGTGTGGTCCCTGAGAAGGTACTTATTTAATGTCAAAGGCTCTCTGTATTAGCAAATGTTTCTGTGTTGTTTTCAATTCATATTTGGATTATGTTGTAACAAAAGGTGAAAAAGAAAAAAAAAATCTATTATTTCACAAAATTTATCCTTGATCAAGACATTTTTTTCTGTATTGACACACCTGATGTGTACTTGGAAAACAAATTTCTACCTTGTAGCAGTTTAAGATCTGTACTGTAAGTAAATCCTGACGAACTTGATTAATTTTACTCTGGCAGTTGTATGTTTTTCTCCTGTTTTTTTTCTGTTTTTAATTTCTTTAAATTAGATTCATTATGACTAGGAGAGCTAAACGTTCCTACTTTTACATTCACTTTATGTAGTTTAAAAAAAATAACTCAAATTTAAATTGCCCATGTCTGGAAACAACAAATGTACAACCAAAGAATGGATTGGACATATGGTTTAAAGATAGTTAAAAGGACTTGATTGAATTAACTACTTTAAATATGAACAAAATCATGTTAAAAATGCTAAAAAGATTCTTTCGCAGTCTAGTTAGTCAAAATTCCTAAAAACCTACACACAATAATTTTAAGAAATGTTTCCTAAAGAGAAAATCATTTTCGATCATTGCTTAGCAAGTTGGTTCAGACAGAGAACATTTTGTTGCAATCTCCACATCATCAAATAGAAAATGCTATTTCAGAAACATGACATGAACATTAATAGTTTAGTGTTTATCTGGTGCTTTCTGCTCTACTTGTCTGCATGCTGTAGTTAGCAGCACCACGCACTGTTTCCTTCAGTTATTTTGTAGAGAATAGAGCCAAAAGATAATTCCCATTTTTATCCTGTAACAGTTGTTTAAAAGATGAGTTGAATTGATGAGAAAACATGCTATTCTATCAAACACAAAAAGTGTCACAATTCAGTAAATAAACTGTTAAATATTTATATATGTTTATATAAATATTTATTGATTTAAATGAAATTGAAAACATCATTCACAAAAAAATAAGACACTGAGGTTCCTGAACTAGACACCTTCCTCTCCAACTCTCCCCTAAAGTTGCTTGCTTGTTAAGTCAGATAACATGAATCAGGATTTGCTCTGCACATGCTTAACTTACCATCACTACATTTATTTCTGAAAATTACAATATTTCAGTAGATGTTAAAAATACATATTTAAATAAATAAATTAGAAAAATAATAACTTAATGAAGTCATTATATGCTAAAAGGACATACAGTTGTTTCAGTATTTATCAAAATACTTCATAATGCTGTATTCCCACACATTGGGAATATATTCAGCCTTGCCTATAAATCTCAGTTGGCAGAGTAAAAACTCTTACAGATTAGGTGATTTACATAAAGTCAGTTAAATTATTTAATGATAGAGTGTATCATGTGAAAATTGAAACAAATAAATGCTGAAAACGTTTATATGACATGGACATAAAATTAATTCATGATTGATTTGATTTACACATTTAATCATTGTCTCCCAAAGCCTTAGAAATGGCACTGCAACCCTTTCCAGACTAATGGCAATGATTTTATTTCTTATCTGTTCTTGAATGTCTTCTGATAATTGCATGATGTGTTGCTTGTTGAGATCTTTTGGGGTTTTTTATGTTGTCAAGTTAAATTTCAGTGTTTGCGAAAAGATGTTGGACCATCCGACGTTACCGGCGTAAATTAATATTATCCAACAAAAATCTTGAAATCGTCAGACATGTTGACCAACATGCTTCTTTAACCCTGCAAATATATCGCCGTTAAAAAATGTTCAAAACTGCAGGGCTTTACAGTGTGACAAAGTTACATTTGCGATGGAAAAAAAGAAGTGTTGGTGCACATGCAATGTATGTGCTAATGTTGCACATCTCCAACAATGCTGTGACCGAAGTCTGCAGCAGTTGTGTCAGTCTTAGAGCAGAGACTTTAGGTGACAGATGACAGCTGAATCATTTAGGATTTAAATTTTTTCATGTGGTACAGCTATCCTCAACAGGTCTCTGTATTTCTATCGACTGCATGACTTCACATCACTTCGCATCCCAGCTGATGTGATTGTGGTTAAGAGGTGGAAGCAAAGCATAACAAGTCACTACTGCTGCGTTCATGATAAAATACAAGATAATACATTTCAGAGCTCTGTGCAGTAGGTTCTGGTGCTGCTAAGGGGAAAAGCAAACCGCTCCCAATCACATTAATACACTCAATGCTGTGCGCTCCGTGGAGAGTAGCAGGTTCATGGACTTCAGCTATGGAGAGATTTTTCAGCAACAGAACAAAAGTGAGAAAAATCAGAAAGAAACTCCTTTGAGAGTTTGTATAAATAATGATATTTATTAATGTGTGTCAGACCTGCTGTGTTTAACCCTTGAGTAAGTTTTCATTCAGTATGTCATATTCAAAGTATTTAAAGGTATCAATTCTTGATTAATATTGTTTATATTAAATGCCTCCCGAAGACTCTTGAGCAGGGGTGTATCTAAGAAGTTTTTAAATAGGGCTAAATGGGGGCCAGTGATGATCTTGGGGTATAGCACCAAAATGAAAACCGAAGCAGGAAGCAGAGCTGCAATACAAAGTGAGTGACAGATATCAGACTCACAGCATGATGCTCAAAGACTGACATAAACATAAATACATAAAACACCAAAATAATTCTAATTGAAGATATTTATCTTCTTTCTTAAATTCCTATTCATTAAAAATATTATCCACATAAAACATAATCATCAGGAGGGACCTAATCTGAGATGGTTTAGTATATTTGTCTGAGCAGAGTGACTGTTCAAACCTCATGGTAGAAAACGTTTTGCATTTAAAAAATTACATTGATGTTCTTTTTTTATTTCAAATTATTCCAACAGATCATTGTAGCAATACTTGTCAGATGTATTATTGTCCTCTTCAGATGCTGTATACATTACAGCTGTAAATTATTGTATGTATAACATCTTATAGATAAGATCTTATATCTATATAATGTGATTCCCTTAGTGAATTCAGTTATTAAAATAAATCAGCTTTTTAACAATATTCTAATTTACTGAGCTGCACCTGTATACAAAGTAAAAAAGTCTATCTGAACCATTTAATGTCTTTTTTTGTGAACTGAAATCTTGATATGCTTCTGCTTTTTCCCTAATTCTTTCTCTAAAAATCGCAATCAGCAAAAGAAGAAGAAGGAGTCTCTACTGAAGAAGAACAACACAACGGCTTACCCACCAACCACTGCTACACCCTTCGCACCCAATCCTGCCAGGAACCCGGGATTGGCCACAATCGCCAAGAGTGCTCCTCCACCCCCAGATGAGCCCAAGGAGGAGCCAAAACCCAAGCCCCCAGAGGCCAAGAAGACCTTTAACAGTGTGAGCAAGATAGACAGGATTGCCAGAATAGCCTTCCCCCTGCTCTTTGGAACCTTTAACTTGGTCTACTGGGCAACCTACTTGAATAAGAAGCCCAAATTGCAGGGGGTTAATCACACCTAATCCATCTTTTTGTCCTTTTAATTTATTTTTTTTTCTTAATCCTTTTACAAAAAGGTGGTTATTTTGAGATAAACATCGCGTCCACTCCGGTTTGAATACCCAGTTGTTGCATCGCTTCTGTGTTTACCTAAATTTTGAAGATTTGAAAAGAAACACAATAAAGAAAAAAAGATTAATTTAGACTTTTGAAAGGGTATCATTCAGGTCCAAGAGGATGCTACTACAAAATGCTACTATAAATATCTAGCCAAGAGAATGCTATTCTACCACTTCATACCCCAAGTTTTTCCTGGGGCAGTGTTTCTATTTGTTTTCTTGTTTGAGTATCTCCCTTTCTAGTTTCTTTATTTTCTTTAATCTATTTCAAAACATGGAATTACAGACAGTAAAAAGGCATCTGTGAATATGCATGGGCAGGACATTTTATGATTTATATTAATTTATTCAAAATTCAGACCCGTGTTGACTGATGGCTTGGGTTATTTGATGTCACCAGTGTTACGCTCATTCTTTTTCAAAAATATCTTCCATTCTAGGTAGAATGTTTATTAGATTGTGTCACTCTTGAAAAGAAAAATATTGTTTCTGCAATAGCAATAAAACATGTCTCAGTGGACACAGTTTATTTAGAGGACAAAACATACAAAGTTTAAATCATCTGTGCTCAGAACTGAAAATATATGGATTTCCTTTCACTGCATTGTAAATACTATCAAGTGTTAGACGTCTTTATTATGATTAAGCTTTGCAAAGTGTAACTAAAGGGGTTTTAACTAAATCAACGGAAAGGTCAACTTTTTTTTTTTCATTTTCTTTCTCATTATGATTCTTTCTACAAATAGAGCATAAACTGAGTTTATTCATGTTTGAGTGACTGCTTCCCACCTAATCAACATTCCATGCTAAATCTGTTTTACTGAATTTAAATATTATTCAGCTGGGTGTTTGTGACCACACCAAAAGAATCAAAAGCATCAATAAAATTCTTTCTAATGATGGTAACAATGCAGAACCATTGCAAATTATCAAATATTATCATGGCATTTAGTTTAGTTAATATTTTTGTTTATTTTTTGTTTTAGTTTGGAGTATTTAAGCTGGGGCCTCCTTTGCTAAAACAGCATTTGTAGAAAGTTTAGTTAGCATGTGGTGGGGCACACTGAGATGGAGGAGAAGTGCCTTTATCATTTCCAGAATTCAAGCTGTGATGGATTTGTAGATGGATGGCACATATTTATTTTTCATCCCACTGAATCCCCACGCTGACCACGTTTACTACAGTTTCCAGATTCACTGGAAAGAAAATTGAGACATAATACTCAGAAAGTACCAGCTACACTGCCTTTCAGTATCACATGCCCCGTTTGGAGTCATTTTGTTGCTGCTTGTTTGGTGAGCAACAGCGAGAGACAGGGACAGAAAACGAAAGAGACAAAAGGGGGAAAAAAGACAATGAGTTGAGGTGGCACTGTAATCTTAGGTTAGCCAGTGCTGTGGTTCGCAAAGAGGACTTGTCTTGTAGTTCTACGATAGTGATGAAGATGAATATATTTTTGTAGCATGATGTCAATCCCTCTTCCAACCAACATAAACTAAAGTGGAAAGAATGTTTTCATTTGGGTTTGAACATTGCTTGCTTGCTTTTCTTCTTTTAAATTAAAAAAGACAGATTTTAGGAAATGCTTCTCCTCTGATGTGACATGTAAAGGTTTCTAAACAGTCCGGTTTTAAATTATGTTAATGTAGCAATATTTATTAGTAAGGGCTTTTCTTAGGACCTGAACCTGACACTCAGTCTGGGGGTGATATCCATTGTAGCTTTACACTGACCCATCTGTACTTGTAGTTTCATTTGTGCTGGGCATGGAAATGTATTAATTACTTTTGATATGTGGGTAAAAATACCAAGCTTTATGTAACCATCTTGTTTTGTGAAGCCTTTGGCTTCAATTCTGACCTTTTTTGACAAAACGTAGAGTACCACAGCACTGCTTTGTGGATTCTCATTGTGCTATGGTGAATGTATTTATACATGGGATTGAATTAAGCCACACACATATAAGAACAGTGGAGGGATATCTCTGCAAAACCTTGCAAAATATCAATACCCCTTGAACATTTTTACATGTTGCTGTGTTGGAAAACTTTAAGCTATTTTTTAAGACTTTATGTGATAGACCAACACAAAGGAGTGCATAATTTTCAAGTGGAAGTAAAGTGACACATTTTTTTTAATAAGTCGGACATGCATTTGTATTCAACCCCCCCAAAGTTAATATTTTGTAAAACTTTTTAGAGTATGTCTCTACTAGATCTGCATATAAAGACTTTTCTATTCCTTTTTGCAAAATAGCTCAAGATCAATTAGAAGTGATTATGAGTGTCTATAAAAAATATTTTCAGTCTTGCCCACTCAACAGAATTTAGGAGCATCCATCCAAGTCTTGAGTACTTTAGCATACAATTTGCTTTTCTTCCACAACTGCATTTTTTTTTCTCATCAGCTCTGACCAACTTCCCAGGTTTTGCAGAAGAAAACCATTCTCACATTATGTGGGCATGTAAGGCTATGACAGCCACCACCATGTTTCACCATGGTAATGGCATAGTTTTCTGGTGCATTTAACAGTACTTCATGACATGTCCAAAGCTTGGAATATTGTTTTTAAATATTAGCCTGCTTGTATCCCTGACCCACCTTTTGTGTTACTTGGTCATTATGGTGTTGTTTAGCCACTAATGTTCTAAGCAAATCTTTGAGGCCTTCAAAAAACAGCTGATTTTTTTAATGACATTAAATTACACACACGTGGACTCTGTTTACTAATTAGATGGCTTCTGAAAGAAATTGGTTGCACTGGATTGTGTTTAGGGTTATCAGAGAGAAAGGGGTTCAATACATATGCATTCCACAAACTTTTTTATTTATAAAAACCATGAGCCATCTCCCTTCTGAATATCAAAAATGTCCCACTTGTGTATATCTATCCCATGAAGTCTTATTAAAATACCTTAAAGTTTGTGGTTACAATGTGACAAACTGTGGAAGTGTTAAAGGTGGATGAACACTTTGCAGGGGATTACATTTTTTTTGTTGTGCTGTCAAAAGATCACACTGCTGCCAGAAGGAATCCGAAGAAGAGATTAATGCTTTTGTTTCAATTATATTAGCATCACCGTTATGATCACAGCTAAATTTATCCATGATTGGAACAGTTTGGCACGCATATGGAGACAGTCCACTGTTCACAGCCACTTTACCTACATGCAGATGGTCAAGGAACTGTAAGGTTCAGATATAGAGTTGTACAAAGATGTTTAAATTCTAAAGAAAATGTGTATGTATGTTTATTATCATAAAGAAACACACACACACACGTGTGTGTGTATATATATATATATATATATATATATATATATATATATATATAAGATAGATAGATATATACATATGTAAAATACATAAAACATACAGCATTTGATTATATTATTGAAGATATTAGAAAAGAAGATGATGAATATCGTTTGTATTATCAAATTATTGTTATGCATTTTGCACATTTAAAAAGAATAACAATACATTTATGTAGTTGGCTTTGTGCTATGCAAGGACAGCTTTGAACTGCTTCATTAACCTTTTTCTCCATAACCATTAAGCTTTAGATTTACAAATTATAATGAAAACTAAATAAAGAAAATAGCTTAGCTTTTATACCAGATGCACACTTATTAGCTTTTTTTTTCCTACCAACAATGGCCATACAGGGTGACATTAAAGAACACAGTGGATTATCTCTTTTGTTCATACTTCAGATTTGTCTTTAGTTGAGGGGAAAATGGCTTACATTGCTGATTGTGCTTTTTCTCCAGAGTCATACAATAAAGTAATTGAGCCGAAAACGTCAGAAGCAAAACTGCAGCAAGATCTCTTTGTTTAAAAATTTGCATTTAAAGTCTATTTTTTCTTTGTACAAAAGTAAGGGGGGGTACACATGTTTTTGTCTTTTTTTGATAAAAGAACAGTTATGTTATTGACTTAAATTGCGATCTCAAAAATACTATTAAATCCAACATAATTTTTGACTTCACAAGTTAAAATGAAAGAATAAATGTGAATTTTCTACAGTTTGAAAGTTTTCCATTGGAAACATAGTATCTAAGTATTGAAAGAAGGAAGAAACAAAGACTAAATACCTTGTCTAAGTATATATTATTGTCTTTTTTTTTTTTGCCAGCTCTGGTTTTGTTACATTTCAGAATGTGAAACATGAGGCACAGTACAGTCATGAGCTTCCTTCCTTCACCCATTTCATATATGTAAATATATTACATACTTACGGGTCCATTGCAGTTTTCATCAGCACATACATGCTTTCCAACACTGAGTCTTTTGGTTATTCCTAGATACCTACTGGAATATTTTTTCTTGTATTTTTATCAAACATAATATATTCTGATTTTCACCTAAAAGAACTTAAAAAATAGTAATTTTCTAAAGCACAAAAGGTCGATTAGGGTGAATGAAACCAGAACAAGATTGAATCTGTATGGACATTAAAAACACACAAAATGCACACAAGCTCACATAACCACATGCAGTACATATGCTGGTAGTTCAGTGATACTGATAGAGGGTTGTGATTGATGTAGATGAATTGGTAAACCTTCTGTAAATGTTCTCTTTTTGTTTATTTTGGTTATGATATGGCCCTGTAAATCCTGATTCTCTGCATTAGTCTTTAAATAAAAAGAAAACAAATGACTGGTTTGTCTGCTTTTGTGGATCACCAGACAGAGGTAAAAATATACTTACTATTGTTGTTAAGGCTAAACACAAAATGTTTTAAAAAGATTTTTAAAAAGTGTTAAATTGAAAATTGTACAAAAAAACTGTATAAGTAATATCAAATCTTCTTCTTGATAGATATCCTTTACTACATGAGCAATTTAACAAAACAATCTAGAATTTAAAAAAATAGGTTTTAATCAGAAAGGGAGTGGGTGGGGTGGGGTGAGGTTGTGTTAATCTCAGTGATAACAAAATCAGTGGAAATAATAATTGTATTTGAAAATATATAAAATATATTTTTTGAGTAAGTTTATTTTTCTAGACTTCTAGTTTCTGTTATCTCATGGAGTTAAGGTGTTATTTTTAGGGGATTTTTTCCATAAGTATTCATCGCATTGTTATGTGGTTTTGACACAAAAACATGAACAGTTAATTAAAAAAGTAAGATCAGTCCTTGGAGAACATGACTTAAGAGAAATATTAAAGAATGCAATCCAAGTATATCAGTTTTTAAAGAAATCTTTATGTAAATAAAAAAGTTTAGGTATATCCACACTTTAAAGATAGACAAAATTAAAGAAACTGCTGTTAATGATAGCAGAATGTTATTTGATAAACGCAAAGCTGACAGGTTTTTCTGGAAAGTTTAGAAAATCATTCTTTCAAACAGTGAATAAATCAAGTAAAATGTTGAAAGTTTCATAATTGATAGAGATTAAAAATAAGTCACAATCCTTAATTGTATCGTTTACATTGGTTAAAATTTGGTCTGCTGTGTGAGCCAGACTGAAAAATACTGGCTAATAGAGAGAACAATGCCTGGTAAAAAAAAAAAATAGCAGACTGTTTGCTGAGATACTTAATAATGATATCAACGGAATTACTTAGTGTGTAACTGACTATAAACTTCTGCGTTGACAACACCATCCCCACCAGAACAGTGAGATGCTTCCCCATTGACAAACCCTGGATCACCTGTGACCTGAAGGAACTGCTAAACAAGAAAAACAGCCTTCAGGGAGAGAGACAGGGAATTAATGAAGAGCATACAGAAACAAATTCAAGTCAGAATTAGGGACAGCAATGAGTCGTACAGGTAGAAGCTGGAGAGAATGCTTCAGCAGAACAATATCAGAGATGTGTGGTTAGGGATGAAGAAGATCACAAGGTTTCAAGGAGAAGGAGGGTTTCTGGATTTCTGTCCAGACAGAAATCTGGACAGAGCCAATGTACTAAACACATTCTTCAATAGGTCTAATATAGGAACAAACTCAGCATCCTTCTCTCCTGTCCCCAGCCAAAAAGACATCCCGCAGTCCTTTGACCCACAGTTTTCCTGTCACTTTTCAAATGTTTTATCTTCAACCTCAGCAATGGACCCCTCTGCTTCTACATATTTGTCCTCATCCAAATAAAGAGATGATGCAGTTCTTATTGCCTCCCCTCTCACCTGGCTGTCTCTAGATGTCAGGTGAAGAGGCAGCTGGAGAGACTGAACCAGAACAAGGCTGCAGGTACAGATGGTATCAGCTCCACAGTTGCAATGGCCTGTGCAGAACAGCTCTGTGGGATTCTGCAGCACCTCTTCAACTTCAGCCTGTCACAGGAGAAGTTTACAGTGTTATGGAAGACATCCTGCCTTTTTCCAGTACCAAAGAAAACTCACCCATCAATGACTCAGTCACTTAATGACTATAGACTTGTTGACATTCCACATTAGAGAGACATTAGAGAGATTTCTGTTGGCCCACCTGAGTAAGCAAGTAAGCACATTTCAAGACCCCCTGCAGTTTGCTTTTAGACATGGAGTTGTCGATGGCACCTGCTTTAACAAACCATCTTGCCTGCTTTGTCATCTGGACAAAGCAGGCAGCACTGTGAGAATCGCGTTCTTTGATTTTTCCAGTGCATTTAACATAATTCAGCCTCATTTTCTTTGTCATAAACTCCAGAACACACAGGTGGAGGCCTCAGCAATTGCCTGGATCAATGACTACCTGACAAACAGACCACATTTTGTGAGACTGAAGGATTATGTGGTCAGCAGTACTGGAACACCACAGGGGACTATTCTCTCACCATGCCTTTTCATTCAGTTACCATCAAACTCCCAGTACAAAACAGAGTCAAGTCATCTACAGAAATACTCAGATGATTCAGCAGTTGCCAGGTGTATCAGAGATGCATAAGAAGAGAGAGCGTACAGAGAGCTGGTGGAGCACTTTGTGGCATGGTGTGGAAACAATTGTCTTATCTTGAATGTGAACTAAAACAAAGGAGATGATTGTAGATTTCAAGAAAACAGGGTTAGGTCAAACACTGTTTTTTTATGGGAGATGGAGGCGGTGAAGGAGTATAAATACCTTGGTGTTCACCTGGATAACAGACTGAACTGGAGATGCAACAGTGAAACCATCTACAAGAAGGAGCAGAGCAGACTTTATCTTTTTGAGAATTCTTAGGAGATGATTGGAGATGATTGTGCAAAGAAGGATTGTTCATAAAATGAAGAAAATTATGAACAACCTTGAGCAGCCTTTTCATGAGGCTGTTGCTCCGGAACAGTGTGTGTTAGGTTAGAGGTTTCTTCAGATTTGCTATAATACTGTGTATATATATATATATATATATATATATATATATATATATATATATATATATATATATATATATATATATATATATATATATATGTGTGTGTGTGTGTGTGTGTGTGTGTGTGTGTATAGATAGATTGTTGAAAAAACAATGATGCTTTCCTTCTAAGAATTGTGAAATTGCAATTGAAAAGAGAGGTGAAAAAATGCCCACAAAGAAAACTTAGCTGATGTTTAAATGCAGTTAAAGGGTGGATGGGGGTAGTCAAATTGGAGTGCCAATCCTATATTTTTTTTAACATTTCTCCTTAGGCCACATTTGGACTGGACATTATTTATACATCTTAAACTTTAATATTTTTAAAATAAAGAAAGGACTTATAACACAATTCACAACACTGTTAAAAGGAGAAAATCTGTGTAAAGGCATTATAAATGACTATAAATACCAAAATAAGCCATTTTACACAACACAGAATTTTTTTCGGTTATTATATATCCTCTGCTTTTGCTACCTCGGCTTATGAGCCTTCACATAATTCTTGTCCTCTTCTTGTCTCCATCTACCTTGCATGAGACTCCAGGTGCACTAGAATGTGTGCTTCTTCCTTAAAAGCATGTGAGCTACCGAACCCTCTGAGTGTTATGTAATATAGCTTCCTCTCCCTGGCAGAAGCAGAGAGGTGCCTTTTCACAGTCTTTTATTCTGCTCTTTACCCTCTGTCAGTGGATTTTTTTTCTTTTAAGACTATCATATCTGTGTGTGGGTATGGAAATTGTATTTCAACCTTTAACGCTTCACATGCACTTTTAACTTAAACGACTAATTGAAGAAAGTAACAAAAATCCAAGTCTGCAGAATACCTATCTGCTCTACATGTCATCCTCCAAAATGGTGTAAGCCTATAAGCCTCCACAGCGGCTACTTTTACCTACATATTTTAAAAATTTCCTACAAAAATAGCAGAAATGGTGACTTAAGTTTGAGACTCTTACTCGTAGTTAAGTGGCAAAAATAAAAGACTTCAGACTCGACGTAGACTTGTCCCTTGAAGACTTGACCTGGACTCCTTGTCTGAGAGTCAAGTCTTAGTAAGCATTTTTATTTCATGTATTGAAGAGTGAAATTAATTTTGGTTTATGGCCTGAGCCTGACCCAAAATTCGGGCTGGGTCACCCTAAAATTATTTGCACGATGGGTGGGCCGGGTCGGACTTGGGTTTCTGTGGTGTAGTTTTACAAATCATACAGCACAAAGAAAACTAAATGAGAATACAATATAAAATTGTGCTAATCTACTTATTGTAGAGGAGAAGGCAATAAGTTGCTATGTTGAGAAATCAGGTTAAATAAGAATTTTGAAATTGAATTTTGGTAAGGCTGTATCATGTCTGTGCAGTTTAAACATCCTGCCAAAGATTAGTTGTACAACATGTTTAAGTTCAGAATTATTTATTTATTTATGCCAAATAAATAATTTCCCTCATATACCTGCAGAGCCAGCACAGTGTCAGACTAAATTTTAAAAAGTACATATTTTAATAAGTCTCAGCTGAATGTTGCAGAACATCGGCAATCAGAAAATGATAGTTAAAACAGCTATAGGTAGGATTTGACAGTCCAGAGGAAACACTGGGTAAGGGTAGGGAAAGGTATGGAAATTAAATTCTTCACAGCATCATATCACGACATTGCGCTTTCCTCAAGCTTTCTTCAGAAAACAAATATTGTATTTCTTTTTAGTTATTTTTTCATAAATTAAAACTGCTATTTAGAAAAAAACAAAATGTTATACCTGTTCTCATCTTGTCTGTGTTGTTGACTTGTACAATGCAGCTGACATTTCTGCAGTAAGAGTTGGCTTTTGCAAAATTTGAAACAGGTAGAGGGGAAAGACAGAATAAGAACCCAAACTGAGTGGCAAGTGCATTTGAGCTGAGAGGAAGTTGAATGCTGTTGAGAAGTCAGAGAGCGCACAAGGGTATTTACAATGATAGATTAAAGGAAAGAAGGAAATGATCAACAGGGATGCGTGAAGGTCTATGGGGAGAGTCAGGCTCAGAAAGGTAAAAGAGGGAGGACAAGAGAGAGAAAAAAGGTTGAAAGGAATACAAGGTCTTCTTTTTCTATCGAATGGTACTTTTAGAGAGCATTTTGCCAATGTAGGTCATCTGCAATCATCTTACTCTGTCCCAAGCATCATGCTCCGTCACACCAGTCCACTTAATATCCATCTTTACTACATCCATAAACCTTCTCAAGTTCTTTGCTAATGTCCTTCTTTGAATACTTTCCAAAAACATTGTCATTCCATCATCAAGTCCTTTTGTGTTTTGTCTGTCCAGAGGATACAAAGAACAATTTCCCAGCTGCTTCCCTGACCTCTTCAAGTGTTACCTTCTTTGTTACATATTTATTTTTCCCAACGAACCTATAATCAGTCTTAGTTCCTCCCTTGGCATAAACTCCCATCACTTGTTCAAAATAACAAGAAATGAGTTTTTCATGCAGCCTTGGAAGAATTCTAACCCACTCATCTTTACAGAATTGTTTTATTTCAGCCTCATTGGAAGTTTTTTTGAGCATGAACTTGGATTCAAGTCCAAACGTTGACTAAATTCTTGTAAAACTGCTGTAAGTTTGTGTTCTTTTTGAGGTACTCAAAGGTAACACAAGTGGGGTTGAATTTAAGACTGCAAATGTATGAACTTTGGTTTGGCCAAGGTTTTACACTGGATGCCCTGATACAACTCACTTAGATCGATATTAGCTTGAAAATGGCAGGACAAAACAGCCTTCTGCACCCACACCACCTGAGAAAAGATATTGAGTCTAAACCACCTAAAGAACAACAGAAAACAATAACAGAAGATAAAACAGTTAAATAGCATTCATGTGGAAACTAAGATTCCTTGGGTGGTTCTCCAACTTACTTTTCAAACTCAGTCTTCAGAGACATTAGCCAAAACAATAACACCTCCTGTTCTTACATATCTAAATATGTTTGCTAGACTTTTATTAAGATAAAAGCTGCTTTGTCACCTACAAAATTGGTTTTCATTTTGAGGAATACACATTTAATTTGTTTGCCGGACTTGCCTTATGCAATGCCAGTTACATAATATAATTAAAAGTGTCTATTTTACCATCATTGAATTACATTTATGTACTTTCCATTTCCCAGTCAAGTATACTTAAATCAAGAAAGGTTTCAAGCTTATTGCAATCTGTGGCTATATTTAAAACTAGACAACAGAGTGGCAATTTATTTAGCTTAAATCACCTCATGCAGCCTATTCTTTTAGATTGGAAGTGAGGGATTTCATGTGGAATTAACTTGTTTTCTGACTTTTGATGGAGGGATTAAATCAGCTAAACCTATTTTAAATGATTTAAAGATTAAATTTTTTTTCACTATTGCCTAACAGTCTCATGAAATAATAATAATAAAAAATTTGTGCATCAGTATCAAATAACCTTTTCATACAGTGCTATGCTGTATACAATTTTAACTGCTGCTTGGTGCATGCTTCTCGGACCACAGCCAGAGGTTCTGTGGCTGAGTTAGTCCTAGTGTTCATCAGGTTTGAACTTAAGTTTCAAAGGATGTAATAACACTCAGTTTGTGTTTGTCTCCCTGTCATTTCCATGAAAATGACCTAACAGGATTTCTTGTGTCATGCAGGATTTTCATGAAAGTCCTTCTGTATGTTATACCATCTTGTGTGGGTCAAAGGTCATCTGTACATTATTGTCTGTGTTAATCTGATTATCTGATTATAAATACAAGACAAATATCAATGCAAAGTCATCATCCATCTGTGTTCATGACAATTGTTTATCTAGAGATGTCTGAATAGATACTTACCTTGTGTGAATTAAAGTGATTTCTTTGGCCAAAGAAATCCCATTATTTTATTTCCCAAGTATAACAACTGTGTTGAAATCACTTTATAATCCCTTGTAGTCTTAAAGTGCTAATAGTTACTATGTACTGTTGAGACTTTTGCCATATTTTGAAAATATTAGTAAGCTTTGTTTTAAAAGGTTTAAGTAGACCTAGGGCTGGATGATATGGCTGAAAATCATATCACAATATAAGTGTTTCATATCAGTTGATATTGATAATTATAGATTAGGTTTTTGTTCTACATATCTGAAATCCTGTCAAACTGGTGATGTGACCTTACCTGTTTCATACACAGTTTCCTCTCAAGCTGTTGTACTCATTTTCTCCCATCACTCCACACCTTTGGGGTTTTTTATTTTTAAGCAATTCTGAGACACAGAGGCGAAATCAGAAACTTCTGCCGTGCAAGACACTCAACAGGTTGTTGCTATCTTACCAAAGAGTGAGTGAGTTAGTTGACGCCACCCATCTTGCTTAGCTGGCTGTGAGAAATTGAGCAGCTAAAGCCTTTCCTCTGCTTACATCGCCCAAAATGCTGTGTGGCTCTGTGAAATTATTGATTATATCAATGTATTTTCGATTGATATTGATCACATTTCTATCACGATATACAACTTCTCAAAAAAATAAAGGGAACACCTAAACAAAACAATGTAACTCCAAATCAGTCACACCTTTGTGAAATCAGTGTCACCAGTTACGTAGTAACACTTACTATGAATCAATTTCACCTACTGCTGTGCAAATGGAACACACAACAGGTGGAAATGAGAGGCAATTAGCAAGACAACCCCTAAAAAAAGAGTGGTTCTGCAGGTGGTGACCACAGATAATTTCTCTTTTCTCGTCCTTTCTGGTTGAACTTTTAGTCATTTTTTCATCTTGTCAGTGTTGTCACGCATAGAGGCATCATGAGGCATTTTTTACAGCCTATTGAAGCTGCTCAAGTAGTGCAGTTAATCCAAGACGGAACATCAGTGTGAGCGGTGGCAAGAAGATTTGCTGTCTCTCTCAGCACAGTGTCCAGAGCATGGAATAGGTTCCAGGAGACATGGAGGGGGCCATAGGAGGGCTACAACCCAGCAGCAGGACCGCTACCTCATCCTTTGTGCAAGGAGGAACGGGAGGTCCACTGTCAGGGCCCTACAAAATGACCTCCAGCAGGCCACTAATGTGCATGTTTCTACTCAAACTGTCAAAAACAGTCTCCATGAGGGTGGTATGAGGGCCCTACATCCACAAACAGGGCCTGTGCTTACAGCCCAACACCATGCAGGACAACTGGCATTTGCTAGGAAACACCAAAATTAGCTGATTAGCCATTGGTGCCCTGTGCGCTTTATGGATGAAAGCAGGTTCACACTGAGCACGTGACAGACATGACAAAGTCTGGAGACACCGTGGAGAATGTTATGCTGCCTGCAACATCCTCCAGCATGACCGGTTTGGTGGTGGGTCAGTCATGGTGTGGGGAGGCATTACTTTAGATGGTCGCACAGCCCTCCATGTGTTAGCCAGAGGTGCCCTGACTGCCATAAGGTACCAGGATGAGCTCCTCAGACCCTTTGTGTGACCATATGCTGGTGCAGTAGGCCCTGGGTTCCTTCTTATGCATGACAATGCATATTATGTAGCTGAAGTGTGTCAGCAGCTTCTGCAGGATGAGGGCATTGATGTTATGGACTGGCCTGCCCGTTCCCCAGACCTGAATCCAATTGAGCACATCTGGGACATCATGTTTCGGTCAATCCACTAACGACATGTCGTGCCACAGACTGTTCAGGAGCTAACTGATGCTCTAATCCAGGTCTGGGAAGAGATCCCTCAAGAGAACATCCGTTGTCTCATCAGGAGCATTCCCAGGCGTTGCCGGGAGGTTATACAGGCACTTGGCGGCCACACACACTACTGAGCCTCGTTTTAGACTTGTCTTGAGGAATATTCACTGACGCTGAATCAGCCTGTCATGTTATTTTTCACTTTCATATTGATTATGAATCCAAATCCAGATCTCCATGGTGCAATAATTTTGATTTACATTGATAATTTTTGTGTTATTTTTTTCTCAATCAGTTCCACTGTGTTAATAATAAAGTTTTTCAATGAGAATATTTAATTGAGATCTAGCATGCGTTATTTTAGTGTTCCCTTTAATGTTGTGAGCAGTGTATATTGTTACTGATTTATTGTCCAACCCTAAGTAGACCCATTTCCATCATTGGTTGAGTTCCAGCAGTTCTGTATGTTCTAATTCTTCAATAAATCGCTTTGTAAACTATGAGGCATTTTATCTTTTAGATAATGTTTAGGTCTTATTTTGAAGGTCCAATGTGGTTGTCTTTTAAGAACGGCTTGGTTCCATTAGTGATATGGAACCTTCTTCTGATGCTAAAATCCCTGTTTACTTTTTTTTTTATCAGCTTTTAGTTTAGCTAGTAACTATAGGAAATTGATTTATTTTGGAATTATTTTATTTATCTCTTTTAGCAATACTTTATTTAAAGTAAAGATTTTCAACTTAGTGAAACATTAACATAAGCAGCATCTCAATACCCTTTCCCAACCCACAAAAAAAAAAAAAAAAGAAATAAACCACCGGAGCAGAAAAAAAATCCCAACACTGATGACCATAAGTTTGTAACGTTTCTACATGACTACGCAGAATCCAGGCATTAATATGGTGTCTTTATAAGTTAAATAAGGCTGCGAGATCTTAACAGATGTTTTATGATCATTTCTGAGAGTGTAGGTGATCTTTTTGAATGGAGCACAACGATTAATCTCTGAGAACCATCTAGAAATAGGAAGTTGGGAGTCAGACTTCCGTATAATGGGTATGCACTGTCTGACAAAACATAGAGCAAATTCCAGGAACTTCTGTTCACTTTTTCTTAATTGTGTACCCAAATTTGTAAAGTCTTATCGAAATTTCAGTAAAACTTACTTTAAACGGCCAACATAGTCCCATTTCCAATACTGGTTGGGTACCAGCAGTACTGTTAAGCCTGATACTGCAATTATATTTAGGTCTTATTTTGAAAGTCCAGCACAGTTTTCTTTTCAATTTTGGTTTGGTAGTTCCATTAGTAATATGCGACTTTTTTTATCTGGAAAGTCAACATAACAGAATATTTTACTTGACCCCCATTAATGTCACTTTACATGATTCATGAAATAAATACAGTGCATCAGTGAAGTATTCACATCCCTTGAACCTCTTCACTTTGCATCCACAAAATTCAGTGTATTTAATTGTGAATTGGTATGATAGCTCAGTGAAATGAAAGAACGTATGATTTAAAAATGTTTTATAAATACAAATTTGAAAAGTGTGCCATGCAAATACCTTGTATCTTCAGTCATAGCTGCAAGTCTGGAGTATACTTTTACCAGCTTTGCAAGGCTGGAATAGTTAATTGTTCTTGTTGGCAAAATAGCTGCTGTCAAATTGAATGGCCAGTGAAAAGGAATGTCAATTTTCAAGTCTAACTACAGAACACAAATTACATTTAGGTCTGGGCTTTAGCTAGGCCATTTCAACATAAAGATGCTTTAGTCAGAACCATCCACTCTGGCTTGTTGGGGGTCATTGTTCTTTTGGAAGATGAACTTCTGACCAACTCTTTAACAGACTCTAACAGGTGTTCATTCAGGATTGTCCTGTATTTGAAACCTTTCAGGATTCAAAGCTGTCCTGCAAATTTCCCAACTCTGTAAACGTGCATAGAGTCCCAGCGACGCAGAGGCTGATAGGACATGTTTCAGAAGGTGTGCTGGGTGGGGAGGGGCAAGGGGCGGACTTGCTGGGTCAGGCAAGGAACCTGTTGATAACTGCTTACAGTTCTAGTTTTTTCTTGTTTTTAATTAGTTAATTAGTTTGAAGTTATGTTTCAGTATTCCACAATTTATCATGATTCCTTCATTAATCTGATGTGATCCTTCAATTATCATTACATATATTCTATCTATCTATCTATCTATCTATCTATCTATCTATCTATCTATCTATCTATATATATATATATATATATATATATATATCATAATTATTAATAATTACATAAGCAAAATATTGATGCAAATCTTGATTCTCAACAGAAGACTTTTGTTGAGTAAATTATTTTTTAAAAAAGAAGTTAATAACCCATTTCCTGTCAGCTGTCTTGTAGAAATTTAAGCAGGCATGTAAGATATTGGCCCGATGCAGGGGCAACACATCTGTCATATCAAGCAGCTTACTATGCACAAATAAATTTGCCAAACAGTAATTATAAAGCTTGAAAACAATTGCTCTAGATATATGGCTCTCCTTTATGTTGGTGCATGGGCTCATGTGTCATGCCTTAGGCTATATAGGTCCACTTTTTACACCCTTAAATAGGAGTGCAAATTCACACTTGGTCAGTGCAAGCCTCACCTTGTTAAGCATTTACTTTGTTTTATGCCTTGTTTGACCTGAGCTCTGTTTTACCCTTCAGGGATTCTGATGAAACCTCACATGTTCAGTCTTTGTATGCAGTTTTCTTCATTTCTTTAACCCCTCCTCTCCCTACCCCTACTTCTCTCAGTCTGTTCCCATATCACCAAATTTTCCTTCCCTTTACAAACCCTTCTGTATGCCCCTTGTTAGAACCTAAAGAAGGCATGTTTATCAGTAACAAGGTCTCCAGTTCAGAAGCCATAAGCCTCACTTCTGCTCTGCCAAACATTGCCATTCAATCATATCTTGTTACCCTGACATGCCCCTTTCAAACCATCTATTCTGGAAAATAAATAGCCACTCAAAGGGCACAGATATATCAAAATTCAATCACCCAGCATAACTTTTTCTTTTTTTTCTTTTTGGTTCTACATACCAATTTCATCCATCCACATTATTGCACTTTGAATTTGTAGAAAGAAATGACCTTAACTGACTTTGGCATGTACAAGTGCAAATTATAGTTTCCTTTTGAGGCAGGACTGATACAACTACAAAAGCTTAAATCAATAAAGAACAAAGGGATAATATTGTGTTTGACCAGTAAAGTACACTGAGAAGTAATAATCGGATGTATGTCTCAGATAAATATGCTTTTGCACTGTAGGTCTGATGCACAAATCGTAAATGTTAAACTTCATTTATTTCATTGTATTTATGGAGGATAATGTGCAAACCAACCATCAGCTGGACTTGGTAAAAACTGTTTGTATTTTTAGATTTGTGGCCTCAATATGGAAAGCACAAACTGCTGCATTTTAAATCAAGCCACAGTACTGGTTGAACTCACAGTTCATCTCATGTCATTACCCAAGGGATCCATAGCATCCTAAAACATTTATCGGTGACTTAATGTAAATGATGGGGAACTCATATGAATCCCTATCCATCTGGAATCTACTTCAATCATGTGCTGCACACTTTCTGCATGTATCCAAACAAGCAGACTTACCAATGTGTCAACAAAGAATAGTTCATGAAAGATCCAAAACATTATATTTGTGGAAAGACATTTTAACAGTCAGTGCATTCCATATGTTGTAATTGCCAACCAACATCTGGTGACGTTAATCACCAGATGTTGGTATGTCCTAACAAAATCTAGCCAAGAAACAGTGGTGGGCAAACTTCTACTAATCCGCTAATGCACTAATAGCGGAGCTAATTTTTTGTTTAGTGCTTTTGCTAACTTTGAAAACATTTTACACTTAGCTTCCCCTATATTAATTTTTCTGGGAAAATTTTAAAATACTAATTTACCTGGCTGTTTTGTGAACATTCAGCTAAGTAACGTTCAACATCTGTGTTGAAGTTTCGGTTATGGACTGTTAAGAATTCTTTAAGTAGCTAGATGTCATACTCTTATTTTGAAGTGGGTGAAGACTGTTGACGCAGGGACACTTAGACTACACTAAATCACACAAACTCCAATTCTGATATCACCCGAAAGATTTGGAACCTTAAACAAGGTAATCAGTCTGTGTCTAAATTTGCTATGGAGTTCAATACTCTTGCAGCATCTTCGGCTTGGAACACAGATGGACTTCAAGAAGCCTTTTTACAGGCTTTGGATGAGCAATTAAAAGATCAGTTAGCCTACAGAGATTGACCTAAGACCTTGGAAGAACTAATCTGTATGGCAATCTGAATTGATAACAGAATTCGAGAGAGAACCAGAGTGAAATAAGTCATATTCGCCTTTTGCTTCTACTCCTCCCAAGGTTCATGAAAACTTTTGAGTTATGTCTGCCAAACTGGCAGATGTAAAAGTGTCTCACACAGGACATTTTTGAAACATGTAGGACAATTTAGTCGCATGCCTCAGGTTTGTATCTATTTTATTGAGGGTATTGTAGTAACCTCTAGCATTTGCATATTTTACAGTGTACTTTAAACATGGTATATAAGAATTTTACATTTACAATAAAGTACAGCTGCTGCTGTTATGGATACAACTACTGTAGGGGACAATGATATGCCTGACAACTATTGCTACAATGATTTGTTGGAATAATTTGAAGAAAAAAACAGAACATCAATGTGATTTTTTTTCCTCATTTTTAATGCTAAACATTTTCCACCATGAGGTTTGAACAGTCCCTCTGCTCAGATAAATTTACTAAACCACCTCAGATTAGGTCACCCCACTAGCCCCTGATGAGAAATTCTTATGTGGATAATATTTTAAATGAACAATAACTTAAGAAAGAAGATAAATAGCTTCAATTAGAATTATTTTTTTTGTTTTATGTATTTTTTATGTATTTATGTTTATGAACCTCTTTATGAAGAGGTTTTTGATAGGTTGTTCTGATAAAGAGGTTTATATAGAAAAACAAAATCCTTGAAGTCTGTTAGTCCAGACTTTCTGTTGTCCTGCTTGGGAAAGGCTCATCAGGCTCAGGAAGTTTGGACCCTTTGAATATAGAGCTGGTTCAGACTACTTTGCGTGAGTGAGGTGAGGTTAGTCTGACACACAACAGACACAGTTCTCCACCAAGCTCTGGAGAATCGACTTTTTGTAAAAACTGAAAATGGAGAGTTCCATGCTTCATCCATCACTTTCCTGGAGAGTAGGGAGGTGAAGACAGATCGGATCCCAAAAAGGTTCAAGGAATCCTCAACTCGCCCACTCCCACTACATGCAAACAGCTTCAACGTTTTCTGGGATTTTGAAATTTCTGCTGTAGATTCATCAAAAATTACAGAATGCCCTACTCCTAACTAGCCTCACCTCCACCAAGAACCTCTTTGTCTGGTCCCCCAAAGCCGAGAAGGCTTGCAGAACTGAAAGACACATTCACCTGAGCTCCTACTCTCACATAACTGGATCCCTCCAAACAATTTGTCCTTGAAGTAAATGCTTCAGACTCAGGGGTAGGTGCAATCTTATCTTAGAACTCACCTGAAGACAATAAACTTCATCCATGTGCTTTCTTTTCTCATGGTTTGACTCAGGTGGGGCAGAATTATGAGGTGAGGGACTGTGAACTCCTACCCATCAAGATGGCTTTTGATGAGTGGGGCCACTGGATGGAGGGTGCTGAACATCCCATAATCGTGTGGACAGACCACAAAAACTTGTCCTATCTTCAAGAGGCCAAATGTCTAAACCCAAAGCAATCTCGATGGTCACTGTTCTCTTCTTGCTTCAATTTCATAGTAGTAGTATATATTAGATTATTAGAAAAGGGACCTTTATTGAAACCCGATTTCACATTTCTTTTTAAAACAAAGACATTAACAACATGTCCGAACCGGACCCAGGA
This sequence comes from Anableps anableps, assembly GCA_014839685.1. Lineage (NCBI taxonomy): Eukaryota > Metazoa > Chordata > Actinopteri > Cyprinodontiformes > Anablepidae > Anableps > Anableps anableps. The sequence goes on along the minus strand of CM026078.1, from coordinate 23,912,502 downwards.
ACTAGACCTCCTAACCAAATCTTTGTCCCCACTTTGGTCAGGCGGGACCTGACCAAAGAGGGGATCTGTCTCCTGTCACCCTGGTGTAAACTGTACCATTTCCCTCATCAGATGAAATTTCTGCTGGCCATCTTTATATAGGGATGTTAAGGACTATGTTTTAGCCTACCCCATAGCCAACCAGTGGTGTCCTTCAGTCCTTGTCCATTCCTAAACACCCTTGGTCTAACATTGCCATAGATTTTGTTACCAGCTTGCCTTCCTCAAAGGGGTTTTCCACCATTCTCACTATTATTCACCATTTTTCCAAAGCTTCCCACCTCATCCCACTTTGTAAACTCCCCTCCATTGAGATAGCTCAGCTCCTGACCAAGCACGTTTTCTACCTCAATTGGGGGGCTGAGGGGGTAATGTTAGGTTCTGGTGTGGTTATGTTTTTTCTGGTGGTTATAGTTTTTCTGTGTGTGTGTGTGTGTGTGTTCCTGTTCCAGAGAAGATCTCTGCTGGACAGTTCCGTTGACTCTGTGCTGCTGTGCACCTGGGTCGAATCATCTCATCAGAGGCTGGTGTTTATAAGGAGCTGCAAAAACCTTCATTCCTTGCTGGATGATTATCTACTATGGCATCTTTAGTCTGTTCCAGACTTTTTGCGAACTTCTTGCGGCGCTTCTGTGAAACTTTGTGTTTCCAGTCTCAAGCTGCCTTGTTTCCTGTGTTCCACGTTTTTCTGAAACTCTCAAGTTTCTCCTGATCCATGTAAGGAAAAAAACTTACCTTTGTGCTGCTGACTGCAGTCAGATGATCTCAGCTCCTTCACCAGCCTGCCTGCTCTCCAGCATCAAGCGCTCATCAGGATTTCATCTTTTTCTGGACTCTCACACTCTCTAGAATCCCTGGATTTCCCCTGTGGACAAGAACCCATCCATAACCCGCATCAGGACTTATTACTACTCCCTACTCATTACTGCCTGCCACCAAAGTAAAGTATCTCTTTTTCTAATCACTGCAAAATCGATTTGCCTCTGAACCCTGTTTAACTCTCCTCCTCAGACGATCTCGGAATCCAGATCATTGTGGGCTCATTCCTCCAGTTGCAAATTCTTGTACATTATGTAAATAAAGTTTCTTATCATTTGAGTCCTGTATGATCCGCATGTGGGTTAAGAAACTATCACCCATTATGACAATTACATGGTTTTCAAGGTGTTTTGTTGGAGTGAAAGTTTTTGATTTAGTATTATCAATACTTTAAGCATTAAACATATTTTTGAAAATGATAGAATAAATAAACTATATTATGAAAAAAGAATACTGAAGTTTTTTTTGTTGTTTTTTTTGCAGGATTCATAGGCTTTAATTAGCTTGTTTGGACTTTGGCTTACTCACAGTTGGAAAGACGAGAGAAAAGGGGCTCTTTTAAACTCCATGAGTCTCATTCTAACACTTAGTAGCCCCAAGCTTCTCTGCAGTTGCCTTGCACTCTGAAAATTAATATTAATTGATGCCCGCAAGCCAAAGAACACTCTAAGAGGATACGCCCTACAGCGAACTTTAATGGCTGATGAGAACTGCTGGCGACTTAAGAGGTGGAGTGTAAAAAGGCTGCAGTCAAGACAGACACACTTTACTAACATGACTTGGCTTACAATTGAAGCTGATCTCTTTGGAAGACAGCCAGTACAACATTTATAAGGAAGGACCATTTTGTTGTTAATGTCTTTGCTTTAAAAAAAAGTGAAATTGGGTTTCAATAAAGGTCCTTTTCTAATAATCGAATAAAATTTGCTAACTTTAAATCTTTTAAACTATCTTTATTTTGGGACTTGTAAAATATGTTTTCTATAATTAAAAAGCCTATTCTTTAGGTTCGAAAAATGAGTCAATGGTTTTTGATGCAATATTTAGATTAAGATATGTAGTTCAGTCTTTGCAGGTCTTTTCAGTTAGTATGAAGAAAATCTTAGTGAGTGCTCTTTAATGACAAGCCTGTGTTTGTTTTTATGTGTCCAAATCAAACTGTGCAAGATTGAAGGTATTTGTGGTTTTAGAAACAACAGAAACATACAATCACCAGATCATACTCACCACTGATAGTTGGCTGACATTTATTTCAAATTAAATTTATCGACATATTCACGGCACACGAGACGTTGCCGCTTTATAGACATAGATGTGTGTACTACACACACAAAATCGAAGAAACTTGTATCTTTTTAACATAATAAACCCTTTAGACTGAAGAAATCTGTGATATTTTGTTTTTGTTTTAATATTTAGTTTCCAGCAGAGAATTGATTAAATTTAAGAAGCATCATAACTGAACTTTGTCTCAGAAAACTAACAGCTAAAAAATGTATAGCATCAAATTTCTTGTTTTGGTTTTTCTTCAGTTAAAGTCTTGTTTTGTCTCCATAACGATGAAAGTGCTCCCACTGCTATGCAACCTGCCACCTGCTTTGCTTCTTGGTTGGCAGTCTGTCAGATTCTGCCTGTAGTCCCTCTGAGCATCTGTGTCTCAAGTC